>JAQPPZ010002642.1:4735000-5985000 GCA_028583015.1 Wollemia nobilis
GCTCCTTTCTCCTAACTTGATTTCTAAATTTTAGGATGATGAAATTAAGTTTTATATAAGAAATCTTTCCATCATCATTGGATTTGAAGCTCTTGAATATATTTCTAGTTCAATAATTCCAAAATAAGGAAGAGTTTGAGCTAGATAGTATATTACAAAGGAGTAGTAACTACAACAGTTCTTTATGTTCTAGAGGTTATTTTAGTTTCCTACCTATAATGAAAGTTGAGTATGTTTGTAAAGATAGAATCCATCCAATCTAAACTTCCATGTCATTAATCATGTGCATACATTTCTTTATGATGCTTCTGTCTTGAATTTCTTAACATTATTTCAAGTTAGAGATGGAGTTATTATTGTCTACATTGAACATCATCAATACTTACTTGACATCTTCAATATCACTATCATTATCATTTTTCTTCTTGTTAATTTTATTTAGTTCTACAAACTTTTCAAATTCGATGAACCTATTACTGTGAACTTCCATCTTCACTCCATTCTTGTAACTTAGTTTCTCAATTCTAACATGATAATACCAAAACTTACATAAAATAAAAAAAAATCTAAACGATTTCTAAATCTTCAATAATTTAAAACTAAAATGAATTTAAATTAGACAAAATATATTAGAGAGTACAGCCATAAGGGAGGAAGCAAAATTGGAATCTATGAGATAGCAGATATAGAGAAAAGTAAAAAACAGACAAAGAAATTGAAGAGGAAGATGAAGAGATTGGTAGGGAAAGGAGAGGAAAAAATAAACTCGAAAAATAATTTTTAAGAATAAGAATAAAAAGAAGAAGATGTAGAAAAAACATTTCTGATTGCCCTAAAAGATTATTCATGTTTTGTTGTCTTGTACTAGCTTTCTAATAAATAAAATGCATCTACCTTTGAACTATCTTGTTTTTGTGTGGATGAAAAATGTTTAGAGTTGTTAAAATTTACATTAGTTAACCTTGTGTTTTCAGGTTATAATTCTACAAGAGTTGTTAAATATGACTATAGTCTAAGGGTGTTGTTCAAAGGAGATAACCTTGGTTGTCATCCAAGAGCTTGATATATAAGTAAAGACACTGAAAGATTAAAATCATGTATAGTATGATGTGTGATTACCGTTCATTGGAGTTTACCATCCAATATGAAAATCCTTTTCCATTATAGAAATGTCATCTTAACTAAGGCCATCTTGAGGCATTCGTATTAAAATAATGTCATCCTCAACATTGTCATCTTATGCATTTAGAGTATCATCAAAAAATGTCATCTTGTGGGTTAGTCATACAACTAAACTTCAGTAAAAATTGTACAATCCATTCCTTGTTCAATAAAATTATCATACAATCAAAGTGTCATACAATAAAATTATCATACAAGGAGGAACATTGGGACGTACAAGGATGATCTACGTATGATAAAAAAGACACTATTGTACGAAGAAATATTTATAGTCTGGTTATCTGCATCATCAAATTATAGATCAAGTTGTTCTTATTTATGCTAAAAATTGCTAATGCTTGCTTGAAATATTCAATGTCATTGTCATTATCGTTTCTCTTATTGTTTTTGTTTAGTTCTATAAACTCTTCAAATTCAACAAATCTAATGTCATTGATTTGCACTTCTTGACCATAGCATGTAGCTCCTTTCTCCTAACTTGATTTCTAAATTTTAGGATGATGAAATTAAGTTTTATATAAGAAATCTTTCCATCATCATTGGATTTGAAGCTCTTGAATATATTTCTAGTTCAATAATTCCAAAATAAGGAAGAGTTTGAGCTAGATAGTATATTACAAAGGAGTAGTAACTACAACAGTTCTTTATGTTCTAGAGGTAATTTTAGTTTCCTACCTATAATGAAAGTTGAGTATGTTTGTAAAGATAGAATCCATCCAATCTAAACTTCCATGTCATTAATCATGTGCATACATTTCTTTATGATGCTTCTGTCTTGAAGTTCTTAACATTATTTCAAGTTAGAGATGGATTTATTATTGTCTACATTGAACATCATCAATACTTACTTGACATCTTCAATATCACTATCATTATCATTTTTCTTCTTGTTAATTTTATTTAGTTCTACAAACTTTTCAAATTCGATGAACCTATTACTGTGAACTTCCATCTTCACTCCATTCTTGTAACTTAGTTTCTCAATTCTAACATGATAATACCAAAACTTACATAAAATAAAAAAAAATCTAAACGATTTCTAAATCTTCAATAATTTAAAACTAAAATGAATTTAAATTAGACAAAATATATTAGAGAGTACAGCCATAAGGGAGGAAGCAAAATTGGAATCTATGAGATAGCAGATATAGAGAAAAGTAAAAAACAGAGACAAAGAAATTGAAGAGGAAGATGAAGAGATTGGTAGGGAAAGGAGAGGAAAAAATAAACTCGAACAATAATTTTTAAGAATAAGAATAAAAAGAAGAAGATTTAGAAAAAACATTTCTGATTGCCCTAAAAGATTATTCATGTTTTGTTGTCTTGTACTAGCTTGCTAATAAATAAAATGCATCTACCTTTGAACTATCTTGTTTTTGTGTGGATGAAAAATGTTTAGAGTTGTTAAAATTTACATTAGTTAACCTTGTGTTTTCAGGTTATAATTCTACAAGAGTTGTTAAATATGACTATAGTCTAAGGGTGTTGTTCAAAGGAGATAACCTTGGTTGTCATCCAAGAGCTTGATATATAAGTAAAGACACTGAAAGATTAAAATCATGTATAGTATGATGTGTGATTACCGTTCATTGGAGTTTACCATCCAATATGAAAATCCTTTTCCATTATAGAAATGTCATCTTAACTAAGGCCATCTTGAGGCATTCGTATTAAAATAATGTCATCCTCAACATTGTCATCTTATGCATTTAGAGTATCATCAAAAAATGTCATCTTGTGGGTTAGTCATACAACTAAACTTCAGTAAAAATTGTACAATCCATTCCTTGTTCAATAAAATTATCATACAATCAAAGTGTCATACAATAAAATTATCATACAAGGAGGAACATTGGGACGTACAAGGATGATCTACGTATGATAAAAAAGACACTATTGTACGAAGAAATATTTATAGTCTGGTTATCTGCATCATCAAATTATAGATCAAGTTGTTCTTATTTATGCTAAAAATTGCTAATGCTTGCTTGAAATCTTCAATGTCATTGTCATTATCGTTTCTCTTATTGTTTTTGTTTAGTTCTATAAACTCTTCAAATTCAACAAATCTAATGTCATTGATTTGCACTTCTTGACCATAGCATGTAGCTCCTTTCTCCTAACTTGATTTCTAAATTTTAGGATGATGAAATTAAGTTTTATATAAGAAATCTTTCCATCATCATTGGATTTGAAGCTCTTGAATATATTTCTAGTTCAATAATTCCAAAATAAGGAAGAGTTTGAGCTAGATAGTATATTACAAAGGAGTAGTAACTACAACAGTTCTTTATGTTCTAGAGGTAATTTTAGTTTCCTACCTATAATGAAAGTTGAGTATGTTTGTAAAGATAGAATCCATCCAATCTAAACTTCCATGTCATTAATCATGTGCATACATTTCTTTATGATGCTTCTGTCTTGAAGTTCTTAACATTATTTCAAGTTAGAGATGGAGTTATTATTGTCTACATTGAACATCATCAATACTTACTTGACATCTTCAATATCACTATCATTATCATTTTTCTTCTTGTTAATTTTATTTAGTTCTACAAACTTTTCAAATTCGATGAACCTATTACTGTGAACTTCCATCTTCACTCCATTCTTGTAACTTAGTTTCTCAATTCTAACATGATAATACCAAAACTTACATAAAATAAAAAAAAATCTAAACGATTTCTAAATCTTCAATAATTTAAAACTAAAATGAATTTAAATTAGACAAAATATATTAGAGAGTACAGCCATAAGGGAGGAAGCAAAATTGGAATCTATGAGATAGCAGATATAGAGAAAAGTAAAAAACAGACAAAGAAATTGAAGAGGAAGATGAAGAGATTGGTAGGGAAAGGAGAGGAAAAAATAAACTCGAACAATAATTTTTAAGAATAAGAATAAAAAGAAGAAGATTTAGAAAAAACATTTCTGATTGCCCTAAAAGATTATTCATGTTTTGTTGTCTTGTACTAGCTTGCTAATAAATAAAATGCATCTACCTTTGAACTATCTTGTTTTTGTGTGGATGAAAAATGTTTAGAGTTGTTAAAATTTACATTAGTTAACCTTGTGTTTTCAGGTTATAATTCTACAAGAGTTGTTAAATATGACTATAGTCTAAGGGTGTTGTTCAAAGGAGATAACCTTGGTTGTCATCCAAGAGCTTGATATATAAGTAAAGACACTGAAAGATTAAAATCATGTATAGTATGATATGTGATTACCGTTCATTGGAGTTTACCATCCAATATGAAAATCCTTTTCCATTATAGAAATGTCATCTTAACTAAGGCCATCTTGAGGCATTCGTATTAAAATAATGTCATCCTCAACATTGTCATCTTATGCATTTAGAGTATCATCAAAAAATGTCATCTTGTGGGTTAGTCATACAACTAAACTTCAGTAAAAATTGTACAATCCATTCCTTGTTCAATAAAATTATCATACAATCAAAGTGTCATACAATAAAATTATCATACAAGGAGGAACATTGGGACGTACAAGGATGATCTACGTATGATAAAAAAGACACTATTGTACGAAGAAATATTTATAGTCTGGTTATCTGCATCATCAAATTATAGATCAAGTTGTTCTTATTTATGCTAAAAATTGCTAATGCTTGCTTGAAATCTTCAATGTCATTGTCATTATCGTTTCTCTTATTGTTTTTGTTTAGTTCTATAAACTCTTCAAATTCAACAAATCTAATGTCATTGATTTGCACTTCTTGACCATAGCATGTAGCTCCTTTCTCCTAACTTGATTTCTAAATTTTAGGATGATGAAATTAAGTTTTATATAAGAAATCTTTCCATCATCATTGGATTTGAAGCTCTTGAATATATTTCTAGTTCAATAATTCCAAAATAAGGAAGAGTTTGAGCTAGATAGTATATTACAAAGGAGTAGTAACTACAACAGTTCTTTATGTTCTAGAGGTAATTTTAGTTTCCTACCTATAATGAAAGTTGAGTATGTTTGTAAAGATAGAATCCATCCAATCTAAACTTCCATGTCATTAATCATGTGCATACATTTCTTTATGATGCTTCTGTCTTGAAGTTCTTAACATTATTTCAAGTTAGAGATGGAGTTATTATTGTCTACATTGAACATCATCAATACTTACTTGACATCTTCAATATCACTATCATTATCATTTTTCTTCTTGTTAATTTTATTTAGTTCTACAAACTTTTCAAATTCGATGAACCTATTACTGTGAACTTCCATCTTCACTCCATTCTTGTAACTTAGTTTCTCAATTCTAACATGATAATACCAAAACTTATATAAAATAAAAAAAAATCTAAACGATTTCTAAATCTTCAATAATTTAAAACTAAAATGAATTTAAATTAGACAAAATATATTAGAGAGTACAGCCATAAGGGAGGAAGCAAAATTGGAATCTATGAGATAGCAGATATAGAGAAAAGTAAAAAACAGACAAAGAAATTGAAGAGGAAGATGAAGAGATTGGTAGGGAAAGGAGAGGAAAAAATAAACTCGAACAATAATTTTTAAGAATAAGAATAAAAAGAAGAAGATTTAGAAAAAACATTTCTGATTGCCCTAAAAGATTATTCATGTTTTGTTGTCTTGTACTAGCTTGCTAATAAATAAAATGCATCTACCTTTGAACTATCTTGTTTTTGTGTGGATGAAAAATGTTTAGAGTTGTTAAAATTTACATTAGTTAACCTTGTGTTTTCAGGTTATAATTCTACAAGAGTTGTTAAATATGACTATAGTCTAAGGGTGTTGTTCAAAGGAGATAACCTTGGTTGTCATCCAAGAGCTTGATATATAAGTAAAGACACTGAAAGATTAAAATCATGTATAGTATGATATGTGATTACCGTTCATTGGAGTTTACCATCCAATATGAAAATCCTTTTCCATTATAGAAATGTCATCTTAACTAAGGCCATCTTGAGGCATTCGTATTAAAATAATGTCATCCTCAACATTGTCATCTTATGCATTTAGAGTATCATCAAAAAATGTCATCTTGTGGGTTAGTCATACAACTAAACTTCAGTAAAAATTGTACAATCCATTCCTTGTTCAATAAAATTATCATACAATCAAAGTGTCATACAATAAAATTATCATACAAGGAGGAACATTGGGACGTACAAGGATGATCTACGTATGATAAAAAAGACACTATTGTACGAAGAAATATTTATAGTCTGGTTATCTGCATCATCAAATTATAGATCAAGTTGTTCTTATTTATGCTAAAAATTGCTAATGCTTGCTTGAAATCTTCAATGTCATTGTCATTATCGTTTCTCTTATTGTTTTTGTTTAGTTCTATAAACTCTTCAAATTCAACAAATCTAATGTCATTGATTTGCACTTCTTGACCATAGCATGTAGCTCCTTTCTCCTAACTTGATTTCTAAATTTTAGGATGATGAAATTAAGTTTTATATAAGAAATCTTTCCATCATCATTGGATTTGAAGCTCTTGAATATATTTCTAGTTCAATAATTCCAAAATAAGGAAGAGTTTGAGCTAGATAGTATATTACAAAGGAGTAGTAACTACAACAGTTCTTTATGTTCTAGAGGTAATTTTAGTTTCCTACCTATAATGAAAGTTGAGTATGTTTGTAAAGATAGAATCCATCCAATCTAAACTTCCATGTCATTAATCATGTGCATACATTTCTTTATGATGCTTCTGTCTTGAATTTCTTAACATTATTTCAAGTTAGAGATGGAGTTATTATTGTCTACATTGAACATCATCAATACTTACTTGACATCTTCAATATCACTATCATTATCATTTTTCTTCTTGTTAATTTTATTTAGTTCTACAAACTTTTCAAATTCGATGAACCTATTACTGTGAACTTCCATCTTCACTCCATTCTTGTAACTTAGTTTCTCAATTCTAACATGATAATACCAAAACTTACATAAAATAAAAAAAAATCTAAACGATTTCTAAATCTTCAATAATTTAAAACTAAAATGAATTTAAATTAGACAAAATATATTAGAGAGTACAGCCATAAGCATTCTTTTTATTTATTCGTAATCCATCCAATTTAAACTCCAGGGCAAAATGAAATTTATTTAGAGAGGGGTTGACCGAAACAATTTGCAATAGTGATATATTTAATATAGACTAGACATTCCATTATTTTACATGCGTTTTGTCCTATCTTTATTTATTCACCTAATTTAAAAGGTGGCGTGGCTTTAATTATTTGAGTAAATACTTTAGTAACCCTTTCCTTAGTCCCTAATGTCATTAGATATCTTTACTTGAAAGCATTGAAAGTCAGCTACTATCCTTTCATTGTCCATTACCTGTGATCGATTCAACAGAAGCTTCATTCATTGAATAATTGACCATTATTGCTGCCATTAGCGACCATGAGTAAGGGATGCCGAAACAGTTCCACTTGACTGAGACGAGGGTGCACCAGAATTCGCGGAATGCTCAGCGCGTACTCTATGCCCCACATCTACGAAAGCAGGCTGCAGCGGTCTCTCCATATTAATCTCCGTCTTGCTTACTAACATCGATACTATCTCCGACATCGATGGCCTTTGCATAACAGAAGCCTGTACGCACAGAAGCGCAATATGTATCACTCTTAATACCTCCTCTTTCGTGTACCCTTCTTTCATCCTCTCGTCGACCACTTCTTCAACTTTGTTCTCTTCGTATAGCTTCCAAACCTGCAACGACCATGATAAAAATCAGGGTTAACAAATAAGTTTGGCGGTATTATTATGAAAAAGAAAACAGCAAAAAATTCGTACCCATTCTAGCAGGAATTGCATATGAGGCGGTTGCCTCATGTCGTTGCTTTTCCTGCCGCTGATGATCTCAAACACTACCACACCATAACTGTAGGTGTCAGCTTTCTCAGTCAGTTGACCATGGATGGCATACTCCGGAGCTGTGTATCCTCTGCACAATCAAACAAATTTGTGTGAATGATGACTCTTAAAACTTCAAACAGGAGGATTGAGAATACGGGAGGGTTTTCTTACAGGGTTCCTGCAAATCTTGTGGTAACGTGACTTCGATCATTAGGAAGAAGCCTGGCGAGTCCGAAATCTGCTATTTTGGGCTGAAGATTATCGTCAAGTAATATATTGCTCGATTTGATATCCCGGTGGATGATGCACACATGGAATTCTTCGTGGAGATATGCCAGGCCTCGAGCAGTGCCAAGTATAATGTTAAATCGCTCTTGCCAATTCAGAACGTTTTCAATGTCTCCTGCATTTACAAGAATTTATATTAAAAAAATATATATATATTTAATAAAAAATACTGCAATTACAATATTTTCTACTTTCTCCTTGGATTTAAAAGAAAAAAAAAGACGCACCAAATAATACTCTGTCAAGACTACTGTTTGGCATATACTCATAGACCAGCAGCCTTTCTTGCCCTTGGTTGCAGCATCCAAGCAAACGCACTAGATTTCTGTGGTGAACATTCGATATGAGCTTCACTTCACTTTGGAATTCAGATATGGCGCGCGCAGACTGGGCTAATGTTAGCTTTTTAACTGCCACAATTTTGCCGTTTTTCAGAGTACCCTACGAGAAAAGAAAATCAGATAATGTTCAGACAATACTTGATTTCATAGCCAAGAACCAAATTAAGTAGGCGATGTTCAACAACTCACCTTATACACCTCGCCAAACCCTCCCTCTCCAAGCTTGTTGGCTTCGTCAAAATTATTTGTAGCTTTTTTCAGTATCTTGAAATCAAAATCTACCGGTCCGCGTAGTTCGGTTGCAGATTCAGTATCCGCTGTTCCAAACACAATACTTATAACTAAAACTGAATTCTGATCTTGCTAATCGGGAATAAAATCATAGCCTTATTTTGATGTTGGGATGTTTACCTCGTTTCTGTCCTCGCTCCGTAAGATGTCCCAATTTGCGCCGTCGAATTACAAACAGTAAAACTATGAGACCGAGCAGAACTACGCCTCCACCAACCCCAATTATTATCCACACTGTAGAACTAACTTTATTCCCTGTAAAACAAATTAGACAATTTCAAGACCCGAAGGCCGACGAAAAAATTACCAATATCTGGAAATCCGCCCAATTGTAAAAATCAAACCTGAAGATAATACTGCTCTAAGATCTGTAGTAGCGTTGCTTGGGAAGAAGGAATATGTGGCATAACGCAAATAGCATCCAGCGTCCACAGCCCTTCCTTCCGTGTGAGGATAGCAACTGTTCATATTAGTCTGAGCTATAGCGAGGCAAGCTTTACACTCTTGCTCAGTAAGTGTACGCAAACAAGAAGCAAGCCCATATACAGTCCTGTTGGACGCATCTTTTCTTGTCTGCGCAGCAAATAGATACTCTGTTCGCGGAGCTGCAGCGCACATATCGTTTATCAAACTTTGACTCGTAGCCGAAAAGGAATTGGGGTCATTTCCGATACTAGCATTGCCACAGCGCGGTGCATTTCCAGTATCGGTATATGAAGTAGAAAAGTCTCTACTCTCGTAGCGCAGGAAGCAGCCGTCATAGATGGCTCTGCCGCCGGACACATTGGAACAGTTACGAACTTTTGTGTCTGCCACTTTTATACACTTTGCACAATCGGAAGCGGACATGTCATGTCTACACTGGGCCAGAGCATAAACTGAATCTGTTCCGCTAAGTTCATTCTTGGTAGAATATCCAGAGGAAGGAACCGCTTCAACCAAAAATGAGAGGGCGGCGTTCAAATTTTGTTCAAAGAGCGTGACATTGGTGGTGTTGACGGGGCTGCATCCGTAGCTTAAAAGCGTGGTCTGTGGATCTGCTGTTGCAATGGGGACACCCAACATGAAAGACAAGATCATGATTAACCTCAAAATCTCCATGGCCCTGCAATTGCAGATACAACTCTGAATTAGCACGAATATGCAAAATGCCCTTACGACAAATAAGACCATTTATGCAAACATAAGTCAATTGATGTTGCGTTCTTCAATGGTCAATCCATGTGGGCGGCGTAAGAAACGTGCCGTATTAAGACATATGGTTTAGGATGAGTAACGCCACAAACAATAAGGGGAAATGGACGAAAATAGGCCATTCAGATGCATTCAAAGCGAAACTCCATGGAGACCTAAAAGAATGACGTGGTCAAGATGGCGAAAGGGAGCAGACTTTGACTTTGAGCCCTTCATTTGAAAAGAAAAATCATCTATGATTAAATGAATCTCAGACCACCACCACCCTTGAAGATTAAATGAATCTCACATCCCCGCCCTTGCACAAGCAAAGTGAGCCTTAATGTTTGAATAATTCAAGATTGAAAGGCATGCAAGACTATGGAACAAATTTTGTTTGCTAGCAATAGAATATGATGGAAGGATTTTAACGACCATCTATGGTCAATCTCAAATTTTGATTTGATTATTTTTTTTTCTTAATAATAATTTTTAATAATAGGCTGTATGAGAGTGACATGCAAGACTCTATGGAACAAATTTTGTTTGCTAGTAATAGAATAGGATGGAAGGATTCTAACGACCATCTATGGTCAATCTCAAATTTTGATTTGATTGTTTTTTTTACTAATAATAATTTTTATAATGATTTTATATTAAGATATAATATAATTAGTTTGAATATTATTATATATTTAATATATTAAAATAAAATATTTTTTAATGTATAAAATATATATTCTTTAATTTTTATACATATTTATTTTCTTTCTATTTTTATTTATTTGGTTAACATGTAAGTGATAATTAGTTTTCAATTAGGTTATAGCAGAATGTGTTTTCTCATTGATGTTTGTCTTTATACAAACCTTTGGGTGGTGATGAATGTGATTGGCTTAAGTATGTTCGTGTGAAATTAAATAAAAGAAAAGACTAGTAGTGTTCATATAATATGCAATGGAAAATAAATTCTACTTATTTTATGTTTGGGTTTTTTTGTATTCGACAATTAAATTGCTTTAGTTATTTTTGTTGAAGACCATGGATCACTTAGGATTAAAATTCAAAATCTTTGAAAAGGTACCTTTTTAACATTTTTGTTAAGAAAAAAATAGGTGATTAAATAGTTTTAAAGAGAAAAGATATATAAGTTATTTTTAGTTGTTTTAAAAATATTATTAACCAACATCTACTACTCAAACAATAATATCTAAATCATTGTTTTAAAACTTGTAACTTGTGAAAAACTCAATAGCTTGATTTTTGGAGAGTTATTCGACAACTCAAAAACTTAGCAGAAAAAAAAAATGAAGAATTTTTTTTAATTAATGGATCTACCAATTGCAACTAGGACTTGCGAATTCCAAAATTTTATTATGAGATCAAAATGTTTAACCCAAACGGGTCTAGTTGAGGGAATTTTCTCCTTCACTTTAAATTTTTTATGCTAGGGCTTCATGAAGAGCCTCAATCTACCAAAGAACCATGGCCCTCTTTGAAATATGTCTTCTCTATCCTCTTATGTAACAAACATTACTAGAAAATACCCATTAGGATGATGAAAATTTTGAAACTCACCTTTGGTTCTCCGTTGTACAATCCATAACTTGAAAGCCGATAAGATCGAACAAAAAAACATAAATTGGAAAATTAGACCCATTTTTTCCATGGCATCTATGTCATCCTGGATATCATCTAGTTTCTATTTAACTATTAGGGACCCATTTTCTGCTCTCATGCATCCCACTTCTGTTTTCCTTGGATCCACCTTTGGCATCCTCAATATTCTTCTTGGAATTCTTGGCTTCTTAATGCCTCTTTCCTAGGCTTGGCCTCCTCAAAAGACATCTTTGAAGCTCATTTTTTAGAGTATCTCTCCATTATTTTTCTCTTTCATAAGTGTTACTATGATTGGTCCTTTCAGGCGAGCTTGGATATCATGTTTGGAAAGCTTTGCTTCCATTTGGAATTTTTGTACAATCACCTTTTTCCTTTGATCTGTTCCCTAAATATGGGTCCTTGGTCTCTTTTGTCCTTGGGGTTATCTATTTGCTTTTTGGGATTGGATTATGCTATAAATTGAAAATTATTGCGAGTACAATTACACTTTATGAAACAACAATTCAACCCAAATGACAAATACAACATAAAAATGTAACACATTTTTTTATAAAATCTAAATTAATATTTTATATCTAATAGTACTCAACATATAAATATCTAATTTGTTTTATATTCAACTTAAGATAATACAATTTTATTATAATAGGCAATAATAATAACAATGCAAGCATTTTTCAAAACCTTACTTTTCAATTTTATTATAGTAGACAATAATAATATTGCAAGCCTTTTTCAAAACCTTCCTTTTCCTTGTGAAGTAGATACTATCCAACTTGTGAGATTAATTTCCCTTTATTATAGGCATTCAACTTTCTCAAACTTATTTTAGTAGGGTTTTGAAAGGGTTGCCCTTTCCCTTTTACATTAACTTAGTCACATTAAGCTATTGAGCTATTTGATGTCCCTAGGATTTGAACCTTGGTGTGGGCTACATCAATTATGTCTCCCAATCATTGAACGAAAGATCCATAGGTAAAAAAAAATGGGGGTTTAACTTGGATCTCTTGAATGAAAATCCAAAGACAATATACTTGGATATCTTGAATGAAATCCCAAAGACAATATCTCTTATGGGACAAAACAAATAAAGCACAAGTTTTTATGAGGGGTACCAGTCCCCTAAAAAATGTTAGAGTAAAGTGCTGATTTTTATAAGAGGTCTCGGTCCCCTCAAAAATGTTAGGGTAAAAAAAGCATAGGCTTTTATTAGGGGTCCCAGTTCCTTTGTACCAAAGTTTGAACTTGGGTCTCCATGATGAAAACCCAAGAACTTACCACTATAGTATCCATCTGAGGACCTTCAACTTTCTCAAACTTTCCAACATGCTTATAGCTACATTCCAATAATACATACATTTAAAGTTTAAGGTTAAATAAACTTGTATGATATAACTTGAATGGGCCTGACTTTGAAGGCTTGAGTGTTCTAGATAAAAAATTCAAAGCTTAGATCCAAACGAAATAGATAGCACATGCACTAGGTGATCTATTATATATAATGTTCATGGGTTGTAAAAATTACTTTGTTTAATTAACTTGAAAGCTTTTTAATTTTAGATATAATAATTATTATTTTATAAAAATAATTATATAAAATAAATATAATATAAATTTCTTTTTATTAATAAAAATATTTATTTTTCAAACAAGTTTTACTACTATATTATATCTCATTATATATAAAAATAAAAAATAAACCAATTCTTTTTTAAATTAAAGTTAATATATATATATATATATATATATATATATATATATATATATATATATATATATAAATATATATAAAAGTGAAAACTTGATTTTTTATCTAATTAAAAAATAATTTTAATTTTAAAAAATAATTAATAAATAAAACTATATTCCTATAATTAAAATTTTATTCCACGTTAATATCTTTAGGATTCTTGAACCTCTATTCAAAATTCAAAAGTCTCCACCTTCATACTACTCCTCGTGTATTTGTCTAATATATATTCATTCAATCAAACTTTTTATCTTTTTATATCTATAAAATTCCAAGCTCTTATTTATTATCCCACATACTACTCCATACTACTCCTCATCATGTATTTGTCCACATACTACTCCTCATGTATTTGTCTAATATATATTCATTCAATCAAACTCTATCTTTTTATATCTATAAAATTCCAAGCTCTTATTTATTGTAGTTTAATTTAATTAATCTTATTTAATTTTTATAAATTTAATATTATATTTAATATAATTAAATTTAAACATAATTAAATTGAACTTTAACAGTTAATTTATGGAGCATTAAAATTCAGAGAATTGCTAACTTTTAAAACCAAAATTCTATCATGTCCACCATGAACTCATGATTGTCCTCGTTGAATCAATGTTCTAAGGTTGAAACAAAGAACGAGGAGGAATTTCCACTCCACATTTCGTTGGCCATCAAATGATGAACCCTCTCAGTGGGATGAACTTGATCCCAGAACAAGTATTCGCCTGGATCTTTGCACAGAAACGTATTTGCCGCTGTCCCCCTTCCCGCAACCCACAACTGCGTTAAACGAGTCTGCTCCACAGCAAGCAGACGATGTCTGACGGAAGCCTAATCAACAATAACAAAAATAAGCAAACAATCCAGTTTTCGCCCAACAATTTTTAAGTCGCCGAGTACTCGGCAGGTAATGGCCTGATAACTTACCGCGAGGTAATGGCCTGATAACTTTGCCGCGAGTCTGCGAGTTACTCAGTCCGAGTTTACAAATGTCACTTTTAAAACACATTGTCCAGATAGACTCAACTATTTTATTTTATGTTCATTATAGCTTCAATTATTAAGTTTGACCAATGTTGTTATGAAAATAAAAATCGTCTAGAATATTAGACTAATTATGCAGTATGGAGGAATATTTTGCAAATCTAAAAGCATAGGCTTATTCATAACTACTTTAACATAGATTTGAAAATCCAAAAAGGGAATATATGTTAATTTTGTTGCTCTTTGGTTGTTTAAATTATTATATTATTTTTCCTATCTTACCTAAGAAAAATTATGGATAGTATTTGTCATTGGTTTTATTTTAATTTTTTTAAGTGGAGAAAAGCTAAATGAGAAGATATAATTCTTCCATCATTCCTTTCTTTGTTTTCATTTATTTTAATGTGAAGCGTTTTTTTCTAACTAATTAATTATTATTATTTTTAATATAATAAAAATGATATTAAAAAAATTATTTTTTAAAAAGTATATTTTCTCAACAATCAATTTTAATTATCATTAATTTTTTTGTAGTTTGTACCTTAGAAAATTTATCTTATAAATTAAGATGTTTGATTGAGATTCTACAATAATATGATCTATGTTTTTTCTTTTGGCTTTTTGTAGATTGAAATTGATAGCCATAGCTTCTACGTAATTGTTAGTGTGATATCCAATAGTTTCTTTTAAGAAAACAAGCATATCCTTAATTGTTCTTGCAAACACCACCCATATTAGTTGTCCTAGGGTTCCCATGCATGTCCATTCAACACTTACGTTCATCCATCCTTAAGGTGTTTTTGACCATTTTATCAAGCATTTCTCTAGAACATCCCTATAATTAGGTGGAATTAACTTAAAAGGAATTTTAAAATTTTAAAGAACCTTGTGCTTATCTTCTATTTGAGTTTGGAAGTACTTTAAAAGAATGCCCATTGTTTCTTTCATATTTGACCATATTTAAATACATATTTTGGTGAGAAATAAGATGAGCATATTGGAAGATCCTTCTACTTTTTAACAAATCTATCACCGAATAAAAGTAGGTCTAATTTCATGAATAAGAGAAATTCCTTTATTCTTTCTTGCTTGTGCTTTTAGAGTTGGAAGAAATCTTTTGTATTGTTTCCTAATTGTTTTCTCTTACATATGATAACCTATCAAAAATATCATAATATTTTGATAAAAGAGTATTAGAATAGGAGATGGTCCTCACCTTCTTAATCTTGTTTAGAAAGTACACATTGTGATGGACCATAAACTCGTTCTTTTTCATCTTCTCTTATGTTAGAATTTTATCAAGCTTAACTAGCCTCACAAAACTGGTGGTGTTAGAAGCCTTCATATAAAAATAAATATAACCACAATAGCAATGTAAGAATTAATGGAAATGCGTGTAAACTAAATGATCATGAAAATGAAAATAACAGAAGTACTCAAAAAATAATTGGATGGAAATGTACCCAGGTGTTGTAGGTGAGTTGGAGAGGAGAGGGCAATCCTCAAAGGGAGGTCCTAGGTTCGAATCTCCATCCTACGAAAAAGTTGAATTGGGTACCCAAAATCCAATTGATAATGTTAGTGCGGGTAGGGTCGGTCGCGACTCCCGGTTGACTTTGATGGTGTAAAACCCCCTGTTCATGGTCTCTCAGACCAAGGTGACCCCACAAGGGATTTTTCGCTTTAAAAAATATGGATGGAAATGAAATAAAATTATATTGATCAAATGGAAAAATAACGTTGACTTGTTTGAGGGGACAACCCCCTTGGAAGTAGAGCTTCAATTTAATATGAGAAAAATATGATATACATAAATTCTACCCCAAAACTATGTCCTTATATAGAATCTTACTTACCCTAACGCTAATGCTCAAGGTTTGGGCTACATGAAAGAGAGGACCTGAGCTACAAACTTATAATAAAATTAAAGGTTAAATCATAATGAGCCCAGACACACTAGATGCCCAAGGTGCTAACATACATAATCACTAGATAATTACATAGCAATGGTTGTGTTAGGATAGATTCGTAACATGTGATTCCCTTTCAATAAGCTTTGTCCTCAAAGCTTGAGGTGAGGAAACCATTGTTGTAGTTGATGGAGTGACTTCTAGGTGGCATCTTTTGGCTATGGTCCATCCCAATGTACTATAATATCGATGAGAGTGTAATTATGAAGTGTGCATGTATGCTAGTCCAAAATACTCATGGATTCTAAGATGACTAAGCCTTTTTCACCCAACTAGGATAGTGTGGATAGGACCTTTATATAGTTTCCAAGGACCTTGTTCAAAGATGAGACGTAGACAATTAGATGTATCATGGAAGAAGCTAGTGATTCAAGCTTGTAGGCCATATGGCCAACCTATTAGAGCACTTTATATGGTTCATATTTTGGTGCTATCTTTTGACTGTTTTAGAGTTTCAATAGCGATTTTTTGTAGGGCTACAAACATGCAAACAATATCCTTGATGTTAAAATTTTACTTGAAATATTATTGATCTACTTGTTGCATATGGTTATTTTACATGGTCAAATTATCTTTGAGATGTTGCAGTAGTTGTACATGCTTCATGAGAGTGGAATCCACTACTTGAACCTTATAAATACATGGAATATATAACAAAATTAGAGGTAGAGGGTTTCCATAAACTACTTCATATATATAATTCTAGTAGAGGAGGGATAGGAAGTATTAGACCAGCACTCATCCAAAGGAAACCATTTGATCCAATGAGTTAGTTGCTCAAATGTAAAGCAAAGAAGACAAGTTTTCAAGTACTTATTGATAATTTTAATTTACCCATTGGTTTGGGAATGGTATGTCAATCTCATATTGAGTTGTATATCATGCAACTTAAATAGTTCCTACCATATATTACTACTGATTGAGGGATCACACTTGGATATGATGGACTAGGGTATGCCATGAAGGTTGACCATAGAATCAATCAATATTTGGGTAATAGTTGAGGCCTTGTAAGTGTGGGTTAGATGACAAAAATGAGTATACTTAGAGAGATGATCCACCACCATGAAAATGACTATTTTGCCTCTAGAATTTAGGAGTATTTCAATAAAATCCATAGAAATATTAACTCAAATACTCTCCAAAATTAGAAGAGGCTAAAGTGTGCCTAGTGTACAAATAGTTTTTCTCTTAATATAGTTACAAGTGCCATATTATGCAAAAAAGTCTTTATATCCTTTTTCATCCTTACCCTAAAAATATGTGTTTAGCCTATTCATACATTTTTAATAAGCTTGAATATCCTATAGTTAGAGAAGCATGCATTTCCTATAGTATGGACTCATAAAGTGGTAAAATTTGGGGTAATAAGGCTACTCAACTATCACAAATATTATCCATCCCATGTATATCTTGGATGAGAGTTAGGATCAATTTAAATTTGTTGAATTAATGATTGCAAGGTGGAATCTTGGGTCACTTCTTCTTGAACTTGGTGAATCCATTAATAAAATGAAATAAAGAGGGAAAATAACATACCTTGATCCTCATAAGATCACCATAATCCTTTTATTGGGTATGCCCAGAAGATCACCATCATCTCCTTATCATAAGTTAATTTTTCTAGGTTTTTGCTTAATAGTTCCTTACTAGTGAAGGCCAATGGCTACTCTTCTTGCATAACCATTACATCAATTGCACATATAGAGGCATCACTTCCAACCATAAATGGCTTTGATAAATTAGGTATAGTCATCATGGGAATTTTTTTACTAATATAGTTGTCAAATAGGATGCAATCTTTCCATAATCATAGATAAGCTTTTTAGTAACATCTAATGAGGACTAAAAACTCCAAAAGGATTTTGAGAGTGTGTGGTTTGGGTCATTCTTGTATGGTAGTAATATTTTTAAGATCCACCTTGACCCCTTCCTTTAAAAACTATATCACCTAGGTATTCCACTTCTTACATACCAAAAGAACATTTAGATCATTTGACACAGTTAATTATCAGCCAAAAGTTGTAGCACCTAGTATAAATGTTATAAATTTCATTCCCATGTATGACTATGAACTATAATATCATAAATAAAAAATACCTAAATAAATTTAGGTAAAAATGGTCAAAATATTTGCACTCATGAGACTTTGGAAGGTGGACAATGTATTGATAAGACTAAATGACATGACAAAGAATTCATAATGGCCTCCATAAGTATGGAATGTTGTCTTTACAATATCATCTTCCCTTAATATGTTCGGATGATAACCTAAATGAACATCCAACTTTGAGAAAAAGCAAGCACCATGGAGTTCATCCAATAATTCATAAATGACATGAATGTGAAATTTGTTCTTGATGGTAGATTTTTTAGTTCTAAAAAACCTACACAAAACTACCAAGACCAATATTTATTACAAGATAAAAGTATTTATGAATAATATGGGCTAACACAAATTATCTTTGCTGCTAATAACTCGTGTACCATATTCTTAATTTTACTCTTTTACATATATGAGTACTGGTAGGGATGAATATTTGGTGGTAATATTTCAAGAACATGATCTATGACATGATTTTGGGTGCATCATGGTGGTAACCCTTATGGTTCTATAATTATGGGTGCATATTTATCCATAACTTCATGTAATTAAACTAGTTAAACTATATCATGGTATTTGGGGCTTGTAGTTCAAATAGTTGCGCCACCACCCCTGAAGATAGTTTCTTTTGAATTATTCTATTTGATGTGAGATGATAAGTTGGGTAGGACCCATAGTAATGCCACATAGGGTGTATTGCTTTGCATGTTCAATGAATTGTATTTATTGCTTATAAATATCCCATACTATGAGGCCTATAATATAAAGTCATTGAGTTTGTAACACAATGTCACAAGCCCCCAAAGGAAGAAAAAACATGTCCACCTTGACCTTTACATGGTAGAGAACCCCTATTGGTAACCATGAGTTCAAATGAACTATAATAGTATATGTAACAGACTACTTGTTTAACTATCCAAGGATTAATAAAATTATGGGTACTACCATAATCAATTAGGAGAAGTTGCTAACCTTTGAAATGACCTACCACTTTCATGGTTTGGGAAGTAGAAATACCAACTAAGGCATGTACTAAAATTTTATGTGGTTGTTCCTCTATCAGTTTGTACTCTTTAGGTTGATCTTCCTCTCTATGATCTTCCTTTTTATCATATGGTTCCCTAGTGGAAGGTTCACCCATTTTGAGTAAATATAGTTTCTATTATACAAACTTGTACCCCAAAGAAAGTTTGTCATCACAATTGTAATGCCCTACATGCCTCCATTTTTTTCTTCGGTGATATTTTTAACCTAGGGTGGTTTATTTCCTAATTTTGATGATGTCTAGTATGGAAATAAGGATTAATGCTATAGAGGTTTTAATGTATGTATTTGTGCTACAAATTTATCTTCAACAAGATTAAGCAATCCTAAAAATTCTACCATGTTGTTTAGCTTGAACATTTTCACTTTAGCATGTATATATTCATTTAATGTACTCATGAAACAACTTCAAAAAACTAGACACTCAATCCCCCATTTGTTAGTCTTACAATGACATTGAGAGGGGGGGTGAATCAGTGTAGCTCTTTAAACTTAAATTTACAGCTCTTAATATCGTAACAATTAAAACTTATTAGTAGATACAGCAAGTATAACAAAAGAACATCACACAACACAAGATTTAACGAGGTTCAGCAATGTGGCTACTCCTCAAAAATTGACTGCTTGGACTACCATCCAAATCCAGCCTTTGCAAAGCACCAACTTTATAGTCAATTTACCAACACCCACTGGAAGGAGCACCAACCCCTGATTTATCTGCACTAACAGAAAGGAGCACCAAGCCCTGATTTACCAGCACCAACTGGAAGGAGCACCAACCCTTGATTTATCTACACCAATATAAAGGAGCACCAACCCCTAATTTACCAGCACCAATTGGAAGGAGCACCAACCCCTGATTTATCTGCACCAACAGAAAGGAGCACCAACACCTAATTTATCTACACCAACAGAAAGGAGCACCAACCCCTGATTTACCAGCACCAACTAGAAGGAGCGCCAACCCCTGATGCCAAGCACCAACTTGGACTTCAATTCTAAAACTAGAAGTTTGTCAATAAGATACCTTTGCTTTTGCAAGACCCTGACTGGTCTTCTTCACCTTTGCATTCTCTATGCACTCTACTTTCTCTATGCAATCATAGCAGCACCTGGTCAAACTTCAACCTTTTCACTCTCTACGCACTCTGCTCTCTCTGCGCAATCACTTCGCACACTCTGCTTTGTTACAGTCGAACTTCACGATCATCTTCTCCCTTTTGCACACTCTACTCTCTTTATGAATTTCACACTTAGCACGATCTAACATGACTTTCTCTCTGCACACAATGACTGTATTTCACACACATTTGACTCGACTTCAATTCTCCAAACAGCCCTCCTTTTATAACAATATTTTTTATGATGAAAACCCTAATCTTAGTCGGCTATAAATCCTAATCTTAGTCGGCTTTCATAACAACTATAAACCCTAATTTTAGTCTGTTGTCATTGGTCTTCATCGGATTCAACTCAAGAAGATGTTTGGTTTATCCATCGCTTGATGATTTCATTCTGGACAGACCCTGTAACCGCCATACTGACTTTTGATCACTCTTCGTATTTTAGTAGTATGAAATCACTTTGTAACTGCCCCTGTAAATGTCATAGTGATGTCGGTCCACTGTCATACTTCTCATTTCAGTCGGGTTCTCCTTCTTGACTTGCGCATTTACGACCTGTCATGAAATCGTGACATTTCTGCCTCTGTAGCTTCTTTTGTTGTTGTTGCCACGAAAATACATGTCACGATATCGTGACACTTTCACCTCTGTACACTTTCTCTATTCTTTTGTCACGATATCGTGACATTTTTGCCTTCGCAGACTTTGTCTTTTCTTTTGTCGTGATATCGTGACATTTTCGCCTCCGTATAATTCATCTTTGCTTTTGTCGCGATATCGCGACACTTCTACTTCCATAGACTTTGACTCTACTTTTATCATGATATCATGACACTTCTGCCTTCATAGTCTTCAACTTGGCTTTTGTCACGAAATCATGACACTTCTGCTTCCATAGACTTTGACTTTGCTTTTGTCGCGATATCGCGACACTTCTACCTTCGTAGTCTTCAACTTAGCTTTTGTCGTGAAATTGTGACACTTTTGTTTCCGTACTTAGCTTCTTTTCTTTTGTCATGAAATCATGACACTTCTACCTTCAAAGTCTTCTTCTCTACTTTTGTCATGAAATCGTGACACTTCTGCTTTCGTACTTTACTTCTTTGCTTTTGTCGCGAAATCGTGACACTTCTGCCTTCAAAGTCTTCTTCTCTGCTTTTGTCATGAAATCGTGACACTTCTACTTTCATACTTTACTTCTTTGCTTTTTTCGGAAAATCGTGACACTTTTGCTTTTGAAGTCTTGCTTTCTGCTTTTTTTGCGAAATCGCGACAGTTCTGCTTTCGTAAACTTCCTCTCTTTCTTTTGTCGTGAAAATGCGACATGTCGCAATATCGCGACACTTTTCAAACTTACTTTCTCTCTCCTATTTTAGTCGCGAAAATGCGACATGTCGCGAAAATGCGACATGTCACGAAATCGCGACACTTTTCCAACTTACTTTCTCTCTCCTATTTTAGTCACGAAAATACGACATGTCGCGAAATCGTGACACTTTTCCAAATTAATTTCTCTCTCCTATTTTAGTCACGAAAATGCGACATGTCACGAAATCGTGACACTTTTCTTACTTGTTCTCTTTCTTCGAACTTGTCGCGAAATCGCGACACTTTTTCCTGCTTTCTCTTTCTCTTCCAACATGTTGCGAAATCGTGACAGTTTTTCCACTTGCCTTTTTCTCTTCCAACATGTCGCAAAATCGTGATAGTTTTTCTTTCTTTTTCTCTCTCTTCCAACATGTCACGAAATCATGACAGTTTTTCCTATTTTTCTCTCTCTTCCAACATGTCGCAAAATCATGACAGTTTTTCTTGCCTGTTGTATATGTCGCGATATCGCGACACTTTTCTTGTCTTTTTCTTTAATATTTTGCATATGGGCCACTTCGGTCTTCTTGGAAATCACTGTACATACTCTGAATAACCTTTGAACTCATGTCTTCTGCATCTGAATAGCTTTTGAACTTCCTATCCACTGCATCAATAGATCTATCTGACTGTTTTGACAACAATGACAATACTGTTGTTGCACCTTGCTCAACAATCTTCCCCTTTGGAATTTTTGGCAACACGTGCAATTTCCTGTAACTCTTATCCCCCTTTGAAAATAATACCAAAGGGCTACTACAGACTCCCCCTGAGTCCATGTACAACATTCTCAGGCAAAATTTATTACACTTAGCAAAAATCATGAACATGAGCAAAAAGATAATCAAATACTTAAATGCTCCCCCCCGAGAATGTGATCCCTATAGCTAGTCAATTCTTGGGAAGTGTGACCACTCCCAATTTATTGTGAAGGTAATCAAAAACTTCCTTGGGAAATGGTTTTGTGAAGATATCTGCTACTTGCTCTGTAGTTGGAACAAAATCCAACTTAACTTCATCTTTCGTAACTTTCTCCTTCAAAAAGTGATACCTGATAGCAATGTGTTTTGTGCATGAATGCATAACCGGATTCTTGGAGATTTTAATGGCACTGGTGTTATCACACTTAACTGATATTGGCTTACTGAAGCTAATACCGAGATATTTTAGGGTTTGTTTCATCCACAATACCTGCATACAACATGTTGTCGCTATAATATATTCTGCCTTTGTTGTCGATAAATAAATTGACTCTTGTTTATTACTGTGCCACGCGACCAATCTGTCTCCAAGATAGAATGCACCTCCACTGGTACTCTTTCTGTCATCGACATGTCCTGCCCAATCTGCATCTGAATACGAAATAAGGGTGAAGTCTTTACCTTTTAGATACCATAACCCATACTCCATAGTACCCTTGAGGTATCGAAGAATCCTCTTCACTGCTGTCACATGAGTCTCCTTGGGATTAGCTCTGAAATCGTGCTACCATGCATACTGCCCGCAAAATATATGGTGCAGTAGCTGTTAGGTACGATAAACTCCCAATCATAGATCTGTACGTGGTTTGATCAATAGGTGGAGATTTTTCATCCTTGCTCAACTTGCAACTTTGTCATCATGGGAGTGCTAACTGGCTTACAATCCTCCATTGTGAACTTTTTTAACATCTCTTTCACATATTTAACTTGAGAAATAAATATGCCCTTCTTATTTTGATTAACTTGCAACCCAAGGAAATACGAAAGTTCACCAATCATTGAAATTTCAAATTCTTTCTGCATCTTATTTGCTAAATCTTTACACGACTCATCTTTGTTGCTGCCAAATATGATATCATCTGCGTATACAACAAGAACAATAAGATGCCCATTTTCTATTTTGACATACAAATTACTATCCACCATACCTTTCTTAAACCCTTGTTGAGTGAGATAGTTGTCTAGCCTTGCATACCATGCTTGGGATGCCTTTTTTAAGCCATATAATGCTTTCTTCAACTTGCAAACCAAGTTGGGATCATCACCAAGTTGGAAACCATCTGGTTGCTCAATATAAACCTCTTCTTTAAGTTTCCCATTCAAAATGCTGATTTCACATCCATTTGATAAACTTTGAAATTCTTGTAGACTGCTAAAGCCAGAAACATTCTAATTGCCTCTAGTCTAGCTACTGGTGCAAAAGTTTCCTCAAAGTCAATACCTTCAACTTGTGCATAACCCTTACATACCAATCTTGCTTTATTTTTGACTACCTGTTCGTCTTCATTCAATTTGTTTCGAAAAATCCATTTAGTCGCGATTATATTTTTATTTGCAAGTCTAGGTACTAACTCCCAAGTTTCATTTTTATCGATCTGATCTAATTCTTCATTTATTTCCTTCATCCAACTTTCATCTTTACTTGCATCAGCAACATTTTTGGGCTCAATGCTGGATAATAGAGAGTAGTTACTTACTACTGTTCTTCTTGTCTGAACACCAACTTTGGGGTCTCCAATTATTTGCTCTCTAGGATGATTTTTCTCATTAGTCTACTGTTTTGAATTTCTTATTTTCTTCCACTTTTGAATCACAACTTAAATCATCTGAGTCAATTTTTTGTATCTTTTTCATTTCGTTTTCCTCATCTCCTTCAATAACCTCTTCATAAATTGGGTAGTTCTTTTCATAGCTAATTACTCATTCTCTACCTTCATCAAATTTAACATCGGCACTATCCACAATTTTCTTTAGCCTCTTGTTGTAGCATTTGTAAGCTTTGCTTTTTGATGAATAACCAACAAAAATACCTTCATCCGCTCTATCTTCAAACTTACCAAGATTATCTTCAGTTCTTTTGATGTAGCAATTGCTGCCAAAAACTTTGAGGTATTTTGTTGTTGCCCTTTTATCGAACCACAACTCATAAGGAGTTTTGCTTTCATGTGTTCTCAGCATGTACCTATTTTGGATATACATTGTAGTATGGACTGCTTCTTTCTAAAATATGTCTGCTACTCTACTTTTACCCAACATAGTCCGTGCCATTTCCTGCACTGTCCTGTTCTTTCTTTCTACCACTCCATTCTGCTGAGGTGTCCTGGCTGCTAAAAATTGTCTCCTAATACCGTATTTTTCACAGTACTCTGTAAACTCCTCTAAAATGAATTCTCATCCTCTATCTGATCTTAAACATTTGATCCTCTTTCCTGTTTCATTCTCAACTTGGTTTTTGAAAGTCTTGAACATTTCAAAAGCTTCGATTTATGCTTCAATAAAAATATCCATGTCATTCTGGAATAGTCATCAATGCACAACATAAAATATTTGTCACCATTTATGCTATGTGTTCTCATGGGTCCACATAAATCAATGTGTATTAGTTCCAAAGGTTTTCTTGTGTAGTACTCTTTTGTTTTGAATGTGACTCTAGTTTGCTTCCCCTTTTGGCATGAAGCACAAATGCTATTTTCCGGTTTTCTGATGGTGGGAATATCTCTCACTGCCCTTTTTTAGTTGATTTTTACTATATTATCAAAACTGATATGACCGAGTCTCTTGTGCCAAAACCAATTTTCTTCTTCCTGTCCAATAAAACAAGCTCCTTTTGAAGTCTTTGAGAGCATGTACAGGTTTCCAGATGTCCTTGATCCAGTTGCTATCAATTTTCCATTGTTGATTTTTTTGACTTCACAACCCTGCTTCTTAAAAACTACTTCATGACCTTTATCACAAATCTGACTTACACTCAACAAGTTATGTTTCAAACCATCCACAAACAAGACTTCTTCTGACTTAATTTTTCTCGTCACTAATTTTAACTAAACCTTTGCCAACTATCTTAGCTCCATCATTATTTCCAAACTTTACTGAACCACCTTCATATTTTTATAACTTCTCAAATTTATGTTTGTCACCTGTCATATGACTGGAGCATCCACTATCAAGTATCCATGGTACATATTTATTATGTGCTTTAAATTTTGTTTCTATGATTAAGGATTCCTTTTCTTCCTTAAGTCGCTCTTTTTCTTTCCACTCCATTTTTATAGTAGTTTTGGGCTCTTGTTTTGCCTTTCCCTTATCAATAGCTTGTGCATGTTTTTCAGGAAGTTTTCTATTTTGTCTCATCTTATGAAATTTTCTTCCCTGAAACTGATTTGATGCAAATGTACTTCTATAGTTTCTTGCAATGTGCCCAAAATTATGACAGTTATAACATTCTATTGTATAATTCATCAAATGAGAAAAAGCATTTCTACTGGTGAAATTCCTTGGTTTTACATTATATTTGCAGTCTGAGATTTTATGTCCATAGCCATTGTATTTAAAACAGAAACCAAAAAAGGGATAATTGAACCTGGGTGATGGTCTTTGCCATGTTGTCGTAGGAGCCATAGGTCTTCTTCTTCTTTGATGTGTGACATTGGTGAATCCATCATTGTCAACTCTCCTTTCGTGCCTGGCATTATTGCTTTCTTTTGCATGAGACGTTTTTCCTTGATCAACTTTTTTCTTATTTTCATTCTTTATGGATTCTACATTTTTGGCCTTTGATCCATTTGATGATTCTCCTTCGATGAAACCCGGACCAAATTTGATGCCTGCGAGCCTTTGGTCATTTATAATCTTATCCAGCTTCATAGAACTTTCTTCGCGTTTGTGATAGCAACTAATTTTGTGATTCATATCTTCTATCTGCATCTGTAAACCAACATTCTCTTCTTCTAGTTTGCAGCAATAATCTATTTTCATGGTAATTTGTACTTCAAGATCTTCAGATATTTTCTTGTATTCTTCTATCTGTACTTTCAGACTGGTTATGATTTCGTTTGCATCCTCAAGATTTTTTGAAAATTTCTTATTCTTTTTCTTCTCTATTTTCCACTCTTCAAGTGCAGATATCAACTCACCTTCTAGATCTACTTCAGCCTCAGGGTTTTCACCACATACTTCAGAGTTCACTCCTTCTTCATTTTCTTATTTTACTTCTTTAAATGCCATGAAAAGAGCTTCACCACCTGCCATTGTGTTACTTCCAAGATCACCCTAGCTGGTTAAGCTTGTACAAGAACTTAGCTCTGATACCAATTGTTAGTCTTACAATGACACTGAGAAGGGGGGGTGAATCAGTGTAGCTCTTTAAACTTAAATTTGCATCTCTTAATACTGCAACAATTAAAACTTATTACCAGATATAGCAAGTATAACAACAGAGCATCACACAACACAAGATTTAACGAGGTTCACCAATGTGGCTACTCCTCAAAAATTTACTACTTGGACTACCATCCAAATCTAGCCTTTGCAAAGCACCAACTTTACAATCAATTTATCAGCACCCACTAGAAGGAGCACCAACCCCTGATTTATCTGCACTAACAAAAAGGAGCACCAACCCCTGATTTACCAGCACCAACTAGAAGGAGCACCAACCCCTAATTTATCTACACCAACATAAAGGAGCACAACCCCTGATTTACCAGCACCAACTGGAAGGAGCACCAACCCCTGATTTATCTGCACCAATAGAAATGAGCACCAACCCCTGATTTATCTGCACCAACAGAAAGGAGCACCAACCCCTGATTTACCAGCACCAACTAGAAGGAGCACCAACCCTTGATGCCAAGCACCAACTTGGACTTCAATTCTGAAACTAGAAGTTTGTCAGTAAGATACCTTTGCTTTTGCAAGACCCTGACTGGTCTTCTTCACCTTTGCGTTCTCTACGCACTCTACTTTCTCTACGTAATCACAATAGCACCTAGTCAAACTTCAACCTTTTCGCTCTTTGTGCACTCTGCTCTCTCTACGCAATCACTTTGCCCACTCTGCTTCGTTACAGTCAAACTTCATGATCGTCTTCTCCCTTTTGCACACTCTGCTCTCTTTGCGAATTTTGCACTTAGCACAATTCGACATGACTTGCTCTTTGTGCACAATGATCGTATTTCACACACATTCGACTCGACTTCAATTCTCCAAACAACCCTCCTTTTATAACAATATTTTTTATGATGAAAACCCTAATCTTAGTCGGCTGTAAATCCTAATATTAGTCGGCTTTCATAACAACTGTAAACCCTAATTTTAGTCGGTTGTCATCGGTCTTTGTCGGCTTCAACTCAAGAAGATGTTCGGTTTATCCATCGCTTGATGATTTCATTCTAGACAGACCCTGTAATCGCCATACTAACTTTTGATCACTCTTTGTATTTCAGTAGTATGAAATCACTTTGTAACTGCCCCTGTAAATGCCGTAGTGATGTCGGTCCACTGTCATACTTCTCATTTTAGTTGGGTTCTCCTTCTTGACTTGCGCATTTATGACCTGTCATGAAATCATGATATTTTTGCCTCTGTAGCTTCTTTTGTTGTTGTTGTCATGAAAATACAACATGTCATGATATCACGACACTTTCACCTCCGTACACTTTCTCTATTCTTTTGTCGCAATATCGTGACATTTCTGCCTCCGTAGACTTCATCTTTTCTTTTGTCATGATATCACGATATTTCCACCTTCGTATACTTCGTCTTTGCTTTTGTCATGATATCGCAACACTTCTGCTTCCATAGACTTCGACTTTGCTTTTGTCATGATATCATGCCACCTACCTCCGTAGTCTTCAACATAGCTTTTGTCATGAAATCACGACACTTCTGCTTCCATAGACTTTGACTTTACTTTTATCGTGATATCATGACACTTCTACCTTCGTAGTCTTCAACTTAGCTTTTGTCGCAAAATCATGACACTTCTGCTTCCGTACTTAGCTTCTTTGTTTTTGTCACGAAATCATGACACTTCTGCCTTCAAAGTCTTCTTCTCTACTTTTGTCATGAAATTGTGACACTTATGCTTTCGTACTTTACTTCTTTGCTTTTGTCGTGAAATCATGACACTTCTGCCTTTGAAGTCTTCTTCTCTACTTTTGTCATGAAATCGCGACACTTCTACTTTCATACTTTACTTCTTTACTTTTTTCATGAAATCATCACAGTTCTGCTTTCGAAGTCTTGCTTTCTACTTTTGTCACGAAATCATGATAGTTCTGCTTTTGTACGCTTCCTCTCTTTCTTTTGTCATGAAAATGCAACATGTCACGATATCACGACACTTTTCAAACTTACTTTCTCTCTCCTATTTTAGTTGCGAAAATGCGACATGTCGCGAAATCGTGACACTTTTCCAACTTACTTTCTCTCTCCTATTTTAGTCACGAAAATGTGACATGTCACGAAATCGCAACACTTTTCCAACTTACTTTCTCTCTCCTATTTTAGTTGCGAAAATGCGACATGTCGCGAAATCGTGACACTTTTCCAACTTACTTTCTCTCTCCTATTTTAGTCATGAAAATGCGACATGTCGTGAAATCGTGACACTTTTCTTACTTGTTCTCTTTCTTCGAACTTGTCGTGAAATCGTGACACTTTTTCCTGCTTTCTCTTTCTCTTCCAACATGTCACGAAATTGCGACAGTTTTTCCACTTGCCTTTTTCTCTTCCAACATGTCATGAAATCATGACAGTTTTTCCTGCTTTTTCTCTCTTCCAACATGTCACAAAATTACGACAGTTTTTCCTGCTTTTTCTCTCTCTTCCAACATGTGAAATCGCAACAGTTTTTCTTGCTTTTCTCTCTCTTCCAACATGTCGCGAAATCACGACAGTTTTTCTTACCTACTGTATATGTCACGATATCGCGACACTTTTCTTACTTGTCTTTTTCTTTGATCTTTTGCATATGGGCCACTTCGGTCTTCTTGGAAAATCACTGTACATACTCCGAATAACCTTTGAACTCATGTCTTCTGCATCTGAATAGCTTTTGAACTTCCTTTCCACTGTATCAACAGATCTATCTGACTGTGTTGACAATAATGACAATACTGTTGCTGCACCTTGCTCAACACCATTATGATTTGCTAGCTTTTCAAACTATCTAGTGTTCAAAATCGAATGTTGTATATCTTAACTTAATGGGGGATCTAGTGAAATTTTTATACACATTGGTTCTAAACTGAGAGAGTAATTCTATCTCAAATTCATCCCAAATGAGCTATGAATGCATATTCTCTAACCATTGGTACCTCTAGATTGTTTTTTTCTAGGTTGAAAGATGCAATTATGAGCCTTTGATTATGTGGAGTGCCATAAAGATAAAGTAATGTATGGTCTGATACAATCAACTGATTATATCATCACCATCAAAATTTGAAGAGTCTAGCTTGGGCTTTCTCTAATTTTTATTTGTAGGTAAGGTATTTCATGCTTTGCCCTTGGAACTACCACCTTGACTTCCTATCGATTTTCCTCCCATAATATCATATTTTGCATTTAGATTTGTTAAATGACACTCAAGATCATCAATTTTATCTAATTTATCTAATTTAGTCAATTATTAAAGGATTTGTGACTAAGATTTTTTAATTTATTTCACCCGGCCATTGAGTTGCTCTAGCTCTTGGGTATCTCTAGTACCACCATCTATTTTGAGTTACTTTAGGGTCTCCAAAAAGGTATATCATAGATATATGTCAAAATTATTGGCTTGAAGAGAGGATTGAAATGAAATATACCAAAAGAATGATGATTTTGGAGATTTTGTACTCTTTTTTTATATGAATGCTAACAACTAACTGCTCTACTAGCAAACTATTGACAATTAATTATTTTGACTATTAAACTGGGTATTCTCTACACTATTAGACTAGATATTCTCTATCCTATCAGACTAGATATTCTTTGTACTATCAAACTATATATAGTCTATATTGTCACACCAAACATTCTCTACGCTATCATACTAACTAAAGTAGTCTCTTCTATAGTATGCTCAAATATGATTTTGTTTTTAAATGAGAAAGGATTTAAAATAAGGCTTCATTAGGAATAGCTTAAGTGTTTCTAAAATTTGTGGGCTCTTTGATATACAATCTCATTCATGATTAGTGGCCAGCCTAATAATTTAGAGCTCTAACTATAGAGGGTTCCATCATACCCATAGTTGTATTATCCATTTGTAAGGATACTCTAAGAGTAACTTTTCAAAACTAAATTCTTATATATAAACCACACAACTCAAACTCTTGATATCTTACTATGGGTGAAGGTTTATCTTATTCCTCGAGGATCTTCCTATATACCTAAGAGTATATGGAAGCTCGTAGTTATATACGAGTGTTATCTAAGGCCTGGGTATTGAAGTTTGAGCACCCTTCACTTCACTATATTCTTTATATACAATCTAGCTTAGCTAAAAATGATAACTCCGTTATGTTTGAAAAACCTCAACATAATTTTTCTAACCTAATCCATTAAAAACAAAAATAATTTTGTTTGTCTAAAATATGCTTTAATGAAAAATAAACTATAAACATTAAAAATTGACCCATATTTCATCAATTTTCATCAATTCATCCTCATACATTGACCCTCTAACCAACCAAGCTAAATCCACCTTTTAAAGACCTAAAATTGAGCATTTATTGCTTCAAAAAGTAAGGTCATATTTGAGCCAACTTTTCCCTTATCAAATATTCTTAATTCTTCTAAAAAACACTACCATTGGATCAGGATCAAAAATATATTTTTGACGATATAACTTTTATCCTATTCTAACATTGTTTGATCCCCCTAAATGAAGAAACATTGCACATGGATCTAGCTATCTCGAATTCACGATCATCTTGTATAGGGCATGAATTCTAAAAATTTAGCTTTGTCAAATTTATGCCATATAATTTAAGGGGCGCAATCTGGCTAAAAATATTTTTCTAATTCACACCCTATAATTTACTGGGTGCGAATTTGGAATAATTAGGTTTTTTTGTTAAAAAGCTCATGTTTTTGGCTAACATTTGTGAAGAACACAAGCTTATACTAAGAGGGGGGGTGAATAGTATAAGACCACTTTTTACTTTCTTTACAAATCAATATAAATTAATGTCCTTAATTGCAATAACCAAATATAGCAGTGTGCATTAATAACTCAGATAGCAGTAGTAAGCAAGAGCACAAATCACCACACAATTGAGACACAACAATTTATGCGGTTCACCCAATGTTGGCTACTCCACGAAGAAAATCTTTTACTAAAACTTTCTCAATCAATATCTTTAGGAATCACTCCCAATTATAATGTTTATGGATCTCTATCCAAAGGAGAACTCTTTCTTCTTCTGCTCTGGCTATGTGATCTTCTAGAAGACTTTGTCTCTCTGTTGCACTTACTGGTGGACCTCTCTCCACTTGAAGACTCCTCACCCAGATTTATCTTCAACTATGTTGGCTATTGGATCTCTATCCACTGATACTTTGTCCTCTATACTCTATCACCTCCAAATATCTGTCAATAGGATCACTAAGAACCTGCTCAATAGGCTCACACAGAACCTGCTTAACAAGCTCACACAGAACTTGTCCAATGCTGAATAACAAGCTCACATAGAACTTGTCCAAATCTTCTCCAACAAGCTCACACAGAACCTATCCAAAAATATCCACAAATCTATCCCAACACTATCCTCAAATTTGTCCCAACACTGTCCTCAAATCTATCCCAAAGGCCTTCTCAAAGGCTCAATCAATCATGCTCAAGTAGTACTCAAAATAAAATCAACAATGAATGACAATCTCAACTCAAATCCACTTCATAGAAGCATAAAGAGAATTGTTAGAGACTCAATATGTTCTAATCTCACTCTCAATCCAAATCAATCTCAACTCAATTCATAGAAGCATAAAGAGAATTTTTAGAGACTCAATATATTCTAAACTCAGTCTCAACTCAAATCAACCTCAACTCAATTCAAGTCAACCTCAACTCAACTCAAGTCTTATAGAACCATAAATAGAATTTTTAGAGACTCAATATGTTCTAACCTCAATCTCAACTCAACATAGAATGATGGAATAGTTTGTTTCATTGAACTTGAATAATCACTTCACACATCACTTGAATATGCTCAATTAACTCAACTCAACCAGTCATCACAAAGGACAAATATCTATCACACAACCCTAGTCCAAGTATGTATCAACCAACTCAAATGTTTCCAACAATGCTCAATCACAAATCTCACATAACAATGATACCCATGTTCTTTTCTAACTCAAGTTCTTTCACAACCAATGGGCTTCAACCACTATGCTTATAACACAAGGTTTTAAAAACAACTCTCAATTTAGAAAACCTTGATGCATTCAACCAACCACTTTCGAAAAGTAAACCACAAACAATCCTTTTCCCTCAAATGATATTTTAGAAATAAACCACCATAAACAATCAATAGGAGAATGTTCCCATACCTTTTATGAAGTGAAGAAACCCCTTTGTAAATCTACCACACTCAACACACTTTGAAACAAAACAACCTTCACTTTGAAACCCTTTACAAAAATAGAAATATCTCTCTACATACACCTTATTTCTCCTTCTAAATGAATTAGTCAAATATCCCTCGAAATAATATTTCCAATGATATATAATATGATATACTTTTATAAAAGGAAAATACCAGAAATATCTTCTTTTCTAAAAGTGCTTTTAAACTTACCTTCCAATAAAAAATAAAATCAACCCTCATCACCTTATTCCTCCAACATTAGGAAATAATAAAAAAATATTAATAAAAATATTACTTGCCTCTTGGAGGGAATTGAACCCTTATCTCTGCCCAAACAATCCTCAACCACGGTGTCAAATACCATGCAAGCTATGCGCTCGCATAGGAAAAATAGCATAGAATGCACTTTTGTCCTACTCCCTTTGCTCACATCAAAAAAATGTGGGCCAATTCTCTTGCTCGAAACTCTAACCCGTGGGAATCGAACCTCGTCTCTTTCACAAGTAAAAACTTTTGCACTCCCCTCGCTCACCATTGGACTAGGCTGCCACATGAAGATTTCGGTGCTTTTCATCTTATCTCCTCTGCATTCGATTCCAAGGCTTTTGAAATAAAAACCTTTGCATTTATATGCAACTTCCCTTTAATTTTGCAAACGTCGGCAGTGCTTTTAAATTAATTTATTTTTGATGATGACGTCGGTGTTGAGGTAATTTTAATTTTAAAATTTAAAATTAAATTTTAAATATTAAAATTTAAACCAAATATTCAAAATTGAATATCTCCATATTCAGGGCACCTTTTTCGATGAAATGAAAAGCCAACTTGGGTTTTAATAAAAACCTATTTCAAATCTGCCATCCATGGTTAAATAAAACCTTTTATTTTACATGCCTTGGTTTTTACAAAAACCCTGTATATATCCATTCTCTCCGAAATATGATTGCTTTGGTCATAAAAACTCAATGTTACCTTGTGACATTAATGTGACATCAATGACAACATAAAACAACTCAAATTACCAACAATATCCCCCTTTATCATTGATGGCAACACCTCTAAAGCAAAAACCACAATCACTGCAAAAACCATCTTTGAGAATCAAAGCTGCTCCCCCTAACTCAATAATCTCTTTGGAGACTGCTCCCCCTAACTCAATACTCTCTTTGGAGGCTGCTCCCCCTAACTCAATGCTCTCCCCCTTACTCAAATATCTCCCCCTTTGACATCAATGGCAAAAGGGACACCTATGGGGCTAAAATATGTGACTCTTAATTTTAGCCCCCTCACCCCTTCTCTTTTGAGGTGATTAATTTTGGGGTTGGAGTACCTTTACTCACATATTACATTGATTATTTCCTCTATCAACTTCCTTCCATGTTTTTTTGATATCCTTCTCTTGATGAATTACTTGATCTTCTTGTCTAGAACTTGTTTGACCTTCTTACCTTGAACCTGTTTGACCTTCTTGCCTTGAACCTATTTGGAATTGAGTCATGCACCATTTTGCAATATGCCCAAAGTTATTGCAATTAAAACACTTGATATTGTAGCCTTTGGATGGTACCCATGTCCTAAATTCTTTCTTGGAGTAATTTCCATGTCCATTTCTTTCTATAACCCTGTATTGTGAAGCTCTTTTTTTATGACCATTATTACCATGACTTTTGAACTATGTAGCTCTAAAACCAAAACCATGTTGCTCATTTACTTTGCACTAAAAATATGTATGACCAATCCTGTTACATGAGAATCAATGTCCCTAAAAATCATACCTTCTTCCTTTGAAGTTTCTTCTAGAAAAATCAAACTTCTTTGATCCATGAATTCTACAATGTATAGCCCTGTTTCCAAATCTATTAAAAGAAAACAATGTCCTTGAAAATCCCTTTGTTCATGCCTTGGTTCCTCATACCTTTCTTGACCATTATCCTTATGATCATATTCAACTTGTGCATTGCATTCTTGAACCTTCTTTGTAGCATCTAAAACCTCTTCTTTAGTTTCTTCCTTGCCTTTCTCTTCAAGAATTTCTTTTCCCTTTGAACTTGATTCACCTATCTCAAAACAAGATCCAAACTGAATATTTGGAGCCATAGGAACTTTGGAGCTTTCCTCACAAGTCTTAGGTGCTTCCTTGCTTTCATCTTTTAGAACTTCCTTTCCTTTTGAGTGTGATTCCCCAAACCTGAAATATGAGACCTTTGGTGCTTTGAAATCCTCCTCTTCTTTCCTTTTATTTGTGTCAAGTAGCAAATTGGCATACATCTCTATAGCCTTTGAAATACAAGTATCCATTTTTGCTGCTTCTTTTTCTTTGGGAACTAGTTCTTCCTTATATATTTCTAAAACAAAACCTCCTGATACAAATATAGGACCTTGTGTACTTATTTTCGATTTCCCTTCTTCATAACCAAGCCCTATATTTATAAATGGATCTCGTTGTAAATCCAAAAAATTATCTAGAGTTTTTGAATTCCTTTGAAATCGTGCTAACTCATTTATGTAGGTCCCCAAAATTTTCTGATCTTCTTCTTCTAACTAATTACATCTTTCTTTCCTCTCCTTCAATTTCTCAGAAATAGTGATGCCAAGCTCTTTTGTTTCTTGAAGCTCTTTTTCAAAATATTGAATATGTTGATTCAGCATCATATTGAATTTTTCATTTTCTTGAACCTTATTTTCAAGCCTCTTGATTTTCTTTTTCAACCTCCTGATTTTCTTTTCTTGTTTTGTGGAATCCTCTTCTTCATCATCACTGTTGCTAGAATTGTCACTAGAACTACTGCTTTCTTTTTCAAATAAAATTTCCTTGTTGCAATTGTTGTAGTATGTGAAATCATCATCTATATGCCCAAAATCTCCGCATATGAAGCATTTTAGTATCCTTAGACCTTTCTTGTACCTATCTACTTGTTCAATGGCTATGGCAAGCTCTTCATGTCTTTCTTCAATAGATTTATCCTCTTCTTTAACTTCAATACCTAGGAATAGGTGTTCTTGATTTTCTTCATTTATTCCAAAGAATGTACATTCTTCTTCATCTGACTGATCTTTATCACGGTAATTTGAGCTATCACTTGTTTCTACAATGTAGTAAGATTTCTTTACCTTACAAAAAAATTTCTTCTTCTCATACATGTTTTTCTTGAATCTGTCATCTTTAGCATGCTTATGCTTTCCATCTTCTTTTCTTCTATGACCCTGTTTTTCATCATCATTGTTTTCTTCATGTGGACACTTGTATGCATAGTGACCAAGATCACCACACTTGTAGAATCTGACTTTCCTTATATCTTTGAAATTCCTTGAGTCTTTATTCCTTTTGATGAAGTTAGATTCCTCGTTATTTTCTAAAACTCTATCTATTTTTGAAACTTTCCATTTCTCTTTTTATGAAGCCTTGAATGCAATATCTTTTATTGGAGCTTGATGCTTACTTACCCTCATCTCATAAGTTGTGAGAGTACCTTGCAATTCTTCCATTGTTAGCTTGTTGATATCCATTATTTCTTCTATTGCTAAAATCTTAGAATCATATTTCATGGGAAGTGATCTCAAAACCTTTTGAGTAACTTTTGATTCTTTCATCTCAAAACCTAGGCCTCTCATGGTGTTAGTAATCTCATCAACTCGAAGTAAAAACTTTACAATATCTTCAGAATCTTCCATTTTCAATTCCTCAAATATTTTTATATGAGTTTGTAGTTTTGACAACTTTACCTTGGAATATCCTTCATAAGTATTCCGCAACTTGGTCCACATTTCATTATCTGAAGTACATACCATGACCTTTGCAAAATTTGTCTCACGTAGCCCACTCAAAATGCAATTTATTTCCCTTGCATTGATCTCAACCAATTTCTTAATAGTCTTATCTGCCTCGGGATCACCTTCAACCTTATACTCTTTTTCAACCATCTGCCATACCTCATATCCTTGTGATATCAAGTAGTTCTCCATCCTCATGCTTCAAAAACCATAATTGTTACCATCAAAAAATGGAGCCTTATTTGAAGATAATCCATTCTGTGAAGCCATCTGTGTTATTTTAGAATTTTCCCTCAAGTTGTTAGCCTTTTCGAAGGAACCCGCTCTAATACCAATTGAAGAACACAAAATTATACTGAGAGAGAGGGATGAACAGTATAAGACACTTTTTACATTCTTTCCAAACCAATATCAATTAATGTCTTTAATTTCAATAACCAAATATAACAGTGTACATTAATGACATAACAAAAATGCATACTCCTATCTATTGTATTAGTCTATAGTCATCATAAAATCATAAAAAGCTTGACACATTGCACAAATTCAATAAAATAATATTTCTTATATTGATTATGAATGAATATCTATTACAAATATACCCCTCTTAGGGTCACTTGAATGATGATACAATTTATACAATTGCCAATGCCCTCAATAGGGTAGGCACATTAATATTGCCCTTTGACTAGTCGCAAACTGCCTTGGGGTGGAGTTGACCCCCTTCTTCGTGATGTGGAAGGATTATGATATAGACTCCTCTTGTACCTGTCTTCCTACGATCAAGAAACAACAACACATGATCAAAAAGATAAATAGCCTCTCATAATGAGGCCCTTTAAGAAAGCATACATGATAATGCCATTTAAACTAATAATCAAGAAAACATAAATAAAACCTTTAAACTATGCTAATTGAATCAAGATTTTTAATATAGCATAAAGGAGATCGTTAGACAAATAATGCATGGATCAAATAACAAAATAGAAGCATAGATGTGCTTAAAAGATCCACAAATGTCCTAACTAATGCAAAGCATAAACTATCTATTCTAAGCTAATTGCTACGGTCAAAATTCTTCTAAACTATAATTAAACCTAATAAATGATTAATCTAACCTATTTAACTGAAAAAAAAATAAAAAGAGTAAGGTGATCTATCACTTTTTGCAAACCACAACTCTGGTAAGTGGTCTACGCATCACTCTCCACACTTTAAACTCGAAGAACCCTTGCTTTTGTACAAGAAATTTTAGATGCAAACCCTATAAGAATGTCAACTGAGAAACCCTAGAATTTTTCAGCTTCCAAACCCTAAAATCCGTCGACTATAACCCTAAGAATGTCGGCTACAAAACCCTAAAATCCGTCGGCCCAGATTTAACTTTGTCGGCGTCATTCTCCACCTGTCATATGACTTGAGCAACCACTATCAAGAATCCACGGTACATATTTATTCTGAGCTCTAAAAGCAGTCGAATGCCGACAAGCAGCAGATCGTAGAAAAATAGCAGATCGTGATAATTGAGGTGAAAGTTTACATTCTGCAATTTTTTTTATTATCTTCAAGTTGTAGCTTGAAAAATGGGTTGGTGCCTCTTTCCAGTTGGTGCTGGAAAAATTGGAGTTGGTGTTCCATTCTGTTGTAGCAGATAAAATTTAGAGGTTGGTGCCTCTTACCAATTGGTGCTGGTGAATGATTATGTAAATTTGTAGCTTTGCATTTGACTGGATTTGGATGGTAGTCCAAGCAGTCTTTTTGAGGAGTAGCCACATCGGTGAACCTCGTTAAAATGCCGTGTTATGTGTGATGCTCTTAGTACTTTTATTATTTTTTTTAATCTGTTGCAATTTATTTAAAAGTCTAAATTGTTTTAAGTTTTTAAAGAACACACTGATTCACCCCCCCTCTCAGTGTCATTGTGATTACAACAGTCTACACTGTGAACCGTGGCTGACAGTTGTGGTTTGACCTTTGATAGGTTTACCCTCAAAATCAGGGGTAGTGGGATTGATCTCCTTGTCCAAATTGATGTTCAAGGATTGCCTTTGTTGTCCTCAGACTGATTTGGTGATCAATTCGATATGAAGGGCCTTCGTTTTCCCGAATTTGTGCTTTTTGACTCTCCTAAGAACCTAGGGCATCCATAATGTAATTCTTCATGAATGTTGGCAAAAGGGTCGGGGATTAAGTGCAATAGCTCTATCTCTTAGTATACTTAGTTTGAGTGTACAATTCGCCAGGGCTTCGCTACTCAAATCTCTAATGCTTGCTTCTCTTATTCTCCCCATTTGGAGGGGGTATTTATAGCATGCCCCTAGGGCTAGGGGTGGCTTCATGGAGAAGCTAAGACCAAGAATGGTGGTTAGGATAGTTGGGATGGAAGCCTCTAGAATCCTTCGTCCTTCAACTGTCTTCTTCTAGATATTTTGGTCATTCCAACCAATTTGTCTTGGATGGAAGGCCTAATTGAACTTCATTTAATACCACAGGTCACAATTGTGGTCTAGACTGCAGACCGTAGGTGTCAACCATGGTTTAGACTAGAGACCGTAGGTCTGGGCTGCGGTTCAGACTAATTAGGCCAAAATGCCTAAATTGAGTGGTTAGAACCACTGCTCTATCTTGGAGACTATCCAAGATCCTCCATATGGTCTTGTAGCATGTCCATATGAGTAGTCGCCCTTAGCATGACGTATTTTAGGTGTCTAAAGATGCCCCTTTTGAGATGCATTGTGAGATTGAACAACGCTGAGCAAAAATATACATCCTAAAATGATGCCTAAGGTTCTATAATGATCATTAGTTGGATCAACATTAGATGCCCCAGGTCCAGCAAAAGGATGCACATCTTGGAATCATTACTTCCAACTCGTGAAAGGCTTACATTTTGACAAGTTTGCATTCGTCATCAGACGTTCGGATAGCATCAATGCCAAGTATGGGTATCTTTTGACCCATAAATCTGAAGGATGAGAGTTACAAACTAATTATCATATTTTTTGTTTACCCCAAGAAAAGGGGGAAGCTTATGATAGTTGTTGACAATGATTGGCAAGAATGAACGTAATTTTTACAAGATCAGGGGATCTACGATCTCAGGGATCTTTTGCTAACTTTGATTATGATTATGAAATTATGACTACCCCCTCAAGTGATGAGTCGATGAGGGTAATGATAATGTATGAAGTGACAAAATCGCTTGACCATAATGAATGATCCTAAAAAAATTTAGATTTGAGCCTTTTAATGCCTTGGCTAGGCCTAGTTTAGCTTATGATTGCAACTCTTAGTAGTATTTGCACATTTCTATCCCATGGAGTAGTCAGGCTACAATAGCCATCTTAAGGAATAAAAATGATACAAATGCAATTAGACTTGTGTTGAATCATATTTGTCAATGATTTGTTGAAAGATGACATAAAATAAATGATAATTTTACCCCAAATGTTCTTATGGCGATTTACTCATCTTGTCGGATTGCATGGATCGCAACTTGCTACAACTGCCAAGTGTATAGGATAAATCACTGAATACAAGGCGCATTTGGTTTTTAATTATTTGATTTTTTATTTTGTTTTAATTTTACATTTATTTGATTGATCCTGGTGCTTTTAACATCAAATTTACAATTTTAATCATTGATTTTGAATTTGTATCCAATGGGAGTCATTAATTTGCTCTTTTAGACCTTTCCACGTTGGGTTTTGAGTGTATTTAATGTGAGTTGTGGACCGTGAGTATGGTCTATAGTTTAATTTTTCACATTTTGGGAACCTCGGGTCAGACCTGCAGGAGGAAAACCCTAGTTCTGGAACCACAGGTGTCAGCTACGGTTCGTCGAGACTAGGAGAACCTATAAATTGAATTCCCATTTGAAATTTTTTATTATTTTCTTGCAAGCACTAGCAATTTGAGAGCTCTGAGAGTGAGAGAACCTTCCTTGATCTGAAATGCTACCACACTCTACCGTAATTACACTCGTCTACCTCGATGGTGGATCCTGATAAACCATCTACTAGCTGAGGCCAGGGTGCGGGCAAGGTAACTCAAAACCGAGACCTCGCACTTAATATCAGTAAAATGAACCACATTAAGTAATGCGGATAATGAAACTCACTAAACTACTAGTAATGAACCCCACTAGTCTAGGTTAGCTTAGGATTTTAATTGTGTGACTTAGTGGACTAGGAGGGTACCCAAAATGGTTGCCTCTCCTAAAGCAGAGTTGGTAGTTGCGGTTAGGATTCAAAAATACCAACGGTCAAAATTGACCGCATGTGAACCGTAGGGTTGACCTGCGGTTTGACAACTTTAGAAAAAATAATTTTTTTTATGTTTTTGGCATTTTTAGCACTGTTTTTAGCTCTATTTAGCTAGATTTTATCTTACATTAAGCTTTTTATTTTAGAAATTGGCTTCTAGAGCTTGGGAGCCTGACATTATGAAGACTCTCTACGAGGCTCTATCTGATGATGACCGAGATTGGTTCTGAGCTGTCGGGTTTGGTTATGTCATGGATTTGCCCACTATTAGGGTTGATCAAGCCTACCTGACTGTGTTGTCCCAAAACTGGAATGTGCGGACCAACACATTTCACCTGCCTATAGGTGAAATAATTATAACCCTATAGGATGTCTATAGGATCTTCAAGATCCCCATCGATGGTGAGGCCATCGTCTCCTCTACCTCCAGGGTAAAGGAGATTATTTTTTATTCTATCTTTGGTGACTAGAGCAAGGATGCTCAAGATGCAATTGACCATGGAGGGGTGCACATCGGCAACTGGTATCACGAGGATGTCTTCTCTACATGGGAATCCCTCTTCATGTACCTTATAGTATAGATTGTCCTTCCATACTCGCCAGGTGTGAGGATTCCCTAGAACCTCTTATCCACTGCCTGAAAGGTTCTTCAGAGTTTGATAGAGGAGCCACTACTTTTATTATGGAGGAGCACCCTGCTATTTCAAATCTACAGGGAGATGTACCAAATTATTGAGTATAGCCATAAGGGCATCAACTGTAGTCTTCTATTGGAGATCTGGGGGTGGCAACACATCCATATTGAGCATCCTATAGACCTTCCACTACGTATTGCTGAGATAGATGTTGATCATTAGTGCTACACCACATGCTGGATTTGTGAGGGGGAGGGTACCTGTAGCAGGATCCATGCTGATGAAATCGAGCATTACATTACTTGATTTGCATCACTCAAGTTAGGGCACGTTGTCTGGAACCCCTACATGGATTGCTTTGCATGGCCTGAGGCAGACGAGAGGCTTTGATGGGCTCACTGAGATAGGTGTATTATAGATCAAAAGGCTAATATTAGAGATTATAAATTGTACTCTCATGTCCTATGATAGTTTGGGATGGTGTAGGACATTCCAAAGATCCCTATCAGATATCGGTGCATGGTCGCAGAGACTAATCTATAGTGGATCATTCCTGAGCCTCTAGGAGATGCTCGTGATGACTACTAGGAGACTAGAGTTGAGACTACTAGGACCACTCCAGAGTATGATGGTGGTGTCCATGTTTATATGGTGTGATACAGGGTCTCTGGGCTGAGAGCCAGATTAGGCAGAGGTAGAGGTGGATCTCGATGGGTGTAGGGTGTGCTAGTGGACAAAGGGCAGCTGGGACGCAGAGGCCACCGCTGAAGAGGCTCCCAAGATTGACCAAAATGAGGAGGCTCTATAGGAGGGTGAGGTCCCTCCCGACAGTACAGAGGGTCTACTCTTAGCTCAAGTGGCTGACTTCTAGAGTCAGCTCGGATGATTCCATACACAGTAGCTAGAGCGAGATACTACTATCACCACTCTAGAGGTGAAGGTATATAACAAGGATAGGTGTCTGACTAAGGTGCAGGATCAGATACAAGATCTTACTATGCAGGCCATATATGTAGAGGCCCAGGTTTAAATATTATAGACTACCCTAGAGTTAGCACAGGCATAGCAGATTATAGTAGAGGCAGATAGGGATCTTCTTCGGGTATCGAGGGGGGCTATGCCACCTCCTCAAGTTACTATGGGGTCTCTGGTAGCACTAGTGGAAGCTCCAACAAGTGTTCAGGATCCTATGGCCGAGGTAGAGTGACTACGCAGCATGTTCATGAGGACCAATGAGATGCATGTAGCCTGACTTGCTCACATTGATCAGCTAGTCGACTATATTGAGATGCATGGGCTACAGGTTCCTGAGGATCCTTTCACTTTAGAGTCTTAATGAACCAGGTATAGGACCTCAGGATAGTCTATGGTGAGCTTGAGTCATAGGACTCACAATACTGAGAGGACGCATAGGTCCTCTAGCACACATGGTGCGACCTCGCATGCCAGGACTAGAGATGTAGGGTGGACTTCAGGGACCACCAATCAGAGGACTAGTCTATTGTAGTTACCAGTTTCTTGTGTGTTGGGCACCTTAGTATTTGGAGGTAGGCAAGATCTACAGTAGGACCCACCATGGGTGCCAGATCAGACAGGAGAGCAGGCTCCAGAGCATAGTGCTGAGGGATGCGACGAGAGCTCCGGTATAGGGGGAGTAGACTATATATGGGCTCTACTAGATGCAGACTACATTTTTGATATGCCATATTTATTTTGGGTGTAATTTTGAGGACCTACACACTTTTTAGCCTACAAGAATTTTGATACACTCCCTATGTACTCTTTTGGACACATATATATGACTTGATCATTTATGGCTCATTATGTGTATCGATGTGTATTTTTAATTTTATATTTATTTGATGCACATGGATGCAATGCTTATGTTGATGCTATGTTTATATGATGTGATGTATGAATGACATACACTAGATAGCTATCTTATTTATGATGATTTTGATGAGATGCAGTGATTTATATGATTAGACGTGTCATGTATGATGCATGCATATGGATGCACTGTTTATTTTTAACGCATATTTGTTTTTGCTTTATGGGCATGCATTTATTTTTATGAAGTTATTGTATGCTATGCAATGTATGGTAATGCATTATGTACATAATCATAATCTAATGGGAATGAACCCGTATGCTTTAATCACTTAAAACATAAGGAATGAATGTAAACTTTTTATATCAATTTTAAAATACGACACCACAGAATGTATAACAATCATGTAAAATAATTGATAATTCTCGTTACAAGAACTAAATCAATTAATTACTCATATATGAAATGCAGTAAAATGAATTGGTATAATGCTAATGAATGAATATGTAATTTTGTATATTTTTTTTTGTTGCACTATATAGTCAATGGCCGTATAAACATCATTTCTGATATTCATGCGGTATCTATCTTATATGTTTGATTGTGCTTTGTAAAATGCATTCTGATAAATGAATGACTCGCATTTTTTATGTCTAATTATATTTGGTATTTTGTTGCTATTAGATAACTTTTTGAGGTTTTCCATGAGACTCAAACACCCTAGTAGACTTCTCCAAAAATCACATACTAATTGTACAAGGCTTTTATTAGACAAGGCTTTTGCCATGACAGACCCAACTATTCATTATCCCTGTGTGTGCATGTGAGTATTTTTAGATAGACCATAAGCATACCCTGTATGTCAGTCGGGACTCTTTCAACCCATATGTGAGATAGGGTTCCTCATATGATCGTACCATCCTTGTTTTAGCTTTGATTAGAATTATACAACTAGGCAAACCTAGGTACCTAGAGCTAGCTCATCTTGAAAATTGATCAGGGCTACCCCTCCAAATGCAGGCAGGACTCTTTCAACCCATTGCTACATTTGGGGATCACCCAATAGAACTACCCCTCTGATTGCAGGTGGGACTCTTCCAACCCATTGTTGTGATCAGGGATCACTCTATGGTTTTCAAAAGGTGGACAATCTAGGGATTCAAGCTCTCACCCTTCTTACTTGCTCATATGTAGTGATAAAAATCACTATTAGTCCACATGTTACCATTTTCTTTGAGCAAGGTATTTTTATAGTGCTTTTGATTCACTATGTCACTTTACATTTGATTTGAACTTTGTACTTTGAAATTTGCACTTTGTAACTTGGGATTTAAACTTTGTAACTTTAGGATTTATAGGGGAAATTCTTGTCCTTTTGCCAAAGTTCACCACTCTAGACCAAACTATTTGCAAGATAAGCAGGTCGTGAAACCCATCTCTTTAGATACCTAAGATCGCTTTCGTAGCTTTCATCATCTCTTATCTTAGCAAGATTTTATATTATTTTGCTTAGTGATAGGATCCCGATATGTTGAAGCACTATCCCAACTAATGACCTCGTCTATAAAAGCAAAGCAAGCTTTCTACAATATCTGAAGAAGCCACTAGGTATGTTTGAATGACTGGAAAACTTAATATACATACATATTTCTCTGCAACAGGTATCGTGTATGAATGCAATGAATTATGATAAATGTAAGGGTGCATGATTGAAACACAAACGTGCGACCGTTTGTAAGATTTTTATAGACACATTACACTCTACTGTGGAATGCAATGGATGACAAATACCTAAATGCAATATTATGAGGTGAATGCATGTATGAAAATGGAAACTACAAAAGCAAATTTTTTTGGATTTTATGCTTTACCAATTTTTTTTTTTGGAATTTTATATATTTTTAAATTTTTATGAATTTTTGAGCTTTCATATTTGACCCAATGATGAGTATATATGCCTTTGGATATTTTTTGGATTGACCAAGCAATTTTTAGAAATCCTTGGAGATTTTTGGATTGACCGAAGGGCTTACAGACGCCTTTGGAACATTTTAGTTGATCAAACTCTTAGCAAGAGAATTTGGAGCCTTTTAGGATGACCGAGAAATCATAGGAAATCTTAAATCCTTTGGGTTGACCAAGCAACTTTTAGAAATTGTTTGTACCTTTTTGGGATGACCGAGTGGCTTTAAGTAACCCTCGGAGCCTTTGGGTTGACCAAGCAATTTTTAGAAATCCTTGGTGCCTTTTTGGGATGACCGAGTGGCTTTAAGTAACCCTCGGAGCCTTTGGGTTGACCAAGCAATTTTTAGAAATCCTTGGTGCCTTTTTGGGATGACCGAGTGGCTTTAAGTAACCCTCGAACCTTTGGGTTGACCAAGCAATTTTTAGAAATCCTTGGTGCCTTTTTGGAATGACCAAAGGGCTTACAGATGCCTTTGGAGCCTTTTCTGTTGCACTCTTTAAGCATAGAACGCCTTAATATGGATGATGTTGAGAGGTTCAGGCTCTTCAACACCCCCTAGCGACATCAGGCGATAGGTACCCAAACCAATATTTTCATAAATGATATAGGGTCCTAGCCAATTAGTCGTAAATTTGTCTCACATATCGGGCGATAAATTTGAGTTTTGTTAGTTTTCTTTCAGCACAAGATCCCCAAATTCAAATTCTCTCTAGTGGACTTTGATATTGTAAGCTCATTTTAATCGCTCTTGATAGACACGAAGATGCTCTAGGGCATTCATGCGGTGTTCATCCAGTAGCATCAATTTATCTAGTCAAGCTTGTCATGCGGTGTCGTCATCAATGAACTCTTTCAATGCGACACGTAGCATTAGGATTTATAACTCTAAGGGCATAATGGCCTCAACGTCATATACTAGTGAAAATAGAGTTGCCCCAGTGGGAGTCCGAATGCTAGTTCTATAAGACCATAATCCAAGGGGTAGTTGTATATGCCAATCCTTCTGGTGTTCTTACACTATCTTTTTCAAGATGGCTACCATAGTCTTGTTTGAGGCCTCAGCTTGCCCATTTGCCTGTAGATAATATGGAGTTGCAAAACTATGTTTGATGTGGTACTTAGATGTTAAAGCTCACACAGTTTTTTTCTTAAAATAAGTTCCATTATCCGAAACTATTTTGGATGGTATCCCAAAATGACTTATGATATGCTCCATTATGAACTCTGCTATGCGAGCTCTAGTAGTCATTGTTAAGGGAATGGCTTCCACACACTTTGTAAAATACTCAGTAGCCATAATAATGAATGTATGTCATCCTGATGATGGAGGAGAGATCTTGCCAATTAGATTAAAACCCCACTAATAAAATGGCCAAGCCACTTGGATGGGCTATAAGGCCTGTGATGGCAGGTACTTAAGATTAGAATGATTTTGACATTTGATGCATTTCCTGACATATACATTGCAATCCTTCTCCATAGTGGGCCAATAATAACCCATTTGAAGGATGCGCTTGATGATGGCCATGCCACTGAAATGGCCACCGCATGTACCATCATGAGCTTCTGAAATTGCCCAATATGACTCTTGGGGCTCAAGACAACGAAGGAGAACTCCATCGTAACTTCAACGGTACAAAATATCTCCTATCAAGACATATTTAGTCACTTTTTGTTTAAATGTGCATCTTACGACATGCGACAATCCCTCCAGGACAAAACCAAGTCTTAGGAAGTCTTGAATCTGTGACATACAATTTTTATGAGCCTTAGCTTTGGCTGCTAAGACAACTTGTACCCCCTACATATTTACTTTTGCATACTGGGAAAAAACCTTGTGTTGAATGGTGGTGCCACTCCCTATAGGACTCTAGGAGGTTAAAGGCCCCCAAGGTGCTTTCTTGAGAAATTCTTTAGCTTTGCAGAACCAATCAACTTTTGGCTCCACACTAATCATGTTGACTGATTCTTTGTTATCAAAGGCTGCACACTCTACTGTAGGATGCGAGAGCATCTTGACATGGATGGTAGTGAAGTCGGTAGACGGATTCTGAGGGATCAAGGATCCAAAATATGCCATGGTGTCTACGAACCTATTTGACAAACGAGGGATTGCCTCAATGTCGTACCATTCTATTTTAGCCAGATATGTGGCAACCAGATCTTTGTAGGATTTTAGTACCAGACATCGACACTAAAATAGTCCCTTCACTTGGTTAATTATGAGCAGGGAATCACCAAAGATGTTTAGTCTCTTGATATTCATGACGATGGTTGTATGAAGGCCTAAAAGTAGGGCTTCATATTTAGCATTATTGTTGGTGCATGGGAAGTTTGAATTACAAGGAAATTGGATCTCCTTATAGCATGGAAAACACTATCCCTACACCAGCTCCTTGCTCACATTTCGAACTATCAAATAACAGAGTCATATAAGCATTGTTCTCTGGTTCTTCAGGTTTGGGAGCTTCGGATACTACAAATACTGCATCATCCAGAAGCTTAGTTGTTAGAGGCCTACTATTGGATAGTGGTGCCTTAGCTAACTAATCTGCTATGACCTGTCCCTTAATGAACTTTTGGCTTATGAATTCCAAATCAAATTTTGTCAATAGCATGATCCACTTTGCAGTACATGTATTATGATATGTCTTGCTCATCATATACTGTAAAGGATTTTGTTTTTATATCACATATGTCATGTGACTTAACATGTAGGGCCACAATTTCTTGGTAGTGAACACTACTGCAAAATATAGTTTTTCCACATATGCATATCCTAGCTCGTAACTCACCAAGGTTTGGCTAATATAATATATGGCTTGCTCTTTTCCTTTTACGTTATTTTGGGCCAACATGGTCCCTAACACAAAGTTTGTTGCTGATATATATAGTAGAAAAGGCTCTTCTAGCCTTGGTGGAGCTAACACTAGTGACATCACTAGGTATTGCTTTATCTCAGCGAAGGCTGCCTTGCAGTCCTCGTCCCAATTGAATGGGACACCCTTATGTAGCAATCGATTCATGGGTCGATATTTATTCGATAGTTGGGTGATAAATCACTTTATTGAGGCTACCTTGCCTTGAAGGCTCCTTAATTCCTTAATATTGGTGGGAGGACGCATTTCTAAAATGGCCTTGACCTTCGTTGGGTCTACTTCGATGCCTCTCTTGGAGACAATGAATCCTAGTAATTTTCTAGAAGTTACGCCAAATACACACTTCTTAGGATTCAACCTGACATTGTGCTCTATCAGGTGATTGAATACTTTTCTTAAGACCTCTGCATGCTATTCTCGTAGCAATGACTTGGCTAGCAAATCATCGATACAATCTTCAAGAATTTTGTGCATATAGTCATGAAAAATGTATGTCATGGCCCACTGGTATGTGACACCAGTGTTTTTGAGACCAAATGGAATAACTTTATAGTAAAAATTTTCCCATGGTGTTATAAAAATGGTTTTGTGCTGGTCTTTGGGCTTAATCTGAATTTTATTATAACCAAAAAAACCATCCATTAAGGAGAGCATTTCATGACCTACAGTAGAATCTACTAGAGCATCGATATTAGGAAACGAAAATGAATCTTTGGGTGTTGCCTTGTTGAGATCTCTAAAATTCGTACAAATACAGATCCTTCCATCTAGTTTTCCTACATGCACCATATTGGATACCCATTCTGGATAGTCTATGGAAATGATAAATTCTACATACAACAATTTTTGTAATTCATATTTCACCATTGAGGCTATTGTTGGATGCATATTTCTAAGCTTCTTCTTGACAAGCTTCTTGGATGGGTCTAGCGAAAGGTTATGAGTAATCAATTTTGGGGCTAGATCGGGCATATATTTGTATGTCCAAGCAAAAAAGTTAGGTCTCTCTTTCAGCAGAGGGATGATGCTAGCGCACTCATTTGGAGTGAGACTCATTCCAAATTTAACCTTCTTTGGATTGGTGGGATCATTATCGATATCCACTTCAAAGGTTTCCTCTACTGACATATGGGACCCTCCTCAAGCTGATGAGGCGTAGCGATCAAATGGATGTCATCAACTAGATTTATATGTCCTTCATCGAAAGCATATTCAGTGTGATAAACATCATAAGTACAACCTAGTCCAAAATGAAATGGTTACAACATCTCTTCATTCAGGAAGAAGTCTTTAGGATCTAATGGAGAATCAACACGATCCCAATCGATAGCATTCATGTTTAGATGTAATGTTTTGGACGGATCTACTGGATTGCAAAGTGAAGTGGTCAAATCAATGGATACCATGTTGATGGAATGGAATTGATCTCCAGGACCACATGGACTAAACTCTACATCATTTGTGTAGCTTTCGTACCCAAGATTTGGCTCAGATGGTACGGGGATGAACGGGTCCTCCTTGTGGGATGCCTGGACAACTGGATCCTCCCTGTGCACCAACTACAAAATGGGATCTCTTGACTCAAGTAGCTCATCATAAGTAGGCAGATGAGAAAATATTATTTGATATTCCTCTTCTAGATTTATTCTTTCCCTAAGGCAACGCTGGAGATTAATCTCTCGATGCAAACCTGTAGTTGTAATAGGTGGCGGACCTCGAGGTGGATTCTGATTACGTAGATGATGAGGCCCTAAATAGGCCATCTCCAATGAATCCTCATCATCACTATACAAATATAATCCTTCACTTCCCCCCATATGCAAGGGATGATCTGCCAGTTGTGGTCCCATGTATCTGATTTTGCGGTCATTATCATCACTATCTCGATAAACCGGATAAAATGATCGTATATATGACATCGACACAAAAACTGGCTCTACTTCCTCTTCATAGTGATCAATGTTAATAGGAACTTATTCTATAACACACTTCCACTCTACAGACAATATATGTGGTGGATATACAAGCCTCGAATAAGTCATCTCAACCTCATTGCTATGATTGCTACTATGAGAAAACCACTCTATCATGTCCACAAATATTGGGAGATTAGCTAGATGAGGCCTTAAGTAGGCCTACTCTATCTTGTCTTCATAATCACTATCGACTATGCAATGCTCTTGTATCTCATCTAATTGCTCTCTAAGTAACAAATGGCATAGAAATGTCGAAACCATGAAGGCTCATTCAGCTTCCTCTTCAAATTGATCATTATCCGAGGACTCATCGTTTGCATCATAACTCAGTCTACTTATTTTGGAGGTGGACTCCTCTCCATATTATCTACAAATATCTCCTGAGTCGATATTTCCTATAATGGTGATGTTGTTCCCCTGCATACCAGTATCATCGATTGTGATACGATTTTGATGACCTAGGTTGCCTTTGGTATTCTACTTTGAGAACTCTTCATGTTCAAGTTCTGGTATCTCAATGGTGATGACTGACACCATTGGGTTATTTCCTTGAAGACTAGACATGTTAGGATGATATGGATTAAAATCTACGTCATCCCCTAGACTCAGGTATAAATGATCCAATGATGCAGTGAGTAAATCATCACGTCCCTAAATTTGTAATCCCAATTCGAACCTATCAGTTTCCAACTGATAACATATTTCAAGAGGGGTTCTTCGTCCTTTTTTGAAAAGACCAATGTTGTATCCATGTCAATGATAGAGCTCAAAAATGTGCAGGGCATACTCTGGATTGGACAAGTACCAAACGTTCATCATGAACTGTTCCTCATCATCCATCTCCATGGGTGCTCGCATTGGAACTTGATCCAACCCAGCATAGATGAAGTTTTTTTGGTTGAGTGACTCGCCCAATGGTACTATGGATCCAACTGGGTATCGATGGGCTATCAGTCAGCCCATGTCTTGTGTAGTCTCTAAAATAGGACCAAAGGTCACATTTTGCACAAGATACTCACCCATACCTATACTAGCTAGGTGAACAGTCACCTGCGGTGTGGATGACCCTACTAACGATGTAGGAGAAGCAGGTTGAGGTGCCTCATTGACTTAATCCTAGGCTTCCTCCACCTCCATGGGAGTGGTAGCCTCAATGGTGACTAGTTCAAGCACGTTCTTTGATTCTTTCTTGCCCAATTTCACCTTTAATTTCTCGTCATCCCAATGCATTGTTGATGTAATCGATCTTAGAGAAGTTGCAGTGGTATGTTCATATCTGTTTGATACAGATATCGATGGTTGAACATGAACCACCTGTTTACCTCTTGGAACCCTTATCGGTGACATGGGTCGTATGTCCAAGTGCATTGATAGGAGTATGAAGCCCCCTGGAAAATCTGATAAGTTCACAAACTTGAATGGTTCTTCATCTGATGAAACCATGTGAACTTGTCCCTCGTATATATACTTGACACACTGATGTAATATCAAGGGACCACAATGTCTTTCACAAATATAAGGCCTCCCTAGTAGGATGTTATACTAAAAGGCACCCTCTATCACGTGACACATTACAAGAATGGTCTTTAGTCCCACCTGAATAGATAGGACAATCATGCCAACCATATAGCATAGTGCATCATTATCTCAATATGAAGGTGGTTGGTACAACGAGTGATTTAGGCAATTTCAAATGGTGTAGTGCCTTAATCGTGATTATATTGATCAACAAACCAGTGTCAATCAAGACCCTTTTGAATGGCATGTGGTTAACACATGCAATGATATGTAGTGGCGGGTCAGCCACGCTTGCATAAACCATTTTCACTTTGTGATCGTATAATTGGATCATTTATTTCTAACACTATTTTACGTGCCCCATGAAGTTCATGAATGCTTGTGTGTCCTAGGACTGTACCTCAATGGACCTCATAATGTCCATAAGAGTCTCCCTGTTCCTAGGGGACTGTTGTATAAGCTCATATATTGACATTTTTGTAGGAGTCGTTTACAAGTTTTGAACCAGCCTGCTCATAATGGTCACCACCGATCTCTTTGGTGGGCTTGGAATATTATGTGCCTACCGCTACTAGGGCATGGTCTATATTTTAATGGGAGCACAAGGTTGATTTGGTTGTTTGTACCTCCTATGTCTGGTAACAACATTGACCATGCCGACGAACCCCTAGGTAGTTGGTTCGACTCACACTTGATTAAAGTGGCCAGCGTGGTTACGGGGTGCCTCATGGTTTGGTAATAGGTTTTTAAAAATCCCCATGTTTTGGTTGTCCGACGCTTGAGGATTTCTTGGTACCACAAGCTCCCCCTTTTCTATCATATTTTGCATAATATGTTTGAAATACCAACATACCTCGATGTCATGGCCTTTCGCTCTATGAAATATGTAAAATACATATTCCTGATAGTCTTTGGGCTTAGGCTGATTAGGATCAACCATATTGACTTAAAGAAATCTTATTTCCTTGGCCTCGCAGAGCTGACAAAAAATTGATGTCAATGATTTCGTCAATGGCGTGAATATGCGAGGTGGGCGTTGCTCTTTGTTCTTGCCCTTGTAGTTATTCTTGCGCTAGTCGTATTGTGCAGGAGGAGGATGGGCTTGATAATTCTATTTCTTTTTCCCCTTATCCTCATTTTGGAGATTTAGTACCACCTGATTCACATGGGTTTGCTTGCCCTGTTGCTTTGAGGTACTCTTCTTATATCCCTCTTTCCTGGTTTTGAGCTTCAAGTTGCCTTCCTGCAACTTGATGTCCTCAATTACCTTGGATTGTGCCAAAGCTTCTTAGAATGTAGCATACTGTTGCAGCTGCAATAGTAGCGAGATGTGCTTGGCACAACTCTTTGTGAAAATTTGGGTTAATTATGTGGCAGGAATCGAGAATGGTAACTTTATGATTAATTTCCTCCACCTCTTCTCATACTGTTCTATTGGCTCATCATCACGTTGAGCTAGCGCAACCAAATTGGAAAGGTTGGCATGTTTATTGATGCCAAAGGAATAGTGTTCAAGAAAGGCATCAGCTAATTGCTCAAAAAAATTTATGTTGTGTTTCTTTATCTGATTGAACCACTCTCGGGCTAGCCCAAAGAGTGTCATGACAAACATACGCAATAACAGTGCATCATTGTTCTCTGTCTGGAAGTAATCATCTAGAAAGCTCATGACATGTTCTTATGCCTCTTCATAACCCTTGAATTTGTCCAGCCTGGGCATCTCAAAATGCTCAAGGTATGGGGGTGTAGGCACCGAGGGATATAAAGGTTCATTGTGAATTTTCCTCAGTGTTAGATTTTGGATAGTCGTGCCTTGTTTCTCAATTTCTTTGACCTTCTCGACCAAATATTTGTAACCCTTAGAATATAGAAAGTCCTCCTCCCTAATTTGGCATGGAGGTGGTCTGGGAGGTACAATCCTCTTCTATTAGGGTGGAGGGTGTTGCTCTACCTCCTCCTCAACTCAGGAACTCTCAAGATATTCTTGGTTGCATTTGTTCCTCTCTTGTTCCTCATAATGTTGCTACCTCTTATTATCGACCAAGGGCAATCGCTCTCTCTGATGGGCAGTGATATGAGTGTGAACGCTTACATGCTCACGGTGCATGTCAGCTTGCAAAAGAGCCTTCCTATGCACCTGCTCTCTATGATCATCCTAAGAATATAGGCTGACCCTAGCCAACCTATCTTCCTACTCTACACGCTCCTTTTGGATGAGGATGCGCTCCTCGTGCAAGCACTGCTCATACAACCTCTGTCTAGTAAGCCTCTACACTTGAAGATCTTCATCTTCAATGCACTGTCTCTCTAGGCGAGCATCCTCCAATTGATCTTGGAGGAGTTGGCATTTTTGTTCAGATGTTATTCGATATGATCTTTCAACTTGGTCAGTCATAGGAGGCCTTTGGTATGCTTGCTCTATATGAGCGACCATGTGGGTTCTATACCCATTGAACTGATATGCTGTGCCTTTTCCTCTATTTGTGAAGATGGCATCGACATTGTGTTGTGTCCTGTGCTACATGCCACCATGTATGGATGGTGGACATGAGACATGAGGGCATTTAGAAGCCTCTCCATGCTCTCTAGTAGTTCTAATGGTGCTCCCGCTATGCTCACTCGGAGAATAAGTGGGCGAAGTCGAAGGCTTGTAGCCTAGCTGCTCTAACACACTACCTAGACCATCTAGCTATCTAGACCTCCACCTCTCATGGGGTGGTGTTCCATTAGCTCCCACCTTTGATATATCAATGGTGATATTATGTGTTATAGTACACGTGGGGGTATGGGTAGACTTGCGCTCAATAGGGAGCTCATCTACTTGCCCCTAAATGGGCGGATCTCTATTCCTTCTATACTCAAAAGGTGGGGGTATAGTACACCCTATATACTTAGTGCAAATGGGTACCAATCTGGTCCCCTACATGACATACTCTTCAGCCGATCCTATGGATGCATGTGCATTACGGTCTTGGTAATGGCTTTCGAGTGGATCACCCTCAGGCTGAGAACCTCCATGCTCTAATCTACATCTAACAGAATGTATTGATGCTAGTATATCAGGGGTATGCTCAATTGGATTCCCTCGTGTCAATTTGTCTCCTCTAATGCTCTCCGAGCGATGTTCGATTTTCTCATGTGGTTGAGGACTAGACACGTGTATTGTGAATCGGTTGGGACTTGGTCATTGGCTTCAGGCTCACCTTTGCCGACCACCCCGTGTATCCACCATAGTGTACCTAACGTCTAGATGTATCTTTTATTATCAAAAAAGGTATACAATGATGCTTATCTTATTTTTAAATTTTAAAGTGATTCCTAAACTGTTTGATGTTGTTTCAAAATATGTTGTATCAGTATGAGAAACTCTCACGTGTTTTGCAAAATCATTGGATTTTATTCTTAGTTTAATTAGCTTTCACCTATACACTCGCACAAGTTGAATATGGTAGTGAAGTCCATACTCAATGAGGTAGCATAGGTACTACCAACCCTCACCCAGCACACCGTGCATAGTGATAAACTCTTCTGAAGATGAGTGCATGCTATTTTGCATAGATAGGACAGTTCTTGGGTCGGCCTTGGCCATGAGCGGGTCTTGATAATATAATTTCAAATGAGCCAACCAAATGGTAATGACATCCACTATTGGTCTCAATCAAATGGGTTGGATGTGAGAGCCCAACGCCACTGATTTTTAAATGAAACGTGGTGTGTGTGGTTCATTTTACTTTGCATAAATACAAATGCATAAAATAGCATTCATATGATCATTCCTACATGATATGCATAAATAGAAAAGAAACATTTCAAATTTAGAAAGCTATGCATGCTATGTCCTACATGATGTTATGACAATGCGATTACGATGACCTAGCCTCTAATTGGGCCTCAAGCATGCAAACGACCACTCAATTTTTATCAAGGTCACTATATTCTAGGGCAAACTACAATCAAAGGTTCGTTATTCCTAGCAACGCCTTTCTAATGGAAGGAATGCAAAAGCAAACTAGGACTATTTGTTCACCCTTTTTCTTTAGTGTACCTAATTTGCAATCAATTTAATGCTTACTATAAAAATACAGAGAAGAAAATATAGAACAAAGAATAAAAATAGAGCCTATCTCAGATCCTGATCTGATTCCAAGTGGTTTCTTTGCTATCTGCTACTTTTGTTGTAAACCGCAGCTCTAGTCTGTGGGCTACAGTGTGAACCATGGGTGAAAGCTGCGGGCCAACAAATAATCGTAGCTCTTAGTTGCGATTAGCACCTGAGATAATAAAATTCATGAATATCAGCACTCGGGGGCTACAAATGTGGATTTCTATCGTGATCGCCATCTGACATAACAAAAAATCATGCCCTCAATAGGGTAGGCACATTAATATTACCCTTTGACTAGTCACAAACTACCTTGGGGTGGAGTTGACCCCCTTCTTCGTGATGTGGAAGGATTATGATTAGAATCCTCTTGTACCTATCTTCCTACGATCAAGAAACAACAGCACACGATCAAAAAGAGATAGCCTCTCATAATGAGACCCTTTAAGGAAACATACATGATAATGCCATTTAAAATAATAATCAAGAAAACATAAAGAAAACTTTTAAACTATGCTAATTGAATCAAGATTTGTAATATAGCATAAAGGATATTTTTAGACAAATAATGCATGGATCAGATAACAAAATAAAAGCATAGAGGTGCATAAAATATCCACAAATGTCCTAATTAATGCAAAGCATAAACTATCTATTCTAAGCTAATTCCTATGGTCAGAATTCTTCTAAACTACAATTAAACCTAAGAAATGATTAATCTACCCTATTTAATCGAACATAAATAAAAAGAGTAAGGTGATCTATCACCTATTGCAAACTATAGCTCTGGTGAGTAGTCTGCACTATGAGTCGTGGTTGACAGCCATAGTTTGACCTCTGATAGGTTTACCCTCAAAATTAGGGGTAGTGGGCTTGATCTCCTTGTCCAAATTGATGTTCAAGGGTCACCTTTGTTGTCCTTAGACTAATTTGATGGTCAATTTGATATGAAGGGCCTTCGTTTGCCTGGATTTGTGCTTTTTGACTCTCATAAGCACCTAGGGCATCCATAATGCAATTCATTATGAATTTTGGCAAAAGAGTTGGGGATTAAGTGCAATAGCTCTATCTCTTAGTATACTCAGTTTGATTGTACAATTCACCAGGGCTTCGTTGCTCAAATCTCCAATGCTTGCTTCTCTTATTCTCCCCATTTGGAGGGGGTATTTATAGCATACCCCTAGGGCTAGGGGTGGCTTCATGGAGAATCCAAGACCAAGAAGGGTGGTTAGGACAGTTGGTATGGAAGCCTCTGGAATCTTTCATCCTTAAACTACCTTCTTCTAGATCTTTTGGCCATTCCAACCAATTTGGCTTGGATGGAAGGCCTAACTAAACTTTAGGTAAGACCGCAGATCACAATTGCAGTCCAGACCGTAGACCACAGGTGTAAACCATAGTTTATATTGGAGACCATAGGTCTAGGCTGTGGTTCAGACTGATTAGGCCAAAATGACTAAATTGAGTGGTTAGAACCACTGCTCTATCTTGGAGACTATCCAAGATCCTCCATATGGTCTTGTAGCATGTCCATATGAGTAGTCGCCCTTGACATAACGCGTTTTAGGTGTCTATAATTAATAACTCAGATATCAGTAGTAAGCAAGAGCACAAGTCACCACACAATTGAGACACAACAATTTACGTGGTTCACCAAATGTGGGCTACTCCACGGAGAAAATATTTTACTAAAAATTTCTCAATCAATATATTTGGGAATAACTCCCAATTACAATGTTTATGGATCTCTGTCCAAAGGATAACTCTTTCCCATTCTTCTCTAGCTATGTGATCTTCTAGAAGACTATCTCTTTGTTGCACTTACTGGTGGACCTCTCTCAACTTGAATACTCCTCACCCAGACCTGTCTTCAACTGTGCTTGCTATTGGATATCTATCCACTGAGACTCTGTCCTCTATACTTTGTCACCTCCAAAGATCTATAAATAGGCTCACTAAGAACTGGCTCAATAGGCTCACACAAAACCTGCTTAACAAGCTCACACAGAACTTGTCCAATGCTAAATAACAAGCTCACACAGAACTTGTCCAAATATGCTACAACAAGCTCACACAGAACCTATCCAAAACTATCCACAAATCTATCCCAACACTATCCTCAAATCTATCCCAACATTATCCTCAAATCTGTCCCAAAGACCTTCTCAAAGGCTCAATCAATCATGCTCAAGTAGTACTCAAAATGAACTCAACAATGAATGGTAATCTTAACTCAAATCCATTTCATAGAAGCATAAAGAGAATTTTTAGAGACTCAATATGTTCTAATCTCACTCTCAACCCAAATCAATCTCAAATCAACTCATAGAAGCATAAAGATAATTGTTAGAGACTCAATATGTTCTAAACTCACTCTCAACTCAAATCAACCTGAACTCAATTCAAGTCAACCTCAACTCAACTCAATTCTTATAGAACCATAAAGAGAATTGTTAGAGACTCAATATGTTCTAACCTCAATCTCAACTCAACATAGAATGATGGCATAGTTTGTTTCATAGAACTTTAACAATCACTTCACACATCACTTGAATAGGCTCAATCAACTCAACTCAACCAATCATCACAAGGGACAACTCTCTCTCACGCAACCTTAGTCCAGGTATTTATCAACCAAATCAAATGTTTCCAAAAATTCTCAACCAGAAATCTCACATAACAATGATACTCATGTTATTTTCTAACTCAAGTTCTTTCACAACCAATGGGCTTCAACCACTATGCTTATAACACAAGGTTTTAAACACAACTCTCAATTCAGAAAACCTTGATGCATTCAACCAACCACTTTTGAAAATGAAACCATAAACAATCCATTTCCCTCCAATGATATTTCATAAAGCAACCACCATAAATAATCAATATGAGAATGTGCCCATACCTTTTATGAAGTGAAGAAACCCCTTTGGAAATATGCCACACTCAACACACTTTGAAACAAAACAACATTCACTTTGAAACCCTTTACAAAAACAGAAATATCTCTCTACATACACCTTATTTCTCCTTATAAATTAGTTAGTCAAATAGCCCTCGAAATAAGATTTCCAACAATATATAATATGATATACTTTTATAAAATGAAAATACCATAAATATCTTATTTTCTAAAAGTGCTTTTAAACTTGCCTTCCAATAAAAAATCAAATCAACCCTCATCACCTTATTCCTCCAACATTAGGCAATAATAAAAAATTTATTAATAAAAATGTTATTTTCCTCTTAGAGGTAATTGAACCCTCGTCTCTACCCAAAAAATCCTCAACCGTGGTTCCAAAGACCACGTGAGCTACGCGCTTGCATAGGATGAAGAGCGCAAAATGCGCTTTTTTCCTACTCCCCTTGCTCACGTCAAAAAAATGTGGGCTAATTCTCTTTATCGAAACTCTAACCCATAGGAATCAAACCTCATCTCTTTCACAAGCAAAAACCTTTGCACTCTCCTCGCTCACCGTTAGACCACGCTGCCACACGAAGATTTCAACGCTTTTCATCGTATCTCCTCTGCATTCGATTCCAAGGCTTTTGAAATAAAAACCTTTGCATTTATATGCAACTTCCCTTTAATTTTACAAATGTCGATGGCACTTTTAAATTAATTTCTTTTTTATGATGACGTCGGCGCTGAGGTAATTTTAATTTTAAAATTTAAAATTAAATTTTAAATATTAAAATTTAAACCAAATATTCAAAATTGAATATCTCCATCTTCGGGGCACCTTTTTCGACAAAACAAAAAAGCCAACCTGGGTTTTAAGAAAAATCCATTTCAAATATGGCATCCATGGTTTTAAATAAAACCTTTTCTTTTACCTGCCTTGGTTTTCACAAAAACCCTGTATATATCCATGCTCTCTGAAATATGAATGCTTTGGTCGTCAAAACTCAATGTTACCTTGTGACATTAATGTGACATCAATGAAAACATAAAACAACTCAAATTGCCAATAATTTGTGGCCTCTACTCTTAGCCAATTTTTCTTTTCATTTTCTTACCTAAACCTCCTCCAAACCTCTTATAAATAGAGGATTGGATCCCCTTTTTCCTATATCTTCTATCTTCTACAAATATTAATCTTGGTCTATGTTATCTTTCTAATGCCTACTAGTGCTCTTTTATTGTGGGATTGTTGTTTTGTTGTTTTGTGCTTGGGTGTTATCCGCTCTTGGTGAACAAGTGGAGGAGTCTTGATGATTGGAGATGTATACCACATCGAGTTACTTCTTTAACCTTCTCATTGCAACTTACTTCTTCTAGTAACTAACTAGGTTCTTTACTTGCATTATTAGTTGTTATATTATTTTTTCGTTATTTTGCATCGTAGTTTTTGGTATTTTGGGACCCAAAAAATTCTTTAAACCAAATTCATGCCTTGTTTTTACAAGGTGTGAATTTGGTGATATAGATTCATGCCTACCCCTTACAAGGCATAAATTTGGCCAATTAGGGCTTGGAGGCAAGTTCCTGCTTCCCAAATCCCTAATTTGTATCTTGCATGTTAGCTTTTTGTTATATCCATTCTATTTGCATTTCATTTCATTGTTGCATGCCTATTTTATATTGCTTTTGCTTGTTCTAAATGTCAAGGATCATATTATTTTTGAATAGATAGCTAAAAGGACCAAGGGGACTTGAATTTTGCACCTCCAAGCTTAGTCATATAGTGGCCTAAACAGGCCCCAAACACTAATCATTTTTTCTAGGGTTTATAAGTTGTTCCATAGAATTGAAGATGTTTGGATATTCTAGATGCAAGTTAAAGCTAGGATCAGTTTTCATATCAGATAAGTTCCCTAAATAAATTTTTTAGGTTGTTTGTTGTTTGCTTTATGTCTATTTCAAATTTAAACATAAGCAAAAGAAAAATATTTTGATTTTATTTCTTGGCATTCAAAAGAGAAAAATCATATAGTTTGCATTCTAGGGTTAAATTTATTTGTGCATTCTCCTAAACCCTTGTTGAAAATAAAAAAATCTTACTTTATTGCAAGTTAGGGTTTAGTCACTATTAAAAATTAAGAATCATCATAGGGTTAGTCTTTGTTTCCCTGCATTATTGCTTATCTTGCATTGTTCCTTCATCTCCATAGTTTAGCTTTTAGAAAGGCCAAAAATAGATTTTTATTCAACATACACATCGAACATTCCATACCCAGACTTGGAGCAAGTCCTTAAACCATTTTTGGTGAACCCCTCGATCCCCAAGCTCCTAAGTGTAGATAATATAACACACCCCTATGGTCACCTCGATTCCCAATAGATCCAACTGAGAATCATACATGGTAAGGTAGTTTTCCCCCTCTACATCTTTGGTGAACTCAATGTGAAACACATTCTTAGTAGCCAAATTATGAAACCTCTTTATTTTGTCCCTTTTATTTTTCTTTTTAAACTATAAGAAAGACCATTAAATCTATTTGCATAGAGTTAGAACATGAAAATAGTTTAGAAATATCTATTGTGTATTTTATTAGTTTTAGATCTCCTTTTCTCCCTTGTCCTTTCTCTTAATACTATGGATCCAAACCTTAGGAGTAAGTTAAAGCTTTCAAAATCTAATGAGAATCCTCAAAATGAGGATTATATTGATAGGAATAATCCCAATCTAGAAGGAAAATAGCACATAGATATTGGTGTTGACATTGATCCTATTCAGGGCTATGCGTAAGGGGTCGAAACCAAAATGTACTTGTAAAAAACTAGTGAATATTAATTGAAATCAAGGTGAATCCTACGAAAATCAAATCAATCATATTCACACCAAAATTTGGGGGTATTTGAAGCTCTAAAAATTAAGGTCATATTTAGGTCCAATTTTTACCTATTAAATCACCTTATAACTTCATAAAAACACCACCATTGGATCAGTATTGACAAGAGGTTTCCAACGAGTACAAATATGTTTATGTTTGGATATATGTTGTTGCAATTTGACCCTAAGACAAAATTGGTCCTGAAAATTTTAGGTGAATGGGCTAACGTTGAGGGTCCTCATATTCACCAATTTTTTATTTTGGAAATCATAATATTCACTCAATTTGCATAAACCTGATCCTATTAAAGGACCTCATGGTTAGGTCACCTTCAAATTACATAATCAACTCATGAATTTCATTAGGCAACACAAGGAAATCCTGAGTGAAGCCTTAGATAGAGACACCCCCTTTTATGGAGCTGGAGTGTCTCATCATCAAACCATTTCTCCTCAAAATATTTGATCAACCCTTTACTTGAATCTTCTCATAATGTTAATCTATTTCATAAACCCACATATGCTACTACAACAACCACCAACATTGGAGGAATTTCACAACCTCCTCCAACTAGTAGCATACCTCAAAATAATGTTCAATTTCCTTCTCATTCTATTCCTCTAGCCATGAAGTAAACCTGATTCTAAATTTGTCTCATTGATCTATTCAGTGCTCTTAAATGATCTCACATATTTTCTCATCTCTTTGTTTGGGACTCTCAAATGAGCCCACCATATTGCCATCACAAGCTATTAAGGTTTTTTCATGCACTCTCACCAAAGGGGCATTCCACCTTGAAGCTTTTGCACACACTAAGCACAAGTCATCCATTGGCATAAATCATGCTTCTCTTCTATCTCATATATTTCTTGACCTTGTAAGTTTCAATCATCATCAAAAATTTCTCTAAGTCAAGGGATATTGTTCTTCATATCTTGTATATCCTTGTCCTTTGCAAGTTTTTAATATTTCTTCTTCTCTCCAAGACAAGGATATACATTCCTATCTTCTTCATCATCTTGTTTGATTTCCTCACTTGCACACACAACACCTTATTGCTTTACTTTGCTTCAATCTCTTCTCTTCTTCTGAGAGCTAACACCCCTATTAGGTTACACTCCTATTGGTAGATCAATCACATCATCTCACCCATTACAAGGATAGCTCTATGGCCAACAACCGTTTATGAGCATACATCCTGGCGGGTATATTTTTAATTTCATCCATTAGCTAACACCACATCCATAGCGGGTATCGCTCCGCTTGACCATATCAGTGAGCATAACACCCTCACAAGATAGCTTCATGGCCACTAGTGAGATATAACCTCCACATTCGGTAATTTACGAGCATACATCCTCATAGGGTTTTGCTCCATAATTTTCTTTTTTTTTGCTTAGCTTATGTTCATTTGATCACATTGATTTCTTTTGGTCTATGCTAATTTGAATGTCATAATTTACACATATTTTTCATTTTTGACCTTTTTTTATCTTCTTCTCCATAATATTCCTCTTCTTCTTTTCTTCTTTTCTTTCTTTCTTTCTTGTCTTCTTTTTTATTTCTCTCTTTTTCTTCCATCACTCTTCTCCTATCATATATATCAATCTATTCATCAATCCCTAACTAGGGGTATCAATATTTTCTCTCATTTCTTTATCTCTCCTTATCACTTCATCTTCCCTTCCTCTTGATCTTGGGTCAATTTAATCATATCTAATCCTTCTCAATATTCATCAAGTCTTTCTTCCTCAAATCCCACCTAATTGAGTTTCATTGGTTTAATTGGGTTTTCCCTCAAAACTGGAGGGGGCACCCTAGGTTGGGGGTATACATGCATATAATTTATGTATGAGCAATAATTTTTCACACCATCTACTCTACATTGGCTTTTCAAGTAGCCAAAAGCTCCCCACCATCAAAATTAGTGCACAACTATTTTTGATGCATTCATTGCACAATGAATACATCAAAAGGGAAAAAATGTAGACATAAAAAATTGACCCACTTTTCATCAATTTTCATCAATTCACCCTTATACATTGACCCTCTAACCAACCAAGCCAAATCCACCTTTTGAAGATCAAAAATTGAGTATTTATTTCTTCAAAAAGTAAGGTCATATTTGATCCAACTTTTCCCATCAAATATACTTCATTCTTCTCAAATCCACTACCATTGGATTGGTCTTGAAACTATATTTCCGATGGTATAATTTTTATCTGATTTTGACATTGTTTGATCCTCCAAAATGCAAAAACATTGCACATGGGTCTAGTTGTCTTGAATTCATGGTCATCCCATATGGGGCACAAATTTGGTAAATTTAGCTTTGCTGAATTCATGTCCTATAATTTATGGGGCATGAATTTGGCTAAAAACCTTTGCCAAATTCATGCCCTATAATTTATAGGCCACAAATTTGGAAATTTTGAGTTTTTTCTCTTAAAAAGCCTACGTTTTTTTTGGTCAACATCTATGGCATTAGCTCTTAGCCAAGTTTTTTTTTCATTTTCCTGCCTTAACTTCCTTGAAACCTCTTATAAATATAGGATTGGATCCTCTCTTTTCCATATCTTCTATCTTCTACTAATATTAATCTTGGTCTATGCTATCTTTCTAATGCTTGCTAGTGATCTTCTGTTGTGGAATTGATATTTTGTTGTTTTTTGCTTAGGTGTTAGCTACTCTTGGTGAACAAGTGGAGTCTTGATGATTGGAGAGGTCTACCATATTGGGTTGCTTCTTTCACATTATCATTGCTCCTTAATTTATACACCAGCTAACTAGGTTCTTTACTTGCATGATTAGTTGTTAGATCTATTTTTCACTATGGATCATATTTTTTGGCATTTTGGGACCCAGAAAGTGCTCTGAATCAAATTTGTGCCCAGTCTATATAGGGTGTGATTTTGGTGAGCCAGATTCATTCCCACCCCTTATAGGTAATAAATCTAGCCAATTAAGGCTTGGGAGCAATTTCCTACTTCCCAAAACCCTGATTTGCATTTTGCATGTTAGCTTTTTGTTATATTCATTCTATCTATATTTTAATTCACTATTGCATGCTTATTTCATATTTATTTTGCTTGTTCCAAAGGTCAAATATCATTTCATTTTTGAATAGTCAACCAAAAGGACGAAGGGGGCTTGACTGTTATGCCTCCAAGCTCAATCATATAGTAGTCTAAGTAGGCCCCCAAACACTAATCAGTTTTTCTAGGGTTTATAAGTTGTTTCATAGGATTGAAGTTGTATGGATATTCTAGACACAAGTTAAAGCTAGGATCAACTGTCGGATTAGATAAGTGCCCTAAATAAACTTCTTAGGTTATTTTTTATTTGATTTCTATCTATTTCATATTTAAACATAAGCAAATGAAAAATATTTTTATTTTATATCTAGGAATTCAAAAAGAGAAAAATCATATAGTTTGCATTCTAGGGTTAACTCTATTTATTCTTTCTATTAAACCCTTACTGAAAATAAAAATATTTACCTTATTGCAAGTTAGGGTTTATTCATCATTGAAAATAAAGAATCATCCTAGGTAGGGTTATGCATTAGCACGAAATATTGCAAATTGGCTCTATTTAGGATTCTCAAGATTTTAAATTGGCTAATTTTGGATCCTTTCACTAGGGCCCATTTGCCCGCAATTTACAGGGTGGAAGTTTTTTTGGGGTAAATTCGCCCGTCGTTGATAATCATGAACCTAATATTATTTTAATTCGTCGACCTAAAATTAAAAATGATTTTGATTTTCTCACCCAATTCACCTTCAAATTATAAATGATTTTATATTTCCCGCCCAAATTGCCTTCAAATTATAAATGATTTTATTTTTCCCACCCAAATCGCCTCATATACTACCCGTATATATATCTTGGTACCGATAAACATACATCAAAAATACTCTAACTTGAAAATAGCTCTGAAACAACGAAAAAATTTACAAGGTTACAGAGGAGTGTCTGTCAAAATAAGTCAATTGATTGTAGAGTCATGTATGTCGGTATAATATGATCAGTTGTAGAGGTATCGATCGGTATTCATCTATCGATTGTAAAGGTGTCGATCGATTGCATAGGAGTGTCTATCAAAATAAGCTAATCGGTTGTAGAGCCCTGTCTATCGATATAAGATGATCAGTTGCAGAGGTGTCGATCGACACTGGTTAATCGGTTGTAGAGGTGTCGGGTGGTTGTTGAGGTGTTGATCAGCATTGGTCTATCAAATTTAGAGGTGTCATTTGGCATAAGTGAGTTTATTGTAGGATCATGTCGATCGACAATAGTCATACCTATAATCGATCAACATGCATGTAATCAATCGTACTATATGCAATTGATAGGCATACCTGTAACTGATCAACATATTTGCAACTGATTGTCATGTCTGCAATTGATTTACATGCCTACAACCGATCAACATGCTTGCAACTAATCGACATATCTGCAACCGATCGGCATGTCTACAATTTATTGGTATGGTTGCACCTGATCTTTTTGTCAACAACTTATCGACATGGCTGCAACTTATCAGTATGTCTACAATCGATCGGTTTGTCTGCAACCAATTGGTATGGTTGTAGCTGATTGGTTTATCTATATTCTATCGATATGTCTATAGTCAATCAGCATATTTGCAACCAATTGACATATCTACAATCGATCGATATATACAACTGATCGTCATCTCTGCAATTGATTTGCATGTCTACAACCGATCGACATGTCTACAAATGATTGTCATATCTACAATCGATCGACATGCCTACAATCAATTGGAATATTTGTAACCAATCGACATGTCTACAACTGATTGTCATATCTACAATCGATCAGCATGCCTACAACTGATTGACATATTTGTAACCAATCGGCATATCTACAACCAATCAGTTTTTCTATAATCGATCGTCATCTCTACAACTGATTAACATGGCTATAATCGATCGGCATCTCTGCAACTGATTGGTTTGTCTACAACCGGTTGGCATGGTTGGAGATGATTGGTTTATCTGCATTCAATCGGCATGTCTGTAGTCAATTGGCATGTTTGCAACCAATCGGCATATATGCAACCGATCGGCATATCTGCTACTAATCATCATCCCTATAATTGATTGGCATGTCTGCAACCTATCGGTATATCTACAACCAATTGTCATGTCTACAATCTATTGGCATACCTACAACCGATTGAATTTTACATCTCAGACCGATCATCATAAATTGTAAAGGCTAAAAGCCTTTCTTGTCGACCTAAATCCTTTAAGTTTGTCGTACATTTTTAGAGTTTGTAATCCGATATTCATGGCCCCAAACACAGAAAAATTTGCCATGATTTGAAAATTTTTGGAGAAAAAACTTTGAAATTCGCCACGGTTTGAAAATTTTTGGAGAAAAATAATTGCAATTCGCCATGTATACTTCTACATATTTCGCCAGGATTCCAAGACAATTCACCTTCATTTTATAAATAGATTTTAGGGCCGACCCCTTATGCATAACCCTAATCCTAGGGTTAGTCTTTACTTATCTGGATTATTTATTGTCTTGCATTGTTCCTTCATTTCCATATTTTAGCTTTTAGAAATACCAAACATAGGTGTTTGTTCAATATACACATCAATCATTTCATATCCAAACTTGAATCAAGGCCTTAAACTATTCTTGGTGAACCCCTTGATTCCCAAGGTCCCGAGTGTAAATAATATAACACACCCTTGTGGTCATCTTGGCTCCCATCGAATCCAACTGAGAATCATACATGGTAGGGTAGTTTTTCCCCTCTACATAAACAAAATAAAAATTTATAAAGTAGAAAAATGTATAGAAGGACAAGAATTGTTGATGTTGCCATAGAACATGGCCTTGTAAAAAGTTTTGATACCACCTATTAGGAACCTTCATATAAAAATAATCATAACATCAATACAAATGCAATAATTAATGGAAATTTTTATGAACTAAATGACCATGAAAATGAATGGAATATTACTCAAGAAAATAACTAGATGAAAATACAACAAACTTATATTAATCAAGGATACAAATATCACAAGCCTCTTTGAGGGAGAAACCTCCTCAAAAATAGAACTCTAATACATTATGAGAAAAATATAAGATACATTCTACTCCAAACCCATGTCCTTATACAAAATCTTACTTACCCTAACCCTAATGCTCAAGGGTTGGACCATATGAATGAGGGAATTTGAGATACTACCTCCTACTTATAATAAAAGTAAAGGTTACATCATAATAGGTACATACACACTAGTTACCAAAGGTACAAACATACACTAACACTACATAAGTATATAACAATGGTTGTGTTAGGATAGGATCCTAATAGAAGGTGCTAATTTTTTCAATTTTAGATGCCAAATACTACTTTTATATTGTGTCAAATGCTACCTTAAAATCTCATTATATCCTACCTTGGCTAAATAAACTCACAATGTCTTCTTTTCCCAAGTTGTTATATCTTCTCCTTAGTCCTAAGAAATGAGCATAGTTTTTATGGTTGTCTAGATATTTTATTTTCCTCTTTTAAACCTTGTATAATCCATTCTAAAAAAATCCAACTTTAATAATAACTATTGCTTGCTCTTCTAAAATTTAGAAATCTTTAAATTTTTCAACACAAATCTAGGAACCTATATTTAATATCTCTAAATGTGTCACAACCAGTTATTCCTTTCTTATTGGGATAGAGGTATATATATATAATACTTGTTAGGGATTTATGAATCAAGCTACCCCTCTCTCTCCTTCATGATGGTCTAGCTTATACTATATGTTTCATATCAACAATGAGCTAGTTTAATCTATTTGTCTCATTTAAATGATGAGTTAGGCTAAGCTATATATCTCATCTCAATGATGAGCTAGCTTAGCTATCTATCTCATCTCTATGATGAGGTAGCCTAAGCTATCAATATCATCTCAATGATGAGATAGCTTAGTTATCTATCTCATATTCAAAATGAGCTAGCCTAAGCTATCTATATCACACCAATGATGAGTTGGCTTAGCTATCTATCTCATATCCATGATGAGCTAGCCTAATCTATCTATCTCATCCCAATTATGAGCTAGCTTAGCTATCTATATCATATCCATGATGAGCTAGATTAACTATCTATCTCATCTCCACGATGAGCTAGCCTAAGCTATCTATCTCATCTCAATGGTGAGATAAAGTAAGCTATTTATCTCATCTCAATAATGAGCTAGCCTAAGCTATTTGTCTCACCATATTTGTGCTTCCAATCCAAGTGTAAGCTAGTAGATTCTCTTATTTGCATAATTAATATTTGTCATTAATATTGTTCGACCTATGTATTACCCACACTATTTCTTACCCACAACTAGTGAATTTTTTCCTTTCTATTAGTACACCTTCCACAATTTAAATGAGTAGCACCCTAATTAGTCATTAAACTCTTACCAATTAACTAAAGCATAAACCATGAGAGTACAATGAAATTTCCATGCTTTATAAATAACAACATGTTTTACAATGGTAACTTCTAGTATGAGCATGATCCAAGGATAGAGATATATCACACAATCACATAACACATCATGTATCCTAGGAAACCCCTAAGGAAAAACCTAGCCTTAAATATCCATGATCCATTTATTGAAGATAAATTTCACAATACAATCATTGGAGGAACCCCATGGTCCTTTTTGATCTCATTATTACAAAATTAAGAGCACATAAGGACCCCATAATCCTTATGTTCCAAAACTCAAAGAACATATACCTTCAAGAGTTTAAATGTAATCGAGCATCAACCATAGAGTTACACGTACAACCAGTCATTAGAGAGGACCCTATAATCCCTTCTAATGGGACTTATGCATAAATACCAAGGATATGAGAAACCTTCTCATATTTCTCCAAGAATTAAGATATGATATCCACTATTTCAACTCAAGTCCATTCCAATACACTACACTCTAGTATCCACTATTCATGTCTCAAGTCTATACCATTATTAAAAATCATAATATACACTACCATATTACAAATCCATGTCATTAATAAAAAACATGATAATCAATACCATATTTTAATTCTAGACTATTAATACAAAATATGATATCCACTACCATATTTCAGTCTAAGCCATTGATACAAAACATGATATCCACTACCATATTTTAAATCTAGGCCATTAATACAAAATATAATTTGCACTATCATATTTCAAATCTATGCCATTAATATAGAATATGATAACCACTACCATATTTTAAGTCTAGACCTGAAGAGCATAAGCTTATACTAAGAGGGGGGGTGAACAATATAAGATCAAACTTTTACTTTTATTTCCAAAGCAATATCATCCAATATTATCAATTGCAATAATGAAACAATGCACAAATAATCACACACATGAGAGACATACATTTAATGTGGTTCACCCAATGGGGGATACATCCATGGAAAAATATTTCATATAAATTTCTCAATAAAATTCTTGGAAACTCTTTCCTTATTACAACGTTTGTGGAACTCTATCCATATGAGGCACCTATCCCCTTTGCTCTGTTTCATGGACCTCTATCCACATGAGACACTAATTCCCTCTTGATCTATTTTGTGGACCTCTATCCATAGGAGATACAAATACCCTATTGCTTTGGTTTGTGGACCTCTATCCATAGGAGACACCAATCCCCTTTTGCTCTAGTTTGTGGACCTCTATCCATAGGAGACATCAATCCCCTCTTGATCTGGTTCATGGACCTCTATCCACAGGAGACCTCAATCCCCTTTGCTCTGGTTCATGGACCTCTATCCATAGGAGACCTCAATCCCCTCTACTCTAGTTTGTGGACATCTATCCATAGGAGACATCAATACCCTCTACTCTGGTTCCTGGACCTCTATCCACAAGAGACACCAATCTCCTCTTACTTTAGTTCTTGGACCTCTATCCACAGGAGACACCAATCCCCTCTTGCTCTAGTTCATGGACCTCTCTCCACAAAATACCTCAATCCCCTCTACTAAAATCTTCTCCAAGCCTACACACAATGTTGGCTCAAATATACTCCAAAACCTACTCTCAACTCTGCTCAAATCTACTCTAAGCCTACACACAAGGCTTGCTCAAATCTACTCCAAAACTTGCTCTCAACTCTGCTCAAATATGATCCAAGCCTACACACAAGGCTTGCTCAAATCTATTCACCAAAACCTGCTCAAATCTACTCCAAGCCTACACACAAGGCTTGCTCAAATATGCTCACCAAAACCTACTCAAATCTGCTCCAAGCCTACACACAAGGCTTTCTCAAATATGCTCACAATACCTGCTCAATATTGCTCACATAACCTACTTAATCCTACTAAAATTTTCTCAATAACACTACTCAAACCTACTCACAATCCTACTCATAATCCTCCTCATAATCCTACTTAAACATTGCTCAATCTTGCTCACAAATAGTACTCATATATTTCCCAAAAGTGCTTTCTTCAACTAAAGTAATTCAGACATATTCTACCCAAAATTCTTTTATCTTCAAGAACATATAGAGAATGATATGCAATAACAAATTCCCAATATGTTCTTTCACATTCATTAAGTCTATCGCTTTCTCATATCTCACATTTATTGCAATCTAAAAGATAGCTCTAGTATAGCACCTGATAATTGCATTTCTGATGTACTCCTAAAATCAATCAAAACCAATGCATAATTTTGCTTTCAAAACCTTGCTCTATTATTCCCAAATTTATTAAAAACAATGCACAACTTTGTTATCAAACCCATGCAATTTTATTCCTAAATTCATTCAAATCAGTGCACAACTCTACTCACAAAACTTACCTATAATTTTTCATCAATTTGTTCCCAATTTCAAACACAAACAATGCACATCCAATAATTCCTTATACCTCCAATATCATGACAACAAAAATATTTTCTTCAAACAAAACCACCTTGAGAAAGGAATTAAATCACCATACCTCTAAATCCACCTCAATGATGATGATGAGCTTTCCAAACCTGCTTTTGACAAAAATAATTTTCTCTTTGTTTGTCCCTTCAAAATCAGGTTAGCAATTTTCTTTTTCCCTTTTTGATCAAATATTAAATCAACCACTTTTAACACTCTTATCAAAACATATATACTATAAAGCTCAAAAACACTCCTTATTTCTCCTTTTGAGACTCACAATAATTAGCAACAAAAATCCTTCATCTCTCCTTTTATGACATGCAAAAATTAATTTTAAAGATATCAACTTTATACCTTATAACTCCCACTTAAAATATGCAAACATATAATTTTAACATACCTTATGTCTCCCATTTAAGCATGCAAAAATATAATCTTAACATACATTATGTCTCCCACTTAATTAAATCAAATTAAAATGTTTGCCCTTACCTTCGCATAGCAAAAACACCCAATGCGCACAAAGGAGATTTGATCTCCCAACTTTCGCCAACATAACACCTTAGCAAAGGCTAGGCGACCAACCAAGCTACCTCGATGGTGTGAATAATAAGTCACAACCTATATTATTTGACCTTTTCATCATTCTATCGACCAAACAAAAAATACTGCCACAGGGATTCGATCCTACCAGCTCTTGTCCCACAATGCCTTAGCACTAGTTGATAGCCAATTGGGCTAGCCACACAAATGATATTGACGTCGAAGCTTAAATGATATATTTCCTTTTTTACTCACTGCTGCCCACAATGTGCTCTTCTTCCTTCTCTACCAACTGCCACTCGATTTTCAATTTAGCATTCACGTTAGTTCAACAAATGCAATATTTTGCTTCCATATAAATATGCTTTATCATTTACTTTAGGAGGTCGGCTCATAGACTTATGAGTGATTTAATTTTGCTCTTCAATAACGTTGGCACCAAAACTTATAAACCCATTATAATATTAAAAAAATATATTATAATATTAATATTTTTAAAACCTTTGGCCTTTGTAATATTTAAACCTTTTTCCCAAGCACTTTTAAACCTTTCTATCCTTTTCTTTCAAACTTCTCTTTATAATATTTAAATTTGATATTAAATATTATAATATTTTCCATAAAAACATTTTCCTTGCTTTGCAATAAACCTTGCCTTGAATAATTTGTCCATCGTTATATTGTCCAACCTTGTCAACTTCACACCCTTGAAGAATATGCACCCTTTGACATCAATGACAACTCAATATACTCAATATTTCCAACAATATCCCCCTTTGTCATTGATGGCAACCCTACAAAGAAAATTTTCTTTTACTGCAACTGGGTTCCAAATCTGCTCCCCCTGACAAGCTGCTCCCCCTCACTAAATTCTCCCCCTTTGACATCAATGGCAAAGGGCTCCTTAGGGACTAAATATAATACACTTAGTGCAGCCCCCTCACCACCTCCTTTTCTTGAGGTGATCAATTATGGGATGGGAGTGAAACTCCCAAATTACTATGCTCCTCTTCTTGTTTCATTTTCTTTCTCCAAACTTTTGAAGTCATACCTATTTGAACATTTTAACTTTCCTTCTTCTTGCTTCTCTTCAAAAATTCAAGAAACATTGTTCTACACCATTTTTCTTTATGCCCAAAATTATTGCAATTGAAACACATGATGTTGTAGTCCTTGAAAGGTGTAAATGACTTGAAATTTCTCTTGGTGAAGCCATAATCATTTTTATCATGAAACCTGCAATGTATATATTTATGACCAAAATTATTACATGAGAAACAATAACCTTGGAAGAAATATTCATCTTGCCTTGATCTCATGGTTCTTTCTTTGCTTTTCTTGTGATGGTCCCTGTTCCTTGATGATTCTTTTTTGCTTCCTCTTTGATACTACCACTTCTCAACTTATCAGTATAGGTCTTAGGCTCTTCTTAAAATACCTTCTTTGATGCTTCTATTTCTTTTGAGCTTGATTCCTCTTCTTGTACCTCTTGACCTTCCTCATAACCAAGTCTAGTATTCATAAATGGAGATCTCTGTGTTTTGATAATATCATCCAAATGTTTTGAGCTTTTCCTAAACTGATATATCTTATTATTGAATTTCTCAAGTCCCTTCCTTAGAATATCAGCTTCATGTTCTAGTATTTCACATTCTAGTTCTTTTACCTTTAATTTCTCAACCATAACTTCTTCAATTCTTTTTGTCTCTTCAACCTTCACTTTTAAGTCTATGAGATCTTGTAGGAAATTTGTCTTTGTTTCCTCATCCTCTTGAACTTGAGCCTTCAATCTTGAATTCTTCTTTCTAACCCTTTTCAATTCTCTAAGAGTAGCAATAAGTTCCTCCTCTATGTTAACCATGGTTTCTTCTTCATTTTTTGAATCTTTCTCTTTTTCTAGGTCTTTAATCACAAGAGCATATTCATTCTCTTCTATGGCCAAAAATAGGATTTCTTCCTTTTCACTATCGGAGAGGCTTTCATCACTTTCACTTGAAGCACTGCTTGCTTCTTCAGCATAAAAACTCTTCTTGTGCCTTTGAAAGATATTTTTCTCATGCTTGCCTTGACCATGCATGTTTTTCTTTTCATAATAAAAATTTTTTTCCTTCTTTTTCTTGTAATCCTTTTCTTCTTCACTGCTACTACCTCCATTTTATGGATAATTAGTTGCATAGTGACCAATGTTACCATAGCTAAAATATTTCATAGTCTACATATTTTTGTGTTTTCTTGGACCCTTCTTATTTCTTCTCACAAAGTTAGCCTCTTCTTCACTACTTGATTCATCACTTGATTCTTGTTCTTTATTATTTTCCTTATTTGAAGCTTTGAATGATGCCTCTCTTTTTTATGTTTGTTCTTTTTCTATCCTCATCTCATAGGCTGTGAGAATTCCATGTAGCTCATCCATGCTTAAAGTTTTGAGATCCTTCATCTCTTCTATTGTTGAAACCTTTGCATCATACCTCATAGGGAGTGACCTCAATATTTTTTGAACAATAGTAGATTCCTCAATATTTTCTCCAAGTCCACAAATAGTGTTGACAACCTCATCAACACGAAGTAGATACATAGCAATATCTTCATCATATTTCATCTTCAAGTATTCAAAATTCCTCTTGTGTGTTTGAAGTTTTTCCATTTTGACCTTGTCATCTCCTTCATATGTTCTCTGTAACTTATCCCACATTTATTTTGTTGAAGTGCATTGCATGACTTTCACAAACTCTGATTCACATAACCCACTTAAAATTATATTCATTGCCTTGGTATTATCTTCATATGGTTTCTTACCACTTGCATCTGTAGGAGGAGTTGTAGATGGTGTGAATCCATTTTCAATGGATTATCCATGTACCATCAAATAAGTCTTCATCCTCACACTCCAGAAAGCATAGTTAGTCCCATAAAACAATGGAGCCTTATTTTATGAAAACCCTTCCTTATGAGCCATGTGTGTTCCTATAAGATCTTCCTTCAAGCTGTTAGGCTTTCACGAAGGAACCCGCTCTAATACCAATTGAATAACACAAGCTTATACTGAGAGGGGGGTGAATAGTATAAGATCAAACTTTTACTTTTCTTTCCAAAGCAATATCATCCAATATTATCAATTTCAATAATAAAATAATGCACAAATCATCACACACATGAGAGACACAAATTTAACGTGGTTCACCCAATGTGGGCTACATCCACGGAGAAATATTTCTTATAAATTTCTCAATAAAATTCTTGGGAACTCATTCCCTATTACAATGTTTGTGGAACTCTATCCACAGGAGACACCTATCCCCTTTGCTCTAGTTTGTGGATATCTATCCACAAGAGACACCAATCCCCTCTTGCTCTGGTTTTTGGACCTCTATCCATAGGAGACACCAATCCCCTATTGCTCTGGTTCATGGACCTCTATCTATAGGAGACACCAATCCCCTCTTTCTTTGGTTCATGTACCTCTATCCACAAGAGACACCAATCCCCTCTTGTTATAGTTTGTATACCTCTATCCATAGGAGATATCAATTCCCTATTTTTTTGGTCCATGGACCTCTATCCATAGGAGACCTCAATCCCCTCTACTCTAGTTCGTGGACCTCTATCCATAGGATACCTCAATCCCCTCTACTCTAGTTCATGGACCTCTATCCATAGGAGACACCAATCCCCTCTACTCTATTTCGTGGACCTCTATCCATAGGAGACACCAATCCCTTCTTGCTCTGGTTTGTGGACCTCTATCCACAAGAGACACCAATCCCCACTTGCTCTGGTTTATGGACCTCTATACACAGGAGACCTCAATCCCCTATGATAAAATATTCTCTAAGCCTACACACAAGGCTTGCTCAAATCTACTCCAAAATTTGCTCTCAACTCTACTCAAATTTACTCCAAACCTACACACAAGGCTTGCTCAAATATGCTACAAAACCTACTCTCAAATCTGCTTAAATATTATCCAAGACTACACATAAGTCTTGCTCAAATTTTCTTACCGAAACCTACTCAAATATTCTCCAAACCTACACACAAGTCTTGCTCAAATCTACTCACCAAAACCTTCTCAAATCTACTCCAAGCTTGCAGACAAGGCTTGCTCAAATATACTCACAATACCTACTCAATATTACTCACATAACCTGCTCAAATATTCTCAATAACACTACTCAAACATTCTCACAATATTACTCATAATCCTAATTAAATCTGCTCACAATCCTACTTAAATATTGCTCAATTTTGCTCACAAACAGTACTCATATATTTTGCAAAAGTTCTTTCTTCAACTAAAGTAATTCAGACATATTCTACCCAGAATTATTTTATCTTCAAGAACATATAGAGAATGATATGCAATAACAAATTCCCAATATGTTCTTTCACATTCATTAAGTCTGTCACTTTCTCATATCTCACATTTATTGCATTCAAAAAGATAGCTCTATTATAGCACTTGATAATTGACTTTCTTATGCTCTCCCAAAATAAATCAAAACCAATGCATAATTTTTCTTTCAAACCCTTGCTCTATTATTCCTAAATTTATTCAAAGCAATGCACAACTTTGTTCTCAAACCCTTGCACTTTTATTCCCAAATTCATTCAAAGCAGTGCACAACTCTACTCACAAAACTGACCTATAATTATTTCATCGATTTGTTCCCAATTTCAAACACAAACAATGCACATCCAATAATTCCTTATAACTCCAATATCATGACAACAAAAATATTTCCTTCAAACAAAACCACCTTTAGAAAGGAATTAAATCACCATACCTCTAAATCTACCTCAATTATGATGATGAGCTTTCCAAACCTGCTTTTGACAAAAATAATTTTCTCTTTGTTTGTCCCTTCAAAATCAGGTTAGCAATTTTCTTTTTCCCTTTTTGATCAAATATTAAATAAACCACGTTTAACACTCTTATCAAAACATATATACTATAAATCTCAAAACACTCCTTATTTCTCCTTTTGAGACTCACAATAATTAGCAACAAAACCCTTCATCTCTCCTTTTATGACATGCAAAAATTAATTTTAAAGATATCAACTTTATACCTTATAACTCCCACTTAAAATATGCAAACATATAATTTTAACATACCTTATGTCTCCCACTTAAGCATGCAAAAATATAATCTTAACATACCTTATGTCTCCCACTTAATTAAATCAAATTAAAATGTTTGCCCTTACCTTCGCATAGCAAAAACACCCAATGCACATGGAGGAGATTCGATCTCCCAACTTTTGCCAACACAGCATATTAGCATGTTGGAAATGGAATGATATGAGATATATTGATACAATATGTGTTACAATATATAGGCAGGAGGCCTATATGATAACATGAAAAATTTCAAGGACAACATGACAAGTGTCATAGAAAAAGTACACATTAACTCTAACATTCCCCCTTAATGTGTACTTTTCTAAAAAAATAACCCTAACATCCTTCTTTATTACATGATTTGGTCTAGGCTCATGCTTTTTGCACTTGTCTCTCCAACTGTGAACAATGTTAGATCAACGGTGTATACATATCGATTTTTTGCATCAGGGTCAACCACTTTATTGGATTTGTTGCCTCTGTATCAGTCGTCTTAGTACCTCGAGGTCATCCTGGGTGCCTTAGGGTTAGCACTTCTATGGGTATGTTGCCTCTATAGGTCATCCTCTAATATTTTACCTCTCCTAGGTAACTGACTAGGTTCACCATGAATATTATATCCCCCTCATGGTGAAACACAATCTAGAAGGTGTCGGTCTCTACCAAAAATGCACCTTAATACAAAAGAAATACAAGCCATGAAATACAATAAAATGAGCCATAGAATCCAAATGTGGAGGAGAAGAAGAAGAAAAAAAATAGAATCTTCTGAAGTGTCTTCATCTGTAGTCTTCATAAGTTGATCCCAAAAACACCTCGAATAGAGTCTAGGGTGTCTATGTCTATATTCTCTATAGTAGGTGTCCTTATGGTGACCTCCTCATCCTACTATAATGCATGGGTAACTAGCCACTGCATCCACCAGGTTCAATAGAGGAGGTGACTAGATACAAGGATCACATGCAAAATACCTTGGGAGTGTCAGGTTCAACCGAGAGTGCACTCTATGATACAACAATATTTAAGGTTAAAACTGCAAAGGGAATAGCCTCAAAATTACAAATGGACACCACTAATATTTTTGTCTCAAAAAATATTTTTGACAACTATAAATACCCCTATGTTCCACTCTCAATGGGGCCTTCATCTTGTGGAAAAACAACATCATGAAGAATCAACATATTCTTGGCATTAGAGAATATTCCCTTGGAATATTTTAGCATCTTCAATTTTCCCTCTCAAATAATTACAGGAGTCATGTGGGGCTTCCATTTCCACTTCCCATGTGGAAAAAATATATTAAGAATACTATTACTGCCCTCATACTTTGAAAAAATTTATAAAGGCTTTAGGAGCCTTTTTACAATTAATGGCTTAAAATGCCCTCTTAAAAAAATCCCCTTTACAACTTTAGAATAGAAATATTAAAGAGTTTCTTCATGTTATTTTAAATAAAATCATAATGTGACAACTCTATGAAGAAAGTCCCTATTTCCAACATGGCATCACATGTTCTCCAATGACATAATAAATTTGTCCTAGTCACAAAAATGTTGCTTTGCATCTGAATTTGTTTACATTATCATCACCAAAAATTTAGGGCACATACGCAGTGTTGGCCTGCTGTCAAGAGAGCCCACCCCAGATTTTGAAGATCTAACAAGCCAAAAACAACAACTTGAAGAAAAAATAGATATCTCATCCTCCATACGCTCACCGTCATTGTTGCTCTTCGATGAAATTGACTCCTTGGTCCACCTTGTTTTTGCTACACCAAATGGTCCATGAAATGGAGAAGTGCTAAAAAAATTGTATCTAATGACAGATCCCATGATTGATGTGTTGAGGAAACATTTCCACCACTCTAACAGGTAAGTAGGTCGAGCTCTAAAACTATTCCTGCTTCTCCTTTGCCTACTTGACCTCCATGCCCAGGCACTGGGAGGACAACTAAAACACACACAAAATCCATGCTCAACCTATGATCCTCCAGTACCATGGATTTTCATAACAAAACACACACATAGCTTGGATGAAAACTCCATTGTTGCCCTCCTCCATCATCATCATCCACCACGATGATGTTCTTCTACGACGCCACCACCAACTGAAGATTGTAACATGTTGGATGCCTTCAGGAACCTTGGTGTACTAGCCCTTTTATGAGCATATGCCTTCATAACAATATAGCAGCATCACAAAAATAGATCCGTGAGATGTCGCAACCACACACGTACTTTGGAAGAGTTTAATACGGTGTTCACTCTACCCCCTTCAAAATATTACTCTCCTCTCGGGGCTTCTCTGGGAAAACGTGATGTTCACCAAGACAAATATCATGGAATAGAAGTGCGGTGTCATAACAAATCTCCCTGCCTGCATCTATAGGATCGAGCGTCTGGTTGATCAACCCATCAGAAATAGCCACATCTCGATAATTTTGGAAATAAATTTTTAACACAGTGCATCATACCACTGATTATGAGCTGGAGACCATGGATTTATTGCACTCGAAGCCATGAAACATGGTGGCATCCAAAAAATTTGCAAATCATCATGCAACAAGAAAGGAGCAAAAAACAAGTTTGGAATGAACTCCCCAATTACCTCTAAAAATGTGGGAGTTTAAACAAAAAAATTTAGAATCACGAGCAGCACAGTCAGGAGTAAATGATCATCGATAGTGGTATATCCCACTATTTGTCGAGCTTAAAAAATGGCACAGAAAACATGCACACCACTACTACATCAATTAAAACACTGCTTTCTTGATTTTTTTGGGAACGAATGCAAAAAAAATAGTTAGATGGTTCATCTTGGTTTGGGTACTATGATCCAACCATTATTACAATAGAAATAAGTGTCGCCTAACCCTCCAATCATGATCCTTCATGGTCCTTCACTTGTTTGGAGTTCTAGCACCTTTTGTGGGTGTACAAAATCTAGCGAGCAATCCATCTACGCATTCCCGAAGCAAAACAATTGGCAAATCCAATGCTCATTAAATTTTATGGATTTATCCCAATAGTAGTAATGGTGTCGATGCTTCCAAGCCTTGTCATGCAGGATGCAGAAACTAAACTTGTCATAAGCACGTTGGTGTCCATATGCACAGATATAAAGAGCCTCATCATAAGCCAAAGCATGAATAATATGATCTTTGTTGGACATTCATGTGTGGCGATGGCATTTTGTTAGCATTTAGACAATGCATTGAACATTTGCATGGTCAATGTCATGCTCACATTTGGCTACCAGAAAACTCTCTACACAAGCATGGGAAGTAGCCATGAATTTTCTCAAGCTGTCTTGTTTCTAATCCATTAAAAAATGGAGAGCATACTCCCTAGAATTGGAGGAAACAATGAGGGAGAAAAATTAGCAGAAAAAATTAGGGGGGAGTGAGGATTTCCATGAGGGAAAACCCCCCTCAAGCTCACAAGGGTAGGAGAGCACCTAAGCTCTGATACCAAATTTTGGAAATGGAAAAATATGAGAATGTATTAATAGGAAATTAGTACAATATATAGGCATGAGGCCTATATGATAACATGACAAGTGTCAAGGACACATGTCATAACTGATAGAAAAAGTACACATTAACTCTAACATCAACCTTGTTACACACTATTTTCAAAATACACATGCCTCCATCCCTATCCATTGATGGTTTTGTCCCCACCTAGAATATTATCTAGAATATGTAACTTTTCAAATTCAATTTTTTTAAAATGGGGAGAAATATTAAAATTTTTCAATGCTAAAAAGAAAGAAAAATAATCAAAAGTATTGAAATAAGGGCCCCCCTAAAATTTTACAAAGAATATAAAAATACTAATGGTGAATTTGTACCTATCATGATTTTCCACATATAACTTTTTTTTCATATGCAACCAATTAGACCATCATCTCTTGCTAACACAACAAAAAAAATGTTGGGCCATTTTAGCAACCTTGTCAAGTGGCTCAAATATCTTTTTCATGTACAAAATTCTACTTATAACTTCTATAGCATAGATTAGCTATCAAAAATTATTTAACCTCATCCCTCTTTCGACAGATATATAGACTATCCTCTCATCTATGTTGCACTTAGATTAAAAATCAAAGGAGAAAAATAAATGGATTTTTTTGAAAAAAAAAATGTAAAAGAGGAATAACATCTGAAAAATATGGATGAAAAAAGTACATCTAACAGAAGAATTAAAAAAATAAGAAGAGAAACGATATAATAGGAAGGACAAAGAAATAATAAAAATATGGCACAAGAAGTATGAGATGAAGGGGAGAAACAACAAAATGTTGATGATAAGAAGATGCCACCAAGACATAAACATACTAAAAAGTCACAAGATGAGATGCATGAGATTGGTGCATATGATAATAAATACCAAAATAGACAAGTATAATAAAGAAAATAAAAATTATCATAGACATGAAATTAAAAAAATGAAAAATAAACTTGATCCTTGTAAATATCCTCACATTCATCAACACATGCATTATCAAACTATATAAATAAGAGAACTAATTGAATATAGTTGTTTGAATTGAAATATTTCTAATTTCATTTATAGGAGACCCAATGGTATCTATTGGATAGAAAAGAGAAGAGAAAATAAGTTACATAAATAAGTTTTTTTTTGTTCTAGATCTCAACTAAAATTCGCTACTATCAATACATTAATCCAAAAGGATCTTGCTTGTGTTAATTTTGTTATGTTTGAAACCTCCTTAAGATATCTACCCACTCTTGTAGATGGTAAACTCAATAACTTGTATAAGATTATAAATTCATCATGTTTCTATAAGTTCTTTTGTCTTAGATCTTGGTATGGAAGATAGTGTAGTATCATATGTTTCTTATACCCAATTAATTATTTCTTGCAAAGTAAATAGATTTGTTCTCTTTGATTAATATTTTTCATATTCCTACTTCAATTACAAGATGATGAGAACTTTGTCTATATTGACTAATAATGTATCCCTTTTGTATTGAGATCTTCTCTTGGAGGTGATTTTTCTCTTAGTAGGTGACCATTGGATGAGTCTCACATCTACAAAATCTTATTTTCTCACTAAAATCCTTTGAAATAATATCTATTATTTTATTTGTATGAAGTGTTGAATACTTGATAAATCTTTTGGTAAATCACTTTAGTCAATTCCACATTTTTAATTCATTTCATGTTATATTAATACCAACCTTTTCTCTCGAGTTACAAGCATCATTTGATGTGGTAATTATTACTATCCATTTACTTTATTTTGGTTATATATCAATTATGGACTCAATGTTTCTCCTTATAAATGTATTATACTAAAATTGTAGGATAAGGAATTTGAACCTTGATCCTTTATTATCCAAGCAAAAGAAATTTTTGGACACTCTCACCCCTTTTCCAAACCTCTTTTGATAGTTCAGGATCCTAAATAGGACAACCATATAAAATCATTGTTTGTACCAATGTTTTAAAAATAACATTTTCTATAGTAATGGTTGTGAAATTCCAATGTTAAGGATTAACACACACTACTATTTTAAGCTTACATTTGTAGATATTGTTATGAATAGATTATTTCCTACTAGGGTAAATTTCTAACAATAGGAGTATATTTCAGTTAAAAATAATAATAATAAATAATAACTCACCATTAAATGTTAACCAATATATGATACCTTTGAATGTAATTCAAAATTCAACTTCATGTATAAGTAAAATCACCTCTTGTCCAATCCAAAATACAATTTGATGAAAAAATAAAATTACCTTTAGCTTCAATACAAAATAAAATTTGACACAAAAGTAATACTGACTTTGTCTCCTTAACAGAATTCAAGATATAAGCATTTTATCTAAATAACATACATAATTTATATAAATGTATGAGTGTTAGTTTTTTACCCTAAATCCTTAACTTTCATCATTTACTAATATTTAAGTTGGAGGGATATTAACATTGGATGGAGGATATGTAGGTAGAGAGAGGAGCAATGAATGCATTTGGGAGGGCATTCATGCATGAGCAATGCCTAGAGAGTGAAATTATATTATTTGCTAAAACCAAAGAATGTTAAATCAAACACAATGTTCAGTTAAACATTGTTCAGCTGAATATAGTGCCTAAATTTATAAAACACACTTTCATGGAGGAAAATCAACTTTCAACAACTTCATAGACCATTAATAGGGGTTTTTAAATAAAAATTTCACAAGAATTTTTTCCATTATTTAAACTCTTTGCATAGATTTAAATCATAGATTTTAACATGTTATTGAGTAAATATTTTTTTATTTTGTATCTTATCTATGTATTTTATAAAAATAAAACTTTTTAGTTGAAAATTTACTAGAAATTTTGAGTCAAAAATTAAAAGGATGTGTCACATGCAACATGTTATGTTCTTTTATTTCATGCAAAAGCAATTAAATATTTTTAAAATTTTCAATTCAAAATAGTTTGTGGAGATTGACTAGTTGGAATTTCAATTCAACATAATTAAAATATTTCTTCAAAAATCATTAGAATGATCTAAAACATGAATTAATGAAAGTATTTAGTTATGTAGATTATTGAAAAATGATAATATATTAAAATATCTATCAACATGAAATATTGTGTATGGTATAACCGTTCACTAAATTTATATATAAGTTAGCGTATTCCCTTATATATATATATATATATATATATTGAAATTTTAAGTTTACATGAAAATAGAAAAGCATAGTCATAATCTAAATTCAAAATGATTCAATTCATCATTCAACATCTTTTTTAAATTTCAAATGGAAGTATCTTAAAAAATTATTCAAAGTGTTAGAAACAAGTTTTGGTGGCACAAAAAGCCTCAAAAGTGGGACTCATATTCTTGAACACACCCATCTATAAAATTTGAAAGTAGCTAATCATAACCATCATATTCTTTAATAATCAATGTCAATAGTATCCTCTATTGGATGACGATTCCTTCTTTAAATATTGAAAGTGTAGATTGAAATGGTCATTTGAAAGGATATTAATGAAGACATCTTTGTTGCAATACACATCTAGATGAGGAACAATAGAAAATAGCCTAAGTTGATAACATCAAGTCAAACCATCAAGGATAAAGGCATCCTAAAATCCCTTCATAATATTTGCGTAAATCTAGAATGAATCATTTATCTTCCCTTTTATATGGAATAATATGGACAGAGATTTATAACCTACGAATCAAAAGAGCTCATATTCATGCAAAATATAATTTTTCAATTAGATATGGACCTATAGGATAAATTTAAGTATATGAAGAGGTGATAAAATAAGCAATCTATTTTTTTCTTCTTGGGATTAGCTCCAAGGACAATTAGTCAAATACTTCACAAAGTTACTTACCAACTTACTTGTATAAAATAAGGCATGCATAAAAGATCTAGCATCTATCTAAAATCTAATTTATAATAGTTTAAGAGTCACCAAATGATCCAAGGTTACTGGTCTTCATGTGTCTAGAAAAAATAGCCCTAGTACCAAAGCTTCATACTCAATCACATTATTGGTGGAATCAAATTCTAAGTGGATGGTAAAACAAATAATCTTCTCATCAAATAGAATTATCTCAACTGGTTATATTCCTTAGCTTTCAAGTAGGAGACCCAAGTTGAATCTTGCCAAGTGATACATGCATAATTACAAAATTGTTTTTAATACCACTATATGGTCAAGATGTAATATATGTGGGTCCCATTTTAATCCCAAATTACCAATTAAAAAAAAACATTCTTCCCATCAATAATGGTCAATATTATTCCTATTGTCTATACTAATAGAAAATCAACACTATCAAGTGCAACACTAGCCATTATAAGGACATGGCTCTCAATATTGGGGTTAGATATGGAAGGTTTCATAGTCTTATCCAACAGCATGTCAACTTATTGAAGATCCACCATAAGGGCATCAAAATAATTAGGTCTAGCCATGGGTGAAATAATATGCTTAAATTTTTCTTTGTGGTTTTTTTGTGTGTGTTTTGCATTTTGTTGTTGTCTGTTGTTTTTTAATTTTTTTGTTGTTTTTGTATTTATTTTATGTTTTTTGTTGTGTTTTGTTGTTTTTGTGTTTTTTATTTTTATTTTTTTTGTGTTTTATGTGTTTGTTTTTGTGTTTGTTTTTTTAGGTATGCTCTTTGAGTGTGTCAAAGGGGGTAGGCAAGGTGCAAGCCTTGGGTGTTTTTGGTGGAATAGATACCCTTGCATCCTTAGAACTTACCAGAAAGTGGTATCCCAATTAGGGTGTTTTCCACCAAAAAAAATACATGCTTAAATTTTTTACAAATATAACTATCTTGATATAATCTTGACATGTTAAATTATAAAAACATATTTTAGTGATTCATATTTCTTGAGGATAATAAGAATTGTAATTCAAGTAAAATATAAAGTGATAGTGTTTGAAGCTATAGCTAAGACTATAAGACCTTGATAAGGTTAAGAAGCTTAAGGATGAAGTTTCAACCACTTCAATCTAGGATTATTAGAATATCCTTGCAAATTTGTACAAGATAATTCATAATGACAAGTGAATAATTTTGGTGATAATGACTAGAAGAATAGTATGTATTGGATTTTGCCACATAAAAATTCTCCAAATATAAGAGTATTATTTCCTTAATAATATTTGATATAATATCCTTCATATGATGATCCAAGGTCTACCAAGAATTATATTATAGGTAATGATATTACCAATGACCAAAATCTCTATCACACGATGTTTGATCCTAATTGAATAGGAAAGATGAATCTACCCATGTACGGTGATGAGACATTATTAAAAACTTAGATAATAATTTGAGTTGGAAAATTATTATTCTTAATGGAGTTAATTTTTTTAATGAAATAGAAAGGAAGAAGGCTAATTGAGGAATTATAATTTACTAATGTTCTCTTAACAATATTCCTATAAATTACCTTAATAATTATGCATAAAGAATTATCTTCTTTCAAAGAATTTTTTGCATCATTAGAAATAAAAAATAATAATTTGAAGAAGAAACCAAAAAACTTAATAATGATATTGGGTATATTGATGTCTTGATTCATATGGTTAATATTAGTTTTCATGATACAAGATACATAGGTCAAATGTCTAAGGCCTAGGACTTTTAAATATCTAAACTATGAGTAGAATAATTCCTAAGCAATTATACCAAAAAGAAAAAACTTATTCCATATCATGATCCATATAATAACTTTCATCTAGTTTGAGATCTTTTCTAATCTCTAACTTTAGATGAAATGATGACTTTTAGAGAGGTCGGTTGCTTTTGAGATAAAATTGGATCAAACAAGATAGGTTGATTCTCAAAAACAAAGGAAGGGTTCCTATGATTGACTATGATTGGATACATCCACCTATTTCTTTACACCTATCTCCATGATGTTAATGATCTAAATATTGATAGACTCATAATATGATAAGTGATACCAAAACTATAAATAAAGTCAGCATGATTGGCCTTAGGGAATGAGTGGCATTACAAGCAATAAACTATGATTAGACCTCAAATTGAACATGATTTTTCAAAAATTACTATATGTATTAAGACATTCATTCTATAGATATGTGGGTCTGTTAGGATTATATATGATATTAACTTGTTAGAGGATAATTTTATACATGGACTTCCTTATTTCTTTTGATAAATTGAAAAAGGAATAGTTAAAATTCTTTCATGAATTGGTATTAGTAACTTGAAAAAATTAATTTCTTATAGTAATTAGCATCATGGCCCTTTGTCATATATCAAGAACACTTTCTATCAAGATCAAACAAAAAAAAAATAGGTCCTTAGGATAGTAGGTTGTTAGCTTTTGAGGAAATATGCAGTGGAGAGATATAACATAAATCCTAATGAAATATAGGAAATATGAAAGAAAGTGAAACAACAATATGACTAAAATATACTATAAATAGAAATGACAAAAATACAATGCAATATGGAGGAAATGGTCACTCCATTAATATGAGCTAAAGAGCTACATTGTACTCCATACAAGAGTACTACTACCAAGAGCTTGCTATGAGAATTATACGAGCTTGATATATGCTTGATATATAACCTACCACTATGAGGCCCTTTATATAGGAATATGTATTCCTTGACCAACACTCTACCTAGTTGTACAAGGGGACACCTTGCACATTACAACTTGCACATTGCCACTTGTGTATTTATTACATTGCTTGAAGTAACTAGATAACTTTCCCCTAAATTAATATCCTATCCTAACTATGTACCTAAGGTGATACATGTACATGACCTAAATGATGTAATATATTCTAACTCTAACACCCCCCTGTATTAAATTATTTGGGTATTGAAGATTTCAATCTTCAATATGGATCTTCTTCTTGAGAATGCTCTTTGATTTGATCAATTTTATTTTTGCTTTGGAGTCCTATGTCTGGTTCATCTTCTTCCTCTTTAGCTTTTCCTTTGAATTTTATCTATGTGTTCTTGTAGGTGGTAGTACTATTGCTTTATTCCTGCAAAGATGTTTTTCCTTATTTGTCCTTTCTCTATCCAATAGTTTTTGAACAATCTCTCAAGATATTAAGACAAGATCTTAAATTAGTAGTTCTTGAAGTATTAATACTGCATGAGGATATCTTTTCTAAGTATAATTCACTTTTTTGTTTTCCTTTTATAAGCTTCTATCAATCCTTTCAGTTCAATATTTTCATTTTTGTAGCATTTGTATGTAAGTAATGCCAAATACAATATGCTTACAAAATATAAGGGAAGTGGAATGTTATCCTTTTCATTTTCAATTGTTTCTTTGAGTTGAGCTTGTAGATAATGTTATCATCTAAGGCTTCATTGTGAATAAATTTAGAAGCAAGATCTAAGTATGCTTTACCCTTTATAAGTAGATTCATGATTCCAATTTTTATGGCACTTGCTTTTTCCTTTGAGAGAGTATTCATGCATTTGTTTGTTGTATTATTTGAAGTAGATATAGCTCTCTATATTAGAGTATAGAGTGCTTTGATAGAGCTTGTATCTTATGTGATAGAGTCTTCTTACGTAGTCTACCTTATGACTCCCTAGAAGTATGAGCTTAGATTTGATTGAACCTTTTTAGAGCTTAGGTTTTGTAGGCTTTCTTATATCTCCCTAGTTTGATTTAATTATTGAAGAATTATCTTGTAGATGTCCTTATGATTCCTAAATGGAATGAGTACTTGAAAATATTTGATGAATGTTATTATTATCAAGTTTTGTAGATTGCCTTATGTATCCTTAGTGATTTTGGAAATGCTATATGATAGATAAAGTGCTTTTGAGAATAATTGTTCAATTTTGAGTTGATTTTGTAAATTTTTGTGTAGCAAAAATCAACTTCTTTAACACCTTATTACTCCTATTGAACTTAAGCACTTTCTATTTTGGTGAGGCTTTAATAGTTGGATTTCTTTTATATCTTTAATGTATTTGAGACAAGTATACCAATTAATTTCCAACTCTTAATGTTCCTTATTAAATCTCTTTTTATAGCATTTAATAATTTAATATTTATTGTTTCTAATTTGCGATTTCCTACTTTAATGTAGTATTCCTTATAACGCCCTAATGTGGAATATTAGAAAAAAAAAATATTTGCAATAATAGAAATTCTAATTTTTCAAGTAGAAATCCTTATTTATCCTATCTTTTAATATTGCAAATATTAGGCTATTTTAATATATATTTTCTCTTTTAGATATTGGTTTCAAATATGGTTTATTTCTCTTAAGGTTTCAACCTTATAATGTACCTTATAACTCCCTACTAATGAAAGAAAAAGTAAAAACCTTACCTTTTAGTGTTGTACTCCGTATGTATTTGGTGTAGGTTCAAATGTATATGACAATCCTCTTTAATACCTTTTCCTTGAGCGCTATGGTGTACATTGATTCACCTTTGACTTCAATGTTTGGATGGTGGAGCTTCAACCCTGGACTTTTGACCTTCCTTGAATACCTTGACTAGAGATTTTAATGCTCTTCACCTCTCTTCCAAACTGTAATTCAGGCTGTTACGAATGATATAAATGCTACGACTACTGCGAATGCTCTGAATACTATCCTCTATGGTCTTTGACACCTTTTATTAGATGGATAATATTGGACTATGTGACAAGTATTATGGTTGTTATCCTTGAGTGCTTGATATGATTATTACCACTTGTAAAAGTCTTCCAGGTAAAGGATGAGTGTTACGATCTTGAATGAGCACTCATTCTTACCAACCTTATTCCATGTATGTTTTCTTGGTCAAGCTTGTAATGAATGGGTTCTCATATGGTAAATTTTAGTGTTTCCTTCCAGGTGACAAGTGTCACCTTCCCTTTGTGCATGGGATTTCTACATAATGCCTCTCCAACGTATCTTTACAATGCCCTTATTAAAAATGTAATGCGGCCAGCTCTTCCTTTGTTTGATGGTACTTGATATGAGTTGGTTCCATATGGAATAGTAAGCAGTGCCTTGGGATCTTAGAGCAATATTTTTCCAATGCTTATGTGGATTTTTTTAGCTACTCAAATGGTGCTCCTTAGGCGTACATCCTTCAACCTATTATGACCTCCTTTTTGTAGATAATATCACCCTTTAATATATTGCTCCTCCTTGCTTTGTTTGGTTATAGGTTTGGCTATCTAAAATGTAGAAGATATGAGCCTTTTGAGTGGCTCTATTCACTTGCGAGGAGAATGCTTTTGCATGGTTGCCTTGGACTATTTTCTCCTTGTAAAGAGTATGATTTTTTGGCACACAAGACCTATTATTTTTCCTACATAGGGCATATTAGAGTAGTGCAATACAAATATAAATACTTTATATATAAAATACCCTTTTTGCACCTCCTTTTGCAATCTATTTTTTCTGATCTTATGGCAGATTTTGAAATAGGTTATGGTAGATTTGATATTATCTCTTTTGCTATACAACTCTCTTTTTTTCTTGGTGACTTTGGTAATAAACCCAATATAATAACCACTTAGATAGAATCTCTTCTTGTAGCCTTTTTGTAAATAGCCTTTAGTGTACTTTGAATTTGAGACTCACCAAGTCTCGATTTGAAGCTTCTATTGTTGTTTTTGATAGTGGCTTTCTTCTCCATTTCTTGGAGGAATCTAATTTTTATTATGGTGGTTTCTTTGGGCCATGAGATGTTTTAGGTTCTGTGCACCAAATAGTTTCTATAGACACTTTGGTAATCTGCTATTTTTTGTGTCCTTGATCTTTTAACAATCAACAAATACAAACTAACATTTTTTAGAGTAATTAGTGTAGTGAAAATAATATTAATAATACTACCAATGTAATGCACTAAAAATCTCACCTTTTCACTCCAATAAACTCTCAAAATAATTTTAGATGTGAAGAAACACATGATTATACTAAGAGGGGGTGAACAGTATAAGATAAAACTTTTCCTTCCAAAAAATAACTGCAATAATATGAATGCAATAATAAATCAATGCATAAAATCCATACACATAAGAGACAATATTTTTACATGGAAACACCCTTTTGGGAGAAAACCATGACAAAATATTGCTTATATTTCTTCAATAAAATTTGTGGGCACCAACCCACAAGAGACACCAATACCCTTGTACAATTTCATGGGCACCAACCCACAGGAGACACCAATATCCTTGTTACAAGTTCATGGGCATAAATCCACATGAGACATCAATCTCCTTATGCAATTTTGTGGGAACCAACCCATAGGAGACACCAATATCCTTGTCCAAGTTCATGGGCACCAACCCATAGGAGACACCAATCTCCTTCTCCAATTTCATGAGCACCAACCCACAAGAGACACGAATCTCCTTGAGGCACCAACCTCAAATATGAAGGCACCAACCTTAAAATACTGATCAAAAAATAGACAATGATATACTGGTTTTGGAAGATTCAAATGGCCATAAATTCCTTCACATTCATTAAGTTTTTTGCTTCCACATGTCTCACATATATTACATAAAGGAAGCCCAAGTCTAGCACTAGATAACTTACTTATGTGTTGAATTGGAGATGCTAATACCTTGACAACCATTCAACACTTTAGTATTCAATTTCTTGGATATACTTTCACTATTATTCCATAATGAATCAACACTTCCTATAGATGGTACACTAGCAAACATTGTAGTGAAAATATTTGGTCCATTGTACAATTTGGATGGTATAAATCACTTCTCCTTCATGGCCTAGCTCAAGTTTCTTGACTCTCTTGAACCTGATAGGTTTATGAACTTTCTCTGCTATGCTGACAAAAATCAAAATAGCCAACTAGATGGCAACACTCCAAGTTGCTTCTTGATCATTCAAGACTTCTCCAAGGTATTCACAAATAAGCGTTCCATGAGGAATTACTTTCGTAGATCTAAATGCCCATCCCTTTTGCTTTGATTCATAAACTTAAAGTTTGAATTGAACTCCCTTATGTTGCATCTAATCATGCCTCTTTCAAGCTTCTAGGGTATCAAAGGCCAAAGGTATTTTTTGATCCTTTTCATGGTGATCACTTTCTTGTTAGATAGCATTCCCTTGTACACAATACCTAACCATATGAGTCTTGTGTTGGGCTACATGGCCCCCTTGAGGAAGCTCTGGTTGCACCTTATGAACTACCATTGTGGTGCATAATTGGCTTCTGACATGGCATGCAACAATATCTTATTTTCTCACAGTGTGGTCTGCACATAATGCTTGCTCTTGAAGTTATCAATGTGCATGTGTCTCTTTATCTAATTCCACATTTATCTATTGTACTCCTCAATGATACTTAGTTGGGATTCAAATCTAATCATACTTGCAAATCAATGAATGGTGATCATTATATATTTAGAAACATGTAGATCCCACACAAGCTATCTATTCACCTTGCTTCTGAGATGCTTCAAGTATTCTTAACATGGATGAATATTATGGCCATCTCCTACAGGCTAATATTTTTCTTCAATTCATTTATCCTGAGTAAGAAGGATGTAGATCTTCGCTATGTGGACTCTAGGCACTATTTGTAAATATTATCTCATGTGGTGATCCTCTTGAAGTGCGTGCAATCTTGTCAACTCAAAAATATTTTTCCTTCGATCAACCAACAGTGGAATATTTTCCATGTTGGCTCACTCTAGCACTGTCATGGCATTATATTTTTGACTCTCTTATATGATTTTGTTGTCCTCTTTTGTAACAGTCCCAAATCATGGTAACATCTTCAACTGATGATCTTAAATATGTAGGTTCAATCTACTTTGGCACGTTCAATTTTTTACTATGTGTAACAATCATGAGGAGCTCAAAATATTTTCTTTCAAACTGAACTACGTTTCTCCTGGCATGCTCAAGTAGATTCTCTACCAACACTATGGTGTATAAAATCACATGAAATATCTCATACCAGTCTCTATCAACTATAGCAACTACCACCGACTTTCTCTACTTTTTATTTGTATGTGCTACTCACCTATAGAACCTCGTTGCACCACTGCACACATACCAAACCTTGTTATTTCTTTGCTCACATACCAAACCTCATTGTGCCATTGGTTGTTATCCACTACACTATCATTAGCTCCTTTTCATCGAAGACATTTTAAATCAATTCTCATTCACTTTGAAATGAACTTTTGACCTTGTATTAATGTGCTTTTTTTTCTATTTGCTCTCAAGGAGGTCGACCCATGCATTTTTATATTTAAAACTTTAATATTTGAATTTTTTTAATTTAAATACTTTAATATTTAATTTAAATATTTTAATATTTTAATTTAAATATTTAAACCTTTTGATATCTTAATCAATTAAACAATCTGCCATTCACCCACCATTTGCCTATAACCAAGTCGACCTTTGACATCAATGACAACTCAATAATTCTAATAATCTCCCCCTTTTTCATTGATGGCAACCCTACAAAGAAACTATCCTTTATTGCAATAGGATCACAAACTGCTCCCCTGACAAGCTGCTCCCTCTTACTAAAATTACAAGCTGCTCCCCCTTACTAAAATTCTCCCCCTTTGACATCAATGGCAAAGGCTTCTGGATGATAAAAGATAAGGCACTTGACAACGCCTTCTTACTACTGCTCTTACTGAGACATTCAATAATGATATGTTGGTGAAACTCACAACTTACTGTGCTCTTTTTCTTGTTCTATTTTCTAAACTTTGTAGGTCATATTCTTTCTAACAGTTTGACCATCCTCCTTCTTACTTGATTTCAAAATTTTAGGGAACACCGTTCTACACAATTTAGATCTATACCCAAAATTATTGCATTTATAACAAATGATGTTGTAATCCATGAGATGTGCAAATAAATTTAAATTCCTCTTGGTGAAGCCAAAATCACTTTTAGTACGAACCCTACAATTTATAGATTATAACCAAAATGGTGACATGAAAAGCAATAACCTCAGAAGAAATATTGAAATTTTTTTGATTGCCTTGGAGGAAATGGCCGCATGGTTCTCTCATTGTTGTTTATGTGATGGACCTTGTTCCTTGATGATGCTTTGTTTTCTTCCTTCTTGATTATTTCACTTCTCAACACGTCAGCATAGGTCTTAGGTTCTTTAATTATTTTCTTTGATACCTCTATTCATTTTGATCTTGACTCCTCCTTTTGTTTCTTTTGACCTTCAAAACCAAGTCTAGTCTTTATAACCGAAGATATTTGTGCTTTGATAATATCATCCAGGATTTTTATGCTTTTCTTAAACCTAATATTTTTATGTAGCTTATCATTATATTCTTCCACTTCCTTCCTTAGAGAGACAACCTCATGTTCCAATTTTTTACATTCCAACTCTTTTGCCTTTAATTGCTCAACCACACCTTATTCAATTCATTTTGCCTCTTCAATTTTCACTTTTAATTAGGTGGGAGCTTTTGAAAGCTTTGTATTTGTCTTCTCATCCTCTTGTACTTGAGTCTTCAATCTTGATTTCTTATTTCTAAGCCTTTTCAACTCTTCAAGAGCAAAAACAAGTTCCTCTTCTATGTCAACTATGGCTTCCTCTTCATCTTCTCGATCCTTCTCCTCTTCTTATTTTTCAACAATAGGAGCATCTTCTTTCACCTCCATGGCCAAAAATAGAATTTCTTCTCTTTCACTATCAGAGAGGATTTCATCACTATTGTTAGAAGAACTGCTTGCTTCCTCAACATAAAGACTCTTCTTGTGCCTTTGAAATATCTTCTTCTCATGCTTGTTTTGACCATACCTCTTTTTCTTTTCATGATAAAATTTTCTTTCCTTATTTTTCTTGTATTCCTCTTCTTCTTCATTGCTACTGCTTCCATCTTGTGGGAACTGAGATGCATAGTGACCAGTGTTACCATGATTAAAATATTTCACATTATTATTACCTTTGTGTTTTCTTGATCTCTTCTTATTTCTTTGTATAAAGTTGGCTTCTTCTTCGCTGCTTGATTCTTCACTTGAATCTGGTTCCTTATTCTTTATCTTCTTTGAAGATTTAAATGTGACCTTCCATTTGGATATTTGATCTTTTTCAGTCCTCATCTCATAGGCTGTAAGAATTTCGTGTAGCTCATCCATGCTTAAGGTTTTAAGATCCTTAATTTCTTCAATCGTTGAGACCTTTGCATCAAACCTCATGGGAAGTGACCTTAATATTTTTTAAACAATCTTAGAGTCATCAATATTTTCTCCAAGTCCATGAATGGTGTTGACAATTTCATCAACGCGGAGCAGATATTTGGCAATATCTTCCTCATATTTCATATTTAAGTCTTCGAACTTCCTTTTGTGGGTTTGAATTTTTTCCATTTTAACCTTATCATCTCCTTCATATGGTCTTTGTAACTTGTCCCATAATTCTTTTTTATGGTACATTGCATGACTTTCACAAACTGTGATTCACATAACCCACTTAATATTGCATTTATTGACTTGGTATTGTTTTCAAATGATTTCTTGCCATATTTATTTGTGGGAGGGGTTGTAGGTGGTTTGAACCCATCCATGATGTATTTCCATATATCATAGCCATGTGCCATCAAATAGATTTGCATCCTCACACTCCAGAAAGCATAGTTAGTCCCATCAAACAATGGAGCCCTACTTGATGAAAAAACCTTCTTGGTAAGCCATGTGTGTTCTTGTAAGATCTTCCTTCAAGCGGTTAGGCTTTCACAAAGGAACCCACTTTGATACCAATTGAAGAAACACATGCTTATACTAATATGGGGGTGAATAGTATAAGATAAAACTTTTCCTTACAACAATAACTGCAATAATATGAATGCAATAATAAATCAATGTACAAAATCCATACACATAAGAGACAAGATTTTTATGTGGAAACACCCTTTAGAAAGAAAACCATGAAAAAATATTGCTTATATTTATTCAATAAAATTCATGGGAAAAAACCCACAGGATACACCAATCTCCTTGTACAAGTCCGTGGTACCATCCCATAGGAGACACTAATATCCTTGTTACAAGTTCATGGGAACCAACCCATAGGAGACACCAATATCCTTTTTCAATTTCGTGGACACCAACCCACAGGAGACACCAATATTCTTATCCATTTTTGTAGGCACCAACCCATAGGAGATACCAATATCCTTGTCCAATTTCATGAGCACCAACCCATAGGAGACACCAATCTCCTTGAGGCACCAACCTCAAATTTGAAGGTGCCAACCTTTGAATACTGATCAACAAATAGAGGATGATATACTAGTGTTGGAAGCTTCAAATGGCCACAATGTCCTTCATATTCATTAAGTTTGTTGCTTCTACATGTCTCACATTTATTACATAAAGGTAGCCCAATTCTAGATCTAGATAACTTACTTGCGTGTTGAATTGGAGATGCTAATACCTTGATAACCATTCAATGCTTTGGTATTCAATTTCTTGGATATAATTTCACTAGTATTTCACCATGAATCTACACTTTCTACATATGGAACACCAAAAAACATTGCAATGAAAATATCTGGTCTATTACACAATCTAGATGACATAAATCACTTCTCCTTTATGGTCTAGCTCGATTTTTTTGACTCTCTCAAACCTGATAGGTTTATGAAATTTATTTGCTATGCTAAAAAAAACTAGAATATACAACTAGATGCCAATACTCCAAGTTGCTTCTTTATCATTCAAGACTTCTACAAGGTATTCATAAATAAATGCTCCATGAGGAATTGCTTACACATATCTAATTGTCCATCCCTTTTACTTTGATTTGTAAACTTCAAGTTTGACTTGAACTCCCTTTTTCTATGTCTAATCATGTCTCCTTCAAGATACTAGGGTGTCAATGGTCAAAGGTAGTTTCGATCCTTTTCACAGTGATCACTTACCCATCGGATAGTGTTGCCTTGTACATAGTGCCAAACCAGATGAGTTCCATGTTGGGATGCACGACCTCCTTGAGGAAGCTTTGGTTGCACCTTATGAATTGTTGTTGCATTGCACAAATAGCTTCTGACATGGTATGCAATAATGTCTTATTTCCTCACTGCGTGGTCTACGCATAATGCTTGCTCTTGAAGTTATCAATGTGCATGCATATCTTTATCTAATTCCATATTTATGCATATTTTTCCTTCGATCAACCAACAATGGAATATTTTCCATGTTGGATCACTCTAGCATAGTCTTGGCATTATATTTTTGACTCTCTTCTATACTTTTATCGTCCTCTTTTGTAATAGTCCTAAATCATGGTAACATCTTCAACTGATGATATTAAATCTGTAGGTTCAATCTGATTTGGCGCATTCAATTTCACACTATGTGTAACAATCATGAGGAGCTCAAAATATTTTTTTCAAACTGAACTACATTTCTTTTGGTGCACTCAACTAGATTCTATGATGACACTGTGGTGTGCAATATCACATGAAATATCTCATGCTAGTCTCTATCAACTACAGCAACTACTGTCGACTTTCTCTATTTTTTCTTCGTATTCGTTGCTCACCTATAGAACCCCACTGCACCGCTACTCACATACTGAACCTCGTTGTGCCATTGCTCACATATCAAACCTCGATGTGTCATTGGTTGTTATCCACTGCACTATCATTAGCTTATTTTTATTGAAGATATTTTAAATCAATTCTCATTCACTTTGAAATGAACTTTTGGCCTCGTATTAATATGCTTTCTTTTTGCTATTTTCTCCCAAGGAGGTCGACCCATGCATTTTTATATTTAAAAATTTAATATTTAAATATTTTTAATTTAAATACTTAAATATTTAATTTAAATATTTAAACCCTTTGATATCTTAATCAATTAAACAATATACCATTCGCCCATCGTTTGCTAATAACCAAGTCGATCTTTGATATCAATGACAACTCAATAATTCTAACAAGATGCACTTAATAATCTCTGCAACTTTTAAGAGTAATATGTAATGAACCCTTAATAAGTATTCTACAAATTTTCACTACAATAAATATTTTAGGATATTGTCTTATTTCTAGATAGATAGAAAATAGGTAGATGATAATTTAATTTATTTCAAAAATATCCAACTCCTATTAATGTGCAAATAATCCTTAAAAAGAATTTTCTTTTTGCACTTGAAGACTATAATGCAATCTATTCTTCTGCAAATTTTAATCCAAATATGGTGCTTAATGGAATTTTATAATGAACCCTAATTTGAAGTTCAACTAATTTTACCCTAGTTTCTTACCTTTAATGGCTTTTGTAGATGATGTAGATCTTGGTATTTAGATTCACCAAGTTGCTTCTTTGTAGTGGATGGATACGTAGCTTCTTTGTTGGTTGTACCAAAAAACTTTTTGCTTCACCAATCTATAGCCTTGAACTTTATATTTTAAGCCTTGGATTTGGTGGCTTGATCCTTCCAATGATCTTCTACTTTCCATTGTATATTTAGATAACTCCTTTCTCTAAACCGTGTCTTATTGTTGTGAGAGGCAATCTCCAAATCTCTTGGATTTGGTAGGCTTCTTCTATCTGAATCTTTCTTTAAGATTCTTATCAAATTTTAACTTCAAACAAGATCTTCTTCTTCTCAAGATTTTAATTTTCTTAAGGTCTTCACTGGATTCTTCTTTTGGTATTTGGCACTCCTTGCCAAATTCTTCTTTTCAGATTTGGCACTCCTTGTCAAATTCTTCTTCTCTTGGGCTTGTTTTTAGATGGTGAAAATTGTCCCAAGTCCTTCACTATCAGGAGCTTATCCTTTGTAGTATATTTATCCAATGAGTTCTCTTAGGAACTCTTCTGATGATGCTTCTACAAGCTTTGTAGCAAAGCTCTCCAAGCCTTCTTCTTTTTCTTCTCCTTGAGACCTCTCCAAGATCTTCTATTTGGAAGCTTCTCTGGTCTTCCAACTGATACCTTTTATTCAACCTTCTACTTTTGGAAGTATTGGTTATGAGATCTTCTTTCTCAGATATTTGATTTTGCTACTTCTAAAGGATATCTTTAATCAATAAAGGATATCATCAATATCCTATTTCTTGAATTCTTCTCTAGAGTCTTCTTCAGGAAATCCTTTCTAGAATTTTCTTTTTAATCAAGAAATTTTATTTTTATTCAAAAATTTCTTCTGGAATTTTCTTCAAAGATCTCTTCTTTAAAGTCTTCTTTTGAATCAAAAAAAAATCTCTAAAATTTTCATCAAAAACTCTTCTTTGGAGTTTTCTCTTGAGTCAAGAACTTATCTTCTGAGTTAGGAATTCTTTTTTGAAGTTTTCTTCAAGAACTCTTCTTTGGAGTTTACTTCTGAATCAGGAATTCTTCTCTACAGTTTTCTTTATAATTAAGGCTTCTATGGCTTTCTTCTTGATCAAGGCTTCTATGGCCTTTTCAGCTTCTGCAATCTACAAGTATTAATCTTGAATGGATATCACCAATCTCCTATCTCCTACTTGACTCAAATTTTAGAGTCTCTTATTTCTTGAGTCTGTTATAAGGCTACTATGGCATTTTCTTTACTTCTACACTTTGCAAGATTGCAACTCTTATAATGGAATCTTCTTTAGTCTTCTTCCTTGTTGCTACAAGCACTGGAATGATTCTAAGAAGATATTCTTCCTAACTCTATTTTAGGAAGCTTCTCAAATTTTTATTAAATCTCCTTTTCCTGCAACAAGTTGTTAGAAACTAGAATTGAATAATTTTTAATTTTGGAGATAATAATATTCACTAGTTGATTTTTCAAACTAGTGTCTTGAATGTTGAGTCCTAGTCTTCACGCGTTTTTCTACAAATCTATGGAAATACTCTAGCCAAATATAATCTTAGGATTTTTGCAATTGAGATTTATTTTAGTCCTCAATTTTCTAATCCTATTGACTATTGTGGCTATTTCTATCAAATAATCCTAATGGTAACTTTCACATGTAGCAACGCACAATGATAGATCTTGGTTTGCAAAGATGTAGACCAACAGTAATAATGGTGACTCGCCCTATTCCTCTTGACATTCTAGACTTCTCTTATTATGGATGTAGGTCCTCCTATATTGATTAACCATGGCTCTAATACCATTGTTATTTTTGTTGAGCAAGGTGCAGGAACAGTATTGTCATTATTGTCAACACAGTCAGACAGATCGATTGATGTAGTGGATAGGAGTTAAGAGGTTCTTCAGAGTATGTACAGTGATTCTCCAAAAGATCGAAGTGGCCCATATGCTAAAAATCAAAAGAAAATCACAAGGAAGAAAACTATCATGATATCGCGACATGTTGAGCAAGAAAGAAAAATTGTCGCGATATCGCGACATGTTGAGAAGAAAGAAAAATTGTCACGATATCGCGACATGTTCAGAGAGAAAGGAGCAAGCAAAACTGTCACGATATCGCGACATGTTCGGAGAGAAAGCACAAGAAAGCAAAACTATCATGATTTCATGACATGTTCGGAGAGAAAGCGCAAGCAAGCAAAACTGTCATGATTTCGTGACATGTTTGGAGAGAAAGCGCAAGCAAGCAAAACTGTCGTGATTTCGTGACATGTTCGGAGAGAAAGCGCAAGCAAGCAAAACTGTCACGATTTCGCGACATGTTGGAAGAGAAAAAGGCAAGTAGAAAAAGTGTCACGATTTCACGACATATTGCAAGAGAGAGAGTCCGAAAGAAAAAGTGTCACGATTTCGTGACATGTTGCAAGAAAGATTGTACAGAAGAAAAAGTGTCATGATTTCACGACATATTGCAGGAGAGAGAGTCCGAAAGAAAAAGTGTCACGATTTCGTGACATATTGCAGGAGAGAGAGGCAAGTAGAAAAAGTGTCATGATTTCGTGACATATTGCAGGAGAGAGAGGCAAGTAGAAAAAGTGTCACGATTTCGTGACATATTGCAAGAGAGATTGTACGGAAGAAAAAGTGTCGCGATTTCACGACATATTGCAGGAGAGAGAGGCAAGTAGAAAAAGTGTCACGATTTCGTGACATATTGCAAGAGAGATTGTACGAAAGAAAAAGTGTCGCGATTTCGTGACATATTGCAGGAGAGAGAGTCCGAAAGAAAAAGTGTCGATTAACAACAAGCAAGAGAGAGTACGGGAGAAAAAGTGTCACGATATCGCGACATGTCGAGTTTTCGCGACCCGAAGGCAAGAGAGAGAGTCCGGGAGAAAAAGTGTCGCGATATCGTGACATGTCGGGTTTTTGCGACCCGAAGGCAAGAGAGAGAGTCCAGGAGAAAAAGTGTCACGATATCGTGACATGTCGGGTTTTCGCGACCCGAAGGCAAGAGAAAGAGCCAAGGAGAAAAAGTGTCACGATATCACGACATGTCGGGTTTTCACGAACCGAAGGCAAGAGAAAGAGCAAAGGAGAGAAAGTGTCACGATTTCGCGACATGTCGCATTTTCGCGACTTAAGGAGGAGAGAGAAAGTAAGAAGGCAGAAGTGTCGTGATATCGCGACAAAAGTAAAGAGGAAGAGTACGGAGGTGAAAGTGTCACGATATCGCGACATGTTGAGTTTTCGTTGGTACAAGCCAAGAAGAGTAGCAAGGAGGCAAAAGTGTCGCGATATCATGACATGTGTTTTCGTGGGTTGAAGCCAAGAAGAGTAGCAAGGAGGCGAAAGTGTCGCGATATCGCGACATGTTGTGTTTTCGCGGGTTGAAGCCAAGAAGAGTAGCAAGGAGGCGAAAGTGTCGCGATATCATGACATGTGTTTTCGTGGGTTGAAGCCAAGAAGAGTAGCAAGGAGGTGAAAGTGTCGCGATATCGCGACATGGTGTGTTTTCGTGGGTGAAAGCCGAGAAGAGGACAAAGAGGCAGAAGTGTCACGATTTCACGATAGGTCACTTTGGCACGAGCGAAGAAGAGAACCCAGCCGAAATAAGATATGTGACAGTTAACTGAAGTTATACGGCAGTTACAGGTGCAGTTGTAGAAGAAATTCATGCAGATAAAATAAGAGGAGTTAACTAAAGTTAGTATGTCAGTTACAGGTGTAGTTACAGAGAAAAATCATGCAGCTAAAATAAGAACAGTGAACTGAAGTCAGAACGATAGTTACAGGGCCAGTTACGGAGTGAAAGCATCGAGCGGGGGTTAAACTGAAAGTCATCAGTCGAAGACCAAACAAAGAGCCGTAACTATTAATAGGATGCATGAGAGAATACTATGTGATAAAGGAGTTACATATAGAAGTTTCTATTAATAAGTTGCATGCAAAAATATGGAAGCTAAAAATAGAGTCAGAACTTTGTTATAAAAGGAGGTCTGCATGAAGAATTATGTGCTGCTCTGAACTAGAGAGGAAGCGTTGTTGAATAGAGTGAAAGTGCTACAAAAAGGAGGGTTGGAAGAGTGTCGTAAGAGAGCGTTAAGCAGAGCCGTGAGAGCCGTAAGAGTGTAGTAAGAAGCGCAGCAAGAGGGCTATAAGAGGGCCATAAAAGTGTAGTAAGCAGAGCCATAAGAGTGTGTGGTGTTTTGGTGAATAGCGAGAGATGTTGGGTTAGCAATAGACCAGTCAGGGTCTTATACAAGTGAAGGCATTTTTATGTCAATCATCTAGTTTCAGAATTGTAGTCCAAGTTGGTGCTTGGAATTAGGGGTTGGTGCTCCTTCCAGTTGGTGCTAGTAAATCAGGGGTTGGTGCTCCTTTCTGTTGGTGAAGATAAATTAGGGGTTGGTGCTCCTTTCTAGTTGGTGCAGATAAATTAGGGGTTGGTGCTCCTTTCTGTTGGTGCAGATAAATTAGGGGTTGGTGCTCCTTTTTGTTGGTGCAAATAAATTAGGGGTTGGTGTAGATAAATCAGGGGTTGGTGCTCCTTCCAGTGGGTGCTGGTAAATTGATTGTAAAATTGATATTTTGCAAAGGCTAGATTTGGATGGGAGTCCAAGCAGTCAATTTTTGAGGAGTAGCCAAAACTGGTGAACCTCGTTACATCTTGTGTTGTGTGATGCTCTCTTGTTATATTTTCTTTATGTGGTTTTAAGCTTTCATTGTTTTGGCTTTAAGAGTTGAAGTTTTTAAGTTTTAAAGAGCCACATTGATTCACCCCCCTCTCAGTGTCATTGTGAGACTAACAATTGGTATCAGAGCCAAGTTCCTGAACAAAGCTTAACCAACTAGGGTGATCTTGGATTAGTACGTAATGGCAGGTGGTGAAGGCTTCTCATCAAACAAAGCACCATTGTTGGATGGAACTAATTACACATTTTGGAAACTCATGATGTAGACATATCTTTGTGCTTTGGGATATGACATTTGGGATTCAATAGACAGTGGATACACAATACCCACCACTCCTCCAATCGATGTCGTCGATAAGAAACTGTTTGAGAATAACTCTAAAGCAAAGAATGCTATCATGTGCGGTTTAGTGGACAATGAACTGATAAATATTATGAGTTGTAAAATGGCAAAAGACATATGGGACAAACTAAGGAGCATTCATGAAGGAGACGGCAAGATCAAGGAGGCCAAGTTACAAATGCATCGAGCTCAGTTCGAAGCATTAAAGATGAATGACGATGAGAACATAGAGGCATACATGCTGAGAGTTAATGGAATCATTAATGCGATTAGAGGACTCGACGAGGAAATGGAAGATGTTGTCATCGTGAAAAAGGTACTAAGATCTCTTCCCCAAAGATTTGATTCTAAAGTTTCAGCAATAGAAGAAGCTAAAGATCTAAATACTTTTAGTATGGATGAGATGCATGGTTCTTTGACTGCATATGAGATGAGAATAGGAAAAACTAAACCCACAGACAGAGAAGCTGCTTTTAAAGCACATAAAAATATAAAAGCAAAACAAGAATCCGAGGAAGAAGAGACATCAGATGAAACGGAAGCAAACTTTGTTCGGAAACTAATAAGGGGAAAAGGAAAATACAGAGGAAAGCTACCGCTTAAATGTTTCAACTGTGGAGGCATTGGGCATTTTGCGACTAACTGTCCACTTAATGAGAAGAACAAAAATGATGAAGGATCGCACCAAGAAAGAAGTGAGCTGGAAGAAGAAAACAAATTTCAGAAAAGGCAACTTCAAGAAGAAAAGTTTCATCTCCAAGAATGTCGATTCATCAGAAGACAACTGCAGTGAGGATTCTGAAGAGGAAACAGGTGAAGCTCTTTTCATGGCATTTGAAGAAGTAAAACTAGAAAAGGTTGAAGAAGTGAATTCTGAAGTATATGATGAAGACCTTGAGGCTGAAGTAGATCTAGAAGGTGAGTTGATCGCTGCACTTGAAGAGTTGGGTATAGAAAGGAAAAAGAACAAAAGACTGTCCAAGAAGTTGGAAGAATATGAGGATAATATTGAAGATCTCTTCTTACAAATTCACAAAGCCAAGAAAATAGAAGAAGCCTTGAAGTCACAGATCAATGAGAAAGAGATTGTTTGTTGCAAACAAGAAGAGGAGATTGTTTTATTGAGGAAACAACTAGAAGAGGACAATACAAATCTCAAATTTGAGAAGAGCACAGAGTTGCTAGATAAAATAATAAGGCAACAAAGAAGCCCCATGTGTAAGCTTGGTCTTGGATATGAAGCTGGACAACCTTCATCTTCTAAATCTATAGAGAAGAAGAAATCCACTATTGAAGGATCAAAGCAAGAAAATCTTGAAGCTGAATCCTCAAAAGGAAGAAAATCTCAAAGGAGATCTACAACAAAGCAACCACAACAAAAGAGGTTCTATCACTCTCACTCTATTCATAATAATGCTTTTAATGGCTATTGTTTTAGATGCAACCATTATGGTCACAAGGCAATTTATTGTGGATTGAATAATAGATCAAAGAGTTATGTTGGTAGAAATACATTAGTTATTTTGGTTGAACACCATGTGCAATGTTTTAAATGTAATGGTCATGGGCACATAGCAAGGTCTTGTCCAAGAACTTTTGTATCTAATCTAAGGCAAGACAGTAGATTTCATCAGACGCAAAGAGTGCAACACAGACAGGGAAGAAATCATGTGCATCAAAGAAAGGAGAATAATCATCCATCAAGGATGTACAAGAGACAACCACCCAAGAGAAATGTTCAAGTTCATGAAAAGGTTCAAAATAGGGATGCAATTGAAAACCTTCAACCTAAGTTCAAGAAATATTGGAGAAAGAAAGAAGAGAGGAAATCGTGTCTCCTTGGACTGAAGGAGATTACTCCTCTATTGCACTAAGCAGCTCCAGGTAGCACATCCTCGGGGGGAGCAATGTTAAAGTTTTATTTTAATGCTCCTATGTATTTGTGTGGTTATCCGAGGATGAAAGGAAAGTAGTCGGGGAGTTGTCGTATAGTTGTCAAAATGTGTTTCAATTCATGTAGATGTTTGTGGAGATAGTATCAAACCGATGTGCTTCAGTGAGAACAACATGGTGAACAGACTAGGTTTTCGATGCAAGCAGTGATAGGCATTATCTGAGATAGAACATGTAGCACAAGTCGACGTGTCATGGAAGCATAAGTCGGCAGGTGCTGGTTTTGAAGCCCGTAACATTCCCAATCTGTAGATAAAATAGAATCCGTGTTGTGAATGGGAAGGCGTGCGTTTCTTAACCAAAAATACAACACATCATTTGGTATAAGAGAGCATTAATTTTCTCTAAAGAAGTAGCAGTTGTCAAAGAGATGCCAGAGTCAAAGCAAAGACATTGAGTAGCCCTGACATATGCCCTAGCAAGAAGTAGAATACCGAGTGTTGATGACTACGCGTAGATTGAGGTTCCAACGCTAGATGTAACGGTCCACTATCAATACTTGCATAGGCGATGAAAACATTCATGACAGTCGTTAGAAACCAGAGACATTGAGCTGCACAACGGATGCGAGGCAAAGTCGTTAGTCACGGAGGAGGTGGCAGTCAAGAGGCTAAAGAAATTTGATTTGAGATTGCCATTCATTGTTGAGTTCATTTTGAGTACTACTTGAGCATGATTGATTGAGCCTTTGAGAAGGCCTTTGGGAAATATTTGAGGACAGTGTTGGGACAGATTTCTAGAGCAGATTTGGGCAAGTTCTTGGTGAGCTTACTAGAGTAGATTCGGACAAGTTCTGTGTGAGCTTGTTATTCAGCATTGGACAAGTTCTATGTGAGCTTGTTAAGCGGTTCGTGTGAGCCTATTGGCGAGTACAGAGGAGAGTCTCAATGGATAGAGATCCAGCACCAACAGGTTGAAGATAGATCCGAGTGAGATCAAGTGGAGAGAGGTCCACCGATCGATCAGCAGAGAGACAGAGTCTTCTATAATATAACAATTGGAGAGAGGTCCACCAGTCAGTAGCGGATACCTTCACAATAAATTGGGAGTGGTCATGCTTCCCAAGAACTGACTAGCTATCGGGACCACATTCTCAGGGGGAGCATTTATATATTTGATTATATTTTTGCTCATGTTTGTAATTTTTGCTAACTGTATTAATTTGTGCCTGAGAATGTTGTGCATGGACTCAGGGGGAGTATGTAGCAACCCTTTGGTATTATTGTCAAAGGGGGAGAAGAATCACAGGAAATTGCATGTGTGTTGCCAACAATTCCAAAGGGGGAGATTGTTGAGCAAGGTGCAGGAACAGTATTGTCATTGTTGTCAACACGATCAAACAGATCGGTTGATGCAATGGACAAGAGTTAAGAGGTTCTTCAGAGTATGTACAAGTGATTCTCCAAAATATCGAAGTGGCCCATATGCTAAAAATCAAAAGAAAATCACAAGGAAGAAAACTGTCACGATATCGCGACATGTTGAGCAAGAAAGAAAAATGTCGCGATATCGCGACATGTTGAGAAGAAAGAAAAACTGTCGCGATATCGCGACATGTTGAGAAGAAAGAAAAACTGTCATGATATCGTGACATGTTGAGAAGAAAGAAAAACTGTCACGATATCGTGACATGTTCGGAGAGAAAGCGCAAGCAAGCAAAACTATCGTGATTTCACGACATGTTCGGAGAGAAAGCGCAAGCAAGCAAAATTGTCGCGATTTCATGACATGTTCGGAGAGAAAGCGCAAGCAAGCAAAACTGTCACGATTTCGTGACATGTTCGGAGAGAAAGCGCAAGCAAGCAAAACTATCACGATTTCATGACATGTTCGGAGAGAAAGCGCAAGCAAGCAAAACTGTCACGATTTCGTGACATGTTGGAAGAGAGAAAGGCAAGTAGAAAAAGTGTCGCGATTTCGTGACATATTGTAGGAGAGAGAGTCCGAAAGAAAAAGTGTCATGATTTCATGACATATTGCAAGAGAGATTGTACGAAAGAAAAAGTGTCATGATTTTGTGACATGTTGCAGGAGAGAGAGTCCGAAAGAAAAAGTGTCACGATTTCGCGACATATTGCAGGAGAGAGAGGCAAGTAGAAAAAGTGTCACGATTTCGTGACATATTGCAAGAGAGAGAGGCAAGTAGAAAAAGTGTCATGATTTCGTGACATATTGCAGGAGAGAGAGGCAAGTAGAAAAAGTGTCACGATTTCATGACATATTGCAAGAGAGATTGTACAGAAGAAAAAGTGTCGCAATTTCGTGACATATTGCAGGAGAGAGAGGCAAGTAGAAAAAGTGTCACGATTTCACGACATATTGCAAGAGAGATTGTACGGAAGAAAAAGTGTCACGATTTCATGACATATTGCAGGAGAGAGAGTCCGAAAGAAAAAGTGTCACGATTTCGTGACATATTGCAAGAGAGAGTCTGAGAGAAAAAGTGTCGCGATATCGCGACATGTCGGGTTTTCGCGACCCGAAGGCAAGAGAGAGAGTCCAGGAGAAAAAGTGTCGCGATATCGCGACATGTCGGGTTTTCGTGACCCGAAGGCAAGAGAGAGAGTCCAGGAGAAAAAGTGTCACGATATCGTGACATGTCGGGTTTTCACGACCCGAAGGCAAGAGAGAGAGTCCAGGAGAAAAAGTGTCGCGATATCGCGACATGTCGGGTTTTCGCGAACCGAAGGCAAGAGAAAGAGCAAAGGAGAGAAAGTGTCATGATTTCGTGACATGTCACATTTTCACGACTTAAGGAGGAGAGAGAAAGTAAGAAGGCAGAAGTGTCACGATATCACGACAAAAGTAAAGAGGAAGAGTACGGAGGCGAAAGTGTCGCGATATCGTGACATGTTGAGTTTTCGCTGGTACAAGCCAAGAAGAGTAGCAAGGAGGCAAAAGTGTCGCGATATCATGACATGTGTTTTCGTGGGTTGAAGCCAAGAAGAGTAGCAAGGAGGCGAAAGTGTCGCGATATCGTGACATGTGTTTTCGTGGGTTGAAGCCAAGAAGAGTAGCAAGGAGGCAAAAGTGTCGCGATATCGTGACATGTTGTGTTTTCACGAGTTGAAGCCAAGAAGAGTAGCAAGGAGGTGAAAGTGTCGCGATATCGTGACATGGTGTGTTTTCATGGGCAAAACCGAGAAGAGGACAAAGAGGCAGAAGTGTCACGATTTCATGACAGGTCACTTTGGCACGAGCGAAGAAGAGAACCCAGCCGAAATAAGATATGTGATAATTAACTAAAGTTATACGGCAGTTACAGGTGCAGTTGTAGAAGAAAATCATGCAGATAAAATAAGAAGAGTTAACTGAAGTCAGTACGTCAGTTACAGGTGTAGTTACAGAGAAAAATCATGCAACTAAAATAAGAACAGTGAACTGAAGTCAGAACGACAGTTACAGGGCCAGCTACGGAGTGAAAGCATCGAGCGAGGGTTAAACTGAAAGTCATCAGTCGAAGACCAAACAAAGAGCCGTAACTATTAATAGGATGCATGAGAGAATACTATGTGATAAAGGAGTTACATATAGAAGTTTCTATTAATAAGTTGCATGCAAAAATATGGAAGCTAAAAATAGAGTCAGAACTTTGTTATAAAAGGAGGTCTGCGTGAAGAATTACGTGCTACTCTGAACTAGAGAGGAAGCGCTGCTGAATAGAGTGAAAGTGCTACAAAAATGAGGGTTGGAAGAGTGCCGTAAGAGAGCGTTAAGCAGAGCCGTGAGAGCCATAAGAATGCAGTAAGAAGCACAACAAGAGGGCTGTAAGAGGGCCATAAAAGTGCAGTAAGCAGAGTCGTAAGAGTGTGTGGTGTTTTGGTGAATAGCGAGAGATGTTGAGTAAGCAATAGACCAGTCAGGGTCTTGTAAAAGTGAAGGCATTTTTATGTCAATCATCTAGTTTCAGAATTGAAGTCCAAGTTGGTGCTTGGCATCAGGAGTTGGTGCTCCTTCCAGTTGGTGCTGGTAAATTAGGGGTTGGTGCTCCTTTCTGTTGGTGCAGATAAATAAGGGGTTGGTGCTCCTTCCAGTTGGTGTTGGTAAATTAGGGGTTGGTGCTCCTTTCTGTTGGTGCAGATAAATTAGGGGTTGGTGCTCCTTTCTGTTGGTGCAGATAAATTAGGGGTTGGTGCTCCTTTCTGTTGGTGCAGATAAATCGGGGGTTGGTGCTCCTTCCAGTGGGTGTTGGTAAATTGATTGTAAAATTGATATTTTGCAAAGGCTGGATTTGGATGGGAGTCCAAGTAGTCAATTTTTGAGGAGTAGCCAAAACTGGTGAACCTCGGTACATCTTGTGTTGTGTGATGCTCTCTTGTTATATTTGCTTTATGTGGTTTTAAGCTTTCATTGTTTTGGCTTTAAGAGTTGAAGTTTTTAAGTTTTAAAGAGCCACACTGATTCACCCCCCTCTCAGTGTCATTGTGAACTAACAATTTTTTGAGGATATATGTAGTGGAGAGATTTAACACAGGTCCTAATAAAATTCAAGAAATGTGAAAGAAAGTGAAACAGAAATATGACTGAAATATACTATAAATAAAAATGACAAAATACAATGCAATATGGAGGAAATGGTCACTCCATTAACATGATCTAAAGAGATACATTGTACTCCATACAAGAGTACTACAGCCAAGAGCTTACTATTATAATGATACGAGCTTGATATATGCTTGATATATAATCTATCGCTATGAGACCCTTTATATATGAAGATAGATTCCTTTGCCAACACTCTACCTAGCTATACAAAGGGGACACCTTGCACATTACAACTTGAACACTGCCACTTGTGCATTTATTACATTGCTTGAATTGACTAGATAACTTCCCCCTAAATTAATCTCCTATCCTAACTATGTACCTAATGTGGTACATTTACATGACCCAAATGATGTAATATATTCTAACTCTAACATAGGTATGAATTTGAAAATAATAGTCTTGAAGTCTGCTAATAAAATCTAATTTGAGATTGAGGATAGGACATGTTCTAATATGATACTTAGCATTTTTAATTAGTGTGTAAATTCCTAGTTAGGATCTGAATCAATTTAGAAGAATCAAACTTAGGAAACGATTAAGAAGAATTTGACTTATAATTAGATTAATAATAATTAAATACACCATTTGTGATACCACATTTATTTTTATTGTATGTTTTACATAAGGTCTTAGAAAGATATATATGTTTGCATAATGGATAGGAGAATGATTGATGTGAAAAACATTTATATATGCTTCTTAGAGATCTTACAAGGAAGCATCTAAACTTGAGAGTGTAATTCATCATGTAAGAAGTGTACAAAGAGATCCATTAATTCTCCAACCTCTATGTGAAAGAACTCACATTTAGGATGACTTATGTCTATCAAAACATTATAACAAGATTTAATGAAATTTTATTTGATACTAAAGAATCATGGATATTGGTATTAAATATTTTCTACATAGGAAATCTAAGACAAACATAGAAATGATATTTTTTAAGGAATAAATAAAATGTTCATGAAATAAATAAATAAATAACTAGGGCCTTAATTTTGAAGGACTTAAGCAAAAAACTTGGTAACCAAAAATTCTCAAGATAACAACTCCTTCATGGTAATAGCATGAACCTTGACATGAATTTTTAATTTCTCTTTGCTATTGTATTTTAGATACCTTGAAATGAGACTAGAAAAATACAAATATAATGAGAAATACAAGGGTCTCCTTGAGGTACTCTAGGTAAGTTGTAGTCACAGGATGAAAGAAGTATAAATAGCATGAGGTAATTTAGTTGATTACAAGGTTGAAAAGTACTAGACTGTCATGACCCTCCCTTGGTAGACATTTTTGCTGGATGGATTTATGTTTTGTTATGTTATTTGGTTTATGGAATGATTGAATATTGCATGATTAGTTTGTGTAGACATACATTTTATGCAAGAGAATGATGAATCTTGTTGATAAAATGATTGATTATTTCATGTTTAATCTCCACAAAATATATATCTTATGGAAGAACGTGATGCTGCTAATTGATTAGCACTTTTGCAAGGATAGGCTTTCTTGAAAATGGAAGAAAGAACTAATCACTGGGAATGATATGTTGTAACGATAGGAAATGATATGATGATCTATTTCATCGACACCTCAAGCAACATGGATAATTTCTCCTTTATATAGTTGCATGGCATGATTTACCCATTAGTTTGGATGATAGTGCTTATTGTGTGCTAATATTCCATGGATGTGATTTCATGGCTTATAATTTTGATTGAAAAGGAATTTCATGTGATATTAAATTGGTTCTTTACAAAAAATAGGGAAGGATCATTATTATTATTTGTTTGAACACAATAATGACTAAGGTTATTTATTAACATCACTATTGATGACTATAGTGCTTTAATTTATTAAGGAAAGGAAACATGTTTGAGTGGAAAAACATGCCAACCTTGTGTTTTAGATTAGTGAGTTATTATTTTGCTAAAGAAAAGTTTTGCTCTAGTGATTAGCAATTAAAAGTTTATTAATTATCAAATCATTGTTATCATTTGGTATGCTTGTCTTTCCAGTTGAGATGTAGATAAGATCCAGGATGCCTCATCATTAAACTACTTGTTTGGCCACCCTTCATTATGTATTTTGTTTGGAGTGAAAATGGGCAGAGTGCTTGGAAAGATAGTGCATCACCCATTAATAGTGCTCAAGAAAATTGAGTGATGGGTGGAATGGAGGTATATATTCCAATGGGAGAAGGAAATATAGTAGGTGAGAAAGAAAGGGAAGGAGTAGAATGAGAGTGACAAAATATCAACTATGTTGTACTGGTTTATTTTTTGAGGTCTAGAACTACTACTTTCAATAAATGTCTTAAGGAACTCATACTGATTGGAAAAATTAGGCGTATATATTTCCTTGGTTAATTTTGAAAGAAAAATCTAGTTAAAATAGAAATATAGCAAAATTTTGTTAGATCATTTGGGATGAATGCTTGACCTTGTACTAGGGAATGGGAAATGACACCATACTAGTATTCTATATTATTATATTTATTGCGAAAAACTTTGGACTACGTAGAATTGAATTCTATCTATAGAGGATAAGAACCTGTGGTTGCTACTTTTTGCTCATAGTTGTTCCTGGAAGTTGAAATATGAAGTAATGAATCCTAGAAATTATCTATTGTGAATGAGTAAGAGTAGAATCAAAACCTTTTGTAACACTCATGGAAGGAACTTTGAGGTAGTTCGCAATGTAGAATTATTAGATGACTCTATTCTCATAGAACGAATGCTTATCCACAGTGTCGTCTCTTGCTTTTAGGAAATCTGTGAATGTTAGATGTAGTTTTGTATGATGTGGTAGCTTATTTTACATCACACTGAATTACACCAAAAGTATAGAAAACTCAAGTGTCATCCTATAGCTTTTTATAGATTGTAGAGAGTTTAGATGTCTAGAATAGCATTTTTTTCAAAGGATTAAATGGTGTGAGGGATAGATAGGAATGATAGTTTTGTAAAGAAGATGAAAGGTTCTTCATCTTGTTTTATGGAAGCTTTAAAACTATAAATTGTATCCTTGCATACAACCTATGAAATTGTAATACGTCAGAAGTTATGGTTGCTACCATGGTTACTAAAACATTATATAGTATTTTTAGAGGATAGAAGGATTTTTAGAGTCCAAAAAAAGCTAGAAATTATGAGGATGGTTGTGTTGGAATGATACCCTTAGTATGTGTAATCCATTCTTATAGAGTGATGTGATGTCACTATTTCTGGGGGTGAATATGATGTAGTTTATAGCTTGTTGTTTATGCTTTTGAAGATCTTATTCTTTTATTTCAGCTTAGTATAAGGAAATATAACTAACATGTATTAAATTGTAATGAAATATTGGTTTTATGGTAAGGAAAGTATGCATGCATACAGGATATACGCGAGATTTCATTGTAGCGATGGAAATACTGTGACATCAAGTTGTAATTAAAAATATTTAAATTTTAGATTTGGAATATTGTATTAATATTGATTCAATATAACATGACTGTTGATATGACTACTGCAATATATCGTAAATTTCATTAAAATAATTTATTTTGATCATATTTTGAAACTAGAAGAACTTAATGTTAGAATAGTCCAATGTGAGTTTTAAGTGTTCTTTAGGAGACTTTGTGGTATAACTGTAGTATTGAAAGAGGGTGGAAAGGATTTCAATACTTCTTATTTTATTCCTTTGTATCGAGATGTTGGAGAAGAGTATGGGATATTATTTAGTGTTCTCATCATTTATCAAAGGTAATGGTTGATGTATTATAATGCAAAGTTCCTTTGTGTGTAGAATTTTATGGATTAATTCATAATGTAAAATATAGTAGTAAGGGTATTCATGTGTTGGAGGTATGGTCTCCATGAAATACCGCTAGTTAGTTTTAGAATCAAAATGAAAGTATGGATTGAAATATTAATCCTAAATGCATAAGCATAAGAACTCTAAATGAACTTCTAAGTAAAAAAAGGCAATATGAAATACCTTGATGGTATGTATGAAATCGTGCATTTAAGTGCATTTAATGAAATAAAGGAGCAAAAAATGAATTAAGGTTAGGTTTATTCCCCATGAGGGTTCCCAGTATAATTGTGATGTTGTGTGACCTTGTGTGGAAACTCTTTCTTTATGTTTGTATTTTTCTTAAAGTGCTCATGGGAATTGCATGTTTCTTTTAATAAACAAATATTTTTAAAGTGAAGTCATTCTTTATTTAATTATGCATTATATTTTGATTTAATATCCATGGAATTATTATAATTCTTACATATTAAACATTTCTAATTAGATAAGGATTAGTGTACATTGTTTAAAAAAGAAATTAAGAGTGAAAATGTTGTTGAAACTTTTATACTCTTTATATATATATAGGCATTACACTATGAATCATACTTTCTTTGGGAATTCAACAATTGCTTATATTTAACTTGTAGCATAGGGGTGTAGTATTCCTGGTGTTAATGTGATTCTCATGGCTTAGAATGATCAACTTACTATCCTTTTTCAAATACCCAAATTGTACAAACATACAGTCCTCACAACAATTAATATGTGATTGCAAAACAACTTGTACAAACTCAAATCATACCACTATATGATCCCAAATCATACAGTGTCAGTACTTGTACAATTTAAAACTTATTCAATCCTTCAAATTTGGTTTTGCAAGTTGTCGTATACTGTTTTGTAACTAATTTGTTCAATTTGCCAATATTGCCAAATCGGGTAAGTTTTCCTTAATTGCCTAAACTGTCAAATCGGGTAAATTTATTTTGTACGATTTGTAGCACGTCTGGTGTACGATTTGTATGAACTGAAAGTTCATAAATGTGCCAAATTGGATACTCTTCCTTATCAATCTCTCTCATACAATTTTTGGGAAGTTCTGAGTTGTCAATTACTCCATCTTTACCAACATGCAAGTTCTATCTTTAGGGTTTGAGAGAGTTCTCCACAATGGCAATATCCATAAATCATACAACAACCTTAAAGATGTGTTTCTTGATAAAATCCACCTCATATATCATTTCTAGGGCTCACACCAGTAGGTATTAAATTACATTCTTCATATTAGTGCATTAACATTATCCATAGAAACACAGAAGTAACATGCAACAACCAGATACTGTAAAACACTAATCCATCATTCCATAAGCATATAACATGTGAGAAAATACTATGCAATATGATTCTTCATTCATTACTCTTCAATGGAAATTACAACACTAACAGTTCCACAAGGATACATAATAAACAAGTAATTCCACACAATAATCAGATAGATGCATTCAATAATCAAATTACAAATTCGAAAGGAGGGTCTTATATAACATTACCCAGGTCATTCCTAGTGGTTCTTGAGGCAATTAATTATTCACAACTATCCATGTATAAATAAATCCTTAATTACACCCTTTTACTAAGTCTAATTACACCTATTATCAAATTCATTTGCAATTACAACTCAAATTGTATTTCATTTGCATTCATTGCACCTTGTATGTTTTACCTCCATTTTGTATGTTTTTCCTCCTCCTTGTATATTTTACTCCTACTTGTACACTTTGCCAAAACTATCAAAATTGTCAAAACTATCAAAACTAGGCAAATCCTCTTTATCACTTCTTCTGGGAGGTGGATTTGCTACCTACATCTACCCTCCCCTTTACTTTGTTTGGTGTCCTCATTGACTTATCTTTCTATTTCAGCTGGGCCTCATATTCTTTTACTAAGGCTTCACTATCTTCCATTTGGGTGTGAAGAATTACACATTGATTCTGTAACTTGGCTACATAGTTACCCATTTCTACTTCTTTGACACCATGTTGGTTGGTTGTCTCCTCAGTAGTATTCAGGAGTTCCCTTAATTGTTGTTCATGATCTATAGCACTCTTCTTAAGCTTCTCCTGTGAATGTGCTTCTATTTGAGCTACTACTTCTAACCCTTCATTCTTATCTATAATGGTCTTCATATGGTGATTAATATTAGCCTCCAAAGCATGAATAGTCTCCTCATTAACCATCAATTGTGTTTGCTTCTCCAGGATCATATCATTGAATCATTTATTATTCTTTGTAAGCTCTTCTATCTTCGTATCCTACACTACTAGTTTGTCATCTTTCATAGCTAGATATGTTTTTAGTTGTTCATATTTTGCTTGCAACAGTTCTTCTTTTGTTTTTTATTGATATTCCAACTCTTTGATCCTTTCTTCTATCATTTGTGAAACTTATCACTTCTCTTCTAGCGAACTAATTTTGGCCTCAAAACTAGCCCTGTTACTTAGTAGTTTTTCTTTCAATTTCTTTAACTTATCTTCTATCATAGCCTTACTCTTATTAAATTCTTCCTCCATTATAATAATTTCCTTCTGAGTGACCTCTATCTCTTCTTTTTAAGATTCCTTGAGTTGATAGATCTGCTCCAATCCTATGCTCAACCACTCTATCCAATGTGTTAGGAAGTTCAACTTCCTTGGAGTGATAGTCAAGCCTGAGGTGACCCTCTTATGTTCCAACTTTGCTATATTCAAAGGACAAGTAAAATAATTGTATCTATCTAGGTACAACCTTGGATGCTACCTATAGTTGGTTCTCACTTCGTCTGGTAAGTCATATCTCCCTAACATCATTGTTACCTCTTCCCTGGGTAACCTCCATGGGTGTTGTACATGAATATCAACAATTATCTTTGTACGATCCTCACTGTAAACACATTCTATTATCTTTTCCAATTTGATAAACACTTGTTCCTCGCATAGCTTCAACTCTCCTATGCATCCAATACAAAAATATAGTTTGGTGCTAGCCATGGTATTGTCTATCTAAGAGAAGAAATGTTCTACCTGATCCTCTACCCTTTTTGCATCCTCCTTAGTTTCAATATTTGAGAACTATGGTATTTCCAGGAGATAGCTTTTCTACATACTCCACAATTCTTCCTATGTAGGAGTTTGTTCTTCCTCTTCTTACAAGTGGTGACTAGAGTTTCCCCCAAGATCCATTAGTGCTTTCTTCATGTTTATATTTTCTTACGATGGAGTCTATCCCGCAGTTCTCTCAACCTCCACATCATCTTCCATATCAACAACCTTAGGATGATATTGGTGTTGTCTTGTAGGTTCCTGGACTTCATTTTTTTATTTAGAAAATTCCACCTATTGTTCTTCTATCACCTACTTTCCTTCTTGATTCTACTAGACTTCCATTGTTGTGACCTCTTCAAAAATAGTATTTTCTTGATCCTGTGATGCATTTTTATCTTCTTGTTCATCATCCTATTCAGTTTGATTTGTGCCTCCTCCCATCATGAATTTGAAGTGAGGCTTATTTTTTTCTCTTGACTCTTCTTCTAAGGATTCCCACCTTGGATTTCTCCTTTACTTCTTGTGTAATGGCTACCACTTATTGTACTATTTTACTCACTTCTATATCATCCAAAATTTTAGAAGAGTTCAAAATTTTGAGATCGGTAGACTGGAAGATATGTGGGGACCCTACCATATCTACTTTTACCCATTCAAATTGTATAAATCCAGCTTATTTGAGTCTGATTATCCTTCCTCTTGTTGATTCTCTTGTGCAGGCTTGGCTTGTTTTTCTAGGATAGGATTGTGTGCCATTATTTTCCATTATCTTATTGTTCTTATTCATACTAGGCTATATTGTCTCAACATAATTTCCTCCCTTTCCTGAACTGACAGTTTCTCCTAATGTCATTGTTGAAGTACTTGTTTTTCCAGTTCAAGTTGCAACTTCCTAGGTCTTTTCCTTCGATGGTATACCTCCTCATTCGAAGGAGTATCCTCATGCACTGTAGTGGCCTAAGGTGCTTTCTTTGCTTGAGACTTATCTAGGTCTCCTTATGAATTGTACTAACTTTTCCCACTCTAGAATGGTTGGTTTACCTGCATCAATATTCCTAGGCTTTATCAAGTCCAAAAAATGAATTCCTATCTATGTAACAGCGTTCAATAACAATCCAATAGCATGGAAATTCATCCCAAAATTCTTTGGCATTTTTGTCAGCACGTCATGCATATTTTTATCCAAATAGGTACCCCAATCATACCGAATTCTTTTCGTGATACCTTCCATATATTGAGCCATCCACATTCACATCTCTTTGGCTTGTGTTTCTCCTAACAGTCGAGACATTACAATATTCATGGTGCATGGCCAATCCTTCCCTATAAACTAGATCTATTTAATCCCTCGAGTTTTTGCACCCGAGATCTTTTCTTCAGTCAGTGATTTCACATTGGTGAGTGAAGTTATGATGCGATGTGTCTCAATCAGATCAAGTAACTTCTTTACTACCTCAGTATTGTATTCAAGCAATCCAAATGTTCTTCTAAATGACTCTACTATGAACTCTACCTTCATAGACTACTTTACCACATTAACATAGGTAAGTCTACTTGCAAGATCGTATACCTGAACAATCTGCAACATATAGTTTTAAAATAAGCTCTTCTAGTGTGGTGGCACCCATGCTATCACAACCACACCAGCCTTCTCAAATTCTCTTCTCCATGGGTGGTTCTTATTTTCTTCTTTGATCCACCACTTTTGGCATGTGTCATCTCCATGTTGTATAAATGATATCCTTGTTATATCAATCTGGTCCTCCCTAGATTCACTGCTCAAATCCTCCTCTGGATTTGGCTAATGGACTTCACTATGCATTTCCCTCCTTAGGGCTCTTTCTTATGCAATTTCCTCCTCTCAAAACCTTGGTGGTGTCCTTCTTTGATCAGCCCTCTAATACCTCTACCCTCTCCATAGCTTGTATCCTCCTCTCCTCCAAGGATGATTACCATGCCAACCACAAGATTGAAACTATCACCCTTGGTGTTGCTCTAGATGTGACTCTCTTGTTGCAGAGATCCTAGTGAATGTTCAACTCTATTGGTTGCAATGATTTTTAACCGGTATCCAAACTCTTTGATCAAAATTATTTTCTTGTCATTCCTCTATTTATATTTGGTTTCTGGACATCGACCATCATGCAAATAGAATTCCCTTGAAAACCATACAATACTACTATAAATCGTACAATACACCTTCCAAATCGTTCATGTATGTTTTCTATTTGTATAGCCACCTCCAAATCGTACAATCTCTCAAACTACTTAAAATTATTCCCAAACTACAAATCATACATTGGTTGCACAAAAATGTATAGGGGTCATACCAATCCGTACAACATCACTTTCCACCTGATCTCCTTTTCCAGATTTATACAATTTTATATGATTTCGTATGATTTTCTCAAAAAGACTTAAATCGATCTTAGAACTACTTGAAATCATACAATATCCTCTAAATCATACAAAACATATTCTAAAACCCTTATTCACCTAAAACTTACATTTTTCACTTCCTTTCCATGATTTGTCATTGACCTAGTTGCCGAAATATCCTGATCTATCTTTCTAGTACAATTGTGGAACAAATAAGCAATTTTTCCTTTACTTGGCATAATTTCTCCCAAAAATAATTTTTTCAAGCTATGTTGCAGGGTTGTACGTCATCTCCCTTTTTCTTCTACCTTCCATAATTCTTTTTTGTTGTTTTTCTCTAATCAGGGCTTTTAATCTATTTTTTCTTGCAATTTCTTCACTTTGGCTCCAATATGCAATTTTCTTAAACCTTGGGTGGATGTTTTTCACAATCTAATTCTTGCTTTGATGCCCTCTATTGCAAACCCTTGCTTCCATTTAGCTAAAATTCAAAATTGCTTTTAATGGAGTCAAAACCCTTGTTTTTCTCTTCTGGTTTGATTTATTTGAATGTGAAAAGTCTCCCTAGTGCAAATTTTGATATGGGTCATGCAATATTGTAGTTTAATGATGAATTTCAACACTCATGTAGAAGATTTTATCTATTTGCATGCTTTTCACCTTCACTCTCCTCAAAAATTTGAATTTTCCCTTATACAGTTTGTAAGAATACTTCAAGTGTCCTCTATTTAAATTGTTGTGAAACCCTGATCGTTAGATTTCTAAAATTGTGTCACTTTCCCTTATTTACATGTAATTTTTGTCTTCTTTTACCTAGTGATCGACAAATCACCACTTTTCACATGTAATTTCATCTTTTTCCTACATTTTTTGATAACTCATCACTTCACACATGTGAACATTAATTGTGATGGTTACAAATCATACATCTGTACATAAAATCATACATTGCATGATCTAAATCATATAAAAGGCTCTCTTGTACTATTTCTACCTATGATTTTTCTATTTTTGCATGTACAATTTCAAACTTGTGATTTTTTCCACTTCTAACTAACATGTATGATCTATCACTTAGAGAATTTGTCCATTTTTTTCTCTTGAAGAGGTTGTCATTTCTGGTTTTCAACCAACTTCCTTCTTAATTGCATCTCGGAGGATTTTCACAACTAAGGAATTTTAATTTTTTTCTTTTCCTTTTTTCTTTTTCTTTTTCTTTTTCTTTTTCTTTTTCTTTTTCATTTCCTAATACTATTTACACTTACCATTGTGGGAACTACACAGTGACATTCACTTGCATGATCCCACATGATTCTTCACTTGGAGCTTCAACCATGACATTACAAGTGATTGTGTCATATAGTGCCACTTGCTCTCTAGGGTGATTCATCTCAACTCGTGATGTTACCGTGTTCCCTAGCCTTCCACTACCATGTGTACAATTTGGAATTATACAATTGCAAGCTGGAGTATCTTCTCCTGGTGTCTCTTTATTTTGTCGTACAGGTGATTAATCCCTTGGTAGCGGTGCTCTGGCTATTCTATTATCATTTGAGAAACTTCTTTGCTTATCTCCTCAGATCAATTTTGTCTCCAACCTTGGTGATCAAATCCTTTGCTATCCTTGGTTTCTTTCATCTGCAAAATGTACTTTTCCTATACCAACAAGGCCTCTACCTCGCAAGTGCCTTCCATGTCCTATTCCTCTTCACATCGAACCTCTTTAAACAATTGGTGGTTCCTCCCTTCCTTGGAGTAATCCTCTACCTCTTTCCACTCTTCGAGGTCCTTGTCATATTAGTGGTGGTCATCCCAATGGATACCACCCTGTAGGGTTTGGTAATATTCCTCTTATCCTTGGTATACCTTATAGATTCCTTATCCAGTTCAAAAATGCTAAAGGTGTGTCTCCTGGAAATATAAGAGTGAGGGTCATAACCTTCCTCGTCCTCTTCCTCCTCTTGGTGTAACATCACCTTGACTTATTTCATTCCATGGTCAAATACCTCCTCCCCTTCCTGGTTGAAGCCTTAGATGTCCTTGTTAATTCCTTCCTCCCATTGCTTGATTATCAGGAGTTATATTTACCAACTCAATATTGTCTAGTGGATTTCTACTTTGTCTTACGCTTGGTGACAATTGTCTCAATGCTCTAATTCTATGATTTGCATGTATTAAGCAATATATCAAAGTATCTCTATGGAGATGAGGTTTCTAGGATCTCTTTGTATGCATCATAAAATTTCATCTCAAAACTTGAGTCATTTTTATTATCCTCTCTTTACTTCGAACAATTTATTGGTAAGTTCATCAATCTCTCCAATCTCCTTACTTCTCTCCTTTTTCTTCTTAGTTATCGATAGTCTATTGTATAAGCTTGAGGATCAAGGTTGGATTGAGGCTCTTGAGATATTTTAATTTGTCGATGTACTATCATATAGGTTGGAGGATCAAGGTTATCCTAAGGCTCCTAGGGTCTTCCTAGGCATTCATCATCACCACTGCTCTCTATTCTAGGTTCCCTTACTATCCAAGGCATTCCTTCATCACTAGATTCACTTGAATCTACTCGTGTGTTGCCTTGTGGTTTAGGTTATGTGGTTGCTTCCTCAATGTCTTACCAAAGTATTTTTGCATCTTTATTTTTTATTGGTGGATCAATTGGTGCTACTTGTAATCTTCTTCCCTCAGTCATGCTTTCATCATCATTTCTTATACCACTTCTTAGAGTTATATCCTCATTATCCTCAACTTCTCCTTCTAGTTCTTGTAGCCTAGATACTCTTTGCTCATCCAACATTCATATTGTACCATCTAATTCTTGAATGATTTTTTTTCTCAACCTTCCATTATGATCTCATAGCATCTGATATTCCTCATGTAGTTGTTGGATCTACAATCGTATTCTTTGTTATAATAGCCCTATCTGAGCTAATGAAGTCCAACCAATTATTTGTCAATTTTCTCATTCTCATTCTCCTCTGGAACTTCCATTTCAAAAGTGTCCACTCTATCTTCATATCGTACTGTTATTTGTATCCTTCTTTATCCTTCTACTTTTTGGGGTAGTTATCTACGTTCCACCTAAGGATACATCATGTTTCGATTTACTTGGGGTGCTTCTTCTTGCCTTCATCTATTTTTGGGTAATAGTACTATCTCTTGATATCCTCTTTCATTTTGAGAAATTCACTCTTCATATTCCTTTGTTACTCATTCGGTCCCATCTGCAAATCTGACATGCACCCATAATATTCTTCTTTCTTTGGGTCAAGGTACCAACTCTTGTTGTTCTATGGTTGGCCATGTCTCTTCCCATTCTACAAATAAGCATGTGAGTTCCTGTTGGTCACGAATCTTCCATAGGAAAGGATTTTCTAAAACTAAGCACCCTAGACCCGGCCAACATTGAAAGGCTGGGAGAAAGAAATGTCTCCTAGACCAATCTCCAGAGTGGGCTGGTTCCCTTACTATTTCTAAGTTTGATTTTAGATTAGAGTTGCTGGAAAGGAATTACAAATATGCAAAAAAAACAGGAAATACATGGAAAGAGATGGGAAATATAGCCGTAGGCCGAATTTGTTAGATCGGGAAAGAATAACAACAGATCACTTTAAGTACAACAACAACATATAACATAAGATATCAACTTAATTCTCTTACAACCTTGCGCAGAAAATCCCTCCAAGATCACATTCCAGAACTCACTCCCTCACAAGCAATATTCAAACTCAACATGCAGAATTCAAATGAAGCAGCAAATAAGGAATATGAGTGTTATATTAGGAATGTAAATAACAGAAAGAAAAATCACACAAACAGTTGCTTGCAAAATCAGAGGCCAATTATCTTTCATTCATGCAATGAACTTCAAGCTTTCAAGCAAAAGTTTCTCTCAAACTCCCGATACTTGTTCTTGAGATTTACATTGATTTATATAGAGGTCTTGCCTCTTTGCAGCATTAAAAATATGAAACGGACCTCCTCGAGATCTACAAATTATGCAACGGAAACAAGGAAATGATCCCCTTAAACCAGCCTCGGAGAAACCAAGAATTAAATGCAATAAGGAGTCGGTCGTCTTCATTAAATTGTTGTTCTTGAAAATATGCTTGAAACCGTTAGAAAAATCGTGAACAGCAGCTTCGAATAATGGAAATCTTCAATTCTGGTAGCTTGGGCGCGTTCTTCTACCTTGACCGCATCGAAAAGCAGCAACACATTTAATTTGGAGCGCTTTTAATCATCGAAAATCACAAAACCGCATCGGACCGTTTGAACCGCTTTCTGGCGCGAAACTATAATAGGTCGCGAAAACGCGACATGTCACGAAATCATGACGTCTTTCTGCTCCGTATGCTTCTCTTACTTTCGAACCGCGAAAATCAACCATGTCACGAAATCGTGACGTATTCGGCTTCCATATCTCCTTCGCAACCTTGAACCGCGAAAACGCGACGCTGCACGATTTCACGACATCCATACAATTATGCTCTTCTCTCTGCTTTGTTTTCACGAAAATGCGACAATGCACGATTTCGCTACATCCTTCATCTCTCTGTTGGCATCTTCGCTGCATCAAATCAGTGAAAACATGACATTGTGCGATCTTGCTACATTTTCCCGTTGGCACTTTCATCGTTATCTCCATGTCACGAAAATGAGACAATGCACGAAATCGCTACACTATCTTCCCACTGCTTAGTCTTGGCTTTTACATCGCAAAAATCTGACATGTCACGATTTCGCTACGGTTTTTACGCATGCTATACGGTCCTGCTTCTAACTCGCGAAAATGCGACACTCTTGCCTCTGTGTCTCTTCAACTTCCACCATGTCGCGATTTCGCTACAAGTTCTGTTTCCTTGGACTTTGTTGTTTCGTCAACCATGAAAAATTGGAACATCGCATGACTTTCGCTACAACTTCGTCTACACTCCTAGTCTTCCTCTCTCGGAAAACACAATGTGTCACGAAATCACTACCATTTTTTGCCTTAAGCCTTTCTTGCTCACTATGTCACGAAATCGCGACAAGTCAGTTGCTTAGGCATATCTCCACACATTCCCACTTCCTGTCATGATTTCGCGACGTCTTCGTCTTGCTTGGACTCATTCTCAAAAGTGTCACGAAATCACTACGCCATTCATGCCTTAAACTCTTCTGTCCACCTACGCCGCGAAAATGTGACGCGTCACGATTTCGCGACGTCTTTTGCCTTGTGTGCCTTGCTCGCTATTCCGTCGTGATATCGCTACGAACTTTGTTGCCATCACCCTCTGCTGAGTTATGTCGCGATTTCATGATAGTTTCTAACATTATGCTCCCTGGCCATCGCAAGTCGCGAAAACATGACATGTCGCGATTTCGTGACAACTTTGTCGCTCAGCCTCCGTTGACCATTTTGACCACGAAAATCCAACACGTCGCGATATCGCGACGATTTTTCCCCCTCTGCCATTGACTGCGTTGACCGTGATTTTCCGACACGTCACGAAATCGCTACGACTTTGCGTTTGTTTTCTCTCTCCTCATCCGACCCGCGATAACGCGACATGTCGCGATATCGCGACGATTTTCAACTTTGGCTCTCCATGCTATTTTTTGTCGCGATTTCACGACAGTCTTCGGACTTAGGCATTTTTTGCATCAAAACCTATAGAGGAGTTAGAATTTCAACAGCTTATGCATGAATAATCAACAATCAAATAAATGTGGCAAAAATGCCAACATTCTTGGCGGCTCATGGGGTATACAGTTTTGTTGTATGCACGAATCCTAGGCCTGAATCCATTGGGCAACAGAGTCATGAAAAACTGAGAACAGAAAGCTGGCTGATGGGGTTCATCTCGGTGGACTGCTGCAACAACTCTTGCTGAATGAATGAAACTCAAAGAATCTGTATTTGGCTGAACTGACCATGGAATGGAAATGATGAATGATGGAATAATGGAATGGAGGGAGTGATGCGGTAGATATAGTAACAGAGTGCTTCTGTGCTACCAGCTGCTATGAAAGGGAAATGGAAGTGAATGGAATGGAAGGTGGGAATGAAAGGAGTGAAGTGGTGGAATGGAACTGATAAATGCTAAAACAACAATGAAATTAGAAGAAAAGGAAAAGAAGAACCGGGAATATTAGAAAAGGGGAAAAGAAACAACAGTAGTGGCTTTTTTTACTACAGAAGAAAAAGGAGTAGGAGAAGGAGGGAAATGAAGAAGGGAAGGGAAGAAATAGTGAGGAAGCCACTAACTGCTGGGAAAGAAGAAGAAAAAAGAAAGAAACACGTACCTGCGGGCTCGCATGCAAAAAGAGCCGAAGTTGACAAGGAAAACAATACTTTTTTTTTTTTCTATTTTTTTCTTTTTTTTTTTACTATATACAAGGTAACTCCCGAATTAGATGTGAACTTTCGGGAAAGACACGAACCCAAACACGGCTCTGTCTCCTGGATCCCAGATCCTTGACAAACGCTTAGCAGACTTCTGGTTCTTGATTAGCTCAAAATCACCAAGGGTCTGTAACTGCTGCACTCCAAGTGTCCCAGCCATCTTGAGACCTAGGCATGATCGTTCAGTCCCAGTGTTAGCACCATTTCTGTATTGTGTTCCATCAAAATAGAGCTGATCTAGCAGAGAATCTTGTTCAACTTGATCAGGTGGCAACTTGACTTCAACCTCTTCAGGCTGCATAATGGAATAACAGCCAATTTCGGTCTGGATCATAGCATTGAAATTGAGCATTGAAAACTCATCCTCCAAATCTTCAGTTATCATATGAACAACATGTTCTTCTTCTATCTTCTCAATATGAAAAGTAGAAGGTTTTTGATTGTAGATCCGGACTCGTCTTCCTTTGAACGGAATCTCCAAGTGAGAATAATCCAGTGCAAGGTAACCTCCCAACTTTGTAGTAAACTCTCTGGATAAGCACATACTGAAATACGGTTCTAGATCTACCACAACTATCTCTTGGATGACTGTAATCTGGGGCATATTATGCAAAACAATCGGGACATCCTTGATTACACCCACTATTTTCACTGGAGTACCATCTAACTACAAAAATCTGGGGCTACTTCATGTGAATTCCATTCCCATTGCTTCATAGACTGCCTTAGGCATGACAGTTGTAGCGGCACCAGAATCGATCAGGCAATTATGTACGATCCAACCCTCTATTTGCAATGACAGATAAAATGGGGGTGGTCTACTCCTTCCATTGGCTATAGAAGTTAATGTTTGAGCCATAACCACCTGGGCTGGAGCTTTCCCCTTGCTTTGTATGGTCTTCAGGGATTCTTGTAAGAGATCTACCTGTCCAGGCAACTGTAAGGTGTCATACAGACTTACCTTAGCTGGTATCCATTTAAGTTCTTCAACAATGTTGTACTCCATGGAGGTCTGTTCCTTCCCGCCACTAGCAGCTTCAAATGTGCTCTTATATTGCTGGGTGGCCTCCACTCATTGTCGTTTGGTCAATGATGGATACCGCAACGTTTCTTTGGCTTGCTCCTTTGTTTCTGCTTGTGGCTGGGAAGTAGAAGCTTGTTCCTTGTCTTTTACTGGTGATGGAAGTGGATCCTTCGACAAAATAGGTGATTGTCATTGCGCTGGGGAATCATGAGCCTTTGTTGGCATTTGCTGCTTCGTTGCTTGTACAGGAGGCACTTTCAATGGCTCCATCTTAGCCGGATCTACCAACATTGGTTTCTTGCCGCTGCATGTCAGTATTGCTATATGTTCCTCCAGAGACTCCATGAAAGTAAGATCCACCTCTCGAATCATATTTACACGGCTCCCTGTAAGAACTTGCAAATAATTTTGGTGGACCATGCAAGTGGACTCATCATGTGGGTCATTACAGGAAGAACACCAGTAAGATGGCTCATGTGAAACTTCAGAAGGGCCAGCCTCTTCACTTACCAGAACTACTGAGTTCCTTTTAGGTGCTTTCTCCATAGCCTTGCTTGGAGCAGGTTGTTCTCTAGTTACTGTCGGCATAAATCTTCGTGGCTGATAGCTTCTTTCTGCCTCTCTCCATTCCATAGATGTCACCTTGTCAGTGAGAGATCTCATAGCCGACTGAATTTCTTGTAACATAACCAATTGAGGATCTGGGCTTGAGGACACAAAGCGGTGCCGGTAAAGGTAATGGAAACTGTGGGGAAGATACTGCAGGAGTTGGAAATGGAGGGACTAACCGTGGAATGCTCGGTGCAGGCAACTGGGAAACAGTTGGAGCAGGAAGCTGGGGAACTGGAATAGGTGCGATTTGAGGTGCATTGGAGCTCCATGATGGGGTAGGATACATAGATGGCATGGGCTATGGTGAAACCGAAATATAAATACTTAGGCAAATCAGGTATAATAGGCATAGTTACCTTCGGAGGAAGTCTACCTATAGCAATCAGATCAGCTTTCGCCTTTAACGCTTGTTCAAACAACTCTGGAAATGTCGTCACGTTGGACTGTCGGACAGCCCAACCGATGTCCGTGTTGAATGCTCTGAGGTAGTAAAATGCAGCCAACTCATCAGCAGGCCGAAGACCATCAGGAATTCTCTACCAGGTTCTTGTGAATCGAACATTAAAATCAGCTATCTCTTCTTGCGGGTGCCTCTGGATCACGTTAAACTGATGCAACAATGAAAATGGATCAGCTTGTTCATGAAAATTCTTAACTAGCAGTTCTCCTAGCTGATCCCATGATGTAATGGTGCCTGGTTGCAACGTTCGATACCAGTACAACAATTTTCCTCTCAGGGATAACACCAATAACTTCACCATTACATCTTCGTCAGTTATATCATGAATGGCTGCCAGAGAAGCTACATCATTAATATGTTCATATGCAGTCTTACCCGTACCATCATAGGTCGGAAAAACCTTCAAAGCGGCCTGAGGAACTAGATTCTGAGCCTGCAAATTCAAGGCTCCCAAACTGTTCCATGCCAAGAACTTCCTGGGTGGAGGATACTAGGCCATTGGGACTAATGGATGTGACTGAGAAGATGGAAAACTAGTAACAATACCAGGGATTTGTGTAGATATGGCAGATGATGCAAGCGATGGGGAAACCAACCTAGATTGTTCACCTCTTTTTGTGATGTCAAGTTCAAAAAACTCAACAAGATCTTCAACTTTTTTAGATTGTGATCTCGTGATCATGAAGTACAGCTTTCACTGCATCCACGTTTAGATATTTCTGGGTACTGCAGAGTCACCAAATGTTCTAACTTTACGGCATGAAGGCGAACATTAAACCTTCAATACTATGGGATCTTTCTGAGACAGAAGAAGTCTGTCCCACCGGGCGTGCCAAAAACTGTTGGTCACGAATCTGCCATAGGAAAGGATTTTCTAAAACTAAGCACCCTAGACCCGGCCAACATTGAAAGGCTGGGAGAAAGAAATGTCTCCCAGACCAATCTCCAGAGTGGGCTGGTTCCCTTACTATTTCTAAGTTTGATTTTAGATTAGAGTTGCTGGAAAGGAATTACAAATATGCAAAAAGAAATAGGAAATACATGGAAAGAGATGGGAAATATAGCCGTAGGCCGAATTTGTTAGATCGGGAAAGAATAACAGCAGATCACTTTAAGTACAACAACAACATATAACATAAGATATCAACTTAATTCTCTTACAACCTTGCGTAGAAAATCCCTCCAAGATCACATTCCAGAACTCACTCCCTCACAAGCAATATTCAAACTCAACATGCAGAATTCAAATGAAGCAGCAAATAAGGAATATGAGTGTTATATTAGGAATGTAAATAACAGAAAGAAAAATCACACAGACAGCTGCTTGCAAAATCAGAGGCCAATTATCTTTCATTCATGCAATGAACTTCAAGCTTTCAGCAAAAGTTTCTCTCAAACTCCCGATACTTTTTCTTGAGATTTACATTGATTTATATAGAGGTCTTGCCTCTTTGCAGCATTAAAAATATGAAACGGACCTCCTCGAGATCTACAAATTATGCAACGAAAACAAGGAAATGATATCCTTAAACAACCTCGGAGAAACCAGAAATTAAATGCCATAAGGAGGAGTCGGTCGTCTTCATTAAATTGTTGTTCTTGAAAATATGCTTGAAACCGTTAGAAAAATCACGAATAGCAGCTTCGAATAATGGAAATCTTCAATTCTGGTAGCTTGGGCGCGTTCTTCTACCTTGACCGCATCGAAAAGTAGCGACACATTTAATTCTGGAGCGCTTTTAATCATCGAAAATCACAAAACCGCATCGGACCGTTTGAACCACTTTCTGGCGTGAAACTGTAACAGGTCGCGAAAACGCGACATGTCACGAAATCGTGATGTCTTTCTGCTCCGTACGCTTCTCTTACTTCTGGACCGCGAAAATCAACCATGTCGCGAAAATGCGACATATTCGGCTTCCATATCTCCTTCGCAACCTTGAACCGTGAAAACGCGACACTGCGTGATTTCGCGACGTCCGTACAATTATGCTCTTTCTCTGCTTTGTTTCTGCAAAAATGCGACAATGCATGATTTCGCTACATCTTTCATCTCTCTGTTCTCTTTGCTGCATCAAATCACGAAAACATGACATTGTGCGATTTCGCTACATTTTCCCGTTGGCACTTTCATCGTTATCTCCATGTCGCAAAAATGCGACAATGCGCGAAATCGCTACACTATCTTCCCACTGCTCAGTCTTGGCTTTTACATCATGAAAATCCGACATGTCATGATTTCGCTACGGTTTTTACGCACGCTGTACGGTCCTGCTTCTAACTCATGAAAATGCGACACTCTTGCCTCTGTGTTTCTTCAACTTCCACCATGTCGCGATTTCGCTACAAGTTCTATTTCCTTGGACTTTGTTGTTCGTTAACCGCAAAAATGGAACACTACGTGATTTCGCTACAATTCTCTGCACTTAGTCTTTCTTCAACAATGTGTCATGAAATCGCTACCATTTTCTGCCTTAAGCCTTTCTTGCTCACTGTGTCACGAAATCGCGACGTTTGCTTGCATTCTCCACTGTTCCCACTTCCTGTCGCGATTTCGTGACGTCTTCGTCTTGCTTGGACTCATTCTCAAAAGTGTCACGAAATCACTACGCCATTCATGCCTTAGACTCTTCTGTCCACCTACGCTGCGAAAATGCAACGCATCGTGATTTCGTGACATCTTTTGCTTTGTGTGCCTTGCTCGTTATTTCGTCGTGATTTCGCTACAACTTTGTCGCCATCACCCTTTGCTGAGTTATGTCACGATTTCATGATAGTTTCTAACGTTATGCTCCCTGAACATCTTGCAAAAATGTGACATGTTGTGATTTCGCTACAAGTTTGCTGCACTACCTCCGTTGACCATTTTGACCACAAAAATCCAACGCGTCGCGATATCGCGACAGTTTTGCCCCCTGCTGCCATTGACTGCATTGACCACAATTTTCCGACACGTCACGAAATCGCTATGACTTTGCATTTGTTTTCTCTCTCCTCATCCGACCCATGATAACGCGACATGTCGCGATATCGCGACGGTTTTCAACTTTGGCTCTCCATGCTGTTTTTTGTCGCGATTTCGTGACAGTCTTTGGACTTAGGCATTTTTTGCATCAAAACCTATAGAGGAGTTAGAATTTCAATAGCTTATGCATGAATAATCAATAATCAACATAATGTGGCAAAAATGCCAACGGTTCCATGTCAGGATCTTCTTATGATGGACCTTGCTCGTCTTGAGTTCTCTTTTGATCTCCTACTCATCTTCTCTATTCAATCTCTTTTGAAGAAATTAATAAGCACTGTACTTTGTAGGGCTTCAACTTTGAGCCATTTATAGATTTGGGTACCTCAGTCCCATTCAATTTTTGCAACTTGATTACTCCATTATTCATTACTTACACCACTTTTTAGGGACCAAGCCATAAATTCTTCAACTTACCAAGCTTGATTTCTTGCTTCCCGTTAAAATTTATAGCTAAGTCACCCGAACTAAGTTCTAGCTTCCTCAAGTGTTTGTCATGCTATAGTTTCCTTCTTTTCATGGCTACCTCAATTGCCCATTATGCCATGAATATTCTTTCATACAACCTAATTAGTGATTTCAGTTGTTCCTCAACTTTCTTGATCACCCAAGCGATGCTCCACTACGAATCTCAGACTTGGTATCAAGAATTTGACTAGCACTACTGTCTCTTGTCCATACATCAATTGGAAAGGTGTATGATCTATTTTTTATTTAAATAAAATTGTATACCCACAAAATATATGGTAATATTTCCTCCCAATTCACTCCTATTCCACGGGTTTTATACAAAGTAGATACCAGGATTGTTTGTTGCTTCCACCTACCCATTGGCTCTGGGGTAATACAGACTAGACAATGAATGCAAAATCTTGAATTTATTGGTCAATTTCTTAATGATCTCATTTATAAAGTGTCCTCCTTGGTAACTTGTTACCTATAGCAGAATTCCAAATCCTGTAATTACCTGCTCGTACAAGAATCTTGTTGTACTTTAAGCTGAGTTGTCAAGTAGTGCTCTCACTTCAACCCACTTTGTCAAGTACATCATTGCTACTACAATGTACCTACACTTCCTTATTCGAGAGGTTTTCAATGGTATTATGAAGTCCAATCCCCATCTTTCAAATAGTTCCTAGGGTTGTGATGGATGCAATGGCATAAATTCTTTCTTTACTAGCTTCCCTATTCTTTGACAAGTATCGCATGCTTTTACATATTCTTTTGCATCATTATATAGTTTGGACTACCATAATCATTCTAGTAATATTTTCCTAGTAGTGGCATCTGGTCCCAAGTGACCTCTTTCTAAGCCTTCATGAGATTCTTTCAATGGCATTCTAACTTCTTCCTCCATCATGCATCTTCGTAAGATACCATCAATTCCCATATTATATAGTAATCTTGCTATCAACTAAAAGGGTGCTGACTTCATATTTACTTTCTTCTTCTTGATTACCATCATATCTTGTAGAAACTCTCATGTTGATAGATATTGGCCAATCAACTTGTACCACAATGGAACAACATTGATGGTGAATAACTGTGCATCAAGGAATTCATCCAAAATTCCTATTCCTACAGGCTCTCCTAATTGTATTCAAGATAGTTGGTCTGCAATTACATGATTCTTACCAGGTCTCACTACCACTATAAATACAAAATCCTGTAGGGTGATGAGCCACCTGCTGACCCATCCTTGTATCACCTGTTTTTTTATCAAGTACAACAAAGCTTGGTGATTTACATAAAAAGAAAAGGGATTCACTAGTAAGTAATGCCTAAACTTTTGAACTGCATATACCATTCCCAAGGCTTCTCTTTCTTTTGTATTGTAGTTTCTCTCTACCCTTGAAAATAGGTGACTAGAAAATAAAATAGGTTGATCCAGCCTGAACTATCCTTCTTATGCTAAAGCACCTCCAGTTGTAAAATTCAAAGCATCAATGTGGACATGGAATTCCTTATCCCAATTTGGGAACACCAAAATTGGGCTACTAACAAGCTTGGTATTCAACTCCTCAAAGGCTCCTTGGTGCTCCTCTATCCATCTAAAAGGAACATTTTTCATTGTTAATGAATCCAATGGATAAGACACATGTTCATAATTCCTTATAAACCTTTGATAATAGCCCGTCGATCCAAGGAAGGTTTTAAGTGAACTCACATCATATGGTTCTTCCATTTGCAATATCACACGGATCTTATCAGGATATTTTTTTAATCCCTCATTGCACACTATATGCCCTAAAAACTTTTCATATGGTACCATCAGGTAACACTTTCCAGGATTTAATGAGATTTGTGCATTTTTGCACCTACTCATACATTCACTGAGTGTAGGAAGATGCTCCTTGATATTCCCATAAATGGACCAATCGTCCAAAAATACTTTAAATTTCCCCATCACCAACTGATCAAATATATATAGTATAATGCACTAAAATGTAGCTGGGGCATTATAGAGCCCGAATGGCATTCGATTGTATGCATAGATTCCATTCTCCACAATAAATGTGGTCTTTATCTTATGTTCCTTGGCTATGGTTATTTTATTGTAACACAAATATCCATCCAAAAATGAATAGATCTCATGTCATGTGACTTCCTCTAGGATGGAATATGTGAAGGGAATAGGGAAGGGATCCTTAATGGTTACTATGTTTAGACTCCTAAAGTCCACATATATTTTGATTTTTTCCACTTCCTTATTCAAGGTGACCACTATAGGTGATACCCATTCACTAGTTGTAACCTTAAAGATGATTCCTACCTCCAACATCTTCTCTATCTTTGCATTCACTAATGCAACATATTTTAGATTCATCCTATACGGTATTCTCCTTACTAGTTGTGTTTTAGGCATTAGCATGATCTTATGGACACATAACTCAGGTGGTACTCCCTTTAAGTCCTTATATTTCCATGCAAAGACATCTTTATATTCTAATAATATGTTAAAGTTTGTCGCCTTCAATACATATTTCCAATCATCACTATAGTGAATCATCCTAGGTTCATATTTCATCCCTATATTGATTTCCACTATCTAGGGTCCTTCGTATTTGATATTTTCTAGCTCACTCACTACTTTATCCACATTCTTTGGGTGTGCTAGTCTTGCATCAATTTTCGCATCTCCTACTGTATAATCCACAAAAAAAATTGGAATTTTCCATTTCTTTTCTACCTCCTTTTTAGGTTCCTGGATGACTTTGGTTTCATATTGTTTTTTCTTAATCTCCTATGAGTCAATACAGAGGCAATTGGACTGAAAAAAATTATACTCCTCCATTTTATAATGAAGAATTCTGCTATCAGATCTAGCTTCATCTTCACTACATTCATCAATGTACAACATTCCTTTTTCATTAGATTCATATCCTTCATCTCCTGAAGAGTTTTCTAATTCATTGGTCGTGGCTACATCCTTACTAACTCTTTGATTAGTCAAATTAATCATATACTTATGATGTCCCTTTTTAAAATTGATCTAATTATTTCCCCAGTTTTGATTAACTTTGGATACACGTAGCCATCCTCTTCCCAATAAAGCATCATATGCAGGCTTTTACATCGTAATCACAATGAAATCCAAGATGAACTCCTGGTCAGCTATCACCACCCATTGTACTTTCAAGACTCCCTTTGTCTTGATACCATACTAGTCAGCACCATATAGTCAAAATTTGGATGCCCATAGAGATGGAGCACCAAGTTCTAGCCAAGTCCTTTTAGGTAGCACATTGACATTGGATCCTCTATCTACGATAACGTGCATCAATTTGTGGCCTAAAATATCCATATGAACCAATGTGGGTTTCTTTCCTACATCAATCATTAATATTGTGGGGTCCATGAGTTGTTATTTTTGTTTATTTTCTTGAATCAGTTGAGTCTGCACATTCATCACCTTATGAGGTTGTATCTCCTCCACCGTTGCTTTTTGTAATGAGGGGATAGCTTCCAATAAGTTAGCCATTTTGATCTCTACTGTGGTGTTCAAAACCTATGCTATCAGATTTTGTACAATTACCTTCTCTTCTGATGGTTTTTTTAGTTCCTTATCTTCTACTAATTTTACTTGCTTAGCTTTTTGTGCTTCATTTTGTATTACTTTGTTTGCTACTTGCCAGCGCTACTTTTATTTTGTTGGCTCAGGATACTTATCCTTTTCAGCCTGATTCCTTATCACGGCTAAAACCTTCTGAGTTTTCTCTTTAACTTGAGGAACTTCAATATCCAAATAGTTTATATTTTATGGGTTACTTGAACTCACCTGCTTGGGGTAATTTACTTCCTTGTGGTTACCCGGCCACACCACCTACACATGTGTGTAGTGTTTGCTTGCTGCATTTCTTGTCTTTGAGGTGAAGGACAATTTTTTGCAAAATGCCCCCACTCTTGGCAATTGCAACATTATATGATCGACCTCCCTTTTGATTCATACTGCAAATGGCTATGTCCTCCTTATCGATTTCCCTAGTTTTGCCTTCCACCTCGCTAGTTATTCTTATAACCACCACTTGTTACTTGTTGCATGCTTCCTAGGGTCTTTGGTTTCTCTTCCTGCTCCTAGATTTTCAAAACCTATGGATGTACTCTTACATTATATGGATATAGCATCACCTCGTGTCCTAGCACGTTACATATATGATAGTAATAATTCTATGGATAGTTTACATTTTTATAGCCCTTGGTTTTACATTATGTGCACCAAATATCATTTTTGTCAGGCTTGCTTCTTTGTTCTTTCATGATCTTATCAATTTCCTAATGGAATGATGCTATTGTCCTTTGTATAGTGTCATCTTCTCCACTATCTGAATCATTGGACTTGGGATGAGATAATATTCTTGTGTATGTCTACTTCAAGTCACTTTCAAAATTATTTGTATGATTCAAAGCTTCATCATACATTTCTGATGGTACTTCCTTCATATTTTTCTTATATTTTGGTAGCAATCAATCTATGAACCATCGCTTTACCAATACATCTACCAAGGGCCTTTGCATCTTATCTAATAACTACTTTAATCTGTGATTGTATAATTTTACATCTTCATCAGGATTTTGCTTCGTCATACAAATTTTAGTGATAATATCTCCATCATCCTTCAAGGGATGAAATTCTTCAATGAATTTTTCCTTCACTTGATTCCAAGTCCAAAAATCTACTACATTTTTCTTTTTTACGTACCAATCCATCACCAATCCTCTCAAGGTATTAGGAAATAAAGTCAACTAGTCATCTGGCTGGTCTACAACATTTTCCCTCCAAATGGTTATGCAGGTTTTGATGTCTTGTGAGGTCTTCCTTACCTTCACCTGTAAAGGATGGATATCTTTGCTTGGTTTCCTTATTAGCCATCTTTGATGATTCATCCTCATCACTTGAGGTGTCTCGTAGAATCTCTATCTGATTCCTCCTTAAGGGTGTTTTACTACGTTCGTCATTAGAAGTAAGTATCCTAGGTATCTTGTACTATCCCACAAATCGTTTACCAAACTCATGTGCATATTCACTTTGTGACTTCATTCACTGATGTGATGGAGATGGTCTTGGTCTTTCTTATTGAGACCCCATGCTTTGTTGCCTTGGTGCCTGACTCTCATCCTCTACACTCCCTTGCAACCCTTCCATCTCTTTCTCAGGTGTCACCATCCACTCTCCTTCCTCGTGCACTACTTGTATGTCAACTTTCTCCTTTATGTTAGGTGGTTCTGGTAGCTCCTCTTCTATCCCTATCAATAGCACCTCAAAATATTCTTCTTTAGATGTGCAAACTTGCTCTATTTCTGGTTCATGTATACTATAGTTAGAATTACTTGCATTCCCTCTCTAAGAAATTCTTGTGCTCCTTCTCATTGGAATGTTCTCTTGTACTTATTATCTCCTATGTATTTGCACATTGGTGTCTATCATTCACCTCCAAATTTATAATATTATTACTTTGTCATTTTGACCCATTTTAACAAAAATGCCAAGTTTGATAAGGCAACGGCCCCAAATGTAGCACAGGGGTGTAGTATTCCTGGTGGGAAGGTGATTCTCAGGGCTTATAATTATCAACTTACTATCCTTGTTCAAATACCAAAATAATACAATCGTACAATCTTCACAACAATTAATATGCAACTGCAAAACAACTTGTACAGACTCAAATCATACCATTGTATGATCCCAAATTGTATAGTGTTAGTGCTTGTACAATTTGACACTTGGTAAATCATTTTATTGATCAAATATCTACCTAATCATACAAAACTATGTTTGTGCACCCTAGATATGACCAACATTGAATGATCGAGGGAAAGGAATGTCATCCGTGTCAATCTCTAGAGAGGGCTGGCTCCCAAACTAAATCCTATACTGGTTGAAGAATAGATATGCGAGAAAGAAATTGGAAAATGTAGAAAGAAATGGGACCAGAATGTAGGATTTGGGGTAGAATAGCAGTGGGAAATTTACCCAAGCATGAAATAGCATCCAACAAAATAAAAGTAGTAGAATTTTCTTATAATCTTGCAAGAACAACCTTCAAAATAACACTCCAACACTCACTCTCTCATCAGCAATATTCAAATTCAGATGCAAAATTTAAATTTAACAGCAAATAAAGAGCATAAGCATAAAATAGAAGTGTGTAAAGCAGAAGAAAATCACACAATATCACTTGCAAATTTAGAAGCCTTGTGTCTTCTATTGATGTAGAGAACTTAGAGAAATTTCTCACAAAGTGTCTAACCTCTTTTACAATGGAAATTTGATTAGTATTTATAGAGGATTTTGCCTCTTTCATTAAATGTACATGAGAACAAAATGATTGCAAATCAGGGACAAGAGTGAGAAAATTACTCCTTGGAAATAATTAAAATCCATATTTCTAGAACAACAATCCACCTTTTAGGGGAACATTCCCAGGAAATCAGTATTTTGGGTGTCGGTGCATAGAAAATTAAGAGTCGTTCAATGTCTTAGAAACGCACTTCCTGTCTTGGAAATCATGAAAACCTTCCTGTGCTTCTTATACAGCTTCCTTATTCACTTGGGATTTATAATTTGAGTTACTTTCTGCCACCATCATTTAATGCTTGTGAAAACCTACTTTGGGTGCCTTTGAAATATTGACTATATTCCTCATGGACTGCGGTGAAATTTCAAAATTAGATGGCTCTATTTTCGTAATTGATTTGCCCTTTCTGTTCAAAAGTTGAGTTTACCCTTCAACGAAAAATACTTTTTCCTGACCTTCTATCGCTAGACGTGCTCATGCAATCCTCCTTTGAGAACACATTCACCCACAAGAGGGGTGAATAGGATGTTCACCCCTCAAATGGGGTGAACATGATAGTATTTTATTTTCAAGGTATGTTCGCCCATGAGAGGGGTGAATGCGATCGTGTTTCAATGTTGGGGCACATTCACCCATGGGAGGGGTGAATGGTATGTTCACTCCTCATTCAGGGTGAATGAAACTTTGATTTATTGTGCCCCTTTTAAGGCTCCAAGCTTCCCTCATGTAGCCCTTTGTCATTTCATTTACCCCAAGGTAGGGCGAACGGGGTGTTCACCCCATCCTTGGGGCGAATGCACTTTCACGTTCTATCTTTTTTTTGCACTTTCAAAATTTTTAGTTCCTTAAGTCTTTCACCTTGATCTTTCTTATTTTTGTTTTACAATCCCAAATATGACTTTATTTTATAGTGCACTTATAGGATAGCAAACTTGAATCTCAAATAGAGTCTTACATTTTTTTAATAAACATGTATAATGTCGATGCTAAAAGAATAAATATGTAAACTAAACAGTAACATATGAAACAATCAAAAATACCCCAACAAAATACTTCGAACAAAATTCCCAATGTGACAGGGTGCAAAACTGCCAATATTTTTGGTGACTCGTGGGGTATCTAGCTCGCATGGATGCAAGTGATCCCAGGCCTTTATCCATTGGGAAATTATGGGGTCTTCTTTCCAGCCACCTTAGTAGCATCTTTGCTATAGAAGTCTTTCACCGCACCTCCTCTTCAGCCTTCTCCTATTCTTCTGCTTTGACTGCCACCCTGACTTTGGCTTGCTCAACTTCTTCCATCACTTTTTTTACTATTGCGTGCTCTACTACTGCCTGCTCCTCCTGCTCTTTGAGGCTCTCAAACATTACCTCGTAAACTATTGTGACCTCTTTCTATGCATGAGTCATGAATAAGCATGGGACACTGAGAGACTCATAAATGAAATGAAGATTTTGAACATCCATCAATCTGAGGTGCTTCGCTCATTGAGCCAACTCATACAATGATAGATCCAGGCACATATATTTTTGCATCAAGGGCAATACTTGCACTTCTGTGAGAGGCTCCTCCCATGCATTGATATCAAAAGTATCTTCTATAAACTTTTTCTAGAGCACCTCCAGTTGATCCAGGGGTAAGGGTTCACCCCACTCATCTGTAAAATCCAAAAATCCTAACTCAACAAGAGTATCGAGGTGAGTCATGGAAATGATATGCTCTCGCTTGATTGTGTTGATAATTTTCCATCCTTCTCTTACCAGGTCCATTCGTTGAAAATAACTACGTAGAGTGACTTTGGCTTTTGACCAAGCGTGATCCATTTCTCTTAGAGAGCGAATACTTAGGTTGGCATTGGCTAGGACTTGAATTTTTACTACCATTTCCATGTATAGTGCTAGTATCTCTCCTATGGTGTCAATTAGATGCTACCCTAGTTGTATCTATATCCGTACCTTCCACAAATAGTGTAGCACTTGAACTGCTTGTGCAGCCAACTTCTTGCAATTGTTGGTTGAGCGAAGATGGGCCTCCTTGACACTTTTTGGTGAAAACCAACAGCCTGCGTAACCTTCTCTGCTAACCGCTTCTTCATATCCTCAAGCTATTGTTGGAGCTTATGCATTTCAATCCTGGTAACATCTCATTCTTTTAGGTGCACTCCAACCTATAAGCACAAATATTCATTTTTAGTGGTCATATTTTCCTCCTGCGCTTTGCTTTTTTTCCAGGGTAGTTTCAAGCTCAATTATTTTATTTTCATTTTCAAAATACTTCTCCTTAAAATGCTTATTGTGCAAGTACACTGAGCTCATATCTTCTTGAATATTACCCATATTTTCTACTGGATTTATCTTGGTAAGATCTTTTGTGATAGTCTCACTAACGTAATCACTTGGCAGCATTTCTCCTTGCAACTTTTGGACCAAGGGAGTGAGTTTAGTCATGTGAGCCTCCATTGCAACAAGATCAAAAGCAACTTTATTAATTGACCAAGCTGGAGCCAAGGCCTCCTTGCACCTCATGCTCTTCAACCACTATGAAGAGTAACCGATTAATCTTCTCCACATAGGGTTGTTTGCGGGCCACCTGCACATCAGGTACTATATGCAATTCCAAAAATGGGGTGAATGGAACTAGCACATCTAAGTGACTGGGCTCAGTAGAAGCATATGATACAATCAGAAGGGGTGGAATGGAAATGATGGACTGGATGGAGGAACCATTTTTGGCTATAGTTACACTTACTTTGGGAGGAGCTTGCATACTTACAACCTCAATGATGGTGGTGGTGACAATGGAAGGGGAAGGGCGTAGAAAGAGATTCGGATTTGATGCATGCAAACTAAAAGAAATGGAGGTCAAGGGAATGGGAATAGGAGTAGCAATGACTTCAGGAATAGAATAATATGGAATGGAAATGGATATGGAAGGCTTACCAAATGATGGGGAAATGGAAACAGAGAATAGCAGAAGTGAGATAAAAGTCACTACATGATCCTGGTAAGAAGAAGAGGGAAGAGAAGACGTACCTTTGGGCACGGACACCGTGTGATGTGGTTATATGGGCATCTATGAAATTACTTCTTCTTGCTATACTTCCACCCTCTCCTAGAAGTTCACATTCCCTTTGCCATTCATAACTTCTACATGAGAGCTCTCCGACTGATGATCCTCCTCTTGTTCTTGGACCATCGAAAATACTTGTGCAACCTTATTTGGGAGCTATTTCACTGGTGAAGGATTTACAAATACCATTGGAACATTAGTAACTGTAGGAACCACTACAACTAGAATTGTAGAAACTACGAAAACCAAAACCTTAGTGATAGAAGCAACAACAGCACTGGTCCTTGGTATTTTGGCTACCTTGGGAAGCGATGGCACTTTTGGGACATTTTGCTTCTCTGGTGTAGGCACCTCTTCAACCTTTCACTTCGTTTGCTGAGATCTCCGCTTAAAAACATATTGTTTTTTTTCTTCCTCTAGAATATCCTCCTCGGCCATAGGACGCCCTTCTTTAGTTTCACCTTTGCCACTATCAAAATGTTGAAAACTCTATGGAAAAATGTTGGTGAAGGTGACAAGTTGATATGAATTGACATACTCATCATAATTTTCCAAAAAATGCTCATCTAACTTTAACTTGAAAGGAGTAGTCGTCTTCCCTCGATGAATCTGTATTATCCACCAATTCATAATTTTCTCTTCAGTCCAGTCGAGTTTACTTTATTTTTTTTTATTTTTTTTTAAGCAAAAAACCCCTTGCGGGGCCGCCTTGGTCTGAGAGACCACGAATAGGGGGTTCTATACTGTCAAAGTCACCCGGGAGTCACACCCAACCCTGCCTGCACCAACATTATCAATTGGATTTTGGGTACCCAATTCATCTTTTTGGTAGGGTGGAGATTTGAACCTAGGACCTCCCTTGGAGGATTGCCCTCTCCTCTCCAACTCACCTACAACATCTGGGTGTTTACTTTATTTAACTTGGCTAAATAAACTTGGCGAAGGAATCTAAGACTTATACATGGCCGGCTTATACTCTATCTCTTGCTCATAGCAGTCATACCAAGGTGAAAGTATCATCATTTTCTCAATGTGCCAATTCATATTAGGCCCATCAAATTTATTTCTATTCTTCTGAATATCTGGCCAAGGGTAAAAATGAAATGACTTAGCCTTTATAATAGCCAAAAATTTACCCAAAGGTCATACCTCTAGCACTGTGGTAGTTCTATCAAATCCAAATCTTGCAACACTACTATCAAGAGCTGATTATGTCCAACTTGGATCACCTTTATACTACGAATTTGAATGGTATGTTGCATGTTATCTTCTTTCCATACCCGGATCCATATACATCATTGATATTGTATCGCTCCAAATTTTTTGCATCCTTACCTTCAAGCTAAAGGATCCATGCCCGGAAGGAGGATGGGAAAAGTATGGGACAATACCTCGGACTGAGAGGCCCTTTGAAGGTCCCCCCTCTCGGGGGAGGGGTATTAAGGTGATTTTTCGACGGATGGTGGGGTTCACCAGGAAACGTTTAGTGGCAGTTTCCATGCCTAGGTTGGGAATGTGTTTGATGTGTTCAATTTTAGCTTTAAACATCCAAGTCCTAGGTTTGGCCAGATGAATCTACGTTGTTCTATTATGAAAATGCAAATTAAATGACGATAGAAAATAGATTTAAATAGAAAACATAGAGAATAATTAAGTGAAGAGATCCATACCTGGTTTCGGATGTCTGATTGAGGTTCTAATTTTTGAAGTAGTCAAGATCGTCTGGAATTTGATAGAATCGTCTCCTATCTGACAAGATCATCTGAGATCTGATGAATTTGTCAGAGACCTGCAATCAGAGAAATAGATACAAAATACAGAAAATGCAGCTATGCCAACAAAGGGCGATGATGTAGAATGATAGTAATAATGTTAAAATGATAATAATAAACAAAAACATGAGTGCATTACAATTATTTAATGACAATTTATGATTTTATTATGCATTAAGACTATATGGGTGAACTCTAGGATGCAAAATAATAATAAGTTTGACTAATGCAAAGCAAAATAGTAAAAAATGGAGGAAGAATGCAAACTCAGGGCACTGATTGCCCCCAATGTTGACTGTAGTCGAAATCATCTCGGATTGGTACTAAATCATCTTGAATTGGACAGGATCGTCTGTGACGATCTGAGCTTGCTCCGGCTGAAGAATAACAAAGTTCTTGCAAGAAAATTCGAAAAGATACAAAGGCAAACAATGGTCTAGGATATTCTAATGCATGTAAACTCGAAGTGCAGAAAAATTTAGCCAGGGGTATGTCAAGGGGGGTCCTAAGGTTTAAATAGGCTTAGGAGGGAGGTTAGGAGGTTGGAGATCATCCTAATATAGAAGATCTCCAACGGGGGAGGTCTCTAACGGTGTAGACACGCTTCTGCCTAGATTAGAGACGCCGTTGAAACAGAAGCTAATTATGAAAAATTAGTTTTCGGACGAAATCAGCTGGACGTTCTGCTCCAGACGAAATCGTCCGATCTGAGGCGATATCGTCTGATCGGAGACGATATCATCCAATGGAAGAAACAAACTCTAAAAATGGCACGAAAAATGAGGAAACGGGTAGTAGGCGATTTGGGAGTAGTTTTAGGGTTTAAAATTTGAATTTGAATTATTACTAAGGTAATTTTAATTATTTGCTAAGGTTTACTGTGCCAATTTTAGGGTGCTATATTTTGCCCCCTCTTTAGCGAATTTTTTGAAAAAATGCGTTAAAGATGAGTTCTTCTCGATCTACGAGAAAGCAAAAATTATTCCCATTTTTAGGCGATGATTCTTGGTCGAATCATACGACAGCTTATTATGGTGCCCCCTCCGTGTTTTTATCCAAATCGAACGTTTGAGGTAAAAACATGGAAAAGCAAAATTTTAAAATGTTGTTAATTTTGAATAAAATTAAGAAAAATAGGGAAAAACCCTAATTCATTGTTACTGTTCATTTTCTGGTTTCTGAAGTTCTGCAAACAAAATGGTCGAGACAGCACATAGATCGATAAAGGTCTAGCGTGGGCTACGGGTAAGAGTCTAACTTAGTTTAGAATGCTTTAATTTTGATTTTCTATGCTTTTTAGATTAATTTTAAATGATTTTTGAGCATCGCGACCATTTTTGGGCCGTCGACGGGATGAAATAGTCTCGATTTCATCAAAATCGTCTCGATATCGCCGATTTCATCCAGGGGAAAAATCAGTGAAATGGGGACGATTTCATCAAATAAGGGACAATTTCATCAAATAAGGGACAATTTCGACTTGCGAAATTGAAGACAAATTTGCTCAAATTAAACTTGTGTTGTATTTTTAATCACTATTTGATTAATGATTTTTATTATTTTGCTATTTATGTTGTAGAGAGGATTACTAAAGAGCAGAGAATGGAAATATGGTGGGCTAAGGGATGACTTGGCCGCTCTATCTCAGGTAGAGCGAGATCCGTTGGCTCAATTCGGCTTACAGCATGTGGCAGATATGCCACAGGTTTCTACATATATGGGGCTGTTGATAGCCCTAGCAGAGAGGTGGTATCCGGGTTCTTCCTATTTTTGGTTACCAATAGGGGAGATGACTCCCACACTGGAGGATGTATGAAGGATTTTGAGGATCCCCATACAAGGATGGCTAATAACTCCCACGGCCAATCAGGGCCACGTGATGATGCGACTGTGTGAAGATCCGAGCTTCACCCTGGAGAAGGGCGGAGTGAACATCGAGTCGCTATGCCAGATGCCTGGGGCATCTAGACTGACACAGGTTTTGGCTGGGGTTGTAGGTGGTCTGCTGCTATGTCATCAAAGTGGATGCATAGTACCATGGCTACTGACAGATATGGTCTACGACATGAGAGACCACGGGTATAGGTTTGCTTGGGGGAGTTTTGTACTATGCCAATTGTATAGGATCCTACATGGGGTCGTATACAAGGGCGATTGATGTCTGGTCATGACATCACTACTGCAGGTTTGGTGCTAGGAGCACATCATGATGCGGAGGCCAATAGGGCTCCCACTGACAGGGATTGATGGGGAGAGGCCCCGAGCTTTCTACTTGTGGCTCCAGAGAGGGTCACAACGGCGGATAGATCTACCAATATCTCGGAGACTACTTGATGACCTTGTCTCTGACCACATCACCTGGAGGCCTTGGAGAGATCATCCAAGGTGGGCCGAGGATGGACAGGAGCTGGCTCACGTTAGGTAAACCTATTGGCTGAGGATGGAGAGGGGATAGGTGGAGCTCCATCGCTACGATCGATTTTTGAGGTAGTTCGATCTACAGCAGGGGATCCCATCTCTCATAGACTATGAGTTTTCTCATACCGTTTGAGATAACACTACAGTTAGTGGGGCTCTAGATATGCAGCACTTCTAGAGTCAGGATGCATATGACGCCCTGATCTAGCCAGTCGATGGGGATGATGCAGGGGTAGCCAACGGCTACAATGCCTGGTACACAGGCATCCACCCTCCTCGGATGATGAGGGCTCAGGGTCTGATTCACGTAGTTGTGCGTCGTATGGGGAGGCAGTGCCAGGTGGCCATTGAGGCGGCATAGGGTCATGGTGGGAGAGAGCAAAGGAGGCCACAGGCTCAGAAAAGGCCATGGCAGTGGGAGAGGAGGGAGGAGAGACCCCCTTCTCCATGGAGAGAGAGGCCACCATCACTCGATAAGGTCAAGTGTGTGGACACAAGAGAGAGTAGTGAGATGGCTACTCTTCGGGCAAAGACTATCCGTCTCCAAGCACAGGTGCAGACTCTACAGGATGAGGCTACACACCATCGAGCTGAGGCTACACAGCTCAAATATGAGGTTGCACGCCTCAGAGCACGAAGCGGAGGGGTGAGCACTCGGGACCTAGCATGGGCTATTGCCCAGGTCACATTCTATCAGACACTATACCACCATATGGTGCCATAGGGGCAGAGGTTACCACTACCGGCCCATATCGCGGAGCCTATCATGATGAGGTCATCGAGGACATCATCACGATCAGAGTCCAGGACTCATAGCACCACACGGACTATGATGGGTCCACCTCGTCCACCTCAGGGCAGGGGAGGAGATGAGGCTGAGAGCTCGAGGTGTTATCGAGGCTAGATGCTACAGATTGCACTACACAGATTGATACATAGTGCTTATTATTATTGATAAGGGATTAAGTATGCCGAGGTACAGATTGTGGCATACCGATCCAGTTTTGAGATGATGTATATATTGTTGATATATATATAGATGATATATTTTTGATCATATGACTTGTCTTATGTGTTTGTATGATGCTTTAATGTTTTGGTTTGTTTGATTTGATGATTCATGTAATTATGTCGTTTGGAAATATTATGGTTTGAATGTCATGCTTGTAAAATTTAAATGAAATAATCTGATGTAAAAAAATTGGTTGTTTATGATGTGATAATTTGATAAAAATAAAAGGGGACTTTTAACAATTATTTCAAAGGACATTGTCGCTATTATAGACCATTTCATGGAGTCGTCGCTCACTCGGTCGTCAAGCTAATCCCAGTATAGAAATATTGCGAAAAGTAAAAGAGTACTTAAGAGACTGTCTTAAGACTTTGTTGTGATGATGCAAATGATGATGATGATGATGATTTGTTTTCAGATTTCCATGAAAATATTATGCATGAAATATTTTAAAATGATTTTGCTAGGCATAAATTCCTAAGTGTGATAAAAATTTTGAATAATTCCCTAGGAATTATACCATCATTGCAAAGTTGAAGTTTGACATAATGACATGAAATAGAATAAGTGTTTGTTTGTTTTAAAGCATAATTGTGTAACATAATGATTTAAGTCACATGTTTTGATGCTTTTAAATAAATGGAAAATAAAATTGGTACAATGGTTTGTGCTAGGCATAGAATTATAGGTATAGACTTATACCATCATCGCGAAATCCAAAGAAGAAAATAGATTGTTTTATTGCATGGTTGATTTTTAATTTTTGAAAATAGTCAAAAAATATGAAGATGAGGACTTGCACTAGTCATAAAATTCCAATTTTTGTTTTGGAACTATACCATCGTCGCGAAAGTCAAAAGTTATATATAAATGTAACTTGATTGCATGTTTTTGAAAATGATTTTGATTTTTGATAATGCATGTAGTTTTCTTTATACTAAACAACTGTTCTTCAAAGAAGAAAATGAATTTATTCCAAACAATTTGCAAAAATATTTCAAAATATCTTAAAGACAAAAGTTATATTTATAAGGAATCCCATGTGCATATGTGAGTTCATTACCAATCTTGATTTATCATAATGATACAAAAAATCTCTCAAATACAAATGTGTGTGCAATTGCATTGTTCATTTACCAGTTTTGAGCAAGATAATTTGATACAAGTGATTTGAATGAACCAAATAAGTGTTCATTAACCATGATTTAGATGCATATAACCGTACCAGACTACTATGTAGGTCAGGTTATCAAGAGCTAGCAAATCCATAAGCAGACATAGGTCTGTACAAAAGAAGGTCACTAATGTGACAGACATATCACCACGCTAGGAGTTACCCAAGGCCAAGCGGGTTGGGCACAAACCACCTGTTATGGGGCTTACCTCACAGTTTTTGAATAATTGAGAATTCCAGGGATTCAAAATCATCAACCCTTCTTTTATTTTCAATGGGTATGGAAAGGGATTTTATTGCTTTTGCTTTTGCTTTTCTCTTTTGCTCTTTTTTTTTTTTCTTTTCTTTCTTTTTTTTTTTTGTACTTTTGTATTTTGGCTTGATATTTGAGATAACGCTGAAATATATTTTTCTTTTTCTCTTTTTCTTGAACTTTTCTTTTCTTCCTATGCTAGGGATACTTGCTCGGATTAGCTTTAGAGCAAGGGATTTTTATTCCGGGTAGGGGTGAGCTTGTCCTTTTGCCAATTCTCAAATATTCTAGACCATGTGCATGATAGGATAGCAGGGGAAACTTTTCACTCAAGAAACCACTTCTACTATGTAGCATAGTATGGACATTACAAATGTAATCATTTTATTGTGAAAAGATATGCTTGGTTTAAGTAAATAACAAGATCAATTCTCTATGCTCAAACTTTATTTAATTAAATTTTGTGGACTTTGATATAAGAGAGATTAGTAATCATGCCAGATAAAATCAAGATATTTATTTTTGTGTTTGTGATAGTGAGGGATTTCAAATAAATGCTAATTTATCCAATAATAATTTGAAAATATAACTGCAATACTTTAAGAAGAAATATATACAACAAATATTTTTGAGGAATTTGATAATTTTGATGTTTTTGTATTTTGATCTTAATTGAGGAATTGAAAGAAATACAATGTGATTGTTTTTTTTTTTTTGAAACTTTTTATATAAGAGAAAAAAAGGAAATAATATACAAAACAAATATATACAATGATGGAATAACCAAATTTTATGCGTAATATTGCTTAAGATGCATAATATTCATAGGTTCTTTTAAATATTTACCATCTAAGGTAGCTAATTTGTATGCTCCTGATTCAAATTTAGTAGTGATAATATATGGTCGAAGCCAGTTGGGCTCAAATTTACCTTTAAGGTCTTTAGTTTCATTAGTATTTTTTTTATTTTCCTTTAAAACAAGGTCGTCGATCTCAAAGGATCGATGACAAACTTTCTTGGCATATGATCTTTTAAGCTTGTTTTGGTAGGCACGAAGATGCTCCAAAGCATTGATGCACTTTTCATCTAGGAGTTCCAGCTGACTGAGTCTACCAGCTCGATATTCATCTCCTACTTTGGTGTCTTCAAGTAGTAGAGCCAAAGAAGGAACTTCTAATTCAAAGGGAAAAATAGCTTCAGTGCCATAAACCAAGACAAAAGGTGAAGTACCTGTGGGAGTACGCACACTAGTGCGATATGCCCACAAAGTTGGATATAATTGAATGTGCCAGTCACGGCCAAATTTATTGACCAATATTTTAAGAATTTTTATTAAGGTTTTGTTAGATGCTTCTGCTTGACCATTACCCTAAGGATAATAGGGAGTGGACCAGCGATGTTGAATCTTATATTTTTGGCATAATTTCTTAACATCTTTATTTTTTAAACAAGTTCCATTGTCTGAGATGAGATTTGCAAGAATTTCAAACCTACAAATAATTTGATTAAAAATAAATTTAGATACTTGTGTTCCAGTGCAGGAAGCTAAAGGCATAGCTTCAACCCACTTCATGAAATACTCAGTGGCGGTTATGATGAATTTGTGTCCATCAGATGACACAGGATTAATTTTGCCAATAATGTCTAAGCCCCATTTTGAAAAGGGCCAAGGAGATGAAATAGCTTGTAGCTCTTATGCGGGTGCATGGACAAGGTCAGCATTTTTCTGGCACTTGTCGCAATGGCGCACATAATCATGTGCATCCTTTTCCATGGTAGGACAAAAGTAGCCTATCCTAAGGAGCTTTTTAGCAATGACACTACCACTGAAGTGTCCTCCATAAGATCCATCGTGGGCTTCATTTAAAGCTGATTTGGATTCTTCTAGATTCAAACATCTCAATAGGATACCTTCAAAAGATCTCCTATATAAAGTATTTCCAATTATTACAAATTTACTTGCTCGTCTACGTAATAACCGACGCTGGTTTCTATTAGAATTAATAGGGAAAGTCCCATTTTGAAGAAAATCAAATATTTCCGTATGCTAAGGTTCAGGAGTAGTTTCATTGATTAGAAACACATCCAAAGGTTCTAAACATGACTTATTTGAAGCGGGTTCCTGGAGTCGACGAATAATGATGGTGGCATATTCGTCATCTAACACCAATGGCAGAAGAGATGCAGTTGCGGCCATAGCATCAGCTGCACGGTTGCTAGTTCGAGGAATAGCTTCCAAAGTGACTTTATCAAACAAGGATAAAAATTGCAAAACATATGCTTTATATGGGCATAATTTATCATATATGGTTTGATAAACATCATTAATTTGGTTTATAACAAGTTGAGAATCACAAAAAACTAGCAGATGTTTGATTTTTAACACCAAGGCAGCTCGTAATCCAAGGATTAGAGCCTCGTATTTAGCAGTATTATTGGTGCAAGAAAATGTTAATTTGAAGGATAGAGGAATGATGTGTTTTTGCGGAGATATTAAAATAATGCCCACACCAGCCCCACTCATGCATCGGGCTCCATCAAAGTATAAGGACCATTGTTCAATATGGTCTACCTCTAATTGAAGGCATTCATCAGGAAACTCAATGATGAGGGGATGGGTAGACTCTAAGGGTGCAGCATCTAACTGATATGCTATGATTTGACCCTTAACAGACTTCTATCCTATGAATGTAAGTTCAAACTCACTTAGAGTAAGAACCCACTTTGTTGTACGACCCGATAAATAAGGTCGACTCATGAGATACCGCAAGGGATCATATTTGGCAATGACATAGGTTTTTTGACTGAGCATATAATGGTGTAGTTTCTGTGTAGAGAATACGACTGCTAGACATAATTTTTCTAATGTTGTGTAATGGGTTTCATAACTGATGAGGGTTCTTCTAATGTAGTAATTAGCATGTTCTTTCTTCTCATCATCAATCTGAGCTAACATAGCTCCTAAGGCAGAATCAAAAGCAAAAATGTACAAGATAAAAGGACGATCAGATTTAGGAAGTGAAAGCACAGGTGGGTTAAGGAGGCATTGTTTGAGAAGTTCAAAAGCTTCCTTACATTCGCTGTCCCAATTAAAAGGGACATATTTCTTAAGGAGCTTAAGAAAGGGATCGATTTTGTCCGCCAGCTTATCGATGAAGCGACGGATGGCTTGAAGCTTACCTTGTAAACTTCGTAACTTAGAGATATTGGTAGGTGTGAGCATATCAGTGATAGCCGTAATCTTGAGAGGGTCGATTTGGATACCACGTAAAGAAACTAAAACCCCTAATAGTTTATCGGACTTGACTTCGAATATACATTTAGTTGGATTTAATCGAATAAGGTATTCTCTTAACAGATTAAATACTTTTCTTAAATCATCTAAATGATCATCTTCTTTAATAGATCAAGCTATAATATCATCTACATAATCATGTAGGATATCATGCATCATATCATGAAAGATATAAGTCATAGCTCATTGATATGTTGCACCTGCATTCTTTAAACCAAATGGCATCACTTTCCAACAAAAGGTACCCCAAGGGGTAATAAAGGCTATTTTAGCCTGATCTTCAGGAGCTATCTTGATCTAATTATAGCCATAAAATCCATCCATTAGGGACATCATTCCACTCCCGACAGTAAATTCAATGATTTGATCCATGTTTGGAAGAGGAAAATCATATTTAGGGCATGCAGCGTTAATATCTCTAAAATCTGTGCAAACCCTAACTTTGGTAGCTTCTTTCTTGGTGACTGGAACTACATTTGAGATCCATTTAGCATAATCAATAGCTTGTATAAAAACAACATTCAAGAATTTTTCTAACTCCCCTTTGACTAGCAAGGCCACTTTGGGATGCATTTTTCTAAGTTTTTGTTTAACAGGTTTAGCATCCGGATGGACTACTAGATGATGCATGACTACGGAAGGGTCCAAACCTGGCATGTCTTCATATGTCCAAGCAAAGACATCTTCATAATCTTTAAGAAATGCAATTTATTCATTTTGTTTTTCTTGACTTAATTCTGATCCAATATTGATTATGTGAGGATTATCCTCAGTTCCAATGTTAACTTTAATGACGTTTTCTACTTCCATGTGTAGATCTCTTTCAAAATTAGGTGGGGCGGGTGAAACGCCCAATTCTTGTAATTCTTTTAAGGTTAACTTAGAGAATTCATCTTGAGGAGTCGTGGCCTCAAGTTGGGCTATAGTAGGTATAGAACCATCAAAATAAAAACCATTGTGTAACAACTCTTCAACGGAGACATCATGGAAAATATCTCCTTCCAACTCATCATCGGATTCAGCAATCAATTTCGGGTAAGTTATGGATAGCATATTGCATGTAAAGGGATTATTCTTTGGACACAAATAATCTTGTTTATCTATATAATCTTGATAACATATGAGTTGATCATCACCTTCAAAAGGGAAGGGTTGACCCTTACTAGGAAACAGGCCCACACCACATCGGGCGGGCCATGGTTCTACCTCGATAGGTTTTCATACCATTTTGGAAAGGTCCCAAGCCTTTCCCTTTATATCCCATTTTAAGCATTATAGGTTTAGCTTTAATATATTCATTAGCAAAATAGCATCGAGCATATCCATCACAATGCATCTTGATGTTTCGGGGTATTCTTCCCTAATCATACATATCCTTTATAAATAAAAGCACAACTCCCGACTTGGTAAGTACTTCCCATAGGTTTTGGGAGGCCTAAAGTACGAGGAGATGGCGGTAAGTTATTTAAAAGAATTGAATTTTGCATAAAAGCATTTGTTTTTTTTTATATTAAAATTTTAGATAAATCCGGTAAAAGCTCATCAGAAAGAGCATAAGATGTAGAAGGATCATTCCCTATATCTTTAGATGTGGAAGGTATGATAGATGTAGATAATGTGGAGGTGTTAATAAATGGGTCTATAGGTTTTGAAATTATAGGGATGGAACATGAAGGATTGGTTGTGGATTTAAGATCCTGTTGAGGTTCTAGTGTGGTTTGTTTAGAAGATGGTTGAGGTAAATGTATAGGTGTAGTTGATGGGGTAGATGATGTTATGAGTGTGTTTTTCACACGTTTAGATGAAAAATAAGAATTAGGATGTGTGGATGATAGAGCGGGGCAAAATTGCACTCCAATAGGTTCTGCCAAAGCACACATATCAAAGGGTCTAGGGTCACCATGGATAGTGACCAACTGATTTTTAAATTCAAATTTAACACACTAATGTAAAGTGGAGGGAACCACTCGCATCGCATTGATCCAAGGGCAACCCAAAAGTATATTGTATGATTCTGGGCAATGTACAATAAACACGGTTGTATTTAGGGTTCAAGGACCAACTTGCAAGGGTATAGTAATGACTCCACACGTTTCTTGTGTCTCGTCATTGAAAGCTTTGATAATCATATCCGTTTTTTTCATTTCATCACTTCTAAAGCCAAATCTTTGGTAGAAGTCAAAAGTGCATATGTTTAAAGATGAACCATTATCAATCAAGACTCTTTTAATAGCTACATCTCCAATTAGGGCAGTAATATATAAGGGGTTATCCTTATGTAAACTATGTTGTGGGATATCTTTATCCCGGAAGTCAATACAATCGACCTCTCAAGTGATGATAGTATTGGACATGGCTTCGGGTTGAATATTTTGTGGCACCATCATTTGGCTTAATGTGAGAATTAATTCATCTTTATGGGTAGGAGAAGATCTTAACAAGTCCAAAAGGGAAATTATGGCTGTAGTATTGGATAATTGTTCATTAATATTGTAAGGAGGCTTAGGTTGAACATTAGACATATGATTCTCTTTATTGGGATTTTTCAAAACAAATGGAGCTGATCCATCATTCTGAGTTTGATCATGTTGAGAGTTTTGAGCCTATTTTTTGGTAACAACTCCGATGGTACCTACAATGTTATATTGAAGACGTTGAACTGATCTTGGTTGAGCATTTATGGCTTGTTCATTAGGAAGGAACTAATTAGAAGAGGGTCGAGTAGTAACTCTTCTAGGAAATGGTTCTTCTGGAACCATAGCATCTGTGATAGGTTGAATAGGATCTAATTCATTTTCAGAACTATTCAATTGGTTTGAGGTGATATCTACTTCACTTTCAGTATCCGATTCTACATCACTAGGATCGGGAGTTTGAATATTTTGTAGGGGCCTGGTCGTGACTATGGATAAAGTTGTGTCAAATATTTGAGGATCCTGAACAGGTAATTGTTCGCTAATAGTCCCTACATATCGGGTAGGAGGGGGAACATTATGATGTTCGATTTTATTAGCCACTTCTTTACCATGGTTTGGTAAAGGATGTTGAAATATATCTAATGATTGATTGGCATTCTGATTTTGATTTTGAGGAATGGTCTTTTGAGCGTTATTAGGAGCATTTTGTTTAGGTTGGAAAGCTTGCACCTCCATTTCATTATTATCGATCAGATATTGTATTTTATGTTTTAATATTTTGCAAGAGTTTGTAGCATGTCTAGGTCCTCTATGAAAATCACAATGTAAATCAGCTCTGTATCCGGGTAGAGTTGGATCAGGTTCCCGGATAGCTGGTAATTGAATCAAGCCTCGTGCTAGTAATTGAGGTAGAATGGTTGATAAAGGTTGATTCAATCTAGTAAATTATCGAGGAGGTTTATCGGGAGGTTTTAATATAATTTTTTTTTTTGTCTTCGTTGTATTGATATTAGCAACGTTTCTACTATCAATGACTCCATTACCTACAACTTGTTTGTTTTTATACTGATTTTTAGATGTTTTCTCATCATCTTTCTTTTTGAGCCGACCTCTCCTAATGAGAGCATCTTCTACCCTTTGAGCTAATTCTATAGCTTGATCGAAGGTGGTTAAGGTAGCAGTTGATAACTCATAAGATATTTGTTCTTACAAATTATTGATAAAAATATCCAAAATTTCCCTATAAGGTAGCACAAAGTGCAGTTTTCCTGTCAACTGCCTCCATCTAGCTAAGAAATCAGCAAAACATTCATCTTTGTCTTGTTTTAAGTTGTATAAATCTTTAATGGTGACATGCCTCTCGATCTAGGCACTAAATTGATGGACAAAAGATTCAATTGTTTCTTCAAAATTTCTCAAAGAATGAGTGGGCAATTGATAGTACCACTCCAATGCCATTCCTCCTAAACTTTTCGGGAAAATTTTTAGTAATAGCAAGTCATCATGTGATATATCATGACATGCTATCCTAAACATGCGAAGATTCTCTATGGGATCTTCAGTTCCTTTATATATAGGTAGGACGGGCATGGGAAAGTGTTTAGGGTATGGTTGTGCTACAACTATGGGATCCAGAGGTTGACTACATATCTCTCGATAATTGTACGAGGGATGGTAGGGATCTATCTGGTCCATACGCGAAGCTAACTGTTTCACCATGGCTTCCAGATTACTGGTTTGCCCACCATATTGATTCGATAGGGCATTAATATGGGATTTGTGAACATTGATGGAGGGACATGAAGATTAGATGCTATGTTGCTGTTGTGTAAATTGTTGGTAGGAAGGGTGTTATGAAGAAGTTTTGAAGTTGTATTATGTTGTATCCCCGATTGTTGAAAATTGGTGTTTGGCTTTATTTTAGGTTTTTGTCAATTTGAAGCATATTGATCAATAGTTTGGAAAAATAAAGCAGTGAATGAAGGTTTCTTTTGTGTGGGAATGATTTTAGGATCAATAACAGGTTCCTTAGGGGGTTGGGTAACCTGTTGTTTTTGCATGTTCTGAATCATAGTGACCATATCTCTATTGGATGGTCTAGCCTTATCACTTTCTTGATCAACAAAGGACAAGGGATTAGTGTGTATGTTAAACATATCTTCCATGGCTGCTTGAGTGTCACTAATTTGTCCTCTATCAATACGAACTACCATATTAAGAGCACTAATGTTATTATTGAAAAATTTCCAGAAATGATCTAATTTATCAAAAGCAATAGTTCCATCTGGAGCCATTCTAGGGGATGAGGATCCTTCCTCTTTAATATTTTCTTGTTGTTCATTTTCTTCAACCAGCTCATCTTCTGGCTGTTCTAGAGTTTCTCCTTCCGAAATTGATTCCTCGGGAAGGACATTTGGGTTTTTTGTTTTGTCTCCTAACCAATCTTCTTCTTCTTCTTCAGTTTGTTTACCATTCCTAAGTCTAGGCATTGTGCTTAAATTTAGATTTCAGCAAATATATATATACTTGTATATATATATATATATATGCAACAAGCTTAAGAGGTATATATTTTAATTATATACCTACTATAGTATTTGAAATAAAATGTTTTAGTTTTGTTATGTTTTGGTTTTTCTTGTTTTTTCTATTTTTGTTTTTTTTTTGTTTTTGTAACAATATTATAAAGATAACAAACAACACACTAAATGCAAGAAATAATAATAATGAAAGCAATGATCTAGTCTTCTATAAACAATTTATAAATATCATTAATGGGCTCGAGTTCTTCAGGAGTCATGAAGTGCTCTTCTTCAAATTGAAAATTTTCTTTCAAGAATTTAATGAAAAGTGCTATAGTGATATTATCTGTCTCAGATTCTGGTTGGTAGAAATAAAGTTTGTGGCAATACTCTCGATATAACACAGCCCGAGGAACTCTCCTCCACCTTTCCCTATCTGTAAGAACGACCTCTTGATCTTCTACACGACCTAGGAATTGGTGTATAATAGTTGCGTTCTCGAGGTATTCCTCGAAGGTGAACAATTCTAAAGACACAAGAGCTCTCCTATAAGCTAACCACCTATGGCAGGCTCTCTGAAGTTCATGATAAAAAATGAGTTGATGAGGATCAAGGATCCTATCTAGGGCAAACCTCTTGATTTGTTTAAGTTGTATTGATCTATATGAAATGATACCTAGCCTCCTATCAAGTTCTTTCCACAAAAGTTGGTTTCTATCTGTTTCAGGCACACTAAGCACAAAATTAACTTCTATGGCTGCTAATTGGTTTTCAACATTTATAGTGACAGCTAGTCTTTTCTTAGGAGCTACCATCTAGAAATGATATGCAACTTAGTAGTTTTCTAATGATTTTAAATGCATCTATGTTTTTGTTTTTTTTTTGTTTTCAAAAGGTTTTAGTTTCACGTCGGGTTCACCAAAATGTATCGCTCCAAATTTTTCACATCCTTACCTTCAAGCTAAAGGATCCATGCCCGGAAGGAGGATGGGAAAAGGATGGGACAATACCTCGGACTGAGAGGCCCTTTGAAGGTCCCGCCTCTCGGGGGAGGGGTATTAAGGTGATTTTTCGACGGATGGTGGGGTTCACCAGGAAACGTTTAGTGGCGCTTCCATGCCTAGGTTGGGAATGTGTTTGATGTGTTCAGTTTTAGCTTTAAACATCCAAGTCCTAGGTTTGGCCAGATGAATCTACGTTGTTCTATTATGAAAATGCAAATTAAATGAAGACAGAAAATAGATTTAAACAGAAACCACAGAGAATAATTAAGTGAAGAGATCCATACCTGGTTCCAGATTTCTTATGGAGGTTCTGATTTTTGAAGCAGTCAAGATCGTCTGGAATTTTACAGAATCGTCTCCTATCTGACAGGATTGTCTGAGATCTGACGAATTCGTCAGAGACCTGCAATCAAAGAAATAGATACAAACTATAGAAAATACAGCTATGCCAACAGAGGGTGATGATGTAGAATGACAGTAATAATGTTAAAATGATAATAATAAACAAAAACATGAGTGCATTACAATGATTTAATGACAATTTATGATTTTATTATGCATTGATACTATATGGGTGAACTTCGGGATGCAAAATAATAATAAGTTTGACTAATGCAAAGCAAAACAGTAAAAAATGGAGGAAGAATGCAAACTTAGGGCACTGATTGCCCCCAATGTTGACTGTAGTTGAAATCATCTTGTATTGGTACTAAATCGTCTCAAATTGGACAGGATCGTCTGTGACGATTTGAGCTTCCTCCGGCTGAATAATAACAAAGTTCCTGCAAGAAAATTCGAAAATATACAAAGGCAAACAATGGTCTAGGATATTCTAATGCATATAAACTTGAAGTGCAAAAAAATTCAGCCAGGGGGATGTCAAGGGGGGTCCTAAGGTTTAAATAGGCTTAGGAGGGAGGTTAGGAGGTTGGAGATCATCCTAATCTGGAATATCTCCAATGGGGGAGGTCTCTAACGGTGCAGACACGCTTCTGCCCAGATTAGAGACGTCGTTGAAATAGAAGCTAACTATGAAAAATCAGTTTTGGGATGAAATCGACTGGACGTTCTGCTCCAGACGAAATCATTTGATCTTAGGTGATATCGTCTAATCAGAGATGATATCATCCAACGGATGAAAAAAACTCTAAAAATGGCACAAAAAATGAGGAAAGGGGTAGCAGGCGGTTTGGGAGCAGTTTTGGGGTTTAAAATTTGAATTTGAATTATTACTAAGGTAATTTTAATTATTTTCTAAGGTTTACTACGCCAATTTTAGGGTGCTACAGATATAATATGATTGGCGCACTACTTCCATGGCAAAACCATGCTTTGTAGTAAAATGGTGCAATAAAAATAGCTTACCTATGAAACCAAAAATTCTCACAACTACATCCTGGGTAAGCAAGAAAATATCCCCTTTTTCCTGTGCGACTACTGCATCTCTTAATTCCCGCAGCACCCTTTCACATGTGCCACAAAGAAACTCTATTGTCATGCCCAAGAACCAACTGTTAGAGTTGTAATATGACACCCTTCTTGACAAAATAGGAAGTCCACTTATAAACCGGTAAAGGTTCATTTTTTACTCACCTGTGTTACTACAATAAATGGGAAGCACTACTGAAGCCGAAAAAAGAAATACCACACTAAAAAGTATGTATGCTTGAATGACTTTGCCTCTCCAATTTACAACTTCTCCAATTGAGAATTCATCCTTCAGGAAATAAAATCTACCCAGTTGAATAAAATTGGATTAGTGCCCCTCCTTGGGAAATAAAATTCCACCTTGCGGATACATTGATCTAAGGTTGCCTGATATTTATGAACTATATCATCCGAAGGTAATCCTACCACCCAAGCCAACATCAAATAAATATCATGGCTTTTAAAATCAGTCAACAACTTTGGTAAATTTGGCAAGTGCCCCATTGGTGGCTCCTTAATTAGTTGGGTCTCCATAAATTGGTGCATGGTTACTGTGGAGACATATTTATCTTCCTGCTCATCAATATGTAATTTTTTGTGAACCTCATAATATGGAGGCTCTAATCCACAAGTGAAGACCTCTCGTACCTTGTCCAGGGTGATGGTAAAAAAAATTTCCCTCTTGGTGTTCCTTACAACTCTGGTGAAGGGGTCGTAAAACTGAGCAATAATTCATACCAACTTGGGGTAAGGATGAAATGGCTAGCACATATACTAGGATAACTGTGAATTATATGGCACTGTCAACCAAATTTTTGATGTCACTCCCTGTATTACTACCAACTCGACATCTTCTCACAACCTTTCCACACCTTTGTGGGTAATGAGGTAGTTGCCAATTTCTGTCAGTGAGTCTTCATACAGATCCAAGTTGACGTAATCATTTTTTCTAGTTTTTTTAGATCTAGAGCCTCCTTCCTTATTTTTCAATTTATTGGGATCTGTATCCTCTATGAAATTATTGATATCCTTGCTCCGCTTTCCCATTATCTATTTTCTTTGATAAATACTCTACACACTCTCTGGAAATTTTTGCAGCTACGATTCAAAATATATAGGAGTAAAATCTTAAAAGAAAAATAAACTACAGGACTTTTACCTCATCATTTATATAGAGCCTTCTCACAACTGCCGCAATAAATGTTGAATTAATTTTGAGAACTTTAGGGATAATGTGGGTATTGATCCGCTAGCCCGACACCATTCCCAACGTTTCAACAATTTTTCCTTTGATTCACTACCAAATATTCCTGTGAAAGAGTGCCCTCTTTGTCACGTAATTTTATTATAAATCATGCCCTAACACCTGAAGCTTTCTTGGAAAAATAAATAGGCCACTTAACAACCAACAATGAATCTTTTTTGCTCCTCGAGAATCATAAAAATTATGGAGGGTGCACGTTTTAATTTTAATGCATTCACAATACCTCTTTACCTACAGTCACGTTCTCTGATTACTGCCACGTAGCCAAGAATGTGACTGCCTTTGCAATGTGCTACCAAAAATAATTCACTTGCTCCCTTCTATCATCGAAGTCACTTTGGGCACACACACAAAAAAAATTCTCTCTTGATAACATCTTCAAAAATTGGGGCAGCCAGTTTCCTTTTCTGTCATCTCAGGGCGACTTCAATTTTTTTTGGAAATTCTACGATGAATACGTCCTTTAAAAAATTTACCTCTTCAATTTTTTCTCCTATATTTAGAAGAAAATCAAAATTGCTTTTCTAAAAACATCCCTTTTTCTCTTTTTTTTTATCTCTTTGCCCCTTTCTTTTATTAGAAAATCTAATTTTCTAATAAAAATATAAAATCGCCATTACAGAAGCTTTCTAATTTTCTAATAAAAATATAAAATTGCCATTACAGTAGCTTTTCTCTTCTTTTACTTCCTTTTTATCTTTGATTTTCCCTTAGGACGCATGAATCCCCCCCTTTTTTTTAGATATATATTAAAAAACAATCCCTTATTACTCCGTCCGATGCGTTCACCCAAAACAAGGGCGAATGACCTTTGCACCCATCACCCAAGGAAAACGCGCTACCAAAAATGCATTTTATCTTCGCCCAAAGGTAAAATTCAATAGTTAATCATGTTTGCTCCATCCTTCAGGTGTACAGTTGTGTCACCCCACTTTGGGGCGAACGCAACTTGCACATATTATGTTGCTTCATGTTCATTCTTTCGCTCCAAATGGAATGTGACATCACCAATGACTTCACCTTGACCCAGGGGTGAATGGTCATCGTGCCCATCACCAGGGGTGAATGCGAGCTTTTGAAAATTCCTTTCTTTAATTTTATTCACCCCTATGTAAGTGCTTGTGGTGTTGTATTGTGATTTCGGGCAAAAATTCCTGGGAGCATCACTTTGTTTTATCTTTGAGGGAGAATGCAACCTTGCTTTTAAATACCCAATTTAATTCTCAAAGGGGCACTTTCTAAGAATCATACAGTACTATTTTTCTCTCCTTTTTTTATTTTATATATTAAAATTAGCATCAAAAACTAAAAACAAATAACATACTAAAAAGAATATTTACATATGTACAATGTGGTACCTCATCAGAATATCATCATTGAATATAGGCCTTCAGATGAAGACCATTTACTGGAATAGGAAGGTCACAACCCTTCAGATCATGAAGGTGATAAGCATTTGTCGAGTTTACTATAGAAATTTGAAAAGGGCCTTCCTAGATAGCGTCAAACTTATGGTGTTTTCCTAGCTTAGCCTTCTTTTCGTTCCATTTTAGAACTAAATTTCCCACTTGAAAACTACATTCAATTTTTTTCTTTCCAAACCATTTTTGCATTTCTTTTGTGTGTTCCGCAAATGTGTGATAATATTGCCCTATATCCTCCTCTAACTACAACAACTATGCCAACCTTGCTCTCATAGGATCGTATTCTTCATCTTCATCTGATGGGGGGCCAAAATTTTGCGTTTTATAAAACTCAAAAATTTCATTCTATAATTTCAACTTACAGTTACACAAAACTAGCCCACAGGCTTAGTTTACATTCCCTAAGCAATTTTTGCCCTCCAAGCTCTCTCATTACATTCACTGGGTTTTTATAGAGGCCCCGACCCTCTGCAATCTGCAAATACAAATATAGAACAATGGCCGCAACCATTAACCTCGGCTTTCACAGCTTTCACAATCTACGAACCCTGGTGTAACTGCCTCACGTTCGGCGAATCTGCTACACTCCTATGGATCCAAGATTTCTCTATTCCTGGTGCAAACTATCTGTCTACACTACCCAAGAATTCAAGCTTTTTTAGAAGGAAGAACAACGCAGCAGGGCCAGAACGGCCCTCTGGTTATCGCATCTATAACCCTGCCTTCGTCGTTCTCCAACCCCTTGTGCATGCCTCGGCTTGCCCTTTTATAATTTTTATGTGATGATCTATCTTCCATTCATGGCCCTTCATTTTAGATTCCTGTGCCTCTTCGTCTGTTGTGACTCTTCGTCTTCGTCCGCTTTCACTGCACCTTGGTGCCACGTGTTGTCTAGTGCTACCACGTGTCATTCAATGAACTCATTCTGCAATGGCCTCCCAAAAATGTTGCATGTCGCAATATCGTGACATTTTGGCTTCCTTGCTCTCTCCTTTCTCTTCGAGTCGCAAAATCGTGACGTGTCGCAATTTCGTGACACTTTTCCCTTTATCCGCTTCCTCTTCTCTTCTAGTCGCGAAAATGCGACATGTCATGAAATCGCAACATCTTTTCCTCTCTGCTCTCTCTCGCTTCTTTGGGTCACGAAAATGTGACATGTCATGAAATCATGACATCTTTCTCCTCTGGCTCATTCTCTCGCCTCCTGGTCGCAAAAATGTGACATGTCACGAAATCGTGACATCTTCTCCCTCGGGTTCCTTCTTCGCCTTCTGGTCGTAAAAATGTGACATGTCGCAAAATCGCGACATCTTCCTTCGTTGGCTTCTTCACTTGCCTTCTGGTCACAAAAATATGACATGTCGCGAAATCGTGACATTCTTCCCTTTGGGCTCCTTCTTCGCCTCCTGGTCACGAAAATGTGACATGTCATGAAATCGCGACATCTTCCTCCCTCGGGCTCCTTCTTCACCTTTTGGTCGCGAAAATGTGACATGTCATGAAATCGCGACATCTTTCTCCTTCATCTGCTTCGTCGTCTTTTGGTCGCAAAAATGCGACATGTCACGAAATCATGACATCTTCTCCACTGCACCTTCTCTCTCCTCTACAGGTCGTGAAACTATGACATCTCCTCGTCTACACCATCTCTCTCCTCTATGGGTCGTGAAACTGTGACATGTCACGAAATTGCGACATCCTCTCTTTCACACTTTCTCTCTCCTTTGTGGGTCGCGAAACTGTGACATGTCACAAAATCACGACATCCTCTCTTCCACACCTTCTCTCTCCTCTATGGGTTGCGAAACTATGACATGTCATGAAATCATGACATCCTCTCTTTCGTGCCTTCTCTCTCCTATGTGGGTCATGAAACTGTGACATGTCACGAAATCGTGACATCTTTCTCCGCTGGCTTCTTCACTTACCTTCTGGTCATGAAACTGTGACATGTCACAAAATTGCGACATCTCCTCGTCTGCGTCATCTCTCTCCTTTTGATGTCACGATATCATGACACTTTTTTTGTCGTGATATCGCGACAGTTTTCATTCTCGTTGACTCTTTCATCTGCGGGTCATGATAACGTGACATGTCACGATATCGCGACATCTTCCATTCGTTGCTTCTCTCTCTACTTTGTGTCATGATATCGTGACACTTTTTCTGTCATGATATCATGATAGTTTTCCTCCTTCTCATCTCTCCCCTCTTTTGGTCGCGATTTCGTGACATGTCACGAAATCACAACTTCCTTCCTTAGCCAATTTTTCAAAAGTGGCCCTCCCTGCCACTGGATGCTTCTGCATCAGGTGTTACTGGATGCTCCTGCATCAGACACCCGAGGTTGATGGAGAAGTGACCTTCACTTCTGTACTGTTCTGTCACCTTCTTCTACACAGGGACTCGAACTCTCATTAATCAACCCTCTGTCTTCTCACCACTTTTCCATAGATCCTAGTGCAAGCTGCCTCACATTCGGTGCTCTACTTACACGCTCAGAATCTTCTAGCTCTGATACCACTTGATGGGGGGCCAAAAAAATTGCATTCTATAAAACTCAAAAATTTCATTCTATAATTTCAACTTACAGTTACACAGAACTAGCCCGTAGGCATAGTTTACATTCCCTAAGCAATTTTTGCCCTCCAAGCTCTCTCATTACATTCACTGGGTTTTTATAGAGGCCCCGACCCTCTGCAATCTACAAATACAAATATAGAACAATGGTCGCAACCATTAACCTCGGCTTTCACAGCTTTCACAATCTACGGACCTTGGTGTAACTACCTCACATTCAGCGAATCTGCTACATGCCTACGAATCCAAGCTTTCTCTGTTCCTGGTGCAAACTGTTTGTCTACACTACCCAAGAATTCAAGATTTTTTGGAAGGAAGAACAACACAGTAGGGCCAGAATGGCCCTCTAGTTATCGCATCTGTAACCCTGCCTCCGTCGTTCTCCAACCCCTTGTGCATGCCTCGGCTTGCCCTTTTATAATTTTTGTGCGATGATCTATCTTCCATTCATGGCCCTTCATTTCAGATTCTCGTGCCTCTTCGTCTGTCGTGACTCTTCGTCTTCATTCGCTTTCACTGCACCTTGGTGCCATGTGTTGTCTAGTGCTACCACGTGTCCAATGAACTCATTCTGCAATGGCCTCCCAATGAACTCATTCTACAATGGCTTCCTTGCTCTCTCCTTTCTCTTCGGGTCACGAAATCGTGATGTGTCATGATTTCGTGACACTTTTCCCTTTATCCGCTTCCTCTTCTCTTCTAGTCATGAAAATGTGACATGTCATGAAATCGCGACATTTTTTCCTCTCTGCTCTCTCTCGCTTCGTCGGGTCATGAAAATGCGACATGTCACGAAATCACATCTTTCTCCTCTGGCTCCTTCTCTCGCCTCCTGGTCACAAAAATGTGACATGTCACGAAATCGTGACATCTTCCCCCTCGGGTTCCTTCTTCGCCTTCTGGTCACGAAAATGCGACATGTCACGAAATCGTGACATCTTCCTCCGTTGGCTTCTTCACTTGCCTTCTGGTCGCAAAAATGCGACATGTCGCGAAATCATGACATTCTTCCCTTCGGGCTCCTTCTTCGCCTCCTGGTCGCAAAAATGCGACATGTCGTGAAATCGTGACATCTTCCCCCCTCGGGCTCCTTCTTCGCCTTCTGGTCATGAAAATGCAACATGTCACGAAATCGCGACATCTTTCTCCTTTGGCTGCTTCGTCGTCTTCTGGTCGCAAAAATGCGACATGTCACAAAATCATGACATCTTCTCCACTGTGCCTTCTCTCTCCTCTATAGGTCGTGAAACTACGACATGTCACAAAATCATGACATCTCCTCGTCTACGCCATATCTCTCCTCTGCGGGTCATGAAACTGCGACATATCATGAAATCACGACATCCTCTCTTCTACACTTTCTCTCCTTTACGGGTCGCTAAACTGTGACATGTCATGAAATCGTGACATCCTCTCTCCCATGCCATCTCTCTCCTCTGCGGGTCGTGAAACTATGACATGTCGCAAAATCACAACATCCTCTCTTCTGTGCCTTCTCTCTCCTTTGTGGGTCGCGAAACTGTGACATGTCGCGAAATCGTGACATCTTCCTCTGCTGGCTTATTCACTTGCCTTCTGGTCACAAAACTATGACATGTCATGAAATCGTGACATCTCCTCGTCTGCGCCATCTCTCTCCTTTCGATGTCGCGATATCGTGACACTTTTTCTATCGCGATATCATGACAGTTTTCATTCTCGCCGACTCTTTCATCTGCGGGTCGCGATAACGCGACATGTCACGATATCGCGACATCTTTCGTCCGTTGCTTCTCTCTCTACTTTGTGTCACGATATCGCGACACTTTTTCTGTCGTGATATCATGACAGTTTTCCTCCTTCTCATCTCTCCCCTCTTTTGGTCCTTCCTTCCTTAGCCAATTTTTTTAGAAGTGGCCCTCCTGCCACTAGATGCTTCTGCATGAGGTGCTACTGGATGCTCCTGCATCATCATCCTAGAATAATTGCAATGTTTGAAGTATCAGAAGCTCAATGTGAGTGGGGAGAATAGCTTCTTTCCCATAAACCAAGGCATAGGATAAGTTTTAATATATTTATTTACAGATATGTGATCTACCCAAAGCACCTGGTTCAACAATAAGTGCCAGCTTCTTTTATTACTACTCATCGTCCTTTTTAAAATTTGTAGCATATTTTTAGTGGTAGATTCGACCAACCCATTCCCTTGCAGGTAATAATTGGACGATGTCTTAAGATAAATTCCATATTTTCTAGTGAACTCTAATTTTTATCCCAATGAAAGGAGTTCCATTATTAGTTACAATTGAATCTGGGACACCAAAATGAGTAATGATCCCTTCTAGGAAAGAGATAACAGTCGCCTGAGTAGCATTTTTGGTAGGAATAGCCTCTACTCATCTAGTGAAATAGTCAGTTACCATTAATATGTACTTGTGTTCTATGTAATAGTGTGGATCAATGACTCTGATGAAGTCAAGACCCCACTGCTATAAAGGTGCTTCCACTTGAATTGGTTTTAGAGGCAAAGCTCCTTTTCTAATTCTACCAACGTATCGCTAATAGCTATCACAATGTTGACTTGCTTTATGAGCATCAACAAACATAGTGTCCAGTAGTAGCTTGCTTGGATAATATTTAAAGCCATAGGCCTACCTAAATAATGACCACCAGATAGCCTAGAATGGAATTCCTCCAATATTCTTTCCTTCTCGGACTCCTTCACACATCTAAGAATAACTCCATCAATGTTCTTGTGATACAGTTTGTTTGGCAACAAAACGTACTTGAGCGCTTACAACCTGAACCTCCAACATTGTGAAGCATCAAGATGAGTTGGACATATTCTAGAAGTAAAATAGTCAACCAATTCTTTTATCTAGTAACGGTCGCTCATAGCATGATTCGAGCAAATGCTTTTGCCAATGTCCTCCTCATGCACTACATCCAATGTCTCAAAGGCAACACTTTTAGCTAACTCTTGACATAAAGCGCACTAGCTTTATTGGTTATATCTCCATATCATATTATTGAATTGTTGAGACCTAGCCCACCCTTTTATCACCTAGTTCTCCTTGGAGTATGAAATTTTGGACATCTGGATGTATAACATAAACCACAGTCTTGCTCTAGGAAAAAAAGTGTCAGAACTTATTTAATGATTTCATTATTGTGTACACTTGTTTCTCAATGAAATTATACTTCTCCTGATGTGGTACAATAACTTGGCTCAATAAGAAAATTGGCTTCTCTTCTCCATCTTCTTGCTTTTGTGTCAACACTGCAGCATAGCTCTCTTGTTCACCTACCGCATAGACAATGAAATATTTTGAATAGTCAGGATTAATTAGAACTAGAGCTTGTGTGATCCTTTCTTTGATTTCCTAAAAAGATCATATTTTGTATTATGTCCACTTAAATCCACATTCTTCTTTAAAATATTTGTCATAGATTTCACAACCTGAGCAAAATCAGTAATGAAATTGCGGATGAAATTTATTTGATCGAATAAATATTGCAGGTCCTTTTTGTTCGTAGGTAACAACAAATTCATAAGTGCTTTAGCTCTTGGAGGGTCAATTGCCAATCCTTCTTATGAGATTACATATCCTAAAAACTTCACTTCTTTAACAACAAAGATTGACTTCTTCGGATTAATAGATATCCTGAACTCACAATACTTCTCGAACACCTACCTCAAATGAGCAATGTGGTCTTCCCTACGATGCGAAAACACGATCATGTAATCAATATAGATTACAATAATTCTATTCAATAACTCATCGAAAGTAATGTCCATGGCCCCATGAAAAGTAGCACCAGTGTTTGAAAGCCCAAACAACATCCTTTGGTAGGCGAACGTGTCCCACTTTGTAGTGAATGTTGTCTTATGTTGATCTTCATATTTTACCCATATCTGATTATAACCAGAGAAATCATCCAACAATAAGAATCTCTATGCCCCAGAAACCACATGAAGGATTTGATAAATTTGTGGCAAATGGTAATGATCTTTAAGCGATGCCTGGTTCAAGTTGTGAAAATCAACACACAACCGAATGTCTCCTTTTTTCTTTCATGTTGGGACTAGGTTCACCACCCATGTTGAGTGCTTGATTGGATAAATTATTTTTTCCTCCAACATCTTCAACAATTCTACCTTCATGAGTACTTCTATCTTGGGATTGACAGGGCACTACTTTTGTCGAAAAGGTTTCACCCCTTCCTGCAGCTCAATGGTATGTTGAATCACATCCTTGTCATATCCCTTTAAATATTTATAACTTCATGCCACGATGTTAAGGTACTCATAGAAAAAATTCTTAATATCTTCCAAATCCTTAGGGACACAATCAATTCTAATTCATATGATCTTTTTAGGTTCTAGCTATAATTCCTTATATTCCTTTGCATCCACTTTGATCCTATGTTTTTCAAACCTATCATTTTGATCAAAAAACTTCTCCAATGAAATTAGATCTCTAGGAATATGATTGTTCTTCAATTGGATCATTCCTTCTCTTTCTTCTTCATCAAGCACTCTATCATCTGCGCCAATAGCTTCTCTAAGCAGGAAATTGACTATTTGTTCATCATTGTCGAATACTTACCAATAGAGATTCTTATCAGGTATTGAGGGCCTATAGATCACCTTGATAGTCTTGGGCTTTCAGACCACTTGCTCCATGAGGGAATAATTTGTACTAAGAGAGGCTATAATATCTGTATTTTTGTTCTATTTTTGATAAATTACCTAAATATTCAAAGATTTAAAGGATTCAAACAAATCCCACACTTTTTTGTGATAGGCTTTCAAGTAATGTTGTTTTGATATGCACTTATTAGTGGTCTTACTAACAATAATCTCAGAGTCATTAAAAATCTGTAGCTACTTAATGCCCAACTTTTTTGCCTTCTTCAATCCAAGGTACAATGCTTCATATTCAGTTGCATTATTTGTGCAACTCTAATTCAACCTATAATAATAAGTCTTCTACAACCCCTTGGGAGATATCAACATAGCACTAGCTCGTACGCCATTCTTACATCTGGCACTATAAAAATACAGCTTCCATGATTGATCTGTGTTAGAATCCTAGGATTTAGGGACTTCTTCTTCGGTTTTATTAGACTTGGTTATTGTATACAACCAATGTTTGTTCCAATCATTGCATTAAAATCTATGAGCAAAAACTCATCTTCAAGGTTAAGTTCACCCAATGCTTCTTTCATCAAGTCAACCTCTTCTATCTCTTCAATCATCATGTTAACTACACCTGGAGATTCTCCTTCCTCTTCCAACTTTTCAATGTGAAAAGGTGATGGCTTTTCATTATGAATTTGAATAATCTTTCATTTGAATGGTATTTCTAGATGTGAGTAGTCTAAGAAAATATATCTCCCTAACTTAGCCATTAACTCCCTTGAGAGGCACATGCTCAAGTGTGGTTCCATGTCAACCACTACCACTTCCTGGATCATCATGATTTGTGGCATACTATGAAGGACAATGGGAATGTCTTTGATTACTCCCACTATCTTGACTAGAGTCCCATAAAACTATAACACTCCTAGGCTACTCCTTGTATATTCCATCCCCATCACTTCACATACTGCCTTTGGCATGATAGTAGTCATAGCTCCAGAGTCGATCATACAGTTGTGTACAATCCACCCTTCCATTATGAGTGACAAATAAAATAGGGGTGGTCTATTATTTTCTATCACTAAAGTTGGTAGCGCTTATGCCAAGACTGTTTGAGAAGGATACTTCTAATATTTAGTAGTCTTCAAGGACTCTTGCAATAATTCAACTTGCCCTGGCAGCTATAGTGCATCATACAAGCTAAATTTTGCAGGTATCTTCTTCATTTCTTCCACAATATTGTAACTTGAGATGGTTGAAGCCTTTTCTTCTATTACCCATTCGTACTTGTCCCAATACTACTGAGTAGCTTCTACTCTTTGTATTTTTGTTAATGACAGGTGCTTGAGTCACTCGTCTTGCTCTTTCATTTCATTTTGCATTTGAGCAGTTGTTGTAGGTTGCGAAGTTGATACCTTAGTTTAAGTCTTTTCTTGAGCTTGCTTAGGCAATAAATCTTTTAACTTGATAAAATCCTGCTCTTTATTACTTACACCAGGTGTTTTCATTGGAGGTTATCATTTTTCATCTTACACCGTTGGCTCTATGAGCACCTTCAAAGGTTCGAGATCAACTGGATCTACCATTACTGGCTTCATCCTAGATCTCATAAGAACCAAAACTTGCTCCAAATATGACATCATAAAATTGTGATCAGCCTCCCTGATCATATTGACTTTTTCGCTAGCCAAAATCTTCGCTAGCGTTTGCACATAATTCATATGAACCATGCAGGTTTCTTCTCCATGAGGATCGTTGCATGTTGAACACCAATATGCCTTTTCTATTGCACTAGTCTCCTTATTTTCTAGCACTGTTGTGCTCTTCTTAGGGTCTCTACTGGCAGATGCTTGTTCCCGAGTAATCGATGGAGTTTGAAATCTCCTCGACCAAAATTCAGCCTTGGCTTACTTCTTTCTCATCGATGTAATCTCATTCGATATAGTTATTAAGGCTGATTTATTAGATTTTACTTCTTGCAATAATTTTGTAAGAGGATCAAGATTAGAAGATGTGGGTGGAGCTAGCAAAGGTAGATATGCTTGCAGTGCGGGTAATGACAATGGGATCAGAGGCACTGGCAATGTTGAAAAAGGAACATATACTGACAACTGGGGTACTAATCGAGTGGGCAACTATGGAAAACCTAGAGCCAAATATTGTGGGATAGGGATCAGAGTGATATGAGGTAGGCTAGAACTCCATGAGGGAACTAGATACATGGAAGGCATGGGTTGCAAAAATGCACTTGAATACAAATACTGTGGGAGATCAGGAAGAATGGGCATAGTCATTTTTGGGGGGAGCCTACCTATCACAATAAAATTAGATTTTACCTTTTGGGATTATGTGTACAGGTTTGGGAATGTAGTCACATTGGTCTACTGTACTACCATACCAATTTTAGTGCTAAATACCCTGAGATAGTAGAACACAACTTGCTCATGTGTGGGTCACAAACCATCATGAACTCTTTGCCAGCTTCGTGTGAACCTGACATTGAATTCAATTATCTCCTCCTATGGATGTCTCTAAATCATTGTAAATTGATACAGCAAGGAGTATGGATCGGCTTGTTCATGAAAATTTTTAATCAATAGCTTTGCTAACTGATCCCATGAAGTAATAGTGCTAGGTTGCAATGATCGATACTAGTACAATAATTTCTCTCTTAGAAAAAATAATAACTTTATCATCATGTCTTCATTCGTTATCCCATGGATCGTAGCCAAAGAAGCTACATCTTGAATGTGCCCATAGGTTGTTTTACCAGTACCATCATAAGTCAGCAAAGCCTTCAAAGCTACTTGGGGTACTGGATTTTGTGCTTGTAATTTCAAGGTCCCTGAGCTATTCCATATTAGGAACTTCCTGGGTGGCTATTTTTGTGGTGGATTCTGAGCCATGTGGATTGGTATATGAGGTGGAGCTTGAGGAACACCAGCGGTTGTGTGAGATGGAGGTTGAGGAAGGCTAGTGGTAATACTACCTGGGCTTGCAGGAGCAGAAAATACACCAGCTAGTCATGAGGATGTGACAGACGATATATGGGATATATGAGGTAATGAAGATGTACAGCATAAAGTGGCTAATAGAGGATGTTCTCCTAGCCTTTGGATATCAAGTTCGTAGAACTCAATTTGATGATCTAGATTTTTGGTCTTTGATCTTGTATTCATGAGACACATCTTTCATTGTCCTCATGCTTGGATATTTTTTAGTGTAATCAAGTCACCAGATGTTCTATCTATACATCACAAAGATGAACATCAAATCTTAATATCATTGGAAGTGGAACTTTTGAAGTCCCACCGGGCGTGCAAAAAATTGTTGGTCAAATATCTGCCTAATCATACAAAACTATGTTTGTGCACCCTAGATACGGCCAATATTGAATGATTATGGGAAATGAATGTCCTCTGTGTCAATATTCAGAGAGGGCTGGCTCCCAAACTAAATCCTACACTAGTTGAAGAATAGAGATGTAGGAAAGAAATTGGAAAATGCAGAAAGAAATGGGAAATATGGCCATAGGCCGAAATGTAGGATTTGGGGTAGACTAGAAGCAAGAAATTTACCCAAGCATGAGATAGAATCTAACAAAATAAAATCAGTAGAATTTGCTTATAATATTGTGAGAAAAACCTTCAAAATAACACTCCAACACTCACTCTCCTATCAGCAATATTCAAATTCAGATGTAGAATTTAAATTTAAAATTTAATAAAGAGGATAAGCGTAAAATAGAAGTGTGTAAAGCAGAATAAAATCACACAATATCACTTGCAAATTCAAAAACCTTATGTCTTCTATTGATGCAGATAACTTAAAGAAATATCTCGTAAAGTGTCTAACCTCTTTTACAATGGAAATTTAATTAGTATTTATAGAGGATTTCACCTCTTTCATTAAATGTAGATGAGAACAAAATTATCACAAATCAGGGACAAGAGTGAGAAAATTCCTCCTTGGAAATAATTAAAATCCATCTTTCTAGAACATAAATCCACCTTTCAAGGGAACATTCCAAGGAAATCAGTATTTTGGGCATCAGTGCACAAAAAATTAAGAGTCGTTCAATGTCTTGGAAATGCACTTCCTATCTTTGAAATCATGAAAACTTTTTTGTGCTTCTTATATATCTTCCTTATTCACTTGGGATTTACAATTTGAGTTACTTGCTGCCACCATCATTTAATGCCTATGAAAACCTGCTCTAGGTGCCTTTGAAATCTCGACTATATTCCTCATGGACTACGATGAAATTTCAAAATTGGATGGCTCTATTTCCATAATTGCTTCACCCTTTCAGTTCAAAAGTTGAGTTTACCCTCCAAAAAAAATACTTTTGCCCAACCTTCTATTGCTAGACGCGCTCACGCAATCCTCCTTTGAGAACGTGTTCACCCATGGGAGGGGTGAATAGGATGTTCACCCCTCAACCGGGGTGAATGTGATAGCATTTTGTTTTTGGGGTACATTTTCCCACGAGTGGGGTGAACGCGATTGTATTTCAATGTTGGGGTGTGTTCACCCATGGGAGGGGCGAATGGTATGTTCGCCCCTCATTCGGGGTGAATGCGAATTTGATTTATCATACCATTTTTAAGTTTCCAATCTTCCATCATATCACCCTTTGTCATTTTATTCACCCCAAGGTGGGGCTAACGGGGTGTTCGCCCCATCCTTGGAGCGAACGCACTTTCACGTTCTATCATTTTTTGACACTTTCAAAATTTTTAGTTCCTTAAGTCTTTCACCTTGATCTTTCTTCTTTTCATTTTACAAGCCCAAAGATACCTTTATTTTATAGTGCACTTATAGTATAGCAAACTTGAATCCCAAATAGAGTCTTACATTTGTTTAATAAACATGTATAATACCGATGCTAAAAGAATACATATGTAAACTAAACAGTAACATATGAAATTGATTAAAAATAAATATTACCGATTACAATCAAAAATACCCCAAAAAATACTTCGAACAAAATTCCCAATGTGGTGGGGTGCAAAACTGCCAACACCTTCATATTTGGTTTTGCAAACTGTCGTACACTATTTTATAACTAATTTGTTCAATTTTTCAATATTTCCAAATCGGGTAAGTTTTTCTTAATCGCCTAAACTACCAAATCGAGTAAATTTCTTTTGTATGACTTGTAGCATGTCTGGTGTACGATCTATATGAACTGAAATTTCATAAATATGCCAAATTAGATACTCTTCCTTATCAATCTCTCTCATACAAGTTTTGGGAAGTTTTGAGTTGTCAATTACTTCATCTTTACCAACATGCAAGTTCTTTCTTTAGGGTTTGAGAGAGTTCTCCACAATGGCAATATTCAAAAATCATACAACAACCTTCAATACATATTTCCTAATACAATATGCCTCATAGATCATTTCCAGGACTCACACCAGTGGGGATTCAATTCCATTATCCATAAATATAGAGAAGTAACATGCAACAACCAGATACTGCAAAACACTAATCCATCATTCCAAAAGTGTACAACATGTGAGAAAATACTATGCAATGTGATTCTTCATTTATTACTCTTCAATGGATATTAAAATCACTAACAGTTCCACAAGGATACACAATAAACCAGTAATTCCATACAATAATCATATAGATGCATTCAATAATCAGACTCATCAGACCAAACTTACGAAATTGAAAGGGGGTCTTATATAACATTGCACAAGCCATTCAAGTGGTTCTTGAGGCAATTACTTATTCACAACTACCCATGTATAATTAAATCCTTAAGTACACCCTTTTACTAAGTCTAATTACACCTATTATCAAATTCGTTTGCAATTAAAACTCAAATTACATGTTATTTTCATTTCATTGCACCTTGTGCATTTTACCTCTAGTTTCTATGTTTTACCTCCTCCTTGTAGGTTTTAATCCTACTTGTACGCTTTACCAAAACTATAAAAATTGTCAGAACCAGGCAAATCCTCTTTATCACTTCTTCTTCTTGGAGGTGGATTTGTTGCCTACATAACTCTATGGAATAGTTTAAGCATACATGGTAATTCGTAGACTGCAAATGAATTATAATAGGATGGATTATTAATAAAACACATCATATAGGATCTTGATGGGTGTAGTTATTAAATGTCTCAAATAAATGAGAGAGAGTAACTTCTTTGTGATGCAAAAACAAGCTTGTGATGTAGCAAATCTTATTGGTTTTAATGAAAAATCTGGTTACCTAAAATATTGATTGTACGAAGTAAGAATTGGAAAGAGGCCTAATAATGGAATGACTAGCTCATAGTGGAGATGAGAAAGATATTTTATTCCTATACACTTATAACACCTACATAGAAGGACTTATGTAGTGTGTGATGGAGCTTTCGACGGGATGAAAGAGGGAAAGCTAGCTTATTAGGGGTTAATGAGAAATATAGCTTGTAAATTAAATATTTACACCTAGTACACTTACATAGATGGACATATGTAAGACGTAGGGATGGGTGTGCCTCAAAAAAAGCCTAAGTGGAAAAAATATAGGTTGAGCATACATTAAAACTAGGAACTTCTAAAAGGATGTGGTTAAACTTAGGATCATTCCTTAATAAAATATTAAGATATGTTCTTATCTAATGAGGGAAAAAAAGTTCACTTTTGAAATGGAATTTTCGGTCGTGATATTTGGTATCAGAGTGCTTGGTTTGTAGGGATAGAGGCTTCCTTGTGTAAGATTAGTTGGTGTTGTATAATAAGATACATACCCATGTAAGTACTATACTTTACGTGAATAGAAATTCTATTGAAAGTTAATCCTATCTGTGTAGTTAAGATAACTAGGTATTTAGTTAATAATAGGAGGAACAATTCGAAGAAGTGATTATGATCTAATTCCTACTATCTATCTTATGTTTGGCCAAGGACAATACCACCAAATAGGAGAAGAGGGAGTGTTACCCATAAATGATTTCAACACAACAAACTAATGTTGAGGTTAGAACCCCAAATGTAGGTACAAACAATCCTAATAACAAGAGGAAAGACCTCACTACTACGGTTGCTCTACTATGTGAACAGATGGAAACACAAAAGCAATAGTTGGAATCCATAGTGAATTTGGATTTACAAACTAAGATATTTGGGAATAGATAAGCTAATGAACATCTTACCAAGGTATAGCAGGTAAGGAAACAATTAGAAACAAAAAATGGAAAATATTTGAAGTACGTAAAATCCTCAAAATTTAATTGAGAGGAAGGTGGTGATGCAATCAAAGCCTGGCTAAAGGAATTGGAAACCTTCTACAATATTAAGAATTACTCCACTAGGAACTGAATGTCCTCTGCCACCTTATATTTATAGGGTGTTGGACTAGATTGGTGGGAGACTTTTAGTATATATAGAGAAATCAAGGAAGTAGTTGATCTAAAATGGGAGGACTTTGTGATAGCCTTTAAAGAGAGGTTCCTCATAGAGTATTTCTATACCAATAAATTTGAAGAATTCACCAATATTAAACATGGAAATAGAGCAGTAGAGGCTTATCACTAGCAATTTATTAAGTTGTTGAAGTATATGTCTGCGTACAATGAAAATATGAAGATTCATAATTTATATTAGGATTTGATCCTAGAATAGGGTATGAAATGAACATGTGAGAGCCTAGTACTCTTTATAAGGCCTATGACTTGGCCAAAAAAGTTGAGACTTATCTTAATCCCTATTTTTATTATGAAGGAGCTTCCAAATAGGACAAACAAGCACTCAGGAAAAGAAACAGTGCAAGCTTCATGAAATGGGAGAGAATAGACCAACAAAAACTCCCAAGGGTAGGACAATAGAAATGACAAGAAATAGGGTAAGTTTAGGAAGAAATTTTATGTAAGGAACAACAATCACAATGGTAATAACAAGCCACCACCACAAGGGAAGCCTAACCCTCCATTAGTAGTGAAAGTAAAACGATAGAAGCAGAAAATATATCCAAGATCCATGAGTGGATTTTTTGATTGTGGAGAACCTCATTATGCCAATAATTTACCACTTAGAGTAGGATCAAGTTCAAAGGGAAAATAACCCACTTATAAGGAACCTACTCATAAGATCTATGCAGTGATAGGGAGTTAAAATCTAGAAATGCAAGCCACTCCTTTGCTTATAAAGGGTAAGATTTTTGGTAGAAATATTAAAATTTTGATAGATAGTGGAGCTACAGATAGCTTTGTTTCTACTAATTTGATCAAGGATATACCAGAAATTCTAGGAATCTTGGCACATAGGTGGAAGGTTGAGTATGGTTTAGGATAAACCTACTCTGTATATTAGTGTTATCCTATGACTGAAATTACCCTACCTAGTGGTACTACCATTGGATGTCTTTATGTAGCATCGCTACATGCTTTTGATATTGTCTTAGGAATGGATTGGTTACAAGCACATAAGTTTGTGATCAATTTCCAGGACAATTGGATTGAGCATTCTGAATATGGTAAGAAAATATAGATGGTGTATAGCCTGCAAGGGGCTTTTCAACATCAAATCCTCTCGATAATGCAACTTAAGAAATCCATTAAAAGGGGAGGAATAGTTTATGTAGTTAAAATAAATGAAATTGAAAATGAAAAGAAGAGATGTTTGAGAAACAACCAATACTTCAAGATTTTAGGGATATATTTCTAGAGTATTTACCTGAATTACCACCAAGACGTGATTTTGATTTCACAATTGATCTTAAACTGGAGATAGAGCCTATTCATAGGGATCCTTGTAGAATAAACTCTATTGAGATGCAGGAGCTCAAAGTGCAACTATAGGGGTTGCTAGAGAAAGGATTAATCAGATCGAGTGTGTCACCATAGGGTGCACCAATGTTGTTTGTTAAGAAAAAGGATGGGATTGTGCATAGATTATAGAATTCTCAACAAGGCAACCATTAAAAATAGATATCGTCTACCCAAAATTGAAAATATTTTTGATAAGTTAAGATATGCTACCATATTTTCAAATTATTAATCTGAAATCCGTATATCATCAACTGAGAATCCATGAAGAGGACACCCATAATATAACAATTAAAACTCGGTATGGATACTATGAGTTTACAATTCTACCTTTTGGTCTAACAAATTCTCTAGTAGCATTCATGAATTTAACTAATAGTGTTTTCAAGAAACACCTCGACCGATTCATCCTTATATTCTTGGATGATATTTTGGTATACTCTCAAAATAATTTAGAGTACGACAGACATCTTAGGATCTTGTTGGAGTTACTAAGGAAGAATTAGTTAAATGGGAATATATCCAAGTGTGACTTCTATGTGTTAGAAGTATAGTACTAAAGACATATAATATCATATGAAGGGATAGCAGTGGATCCTAGGAATATTGAGGCTATACTATATTGGCCAATGCCTACTAATGTGACTAAAGTATAGAGCTTCATAGGTCTGACTCAATATTACAAGATCTATGTGAAATATTACTTCAAGATAGCAATTGTAATAACTAACATTTATATGAGGTGAAGGAGTTGAAGTGGATAGAGAAATGTGAGGTAACATTTAATTTGCTTAAAAAAAACTCACTAAAACCCCTATATTTAAGATACTAGATCCTCAAGGTAGTTTTTCAATGTGCATCGATGCATCCTTGGAAGGTTTGGGTGGAGTTATTTCACAGGATTGATCAATTGTAGCTTATGGCTCAAGAAAGCTCAAAATATATGAGTTTAACTATGCTACTTATAACCTAGAGTTGGCAGCAGTTGTGTACGCTCTCAAAATCTGGTGACACTATATGGTGGGAAGACCCTTTGAATTGATAATTGACTATTAAATTTTTAAGTATATATTTACTCAACCTTTGCTCAATGTCAAAAAAAGGAGATGGATAGAGTTTCTCACAAAGTATGATTTTGGTATCGAATACATCAAAGGGAAGGAAAACAAGGTTTTTGATGCCCTTAGGAGGAGAAAATACATTTTTTTTTGACCCACATTCATATACAATTGATGGAACAAGTCAAATAAATGCAACATCAAGGTGTGTATTGCAACCAAATTTAAGAAAATATGGAAAAAATTTGAGGAAAACAAGGAATTCAACATCAAGGATGGTTTCTTATGCTTCAAGGACAGGGTAATAATTCTTGAGGTAGGTGATCTAAGGAAAATGATCATGAATTAAGCACATAGGTCTCCCTATTCTACTCATCCAAGAGGAGCAAATATGATTGAAAATATGAAGAGAACCTTTTATTGGTCAAGAAAGAAGAGAGATATCATTGAATTTGTTGCTCAGTGCCTAGAACACCAAAAGGTTAAGGCAAAATACAAACATCCTATAGGACTATTGTATTTGTATGAAGTACCCATGCAAAAATGGTAGTTAATATCTATGGACTTCATTGTAGGATTACCCAAAACTAGGTTTCAACATAACACAATCCTAGTTACGATTGACAAATTGACCAAGGTTGCATATTTTATACCCAATAATACCAATGATGATGTCATGGTTGTGGCTAACATATTTACTAAGGAGATTTTTAGGATTCATGGTTTCTCAAAAGTGATTATATTAGATAGGGACTCGAGGTTTACATCCAATTTTTGGCAAGTCTTACATTGTGCCATTAGTACTAGGTTAAACATTAGTTCTACATATCACCCAAAAATTGATGGGTAAACTGAGAGGGTGAACTAGGTATTGGATAATATTCTTTGATTGTGTTGTATAGATCAAAATATCCAATGGGAATATTATCCACACCTGGTAGAAATCACATACAATAATGATCATAATACGACCTTAGGTGTGGCTCCTTTTGAAGCTTTGTATGGTAGGAGGTGTAGGACACCCTTGTCATGGGATAATCTAGAGGACCAGGTTGTGCTTGGGCTAGACATGGTTAGAGAAATGGATAACCAGATGAGGATAATTAGAGAAAGGCTTAAGGAAGTTTTTGACCACTAGAAAATTTATGTTGATCTTAAAAGGTCACCAAGAGAGCTTTTAGTTGGTGACAAGGTGTTTATGAGGGTGAGACCAAGGAAGAGTGTTATAAGGTCAACAAAACTAGATCCTTGTTTTGTTGGATCCTTCAACATTATGGAAAATATTATTCTTGTGGCACATCAACTAGCCCTACCACTTAGTTTATCGAATATTCATGACACCTTTCATACATCCTTGCTTAGAAAATACATTGCTAATTTTGATCATGTATGGTACTTTTCTAATTTGCAGATGGTAGACCAAGAGGCTATAGCGGTGCATCCAATTAAAGATATTTGAGTTTACTTCTAAATAAATAAATAAAGGGACTATGGAGCAATGCAAGGTCTAGTGGGACCGCTATTTCAAGAAAAATGCTACTTGGGAGAAAGTGGTAGATATGCAGAGATACTTTTCATTCTTGTTTGAGAATATTATGTAATTTTTTTAATTTTTGAACCTTTTAAAACACAGAAGACTATGTTAAGCCTAACAGGGATGGGATGTCATGACCCTACCTTGGAAAAAAAAATCACTAGATGGATTTATGTTTTGCTATGTTATTCAGTTGATGGAATGATTGACTATTTCATGACTAGTTTCTATAGACATACATTTTATGCAAGAAAATGATGAATCTTGTTGATAGAATGATTGATTATTTCATGTTTAATATCCATAAAATCTATATCTTATGGAATAATGTGATGTTGCTAATTGATTAGCACTTTTGCAGGAACAGGATTTCTTGCAAATGGAAGAAAGAACTAACCATCGAGAATGGGATGTAAGGATTGGAAATGATATGATGATCTATTTCATCGGTAGCTCGAGCAACATGGATAATTGCTCCTTCATGTAGTTGCATAGCATGATTTGCATATTAGTTTGGATGATAGTGATTTTTGTGTGCTAATATTCTGTGGATGTGATTTCATGGCCTTTTAATTTTGATTGAAAAGGAATTTCATGTGATATTAAATTGGTTCTTTACAAAAATAGGGAAGGATCATTATTATTATTTGTTTGAACACAATAATGACTAAAGTTTTTTATTAACATCACTATTGATGACTATAGTGCCTTAATTTATTCAAGGAAAGGAAACATGTTTGAGTGGAAAATACTGTCAACCTTGTGTTTTAGATTTGTGAATTATTATTTTTCCAAATGAAAGGTTTGCTCTAATGATTAGCAATTAAAAGTTGATTAATTATGAAATCATTGTTATCATTTGGTATGTTTGTATTTCTATTTGAGATGTAGATAAGATCTAGGGTGACTCATAATTAAACTAATTGGTTGGCCATCCTTCATTATGTATCCTATTTAGAGTGAATATGGGTGGAGTGCTTGTAAAGATAGTGCATCACCCACTAACGGTGCTCAAGAAAATTGGGTGATGGGTTAAATGGAGGTCTCTATTCTAGTGGGATAAGTAAAAAGGATAGGATAGAACAAAATGGAAGGAGTAGAACAGGAGTGATAGAATATCAACTATGTTGTACTAAATCATTTTTCAAGGTCTAGAATTGCTACATTTAGGTAATGTCTTGAGGAACTCATGCCAGTTAGAAAAATAGGAAGTGTATATTTCCTTGGTTAATTTTGAATGAAAATCTAGTTAAAATGGAAATATAGCAAAATTTCGTTCAACCATTTGGGATGAATTCTTGACCTTGTACTAGGTAATGGGAAATGACACCATACAGTATACTAGAATATTATATTTATTGCTAAAAACTTTGGACTACATATATTTGAAGTCTATTTGTAGAGGATAAGAACCTGTGGTTGCTATTGTTTGCTCATAGTTGTTCCTGGAAGTTGAAATATGAAGGAATAAATCCTAGAAATGATCTATTGTGAATGAGTAAGAGTAGAATAGAAACATTTTAGAATACTCATGGAAGGAACTTTGAGATAGTTTGCAATGTAGAATTATTAGATGACTCAATTCTCATAGAACTAACGCTTGTTCATAGTGTTGTCTTTTGCTTCCTAGAAATCTATGAATGTCAAACATAGTGTTGTATAGTATGGTAAATTCTTTTACATCACACTAAATTACACCAGGAATAAAGAAAATTCAAGTGTCATCCTTTAGCTTTTCATATATTACAAAGATTTTAGACCGCTCGAGCTAGCATTTATTTCAAATGATTAAACGATGTGAGGGATAGATAGGAATGATATTTTTGTAAAGAAGATGAAAGGTTCTTCCTCTTATTTTATGAAAGCTTTAAAAATTTAAATTGTATCCTTTCAAACAACCTATGAAATTATGGTACGTTACAATTTATGGTTTCTACCATGGTTACTAAAATATTATATAGTATGTTTAGAGGACAAGAGGATTTTTTGAGTCCAAAAAACCTAGAAATAATAAGGACGACTATGTTTGAATGATACACTTAGCATGTGTAATTCATTCTTGTAGAGTGATGCAATACCGCTATGTCTGAGGGTGAATATGATGTAGTTTATAAGCTTGTTGTTTATGCTTTTGAAGAGCTTATTCTTTAATTTTAGTTTAGTATAAGGAAATATAACTAGCATGTATTAAATTATAACAAAATATTGGTTGTATGTTAAAGAAAGTATGCATGCATACGGGATGTACGTAATATTTCATTGTAGTTATGGAAATACTATGACATCAAGTTATTAAAAAGATTTAAAATTTATATTTGGAATCTTGTATTAATATTAATGCAATATAACGTGATTGTTGATATGACGGTTGTAGTATATCATAAATGTCACTAATATAATTTGTTTCGATCAGATTATAAAACTATAAGAAGAACTTAATGTTGGAATAGTACAACATGAGTTTCAAGTGTTCTTTGGGAGACTTTGTGGCATAGCTTCTAGTATTGAAATAGGATGGAAATGATTTCAATGCTTCTTCTTTTATTCCTTTGTATCGAGGCACTGGAGAAGAGTATGGGATCTTCTTTAGTGTTCTTGTCATTTTTCGAAGGCAATGGTTGATGCATTATGATGCAAATTTCCTTTTTTTGCATGATTTGATGGATTAATTCATAATGTAAAATATAGTTGTAAGGATATTCATATGTTGGAGGTATGGGCTCCATGGAATACCAATAGTTTAGTTTTGGAATCCAAATGAAAGTATGGATTGAAATATTGATCCATTATGCATAAGCATAGAAACTCTAAAGGAAATTTTAATGAAACAAAGGTATTATGGAATACCTTTATGGTATGTATGAAATCATACATTTAATGAAATAAAGGAGCAATAAATGAATTAAGGTTGGGTTTATTCCCCATGAGGGTTCCCAAGATAACTGTGATGTTGTGTGACCTTGTGTGGAAACTCTTTTTTTATGGTTGGCTAAAGGGAATTGCTATGTTTATTTTACTAAATGGATATTTTAAAGTGAAGTCATTCTTAATTTAATTATGCATTAATATTTAATTTAATATCCATGGAATGATTATGTCTTACATATTAAACCTTGCTAATTATAGAAGGATTAGTGTACATTGTTTAAAAAATAAATTAAGAGTGAAAATGTTGTTGAACATTTTATACTCTTTATATATATATATATATATATATATATATATATATATATATATATATATGTGTGGGTGTTACACTATGAATCATACTTTCTTTACAAATTCAACAATTGCTTGTCTTTAAATCTATGGAATAGTTTAAGCCATGCATAGTAATTCGTAGTCTAAAAATGAATTATAATAGGATGGATTATTACTCAAACACATTTTAAAGGATCTTGATGGGTGTAGCTATTATATGGCTCAAATAATGAGAAGAGAGTAACTTCTTTGTGTTGCAAAAATAAGCTTGTGATGTAGAAAATTCTATTGGTTTTAATGAACAATTTGGTTACCTAAAATATTGATTATACGAAGTAAGAATTGGAAATAGGTCTAATAATGGAATTATTAGCTCATCGTAGAGATGATAAGGATAGTTGATTCCTATACGCTTATAGCACCTACATAGAAGGACTTATGTAGTGTGTGATGGAGCATGCCTTTTTCAACAAGATGAAAGAGATAAAGCTAGCTCATTAGGGGTTATAAAGAAAGATAGCTTGTAAATAAAATATTTACACCTAGTACACTTACATAGCTGGAAATATGTAATATGTAGGGATGGGTGTGCCTTGAAAAGGGTCTAAGTGGAAAATCAATATAGGATGAGCATATATTATAACTAGGAACTCCTAAAAGTATGTGGTTAAACCTAGGATCATTCCTTGATAAAATATTAAGATTAACTCTTATCTAATAAGGAAAAAATAAGTTCACTTTTGGAATGGAATTTTTGGATCATGATATTTGGTATCAGAGTGCTTGGTTCGTAGGGATAGAGGCTTCCTTGTGTAATATTAGTTGGTGTTGTGTAAGAGGATACGTACCCACATAATGACTATTATTTACATAAATAGAATATTTGTTGAAAGTTAACCCCGTCTATCTAGGAGGAACAATTCAAAGAAGTAATTGTGATATAATTTCTACTATCTCTTCTATGTGTGGCTAGGGATAATTTTGCCAAAGAGGATAAAAGGGAGTGTTACCCCATTAATGAAGTAGACATGACAAACTAATGTTGAGGTTAGGACCCCACATGTAGGCACAAATAATCCTAATAATGAGAGAGAAGACCTCACTACTATGGTTGCTCTACTACGTGAACAAATGGAAACACAAAAGCAACTATTGGATTCCATAGTGAATCAGGATTCATAGGCTAGGAGCTTTGGGAATAGACAAGCTAATGAATCACTTACCGAGGCACAACAGGTAAGAAAATAGTTAGAATGAAAAATGGAAAAAGATATGGATGTAAAATCCTCTAAATTTAATGGAGAGGAAGGTGGTGATGTAATCGAAGCCTGACTAAAGGAATTGGAAACCTTTTGCAATATAAAGAATTACTCCACTAGGACCCAAATGTCCTATGCCACCTTATATTTATAGGGTGTTGGACTATATTGGTGGGATACTTTTAGTATAGATAGAGGAATTAAGAAAGTAATTAATATAAAATGGGAGGACTTTGTGGTAGCCTTTAAATAGATGTTTCTTAAAAAATATTTCTATACCAGGAAATTTGAAGAATTCACCAATCTTCGTTAGGGAAATAAGATAGTGGAGGCTTATCACCAAAAAATTATTAAGTTGTTGAAGTATGTGCCTGCATATAATGAAAATATGAAGATTTAAAAATTCATATTAGGATCTAATCCTAAAATAGGGCATGAAGTGAACATGTGAGAGCCTAGTACTCTTTAGAATGCCTATGACCTGGCTAGAAAAGTTGATACTTGTATTAAGACATATTTTTATTATGAAGGAGCTTTCAATCAGGAAAAAAAGACACTCAAGAAAAGAAATTATGCAAGTTTCATGAAATGGGAGAGAGAGTAGACCAATAAAAACTCCCAAGTGTAGGAAAAAATAAATGATAAGAAACAAGGTAATTTTAGGAAGAAATTTTGGAGAAAGAACAACAATCACAAAAATGATAATAACAAGCCACCACCACAAGTGCAGTCTAACCCTCCATTAGGAGTGAAATCAGAAGTTTAGAAGGAAAAAATAGATCCAGGACCCAAGAGTGGATGCTTTGATTGTGTAGGACCTCATTATTTCAATAGGTGTCTAGTCAAAGCAGGACCAAGTTTGAAGAGAAAAGAACCCTCTTATAAAGAACTTGCACACAAGAAACATGATCATAAGATCTATGCAACAACAGGGAGTCAAAACCTAGAAGAGCAAGCCACTCCTTTGCTTATAAAGGGTAAGATTTTTGGTAGAAATATCAAAATTTTGATAGATAGTGTAGCTATAGATAGCTTTGTTTCTACTAATTTGATCAAGGATATATCGAAAAGACCAAAAAAATTGGTACATGGGTGGAAGGTCAAGTATGGTTTTGGATAAACCTACTCTGTAGATCAGTGTTATTCTATGACTAAAATTACCCTACCTAGTGGTACTACCATTGGATATCTTTATGTAGAACTGCTACATACTTTTTATATTGTCTAAGGATTGGATTGGTTACAAGCACATAAGGTTGTGATCAATTTCTAGGATAGATGGATTGAGTATTCTAAATATGGTAAGAAAATACAGAGGGTGTATAACCTGCAAGGGGATTTTCAACCCTAAATCCTCTCAATAATGCAACTTAAGAAAGCCATTAAAAGGGGAGGAATAGTTTATGTAGTTAAAATAAATAAAAATAGAAAGGAAACGAAGGAAGAGGTGTTTGAGAAACACCTAGTAATTTAGGAGTTTAAGAATATATTTTTAGAGGATTTACCTGGATTACCATTAAGATGTGAGTTTGATTTCATAAATGAACTAAAAGTTGGGACAAAGCATTTTTATAGGGATCCTTATAGAATGAATCCTATTGAGATGCAGTAACTAAAAGTGTAGCTACAGGGGTTGTTGGAGAAAGAATTAATCAAACCAAGTGTGTCACCATGGGGTGCACCAGTGTTGTTTGTTAAGAAAAAGGATGGTTTCTTGAGATTGTGCATAGATTATAGAATGCTCAACAAGGAAACCATTAAAAATATATATCCTCTACCCAAAATTGAATATATTTTTGATCAATTAAGATATGCTACCATATTTTCAAATATTGATCTAAAATTTGGATATCATAAATTGAGAATCCACGAAGAGGACACCCATAAGATAGCATTTAAAACTCGATATGGACACTACAAGTTTACAGTTCTACCTTTTGGTCTAAAAAATGCTTCAATAGCATTCATGAATTTAATGAATAGTTTTTTAGGAAAAAATTGGATCGATATGTCCTTATATTCTTGTATGATATTTTGGTCTACTCTCAAAAAAATTTATAGCACAGCAGACATCTTAGAATCATGCTAGAGTTACTAAAGAAAAATTAGTTTTTTGGGAATCTATCCAAGTGCAACTTCTATTTGTTAGAAGTACAGTTTTAGGACATATAATATCATCTGAATGGATAGTAGTGGATCCCAAGAAGATTGAGGCTATACTGAATTGGCCAGTGCCTACTAATGTGACTAAATTACAAAGCTTCATAGGTTTGACTAGATATTATGGGATCTATGTGAAAGATTACTCCAAGATAGCAATTGCAATAACTAACCTTTAGAGAAGGGGAAGGAGTTAAAATGGAAAAAGAAATGTGAGGTAAACTTTAATTTTCTTAAACAAAAAATCACTATAATCCCTATATTGAAGGTACTAGATCCTTGGAATGTTTGGATGGAGTGCTTTCACAATATGGATCAATTGTAGCTTATGGCTCAAGAAATCTCAAAATACATGAGGTTAACTATGCTACTCATGACCTAGAATTGGTAGTAGTTGTGTACACTCAAATTTTGGTGATACTATCTGGTGGGAAGACCCTTTGAATTGAGAACTAACCATCAAAGTTTGAAGTATATATTTACTCAACCTTTGCTCAATGCTAGACAAAGGATATGGATGGAGTTTCTCATCGAGTATGATTTTGGTATCAAGTACATCAAAGGGAAGGAAAACAAGGTTTTTGATGCCCTTATGAGGAGAAGATACATTGCTATTTTGGCCCATATCCATATAGACTTGATGGAACAAGGAAAAGAAATGCATCAGGATGTGTATTACAACGAAACTCGAGAAATGATGGAAAGAAAACCCAAGGAAAACAAGAAATTCGACATCAATGATGATTTCTTATACTTCAAGGATAGAGTAGTAATTCCTGAGTTAGGTGATCTAAGTAAAATGATCATGAATGAAGCACATAGGTCTCCCTATTCTACTCATATAGGAGGAGCAAATATGAGAGAAAATATGAAGAGAGACATCACTGAATTTGTTGCTCAGTACCTAGAATATAAAAAGGTTAAGGCAAAACACAAAAACCTGTAGGACTATTGTATTCACATGAAGTACCCATGTAAAAATGGTAGGTGATATCTATGGAATTCATTTTAGGATTACCTAAAACTAGGTTCCAACATGACAGAATACTAGTTGTGGTTGATAGATTGACCAAGGTTACGTATTTTATACCCAAGAATACCAATGATGATGTCGTGGTTGTGGCTAATAGATTTACCAAGGAGATGTTTAGGCTTCATGGTTTCTCAAAAGTTATTATATCATATAGGGACTCAAGGTTTACATATGAGTTTTGGCAAGCCTTAAATCGTGCCATTGGTACTAGTTTAAACATTAGTTCTACATATCACCCAAAAATTGATGGGCAAACTGAGAGGGTGAACCAGGTGTTGGAGGGTATGCTTCGCATGTATTGTATGGATAAAAATACCCAATGGGAAGATTATCTACACTTGGTATAATTTTTATACAACAATAGTCATCATACGGTCTTAGGTATGGCTCCTTTCTAAGCTTTGTGCGATACGAGGTGTAGGACACCCTTATCATGGAATAATCCAAAGGATTGGGTTGTTCTTGGGCCATACATGGTTAGGGAAATGGAGAACCAATTGAGGATAATTAGAAAAAGGCATAAGGAAGTTGTTGACCATTAGAAAAATTATGCCAATCTTAAAAGGTCACCAAGAGAATTTTTAGTTGGTGATAGGGTGTTTCTAAGGGTGAGGTCAAGGAAGAGTGTTATAAGGTCAACAAAACTAGGCCCTTTTTTTGTTGAACCCTTAAAAATCATAGAAAATTTTAGTCCTATGGCATATCGACTCACCCTACCACTTAGTTTATCGAAGATTCACGACACCTTTCATATATCCTTGCTTAGAAAATATATTGCTAATCTTGATCATATGTGGCAGTTTTCTAATTTACATATGGTGGACCCATAGGCTATAGAGGTGTGTCCAATAAATATACTTGAGTTCCATTTAAAATCAATGAGGAAATGGACTCTGGAGCAATGCAAATTCCAATGGGACCATTATTCCAAGAGAAATGTTACTTGGGAGAAAGTGACATATATGCAGAGACACTTTTCGTTCCTATTTTAGAAGGTAATGTAATTGTTTTTTTTTTATGTTTGAACCTTTTAAAACATAGAGGATTGTATTAATCCTAAGAGGGGTAGGATTTCATGACCCTCCCTTGCCATATTTTTTCACTGGATGGATTTATGTTTTGTTATATTATTTAGTTGATGGAATGATTGACTATTTCATGACTAATTTTTGCAGACATATATTTTATGCAAGAAAATGATGAATCTTGTTGATGGAATGATTGATTATTTCATGTATAATATCCATAAAATCTATATCTTATGGAATAATATGATGTTAATTGATTGGCACTTTTGTAGGAATAGGATTTCTTGCAAATGGAAGAAAGAACTAACCACCGATAATGAGATGTTGTAAGGATGGGAAATGATATGATGATCTATTTTATCGACATCTCAAGAAATATTGATAATTGCTCCTTCATGTAGTTTTATAGCATGATTTGCATATTAGTTTGGATGATAGTGCTTGTTGTGTGCTAATATTTTGTGGATCTGATTTCATGGCTTATAATTTTGATTGAAAAGGAATTGCATGTTATATTAAATTGGTTCTTTGTAAAAAATAGGGAAGGATCCTTATTATTTTTTGTTTGAACACAACAATGACTAAGGTTATTTATTAACATCACTATTGATGACTATAGTGCTTTTATTTATTCAAGGAAAGGAAACATGTTTGAGTGGAAAACCTATCAACATTGTGTTTTATATTAGTGAGTTATTATTTTGCCAAAGGAAAGGTTTGCTTTGATGATTAGCAATTAAAAGCTTATTAATTATGAAATCATTTTTATCATTTGGTATGCTTGTATTTCCAATTGAGACATAGATAAGATCCAGGGTGCCTCATCATTAAACTACTTGGTTAGCCACCCTTCATTATGTATCCTATTTGGAGCAAATATGGATGGAGTGCTTGGAAAGATAGTGCATCATCCACTAATAGTGCTCAAAAAAATCGGGTTATGGGTGGAATGGAGGTATCTATTTTGGTGGGAGAAGGAAAAATGCTAGGTGATAATGGAAGGGAAGTAATATAATGAGAGCGAGATAATATCAACTATATTGTACTGGTTCATTTTTTGAGGTCTAGAACTACTACTTTCAGGTAAGTTCTTGAGGAACTCATACCGGTTGGAAAAACTAGAAGTATATATTTCCTTGGTTAATTTTGAAAGAAAAATCCAGTTAAAATGGAAATATAGCAAAATTTTGTTCAACCATTTGGGACAAATTCTTGACCTTATACTAGGGAATGGGAAATGACACCATACCAATATTCTAGATTATTATTTTTATTACTAAAAACTTTGGACTACGTAGATTTGAATTCTATTTGTAGAGGATAAGAACCTATAGTTGCTACTAAGGTGAACGAATGAATCCTACAAATGATCTATTATGAATGAGTAAGAGCAGAGTAGAAACCTTTTATAACACTCATGGAAGGAACTTTAGGTAGTTCGTAATGTAGAATTATTAGACGACTCTATTCTCATAGAACTAACGCTTATCCGTAGTGTCGTCTATTGCTTCCTAGAAATCTATGAATATCAGACTTAGTGTTCTATGGTGTGGTAACTTCTTTTACATGACACTGAATTACACCAAGAATATAGAAAATTCAAGTGTCATCATATAGCTTTTCATATATTATAGAGAGTTTAGACGTCTAGACTAGTGTTTGTTTCAAAGGATTAAATGGTGTGAGGGATAGATAGGAATGATAGTTCTGTAAAGAAGATGAAAGGTTCTTCCTCTTGTTATATGGAAGCTTTAAAATTTTAAATTGTATCCTTGTATACAACCTATGAAATTGTGGTATATCAAAATTTATGGTTTCTACCATGGTTACTAAAATATTATATAGTATGTTTAGAGGACACAAGGATTTTTAGAGTCCAAAACAAGCTGGAAATTATGAGGATGGTTGTGTTGGGATGATACCCTTAGCATGTGTAACTCATTCTTATAGAGTGACACAATGCCACTATGTCTAGGGGTGAATATGATGTAGTTTAAATTGTATCCTTGTATACAACCTATGAAATTGTGGTATGTCAAAAGTTATGGTTTCTACCATGGTTACTAAAATATTATATAGTATGTTTAGAGGACACAAGGATTTTTAGAGTTCAAAACAAGCTGGAAATTATGAGGATGGTTGTGTTGGGATGATACCCTTAGCATGTGTAACTCATTCTTATAGAGTGACACAATGCCACTATGTCTAGGGGTGAATATGATGTAGTTTATAAGCTTGTTTTTTATGCATTTGAAAAGCTTATTCTTTGATTTCAGCTTAGTATAAGGAAATATAACTAGCATGTGTTAAATTGTAATGAAATATTGGTTGTATGGTAAGGAAAGTATGCATGTGTATGGGATGTACGCAAGATTTTATTGTAGCAATGGAAATATTGTGATTTCAAGTTTTTATTAAAAATATTTAAAATTTAGTTTTGGAATCTTGTATTAATACTGATGCAACATAACATGACTTTTGATATGATTGTTGTAGTATATCATAAATGCCATTAATATAATGTGTTTCAATCAGATTCTAAAACTAGAAGAAGAACTTAACGTTGGAATAGTCCAATGTGAGTTTTAAGTGTTCTTTGGGAGACTTTGTGGCATATTTGCTAGTATTGAAATATGGTGGAAAGGATTTCAATGCTTCTTCTTTTATTCCTTTGTATCAAGATGTTAGAGAAGAGTATGGGATCTTCTTTAGTGTTCTTATCATTTGTCGAAGGCAATGGTTGATGTATTATGATGAGGAGTTCCTTTGTTTGCATGATTTGACGGATTAATTCATAATGTAAAATATAGTAGTAAGGGTATTCATGTGTTGGAGGTATGGGCTCCACGGAATGACACTAGTTTAGTTTTGAAATCCAAATGAAAGTATGGATTGAAGGATTAATCCATAATGCATAAGCATAGAAACTCTAAAGGAACTTCCAAGGAAACAAAGGTATTATGGAATGCATGGATGGTATGTATGAAATCATGCATTTAATTAAATAAAGGAGCAATAAATGAATTAAGGTTGGGTTTATTCCCTGTGAGGGTTCCCAGGATACTTGTGATGTTGTGTGACCTTGTGTGGAGACTCTTTCTTTATGGTTGTATTTTTCTTAAAGTGCTAATGGGAATTTATATGTTTCTATTAATAAACGAATTTTTTAAAGTGAAGTCATTCTTTATTTAATTATGCATTAAATTCTGATTTAATATCCATGGAATGAGAATAGTTCCATCTCATCAGTTGGGATAAGGTATGTAACCCAAATCCCAAGGAGGCCTAGGACTCAAAAGAATCTTCAAAACCTTGTCCTCCTGTCCAAGCAGGCATGGAAGGTCTTTACCAACTTTGACTCTGAGTGGGTTTCCATAATTAAAAGGAAATATCTCCAAAACCTCTCTTTCATGGATGATAACACTCCCACTAATGGTTCTACTTTTTGGTAGACTATCATTCAGACTAAATCCCTCATCAGCAAAGGCACTTTATGGCATCTGGGCACTGGCACTACTATATTTTTTTGTACTAATGGGTGGATAAAAGAAATATCTCTCTCTGAGGTCCTAAAGGTATCCATCCTAAAACCTATTTTGGATAGGAGGTTTGGTAGCAAAGTAGTGGATTTCATTGAAAATAATTCCCACTACCAATGAAATCAACCACATATCGAGGGCAGGTATTGCGTTATCTTGCATTCTCAAGGCTATTATTATCTCGATTATAGCTTCTCCTAATTATCCTAGTCTAGAAAGAAAATGACAATGGGGAATTCTCTGTTAAATTAGCTTATCTCCTCCTCAATCCTCAAGTTTCTACCATTTCTTTCAACCTTGTTTGGTTTAAGTATCTCATTCCTAAAATTGGGTTCTTTTCTTGGCTTGCTATCCAAAACAAGATCCTTACCACTGATAATTTGATGAAAAGAGGTATGACTGTGCCTAATAGATGCCATATGTGCCTTTCTGCCTGGGAATCTATTAATCACCTTTTCATAGATTGTGCCTATGCTAGAGAAGGAATGAGCCACCTTTTGTCTACTTTTCATGTTCAGTGGGCTCAACCTAATTCCCTCTTAGACCTCTTTGTCCAATGGCCTAATCCCTTCATCAATCCAAAGCTTTCCTTTTTGTGGAAAATTTACCTTCATCATTTCATTTGGTAATTTTGGCTTGAAATAAATAGCAAAATTTTCTTGCTCTCTTAAAATGATCCCATTTCCACAACCAACAAAGATATTACTTATGCCATAGAGAATTCCCATATATTATACTATGTCAATTACCCTAGCCTTGGCTCTAAAATTAAGCTCCTCCAATCCTTGAATATTCTCATCCTTTCTAATATGGCTCCTTCTCCTTCTTATCCTAGGATCAATGCTTGTTGGAAGCTGCCCCCTAAGGGGTGGTTAAAGTTAAACTTTGATGGTGCTTCTAAATGGAATCCCGGATTAGTAGGAGTTGGTGGTGTTGTAAGGGACCACAAGGGAGACATTTTAATAGCTTTCTTTGAGCACCTTGACCATCAAACAAATCATGTAGCTAAAGCTTGGGGGCTCTAGAGAGGTTTGCACATCATCAGGGATTTAAAAATAAATTTGCACATTGAGGGTGATTCCCTCAACATCATTAAGTATATCAACAATGACAAAAATCCTTCGTGGAACATTCGCTCAATCATTTAGGAGGTCAATATTTGAATTAGTAAGCAAAGCAATATGGTGGCTTTCCATGTGTATTGTGAAACCAACAAGGTTGTTGACTGCCTTGCAAATATAGGAGTTGCCCAATCTGCTCTCTTTATTTGGCACCATAATGCCCCTCAAATTGTTCTCAATGTTGCATCAATAGATTACCCGAAAGGCTCCATGAGTATCTAGTTCTTTCTTCCATGGGTCCATGATTTTCTTTATCATTGTTATATATATGTATCTTGATCTCCTTTACCCCAGTCCTTGACATGAGTTTTCCTTCACCATTTATGGGCCCACCATCTCCATCTATCAATGGTTCATTTCCACTAATACCCATCATGTTCATTCCCTTTACCCCCTTTCCACCTCCATACTCTGATTCATGTGCCTCCTCATTTTCCCATGATAGCCTCCTCACCATATCTTTCCATTCTCGTACCTAAATATTGTACACAAAGATCAAGCGTCTATTATTTTCAAGATAATCTGCGTGTTTCCAAAAATTGTTGTTTCAAGGTTGCTTTCCCTTGGAAGACGCATGGTTTTTCTAACATGGAGCTTTGTCAAGATCATCATTTAACCCATGTGGATATTAGCCCTAGGCATTCCAACACTCCCTATTCCCCTTGCTATCAATACCTTCATCGTGCCTGCATTTATTTTTGGCTTCTCGACATGGGCTCCTTTCTATTGAATACCTATTTAAGTTGTCCCTGGCTTGTGATTTCCTTTACCACCTACATGTACCAACTATTTTATCCCTACTTTCAACCTAGTTTGCTTGTAGGTCATCCCTGGTGTTTGATTCCCACTATCATAACCCTCTTAGAATTCGACAGCCTTTAGTTGGACCCCCTCCCAGCCTCTTTTCTAAAAGTGCAAGGCTTCACCCCCTTTCTAGAAAAATTTAAAGGAGAAGAATAGGAGATTACAACTGTTTTTTTCAATTCTTGGTCAAATGGCCATGTTACTATGAGGAATATTCATTTCATAGTGACGACTAATTTGATTGCAAAGGTGTCAGGCCTTCCGACTACAAGATGCATTATTCATATAGATAAGCATAGTTGGGATCAAGATCTGGATGGTTTTTTGAATCACTAGGATTTCAAGTGGGTTGGTGTAGCCCTCAATCGTGAGTCCCTCCCTTTCCCTTGTCCAATTGTGATTATTCCCTTGCTTCAATATATCACCTGCGATGATCCAAATAAATCTCTTTTTAACCTTCACCTTGCCCTTGTTAATCACCTGCAGGGTTTCAAGCTTATGAATTTTCTAGCCTTTCTCTACCGCTCCATCATATTGACTATCCACAATGCCCACAAGAAAAATTCAGCCCCCACCCACCAAGTTTTATTCGTTGTCATTTTCTATCATGTTTTGGCCTCCACTCCACCTCCCATTTTAGTTCCCCCTTCTAATCCAATCCTCCCCTGTCTTCTTCTAGCCAGAGCCTATCTCACTCCCTCTCTAGTGACCCTTTATTCAGTGAGGACCCCCCTGAAGCTCAAACCCCCATATCCAAAAATGGAATCTTGGTTGTTGCTACTCCCCCTTCCAAAAATAAAATTCCCCCTGCATCGGGTGGAGTTAAATCCATACCTACAAAGAGAAATTTTAAGGTTGAATAAAGTACCATTCAAGTAAGAAGGTCCTCCTGTGTCAAGAAATCCAAAGTAGAAACTAGCCAAAATTCCCCTATTCATATCTCTGATGAGAACAGTGGGAATTCTGATCCAGATGTGACTATTTCCAGCAAGCTATCAAGGATCATCCTCAAAAGCATAATTGTAGCCATGGATAGTGTTGTAAACGCTCTAAATTAGCTCCTCCAAAATAGTGTCAATTCAACTAAGGAGGATAACCCAAAAGCCTAGCTTTGCTAGTTCTTTTTTTATCCCTTTTTGCTTTCTAGTTTCTTTTAGTTTGATCTAGATTATAGTCTTTCCCCTGTGTGGGATTTTGGACATGCGTGGGTTTTTTTTCTTTGGTTCTTAGTCAACCCCTACGTGGATGTCTTTGAATGATTGACAACTTGGTTTACCCCTGCATGAGACTTTTCTTGTATTTTCTAAAGCTAGGCTACTCTTTTGTTTACCCCTACGTGGTTCTGGTCCTCTTTGCAGTTCTTTGGCTATTACCCTACGTGGGAAATTTTGATTCACTGTTAGCTCTTTCCCCTGTATAGGATTTTTTAGACTTGATTTTATGCAAATATTTATGGTGTTTTGTACTTTTGGGATCGGGACCCAATCAAAACCTGCTTAATATAATCTTTTTACTTACCAAAAAAACTATCCATGGAATGATTATAAGTATTACATACTAAACCTTTCTAATTACAAAAGGATTAGTGTACATTGCTTAAAAAATAAATTAAGAGTGAAAATTTTGTTGAAAATTTTATACTCTTTATATATATATATGGGCATTACACTATGAATCATACTTTCTTTGGAAATTCAACAATTGCATATCTTTAACTCTATAGAATAGTTTAAGCCATGCATGGTAATTCATAGTCTGCAAATAAATTATAATAGGATGTATTATTACTCAAACACATAATAAAGGATCTTGATGGGTATATATATTATATGGATCAAATAAATGAGAAGAGAGTAACTTCTTTGTGCTACAAAAATAAGCTTGTGATGTAGCAAATATTATTGGTTTTAATGAACAATTTGGTTAACTAAAATATTTATTTCATAGAGTAATAATTGGAAAGAGGTCTAATAATGGAATGATTAGCTCATCATGGAGATGATAAGGATAGTAGATTCATATATACTTATAGCACCTACATAGAAGGATTTATATAGTGTGCGATGGAGTATGCCTCTTTCGATAGGATGAAAGAGGTAAAGCTAGTTCATTAGGGGTTAATGAGAAAGATAGCTTATAAATTAAATATTTACACCTACTATACTTACATAATTAGACATATGTGAAATTTAGGGATGAGTGTGCCTCAAAAAGAGCCTAAGTAAAACAATATAGGTTGAGCATACATTAAAACTAGGAACTCCTAAAAGTATGTGGTTAAACTTAGGATCATTCCTTGATAAAATATTAAGATCAACTCTTATCTAATGAGGAAAAAAAATAAGTTCACTTTTGGAATGAAAGTTTTGGGTCGTGACATAGAATTAGGTGGGAAGACATAATGTTGAATAATTTGAGAAATGTTATGAGTGGTATATTGTGTGAAAAATAGAAATATTAATAAAACAAATTTGAAGTTAATAGTTAGAAAATAAGGTTAAAATAAAAGCAAGATAGACTAAGTCAAGGTAAGCATTGAAGAGGATTGATCCTTATAAGAACCAAAGGGATAAGAAATGAGGATACTCTAAGAGTTATCAATGCTTGAGAAGAGCAATTTATTACCTAATCTCTAGATAACTAATAGTAAAATAGTATGGTTGTATCTAAGAATCTCATGAATGTTATTGAAATATTAATGTCACTCACGATTGAATATAAATGAACCCTACTAAGGGTTAAGAAGGAATATTTTAAGGTAAACTAAATAAAACTTATGTTTTATAAACCCATTAATATCTTTGATCAATGATAGACTTTATAAATAAAGGTCAACAAAGTCCTCATACACCATCATTGAAGGGGATTCCAAGCATCCACTTAGCAAGTTGGATATTGACCTAAGAACAATTACCTAACTCACAAAGTAAAGGGTCATAAATAGACTAAGTCATAAGAATATCATAAGTATTTATCCTTATAAATGAGTTAGGATGAATGTAGCGTGTTTGAAACTAATACGTAATGAGAGTAAAGGAGATGTGAAACCCTCAAAAATTATAACACATATATAACAAGAAACATATTGAAACCAATGGAAGGGTAGATTGCACATCAACTTAACTAATGATATATATACCATGAGTAATGATTAGCTCCTTCTCTAAAATAGCAATAAATGAGAACCTCCCATTATAAATTCATAATATAATACAAATGTTTATTTGCTTATATCTAAATAAGGTCCACCATCTAGAACTAGATAGTAGACAAGGATACAACATCAAGATTTAGGTTTTTAGCAAAGCTAAAACAAAAAAGAAAAAAAAATAAAAGAAAAAATTCTAGAAGAATGTCATAGATAAAAGAGAATAGGATAACTCATATAGGTGAAATCCTCCAATAACTTAAGTGTGTCTAGGTCTCCTCCCTTTCATTTAGCATACACTATCATGGATCATTATAGTAAATATCCAAAGGGAAAAAACACCTATTTGGGGATTATAAAAAAATAAAAGAATTAAGTCCATGTGGGGGCATCCCTTTGAATAAAATTAGAAGCATCCACCTTTGACTTCTTGTATAGTCTAAACTATCATTATATCATGAAGAAAAAATGAGAAAACATGAAATGGATCTCAATAATATCAATTAAAGAAAAAGAGACTGAGAAAATAGAGTAAAGAATACGAAAAATAATCAAACAAAAATAAGGGGGAAGCTCCTATGCTAGATAAACATTAGAATAAACCTCTACGCAGTTGAAAGTAAATAATGTAATAAGTTATTGTTTGTAGAAATTAGTAACTATGGTATTCATTTACCTTCTGTAGTTGCACTTAGTGATTGTTTATTTTTCAAGTTAAGGGCATGCAAAAAAATAAGCCTATAAATATATGGTAAAATATATTGAAGGTTACTGCAAGTTAGAAGTTGTAGGTTAGTGATTTACATTCATAAAGCCATGAAAATATAAATTACATAGAGGCAAAATAAAAATAAGGCAATATTTGCACAAAATATACAAGTTGCCAACAAAATAATCAAATAAAACATCTAACTCATAAAATGCTTTGTGTAAAGAAAAAGAGAAAAAAAAAGATAATGAAATGTACAAGTGTCATAAGGGAAGAATAAAATACATGTAAATACACATCAATGCTAGAAATAAAACTTAACATTAGTATGCAAGTGAATGCAATAATGCATTAGTATAAATGCACTAAGTAAAGTTAGCATGTAAATTAGTCAATCTAAATCTAAAAGATAACAAAAAATAATTAAACCAATGTTTCTCACTGGGAGATATGATGAAATGAAAATGATGGTCTCCTTAAATTTTAAAAAAGTAATAATCCAATTGAAATTATGATCACTATCACTTCTCCCTCAATGCAAAACATAATAACTAGCATATTTGCATAGTGGTGCTAGAGATTGAGAAAAGGGATGCTTTGGACACAAGGTTAAGTGGCATATAGTAGAGAGGACCAGTGTTATGCATAGCAGCGAAACTTCGTCATTGGGGCGAAAAAACCCATTTTCAAAAATTCAAATTCGTGAAATTTTTGAGACCCGGACGTCGGCCATGTAGCCAGAATTTTTGGGAAAAAATAATTTTTTGGTGTCAGTTAGCTGTCCTTTGATGACAGTATCACGAATATTTTAAAAAATTTGCAAGTAATCCCAACTAAATAAAGTACCCTTTTAGCCCTAAAATTTTAGAATTTCAAAATTATCACACAAAACTCGCCAAGTATACCTCTATATATAATTAACACCCTAGGTAAAATACCTACACAATTTGTCACAACATCGAAACATTTTCTACTACCGACCGCAACATATTCAGCAATCGAATGAAATAGTGTCCTATTCTGCTGTCGGACGAAACTAATTCTGCAATCGATCGAAATAGTGTCCTGCTCTGCAGTTAGATGGGACTAATTCTGAAACCGACTGAAACTGTGTCCTGCTCTGTAGCCAGACGAAACTTGCTATGCAACCGACCACACACTTTTGTATTCGTAACCTATTGTGAAACCGGACGGTGCCTTCCTAGCTTTCGGCCACTACCGTGCAACCGGATGGATTTTTATGCTTCCGAATACAACCATGAAATCGAACAGATTTTTTATGCTTTTGGATACAACCATGAAATCGGATGGAATTTTATGCAGCCGAACGGAACCATTTCAGAACCCGTACACTTTTGTGCAACCATACGGAACCATTTTTGAATCTGGACACTTATGTGCAATCGAACAAAACCATTTTTGAATTCAAAAACTTTCGTACAACTGGACAGACTGTGTTTACCAGGATCATTATCTGCATGCGATCAGAACTAGTATCTTTGCATACGAATAGAATATCTTTTAGCACCAGGTTCTCTATCACTTCTCTGCTTTTCTTTATATTGCCATGTTCTGCTTGTTATTTTTCCATGTTTTGAATGTCATTGCTCTATTGAGTGTGTTCCTTTTTTTTTCTCTGTTTTATCATTGCTCTGTTGAGTTTGTTCCCTTGTTTTCTCTGTTTTGCTTTGATTCTTAGTTTTAATTAAGATCTTTTTTTATTTCTAAGATTATACATAAGTAAATGCTTTGGTTCTCTATTGACATATTGATGCTTTTTTTCTTTGTTATAGTGCTTTCACCAGAATAATAACTAGTGGCATAAATTGATAAATTCACAAAAAAGAATGGCTAGAAAAAAGTATGTATAATTTACTACCCAACAATTGTTTATTCTATTTACAATAATATCTAAAGTCCTCTAGAAAATACACCTTCTTTAACTTTATTTTTTCACTTGTAAATTGTCACCCAGTGATGGAAAGAAGGGCACCAAATCTTCTGCTGAAAAGAGTATCCTCAAATATTTTAGCCAAACTTTGAAATGTGATAAGCCAACGACATATGTGCAAATTCAAGGTAGAAATGATTTTTTACTTCCCAGTATGTGCTTGATTGATGATTTGTATATTTTTTTGTAATTTTTTTCATCAAATAGTGATAAAAAATATTATGGTATCCTACTATGCAGAATACCCTGTCGATCCTGATATACCTCCACTTGAAGATATTCCCCAAGAAGAGATGACTTTCATTGAAAATCCCTTTAGAAATGACATCCAACAAACACCTAATGACAACACGCAAAATGACATCACAATTGAAAATGAAAGTGATAAATCAAAATCATTACAAGCATCAATTGAATCTTCAACCAAAAATTCCAAAAAAAGAAAAGCATCTCTCTGGATACTTGGAAGGGGATTTAGGAAAGAATGGGCAGAAATATTTTCTTGGCTTGAGCCTATCATCATTGAGGATAACCAAATTGGTGAAAAATAATGTAGATGCAAAATTTGCAGTTGGATACTTGGTAAGGATCATAGGCTTCAAAATAAAATTGATACAATTGAAAAACATGCTAGCAAATGTTATGTTAAAGTTATAAAAAGTAATGGTGAAGTTAGTAAATAAGTTAAGTGGAAGGATGCATCAGAATGTATGCATTTAAGATATGATATAGTATATGACAATCACTTAAAGAAACAACAATATCTTGTTGAGAAAGGTGGAACAATTGGAGCCCAATTTGACAAATTACAGAAGACTGTTTTAGCTTCAAAAAGTAAGCAGTTTGTCATTGTTTACAATATTCTCAAGAAAGGTAGACCAATGTCTAATTTTATTGATTATAAGTAGCTATTATGCCTTTTTAATGTGCAAAACATTCCTAGTTCTCATTGGTCAAACCGAAGTGGTTGGAAAATGGTAATATGTTTATCTTTGGTTGAGAAAGAAGACCTAAGGCAGCAAGTAAAACTTTCCAAATTCATTTCACTTTCTATTGATGAGGTAACAGCTGTGGATAACACTTATTGGATTTGCATGCATGTGTACACATTTCAAAATCATGTTAGACAGCCTATTTTGTTGGGAATACATAAAATGTTGGAAAGTTCAAATGCAAAAAATATTTATATTGTTGTTAAAAGTTTAAAGAATATTGTGGGAATGAATGATATAGACATTGTAACAAAGTTAATTTGTGTTGGAGATGATGGAGCTACTATTATGCAAGGTCACAGGTCTAGTCTATGTGTTTGACTCCAAACCACAGTTGCACCATATATGATCCCCATTCACTGTATGGCTCATAGAGTAAATATTGCATATAAAATTGTGAGCACATTTTCAAATTTTGCTAAAGTTGAAAACCTTGTTCGTGATATTCATTCTTATTTTTCATTAAGTCCAAAAATATTTGCAAAGTTTCTGCAATTTGCACTAGGAGTTATAGAAGGGAAAAAATTATTAAAATATGTGGATACAAGATGGATTTCACTGTTTCAACCTGCTCAGAGAGTTTTGGTAGAATATCAATCACTAACAGGGTTTATGCATGCAAATCGCATAATAGTTGATAAGGAAAAAGATATGTTGTTCCATTTGATTGACTTGGAAATACTTTTGACATTATGTGGTATTCTTCCAATGTTAAAAGAAATGAACAGATTAATTAATCTTGCACAAGAGAGATCTATCTATATCGTTGATTTTATGAGTATGAGAAAATAAATATGCATGCTTCTTGATTCATTATATGTGTCTAATGCAAATTTTACAGAACCTGTATTTGATAGTTGGAATACATTGATAAACATGAACAATCCAAAAATATTTTTGAAGTTTGACATCAATGATCATCTCTGTATTAATGTTCATGAAAAGATGATACCTGTTTATTATTTTGAAAGGCAATCAAGTATTGTTTGTTAGATAAAACAACAATATTATTCATGTCCGAGATGGTTTAAATAATACATTTGCAGGCTGAAATAGCCCGGAGGTTACGAAACCATCCGAGGCTGAAATAGAACTTGTTATAACAAATAACAAGTTCAGCCTAATTAATAAAATAATGTAATAACAAATATAATATACGCTAACATCCCCCCTTATTACATTATTTGGGTAATAATATAACTACTAGCTATACTAACATCCCCCCTGATTACATCATTTTGCAATACAAAGAGAGCTGCGAAACAATTCAAATTTGACACGTGCAAGTGCCTTAGTGAAAATGTCTGCAACTTGAGCATCGGTGGGAATGTGCCGAAGCTGAATTCGGTGCCTCGAAACTTCATCTCGAATGAAATGACATTGTGTGTCAATGTGTTTTGTTCTTTCATGATGGACTCGGATTCTTGACTAGGTTCATAACACCCTGATTGTCGCAAAACAAGTGTATTGGAGATTTGGATGGATGACCCATACTTGTCAGAATGCGACGCAACCATATCACTTCGCACACAGCTTCACGTGCGACGCGATACTCTGCCTCTGTTGATGAAATAGCAACCACCTGTTGCTTCTTGCTGTGCCAAGAGACAGGACCGGATCCAAGATGAAAAATATATCCTGAAGTTGACTTGCGATCATCAAATGATCCGGCATAGTCGGAGTCCGTGTATCCTTGCAAGAAGAATTTGTTGTTCCTCTTGTATTCTAGGCCATATTCCATTGTGCCACGGACATAGTGAAGAACACGTTTTGCTGCTTTCCAATGAGTGGTCTTAGGCTCCTGCATGAACCTCGAAAGATAGTTGACAAAAAATACGAGATCTGGCCTAGTATTGGTCAGATATATGAGACTCCCAATCAACTGTCGATAGAGAGTACCATCTACCCGAGGTGAATCATCATATCGCGATAATCGAAGTCCAGCCTCCATCGGAGTTGCCATTGGCTTGCAATCAGTCATGCGATATTTTTCTAGCAATGTCTTGGCATATTTTTTCCGAGACACTTTGATGGAGTGCTCCTTCCGGCTGAATTCCGGACCAAGACAAGTAATGGAGAAGTCCGAGATCCGACATCTCAAAAGATTGACACAAGTCTCTTTTGACAAGAGAGATCATAGTTTTCGAACTCCCCGTAATGAGCAGATCATCAACATAGAGTACAAGCAACACTATCTCGTAACCCTGTTTCTTGAAATAGAGGTTTGCATCTGACGGACATCTCTTAAAACCATGTCGCAGGAGGTGATTGTCCATTTTTATATACCAAGCTCGAGGAGCTTGTTTCAGTGCCATATAAGGATTTGACCAATTTGCAAACTTTCTCGCTGTTGGCCTTCCACCGCAAATCCTTCTGGCTGAGTCATATAGACTTCTTCTTGGAGATCACCATTCAGAAAGGCACTTTTGACATCCATCTGATGAACTTTCCACCCAAACTATGCCGCCATAGCACAAATAACTCGAATTGTTGTCATCCGAGCAAGTAGGTGCAAAAGTTTCCTCGTAGTCAATGCCTTCCTTTTGAGCATAGCCCTTTGCAACAAGACGGGCCTTATGCTTATCAATTGTCCCATCTGCTTTGTACTTGACTTTATACACCCATTTGCAGCCAATGGGTTTCTTTCCATGCGCCAGATCGACAAGCTTCCAAGTTTTGTTTTTCATCAAAGACTTATACTCGCATCCATAGCAGCCTTCCACCGAGGCTCACCGAGAGCAACTTGTACCGATGCAGGTTCAAGATCGTCTATGGAAGACATAAACACCTTATCACTATCAATATCCATATCTTCTCGTATCTCTTGCTGGATCTACATAAAGTTCTTCAAAAGACCGACACGGATCATCAACCCCAGTATTCTCTCGTTGCAGCTTTCTCCCGTCGAGCCATGTCCGCGAGTACGAGGCCTATCCAAAGTCAAATCCGGTGGAGTAGATAGCTTAGAGTCTTTGATTGTATTTGTATACCACTTTGGATTCTTCTTCTTAGGTGTTGAAGAAGATCCATAAGAACCTCCAACCTTTGATGAAGGAGATTTAACAACCTGAGTTTCCACAAGGTCTAGGTATACATCTCGATGTGTTTGCCGATGTGAAAGCCTCATCAAAAACAACATCTCTACTTATGTGAATCTTCTTGGTTAAGGGATCAATCAAACGATAACCCTTAGAGTGCTCATCATACCCAAGAAGAATACACTTCAATGACTTCTCATCTAGCTTCTTCCTTTTCTCTTTTGGTATGTGCATGAAAGCTTTACACCCAAAAATGCGTAGATGAGAAATGGAGGGTTTCCTACCACTCCATGCTTCCCGTGGATTCATTCCTTGTAGGGCCTTTGTGGGTGCCCTATTCAACAAATATACTGCTGTGGTGACAACTTCTCGCCCAATATAGTTGCTCAAGTCTAGCTCCTGTGAGCATGCAACGAACCATTTCCATGATGGAACGATTCCTCCTTTCAAGAACTCCATTTTGCCGAGGAGTATAAGCAGTAGTTAACTGTCTTGTGATCCCATTTTCTTTCAAGAATGCAAAAAATTCTTTAGAGGTGAACTCCCCCCCTCGATCTGAGCGGAGGGTCTTTATAGAAGTCCCTGACTCCTTCTCAACAGATTTCTTGAATTGCTGAAAGAAGCCAAATGCTTCAGATTTCAGTTGAAGAAAGAATACCCACATCTTTCGTGAGTAATCATCCACAAATAACTGAAAATACCTCTTACCCCCACAACTCTTGGGAGTGAAGGGACCGCACGGATCAGGATGAACCAACTCCGGAGGTTTCTTTGCTCTAGTAGAGCTCTTTTCAAAAGGCACTCTATGCCGCTTTCCCGCCAAGCGCTTAGAGCAAACCGGTAAAGTGGTAGAAAGGGAAGGAAGACCCTTAACCATCTCATACTTACTTAGCTCAAGTAAGTAACCGTAACTCAAATGTCCATATCTCTTGTGCCATAGGGAAGTTGCCTCCTTTGTAGATACCGTCATGGCAACATGTGGAGTAGAGATAGTATCTAAGGCAAATAAGCCATGCTTATATGAAGCGGTTGCAATGTTCTTACCCCTCCCGGTAATAGAACAACACTTCTTGCCTCCATCAACACTAAAGTTCACAACCATATCTTTGTCCGGAATTTGTGTGACTCGACAACAAATTGTTTGCCAATCCCGGAACATAGAGAACTTTATCAATCCGACACTTGCCATCGGGAAGAGTGACCCGAAAAAGTGCCTTCTCCCTGAACCTTGTAGGTTTTATCATCAGCAATAGTGACAGGTTTGCCCTCTTTGGCCTCAAAAGACTCAAACCACGATTTGTCACCAATCATGTGCTTACTGGCTCCATAATCAACATACCATATAGGATCCGTCTGCTTGGACACTCTGGTAGTCATGAGAACTTTGTGAGCTCTCTCATAATCCGTGTCAGATTCTTCAACAACAACATTCACTTGTTGTTTGTTCTTTTGTGGTTTGTTTCGGCCTTTCCGTTTTGATTGCTTATTCTTATGCCAACATCTCGCTTGTATCATGACCTTCTTTGTCACGGATCTTGCAATATCTCTTTTTCTGTTGAGGTTGTTGAGTTTGTTTCCCTTTTGAATCCTTTTGTGAATTCCCTCCCTTCTAAAAATTACCCTTCTTCCGGTTCTGCCCTTTCCCGTTGATGTAGAGAGCAGTGTTAGAAGAATCATCTCTCTCGTAGTTGGCGTGCTTCCTCCTCTTGAAGCATATTAACCAATTCTACAAAAGTAACTTTCCGTTGTGATACATGAAGGGAAGTAATCAACACCCGATAAGAATCAGGTAAAGCTCTCAATACAACTCGAAGTAAGGAGCTTGTCTTCAATCGGTTCTCCCAAAGAATTCAACTTTGCTTTCAATTCAGAAACTCGCAAAGAAAGAATTCAACCTGTCTCACCCTCGCTTCATGCTCAGACCGTGTAATTGAGATTGAAGAAATAGAATGGTGGAATCATTCTTTCCCTCATATATAGTATTAAGGGCATCCCATGCCGCTTTACTAGTTGCACAATCAACAATATGGGGTTGGACTTCATCAGACACAACAAGCAAGATGAGCACTTTTGCTTTACTGTCTAGCTTATCAAAGTCTCTTTGAGCATTAGATGGAGTCGTAGCACCAGCAACAGGTGAAGGTCTGGTTGTTGCTCCAGATACAACATCCCATAAATCATCCATTGCTAGGATGGCCTTCATCTTATTTTTCCATGGTGTGTAATTAGGACCTTTCAACAACTGATGAGAATCAGCCATTAGTTTTGCAGACATGATGAAGGTTCCTTATAACACCAATTGGTCCCCCTTTCGATATACCTTTTGCTAGGCCGTTATACCATACAAAATACCCGCCCTTACGTGAGGGAAACTATAGGTATTTAGAAAGATCAACAAAAATCACCCGCCCTTACGTGAGGGAAACTATAGGTGAGTTTTAGAGATCATACGATACGTGGAACATAAGCAAGATCGAAAGGGAATCGCCTTGTTGATGGCACCTACCATAGAAGATTCTTCTCATGCGTGGGGCGTAACTTCCCCTAAACACTATGAAGAATACTTCGTCAAGATTTACGCCTAAACACAAGAGCGATTAAGGGTAGTGGATGGAGTAAAAAAAATGCAAAAATGGCAAACTTATCTCTCCCCGACGATTTATAGAGAACAAGCTCAGACGTCGTTGTAGCAGCTATATTAGGCGGCGGATACAGTAGCGCAATCACGACAGCTTTACCTGTAAGTGCTGGCCAGAGGTATCACAAATACCGAACGTTGTAGTGCAATAAATTGCACGGATGGGTTTTAATTATTCCGGGGACTTAGGGAGTGAATTTGATTTTAATTTTTAATGTTATAGTGCAAGAAAACAAATATGCAACATACAACAAAAAAAATGCCCACAGGAATAACCCACTAGGTGTCGGGCGCAGCCGAAAATGCACCTTTTACAATTCGCCAAATTGCTATTTTTCAAAAAAAATACTCTCACTATCCCCCTTTTTTTTATGGTATTTTAGCAATTTATAAATTTTGAAAAAAGTAAAATTTAATCTTTTAATAAAAATATTTCAAAATTAATTAAATAAGTTTCTAATTAAATTAAAAAAAATAATTAAGAAACAATTTAATTAATATAAAATATTAATTATTAAAAAAATAAAACTTTAATCAAAATTAAATAAAAAAACTTATACCTGGCAGGATTGGAACCTGCAACCTCAGGGCTCCCCGAGCCCTACCGCATAGCTCACTGCCAAGTGAGCTAGCGGGCTGATCCGCTTGGATCAGTGGGATCCTCCTCTTTCAACACGAGCCCGCAGCTCGTCCTGGCCGTGCCTCCTCCTCTTCCGGACTCTGTCCTCCGCCTCTTCCGGGCTCTGAGTAGCGCTGCGCGTTGCGCACGCGGGGCAGCAATAAGCCGCGAGCTGCTGCACGTTGCATTGGGCGCTCGAGCAGCACGCACGCAGCACGCTCGTCGCGCGCTACGTAGTGGTCGCTACGCGTTGCATGCATGGGTCGTGCTGCGCCGTGCCACGCATTGCTACGGGCGAAGAGCGGGAGGGAGGGGGTGTCACGGCGGCGCGATTTTTTCTTTTTTTTTTTTTTTTTCAATCACGGGGGGAAAGCGGACAGCGTCCGCAAAATTTTTTTTTTTTTTTTAAATTCAATCGGGGGGGGAGAAGCGGACTGCGTCCGCAAATTTTTTTTTTTTTTTTAAATTCAATCGCGGAGGGGGGAAGCGGACAAAAAAAAAATTTATTGCACTTCCAACACGCGATAAAAAAAATTTTAAATCTCCTTCCGCTGCACAATAATCAGTGCTCCTTCCAGCAAAAAAAAATAATGCGCCTCCCCAGAAAAAAAAAAAACTTCGCGTTTTTTTTTTTTTAAATATAGTCGCACGTCCCAGAAAAATGCGAACTGTTCTCCGGCAAGCTTCTGCAAAAATAATCTGCAAATGGCTCGGATACCATGTTAGATAAAACAACAATATTATTCATGTCTGAGAAGGTTTAAATAATACATTTACAGACTGAAATAGCCCGGAGGTTACGAAACCATCCGAGGCTGAAATAGAACCTGTTATAACAAATAACAAGTTCAGCCTAATTAATAAAATAATGTAATAACAAATATACTAACAAATATATACGCTAACATTGTTGTGGAAGATATTGAAGTTCATGTAACACATAATAGATTTCATGTTGTAATACAGAAAACAAAGAGTAATTTGTCAAATATAGCAAAAACTTTGACAGGTGAGATAAGAGAATGGTTTCAGAGAGATGAGTTGCTTGAGTCCATGTATGTGGTTAACCCCATGTTTTGGGGGCCTTGTACTGAATACAATTTTGCAAATGAGTTGTTTATTAAATATATGGGTAATCTCATTGACCATTTTAGTAAGAGTGTGGAAGTCAATGGTGTTGAAATTAATGGTATACTCAACAGTGAACTTTTGAAAGGACAATCATCTTATTTTGGAAGAACAATGGTTTTGCAAACATAACATATGACAAGTGTCCATGAGATTGGTTCCACTACATGTTTGTGGCAAAAATTGTAGCCAAGCACAGTATTAAAAGATACTATAAGTGAATACTTTCGTTTATATGAATTATGTGAAACAATGATTTTGGGGTCAGTCGAAGATGAAAGAGTTTTCAGTGCACTTGCTTTTGTTAAATCTAAAATCCGCAACAGACTTGACAAGAATTTAGAAAATTGTTTATGAATTTATGTGTCTTCATATCAGTTGGATACATTTTCGTATGACAGGGCATTGGAATACTAGAGTTCCTTGGTAGACAGAAGAAAAACATTGAATACAATTGATAACAACGATGATGATGCTTTTAGTGATCAGATGGTGGAGACAGATTTTTGCTATGCTTCATAATGATTCTGGACAAGCTGTTATGTTTCAGTTTCCATAGTGATAATTTTCCATGATTTCATTGACACGAACTGATTTGATAGCAAATTTCTCAATATTGTTCTAGATTTATATGATTTCAATGAATTGTTGTTTTAAATCATATTATTGTTTTAAAATTACATGGCTTAAATCATTTTTTGTAGATTGTAAAATTTTATGTTTGGGTCTTAGTGTCTCAACTCTCATTTCATGGAATATGATAATAACGAATTGATTTGATAGCAAATTTTGAAATATTGTTCTAGATTTATATTATTTCAAGGAATTGTTATTAAATCACGTTATTGCTTTAAAATTACATGGCTTAAATCATTTTTGTAGATTGTAAAATTTTATGTTTGGGTCTTAGTTTCTGAACTCTCATTTCATTGACAATGATAAACACAAATTGGTTTGATAGCAGATTTCTGAATATTGTTCTAGATTTATATTACTTAAATAAATTGTTTTTTTCATAACTTTCATGTGCATCATAACTTTTTCAAACTGAAATAAGCTATTGCAGTCTTTTTAAAATGTTTTCAAACAAAACTAGATATTGCATCATAACTACAAATTAGATATTAGATATTGCAGTCTTTTTCAAACCCAAATTATGTCATATCTTTTTCAAACCGACATTAGATATTGCAGTCTTTTTAAAACATTTTCAAACAAAAAAATTTAGATTAACTAGTTCAAAAATATTTATACTACATCGTTCAAACATTTTGAAACCCAAATATTACATAATATTTTCAAATTCAAATATTACATTACACTTTCAAACCAAAATTAGATATTACAATCTTTTTAAAACATTATCAAATAGAAATTACATGACATTTTCAAACAGAATGTTTCATATCAACTAGTTCAAAAAGAAACATATTACATCATTCAAACATTTGTAAACATAAATATAACATAACATTCTCAAATAGAAATTAATATATTGCAATATTTTTTTAAACATTTTCCAACTCATATCTCAAATTTTACATACCAATTTCAAACAAAAATTCCCAAATATTACATAACATTTTTAAACTCAAATATTACATAACATTTTCAAACCCAAATTTTTTGCATCATAACTACCAATCAACTATTTCAAAAATACATATATCACATCTTTCAAACACTTTAAACCCAAATATTACATACCATTTTCTAACTCTACTACATAACATTTTCAAACTGAAAATAAATATTCCAGTATTTTTAAAATATTATCAAACAGAAATTACATTACATTTTCAAAATGAATGTTTCATATCAACTAGTTCAAAAAGAAACATATTACATCATTCAAACATTTGTAAACATAAATATAACATAACATTTTCAAATAGAAATTAATATATTGCAATATTTTTTTAAACATTTTCCAACTCATATCTCAAAAATTTTACATACCAATGTCAAACAAAAATTCTCAAATATTAGATAACAATTTCAAACTCAAATATTACATAACATTTTCAAACCCAAATTTTGTGCATCATAACTACAAATTAACTATTTCAAAAAGACATATATTATATCTTTCAAACACTGTAAACCCAAATATTACATACCATTTTCTAACTCTACTACATAACATTTTCAAACATAAAATAAATATTCCAGTCTTTTTAAAACATTATCAAACAGAAATTACATCGTTCAAACATTTGTAAACTCAAATATAACATAAAATTTTTAAACATAAATTAATATATTGCAATATTTTGAAAATATTTTCAAACTCAAGTCTCAAATATCACATACCAATTTCAAATAGAAATAAGATATTTCAGTATGTTAAAAATATTGTCAACATTTTCAAATTTCAATCTTTTGATTGGTGCTTGGATGGTTCACTAGTGTTTGGAGTTGTCGTTTCTTTTCCTTTATCAACTTTTGTTTCTTTTGGCAGTGCTCCAATTCTAACAAGGTTGTCACATACTTTCACAATACTTAACACACATGCAGCTTCTTCTTTGTTTGGATCTTCAAGTATTGTTGAAAACGTTTCTTTCATTTTATCAAGCACCTTTTTCAGATCTTCATGCAGCTTCTCTCTGATGTATTTTTTTAAACGATTGTTTTCTGAAATCTTTGACTGCATTTTCTTTTCATTTACATTGATTTCATCAAACATGATTTTGTTGTAAGAATATTGACATCCATGCTCTTAACCTTTGTTTTCAAGTTTTCAAAGTTTGACTACAAAACAAATTGAAAACTTTATTCAAAAGGGATATATTGAAATTATTACAAATTTTCAAGAAATATAAAAATTTAAATGCAATAGAAAATTGGAATATATATAACTTTTTAACCTCAGCCAATTTTTTTGCAGCCTTAGCAACTGCAACCCTATCCTTATCAGAAGCCCATAAGTTGTAAATTGCTTGAGCTTCAGCATTAACATTCTTCAATCTACCAACAACAACATTTAAGACATCATCTTCATAAATAAAAATAGATTTAACTATTCCTAAAATAACTTGTTTTAGCAAGCCATCAAGTTTTTCAAGTTCATATTTGACTTAAGAATAAATAGAATCTCTTTTTTCATAATTTTTATATCGGGCATTAATTTCCCTAATAAGGACCTTTGCCCGATATTCCCATTCTTTCAAATCCTGCAAATCCTTCAAAATAAACTCCTAAATTGTTGACTCAGTACTTGTTGCCAATGAAATATTTTCATTAAAATTGACATCATCCTCAGTTTGAGGACCTTGAGGATGAGGGTTGTGTCCTTGGGTGGGTGGTTCTGATGTCTGCTGAGCTATAGGGACTTCTCCTCGTGCTCTATATTTAAGCACAATTATTTCCTTGAAGCCTTCAATCTGGCCCTGCATCATGTAATCATCATCAAGTGGAATATTGTCCAATCCTTGTCCAGAACATTCAGGTGCCTATGAATTTGTAGAAAATGTAAATTGAGAGAATCCAATTCCCACCAAACTTGTTGCTGGTCTTTGTGATATCTGTGGTTGTGAAATCCCATGCCCAGAACTTCACGAAGTGGCTTGTGAAAACAAACATTTTCCAACAACGACTTGCCCTCGCATAGGCTGAGGTTATGATTGTCCATGTTGTTGATTGCATGTAACCGGTGATTGAGATGCTTGTGGAGGAGGTGGTGGTGGCATATGCCCTCTAACTTGTGATGTTACTACTTGATCACGAGAATCAACTGAAAACAGTCAAAAAAATTTGTTACAATTCTGCTTAAAATAAAAATAAATCTAAATTTTAATTAACTACACATAGAATCATAGATTTACCAGATGAAATATGATGTAATTATCCTGCATTGGGGGAGGGGTTGGCCACACTAGATTCGTCTTGTACATTTTGTGCAAACCTAGGTGTACGAGACACCCCATGATTAGTTGCTTGCCTGGCATGTTTGTGTGACCTCTGCATAGTAACAGGTGTTGCTTCAGAGCCCATATATTTAGAATCACCTGTTTGCTCTGGCCTGTGATCCCTATTGGTAGCAATATGTTTAGTCTTTGAAATTTTTGTCTTTGCCTGCATATAGATGAAAAAAAATTAAAAAATGAATATGGTAAACTATAAAATAGTATGTCAAATACAATGATGTAGTTATTACCCTCAATTCCTCTAGTGTCATGGCAATAGACAGTATTTTTGAATGCATAACAGTTGGTACAGGAGCAATTGACAAATTATGAAAAGACTCAAAATATAAAACTAAAATATAATTTACACTACCCATAATGGGCTGAGTCTTGGGGGGCTGAGTCTTGGCGGTTGCAAGTTGGATCGCGTGCAACTCAGTCCTAACTTGATCATAAATATAGGTACACCAATCAAACTTTTGATTTTTTTCAGACTGAACAATATTATACAGTGCCCAAAATGGAATTTTTGATATTTCCAATAGAATAAGCCTGGCCTGGAAAAACTCGATAATGGCCTTTAGAGTTTTATGGTTAACATCATTAATCGTTAAACCTCTTTTTTTTTTGGCATTAGAAGCTGCATAAAAAAATTCAATGTCAATTTAAAAATTTAAAACATTGAAAATTAATAAAATACATTTAACAAGATTTATACCTGCCAAATTTTCTGATGAAAGATCGTAATTTTTATCGAGGTGTTCTTTGTCATCTGGAGAAATTTGTGTCCTCGATGACACTTGATTAAAACCAATAAATGGAAGACCTGTCAATCTGTGAATATCTGTAGGGGTGATGTTGAAAATAATATTTTTAGATCGTAGATTAATGCTTACAGTACCCTTGTCGTGGTCATAACCAGAGATAATATGTTGCAGGAGAACTTTGTCTATTTTGAAATGTGGCATGGAAACAAAGGTTGATAAACCTACGTTATACAGCCACTGAAATTTCATCCCTGACATTGTCATGAGATCTGATATCAAAGTGCACGTAAAATTCTTGAATTTTGGTTGGATTGTGGAAGGGGTATCCATTGGAAGTAGTTGAAAGTGGAAGAAAAAGGATTGGGAATGGAAACTAAAAGGTCGATTAGAAAGGTTAGCTCTGGTTGTAGTTGTCATAGAAATGAAATGAGAAAATGACTGTTGATGCCCTTTTATAGACTTAAAATATATTTGACATGTGGCAATATCATACTAGACATGCAGTACGGGACATGCAGTATTAGACACATGGCAGTACAGTGGTAGTCGGACTAAAGTATGCAACTGGTTCGATACAGGAGCATTTTATGCAACCAGTTAGGCCCAAACAATGCTTCTAGAATAAAGTATGCATCCGTCCAACGGATGGATGCATAATATGCCCCGGCAATATACCGAATACACAATATGCATCTGGTTGTTACTTGGAACATATTATATATTCGGAGAGAGATCGAATGCAAAACATAAGCCAGGAATTATCCCAGATGCATTTTATGTTCCAAGTAACGATCGAATGCATAATATGCAACCGGTTTAACATCGGAGCATATTATGCATCCAGGTACCAGATCATTGCATATTATACAACCGGTTCAATTTCAGAGCATGGTTTGCATCCACCCAAAACCTGGACACATAATATGCATCCGTTCAAAACCTGGATGCATAATATACTCCATTTTAAACTGGTTGCATAATATGCAATCGTCCGGTGCCCGAATGCATAAATGCATCCGTCCAATACACGGATGCATAAATGCATCTATCCCATGCATGGATGCATAAATGCATCCGGTCCGTGGTCGTAAAAGGCCAAGATCCAGGACAAGACATGTTGGTCTTCTTCCTAACAAGTGTAGTTGATTTCTTGCCTACTACACTCATCAAAAAGAGGCCACCCTTATTGTCTTGAATCTTCACCTACTTTACTATGAAGGAAGTTTCTTATTTAAGCTTTGAAATTAGAGTACACTAAATCATGTGGGATAAATAGTTATGTGGGATAGATAGTTATGTGGGATAGATAGTTATGTGGGATCAACTTTACCAATATTGCATGTGTTTTCCCCCTAACAACGTCAATAGCGATAAGTTGTGTCGTGCTACAATCCTTATACTTACTAGATGCTATATCATATCTCTTACTCGAATACCCAAATTTTGAACGTTTTCAATCATAAAAATGCATCCGGTCTGAGACTGGTACTTATTATGCACCCGACTCAATATTATTTCATGTTTTACAACACGTTTGAGGCTGAACTATATTGTGCATTTGTTTTGTATATGGACCATATAATGCATCCGATCTGAAATTGGATCATATTATGCATCCATTCCATGATCGGACCGCAATTCACGTCCAAGATTTTACCAAGATTTTAAACGTAGCTGGTATCTTTTTGTCCTGGTTCGGAAAAACTTTAAAATTCACCCTTTTTTGCCAATTTTTTGAGAAAAATTAAAATCATTCGCCATGCCAGCAAACATGCAGTTCGACAGATTTCGTCGTCGTTTCGAAATAGTTTCACCATTTTTTTATAAGTACCTTTCGGGTCCTACCTCTTATGCATAACCCTGGAGAGGACCATCCTAACTAATTCCCTATTCAAATATACAACCAAAAGTAAAAAAGAAAATATACAAAAATGTGTATCCAACCAAGTGATAGTAGGATAAAGAGTGGCAAATGGGCCCTAAAACATGAAATTATTTTGGTAACACAATAATACAAAAGCCTCATGAAAGAGATAATTTTAGTAGCATGGCATTGTAAAATTCTAAAATATGAGGAACCCTTAATACAACAAAGTGAAAGATATATACAAGTGAGAAGAAAAGGAAGCAAAACCATGCAAATATTCACCAAGCGGGGAGACATATGAAGGACTAAACTAACAAGTGATAACATTGTCTTTACAAGGGTAGATCATATTCTAAATAAAAATTACCACCTAACATGTCAAAATTTCTCCCTAATATATAATACTTCCTTCTATCAAACAAAACCATTGGAGGTAGTTTTCTTTTAGAAATTATTCTAATGGAATTGAGTAAGAAACAAGTTTCAAATGAGACGTGATGGATAGAAAGAGAAATGTGGGAACATTAACTAAGCTAACAAATGGATTTGGAAGACCTAAAAGGTTGTCAAATGTATAGAATAGATAAATGTGTTTCTCATTTGGCATATGAGCAACTCATGTTACTATAACCAAACTTATTAGGGAATAAGTAGTTCATCTATAGGACTAACATGTTAGGGATGATCAAATCCAAGAATATAAATTGACTCTTTTTAATCATATTTGGTTTACTATCTCAAAGCTAAATTAGCAACTTATGACAAACTTATTAGTTTTAAAGAACTAGTAAAAGTAAAGATGAATTTTGCTAAACGGCATGACCTCAATAGGTCAAATTCCTTGACTCTCAAGGAGACGTAGGTTTAAATATTTCCAAGTAATATATGCATGATTGTCATTTGTTATAGTACCACTATGTCGTCACAATGAAATATAGATGGGGTTATATCAATCCCCATATAACCAATTTAAAATAAATAAATAAATAAAATATGGATTTCAATATTGCTTCCTTTAGATCCAACAATCAAAGAATACTAATATCCAAAAAAATTCAAACCTTTTTGTGACAATGTGGTAATTTATCGACATTCATACACAATCAAATAAAATGGTGTTTTAGGCAAAATTAGCATCATAATTATTGTTATGTCCTAGTCGATAATATAGTATAGAGGTTTAACAAATAAATTTTAGTTGTAATACACACACACACACACACACACACACACACACACACACACAAAACTTAAATTCAAAGAGCAAGACACTTGGTTATATAATTATAAAACTTACAACTCAAAGTATTGAAAACTCTATAAAATTAATGTAAGAACACATTCTTGAATTCTAATTTGAGTGAAATGTAAATGTTCCAATCATATTGATTTGAATAGAAAAAAGTATGAAAATAAAATAATTTGATCAAGGAATTTATTAAGGACATATATGAACTCAAAGGAGTACATAAAGCATTCAATAAGAAAGTGAATGATCTCCACTAGAAATTGATTTTGAATACAATAAGCTTAGTGAGAACTTATATGTTAACATCATTTTTAGATGCATGATAAACCAACATAATTCATTGGACTATAATAAAAATTTATCAGGATACATGAGAGATACCATATATTATAAACTTGAGTATATGAAACAAAAAAATGGGTTTTAAGTACTTGGTTGCACAAATGCAAATTATGAAGATAACATTGATGATAGAAAATCCACTTTGAGTTACAATATATACTCAACCTCAACAATTTTTACCTTAAATTAGAAATTATATGGAATGATGGGAGTCATTTCTAGTGAAGTGAATTATTATACAACCTTCCATACCAACAAACATATAGTTTTTTATGAAGAGTACTTGTAAAAAAATTTATTTGTATGGGCAAAGACCAATGATAGTTCTATAAATAAAAAACTAGAGTCTCAATGATGGTAGTCCACTTTTTTATTCCAACACTAAGTAAATTTTTTTAGCTAAATTTTTAAACAATAGTTGATAATGAGAACTAGATAGAGATTGGGTGCAGGATAATGCAAGTTCACTAATAGAACGCAAAACCAATGTTAGTAGAGATTGATCCATGGGCTATAACGAATTAGAGTTTTATAGAGAAGACTATGTGTAGCTAGTATGAAGGCTCAAGTTCTCAAGGTAAGGTTGGTTCTTGTGCCTTCTCCTCTTCAATGTCCCTCATTGACATTGGTGGTGATACTAGTGGTCCTCATCTGACCCCCCAATTTACACATTCATCATGTAATTACTCATAAATATTTACCCATGAATTAAGACCCCTCTATTAGATGCAACATTGATGTGGATCTTCAAATCCTGATCAAGTTTTCATTATAGGTGAGTGCTTAAGTAGAACCAAGAAGCATCAAAGTAGTTACAACAACAACAAGGTATGAGCCATGAGGGGCTTTCACATACCTTGCCCAAAGTTGGTCAACGTGAGCCTTAAGGGTCTTCACATGGAATATACCAACAAACATAACCTACATATGCCAATATATTAATATAACTAACTAACCACCATGGTATAATTTGAGCCATGAAGGCTTCAAAAGATACAAGTGTTCCTCATCATTCCTCCCTGTCATAGAAGCATTGGATCTCAATGCTTTTCAAAAGATAATTAAAATCATAGGATATCTGGTGGTGTGATATCCATCATACCTGGTGTGGAATTTTACCATTATAGGGGATAAGGTATGAAGTGGAAGAACCCTATCAAGTCTAACGAGTCCTCATGTCAAACATTATCTAAATCAAGCAAAAGCTGAAAGTTAGGTACCACATATGTAGGATGAGGAATACAATGTTGATCCATTGCTTGATTTTGCTACTATTGAATCTTCATATATAATGCACAAATGGATAAAAATAACCCAAATCCAATTGCACCATAGAACTGATCGAAAATAACCCAAATTTAATACAAGCAAAATGAGGTCAAAAATCACCCAAAATCTCTTGCTAGCCTCCTGCTCAAATTAGTCAACAAAAGTTGAAATTCACACTAAGAGAGATAATTCGCTAGGGACAAAGACAACTCCACACTCATGTGATGTCTATGATCACATAAAATGATCATCATATTATAAAGGAAGAGATAAGGATAACTCCATTGTAGGAGGATCCAAATGCAAGGGCCATGGTCTGGAGGATAGTCTACTTTCAAAATAGTCTTTGATAGTGAAGATGGATTGCTAAGGAAGAGCAATGTATGAATCATTTACAAGTGTTCTTATGGTAACCTTTTTATCCTACTATATTGCATGGATAACCATACACTACAACCACCATGTGTTATAGAGGAGATTACTAGTTATGAGGTTCACTTGCATTGTGGTAAGGAGTGTTAGGTATGATAAAAAATGCACTCTATATTACAATAATTAATTTTTAAGTAACTTATGCAACCAAAACTTCATAGCGCCATAGGTCAAAGTAGACCTTTACAAAATGGAAAAATAATGGTGTTAGAGAGGATATTACTAGTTACGAGGTTCACCTGCATTGTGGTGAGGAATGATGGGTATGACCAAAAATGCACTGCATATTACTATTGATTTTGAAGTAATTTTTGCAACCAAAAATTTAGAGCACCATATGTTAAAGTATACCTTTACAAAGTAGAAAAATAGTGGTTCTACTGAAACTAGCTCGAAAAAATCTTTCTAACGAGTATAAACAAGAGTATACCTGAGAAAGAATAGTGCCTTGAAAAATGATAAAAGCAGAGGCTAGCTGAAAAATTAGGAAAAGAGGGGAAATTTTCCCTCCAAGTGAAATCATTTTAGAAATATTTTTCAACATTTGATTTCCTCCAAGGAGAATATTCAAAATATTCTCATTATGATATTTTAATATTTTAAAATTTATTAGTTGCTACCCTTTTCGCTTGGAACCATTTATGTGGAGGAAAACATATATAAGGGTTATAGAGAGCCCTCCCACACTCCATGTGGCACTATTAGGATAGTCAATCTGTCTCACCTAAAATGGGCACCATATCCTGCATGTTCTGATAGACCTATGTTGATGTCCACTTTTTTAATAATTTCTTTAAAAAAAATCTCCCCCTTATTTTAAGGAGGGCATATCGGGAACCTTGGGTGTCCTTAAAAATGGCTAGTGGACTCTCACGTGCCATTTGGTACCGTGGTGGAGGATTTGGTACTAACTATGGAGAGTTAAATATTTTTGCATGACTTTAAACATACTTTTGGTATGCCCTGGTGCAATTATCTTCCTCCTATAATATCACCCATTGCGAAACATTTTTCATCTAGAAAATACACAAATGTGTTAAGTCATCTTGATAGCCTAAAAACCACCTATTTTTAGTGTTGTGCCTTGCATTTCCCAGTGATAGTCTGCAAAGGTAGCCCCTGCATACCATATTAAACATGGTCCTAAATATTGTGTCATTCTCTTCATCTCATGTTGCCCTATTAGACCAAAAATAATATTCCTCAACCTCATTCTCCTCCCTTCAAAGTGTGAGTTCTATGTTTCACAAGTATATGATTTAGGGCATATTATATCTGCAAAAGGAATTTTTGTGGATCCCAAGAAAATTAAAGCCATATGAAGTTATCCTGCACCTACTAATGTGTCCAAAGATAGAATCTTCATGAGGATAACTAGTTATTATAGGTAATTTGTGAAAGACTTGCCTACTCTATTACCAACCTTCAAAGAAAATAAATATAGTTTGAAGCCAACTCATATTATGTAATTGTTGTCACCTATGATATGACCACATCAACTTCCACTACACGAGTAGTTAGTTGAACCCCATTTATGTTTCCTCATCTCCATGAAATATGGTCCATTGTCCACCTAAGCTAGTCCATTCAGTACCAAAATATAAGAGGAGACCAAAAGGAATCTAGAAAATGTGGACCTCTAATGATAGGCTCAATCATGAAGAATATAGTGGAGAAGGTGAAGTCTCAATTTTTCTTGTCTAATTTTGTTTTAGGTACTCTTGAAGGCTACCAATATAAATATATAGTTTTATTCTTTTTTAGGGCTATGTTCATTGAGCATGAATTCCATAGATGCGTTAGGATGGTAAAATAAAGATTGGTTGCTTAAGTTAGTCAGGGGTAGACAGGGGATATATTATTGCTTTTAATTAACAAACATATCTCAAGTCATTCTATAGTATGGTACATAGATGGTTTAAGGGTTAAATTTGTTACCTTCCATTTTATTCCATTAATATTTATCCTAAATATTTGCTAACCTCTTTCTATTATATGTAGTTCAATTCCCATATTTGAATTTAGCCTTTCATCCCTTTTTGTAAGATATTGCAAGCCAATTCGAAAACATTACATGGTGCAAGGATAAGGGAGACATGTTTTCTATCTTCAAGTTCCATACTCAACCTTGTATATATGGAGCTCTCATATCCACTTTTGGACACCATGCACATTGTGGATCTTGGTTTCAAGTGAGCCCAAAAAGTTACCTACTTCAACAAGCCATATACTTGTTTTTATTACAAGGAAGAGAGCCACCTTATCAAATATTTCCCTAAGCATTATATATGAAGCCAAGCACATGATGAATGTGGTCAACCGTAAACCTATGGCATTTAAAAGTTCCATTTTGATGATGTCTATCCCTATTTTTTTAAACTCCAACACTCATCCTCATCCAATGCCATCATCCTCACAAAACAAGCATAGTCTTCCTCAATGATTAGTGAGTTCCATAAAAAATTTGGATAATAGCACCCGAAATAAATTGTTATTTCTTCCTTGCTTCATGTGGAAATAAGGAATAAAAATATGGGCTTGGAACCCTAATAAGGGAAGAAATAGTTTACAATATGGGCTTGAAATCCCCATAAGGTAAGAACTAGTTTATAATGTGACAACCTTCTAGACATCTCCCTATTGACCTCATCTACAACTCTTAGTAATTTCTCTTTGGGAACTCTAATAATCTTATGGTGGATGTTCAATCCATTAGATAATTCTCTAATAGTAGTTTATGGGAATTTAGGAAGAGAAATGAGGTTGCCTTAGTCTCCCTCTTTTCTCGATGTTAGGACAAGAGAAAATCCTGAGAACTCCACTTATGATGATATTTTCAACGTCTTATCAACCCATAAACCTATAGAGTTATTTATAAATGTAGAAGGCTATGGTCCCATTTTTAAAAAAAAAAATTATGCTATGGATGATTTATGCAATACCAACTAGTTTCAAATATTGGATAAACCTAGCAAGATGGCATGAAACTACTTATAATATCATGCAATGTTAGGGGTCTCTCCCTTCTAACCCAAAAGTATGGCCTCAAATATGTAATATCCCATCATAAGACAAATATTTTAGGTTTTCTAGGGTAATAATGTCATCTCACCTTCAACCATGAGAGGATTGAGGGGTTGTGGGATTATGTCTTTTCCAAGGTTGAAATCTTCCATTGTTGATTATAGGGAGGACTAGTTGTACTAATGCATGTGGGATTATTTTTATGTCCAGAACATCTATGCCCTTAATAATTTCTAAAATTAGGTATCTCTTTGGAGTTGGTTTCTTCCTTTTACTTCTACAAGATGAATGGTTAGATTTTTATTTTTTCTTTTTTGACACTTGGATTTTCTGTCATAATAACTTAGGTGTTTTTTACTCCATTCAAGGATGTAAAGATAGGTAGGATGGTTTTTGGTAAACCTAGACCAAGTTTAAAGAAATAAAACACCATAAATACAATAACTTAATAGATTTTATCTTTCTTCCAACTTTACTATAATCACCTCTTTCAATCAAGTTTTGTCATAATATGATCTGCCAACCACACTTTCATACCACCTTCACATCCTTACCTCTATTGAGCTTTGTTAGGAAGCCCAAATTCAATCTAAATTATCATTCAAGCTCAACATGTCACTCCTAGACACCTCTAACTACATTTAATTCAAAGCTAATTTGGATTTCTTTGCCACGTCTCTCTTATTTAGATGGGTGGATATGTCAATAGACTATGGCCTTGAACAATTGTGTGATCTTCCTTAGAAATGACTATAGGAAGATTGTTGTGGATAGAAAGAGGAGGGAAAGAACTCTTTGCTCTAGTTTGATTTTTGTTTACAAAAACCTACTATTTGATTCTTCATATTATGAGCTCTAAGTTGAAATATCTTCTGTAAAGAATAATATCAAGGAACTTAAAACTTATAAGGGTATGGAAACTAGGATTAGATCTCGACTTCACTAGATTCAATTTGGGAATAAAGGTTCTAAATTGTTTTTTAATTACATTAAATATAAACATGCAAGAGTGGATATTTTAAATCAAGGATGCCTCTTGTACTCTTAATTCCACTAATAATCAAATTACATATATATTTTATAAACATTTCAAATCCATCCTTCAATATGACAATGATCCCCTACAGGAGGCTTCACTACTTGTTTCAAAATGCCTCAATGATAATTTGAGATTCTCTGTTGAAAACTCTCTATATTATTCAAGAGATAAATAAATCCTTGTTTGAAATGGCACCTAAAAAGGTATTTGGTTTGATAGTCTCTAAGCTAAATTTTTTCAAAATATTTGGTTTATTCGGCCTATCTTAAGGATTTTTATAGGTTTTTCAAAGAAGTGGAATGTTTGGGATCCCTTGGAACCTTCATTAACAATGTTCTCATTAATTTTATCCCTAAATATGGTGATAGGGATCCCATTTGTAGTTGACAGCCCCTAACTCTTTTCAATGTCTCCTACAAAAATATTTCCAAGGCATTAACCAATATAATCATCCCCATAGATCAAGATATCAGGAGACCAAAACAAACCTACTTTCTCTATGGGTATTTCATCCTTGGTAATTTGGTTATGGCTTGTGAATAACTTGAATGGATTTTATAGTCTTATCAAGATTCAATATTTATCAAGCTTGATTTTGACAAGGCATTAAATTGAGTCAATCAGTGTTTTATTCTCAAGATGCTTCAACTTGCTAGATTTAGCCCAAAGTGCATTCGATGCATATCCATGTTTTTTACTCATGGCTCTACAATGTTCATGGTCAATAGTGTGCTTTCTAAATCCTTCCCCTTGTAGCATTCTATTTGTTAGTGTTTTCCACTAGCCCCATTCCTCTATATTTTATTTGTCAATACTCTTGGCTATTGTTGTCATCTCCAATTATCCCAATTAGAAAAATCATACCTCACATGGAGCGACACAATAAGGCCATAGCCAAGAGCATGAGGTTTGGCTCAATCAGGGGCCTCTAGAAGTTTTTTACAAGGCTAGCTCCTTGGGATGTGATCTTTAGGTGCACTTTAACTTAGGGGGAGAAAAAGGGATGCGAGAGAAAAAAGAACAACTCAACAAAAGTAAAAATATGGCGATGCACCAAAATATTTGCTAAGATATCCTTGCACAATAGGCCTAAATGCTATGTGCTAGCAATGAACACTTTCTCTCCATGACATGATTATGCATAGATGATATTTACCAACATATGTGCATATAAATAAATAAGTCAGCATAGAACCATATATGGCTAGTCCAAAAATTGATGTAGGACTCCCACACACATATATGAAAGCAAAACCTAAAATAGGTAAAAACTTAAAAATACATACACACATATAGAAATATGTCAGCGAAGAACCACAGATAGATATTCCACAAATTGACATATGCTATATATATATATGAAAATAGTTTTTACAAAATATTATGCAAGAAGTGGGGGTTTGATTTTCCCATAAGCCACTCAAGAACCGATTTCTCTATAGAAAGAAATGAAAGGAAAGCTTACAAAATACTACAAATGCAAACCTGTTGATCCCTTACACAACTAACGCTACTCCTATTTATAGATTAAAAATAGGATAGTTTCCCTCCAAAACTCATGCAAATATTTCATAATTATTGTTGCTTCTAATGTTGGATCATGTCTTGATTGAATTTGTTGTGTCCTTCTAAGATCTTTAGATCTAGAACCATTAATACTAAGTTTTCTAATTCCTTGGATGTTGGTTCCCTAAAATTTTGGAGCATAAGTATTTTTAGCATTCAGACCCTTGATCTTCATTTGACATTGGAGCTTCAATCAATTTCTAACCTCGTAATTTTATGCATTGGAACTTTTACCTTTGGTTTTCAATCGAACCTTTTATAACTTCTTACTTTTGGACATGCTTATCTGATTCTCAAAAAAAAATTATCAATGTTTTCATCCACCTTCATTTGATGCTTTATTTTCTAATGCCCACTTGTCTCTTCTTCACTTAAGGTTTTATTGAGGTAATTTTTGAGTGTTGTGAGAATTCACTATAACTACTTATTTGAGAGAGATGTCAACAATGAAACTCTTTACGGTATAATATTCTTGACATATTCTAGAGTTGTGAGCTCTCACTTTACAAATGATTCACCACTCTTCTTCAATAATTCCAAGGAGTAATTTACAAACACCAACCTTCTTTTACACTTATTATGTGTTATAAAGGGTAAAACAACTCCAACATGGTGATTTTGTTCATAGTTTAGGGATCTCTTTTGGTTTTCAAGTCTTGCCTAAAGCAATTTGGTAGTGGTTCTTGTAGAAAAAAAAAGGGAAATGAGTACTTGGACTTATAAGTACCTCTTGTTCATTTTTAACCTACAAGTGATTGACAAGATCTTCATAGCCACTCATGTTTATTATAGTTCTTGTTGGATTCCAAGTCAATTGGATTGTTTTATTTTCACTAGGTATGTGCTTTACTGGTCTCATTAGGAAGTGTCTTCTTCCATGGTTTTAATTTCATCAACTCACTGCATGCTTCCTAGAAACAAAGGGATCTAGGATTGTTTGACACTTTCAAGCAAGAAATCTCTGTAATGACAAAGTGGGTTGTGAAAGCTCTCCATGGAAATGAAACTTGAAAACTCCTTTTTATTCAAAGGGTTACTTCAACTATTATAGGTGGAAATTGGAGAAATATACATCTTTACAATAAACTTCTTAATACCAATCACTTAACACTTTAATGCTCTTTTAGAGTGAACAATTTTGGAAAGTTTGGCATTACACATTTAAGAAACTATCTTGGGAAGGCTCCTCTTTATGACATGGTCTAAGTTTATCCATGCCTTCCATATGGTCCAACCACTTACTTCTTGCCAATGGCTTTACTATTACACTCATTCGAGGTTTCAAAGCCAATAGCTCATTTAAATTAGTTGTCTAGATAGTGATAAACTTGTGGGATATTTGTAGTAGAATTGGAAGTCATTGTTTATTCTTCATGATCGATTTAACATTATCCACTTGTATTACAAGGTGATCTTGAGAAATTGTGCTCTTATTAGTGATGATCTTGTTATCAATTTTTCCTCCATATTGCCATGTAATTTCCTCAAATATTAGAGGTGGCTTGACAACTATAGCCCATTATTTTTTCTCTGTTGAAATGTTGTATCATACCTGGATGTCCCCCTTCTCCCTAGTTTTTATCTCAATGGTAGGTAGCATTTTAAAATTTGGGAACAAATCTAAGATTGCACTTAGTATTATCATTAGGAAATCTAATTTTTAAGCATCTTAGCAACCACTTACCTAGCAAGTCCTACATATCAATCTACCTTGCAAAGTAAAAATTGTCAAATTGAGGTTGATTGTACCTGATTGCCTTTTGCAAGAGACCTAAGATAGCTAAAAATTTGCTATAGTCATGCAATGTAGTGAATAAAATTTGGAATAATGTGCTTTACGTTAGCTCAAGTTGAACTTTGCTTTTAGGGAATGGAACATTGTTTCTAAGTCCTTATGACAATTGATTTTTAATTTTATCTAGAATAGGTCTAAGGTATGCATTGATAAGTTTTATATTAAGGATTTATAAATTTGAAGCCTTACTTTGACATATGCCTAGAGATATCCCTTCTTTGCAAATAAATCAACTCAAATGTAGCTAAGAAGATGAATTTAAAGCAACAAATGATAGAGCTCCAAACACAAGTGAACCAACTAGTGGGGAGAATAAATTACAAGGAAGTAGCTCAAAGTAGTGAACACCATTATCAAGTCCATGATTATATAGTTTAAGTCCATTGGTCCTCTATCCAAAGAGATCCTTATTTATGAAAATTTTATATGCTAACATGACAAAGTAGTGCTTCATCTTGGAGTAAATATGGTTGATGACTTAGAGCCATATGCCAAAAATCATTTTTAGGCTTGTCTTATATATTTTTCTATCAAAGTCTTTAACTTTATAGATTGTCCTAGCAACTTATATTTGAGGTGATTTCTTCCTTACCTAAGCAAAGGACCTCTATTTTTGTGCTAAATTATCTACTATTACTGTATTTTTAATATTTAAAAAAACATCCAATTTTTCACCCAAAGACCAAATATAATGACGCAAAGTATAACTTTGTTTATAATTTCTTCCAAAAAAATTATATTTTCTCTTATAACACAATAAGTAACAAATGAGTTCATAAAACATTTAGTAAAGCATATATTTTTTAAATGCAAATATGGGCTTAGAATTAGAGAAACACATTTATAATTAAAAATGGAAAAGTCAAAGATAATAATATATGTTGATGAGTTAGTAAAAGTTGAGTCTAAAACTACAGTAAATGAAATTATTATTGAGAACAAAAAACAATGAGATAATCAAACATATGCAATCTACCAAGATCATATCTCATTTTTTTCAGTATCCTTCTAATATTGTTTTTTGGTTAGCAAGTGCAATATAATAATCATATTTTCAATAAATTTTATTTAGTTTTGCTTTAATTTTAATGAGATTGAAAAATACAAAGATATATGTCAAACAAGCTTTACCCCTTGTCAACATTTTACTTTGTCATTCTTACTATGCAGTCTCTAATAATGTCATTTCTTAAACAACTTGATTAAAATTTTGTATAAACAACTCAATGGAAAGTTGAATTATACTAAGAGGATCCTTACACTTTTTTTAATAGCTAGCTTAAAAGAATAGTCTCTTGAAATGTCAAGAGAAGAATAGTATATTATTGAAATTTGATTTCGTTTATATATTTAAGGAAAAATTCAAAGATAATTGAGGTTTAAATATGTAAATGGGAATACACATAACAAATCTATTTTTTGTACTTATACAAGTCTAATGTTAATATATCCTAAATTCTTTAGAAAAAAAGACAGGAGCAAGTGCGAGGTGGAAGGGAGTGCAAGTTGGGAGCAAGTGTGATGCGGAAGGGAGTGCAAGTTGGGAATGAGTGTGAGGTGGGAGGGAGTGCAAGCTAGGAGTGAGTACAAGCTAGGAGGGAGTGAGAGCCAAGAGGGAGTGCGATCCGAGATTCAGTCATGATGGAAGAGCAATGAGTTCAAATATTTAAATGGGAATACACATAACAAATCCATATTTTGTACTTATACAAGGCTAACGTTAATATGTCCTAAATGCTTTAGAAAGGAGAGACAGGAGCAAGTGTGAGGAGGAAGGGAGTGCAATATGGGAGTAAGTATGATGTGGAATGGAGTACAATATGGAAGCGAGTGTGAGGTTGGAGGGAGTGCATGCTAGGAGGGAGTACAAACTAGGAGGGAGTGACAGCCAAGATGGGGTGCAAGTCAAGATTCAATTGTGGTGGAAGAGCAATGAGTTCAACCAGAGTGCATCAATGTTTCAAACCCTTACCATGAATGTGTGGAACATTTTTTCCATAAAATTATCAAAGTAAAGGAATGTTGAGAGAAAGAAGAGATAGAAGCAAGTGCAATCTATGAGGGAGTACAAGCTAGGAGCAAGTGTGAGGCAAGAGGAAGTGCAAGTTAGGAGCAAGTGTGATTTGAGAGCAAGTTCCAACCAAGAGGAAGTATGAGTTGGGAGCAAGTTTGAGCTAGGAGTGAGCCCCACTAGATAGTATGGAAGTAAATTCATATTTGAAAGCTCTATTGGGAATTCAAGATGGCCTAGCTAGAAGTGTGGAGACCTAAGTTGGAGATAAGCAAAAAAATGAATACATGGAAAGTTCAATCTAAGTAACAAATGTTACACCAAAAGTGAGTATCAAGGATGAGATGATTGAGCATGATATAATGGCTCTTAAAAGTAGAGGGTTAATATGTAAGTTTCATGTATTGACCAGGGTTTTTGGAGATTCAAAATTTTATCAAGTGGAAGTGGGGATTGAATTTAAATTACTTTGACTTTTCTTTCTAAAGTTTTTTTTCTCATCATATTTTCTAGTTCAAAAAATAGGGATAAAAAAATGGATGGTGGTCTATGGTTTAAGGGGAGAGATGCACTTTAATTGAGACCATGAAATGAAAAAAATTATGTTGAGTCCAAAACTATTAAAAATCTTTCGATATGGGTTAGGTTTTTTGGACTTCCATATAAGCTTATCAATAAGTATGTTTTGAAGAATATTGGAAATACCTAGGTGAATTCATCAAGAATTGACTAACTACTAAGGAGCGAAAGCATACTATATATACCCAAATATGTGTTGTTATGGTTATTTCAAAACCTTTGCCACAATCCATTAATATTATATCTTAATCAAGAGAATGGTATCAACAATTAGATTATGAAAATATTGCATTTTAATACCACAATTGTCATGATATTGGACACATGGCAAGAGTTTGCAAATTGAATTCTATGAAGAAAGAGACCAAAAAAATTGGTCATGAGATCAACTTCAATACAAATCAAGGAAATCATAGACTAATAGAATATTAGATCATATCAATGATATTACACTAAAAAATAAGTGGTAAATAAAACCTATCTACAACACAATTTGGAAAGTTCAAAAGGAATTAAAGGCGCAAAGGAAGAAACAGATGAAAATCCTAAAACAAATACAACAGAAGAGATCAAGTTTTTTCCAAGTAAATCATATTAATTTTCCTTAAGTAGTATAGAATCCTCTCTTGGTAATAAAAGTGAAAGTGGAATAGATGTTATCCCTTGCACTTTAAGGTTTCAAGAGCAGCATAAGAAATAAATGAGGATGGAGGAAATTCGTAACAATTTAGGGGTTTTTAGGGTAGAATAAGAAGGTAATTGCTACTTAAGAGCATCCTTAAACTTTAGGGTTTCCATGGCAACAATAGAACAATGTGCTTTTGAGGTTATTCCTTACACTTTAGCTCCTTCAGAGCAAGACAAACTTAAAGATTATAAGTCTTACTATGAGCAGTGTGAGAAGATTGAAGAGATTTATTAAGATGAAAATAATTTCAAGAATGAAAAAAGAGAGGAAGACCCAAGAAGAAAAAACAATGAGAAAAATAAACCCAAAGGGATATTGATATGGGAAAACAAAATAAAATATCACAAGTGTTAACAAGAAGTGGGGCTAAACCCATAAATAAAAATAAAAAATAACAATGAAAATAATATATTGGAATATTAAGGGTGTAAATAAGAACCCTAAATAAAGGTATTAAGAAATTATCAGGTTTTTATAGACAATATATTTATAGACATGGAAAGTGGGTAGCAAATATTTTAGCCATTTTTTGTGTTGAATTTTATCTTGACAAAATTTTAATTTCAAAAGGCATCTTATATAAAAGAGTTGATTTTGGAAACTTAGCAGTTTGAGGAATATGGAGAATATCTTTGATAGAAAGCCAAATGAAAAATATATTTGACAGAAAGGCAAGTTGGATATGATTTAGTTAACTTGTTAGAAATGCAATGAGAGCAATGTAATATTTTATTTTTGTAATGGGAGTGGTTCTCAATAGAGGCCACACATAGCTTATTAAAAAAAATCTAAAGCTAACATTTCAATTTCTATGGTTTGAAGGATGGCATGTAACAAACTTCAATTATAAATTTTTCAATTTGGAGAACTTAAAATATAATTTAACTCTTTAATACCACAAACTTTTGAAGTAAAATAATGGTAAGATGTCTTGATCCTTGTCCAACAACTTTTTCAAGGTTGCTTTGCAATACTCAAAACTAGTAATAGTAGCTTATTGCAAATGTTTGTCAGTGCACCAAGTCCCAACTCTCGGAAGGGATGCATTTATTAGATAAAAGGCCGATGTAGACTTCGACCTATTGTTCTAGTGATTTAAATAAAAGAGAATTTTTTCAAGGTTTTTTAATGGTTCTCAAAAATATGTTCCTATCAACTATTGACAATAGTTGATGGTAAATTCTTGCCAAAGGTTTGCATCAAAATATATCAATGTTATTTTGTTTAGACATTTTCTTTTAAAAAATAATCACTTTGAAAAATCAAGCTAGACATTACATCAAACAAAAATTGCAACAAATTGAATATCAAGTTGTTAGGATTTATTACATTATAAATAATGTGAATGTAAGTTGAGTAACCATTCAAACAGGGTTTGTGACTAAGGGACAAGGGTAGTTGTAAGATTAGTTAAAGGTTGTTAGATCATATTTGGACAACCATTGTATTTAAATATCCTTCACTTTCATAATACAATCATCAAAGCATTGAGTTCTAACATGTGGTATCAGAGCAGGTTGAAAAAAGAAAAAATCTCCTTTTGATCCTTCTCTAGCTTCGACACAAAGAAGCCACAAAGAGCACTAGTTTTGAGAAAAGAAATTTCAAGGGTAAAAAAACCCTATTTAAGATAACTAAAGACAAACTTTAAAAGAGAGGTAATAATCTTTGTGATAGGTACCTAAGTTAGAAATTTAATATTATAATATTGTACTTAATATTATAATATTATATTATATAAATTTTCCCAGCAAAAAAAAAATTATCCCACATGTGTGGATAAGTAGTAGTGATAGGTAGTTGAGTATTATATAATGTGGGCAAAAGACTCATGGTAAAGGAAGAGAAGAATATTGTATTGTATTTATCTTAAGTTGTCATTTATTCACTATGAGCACATTTTAGGGTCATGCTCTGTTGCAAAAGTTTAGTTGTTCATTGTTGGGATCCTAATTTGATGCTTAATAAAGGCTTGCATTAGGCTAATAACCTCTCACAAGATCAAGTGCAATTCTCGACCGATTAAATAGGGGAAGAACTTGGGCTAATATTTGCCTTAAAATGCATTTTGAGTACCCCAAGAACCTTAAAGTAACTTGTTTGAGTGTGTCACCAATAAAAAAGGTCAATTACCCTAGACCTTGTTAGTAGTATTTTTACCTTGAGAGAATATACAAAGAGTTATTGTTAGAGGTTAATGTGTGGCTAGTTTCGTGGCAATTATTCCCTAGTAGGAATATTTTTGGCAATCAGAGAGTGGTACTTGATTAAACAACCTTTGTGGCTGGTGGGATTTACCTTCAAGCCACTAGAAAGCTACAGGTTGGGACCCATTTCATTGCCAATATTTCCACAAAAGTGCCATAAAGCCATCAAAAATAGTCTCTACATAGTTTCCAAAGCTTCAGTATAGTATACAATTGTGAGTGCAAAAAATACATTGTTTGTAGCCTAGCAAATAGTTTGTAAAAAAAATGCTCACAAAGTAGCAATTGGAGCTTGGTAGCAGTGTCGAAATACCTAGTCTACAATTCATAATATCCAGTTTATAAAAAAAGTTTGCATAGTAGCAGCCCACTGTTGGTAGCACCCAATCTGCAATTTGGTAGCAATTTGTAGAGTAGCAACCCACAATTGGTAGCAAAAAATATATATATAGTTTGATAGTAGTCCATTAACACAAAAAATCCATAATTTGGCAGCAATTTAAAAAAAAACATATAATTGGTCATTATCAGTTGTTGATATTATACAATCTACAAGTTGTTAACAATTTTTTTTATTAGGGTAAAAATTAGATTTTGAAAGGGCCCGAACCCTTTTACAACACAAATTCAGCCCATCAATTACACAGGTGCCCAGGGTAAATAGCCAGAGATCCCTTGGACACAAGACAAACAATATCTATCCTAGACCCCAATTAGTTGCAGTCCTCCGTCGTGAAATTTTCTAACTCCTCATGGACCACTCTAGGGGGGATCCATATTGTATCCTCTTCTTTAATGGCACCAAAGTTCACCAGCTAGTTTTTTGGTTTGTTACCTTCTCTATAGACATGAAAAAAATCAACTTCTTCAAAATGATTTACAATATCTCTAATATCATTACATAGCTACCAAGGGCAAACAACCAAAGATCCCCTGGACACAATACAAACAGTATCTATACTAGACCCCAATTAGTTGCAATCCTCCATTGTGAACTTTTATAAGTCCTCATGGACCACCCCAGGGGGGATCCATATCGTATCCTCTTATTTAATAGTACCAATGTTCTCCAGCCAGTATGTTGGTTTGTTACCTTCTCTATAGACATGAACAAAGTTAATTTCTTCAAAATTCTTTACAATGTCTCTAATATCTTGCACAATGTAATCAATTTTCCAATTATCTTATCCCTCCTTTTTCAAAATATTGATAATATTCAAGGAGTCTCCTTCAAATATAACTTTTTTTAGCACCTAGATCCTTGGCTAGCTTTGCACTCAGATGTAAAGCATTAACTTCAGCTTTATGACTAGTAGTAATTCTAAAAAACATGTAGGCTACCCCCACCAATCTATCCTAATTATCCCTCAAAATTGCTCCTGCTCTAGCCTTACCTGGGTTACCTTTGGATGTCCCTTCAAAATTTAACTTCAACTAGTCATCTCGAGGTGGTTGTCATTTTACATGAATTCTAACTTGAACATTTGCCTCTCTACCACTAATAGGTTCCAAATTTCATGCCTTAGTTATCATAGTATCTTCAGTATTCTCTGGCTTGATAGGGTACTTGATAGATTTAACATTCTCCTCTAAAAAGTGGGTGATACTTCCAAAACTTCTCATTGTAGACCTTTTTTTCTCCCTAAAAATTATCTTGTTCTTATCTAACCAAACTCCCCACACAAAATAAAATGAAATCAGGTTCTAAATAACATTAAGACAAGGACTGAAAAATGGATTCTCCCATTGTTGTATCCACAGAACCATATTATAAGGCATCATCCAAGAGATGTCATTCCTGTTGATGAGGAGCTGGAAAATATTTAGAGCATAGGGACATTCCAAGAAGATGTGTTCCACTGATCCTTTTGCATTTTCACATAAACTGTATCTATTAAGAAATTGAAAACCTCTCTTCTTAATATTATCCATTGTTAGGATCTTATTTTGGACTGCTTCCCAAATAAAAATATCTAGTTTAGTAATATATTTCTTACCCCAAATTCTATTCCAAGGAAAACAATTATCTACAGTAGAATTCAAAAGATCATAGGTTGTCTTCACGTTAAATTACCCATTCTTAGTTCTTCTCCAAACCATGGAGTCTCTATACCTGACAACACCTAAGTAATAAGCCTTTAGTTTAGCTTTAAGGAGGTTTAAAGCCTCCAAATTCTTAGGGTCTACCTCTAAATATTTCCAACTCAACTGGTTATCCAATAAAATCATATAATCATAAACTTTTTTACCATATCTCTCTTCTAAATTCTTTTTTATATTAGATAAAATATCATTGTTGACTAAAGGGTTGTCATCTAACCAGGCACCTTCCCAAAACCTTATAGAGGGCCCATCTCCAACACGTCATTTCACACCCTTCCACAAGGCCTCCCTAGCCTCCACCAAGTGGTTCCATAAAGAAGAGCCACGACAAGGGTCTTGAATTGTGAGAAATATGGTATCCTCCTAGATGTCAAGATATTTTTCTTTAATAATCCTTGCCCAAATATTTTGACTATCCCTTAGAACTCTCCATCCCACCTTGGCTGCCATAGCACTATTAACTACATTGAGTCTCCTCAAACCAAGGCCACCATGCTTCTTTTGATGGCATATTTTTTCCCAAGCTACAATATGAATCCTCCTCTTCTCTTCAGATCCTGACCATAAGAACTATTTTTGAATTCCTTCTATGATTTTAGAAACTTTAGCAGGGATCTTGAAAAGGGAGAGAAGATAAATGGGGATAGCCTACAAAACACTCTTAACCAACAACACTTTACTTGCTTGAGACAAGAGATTACATTTCCATCCTACAAGTTTAGATTGAAACCTGTCAACCAAACCATTCCAAAGAGGTGCCTTACAAGTTCCCATGAACATAGGCATACCAAGTTAACAACTGTTGAGTGCAAAAAAAAAATAATAATAATTCCACAAAGCAAGCCATACTCAGTTGTTGGAAGGACACAATATGCAAGCCATTATCAATGCTAGTTTGAGTGCAAATTTAATATTTTATTAAAAGGAATTAAGGATGCTTGAGGAATTTTCTTAAATTTAAAAAAAAACAAAAATCCAAGTTCTAAAATTTTGGGAATTGAAGACATGGAGTTGTCAATATTCGTTGTAGAGGGATAGTGATGCTTGAGAATGGTGGAAAACTTTGAAGTCTTCAAATTTTTCTAATGTGTCATGGAGACAAGATTTTGGATTCTTTGCAAGGGGAAGCTTTAACTTGGTATTGGAGCTTTAGAGGTACCCATGATATTTTATATACAAGGGAAGAATTTGAAGTTGCATTTTTAAGCCAATGGAATTTGAAAAAAATGAAAAGCTAGCTAGAATCTAGGATGAATAAAAGGAATTAAAATGAGAGTTTAAAATTTTGAAATAATTAGCAAAAAAATAGGAGAATAATATAAAGGTAGAAGAAAGCACATGATTGATGTCAGATAAGTCAAGAAATAATAAGAAAGAATTATTTGAAATTAAAAAATTAAATCTATAGGTTTACGGCTACATCCAGCAGGAAAATATTATTATTTCTATAAACACTAGTAGTAGACACATTTTTATTAATGTCTTTGGTTAAGAGGTTGTAAGTTTAGGTAAAGAAAATAAAAAACACTGCTTCAAGGTATGAATATTCAATTTCATTAAGATGTGAAGATCACCATGGACAGTTATTTTATATTCAAATTTTTATATTGTTGATATGGATGATGCAGACATTGTTCTTGGTTATCTTTGGTTAAATTCTTTGGGTGTTGTTAATATTAATGTACAAAATAAGTTCATGAAGTTTTGGTTCAAGAAAAAATAACAATACAAGATATTTCCTAATGTAAGAGGCAAGACTGGGGATAAATATGAATATTTTAATGATATAAATATAGGAATTTGTTATAGAGAAACAAATTGAGAAAGAAGCATCAGAATTTGAAACAAAATCTAAGAAAGAAGTAGCAACAACATAGTCCACGAAAAAAACAACAATAGAAAAGTCCAAGAAAGGCATAAAAAAACACAAGGACACATGAGAGAACATGCAAAAGAATTTAAAATAGATGAGCAAAATGTGGAGGAGACAAAGAATGTAGAACATCAAGCTAAGGTTCCAACATATCGTCGTCCAGACCACCAAGAGCGGAAATAATCTTGGAGGCATGGCTTAATATAACAATATTATGGTTTCTACATGGAATATAAAGGCACCAAGTATGATAGTATTTGGTAAATAAATCATGGTGATTATAGTTTTCAGAGTGGTGCAACAGCATCAAGGAACAAATGGACCCATCATTCAATTTACCAGAGTAGAGCAACAAAAGTGTGGAGCCAAAAAAGCAGTCTTGGGTACTCAAGAAGTGTGGAGCCAACAAAGAAGTCTTGGATACTCAAAAAGTGTGGAGCCAACAAAGCAGTCTTGGATACTCAAAAAGTGTGGAGCCAACAAAGCAGTCTTGGATAGTCATGTGGAAAAAACAAGAATGGATGAAAAAGAGTGATATTTATTGCTAGCAAAAAGATGCCTCTAACTCATGGAACCAAAGGATTACTTCTAACTATTCAAATAGCATAATGGCATATTGACATCAACGAAGACCACCACCAACCAGAGATTTATTGGGATGGATGGATGATTGTGATTAGTACTAGTTCACAACAAGGCTCAAAAGATCATATTATTTAGTCTCTTTTTATGTTTCAAGGATGAAACATTTGTAAAGAGGATGGAATTTAATATTATAATATTGTACTTAATTTTTTTTTTTAGATGCATAGGGGATTTGGTTACAGCCACACTATTTTTAGTAACTGACAAGCACAAGGTTCAAACCATAGGTGCTACTTCTTTAATAAGTTTACATAGGTTTTTATGATGGGTCCTAGTCCCCTCATACTAAGTGGTATTTGAACCTTGGACCTCTCAGAGAGAGACCAAAGCCTTTACCATTGTAGTAAGCTTCTAGCTATCCAAATTTTAGGTTAGAAAAAAACCTCAAGAGCCGCTCTTAGGTGGTCGGCAATGTCATCCCATTTGGGTATACCACTATCTAGAGGGAAGCCACAAGAGACTTTTTGTGTCCCCCTTTGCATTGTAGAGGTTTGAACCATGGACCTCCTGTTCAATAGGGCTAGGCTCACCTTCTCCACTATTATTATATTATATGTAATTGTCCCACATATGGATGAGTGGTAGTGGTAGGTAATGGAGTATTATATAATATGGGCAATAGACTGATATGGGGAGGATGACGAGAAGAATATTTTATTGTATTTATCTCACTTTGAGATATAATAAAGAATGGCATATTTCTAATAAGGAGCACTGTACGATGTTGCCCTACCTTAAGGTTTTGGTTTATAATTTAAAATGCATTCGAGTAAATTGTTCATATTTATGTTTCATTGTAAAATTATTATTGTGCTTAATATTTGTGGATGAATGTTGTTATTTTAGTAAATGTGAATGATTTTTCTATAATAAGCAAAGGAGGTTCATAACAAGTTGAGTAACCACTCAACACATGGTTTATGAGGTTCACTAAGGGACAAGGGTAGTTGTAGGATTAGTTGAAGGTTGTTATGCCATATTTGGGCAACCATTGTATTTAAATACCCTTCACTTTCATAATACAATCATAGAAGTATTTAGTTTTAATATGTAGTATCAGAGCAAGTAGAAGGAACAAAAACTCTCCATTTGATCTTCCTCTAGCTTTGACAAATCTATAAAGAGTACTATGTTTGAGAAAAGAAGTTTTAATGCTAAAACAATCATATTTAATATTATTTAAGACAAACATCAAAAGAGAGGTAATCATATTTATGAAGCAAATTTCCATGGTGGATTCAAATATCTCAAGGTGAAAATCCCTACTAAAGACCGAAGTGGCAAAAGATCTTCAAGAAATGAAAAAGGTCTTAACCCTATCCAAAAAAAATCAAATTACCTATTCAAAAGGCACTTAGGAAGCCATTGAAGCTTCATAAAGAATTGCAAGAAAATTGTAGCAGTAAGCAAGCAACTAAATAGAATTCAGTTGCTAAAATAAAAAAATACCCTTCAAAAGGCACATAAGAATACTCCAAAATGAGAATTATTATGTTCTAAAAGAACACAAACAAATTATATTGCAATCATTTGCATAGAGTACAAGGAACTGCCTTGGAAACAAATGTATCATTCCTATCAAAGTAGCAATGCAAACATTCTAATTGGAACAAACGTTGAACAACAAAAGAAAAGAAGACTTCACATGAAAGAGAACACTCAAACAAGGCATTTAAAATTAGAAAGTTCGTCTTGGATTACATCAAACAATAAGAAGTAGAAGGAAACGACCAAATAAGTTTAACTTGTGAATATTCATATTTGAACAAAAAACTACAAGCACCTCATGAAAGGTTCAAAATTAGCAAGTCTTCAAAAGTTTCTATCGAGCAAAACTCGTGTTTCAAAAAATCATTTTTCATCAAATAATCATATATATAGAGAGAGAGAGAGAGCAAATAATGCTCTATATTATACAAAGAAAAAAGAACAAGGATCGTTACATTTCAACAGGGTGATAAAATATCTATAGCATAAAGACAAAAGTGAAAGCACCAAGGACGTCATCAAAACAAATCTCAAGACAAAAATACTCCTTGACAAGGTTCACAAATCAAGCATGAAGTAGACAATATGCCTCACAAAACAAGAAAGCATTTCAAGCATAGACAATGACTCTAAGAAGAGTTATTACATCATGAATAATGTGAATGCAAGTTGAGTAACCACTCTAACACCTGGTTTGTGAGGTTCACTAAGGAAAAGGGTAGTTGTAAAATTAGTTAAAGGTTATTTTGTCATATTTGGGCAACCATTGTATTTAAATACCCTTAACTGTCATAATACAATCATCGAAGCATTGAGCTCTAACGCAAGTTAGACTCTTTGTTCTTTTCTTTTTTTGCAAGTTCATTTAAAATGTGAAACACATTAAAAATTCTTAGATTCAATGTTGTAAACTCCTATACGATAGAAACAAGAGTAATAAATAGTTATTGTGTTAAGGTTTTTAATTTTTTTCTCCTTCAATTTGTTTCAAAAATTAGTTCCTTTTTTCTTATTTATTATTCTTTCATGAACAAAACGATACTACAAGCAAACTAATAATTTCATGAAAAAGAAGATCCTAGATAGAATATTGTAAACTCCTATTGAAAAAAAATAAAAAATAATAAATGGGAATTGTGCTAAGGTTTTTAATCTTCTTTTTCTTCAAATTGTTCTAGAAGTTAGTTTATTTTCTTATTTATTGTTCTTTCTTACGAAAATAATTAACATAAGAATTTCACCTATAAAAATATTTCTCCTACACTATTTTGTGGGAGGTCTCACCTCCATGGAAGAATATTTTGAAGTGATACATATCATCTAACTTAAGGATAGGTTAGAATATTTTGAGTAATAAATTTTATGTAACATGTCATAAAATTGTAAGACAATCAAATGGCATGAGCTCAACCTGTTTAAACCCCGGAGATCTACGTTGTAATCTTGTCAAATGATACAAGCATGGTTGTCAAAATATTTTTATAATAGCACTATGTGGTTTGTTGAAATACCATGATAGCACAGTCACAATGTAGTAAGGGTTTGTCAAACTATTGTACTACTAAAAATATTGTTATAATACCATTGTGGTTTGTGAAATATAATAACACAACCAAATACAATACAGATTGGGCTTTTTTCAATCTCATAAAACTAGTTTAATATATGTGTTTTTGTGTGTGCATGCCCCTTCTATATATATGGAATAAAAACAAGTCCTATATGGAATAAAAATAAGTCCCATCCATGTTTGGACATCAAACTTGGTCACTTTGGGGGCTCTCATACTCCAAACTTTGGATTTTTGGGCTGGGACCTGTTGGCATTTTTGCCACATTTGATTTTGATTGAAGTATTAACACGTAAATTGTTGCAGATCTTACTTTGATACTAGCCTTGATGCAGCTTTGGAGCAAAAAGAAGCAAAAAAGGAGCAAAAAAGACTAAGTCCAGAAAATGCAGCGATTCGCTGACATGTCGCGAAATCGCGGTCAACACGGTCAACGCATGCAGCTAAGAAGAACCGTCGCGATATCGCGACGTGTTCTATTTTCGCGACTTCAAATGAGCAAAGGAGGAAGAGCGACAAAATGTCGCGAAATCGCGACAAAAAGTTCAGCCGAAGACACAAAGTTAAATGCTGCAGCGATTCGCTGACGTCTCATTTTCGCGACGCAGGCGGTTGAAAAAGTCTAAGTACTCAAAAGTGCAGCGAATCGCTGCATGTCTCAAAGTCGCGGGGTTTGGTTGACAAAAGAGTTTAAGCTCAAAGTTGTAGCGCATCGCTGCACATTTGCGAAAGGGAAGTCCAAAGTTGAAAAGTGCAGCGATTCGCTGCATATTGGTCGAGAAGGGAAGTTCAAAGAAAAAGTTGCAGCGATGCGCTGCAAGTTTCGAAGCCACGGGGAGTTCGTTGACAAGAAGGCCAAGCGAGATAAATTTGCAGCGATTTCACGACAGGGAATGAGAAGAGCTAGAGACATGGTGGTAACATTGATTTCATGACGCATTGATCGAAAAATGACTAAGTATTCAAGTATGCAGCGAAATGGCGACAAGGAAAGTCAAAGGCATTTAAGAAGCAAAAAGTGTCGCATTTTCGCGACCCATCGGCAAGACCGTACAAAGTGCTTGAAACATGTAGCGATATCGCTACATGTTCCGTTTTCATGGGACATAGCGAAGGGAGGACCAAAAGAGACAAAAGGTGTTGAGAGATCGCCCGATGTGCCATTTTCATGGAATGAGCTAGCGATAGAAAAGATGAAGCCGATTATGCAGCGATATCGCGACAGGGAGGATTTTCGCGGGTCCAAGGTAGCAAAAGTGTACGGCATCAAAATATGTCACGATTTCGTGACCCGTCGCGTTTTCGTGACCTACGTCAGTTTCCCGCCAAGGCACAGTATGAACGGCCGATAAGGTTTTTTTACTTTCCGATGATTAAATGCTCGCCCGAATTAAATGCTTTGTGGATTTTCGATGCAGTCAAGGTTGAAGAAGCGCCCAGGCCACCAAAATAGAAGATTATATTTGTTCGAGGCTACTGTTCGTGGATTGAGTTAATGATTTCATGCACATGTTCGGAAAACAAATTTAATGAAAGAGATGCGTGGTCTAATTGCATTTAATTTTTGCTCCCTTAACGCTGCAATTAAGGGGATCGTGTGCATAATTTCCAAAGCATAATTGTAGATCACAAGAAGTCAAGGTTGAAGAAGCGCCCAGGCCACCAAAATAGAAGATTTTATTTGTTCGAAGCCGTTGTTCGTGGATCATCCTAACGGTTTCATGTATATGTCAAGACATTTAATGAAGATGACCGCTGATTGCATTTAATTTTGTGGTTCTCTAGACTGCGATTAAGGGGATCATGTTCCTCGTTTCCTTCGCATAATTGTAGATCTCAAGAAGGTCGGTTACAAAGATTAAATGCTGCAAAGAGGACGGCCCTCTATAAAAACCAATGTAAACTTCATTGCAAAGGGTTGGAAGTTTTTGCTAAAAACTGGAAGTACATTTGCGAGAATAAAGTATTGGCTTCAAATTTTTCAAGCAGCTGTTTTGAGTGAGTGTCTTTTCTGTTCCTTTTGCATTTCTAAATAGAATTTATATTCCTTAAGTGCTGTTACATTCAAATTCTGCATATTGGATTTGAATCTTGCTTGTAAGGATATGATTCCTGGAGTGTAATCTTGGAGAGATTTTCTCGCATACAGTTGTGTGAGAGTTGAGTCATTATATTTTGTTGCTTGCTGTTGCCGCACTTTAAATTTTCTGCTGTTGTTCTTCCGATCCCATAACTCCGGCCTGTGGCCATATTTCCCATTTCTTTCTGCAACTTTTCATTTCTTTCCAAAGAACCCTTATCTTCAAACAGAAAGTTAGATTAGTAAAGGGAACTAGCCCACTCTGGAGATTGGTCTCGGGAGCCATTTCTTGCTTCCAGCCTTTCAATGTTGGCCGGGTCTAGGGCGCACTTGTAAAAATCCTTTCCTGTGGCGGATTCGTGACCAACAATTTTTGGCACGCCCGGTGGGACAGATTTCTTCTGTCTCTAAAAGATCCCATAGTATCGAAGGTCTAATGTTCGCCTTTATACTGTAAAATTAGAGCATTTGGTGACTCTGCTGAATTCAAAAATTATTCATGATCACGAGATCACAGTCCAAGAAATTTGGCGATCTTGTCGAATTTTTCGAACTTGACAGTTCAAGAAGTGGTGAGCATTCTAGGTTAGTTTCCTCATCCCTTCCATCTTCTGCTACAGTAACCCTGGTGTTGTTGCTAGTGTTTCATTTTCCCAACCATATCCACTAGTTCCAATGGCACAATATCCTCCACCTCCACCTAGGAAGTTCTTGGCATGGAACAGTTCGGGAGCCTTGAACTTGCAGGCTCAGAATCCAGTCCCTCAGGCTGCACTGAAAGCTTTGCCCACTTATGACGGTACGGGTAAGACAGCTTATGAACACATAAATGATGTGGCTTCTCTAGCAGCCATCCATGATATTACTGATGAAGATGTAATGGTGAAGTTGTTGGTATGCTCTTTGAGAGGCAAATTGTTGTTTTGGTACCGAACGCTGCCACCAGGCACTATAACATCGTGGGATCAATTCGGTGATCTGCTGGTCAAAAATTTTCATGAACAGGCTGACCCCTTCTCATTGTTGAATCAGTTTACTGTAATACAAAGGCATCCACAGGAGGAAATAGCTGATTTCAACGTCCGATTTACCAGAACCTGGCACAGAATTCCTGAAGGTATTCGGCCTGCTGATGAATTGGCTGCACTGTACTATCTTAGAGCATTCAACTCAGATATCGGCTGGACTGTTCGGCAGTCCAATGTGACAACATTTCCAGAGTTGTTTGAGCAAGCCATCAAAGCAGAAGCTGATTTGGTTGCTGTAGGGAGACTTCCACCAAAGGTAACTATGCCTATAATTCCTGATTTGCCTCAGTATTTATATGCTGGTTCACAACCACAGCCCATGCCATCAATGTATCCTACACCATCATGGAGCTCCAAAGCACCTCAGATTGCACCTGTCCCAGCTCCTCAGTTGCCTACTTTAGCTCCTTTACCGCTTCCTGCACCCAAGACTCAGCCATCTCCCATTTCCACTTCATTTCCAGCTTTGCCAAGCACCACCAGCCTCCTTTGCCCTTGCCAAGCACCTCCTACACCTGTGAACCCTGATCCATATACTGCATTATTGCAAGAGGTGAAGTCTACAAATTCGACAATTAGAGCCATGGGAAACAAGATCACACTCATTGAGAGGAAGCAGGCTGAGAGAGATTTCCAGCCAAGGAGATTTCAACCTCCTGCAATCACTAGAGATCAAGCTGCCTCCACAAGTAAAGCACCTGAAAAAGGCTTAACTGCTTTAGTAAATGAAGATCCAGCTCTTGCAGACAGAATGTATTGGTGCTCAACCTGCAATGACCCTCATGGAGAAGATACTTGTATGGTCCATCTAAATTATGTGCAGACATTGGTTGCTAGCTCTTCAGAGGGGACAAGTTAACATGATCTCAGAAGTTGGTCATAGTTTGATGACTGCAGTGGGAGATCAAGTTTCAGTTCTGACAAGAACTGGAAAGAAGCCTGTAACTGTTGATCCTGCTGATTTAGAGCCTTTGAAAGTACCTGCTGAGGTGAAGAAGCCAGTGAAGGCTCCTGTGCCAGTTCCAAAGTCTGATGCACCTTTTTTACCAAAAGATCCTGCTCCCTACAGAGTTCAAGAAAAGGCTGCAGCTGCACCAGTAAGATCAGAAGCAGAGGAGCAAGCTCGTGAAAGGTTGAAGTATCCATCACTGACAAAGAGGCTAAGGGTGGAAGCTACACAACAGTATCGTACCAGATTTGAACAACCTACTGAGAAGAAAGACCTTACTGCAGTTTCATACAATATTGTTGAAGAGCTTAAGAAGACCCCAGCTAAGGTAAGCCTCTATGATGCTTTGCAGTTACCCGGTCAGGTAGACTTATTACAGGAATCATTAAAATCTGTCAAAGATAATGAAAAAGGTCCTACCCAGACAGTGTATGCTCAAACCTTACCCACCTCTGCTACTGGGAAAAATAGACCACCTCCATTTTATTTGTCATTGCAAATAGAGGGTTGGATTGTGCATAATTGCATGATCGATTCTGGAGCTGCCACGACTGTAATGCCCAAGGGAGTTTGTGAGGCAATGGGAATGGAATATACACGGAGTAGTCCTGGAGTTCTGCAATTGGATGGTACGCCTGTAAAAATAGTAGGTGTAATCAAAGATGTACCCATTGTCCTGCATACAATGCCACAAATTACTGTTATTCAAGAAATTGTTGTGGTAGATTTAGAGCCCTACTTTAGTATGTGTTTATCCAGGGAATTTACTGCAAAGCTAGGGGGTTATCTGGCATTAGATTATTCACACCTAGAAATTCCTTTCAAGGGTAGACGTCTCAGGATTCAAAATGAAAAGCCTTCCCCTTTTCACATCGAGAAGTTGGAAGATGCAAAAAAAGACATGCAGTCTGTCCACATGCTTACTGAAGAGTCTGAAGATTCTGTTTTAATGAGTGAAGTTTTAAATAATCTTCAGTTGGATGACCAGTTTTCTATGCTTAACTTCAATGCCATGTTGGAGACAGAAATCGGCTGTTATGCCATTCAGAAACCTGAGAGTGACACAAAGCAGGAATTGTCTAACCAAGCTGATCAGAATGATGTTACAGATCAATTATGGCAGCTATATTTCGATGGAGCTCGATGCAAGAACGGAGCAGGGGCAGGTATTGTGTTAATTTCACCTTCTGGTATACAGAGAACTTATTCATATCGTCTTACATGGAGTTGTACTAATAATGCTGCTGAATATGAAGCATTGTGTTTGGGTTTGAAGAAAGCAAGGAAGTTAGGAATTGAACAGCTCACGATTTTTGGTGATTCCGAGCTTGTTGTAAATCAGATTACAAATAGATGCATTTCAAAGCAGCATTACCTTAAAGCATATCGAAATCAGGTTTGGGATTTGTTTGAGTTTTTTACTGCTCTTAATATTCAAGTTGTTTCTCGAGAGATGAATAAACATGCAGACCTGTTAGCATCTCTAGGAGCTAATTTTTCCCCTGTTGAACAAGTTGTGAACAAACCCAAGACAGTTAGAATGGTATACAGGCCCAGTGTGCCAGATAAAGAAACTTTCTGGTAGGTCTTTGAAAATGATGAGCAGATTGTTAATTTCTTGATCCATGAAGCCTGCTACTGTCGAAGGAAGAACTTTGGAGGATGAAGGAGCTGAAGGGCTCATTCAATTAAGGAACAACCACATTCCGAAGGGTCTCATAACTCTGGAGAGTTTGTTCGACCAGCATGATCGGTCCACAAAACATCGGATCGAGATTGACAAAAAAGAGTACATGGAATTAGAGTTAGAGCCTAACAAAGCTATCAAGGTTGGAACTGACTCTACCTCAGAAGAACTGCAAAAAATCAGGCAGCTGTGTGAGGAGTTTTCTGACATTGTAGCTTGGAGCTATGAAGATTTGAAAGGTTACAACAAACAGATTGTGCAACATACAATTGAATTGGAGGAAGGAGTCAGACCTTTTCGGCAAAAACAGAGACCTGTTAATCCAAAGATTGAGATGTTGATGAGGGCTGAGCTTGTAAAGATGCTGCAAGCTAAAATCATTTATCCAGTTAAGCACTCAACCTGGGTTGCCAATCTTGTCCCAGCTCGGAAGAAGAATGGAGATATTCGATTGTGCGTTGATTTCAAAAATTTAAACCGTGCATCATTAAAAGATCATTATCCTTTGCCGCGTATAGATCAAATATCGCATGTTGTGGCCGGAGCTCAGCGTTTTTCTTTGTTGGATGGATTTTCTGGATACAACCAGATTTGGGTGAAAGATGAAGATCAATATAAGACAACATTCACAACAAAGTGGGGCACTTTTGCTTATCAGCGAATGCCTTTTGGACTGTCAAATGCTGGAGCTACCTTCCAAAGAGCCATGGACGTTGCATTCAAGGATTTGTTGAACAAGATCATTGTCATATATCTTGATGACATGACAGTATTTTCACACAGACGGGAAGATCACTGCTCTCATCTGAGGCAGATTTTTGAAAAGTGCAGAGAGTTTGGAATTTCCATTAATCCGAAAAAGTCTGTGTTTGCAGTGAAAGAAGGTAAGCTTCTGGGCCATGTGATTTCAGAAGATGGATTAGCAATTGATCCAGCCCGAGTTGAAGCATTGAAGAACTTGTTACTCCCTGCAAACAAGAAGGAACTTCAGTCTTTCTTTGGACAGATCAATTTCATCAGAAAGTTTATTTCTGATTTTGCCCAGGTTGTAAAACCTATGACTGAGTTGTTAAAAAAGGATGCAGATTTTCAATGGACAGCTCGAAGAAAAGAAGCATTCCGAGAAATCAAGGAAAGAATAGCACGAGCTCCTGTTCTGATTAATCCTGATTACTCCAAGGATTTCATTTTATATGCAGTTGGGGAAGATGACAGTTATGCCGCGGTGCTTACACAGAAGGGAGATGATGGGAATGAAAGGCCCATTGCCTTTCTCAGTCAGGTCATTCTACCTCATGAAGCAAAGTACAATTTTATTGAAAAACAGGTATATGCTGTTATGAAATCCCTTAAGAAGTTTAAACATTTTATATCTCAGAGCAGAACCATTGTTTATGTGATACATCCAGATGTAAGAAATTTCATTCTTCAAGGAGAGTTGGGTGAAAAACGTGCTGGTTGGGTCACTAAGATCCAAGAATTTGATGTAGAAATTCACCCTACTAAGCTAGTGCGTGGTAAGGCTCTGTGCCAGCATTTGGCAAAGATGGCAGCATCTGGTGTAGGTGAAGATCATGAAGAAAATCTTGTTAGTAATGACAATTTAATGAATTTCTTAATTCTGGAAAAGGACTGGACAGAAGACCTCATTGATTATTTCACAACTGGTAGATGTCCTTCACAGTTGAATGCTTCTCAGAGGAGGAGATTTCGGCTGCAAGCTCTGCGGTATGTTTTGTTGCCAGAAGGATTGTTTTTTAAGAATCTTGATGGTGTTCTTCTGAGATGTGTTAAAGAAGCAGACAAGGCTAGGCTCCTGGAAGAATTTCATTCTGGTCTATCAGGAGGACATTTTGCAGGAAGGCCGATGGCTTTGAAGATAATCCGAGCTGGTTATTACTGGCCAACCCTGTTCTCAGACGCTTTCAAGATTGCACAAGCCTGTGACAAATGTCAGAGATACACAGGAAGGGTAAGAAATGCAGCACTGCCTTTGCATCCAGTTCAGGTTGAAGCACCCTTTCAGCAGTGGGGGTTGGATTTCATTGGAATCATTGATCCTAATTCCTCAGCTGGTCATAGATATATTTTGACAGCTACAGACTATTTCACCAGGTGGTCAGAAGCTATTCCTACAAAGGTGGCCAACCAAACTGTGGTGATATCTTTTATTGAAGGTTTGATTACTCGCTTTGGTATTCCTGATGCCATCATTACTGATAATGGGACCCCATTCATTGGAGCTGAACTAGCTGAGTTTGCTAATAAGTATGGCATTTTCCTAAAAACATCTTCCAATTATTATCCACAGGGAAATGGCTTGGCGGAGTCAACAAATAAAAATTTGCTCCGGATTTTAAAGAGGTCTTTGGGAGAGAACAAGAGATCATGGCATCTTTTATTAAATCAAGCTTTATGGGCCGATAGAATTTCAGTTAAGAAGTCTATCAAGACCTCACCCTATGCCCTAGTTTATGGGAAAGAAGCAAAGTTGCCTGTTCATCTTGAGTTGCCTGTTTTGCAGCAATTACAGAATTTTCAGGACAATGAGACAGACCTGAGTTCCTTGGATTTGCGGATAGCTCAGTTATTGCATTTGGAGGAGCAGCGTTCTGAAGCATATGATCAATTTTTTAAACACACACAAGGTATTTCGAAGTGGTTTTGTAAACATTCTGCAGATCGTCCACTCAAAACAGGAGATTTGGTGTTGAAATGGAATGAGAATAAAGCTAAACCTGGGAATCACAAGAAATTTGATGCTTTATGGGAGGGTCCCTTCCGTATCACCAGTACAGGTACAACAAATTCATTCTATTTAGAAGACCTGGATGGCAGTCCACTTCCAATTTCAGTCAATGGCTTTCATCTGAAAGCCTACACTTCTTGAATTATCAGTTCAGTATGAGTTTGTATATAGAAGAATAAAAAAAAAAATATATATATATATATATATATACATGTGTTACTTTTCATTTTTGTCACCTTGGTTCTTGTTGCTTGCGAGCCATAGGTGCCTTTTGTCTTTCTGTGTTTTTTTCCCTTTCCCAGCAGTTGGTGGCTTTCAGAAAATTCTTCTTTTCCCTTCCCTGTTTCCTCTTTCCTTTCTTCATCTTCTTCTTCTTTCTTTTTCTTCTACATAAATTAAAAAAAGAGAGCCACGACTGTTGTTTCTTCTCCCCATTCTCATTGTTCCCGTTCCTTCCTATCCTTTTCATCTCAAGTTATGTCATTTCACGCACTTATTTTACACTAGTTCATATTCATTTCACAGTTCCTAGTTCAATTTCCATTCCATACTTTCATTCCATCTCCATTACAATTGATAATATAGCAACATTCGTTGTTATATCTTCCACATCGCTTTGTCATTACATCAACCCATTATTATCATCAATCCATTGCATTCACCGCTTGCGCAATCGCAGGAGCTCACTCCATTTTTGCCTTCCATTTTTCATTTCATAACCAGTTATATGCAGGTTCTTCCAGTTCCAGCTTTTCAGTAGAAGATGATTGCAGCAGTCCCCTGATTCTGTTTCAATATGACTCTGTGCCCAATGTATTCAGACCTGGATTCTTGCATACAGCGAGCTGTATACCCCGCGAGCCACCAAGAATGTTGGCATTTTTGCCACATTGATTTTGATTGAAGTATTAACGTGTAAATTGTTGCATATCTTACTTTGATACTAGCTTTGATGCAGCTTTGGAGAAAAAAGGAGCAAAAAGACTAAGTCCAAAAATTGCAGCGATGCACTGACATGTTCCAAAATCGGGGTCGGCTCAAAGCGCAGTGTCGAGAAGAACGTGCGATATCGCGATGTTCCATTTTCGTGACTTCAATGATTGCAAAGGAGGAAGAGGACAAATGTCGAAATCGCACAAAAAGTTCAGCCGAAGACACAGTTATGCCACATTTGGGAAAAGTAACTAAGGTACTAAAAGTTGCAGCGAATCGCTGCATGTCTCAAATCGCGGGGTTGGTTGACAAAGGAGTCTTAAGTTCAGAAGTTGCAGATTCCACATTTAGCTTATTGTCAAGGAAGTTCCCGTAAAGAAAAAGCTTCGCATACGATGCGCGCAAGTTTCGAAGCCACGGACTTTTTGACAAGAGGGCCAAGCGAGATAAATTTGCAGCGATTTCGCGACAGGGAATGAGAAGAGCTAGAGACATGGTGGTAACATTGATTTCATGACGCATTGATCGAAAAATGACTAAGTATTCAAGTATGCAGCGAAGTGGTGACAAGGAAAGTCAAAGGCATTTAAGAAGCAAAAAGTGTCGCATTTTCGCGCCCATCGGCAAGACCGTACAGAGTGCTTGAAATGTGTAGCGATATCGCTACATGTTCCGTTTTCGTGGGACATAGCGAAGGGAGGACCAAAAGAGACAAAAGGTGTTGAGAGATCGCCCGATGTGCCATTTTCGCGGAATGAGCTAGCGATAGAAAAGATGAAGCCGATTATGCAGCGATATCGCGACAGGGAGGATTTTCGCGGGTCCAAGGTAGCAAAAGTGTACGGCATCAAAATATGTCACGATTTCGCGACCCGTCGCGTTTTCGCGACCTGCGTCAGTTTCCCGCCAAGGCACAGTATGAACGGCCGATAAGGTTTTTTTACTTTTCGATGATTAAATGCTCGCCCGAATTAAATGCTTTGTGGATTTTCGATGCAGTCAAGGTAGAAGAAGTGCCCAGGCCACCAAAATAGAAGATTATATTTGTTCGAGGCTGCTGTTCGTGGATTGAGTTAATGATTTCATGCACATGTTCGGAAAACAAATTTAATGAAAGAGATGCGTGGTCTAATTGCATTTAATTTTTGCTCCCTTAACGCTGCAATTAAGGGGATCGTGTGCATAATTTCCAAAGCATAATTGTAGATCACAAGAAGTCAAGGTTGAAGAAGCGCCCAGGCCACCAAAATAGAAGATTTTATTTGTTCGAAGCCGCTGTTCGTGGATCATCCTAACGGTTTCATGTATATGTCAAGACATTTAATGAAGATGACCGCTGATTGCATTTAATTTTGTGGTTCTCTAGACTGCGATTAAGGGGATCATGTTCCTCATTTCCTTCGCATAATTGTAGATCTCAAGAAGGTCGGTTACAAAGATTAAATGCTGCAAAGAGGACGGCCCTCTATAAAAACCAATGTAAACTTCATTGAAAGGGTTGGAAGTTTTTGCTAAAAACTGGAAGTACATTTGCGAGAATAAAGTATTGGCTTCAAATTTTTCAAGCAGCTATTTTGAGTGAGTGTCTTTTCTGTTCCTTTTGCATTTCTAAATAGAATTTATATTCCTTAAGTGTTGTTACATTCAAATTCTGCATATTGGATTTGAATCTTGCTTGTAAGGATATGATTCCTGGAGTGTAATCTTGGAGAGATTTTCTGCATACAGTTGTGTGAGAGTTGAGTCATTATCTTTTGTTGCTTGTTGTTGCTGCACTTTAAGTTTTCTGTTGTTGTTCTTCCGATCCCATAACTCCGGCCTGCGGCCATATTTCCATTTCTTTCTGCAACTTTTCATTTCTTTCCAAAGAACCCTTATCTTCAAACAGAAATTTAGATTAGTAAAGGGAACCAGCCCACTCTGGAGATTGGTCTGGGAGCCATTTCTTGCTTCCAGCCTTTCAATGTTGGCCGGGTCTAGGGCGCACTTGTAAAAATCCTTTCCTGTGGCAGATTCGTGACCAACAAGACCATGACCCAAAAAAATACTATCTTTTACAATAGCATTTTTGGCAATTATGCATATATCACTTGTCAAGAATTGAATTTGGGCCTCCTTGACAGTTGAGGTATTTAACCTGTTAAGTTCACACCATTTGATAAAATGTTAATGTTCACCCATGGGATTTGAACCTTGGTGTAAGGTGTGAAACTCCTCACTTTGAACCACTTACTCTAAATCCCATAAGCATACTTAACAATTCTTATAGATACTATATTGAACCAATTTTTACCAGTTTATTTGTTGTACCTTTCAAATTTAGACACCAAGTAACCCAAAAAAATGAATTTTTTCAAGATTGAATACTCCAAATAATTGAGGGAATATGGGTGCAATGCATATAAGAATGGCAATATGGAAAACCCTAAACAAAACTTGCAATGAAAACAAGATATAAGAAACCCAAGAAAAAAAAGTGTTATTTAGTTAGTTGGTAAAAATAAAGATAGGATACGTATTAAAAAAAATGGATTGAGAGCTTCGACAAAAGCGAGCGACTATGCGAGGGTTTCATCTGTGTTGAGTGCAAGCGGCTCCAAAGGTTGTTTTTCGGGGCCTTTGGGCCCTAGCGACCAATATTTTTGTGGTTTTTGCTCAAGATTTTAGCGGGATATGTTGTAGGGGACCCAAGATGGGTTAGAAATATGTCTTTCAATAGATCTTCATGCGGTGAACTTGATTGACAATGGCTTCCAATTTGCTGCACAAAACAAAAGTGAAAATCATACCTTTTCTCGACGTCCAAGGCATGGATTAAAGAGATCTCAAAACAAGTTTCAAGCAGATGATCAAAAAATGGTTCAGATCTCAAGTGAATCCGATGCTAAGGAGCACCCCCAAAACAAATCCACTATGGAAACCCCTTTCAAGGGCAAGGATTTCAAAGACTCGGCCCCAAAAATGAATTTTAGGGATGCCCTCCATGGTGGACAACCTCAACCTAATGCTAACATTAATCTTAGGGTTTCCTGTAAACCTCTGAGAATGCCTAAGATTGATCCTAGGAAAACTGAGTTGGGATGTCTTAGGGAAGCTGATGGAACTCCGATTGTTAAGCTAGATATGGGTGTCATTCAGACTAGCATAGAAGATCTGGAAAAAAGAGGACTAATTTGTCGTTTCTTGGGTTTTCGTCCGAGCCTATCTGCTTTCAAAGTTTGGGCTGCAAAAAACTGGAAAACAAAAGGTGAGTTACAAATCTCTATTTATCCAAATGGTTATTTTCTTGTTTTATTTGCTAATAATGAAGATAGAGAGAAAATATTTCAAGGGGGTCCCTGGTTCTTTGGAAGGGCGGGGCTTTTCATGAAGCCTTGGCATACTAAATTTAAAGTCGAAGAAGAGATGCCTTCTACAGGTCCTGTGTGGGTTAGACTCTTTGGCCTCCCAATTGAATTCTGGAATCCGATTGTTTTTTCTTCAATTGGAAACTCTTTGGGAACTTTTATGATGACTGTTGATTGTACTAAAAAATTTGAACATATTATTTATGCTCGGATTTGTGTTTTAATGGATTTTGACAAACCCCTACCTAAAAATATCTCATTACAATTTGGGGAGGACACTTGGGAGCAAGTGGTGGACTATGAGAACATTCCTTTTCATTGCCGAATTTGCCATGAATATGGTCATTTGGCTAGTGTCTACCCAAATAAAATTCTAGATCAAAAGAAAGAGGATACAAACTTAGCAGGTTTCCAAATGCCTAAGAAGAAGAACACTCAAAAAAACTAATTATGAAGGATCAATCAAAGTTATCAGCTAATATGTTTGAAATTCTTTCCACAAATGATGTCCCAGGTGAGGAAGAGGAAATAATGGAGACAAAAATCTTAGAAACACAATTTAAAGATGCAGGGAAAGACTCAGAGACAAACCAACAAATTAAAGGTTTTCAACAAGAAAAAAAGGAGGAAATATACACAAGAAAAACAATATTTTAAATGTTGAGACTTCAGATAATACAAGTCCCAAGATAGACTATGTTGAACCTTCCAATAACACTTTGGCTTTATACACACAATCTTCGAGGTTAGAAGCCATCCTCAGATTCAATTGGGGTAAGTCAAGAAATAGGGAAAAAAACTAAATATGGATTCCAACCAAAAGGTAGGTCGCAAGACCAATCAACATCATATGGTAAAAGAAGGTGAAAAGCTTGTAGAGGAAGGTAAGATTACTGCCCTTACCAATTTTTTTAGCCCTGGTATTAATGAAGATCATCACTTGGAATATTAGAGGACTCAAAGGGAGTCTTTCAAAACAAAATGAAATTAGAAGAATGATTCAGACAAACCATCCACATCTTGTTTTCCTTCAAGAAACAAAGATTTCAATAGAGGAAATGGATTCAATTGCTAGTAAAATCTGGCCAACTAGAAAAGTTGCTTCCCTCAGTTCCTAGGGGACTTCTGGTGGCATTGCTTGCCTTTGGGACCCAAAAGAGGTTGTTATTCACCATATGGTTGGTAGTTGGGGTCTTTTGGCTATAGCTATTCAAAGTAGACATTCTAACCAAATTATGCTTTGTATAACTGTTTATGCTTCGACTACTTTGGAGGAAAAGAGAAGACAGTGGAAGGATATAACTTATATTATCTCTCATTTTCCTGAAGCTTGGATCTTGATCGGAGGAGATTTCAATACCATCCTCTCTTTGGATGAGAAAATAGGGGGAAATAGAAATTTGGACAAAAGCATTAACCTCATGAGTGAATATATTGCAAACCTTCATCTTGTGGACATCCAACCAGATAATGGCCTTATGACTTGGTCTAACAGAAGGCAAGGCTTAGCTTGTATTATGGAGAGATTGGATAGGTTCTTGTTCTCTGATAATTTCTTAATCCATGGTCACATTCCTAAGGTGAAGACTCTTAACAATGTTGGTTCGGATCATTGGCCAATCATGGTGGAAATTTGGAAAACCAATGTGAGTTTCTCACCTTTTCAATTTTAGTTAATGTGGCTTAGAGATAGTTCCTTCAGACCCCGAGTGTAGCAATGGTGGAAGGAAGGTAAACCAAGGTATGGGACTAAGATGTTTTGTTTTGCCAAAAGGTTGCAATACATTAAATCCAAAATCAAGATTTGGAATTGGAAGAAGTTTGGAGATGTCCGGCAAAAAAATATGAAGTTATTGCTCAACTTGAAAATTTGAATAAGAAAATCCATTTAGATGGCCTCACAGAGAGTAGAAGTATAGATGAAATTAGACTCACTACTCAGTTAGAGGAATGGGAAAAAGAGAAGAACTCTTATGGAAGCAAAAATCTAGGATCCAATGGCTCAAAGAAGGAGATCGAAACACAAATTTCTTCCACAAATCTCTTCTAGCTCGAAGATCTCACAACTTTATTTCTTCCCTAAAATCTGATTTTGGAGATGTTGTCTACACTTGGGATGGCATGAACTCTGTTGTTGTCAATTACTTTTCCAATCTATTTTGTTGCTCCTCTTGACTCGACTTCTCAACAAAATATTCTTCAAGCCATCCCTACTCTTATCACTTCTGAGGAGAACTCTATTTTGACTACTCCAATTACTATCAATGAGCTTCAACAGGTGGTTTTTAAAATGCAAAAAGGAAAAACCCTAGGTCCTGATGGTTTTCCTATTGAGTTCTATCAAGAGTTTTGGGATATCCTTCATGCTGATTTATTAGAGGTGGTGGAAGAAGCCAAGAAAGCCAAAGAAATTTTGAAGGTTATCAATAAAACTTATATAGCTCTTGTCCCAAAATCTCAAGAGGTAGATCATATCTCAACTTTTAGACCTATAGCTTTATGTAATGTTCTTCTCAAAATCATTACAAAGATCATGGCAGAAAGGTTGAAGCCTCTTTTGCATAAGATTATTTCCCTTGAACAAGGGGGTTATGTGGAAGGGCATCAAATAGTGGATGAGATAGTTCTTGCTTAAGAAGCCATCCATTCCATGGAAATGCAAAAATCTCCATCTATGTTCATTCGTTTAGACTTATCTAAAGCTTATGATAGAGTGGATTGGCACTTCCTTGTCAAAGTTTTAAGGCAATTTGGCTTCTCTTAAGATTGGATGGACTAGATTATGGGATGTATCTCTTCGATGTCCTACTCTATTCTTATCAATGGTAAGCCTTCTCAGTTATTCCCTGCTTCTAGAGGTATTAGGCAAGGTGACCCCTCTCCCCTTATTTATTCATCATTCTTGTTGAATGCTTGGGCAGGACTATAACCAAAAATAGAGAAAACAGAACCCTTGAGGGAGTTACCATTGCTCATGGAGCTAGGCCTATTTCTCATCTTCAATTTGTTGATGACTCTACTCTGTTAGGTAAAGCTACAGTTAAGGAAGCTTCTAAAATTAAGCAAATCATCAGTTGTTTTTCTAATGCTACCAGGCAATTGATCAATGAAGATAAATCTAAAGTCATTTTCTTTCACTGCTCTCCCAGACAGGAATCCATGGTCTTGGATAAATTAAGATATAAGAAGACCTCCCTTCCAATCACTTATTTAGGCATTCCTCTCAATATTCAAAGATAAAAAAAAAGACTAGAATTGGTTGTTGGATAGAGTTAAGAAGAAAATTGGAAAGTGGACCAATAGGTGGCTTTCATTTGGGGGTAGAATTACCTTGGTAAAATCAATCCTTCAAGCTATACCTATTTATGTTTCTACTGTGTTGAATATCCCAAAGGTTGTTCTTCGAGAATTAGATCAAATCAATCATCGGTTCCTCTGGAGTGGTACTAAGGAGAAAAGAAAATGGGCCTTGGTGAAATGGGATACTTTATGCCTTCCCAAGAATGAAGGGGGTTAGGTTTTCGATCTGCTATTAATAACAATAAGGCTTTAGTTGCTAAACTGTATTGGAGGATTTTGCATAACCCCAATGCTCTTTGGGCCAAGAATCTTCATGCTAAATATGTTGAGAACAAAAGTCCTGAAGACCTTGTTCGCTATCAATTGCCTACCAAAGGTTCTCCCATTTTAGCGGTTCTTAAGATTGGTGAGGATTTGATTAAGCAAAAGTTATTTTGGATCATTCATAATGGTCAACTAGGAAATTTTTGGATAGATTCTTGGGATGGTCACCAACCTTTGATAACTCAGTTTCCTGATTGGAGGCCTTGGATGGAGGAGCTTCATCGAGCTAACTGGATAAAGGTTGCTAATTATTATCAGTACCATACTGGTAATTCAGAGGTTGGTAGATATTGGATCCTTGTTGAGGAGTGGCCTATTCAAATGCTAGAAAGGCAAAGAAAAGATATCCAAAGCATCCTTCATATGAGATCTCTCTCTTGGTCCCATGATAAAGATTATTTTGGATGGAACAACACTACTAAGGGTGAGTATTCAGTTGCTCAAGGTTATTTGGCCTTATGCCATAATAATCCCAACCAATCATATGATATATTTACTCAGTTGTGGGCTCAAAAGCTCTAGCCTAAGGTGAGGTTCTTTACATGGCTTTTATTGCATCATAGGGTGCTTACTGGTGAGCAACTTATGAAACATGGTTTTCATGGCCCGTTTAGATGCGAAATGTGTGGAGAGAATGTGGAAACTCTCAACCATATTTTTATTGAGTGTACCTTAGCCTCTGAGCTATGGAGGAGAATGGCCATCTTACTTGGCTTACAATGGTCCAATTTTTTTACTTTTGAACAACTTTGGAGGGATTGGCCTAATCAGGAGGGTGTTGATCACTTTATTAGGCAGCTAGTTTGGATGGGTTCTACCATCCTACCTTGGAATATCTGGAAAGAAAGAAACAACCAGATTTTCAATCAAGAAAGAAAGGACATTCACTATATCTAGAAAAATACCATTGCCAACTTAGTTGAATCAATACAACAACTCCTTAAACACCCCTAAAACTCCCACCAAATATGGGATCAAGTGATGCAAAGATTGAAGATTAACTCTTTTAAGGGCAACCAACTTAAAGGGAATGTGAGTAATCAAAATATGGATAGAACAAGGAATTGGCAACCTCCTCCTAAGGATTTTGGAAAATTCAATACCGATGGAGCCTCTAGGGGGAACCCTGGAAAAGCTAGTGTGGGAGGAATTGGTAGACTTTCAGATGGTTCCTTGGTTTTCACTTTTGCTGAGAATTTGGGTATCCTTTCCAATAACCTTGTTGAGGGGTATGGTATCCTTAGAGGCCTTCGAGAGGCTACTAAGGTCGGATGGAAAAAGGTGTTGGTTGAATCTGACTCTCAAGTCATGATTAATTTGTTGAAGACTCCTAAGAATCATAAGGTTGATTGGAGAATAAAAAGAATTGTTGAGAAGATTCAATTAATCCAGATGGGCTTTTTGAAAGTTGAATACAATCATGTGGTCAGAGAACAGAACAAGAGTGTTGATGCTTTAGCTAATTGGGCATTGGACAAAGGTGATCTTACTTACTATGACCACCCTCCCAGATGGTGGGATTCACAAATAAGGGAAGCTCTTCTTTCTATCACTTCTCTGGATGGCTCCAGTACTAGAGGTACCTAGTTCCTTTTTTCTTTGTTTTTGCTTCTCTTTGGTTCGGTCAGGGTATTTTAGTTCCCTTGCTCAGACTGATCATTCTTATGTTTCCTTTGTTGATTCTTGCATGAATAGCCTTTTGGCCTAGAAAGGCCAAACTTGTTTTTTTTTTTTCCTCCTTTTTTGTTTTTCGGTGTGTGTGTTGTTTTGTATTGTTTTTGTTCTATTTTATTTTTGTGTTTTTTGTGTTGTTTTTGGTGTTTTTATTTTTTTGATTTTTTTGTGTTTTGTGTTTTTGTTCTTTTTGTGTGTTTTTGTTTTTTTTTGTGGTTTTTTTGTGTGTTTTGTTGTTTGTTGTTTTTGTGTTTGTTTTGTTGTCTTTTGTCGTATTTATGTTTTTGTGTTTGTTTTTTTTTGTTGTTTTTGTGTTTTCTTAATTTTTATTATTTTTTTTGTTTTTTTGTTTTTTGTGTTATTTTTGTTTTTGTGTTTGTTTGTTTGTGTTTTTGTTGTTTTAGGCATGCTCTTTGAGTGTGCCGAAGGGGGCAAGCCAGGTGCGAGCCCTGGGTGTTTTTGGTGGAATAGATACCCCTGCCTCCTTGGGACTTACCCGAAAGTGGCATCCCAATTGGGGTGTTTTCCACAAACAAAAAAAAACATTGGACTTTACATATGGACACACTTTTCTAACCGACTGCAAACCACCACTTAGAAGATAGTAGCCTCAGTGCCATCAATATGTATCAATTTTGAATTTGACTAAATGCTAGATACTAATCAGCACACAATAATTACACATGACTATCATTGTAAAGTACACACATAAAGTGCTTATCACAGTACAACACAAAGTCAATTAATACATGATCAATAGAGAAAACAAATTTAATGAGGTTGGGAGCACAAAAAAATTGCAAAAAAACAACTAAATCAGATCACCGAGACAAATCTTGCTAAATTAATGGAGTTGAGCAAAGGTAAAGCCTATGAAAGTCATGGATTTTTCATTCCAAGGAACGTAATAGCAACAAAAATGGATTTGTCTCTAAGAAAATATTGCACATAGTAGGTATTTAAAAGGAAAAAAATTACATCATAGGAATATTACAAAGAGAGAACGGGTGCTTAATAAAGATGAAAACCCAAATTGAAAGGTGGGGACATTAAATGGTTGTACCAAAGACAAGATTTAAGTACTTGGACCTCTAAAAAACTAAATGGAATCGGAAAATTGAACACTATAAATTAAAGCATTATTGAAGAATCAACATGATTGAGACATGATATCAATGAACATGAGGATGCCCCATGTGCCACAACTAGTGGGTTACGCTCTAGGGAATGAGGAGAGACCAACTAAAGATATCTCTTAGGATATGTAAAAGTGATCTACAAGAACAGTAAGGGATTGTTGAAGACCTACTGGAAGGATTGCAGTCCATAGAAAAGGGCTTTGATTTGAAGACATTATACACAATCTGGAACAAAAGAACGCCATAATCAAAAGCAAATAATCCAAGAAAAAAGAGAGCGAAAGGATTCTAGTAAAACAAAGAAGGGAAAAACATTTAGAGACATAATTAAAAGCAACAAAGGCATCAAGAATAGGATCTACGTCTCTGGCAGGGTCCATTATCAAAACAAGCAGGGTTCATTGTCAAAACAACAGCCCACTACAAAAACATGATAAGGAAATAAGCTATCATTCCACAATATAAAGAGTTGCATCAAGGACAACAGTTGTAAGAGCAAGAAGTTCAACCAAGAAAACACAAGACAATCCTAAAGCTACCCAAATTGAAGGGTCAATGAAAAGTGTTATTGTCAAGTAATTGTTATCATTAATCTCAATGGCCACTAAGAAATAAAACTAGAACACCATTGATTTTGCAGTTCATGCAAAGTCATTGAATTGTCTGCCTCTGTTCAGGTACTTCTTAATCAAATACTATTCTTGAATTTTAAGCATTTGAGCATTTTTTATTTGAATACTGACTATTTTAACTGTCACACAGATTGACCCAATAGACGTCCATAGTACCAAAAGTGGACACTTATGTCTACATATGAATTACCTTAGTGTTCAAAGACATATAATGTCCTCTGATTCCAACTAAATTGACACAAAGTATAGTTGATCTATGTTGGTGACTATAAATAGAATTCCATAAAGACATTTATAATTTGTACTTTATATACACACAGACTGAAATGTACATTTGCTCAAACGTTTAACCAGAATATACAAAGGAATAATAAGCTAATTACAACAGGATGTTTCCATTTTCTTTTCTGGGTCTTAAGCATAGTTACGAAAATCGGCAAAAAATCGCAAAAATCGCGAGTTAATCGCGATTCATTCGCGAAACGAGTGACTCGGCAACTTATCGCGAGTCCGGCGATTTTTTGACAATTTTTTCAAAAAATCGGAATCGGCGATTTTTTCAAAAAATCGTCCGTAGCCGCGCGGGTAAAGGCTGCGGCCGATAAAAAAAGTAACTCGTTTTTTTCACTTTTTCTTCTAAGCACTTGCAAACAGGAAAAAAACCCTCCCACCTTGTGCTACCACCCCGACCAACTTCGTCGAGGCATCTTAGGAGCGCGATCGATTGCGGTGTGAAGGAATCCGGCAACCAACAACATCCAGCAGGAGCACGCGAGGGGCGCTGCCCCTCGACCCCGCAAGGGACGCTGTCCCTTGACCCTGCAAGGGGGCTCCCGCCCCCTTGACCCCCGACACAGGTTACAAGCCTACATGCTATAAAATACTGAGACCCTATCCTGGCCCTTCAATTGGTTTTATAATCTGCCCCAATTATTTTTTTGTGAATGCACAGCAGATGGCCTAGAAAACATTTCTAGTTTTCTCACTCCATCGTGCATTATAGAGAACCATATATACAGGTTGTCTCCAACTAGTGAGCAATAGAAATAATGTTTAATGCTAAGAGAGCTAAGCCATCAATGATGAGATTCCCAATAGAATTTTCAGAAGAAACCCACAAAAAAAGCTTTAACCATAACCATAACACGCTAGTCATTCACACAAATCATACAGCCAATTTCTGCTATCTACCATTACTACTGCTATTGCTGTTATTGCTGTTAACATTGCTGCTGCTATCTACCATTGCTGCTGCTATTGCCATTGCTGCTTCTATTGCTGTTATTGCAATTTGTTGTTATTGTTGTTAGCTGTTATTGCTGTTAACATTGCTGCTGCTATTGCCATTGCTGCTTCTATTGTTGTTATTGCAATTTGTTGTTATTGCTGTTAACATTGCTGCTGCTATTGCCATTGTTTTTGTTATTGCAATTTGTTGTTATTGCTGTTAACATTGCTGCTGCTATTGCCATTGCTGCTTCTATTGCTGTTATTGCTGCTGCTATTACTCAGTTTATCCATAGAGATGACTTGGCCTAAACCCTAGCCTTTTGGTTTAGGGTTTAGTTTTTTTTTTCTTTTTTTCATGTGATTGTAACTTTCTTATTACTAACTTGTTTCCATGTGCAGGCATATAAAAAATGAAACCATTGGATCCAGCATGGGCGTATGCAACGCCAATAGGGCCATCAAAGCAACATTTTAGATGCAATTTTTGTGGCAATAGTTATAATGGAGGCGTTTATCGCCTCAAATATCATTTGGCATGCTTAGCAGGAAATAATATAGCAGTATGTACTAAGGTGCCAGAAGATGTTAAGAACAAAGTAAATGCCATGATCACTGCAGCAGATGCAAACGCTAGTAACAAAAGAAGTTTTAGCGATGCCATTTCATCCCCCCCCTCCCGAGGTGCTCATACTAGTGGACGTGGCAGCTTTAAGCGGCTCTTTCAACAAAGTAGTTCGAGTCCTTCAAGTGCACAAGGAGCTAGTGGGACGGGAGAGTCCTCTTTTGTAGATCGTTCTATGCCAGGGGCAGGGACACAATCCACGCTTGAGGGTATGGCCGCGTGGAACCAAGAGAAGCACAGTGCTGCGAGGAAAGCCATTGCCACTTTTTGGTACTATTCTGACATTCCCTTCAATGTGGCAAGGTCTCCATACTGGCGGCGCATGATAGATTCCGTCGCATGTTGCGGCACAGGATTTAAGGCGCCAACTTTTGATGACCTTAGGGGCCCTCTCCTTCAAGAATCTGTGGATGACATTCAGGTTGTGTCATTGTGCTTGACTAAATTTTTATATATATGGCATGACTAATTTTTTTTTAATATATATTAATATGATAAAATCAATATGCAATGTGCAATGTGCATGACTAAATGTTTTTTTTTATACTTCAGGTTGTGCTTGACAAACAACGTAAGATGTGGAGAACCAAGGGTTGCACTATCATGTCTGATGGTTGGACAGATGGGAGGGGAAGAACCCTAATTAATTTTTTGGTTGCATCTGCAGAAGGAACTGCATTCCTTAAGTCAGTAGATGCATCGGCACAAGTTAAGAGTGCCGAAATGCTTGCAGGGTTGTTGGAGGAGGTTGTCTTGGAGGTTGGGGAGGAGAATGTTGTCCAAATCATCACGGACAACGCAGCAGCATATAAGGCAGCCGGGAGGATTTTGGAGGAGAGATTCCCCACCATTTTTTGGACCCCATGTGCAGCCCATTGTCTTGATTTGCTCCTCGAGGACATTGGGAAATTACCTTGGGTGACAGAGATTGTAGGGAAGGCTAAGGCAATCACAAAATTCATTTACAACCATTCATGGGTCCTTAGCCTCATGAGGCGATTTACCAATGGGAGGGAGCTAGTGCGGCCTGGCATTACACGCTTCGCCACAAACTTTGTGACATTGCAGAGCATTTATGATGCAAGAGGGTCACTAAAACAAATGTTTGTGAGTGATGAGTGGAATTCTGAAGCAGTTGCAAGATACCGCACATCATCTGAGGGGCAAAATGTTTATACTTGTTTGTTTGAGGAGGACTTCTGGATGGCCATGGATGAGGCCATCAAGGTACAAGACTACGCTTATTTATTTGTTTTATTTTATTTATGTTGTAAAATATTTTTCTTTAAATTATTTATTTATTTATTTTCAGGTCTTAGAGCCATTGGTGAAGATTCTTCGTCTTGTTGATGGAGAACAATTTCCAATGGGTTTTGTATATGAGGCTATGGATAGGGCGAAAGAGGCCATTGCTGCATTTTATGAACATAACCGCACCAAATATGATGCCATTTGGACCATCATTGACAACAGATGGACATCACAACTCCATAGTCCTCTTCATGCAGCGGGTTACTATTTGAACCCCAAATTCTTTTATGAGCCCACATTCCGTGTTGATTATGAGGTCAAGATTGGCCTTCAAGATTGCATTGGCCGCATGTTCTTTGGGAATCCACAATTGTGCAATAAAACGCGTGCCGAGATACAAGATTATAAGGCATGTCGTGGTCGCCTATTCCCATCTAAGCAATGCAAAGATGCTATTGAGTTTATGAGGCCAGGTAAACCATAAACCTCATCGAATTATTATTTATTGTCTTCTGATTTTGTTTTAAAATTTAAACTTTTTAGCTGTTACATGTGAAATATTAATTTTTTTTTTTTTTGTTGTTTCTAGATTTATGGTGGGAAGACTTTGGTGATTTTACGCCCAATTTGCAGCACATGGCGGTTAGAATCTTATCTCAACCATGTAGCTCTTCAGGTTGTGAGCGCAATTGGAGTATGTTTGAGCACATACACTCCAAGAAGCGCAACAGACTTACACAAGAAAGGTTAAATGATCTTGTGTTTGTGCACTACAACCTTCGTCTCCACCAAAAATCTTTTGAAAAAACAAATATTCAGCCCATTGACCTAAGTGACATTGATCCATCATCTGAATGGATCATAGATGCAGAAGCACAAGAGCAGCAGGTAGTAGTTCAAATCTCGGTGGGACCTTTTTCTCCTCTCCTCTTCGTTTAAAAGCATATCTTATAGTATTTTTTTTGTCCCTTTCCTCATCTAGTTGAACTTGAACTTCTAGGTACAGCAAGAGCCTCTATTCAGCATGGAAGAATTGCAAAACTATGAGACCCTAGCGGAGGAGATGGCAGCAAGGGACCAAGAAGAGGCCTTAGCACGAGAAACGACACAAGCATCTACAAGCACACATAAAGAAAAAGAGACTAGGGCTTATGTTAGGACAAGAGGCAAAGGAAGACAATAGATAGTGGGCCTATTGAGGCATTTTGAGTCTTGACACATTTTGTAATTTGTACCTTTTCATATTATAAGCAATACAAGATGTGTTTTGTGAACTTTTGTCACTTTCATGTGTACTTAAAGCTTGAGCCTTGTATGATGTCTTGACTTGAATTGTTGCTTTTATTGCAATATTTGATTTGCATAATGTTAATTCATTGTAATATGCATGAAAAAAAATTAAAAATAAAAAAAATCGTTTTCTTCGGTTTTTTTTTTGCCGATTTTTTCCCCAGCCGATTTACTACCCGATTCCGATTTTCTCTACTATGGTCTTAAGTACTAAATAGATTTATGTGTGTATATGTAATTTTGTGCGCGTATATGTATATATGGAAGTAATGTATATATGGAAATTTATGAGCGCATAAGTACAATATCAATGAAATCCAAAGCAAAGGCAACCACCAGAATGGTTACTGCACACTTGATGAAAATAAATGCTCATCCCTTGCCAATTGTAGAATGATCATGTTAGGTAAATGAATTGTCTTTTCATGATCATAAATGATCATATGTTATTTACAATTGATTAAAAAATCGGGAGCTACAGATTGGAGGACATTTTTCGCAGGACTGCCCAAACTATCGAACTTGTTTCGGCCATATCTCACTCATCCGGACTCGGATTGAGCTAAAATTTTGAGGGTAGATGCCTGACAAACCCTAGAACGTCTCCACCAATTTTTAGATCATTTGGAGCAACATAGATCCTAGCATATCCCAATGTGTGAACAAGATTTTTGGCAAGCGATTGTGCGAGGGTTTCATCTGGGTTGAGCAATAGCGGAGGTGATGGCGAGCGAACGAGCGGTTTCAGGTGATCGGATGGCTTCAGGGGAGCGAGGGGAAGGCAGGAATACAAATTTTCAAATCTCTACAGGTGGATCTACCCCTCAGAACTCATCAGAGATAGGTAATGCATGCGACAGTGAGAAAGCAGGCCTCGATTCAGAACCAGATGGCAAGGATCCTCCCGATAAGGGACACATGTTTAATGGGTCCCTCTCTCAAGACTGTGATTCCTCTCCTCGGTCTTATGCTAAGAAATTAAAAGGGTCTGTGAAACCTCCTTCGGGCAGTGGAACCCTCTTACTCCCAACGGGTGAAGACCTAGTAATTCCTGAAACCCTAATGGCGGATTACATTTCTGTTGAATCCCACAATCTGGTGGGGAAATTTATTGGAGGATGGCTAGATATGGAATCTATTCGGTGGTGGGCCTATACCAAATGGAAAACCCTAGGCAATATGGAGTTGGTTGCCCTTTCAAAGGGCTTTTTCCTCATTCGACTCAACAATGAAGAAGATGCCTCTCGGATTCTTACCAGGGGTCCTTGGTTCTTCGATCGAGAAGAGTCTCTTTCTTTGGAGGTGGGGTGAAGATTTCAACCCCGAGATGCAGAGCATAAATTTTGCACCAATATGGGTTTGGTTTCCAGATCTGCCTACCCATTTTTGGCACGAAGATATTTTAAAGGGTATTGGCAAATATATAGGCGAGTTGGTTGCAATCGACCCGGTGACCAGAGCACGCACTCGCATGGTACATGCTAGAATTTGTGTTAATGCCAATCTGGATTCCTAGCTTCCCACTCAGATAAATTTGGTTTATGGCTCCTATCGTAGATGTCAAGCCATAGAATATGAGAATAAGCCTGCATTCTACATTGAATGCAAGGCTTAGGGCCATCTCAAAACCCAATGCCCATTGCTAAGAAACTCAAAGGAGATGAAATTCCCCAATACCTCTCGAAGTGGGTTGCATATTGGGCGGCAACAAGGCAGACCCCTGCAGGGCAAGCAGCAAAGCAACTACTACCAGAAGAAGGATCAAATTCCAAAAAATTCCAAAGGAAAGCAGATTGAAATCCAAGATTCGGAGAACGATCATCCAAAGGTGAGTTCCATTTTTGCCTTCCAAAATCATTTTGATGTTTTAAAAGGAACTACTTTTCATGGGCCTGAACCTGGTGAGGATGACATTACCTCACATCTAGCTGAAACCCTAGTTTCTGACCAAGATGAGCCTCAATCCCCGACCAGATCTGGGCCCTCCAATACTATCTCAAAACCTCCATCCACCCCTGAGGGGCATATAGAAATTGGTAGTCCCATCTCAGACAAAGTGGAGAAAGAAGATAAATATGATTTCAGCCCCATTAACACTAGAAGTCTCAAGAAAGCTTATGTTGACATCGGTAGTGAAAAGAAAAAAAAGGGAAGACCCTCTATAAACGATCAGAAGAAAAAGGAAACAGAAAATGATATTGCAAATGGTACCCAGAAAACCCTATTCCAAGATCTTCTCGGACAGGAGAAGGATGAATCAAAAAGACCCAAACCTCCCTTGCAGCAATCTAAGGGAGGCCAAAAACTTTCCAAAAATTCTAAATGAGGATCCTCTCATGGAATGTGAGAGGCCTCAATAGTGTTGTCAAGCAAAGGCTTGTTTGCACTCTAAGGAAAGAACATAGACCCACTATCATAGTTCTGCAAGAAATGAAGATTGACCAAAATAAAATCCAGAAAATCACAAATTCTATCTGGAAAAATGGTGAGTTTGCTTTTTGCCCCACTCAAGGTACGTCTGGGGGACTTCTCTGTATTTGGGACTCAAACAAGTTAGAAGGCAGAATCATTTCCTCTTCCGATAGGGTCCTCAATATGATGTTCTTCTGTAAAAGCAGTAATTTCTCTTGGGTTCTGTCCAATGTCTACGCCCCTAACAATCCTCTCAACCGTAGGGGCCTATGGGATACTTTGAATCAAATGAGAAGTGCTTTCTTAAACCTTTCATGGATTATCGCTGGAGATTTCAACTCTCCCATTTTTCCTTCTGACAAGCAGGGAGGGAACCTGATGCCCTCCAAAAGCATTGAGGATTTTCATAACTTTGTCACTGATTGTGAGCTGATGGATGTTCAGACTAAAGGGGCAAAATACACCTGGAGCAATAGGAGAATTGGGGATCAACACATTCAAGTTAAACTTGATAGGGTTTTTTTGTCTCAAGAAGCTATATCGGTGATGGGTGATGGCACTCTTATCTGTCTTCCCAGAGTTGGATCTGATCATTGTCCTTTACTGTTTGAAGTCGATAAAGGTCCTTGTTTCAAAATCCCCTTCAGATTTGAAGCTATGTGGACTCAACACCCAGATTTGTGGATGCAAATTGTTGACTGGTGGTAATTTGACTGTCATGGGTCCTTTATTTTCAGGGTTTCTCAAAAACTTAAGTGTGTCAAAGAAAATATCCGAGTCTAGAACAGAGAAGTTTTTGGTAACATATTTGAAAATAAGGAGAAGATTTTGCAAAAGCTAAAAAGTATTGAACTCCAAATTCAGAATGGGCAGCTCAATGAACAACTCAAAAATGAAGAGAGACAGGTTCTTGTAGACTATCATAATGTACTAGCTAAAGAGGAGACTTTCTGGAGGCAAAAATCAAGGGCCCTTTGGCTCAAAGAGGGGGACTCTAACACAAAATTCTTTCATGCCACTACCCTTAGGCACCGAAGTTCGAACAAAATTAAAGAATTAACTAGAAGTGATGGCACCATCATCAAGGATATTTTTGAGATCCAAAATGAAGCTTCATCTTTCTTTGAAGGCCTTTTGGGAGCCAACCCCCAAAATACTGCCCAGGCTGGTAGACAATTGCTCCACCATATTCCCAGCCTGGTCACTTCAGATATGAATTTGACTCTTATCAAACCCCTCACCCCTAATGAAATTAAAGAGGCCCTTTTTTCTATGCACCTTGATAAAACCCCAGGCCCTGATGGGTTTTCCCCTGGTTCTACCAGACCTTTTGGGACATCATTGGGCCTGACATTTGTAATGCCATCATTGAACTTCAGCAAACTAAATCTATACCCAGAAGTATCAACTCCACTTTCATTGCCTTGGTTCCCAAAGGGCCTGTTTGCAAATCTATGTCAGATTTCAGACCCATTAGTCTCTGCAATGTTCTTTACAAAACTCTCACTAAAGCCATGGCTACAAGACTCAAGGAGATCCTTCCTCAGATCATAGACCCTTGTCAAGGTAGCTCTATCAAAGGAAGAAATATTACTGATGGTGTTATCACGTTACATGAAGTCCTTCATTCTACCAGCCTTAACAAAAAAGTTGCCATGTTTTTCAAAATTGATATGAATAAGGTATTTGATAGAGTTAACAGAGATTTTCCTGATTGTTGTCCTTCTCAAATTTGGATTTCATAGGGAATGGGTTGATCTTGTTCACAATTGCATCTCTAATCCTTGGTTTTCAGTCCTGGTAAATGGATCTGCAGCAGGGTTTTTCCCTAGTAACAGGGGCCTCAGATAGGGAGATCCTCTCTCCCCCATCCTTTTTATCATTCTTGTTGAATCCTTGGGTAGAGCGCTCAAAAATGCCTGCTCCAACGACATAATTTTAGGCATTAAGGTTGCATCCAATTTAAGAGCCCTATCTCACCAGCAGTTCGTTGATGATACCATCATTGCTACTCATGCTTCTGTGTGGGAAGCAAAAGCCATTAAGAGTATTCTTGATACTTATGAGGAGGTTGCAGGTCAGAAAATAAATTATATTAAAAGCAAAATCTATTTCATCAACACTCCCCAAGAGAGACAAGCAAATATTGCACGCATTTTTCAATGTGTTATATCTTAGTTACCTACTCAATATTTGGGCCTCCCTCTTTTCACCAGTGCTCCGAAGGAATCCATGTGGAGTAATGTTATTGAGAGGATTAACAAAAAACTTGCAGGTTGGAAAGGGACCCTCCTCTCTCAAGCAGCCAAAGCCACCCTGACAATGGCTTGTCTCCAAAGTGTTCCTGTTTATTTCATGTCCGTATTCAAAGTTCCTGTTGTTGTCTGCATGAAAATTGAGCAAATCCAGAAGAGATTTTTGTGGGCAGGTGCCGAGGATAGGAAAATATTTCATCTGGTCAGTTGGGACAAGGTGTGCTCCCCAAAAATTCAAGGGGGATTGGGGCTCCGAAGAGTTTTTAATATGAACACAACCTTGTTATCCAAGCAAGCATGGAAGGTTTTCACCAACAACAACCTTGAATGGGTCTCAATTGTCAACAAAAAATATCTTCAAAACCGTTGTTTCCTGGATGATGATATTCCCAGAGATGGGTCCACTTTCTGGAAATCAATTATCCAAACCAGATCTCTTATTCAGAAGGGGATAAGGTGGCAACTAGGCACAGGGAGCAAAATTAATTTTTGGATTGACAAGTGGATTTCTAATCAACCGCTTTCAGAGAACAATGAAATTGTTGTCTTACAACCTTTCCTGGACACTTTAATTGGTAGCAAGGTTGAATATTTCATTGACATTTCATCGGATTCCAAGTGTTGGAAATATTTTCATATTCCATGTGCTAATGGTCAAATCTCTGCTACCTCAGAAGTTCTCAAAACCATCCTAAATGCAATAGTCATCCCCACTGGTAATTCCCCTGACTCTCCTTTTTGGAAAGAAACTGATTCTGGGTTGTTCACTGTTAAATCTGCTCATGATCTAACTATTGATTATCAAGTGGTCCATATCCCTTATGATCGAGTGTGGATTAAATACCTCATTCCGAAAGTTGCTCATTTCAGCTGGTTGGCCATTCAAAATAAGATTCTAACGATTGATAACATTATGAAAAGGGGCATGTCTATCCCCAACAGATGCTATTTGTGCATGAATGCCTGGGAATCTGCCAATCACCTCCTTCTGGAGTGCCCTTTCTCCAAGATAGCTTTGGATCACCTTATGTCCACTTTTCATATCTCTTGGGTTCCTCCTAATTCGTTGAGTCACCTTTTCACCCAATGGCCTGCTCCATTCAAAAATCTCAGATTATCTTCTTTATGGAAAGTGAGCCTTCATCATATCTTATGGCAATTATGGCTTGAAAGAAACAACAAGGTTTTCTCTTCCTCCTCTAAGGATCCCATATTTGTAGCCAACAAAGCTATTGCCTTTGTTGTCGAGAATTCCTAGCTCTTCCCTTGTCCCAAACCACCTGATTCTAGATTGGAGTCTATTTTGTTCTCTTCTTTAAATATTCCCTGCAACTCCAGTTCTAGTTTACCAGCCCCCCATCCCAGAGTGGGTGCCCATTGGATTCCTCCCCCAAGTGAGTGGCTGAAACTTAATTTTGATGGTGCCTCCAAAGGAAACCCAGGGGATGCTGGTGCAGGTGGCCTAGTCAGAGATAGCAGTGGTCAAGTTATTATGGCTTATGTTGAGTATCTGGGGTGCCAAACAAATCATTTTGCTGAAGGTCGTGCACTGTGGAGAGGGCTAGATCTTCTCAAGGATTATAAAGGCAACCTTTTTATTGAGGGAGATTCTTTGAACATTATAAATGCTCTTAAAAACAATAGGGTGTCCTCTTGGAATGTCAGAACTATTGTTCAAGAAGCTAAGAAGTTGTCCCAAAATTTCAATGATATCTCTATCAACCATGTGTACCGCGAAGCTAACAGACCTGCAGATATTCTTGCCAATTGGGGAGTTACCCATAAATATCTATCCATTTGGAAAGAAAGCTTTCCCCAAGAAGTTTTAAATGCTACTAATAATGATTTGGTTTGAAAGTTGTGGTCACAGGTTTTGGCGGGTCAACTTCTCCAATGCTGACTCTACCCTTTTCAGCATGATGTGTTTCTTTGGTTCCAATTCTTATGGCGGAAGTTTTCTGATTAGCGTGACTCTCTGCCTTGCTATCAGTGTTGGCATTTGGTTCTCCCGTTTCCCTTTCGTGAAGTATGCAATGTCCCAAGATAGGCCCTGTCAGTGGGTTTACCTCATGGTTGTCTTCTCCAAGCATGTCAAGTCCCTGAGTAGGTCTAGGTTGTGCAATTGGATGTTATCAAACAATGTCAATATGCGTCAAGTCTTGAGATGCTTAATTTTATGTCTTGTGAATTTTGAGATTCATTATTTTAGTCATTTGGCACTCCCAATCCTATCCCAACCCTATCATGTGCGAAGTTTGTCCTGTGCCATGTCTATTTTTTTCGATGTCGGTTCCCTATGGAGAATTATTACGTGGTCTACCAATCACACCAACTCAGCTTTCGAAAAGGGCATCTATTGTACCAAAAATTTCTATATTTACATCCTTGGTCTGTGTCAGTCCATTGTCATCTGGTTTTGTTCGTCGTTGTGTGTCCTAGGTAGTAAGAAGCTTCTGTGGTCTTCCTTTCTCCTCAGTCTTGCCAATATGGCCCTGCTTGAGCCATCTACCCTTCAACTTGATCCCCTGTCTCACACCTTTCTGGAAGCTCATGGTCTCATTCCATTTCTAAGCAAGTTCAAAGGGGTTGAGCAAGATATCACTGAAGCCTTTGTCATTTCATGGAATAATGGTTATGTTGTTGTGCGTAACCTCCATTTCAGAGTTACTGTTAAGCTGATGGTTGAGGTGATAGAACTACCGATGAAAGGGCGAGCGGTGCAAAGAGATCATCATAATTGGGAACTTGAGCTCCAAGGTTTCCCAAATCATTCAAATATTTTCAAGTGGAAGGGTGTTGTTGTTGATCGTGAGTCACTGCCTACGCCCTGGCCCACGGTGTCTATTATAGTTTTTATGGATATTTTGTGAGCTTCCCCTGCGTGGGTTTTTGTCATAGCTCCTTTACAGGTTTTTCAGATAGTTACTTCTCTTAAGCAACCCCTGCGTGGGTATTGCTCGGACTGCATTTTTATTTTTTTGACGTCAGGCATCCATCCAACCTTCTCTACTATTGTTTGGACCTTTTTCTTCAGGTTGTTGTTGGCCAATATGCAGGCCTGTGTCATCTTATGCTATTGGTTTAGCTACCAGTTTATGTACTTGGGTTTGGGGCCCATTTAAACCCCACACTTAATCAATTTTACCTACCAAAAAAAAAAGATCATGTGTTTAGTACATGTGGCAACAACAAGAAGTGAGGCATGGAAACAAGAAATCATAGATTTAAGATTGATAACAAAAACTCTGTTGGAGAATTGCAACAAACAATAAAACTTCATGGTCGTGCCAATGCGAAGTAAACCAATGGGATAGTAATGCTTGGAATTGCAGGATACAGTAACATACATGATTGTAGTACCAATATGTGTATTTATAAATTAAATTGATTCGAATGAATTATGACTCAAGTGGAAAGAGGGCCCAAAAAATATAACTGACTATCATATTAGCTCAACCCAATTATGAATGAATGAATAGTCTAATGTGCAAAGGTTTTTGGTAAGACATAATAATTTTATTAATGTCCACAGATGATCATAGGCCAATGGGACTCATTGAAAAGAGCTGGTTACAAATTACAATGCATTGTAGTAACCGAAAAGTACTACACAAATAAGCTAAACTAGAGTAAAGAATCTAATGTAAACTACACTGAAGTGGAACAACTGTATGGCATAAAATTACAGCCTTGAGGATTTACCCAAAATGGATAAACCTTAAAATAGTAAAGGACACCACTTGCATTATCAGTGATGTGACCTGGGTTCAATCCCCACGGCGGATATGTATATGTATAAGAAGTATTTACTCAAAAAAAAAAAAATATTAAAAGTAATGATTACGAGAGAGCTAAAAGTTGAGATACAACAGAGATAGAAAGGAGCTCTGATGGATCCGAGTGCCAACATTAATCTATAGTGGGATGTAGAATAGAAGCACATTCATCATCATCAACAACTATCCCAGAACGGCCAACACATGATCCTATGGTGCTCCCAGGAGAATGGCCAGGACTAAGAGCATCTGTTGAATAATCCTCAAAGGACATGGTGTTCAACCCCTCAAGACTCCTTTAGAAATATGTTCTGATAGAATGTGGCACAATGCAAGAAAAAGCAGAGATTCCAAGAGTAGTAGGTTCCCTGAGTTTGCAAAAGTCAAGTTGGTAGGCCTTCCAGCAATATACAGTTCATCCTCAAGCATGCACATGTGGTTGGTTGGAGTATATATATACGTTTCATATTACAAAGGATTCACACAAATGAGATCCGGAAGGCTCAGAATAAAATTATGATACGGACAGCTTCAAAATGGAATATCTTCTATTGACTGAAGAAACTTTAACTCATGTTTGATTATTTTCTTAGGTGAAGCAGAAACTGTTGAATCCTCATTATATAGTTATTCAAAAGTTGTTATTGGTAAAAAGATCATATTGCAGATGATAAGCCAACTATAGACACAGCATTGTGGATGAAAAAAGAATCCAAAATAACAGATTTTTGAGAATACATTATGGGATGCCAATATCATTTCTTTTCTGCAAAATTCTATGAAGGCATTCAGCCAAAAGAAGTTATTGCAACTTCGTCCTACAGAGAAATCAGCCAGGCTGTGTAGGGATTAGAATTATGGATGCTGAGCTGCAAAGCATTCTGGCCTCTTTGACTCCTTAAAATATTTTTAGTCTATAAGGGCATTTACTTTCTAGTTGCACTAGAAATGTAGACATTCTATCATAGTCATCATGGGTAGTACAACTATCTTAATACTTACAGATTGGAAGGAAATCAATGTTAATCAAAAGCATAATCATTCTACTGTTAAAAATATGCCATTCCATGATCTCTGGAAACAGTATTTTTAACTGTATAACACGATACAATCCTTAATGACAGAATGTGCCAACAATTGTGCTATTAGAATGAGGCAGGCAGAAATGCAAAATGTTGTCAATTATCATAGGTGATGTAGGTGTGATAGAGGAGAAGGCCCACACTATGGAAAAGGTGCAACAGAATAATTATATGCCATGTCACTGAACAACGTGGGGCATGACCTCCTTCGGTTATGAAAGAGAATGGTGATGAGAAAGAATGACCAGATTAACCAAAACAATAAGGGCACATATATTGGTATTGCAGGTTGAGTTCATATCCAATATTGTTGTAGCAAAATTAAGGCATGTGGTTGTTAGTAGTCAGTTCACTTTAGACACTAGCTCAGGCATGTATCAATATTTATTGACTTGAGTATTGAAGTATCCCTTACTGTGGACATGCATAACAAAGGATACATTTGATCTACAAAATAAGAATTCTAGAATGTTATTTGTTAGCAAAAGCTACCTTGGAAGCATTTCAAGAATACGCTGATCACACTTCACATGTTGAAGATGGTTTAAAGTTTATACGTCCAAACCTGCTGATCTAGTAATGTGAAAAATGAGTGTCCAAGATTGTCATTGAAGAACCCTGAATACCTTGGAAGCTTAGTTATCAAGTTCGAGTTCGATTCTTTTAAAATTCGAAAGAAATTCGACATGTTTAAAAATTCGACATAAAATTCGATATATATAATAAATGTATATATATTTTCATATAATTTTATTTTTTTATTTTTATATAAAATTTAAAAATCAAATATACAAAATTATAATATTTGTTTTTAATAATATTTTTAATAATTTTAAAAAATATATACTTTAAAATATATTAAAATATTTTTTTAAATATAAACATTTTTATAACTTTATGTAAATATAGTAATTTTTTAACACATGAGAAGATTTTTAAAGGTTAAATCAAAAAAAAATTGAAATATAAATTATAAGTTTTCTACCAATTATAATAAAAAATTGTTCAGATCATGCATTAAAAGCACTTAAAATATCTTATATTATTCAAGTTTAAAAATTAGAAAAGTTTAATTTTAGGTTTCCTTAGAAGCTAGGGTTAAAGAGCAATGTTTTTTTTTCCTTTTATTTTAGGGTTAAAGAGCAATGTTTTTTTTCTTTTATTTTAGGGTTAAAGAGCAATGTTTTTTTTTTCTTTTATTTTGAAGAACTCGTAGATTATTTGAGACAAGGAGCATTTCAAATAGCAGGTGCAGAAATAATGAAGCCTTCAAATGAGAGATTTGTTTGTCAACTGCAACTTTCAGAGCTATCCATTCTCTCATATGATGATAAAGAAATAAAGAAAACAACATCCCCATGAGGTTGAGAATAGATTGAAAATGGTTGCTTCCGATAGTATCTGCAAAAAATTTCAAGCTTCCAAATTGCATGTTGCAGGAGGGAGATTGCAGGAGGGTTTGTTCACAGCTGCTGTGTTTATAGTGCTTCCTCTGTATTTTTTTTCAACAGCTAAAAATTGATTTTAGGGTTTTTGATGCTTGTTTTTCACCCAATTTTTTTTTTGGCGATAGGGTTTTAAATTCGACGATTTTTGAATTTCATCTAAAAAATTCGACGAATTTGATAACTAAGCTTGGAAGCATCATCTAGTCAAAACTTAAGGTCATCAATAAAGTTTTGTAGGAAGAAAGACATGCAGTCTTTTAAAACACTATGAAAATTGAAATAAATACAATGCAGTTGCAAACCACAATCAGGTCCCACTCGACACAAAGATGAAAGATCAGTATGCGATCTGACATTTAAATGAAATCTTGCAAGCAGATTCTTTGATATTTCAGAATCGAACTCATAACCTTGTACTTCTGGATATGGGCCCTTAACCAAAATCCCAAAACAGGGGCCATGGCAACGTACCCACTTTCCAAGTTATTCACAACAGCTTGGTAATAGACTTGCAATGGCGTAGCAATGCCGGGGGCACTGTAAGATTCACACGAAGACAAGTTGATATTAGTAATCAAGCAAGACTAATGGGCATTGGAATTGTAGGAGCAAATTAAATATGTATTTTAAGTAAGACGAAAGGAAATTTTATGTAATGATTTCATTATTCCACGGAAATTGGTAAGAACAATGAAATGCCACCATTCAATAAAAATTATGATGATGCCAATCATGTTTTCTGGAGCATGAAGTACATGGTAAAAAGAGACCTTATTACCAAAATGGAGTAGAAAGGGGCTAAAAGTAGAACCGTAGAACTATCGAGCAACAGCGGGAAGCCACAACAGTCGATAGTCCAAGTAGCACAGCGGAAGCATAGTCTGAGTAATGTTATCACAACCCACAAAGCCAATATGAATACACTGCTACCAGTTCTCTCTCTAAGAGGATGAGATGTAGGCATCCTACACACATACTTTGTTCTGGTTTTTCATTAAATCGTGAAAGAAATGCAGAGGTTGTAAATTGTATTCAACGACTTATGCAAAGGATTTGAAACATTAGTCCAGACATTGTGAAATGAAATGTTGGAAGAAAGCCACCCCAGAAACACTCACTAAACCATATCAGTGTGCAGAAAATTTGGAAAAACAGAAAAGTCCACAATTAGGGGAAACTGCAAGATTACAAAGCATAAAGCCAAGAGCAAGAAGCCCAAGACATAAGAGGAAAAAGAATGTTAGTCACTACCAGGCTGGTTGCAGCAATGTTGTTTTAAAGGAAGCAACTTTAAAACCAATGTTGAATTTAACTGAAATTTTTGAATTGCAGATTTTCATTGCTCCAGAGTAATATTTTACAGTGTTGATATTTTAACAGCATACACTTGTGATAATAATCTTATTGATTGAAAGGGCAGTAACATTAGTTGAATGCATACAGATTCTATGGTGGTACTATTTCTATACCATTAATTCATGTGTATCCATTATTTCACAGTGCTAAAGTTGTACAGTGACAAACAATTCTTAACGGCAGAAACTGAAACATCATGCTCTTACAATGAAGCCAGAGGCTTTGTATGATGTTCTCTGTAGGTCTTGGTGTTGCTGGAGAGTAGCAATCCTATTAACAAGTTGTTGGGTGCATGTGTGAATAAAGAGGTTGGAAATTGGGCACCCTACTGATCGGTTAAGGACCCAGATCCATGATTACAATGTTATGAGTTCCACTCACTGCAGAAAAAGTCAATATAATGAATCTAAATTACATGCCAGACTTCATTATATAAAAATCCCAAAAAGATTCTGGAGGCATAATTCTCCCAACGTCAGACATCCTATCCATTATTTAACATTATTTTATACTCTAACAGGGCTTCTGTCATAGGCACCTGACCTTTTTAATGGAATTGGGCAAAAAAAATACAAGTACATGCAAATCTACCAGAATACATACTTTTGTCATCATTTGCAACAATCATATCAGATTTAGAACTGTTTCTTATTGTAATTAATAATTATACTAATGATATTGAATTATGATGTTGGGTACAACCGTACAAGAGAAGCAAAAAGAAGGCAAAGAATATAAAGTGGAAACCACCAGATGTGGAGTGGATTAAATTGAATTTTGATAGAGCATCTAAAGGTAATCCAAGACAAGCAGGAGGAGGAATAATTAGAAATAAAAGAGGAGAGATTTGTCTCATTACGCTTTCAATAGTGGATTTAAGACAAATAATAAAGCTGAAGCTTGGGCTGCTTTAGAAGGGTTAAAATTATGCAAACAAATGAAATGGAACAGAGTATGGATGGAAGGTGATTCTCTCATAGTAATAAATTCAATTTTGAGGAAAGCAAAGGCTCCATGGAACATACAAGAGATAATTGTGGAAATTCAAGATCTTGCTAAAGAGTTTGAAGAAATCAGGTTTACACATACATTAAGGGAAGGAAACAAATGTGCAGATAGGCTAGCCAATAGAGGGGTTTTGATTGAGGATTGTGAAGTTAAATTCTCCTTTCCATGGTTAGAGGAAGTAGTAAGTTTAGCTGAAGCTGACAAGAAAATGTTGACTGCCTAAATCAAATAATGATTAAGATTTACTTTAATGTTTTCCATTGGTAATATTTGCTTTATTTTATAACAATAATGTGTTTTCATATAAACTATTTATTATAATTTTTGTGGTTGCACTTGTGTTTCAGGAAGGAAACTAGCAATCCAGATTTGGTAAAGCGGATTATGATAGTGCAATGTTTTGGAAATATTATTCTACTAAGATGCAATGCATAGATAGTAGAGGTGAAATTTTGGTATTGTGAAGGCTGCTACAGAAAAATGTCAATAAGGAAACTAAATTCTGGAGTATTTGTATTCATACAGAAAATTGAAAAGATCTAGAAAATGAAAACCAAGAACTCGGACATTTTATGTAAAATGGTGTAGGTTTCTAGCTATAGCATCTCAATTGAGATGATAAGTGTATCTATTTGTAAACTCTAAAACTCTCAAGAAGAGAGTTGTAATTCTTGTACAACCCCTTATTATCCAACCAAAAATAATAATTATAATAATATCAAGTGAAAAACCCCACCTCAAACTATTAGAAAACATATACCTCATACTATTGATTTTCAAGAGAAAAACCCCACCTCAAACTATTAGAAAACATCATGGAGAATGACTTATGTTCTGAATTTCCAAAACGAAAAATACTACTAAAAAGTAATTGCATAAAGTAATTGAAACAGTGTGGCAATTACAGTACCCCACTAGAAATTTATTCCACTATGTAAAAGTCTAGGCTCAACAGTTTCTAACTTGGCTAATTATTACACAAAACAACCAGATAGATTGTTAATTATATTGCTGTATCACTTTATACTTTGGAACTCTTAACATCAGTACATGAAAATATTTTCTACATAGAAAAAGATTTTATAGCACTAGCAAAATTAAGCTGCTATTTTCAAATCAGTATAAATTGCATATCAAATGGCACTAGCTCAACTGGTTAAATTTTTTGCCTTTCAAGGAGGAAACCCAGGTTAAAATTTTGCCAAGCGATACATGCATAATAGCCAAGCTATTGTAGCTGCAAGCTTACTGTAGTGGTAAGGACTTTGGCCTCTCTTTGAGAGGTCCAAGGTTCAGTATGAGGGGACCAGGACTCTTAATAAAAACCTGTGTAAACTCATTGAAAAAATATCCAAGCTACTATTGTAATACCACTATGTGGCTATGATGTAATACAGGTGGGGCCTCTTTCAGTCCTGTATAACCAATTGATTTTTTTTTTAAATCAGTATAAATTGCATGCTCATTTACATTGAGATAGCAATAATCGGTCAAGTATGCATTCCCTCACATAAAACCAGTCATCTCGCACTAAGCACTTTAAAAATTAGAAAAAATAATTGTAATTGCAAAATTCTATTTGAAAAGTCAAATTAATAAAAAGTATAAATATTAATTGCCTAATTTGTAAATTTTACAGTGAGCAGAAAATTCTCATTTATTAAATAAATAAATCCTGCCTTTGAATTCATACATATATGCAATGCAAGTCTGCAATAATTTTCTAATAGTAAGTTCATTCTTAGTGACTAATTCAGAGAGTTCTAATAAGAATCTGTGCTACCAATTCAAGGTTGTTCTTCCCAAAACAAACAATATCTAATTTGCAAAATACTCATAAAAAAAGATATGAAAAAATTAATTAGTAATTCTAAAATACTGATAAATTTATAATCTTCTCAAACAGAAATAAAAAGTAATATAAATTTAATCACAGATATTGTTAATCAACATCACAGAAAAAATGCATCACTCTTTAAGCATTCAGGAAATTGATAAATTGATTGAGATTACAAGTTCTCATTATCAAGATCAAGTTAGGGGAGAAACACATGTTAAAATATTTGCAACTGAATAAAAAATCTTCTATTGAGTTGGAATTCACATGCCTATGATATCATTGTCCAAATTGCAAATTGCATTCATATAAATTTCTAATTGTATGTAGGTTATTATTGAATAGACTGGGGAAATCCTGCTTCCATCGTGTATGCCATATGGAAGACTTCATTGGCACCAAGACCAACTGGGATACATTGAGAGGGACTTCGTGTTATCAATTACAGCTTATTAATCAATTTCAAAACAAAGTATCTACAAGTAACATTGTCCAAGAAAAATTAAGAAGCGCAATCCACAATATTTGGAATTTTGTTTGACAGCTAGTCAGTTGGTTGTAAACTTATTATATAGAATATCCTCGTCAGAATCGGATACAAGAAACTCAATAGTATTTCACTCAAATAAAATGTAACCAACGTCTATGCTTTGTCTTCCACATAAAAAGTAGTCACCCCATATTAAGCATTCCAGATATCAGAGAATGATAAAATTGCAGACTTCCATTTGAACAACCAAGTTAAAGATGCACTTTCCTTTCCAAGCACATAATCTGAGAAGTAGAATATTAAAAACTGAAGAATCAAAGTTCTCTCAAGTTGAAAATCATTAGTATTTATAATGCAATTCCCCAATAAAAATTAGATATAATATTCTAATCACATGTAAACTATTCTTGAAGAGTTCAGGGGAAATTTGTCATTTGCAATTTACGCTACAAAAATAGCTCTCATTGGCATATTTATAGCCAACAGGGCATATGTTGAGGACCTTCATGCTATCAACTCATTTTCAGAGTCCATCCTGAAACAGAAAGTATCTTAACATAACTCAGTCATAGGTTCAGGGCATCCACGCAATCCATAAAATTTGTTCACAGCTAGTCAATTGTATAAATGCACAGTAACCCTCTTCAGAAATAGATAGAGGAAATTCACAAACCAGATTCTAATATATAATCAGAAACAAGTTTTCCATGCTTATTTCTAATGAATGCCATTAATGCACAAATTATAATATTAGAGATTGACGCAAACTTGGATTTCCTACAATCCCTTCAAAAACAAATGAAAAGAGATTGGAAGCCCACAAGTGTAAAAACCTTTCATAATCTTGAATTAGAATTGAAACAACGCCAGTTTGATAAATCTGAATCCGTTTACTACATAGATTGCCATTTAATTATAAAAATAACAAAAATTCTGACATTCCACACACCTTGATGTGTTTGAAGGTCAACTATATAGGTCCAAGCTACAAACCTTTCATAATTATTGAAAACAACTATTGGAAACCCTCTCCCCCCCTTCTATCTCTCTGTATATATTCTTCAACAGATCTCAGACAGTAAAAAATTAAAACAAAACTGCAAATCCTAAAGCGCAGCAGAATAGTTTTATAATATCAAACTGGCATAAAGAGAACCAAGGTTCAAACCACAAATCTTATGCAGATCATCGGCATTCACACATAGACCCATTTGCGTAGACAAAATAATTGCATAATCATCAAGTTGACATTAAGAAATCTAATTTGTTTTCACCATGTCTTGAAAATTAGAAGGTGGAAATTCACAATCCTAGGAATAAATTACTGAAAACCATATAATATGTTCAGAATTTTTTGCCAGTAGCATCAAAATATCCAAGCTAATGTACGGCATATGCATTATAAAAACAAAGCAGAGGACCTAAACTACTTGGCCTCAACCTCAACTCCTTCCTTTATGGGCAGGTGCTCCACTCCTTCCTTGGTGGGAAGGTGCTCCACTCCTTCTTTGGTGGGCAGTTTCTGGTACCCAAAATCCTGGGGTTCCACACCAACATCATCTTCCTGATGGATCAAAGAGGCATACCTGTTGGTGGCAATGGACCACACCAAATGGAAGATTGTGGATGTGATTGCACCACACAGGGCACCAAGCAAAAGGGCAATCAGGATGCTCAAAACATCCCTAGCCCTCCTCTGGAAATTGCTCATCATCTTCTTGTGATGGTCATGGTGGGGATGGTCATGGGCACGGGCATATGGCATGTTGGTTCTATGAAAAGGGTTGTAATTGTTGGTGAAACCCCAAGATTCAACGAGCACCTGATTTGGGTCTTCCAACCTGAATTCCTCCTCCTTGAACACACCAAGGTGCTCCTCCTCATTCATCAGGCCTCCCTGATGGGCATCATCATTACCAAGAGAAAATGAGATTGCAACTATGTAAGATCTGCAGGCATAGAAAGGCTTACCAGGCCTGCCTTGGGCTTGAATGAAGCAGCATGTCAGACATATAATGACAAAAGTTTTGAGTGACAAAGAAGCCATTGATCCCAGCTCTGTTCCTGAAGTCTTGTTGGGGCCTCTGAAATTTGCAAGAGGAATGGTAATAGTCACAATGGAGCTGTTGGATTTTATATAGTTTTTTTTCTTATGTCAATAGACTTTTGATTGAGTCAGAGTTGGGATATCATTATTTTTAGATTTGGAGTTGGGATATCATTATTATCAAGGAAAATGTTGTGGCTAACCTTAATTAGGGAGTGGAAGACCAACTGATTTGACCAGATTGCAAATGGCTTTCATATTGTAATATCATATTTATTTCTTTAAAATAGATTCCTTATTATCAAGGAAAATATTGTGGTTAACTTTAATTAAGGAGTGGTAGAACAACTGAATATTGTAATATTATATTTATTTCTAATAGATTCCTTATTATCAAGGAAAATGTTGGGGTTAACTTTAATTAAGGAGTGGAAGACCAACTGATTTGACGAGATTGCAAAAGGCTTTCATATTGTAATATTATATTTATTTCTTTTAAATAGATTTTTTTAATATATAAAAATCAGTAATATTATTAAGTATTATCATTGTAAATTTAATTCTTATTGGGTTAAATAAAGTTTTTATTTAAATTTCGAAAATTATCGGTTCACCGGTAAGTATAAGAAGTATTAATAAAAAAACCAATACCTTAATTACTATGTTATCTTTATTAAATTAAAAATAGATTAATTTTTTAAGAGATGATTTTTTAAACTAAAGCTTACACATGCCGAGCTTAAGACTAAGATTTTTTTTATTTTTTTAAACCTCATCATATTATCACTTTGAAAATTATAAGATAATTTAGAAAATTAAATAATTTAATGGATTGAGTTTAGGTTATTTGATTTTTCTTTTAAGATTTAGTTAGTATAAGAAATTTTTTATTTTATTTTTTAAATCTATGAATTTATCAGAGTTATTATCATTTATTTACATAATTAATTTTTATTTATATTATATTTTTATTAAAAATAATATAATTATATTAATATACTCAAAATAATAGTTTCGGGGACAATACAACATTTTGGATTTTGGCTCTTCTTCAAGAGATTTAAGGTTCAAACCGCGATGTGTGTGGGTGTGTGTTAATCCTTTATTGATAAGCTTAGATTAAAAGGCAATGAACAATAAAGAAGCAATAGTGAGCGGCTCGATGGAGTGTGGTGTTGGTCTTGGGTCCTAACAAAACCTTAGAGTGAAGGATGTTGATCTTGGGTCAAGAGAATAGTTGTAGGCAGGCAGCAAGGACGACAAACATAGGACCTTTGACATTGGGGTCCAATCTTGGGTAAATGTTCTAAAGGATAAGTAGAAGGTGAAATTTTTTAGTTTTTAACTTACAATCACTTGTAGGAAGACTCTCAATACCAAACTCTTTGGCAGATATGGCTACTACTTAAGAGGAGCTTGTGTTGGTTGAAATTTTTTTGGGTGTTTAGCTCGAGTTAGACACCATTATAAAGCGGGCAAGCTCCAAATGGAAACCGCTAGGGTTCATGGAGGTTGTGGCCATGTCTAAGAGCTTTTTTATGAAGTTGAACTATGAGGAGGATCGGGATAGGATTCTTCAAGGGGGACCTTGGTTTTATGGTTGTAGAGAGCTCTTCTTAATAAAATGGGCACTAGATTTCGATCCAAACACTCAAAGTATTGTTGAAGTGCCAGTCCGGGTTAGGTTTCCAGGTCTTCCCCTCCATTTATGGCATGAAGAGATTCTTGTCGGTATTGCTCAAGAAATTGGGTATTTAATTGTGATAGATCCGAAAACCCTAGCTTGGTTTAGGTTGATGTTTACCAGAATGTGTGTGAATGTGAATATGGAAAGGGGTTTCCCGAAGTCGATTGAGATTGAATCGAAGCATGGAATATGAACACAACCTTTAGAATATGATAATATTGCAATCAAATGCTCTCTATGTAAGAAGGTCGAACACTCCAGCTTCAATTGTACCATGAAAAAAAAGAAAACCAGGGGAAAAAGGCATGGCAATGTAAACAAAACCCAAACCCTCATCCTTTTGAGAAGGAGGGACAACCAGAGATAGGTATCAATTTGGAGGATAATGGAGATGCTCCAAAAAAACTCAATCTGGGGCTTTAGCGAAAGGAGGGGTTGCTCTTGAAGAAGGTAAGTTTGAAGAAAAAAATCTCGAGGTAAGCCTCCCAATATGTGAACCTTCTATGAAGGATAATGTGATTGTTGGAACAAATTCTTTTAGTTGTCTACAAGATTTAGAAAATGAAACAACCTGAGTGGATGGTTTTGGTGAACATAGTGAAGTAAATCTTGAACTCCCCTTTGGGGAATCAATTCGAATGGAAGGAAACAAAGCAAATTTGAGTTTCACCCCCCAATATTTTGAGAAAGAAATGGAAATTATAATAAAATCAGGAGGGGAGAGTAGTATTCCAAATAGGATTACAAGAAGCCAGAAGAAATGGAAAGTAGATGTTGGATCATATTCTCAGAGAGAAAGACCACCAAAGGCAGAAGTCAGAGAGAAGGAAACAACTATGGAGGTGGTGATTAGCACTCAAGCGATCCTTAAATTTGGGGGGAAGAAACACCCTTTGAAATCTAAGTAATAAAAATAATATCTTGGAACATTAGGGGGTTGAATGTCCTCTCAAAACATCAGGTGGTTTTTGCTTTAAGACATGATTGTCAACCAGATCTGATTTTACTGCAAAAGACTTGATTTTACTGCAGAAGACTAAAGTGGATCTTCAAAATTTAGAAAGGATAAAACATGTTATTTGGAAGGAGGCAAAATGCTTGGTGAGTCCAGACAATGGACTCTTTGGGGCTCTTATGTGCTTGTGGAATTAAAATAAAATTGAAGGAAGACATAGTTAGAAATAGTAATTTAATTTCCTTGTTTTGTCATAATTTGGAGATAAAACAGAGTTGGATACTAATGAATGTTTATACTCTGAACTCAGTGATGGGAAGAAGACAACTATGGTTAGAGTTATGTCAAATTAGATCAACCTTCAAAGGCATCCCTTGGGCTCTCCATTGTATCCATTTAATAAGAAAGGGGGATCTCATATCCCTTCCAAATAAATGCGAGAATTTGGAAATTTCCTGAATCACAATGAACTCTAGACATAGATATTAGAGGAATGAAATATACCTACAGTAATAGAAGGCTTGAAGATCAATTAATTTAGATAAGATTAGACCTTTTTTAGTTTCTCAGGAAGGTCTAGTGGCTTTCGGGGATACAACTCTCACAACCCTCTCAAAATTAAGATTTGATCATAGTTCGATCATTTAGGAGGTTGAGGATAGGAGAAAATAGTTTAAGAGCCCTTTTCATTTTGAACTAATGTGGATGAAACATGAGAACTTAGAATCCAAAATAGAGGAATGGTGGAAGAAAGACTTTCTAGGGCCTGTGATCACCCAAGTAGCCTGTAAATTAAGATTTATCAAACAAAATCTCAAATCTTGGAATAGAAGAGTTTTTGGGTGCCTATTCTCATAGAAACTGGAAATTCAATAAAAATTGGAGGAAATTGACAATAATATTAATGAAGAGGAAATGGATGAACAACTAAGAATGGTTGAATGGAAGTGTTGAGTGGTAATTTTACCCAATTGCAAAATCACACTCTCCCTTAGGATTTTGATCACAAACCCTCTCTTGCAAAGAAGTTAAAACAAAACAACTTCTCCAAGGTCTCCGCTATATTAGCATTTGCACATGTGTATTAGTAATCTCAATAAAGATATATCAAATGAATGCTAGGAATACCTTAGTGATTGCAAGTATTTGTTAACAAGGGGGATGTGTTGGTTTATTTTACCATGCTATATTAATGATTGTTCATAAAACTTAAAGAAAAGTAAATGTGAATTGGCCCTCATATGACCACGATGTAGTGCCTTAATTCCTTTTATCTTGGAGGATTTTAGGTAGATTTTATCTTCTTTGGATTAAGTAGATTTTAAACAAGTTTTTTTATCTTGCATTAAATCTCACTTTAAGCATGAAATAGAAGATTAAATCTATATCCATGAATATGAATTTAAAATGATGAAAATATCCATTAAATGTAGCTTCTATTATGAAGATAAAAAAAGTCTTTGCTATAATTAATAAATTGTCCCTCTTTGATGAAATAATTTTCATAAAGAAGAAATAATTTAATGTTTTAAAACACTAGCCTTTGATGTAATAATAAATTATTTCTCTTTGATGAAATCAGAATTTTCATAAAGAGAAAGGTATTTATTGCTCTTAAATGATGGCCAATGAAATGCCATAAAAATTACCCCCTTTAATGAAATTGAATTTTTCATAAAGGAAAGGTCATCTTATGCTTATGAATGGAAATGCAAAGTTTAAAAATCTGATTTACCTCCAAAATGTGAAAAAAAATCCGAAATTATAAAAATCTACATAAAACAATAATTTTCAACAATTTTTATAAAATCGAAATGACTTCGAAATGAGCTCGAATTTGTTTCGGATGATAGATTGTATCTCATTCTTCACACCCATGTAATTATTTTTGTCACTTTAATTTATTTATTTATTTTTATTTTAATGTCTGAAGTTTTAAAAAAATCTGCAAAAAAAAGGTTAAACAACAAAAAATAAAATCTAAAAATAAACTTGAATGCTGAAAACATAAACATGCAAAGCTTTATCAGTTTGATGGTACCCCGTCCTGCAAAATCGAAAATGTGAGAAACTCTTGTATGCAATAACCTGCATTTGCAAAATCAAAATAAATTAAGTGCTAGCTCCTAGGACACAGAAAATAAATTTCAGATTCCAAATATTCAATGATATAACTGTAAAAATACATTAAACATCATTTATAAATCCGAAATCTGAAAAGGGGAGAAATAAGAAGTTAAATCCAAACATGCAAAACATTTTCTCCTTCTTTCTTGCTAACAAGGTCTAAATTTCTGAAAAAAATATTTGCATTAAAATATTGTTTTCATTTCTACATTGATTTCAGCAGCATATCTCTGGTTTTCCAAAAAAAAAAAAACCTATATTTTGCCTTTTCTGTTGTATTTAAAATTTCTAAGAAAATGCTTCGCTTGGTTTTCCCAACTCTTCATTTTCCAAAATGAAGAGTTGGAAAAACCAACTCTTGATTTTTCTTCTTTTCCCAACTCTTCATTTTCGCTTGGTTTTCCCAACTCTTGATTTTTCTTCTTTTCCCTGTTTTGAATTCGTTTTCACTTTCGTAATGTTACATAATTACATCCATTCATTCCCTGGAATGCACTGTGACACGGTGCCAATTGGCATGCTCATCATAGCCTTCTCTTTTACTAATTTTCTTCAAATTAAAACCGTCGAAACGGTCCTCCACATAATTATTTCATTAGAATGACTCTCACATGTAAGCCCCATTTCAAAAATGGTGGCACACGATTAGCCCTATCATTTTTTAAACCTTACATGAATAATAAAACAAATAAGTGTCACTAGTGACACCTCCATCCACCATGGCATTTATGACCCCCAAAATGCTTGATTGGATGTTGTCGATGCTAAGCTCCCTACGAATTTGTCCTTGTCATCACATTGCAAGGATCTGGACATCCACACTACATGGCATCATATGTCCGAGTCACATGGTCCGTCGCTCCACTCATTGGACCTTGGTTAACGTTGATGGTTTCACAACCCATTGAATATTAAACCGAGTAGAGCATGCATGTGCTTAACGAGCATCATCTGAGTCGGATGAAGTGTCATTATCCACTCGTACTTGTTGTTCTAACCTGGCATCTTTGTTATGCGTCTGGTTGCTTCACCCTGAATGCCCAGGTCATCATGCTATTCATAATGCACTGTTGGTAGCTCCTTCCATTTTTGTTTCTGCATTGCTCTCATTGATGGCTATGCTTTCCCCATTCGGTATATTATTATTTGCCTGCTCGCTATCTCTCGATCGAGAAATGGTCGTAGCTTCCATCGTGTCATCCATTCGGGTGCATCTGGCACTGCAGAGCTTTGTGCTGACTACCGCCATGTCACCCACCTCGTGTGTAGATTCATCCAATGTAAAATAACTATGCCCAGCAAAGCATGCTAGATCTTCTGATCATTCATCCAATGCAGTCACTAATTGCCACGACTGTCTTCCATGACACGTCCACCTTAGCAAAGTCCCAGTTCACCCATCATCTGTGCCTACGCCATGCCAAATCAATCCTATGGGTCACACTCGTCTAAGTCCATGCAGTCTAGCTATCCAAATGCACCACGTCGACGGCCTTCGCCATGTCCCCACTGCTATACCTCTTTGCTACCATGATGTCCTCATCGAGGTGTCCTCCGTAATTGCCTTATTTGACTCGTCGGATGCTAATCGAGCAATTCATCGTCGCGCGTCAAGTCTCTGATCTCTAATGTACCTTCAATATACTCTCCAAGATGCATATCACATCTCGTTTGAAGAAAATCAATGTGGTGTCAAACAAAATCTGAAAACTTTGCGCCTATATTTGCAGGTCCCTATCGTATCCACCATGACGTCTATCCATAACTGCATGCTTCACCTCCCCTTAGTCGCTCGACATCAATTTCCTACGATGCCCTAGAGAGTTCTATAAGATTGACATCCACACATTCCTCCACCGAGCTGGCGATTTGTTGTTCCTCACAGATGCGTCCACCTATCGGGCCTCGTCCTCACACAATGCGTCATGTGTTGGTCCACGTCGTCAGGCAACACAATCCACGTGTCATCTTTAGGTTCACCGGGGTGTACGTGGTCAAGTCGTCCTAAGTTTCATCCTCGCACCTGCCATACACAACCAATTTATCTATTAGCAAAACTTTAATATAAAGTCTTAAGTCAAATGACAATATGACCTCTCATGAGTCTTTAGGATGCTTTTACACCTATGGATATATGGATATATGAAGAAAGCTTAATTATCTTCATATATAAATACATGTATTGTTATTATTTTATATATATATATATTATTAAATTTATTTCTATTTTTATCTTTAATAAAAGAACATTAAAATATAAAAATAAAAATGAACCTTTTTGTTTTATTTTATATATATATATATATATATATATATATATATATATATATATATATATATATATATATATATATTTTTTTTTGGTATAAGGTAGAGGTGGTTATAAGGTCCACAAACCTTTTACAAAGTCAAAATGGGTTGGTTCTAGCATCAAGCCCGTATAATCAAAATACAAAATGGATCTTTCTAAGACTCACATTAAGCCATACTTAGAGTCCACAGTCCTATACTTGTCGCTTGACTATTCAGGATAAAACAAAAACCAAACAACACCTAGCACTTACTAACACTAGGTTGTTGTACTGTACACTTGTCACCTCCCATGCCCCAGCAAATGGGATGCCTTTTCTCGCCTAATTCCATCCTGTCGGATTACTCATCATCGACCCCTCCGATCTCCTCGATGCTCTAACGAGTTTGATCTTAGCTCTTCTCTAGCGGCCAACACCAATAGTTCTTGAGGGAAGTTATCCTTCCAAATTTGCATCTCCCCAACAGAAATTGCAATATTTGCCATTAGATCCGCCGCTTGGTTCCCTTCTCTGAAGGTGTGTTGGATTCGGGCATTAACCAAATGAGATTTATGAATCTTTGCTTCTAGGATAAGCTCCAATATGGTCCAGCTGGGGTCTTTATCCTCCTTAATTGCCTTGATTATATTAAGCGAATCCCCTTCAAAGATAACTTCCTTATAACCCTCAAGTCTGGCAATTCTCATTGCCTGCATGCAGGCTCGGGCTTCTGCAAAATGATTTGTTTGAGTTCCCAAAGGCTCTGCAAAGGCAAGGACCACTTTTCCTTTATATATATATATATATATATAATTTTTATTTTTAATTGAAAATTTGAACATTTCATCTTTATTTAAAAGATTAAGCCAAACAATACAACAAACTTCAACTTGCCTCTCTCACCCCACCAATTTGATTTAGTTCCATTAGTGATCCCATAGGTGAGCTTTAAGTCATTAAATTAATTAGACAAACTTTGATTTTCAATTCTTTCTTGTCTATTCTTTAAGATGTCAAATTCATAACTCAATTTATGATTTAGAATTAGGCTATCCTTATCCAAAATGAAGTTTTGCAAACAAGAGCCTATTTCTAAAAATTTCAAAGCCAAATCATTTTTTATGTTTGTAGGCCAATCAAACTTATGCAAAAATTTACAAGCATCTAGGATATCTATTAAATGAGAATCATTATAAGCTTTTATCCTAGATTCCATTATTATTTGTTGATGAATATGATTTAGCAATTCAAACACATCAACTTTTATTTCATTCACTAAAGCAATCTTATTAGAGGTATGAATAGAAATCAATCCTTGTTCTTCATTAACCTCCAATGACATTTCATCATAAATAACATTTGAATCCAATGAGTGATTATACAAATCTTCACCTAAATCTTGGATGCTTGGACACAAAAGGTTAGATTCTACCTTTTGTATATTTTCATTTACCAAAACTTGGTGAGTCATTGTGATTTATTCTTCTACCTCATGGTCTTTATCTTCTTCATTGATTACCTGTTCATCAAACATACCAAAATTAGGCACCCAATTAAAAATATGCCCATCCTTTTCAAAACTTAAATCTTATTTGTCAAATTGTGTGTCAAATAACACATCACCATGATCAATAATTTGAGTTGCTTCAAATAGATCCACTTATTTGTCATTTGGTTCCAATTTCTTGTTAACCACCAATGATATCTCTTCATTTGAATATTCAAAACAATCATGTGAATGCGTATCCAAATTTTCATTATTCCAAAATGAAAGAGAGGATTTTACTTCTTCCTCATCTAAAAAAGATGAGTCATAAGAAACATTTGCCATTTCTTCCCTTTCTATTTCAACAAGATTTTCAATGAATTCATATTCACCATGATCTAATTTGGGAACTTTTTCTATTTTTGCAAGTGCAATATCCTCATGTGAAATGGTGATTTTAGCATCCTGCATGTCAATAGAAATCTCACCGATAGGGGTGTGAAAAATAGACGATTCTTCATATCTTCCCCAACCATTGTACAAATTTTCATCTAAATTCGTGGGATGAAACTCTATTGTATTTGTGACATGATATTTGGATTCATCCATCAATTCTTTTTCTTCTTTGTATTTTGTAGTTGAATCATTATCATTTTTCAACACTTGATGAGATTCCAATCCTTCTTCCAAAACATTCTCAAATTATATAGGACTTGTAATATCCTCATGCCAGAAAGTAATTGTATTATCCTGCATATCAATTGGCACAAAAGTTTCATTATAAGGTTTGGAGTGAGTGTATTCTTCCCACTTATTCCAAGAATCATAGTAATCATCTTCCAAAATCAAGTGGTGACGCTCAACTACTTCTTCAACATCTTCCAATTTATCGTGTTTCTCATCAAATTCACCTTCACCTTCCTTAGATGGTTCAATGATTTCCAAAATTGGGCTACTCTTTGTATTCAAGTTTATAAGGCTATCACAATCCACATTTGTAACCCATGATTCGATTTTATTACTATTTGAAAGGTGTTGATTTTCTTGACCATCAGTTTCAAGAATCTCATCCAAAGTGTCTTTCGAGAACCAATGGTGAAATTCTATTATGTCTTCAAATCCATTTATTGATTTTCTTTCAATGTTACTTTCAACCACTTAATTCAATTCTATGAAAGGTTTTGTCCTATCACAAATCTCAAAACTAATTAGATTTAGGACACCTCCATTATCTGAATACTCATGCATTTCTAGAAATAAACCCATCTCTACATAATCCTCATTAGTGGATGTTGACTTGGCAACTTGCACCTCCTCTTGGATGATATCTAAGGTGGTTATAACATTTGGACATTCAAATTCATCCTCTTGTTCATTCACCTTAGGCATCATTGGAGTGGAGGGTTCTATATTAGATGGTTGGTGTAGGTTGGCATCAATGACTCAAGAAGAACAATCTCTCATGGGAACACGTTGTGCCTTCACTTGCCCTTGTTCTACCATTATCACGACCTCATAGATTCTATGCAAAGATGGGTCATCAAGATTTCTATTTAAAAGTGTAGCAAGTACGGGGGGTATGGCTCCCATGTATACTTTAATAGCTTCCTCTTCTGGTATGTCAAAACTTTCCCAAACTTGAGAGTGCAACTCACGGAACCTCTTATTGAATTGACTCATGAATTCATTAGGCTCTTTACGAATAGAGGTAAAAATGATTTTGCAACATATCTAAGTCCACCTGATTACCAAAATGATAAATATATGTTGCTTCTAGTTGAACCCAATAAGTCCTAACCTTCATGGGTAATTCGCCATACCAAAGGAATGATCTATCATCCAAAATGCATGAGAATAACCTGCAAGCAACATCCTCACGATAAATTTGCCATTGAAATAATATGCTCTTGTAGATATGCCATTTTTGTATGTATCCTAATGCCTCATCTTGATTAAATTGTCGTAGAAACTCCAATACCATTTCAGGAATTTTATGGGGTGTTCCAAACATAGGAAAACACTCATAATAGTCCCCTAACATAGATACCATTCTTTCTCTTAAATATATCATTTGTGCATCAAATGTCACCATTAGTGAAACTCAAAGAATAGCTTCAAAATAAAATTTTATAGTCAAATAAAATCTCTTGCAAAGAAGTATGAAATGACTAACAAATTTTAAATGTTTAACATATAAATCATCATATTAGCATCAATCGAAAGATATGCATCCATTAAACCATGACATTGAAGAACATTCTCAAATTTGCAAAAAGGTTAGTATTAACACATTATCAAATATAGAATGTTAGAATCAATGAAAGTGATCAACACAATCTCATTAATCAAGACCAATGTCTTTGAATAAATCTTTCAAGTAATATGAACCATTTACCATATAAATAAAATAAATCCATTCAAGCCCTCCTAGCTCTCAAAGCGTTGAGTGCTAAAGGAGGCCAAAGATGATAATCAAAGGACATGAAATATTTAGCAATTCAAAACTCTCAAAGTTATACCAATATAACATCATTCATTGCATGAACAATCCAAAAGTGTTAGATCAATGAATACTAATTCATGCCCTCCTTCTAGCACCAAAATGTTGAGTGGTAATTTTACCCAATTGTAAAATCACACTCTCCCTTAGGATTTTGATCACAAAACCCTCTCTTGCAAAGAAGTTAAAACAAAACAACTTCTCCAAGGTCTCCGCTATATTAGCATTTGCACATGTGTATTAGTAATCTCAATAAAGATATATCAAATGAATGCTAGGAATACCTTAGTGATTGCAAGTAATTGTTAACAAGGGGCATGTGTTGGTTTATTTTACCATGCTATATTAATGATTGTTCATAAAAATTAAAGAAAAGTAAATGTGAATTGGCCCTCATATGACCACGATGTAGTGCCTTAATTCCTTTTATCTTGGAGGATTTTAGGTAGATTTTATCTTCTTTGAATAAAGTAGGATTTAATGCAAGGTTAAAAACTTGTTTAAAATCTACTTAATCCAAAGAAGATAAAATCTACCTAAAATCCTCCAAGATAAAAGGAATTAAGGCACTACATCGTGGTCATATGAGGTCCAATTCACATTTACTTTTGTTTAAGTTTTATGAACAATAATTAATATAGCATGGTAAAATGAACCAACACATGCCCCTTGTTAATAGTTACTTGCAATCACTAAGGTATTCCTAGCATTCATTTGATATATCTTTATTGAGATTACTAATACACATGTGCAAATGCTAATATAGCGGAGACCTTGGAGAAGTTATTTTGTTTTAACTTCTTTGCAAGAGAGGGTTTTGTGATCAAAATCCTAAGGGAGAGTGTGATTTTGCAATTGGGTAAAATTACCACTCAATAGGAAGCTTCTATCAAATTATCATAATATTATTGCCTACAAGAAAGTATTTTAGAAACAAAAGTCTAGATTAACTTGGCTCAAGGAGGGTGACAAGAACACAAAGTTCTTTCATGTATCTACCTTGAAACATAGGGGAAGTAATAAAATTAAAAATTTGGTGAAGGAATGTGGAATTGTTGCTAATGAATTTGAGGATATCCGGGTTGAAGCAATAAGATTCTTCTTAGACTTGCTTGGATTAGCAGTGGTTGTGAATGACGATGCTGAAAGAAAACTTCTTAATAACATTCCCTCATTGGTTATGGAGCAATTGAACACTTATCTCATGAGCCCTTTTATTGAAGAGGATATTAAGAAGGCAACTTTTGGTTTAGGAGGGGAGAAAGCCCCAAGGCTGGATGATCTAATATTATAAAGGTTGTTATGGAAGTACAAAGATCTCATTACTTATCGAGGGATGTGAACTCAATATTATTATCTCTCATTCCAAATATTACAAGAGCTATAGACCTAAAGGATTTCAAACCTATAAGTTTATGTAACACTTTATACAAAATTCTATCAAAAACTATTGCCAATAAGATGAAAGTAGTTTTCTCTTTCATCATTGTTGGCCAACAAGGTGGCTTCATTAAAGGTCATCAAATCCTGGATGACATTATAACCATTCATGAGGTTATCCACTTGATGAAGAAAAATGAAATGGCAAAAATGCTTTTAAAATTGGATATGAATAAAGCTTATGATAGAGTTTCATTGTATTTCTTGTCCAAGGTTTTGTGGAAATTTGATTTTCAGTCTAGATGGGTGGGGCTAATTTGTTTCCTTGGTAATATTCTTGGTTTTGGTCAATGGTGCTCTAGCAGGATACTTTAATAACAACTGGGGGCTATGCCAGGGTGACCCTCTATTACCCTACCTCTTCATTATCCTCGTAGAAGCTTTGGGTAAAGCCATTTCAGCTATAGTAGAGGAAGGCAAGGTGGGTAGTTTCAAACTAGCATCTACATCATACCCTATTTCACATCAACAATTTGTAGATGATACCATCCTAATTTCAAAATCTTCAATCCCACAAGAAAAGGAGCTAAAGATTATTCTAGATTTGTATGAAGTAACAATGGGACATAAGGTAAACTTTTCTAAAAGTAAAATCTACTTTCTTAACACCCTTGTCATAAGACAAAGGAGGATTGCCAAAATTTTTGGATGTGACATTAAAAATCTTCCAAAAATATACTTGGGGATGTCACTTTTCAAAGGAAGGATGAAGATGAGCTTGTGGAATCTAGTAATTGTTAGGTTGACTAAAAATTTATATGGCTAGAGAGGAAGCCTCCTTAGCCAAGCAAGTAAAGCTTTGTTAGTGAAATCTACCCTTTAGAGTATCCCCATTTACTTAATGTCTCTCTTCAAAGGTCTAGCTAAAATCAGAGACAAAATGGAACAAATCCAAAGATCTTTCTTGTGGTTTGGTTTGGAAGAAAGAAAGTGTTTTGCTTTGGTGGCATGGGATCAGATATGCTCAAGGAAAGAAGTGGGGAATATGGGATTTATAAGAATCAAGCAAATGAAAAAAGCATTGATGGGGAAAATAGGCTAGAAACTATTGAAGAATGATCAGTTATATTGGATAAAAATCCTCAAAGCTAAATACCTGAGAAATGTGAGCAACTTTCTCCACTCTAAAAATTGCCAAAAGGTTCTTCTTTCAAGAATAGTTTGGTGGAGATCATATCTCTTCTCTTGACGGGTCTTCGGTGGCATATCACTAATGGAAGGTTAGTGAGTTTTTGGAAGGATAGATGGCTAAAAGATGTGCCTTTGATAGAGGACCCAAAGGTAAAGATTCTTGAACCTACCTTCTCTTAGTGATTTGGGAATGTTGTGGTTGATTACATGTTAGTCAAAGATGATGGTAAAATATGGAAGTATTTGACTATTCCAAGTTTGGAGTCATATTTTTTATCAGTGGTTAAGAAGTTGTAAAGAATCCTCTAATTAAAAACTTTGAGTAACATTAGATCTACTGATTCTATCATCTGGAAAGGGGAGGACAACAATTATTACTCTATCAAATCAGGGTATCACATGCTAGAGCAGGAAGGGGATGGATTCTAGTTTCCAAAATTTGGATCAAAGGCCTCTTACTGAAGATTCTTTTTTTTTGGTTGGCGGTTCAAAATAGGATTTTAACAATAGATAATCTCCATAAAAGAGGTATTCCAATTGTGAATAGATGTTTCTTGTGTGAGCAAAGCTAGAAATTAGTGCTTCATCTAGTCCTTGAATTCTCCTTATCCCGATATATACTAGGTGACTTGATGAGCCATATTTGTGTCTCATGTATTTACCCAAATAATATGGTAGATTTGTGTCTACAATGGGAGTCACCATTTAAGAGTAAAAGGCTTACTGCTCTATGGAATTTTTGCCTCCCTCATTTCCTTTGGGGGGTATGGAAGGAGTGCAATAGTAGAATATTTAAAGATAGGAAGAGTGAAGTGTATTTCGTGGCTTTTCGTATTCTGAGTGTAGCAGCCAAAAATATAAGAATCCTCAATTTTAAGGAGATTTTAGAAAATAAAGAGGAAGAAGCGATTGCTCTAAGATGTCACCTTATGTCTTTATACCCTGAAAAAAAGATTAAGATCTTCTAGATGTGATACCAAATGTATGCCCCCACTCCATGGTTTGATAAAACTTAATGAGGATGACATAGCGAAAGGAAATCCAAGGCAAGCAAGTGCTGGAGGGGTCTTCAAAGACTTAAATGGTAAGATCCATATGGCTTTTGTTGAGCCTCTTGGTATTTAATCAAATCACTTTGCAGAGGCTCGAGCCATTTACTCAGGAGCTTAAGTGATGAGCAATATTAATTCTAAAAACATCATAGTAGAAGGTAATTCATTAAATTTGATCAATATTCTAAAAGGCAACCATGAAGCTGGATGGAGTATTGAGGATATGACTAGTAAAATGAAACATATATTATGTTCTCTTCAAAATTTTCAATTAAATCATGCATATCGTGAAGGGAACAAAGTTGTTGATATCTTGACAAATATAGGAGGGAGGTTGAAGTTTTCACTACTTGGAAGGATGACTTCCTGATCTAAATTATTGAAGTTGCAACTAGAAAGCATATTAGAGAAGGTAGCATTCATGTGAATTAGAGGTGCAGGAAAATAGATTATAGACTCTCTGATCTAGTTGCTAGTTTTTTGCTTAGAATTTTTGGGTTAAAGTATATGTGGCATTTTTGTGTTTGTCATTCCTTGGTTGATCTAGTTGTTGGTATTTTTCTTAGAAGTATGTCTTGTAACTGTTTTTGTTTTTAGTTGTTGTTTAGTTCCAATTATCATCTTGGATGGTGAGATTGAAATGTGAAATATTTGGGTATGTTTTGTATAAGATACGGGGCCCTTTCAATCCTAAGAGTTAATAAAAAAACAATGAACAATAAATAGTTTAATATAATAAGTCATAGTTTCAATTCTATAAATAAATTTCAACAATTGAATAAAATTATGAGGTTTGAGATGGTGAGTGTGAAGTTTCACATGTGGATAAAATTTTAACATTTTAATTGAATAATATGAGCTTAAATGATTAAAAATTTAAACTATTAATATAATTTTCTAAATTAAAATCTCATCATTATAATATTAAAAACATATTATAATAAATAATATATGATTTACTAAAATATAATAATAACAATTTAGGTATCTCATTGGCAAGTTCCCCCAATCCTCTAAAATAGGTCTATGAGGTCCGGGGTTCAAGCCTATCGGATTGCGTCGGATACAAAAAACCCCTTGGCTAGCTTGAGGGGTTCACCCGGATGGGACAGGTCCCATGGAACGGAGAGTCCTATTCCCCAAAGGATATGAGAAACAATTTTCCTTAACAAAGGTTTTGTTCGTATTTATAGTGCAAATGGAGAAGGTGAGCTTGGCCTCATTGAATAGGATGTCCACGATTCGAACCTCTACGATGCGAAAGAGGAACATAAAATAGTATCATAATGTACCAAGATCCAAACCACAATGTGTGGCTGTGTTAATCCTTTATTGATAAGTTTAGCTCTCGATCTTATGAGGGGTCATGGATGATATGGGAATGCTCAGTCTTAATCATCGGTGGTAAGGGTTTCTCATACTAACCAAATCCAAAAATAAATAAATAAATAATATTATGATGTAAATATAAATAATATTTTTTTAATTTGTTTTGCATTATTATAACTTTTAGAGAGGAGACCCACTTTTAAATCTTGTCAAGTTATAATTATATAATAACCAAATTAATATAATGTCACTATGTCGTGATGATTTAATACAAGTGAGACAACTTCAATCACATATAACTAATTCATATAATATATTTTTTTGATACATAGAGGAATCGACAACTACCTTTCCTTTTTGAACAACTGATCACATGGTCAAGTTCCATTGCTTCTGATCATAGCATTAAATCATGGTGCTATCACTATTTATATAATAATCATATATATATTTTTATTGAGGTTAGTGTGAGAAACCCCTATGACTAACACCTAAGGTTGGGCATCCCCTTCCCAACCATGACCTCTAATAAGGGTGAGAGTCAAGCTTATTAATAGGGACTAAACATACAACCATACACCCACCCACCCCCTCACACACTCGTCCATGTTGCGGTTTCAACCTTAGATATTTCGAAGAAGAACCAAAGTTTGAATTGTTGGGCTATCCTCCAAGACTAAAATTCATTCGGGTAGTGTGATAAACCCTTATACGATCGACATATAGGGTTGAGCAATCTCCTCCCAACCATGATCCCTTGTAAAATGAGATCTATGCTTATCAATAGGGAATTAACACATAGTCAAACGTAACTATTTGAACCTTGGACCTCCCGAAGCAGAGCCAAACCCCAAACAGTTGCATTATCCCCATCGAGATAAATTTAATAATTTTGTTACCGTTATAATATTACATGGTATTAAAAAAATATGTAATTATAATATATACAAAAATCAATATTATTTCAATTTCAATTTATTTATTTGCTTGCTTTCTTACTTACTTACTTACTAAGGTTAGTGTGAGAAACCCCTATGACCGATGCTTAGGGTTGGACATCTCCATCCCAACCATGACCTCTAATAAGGGTGAGAGCTGAGCTTATCAATAGGGTCCAAACACAATTATACACACACCCACCCCCTCGCACACTCGCCTACGACGCGGTTTGAACCTTAGACCTCCAAAGAAGAGCAAAAGCATGAATCGTTATGCTATCCCTGGAACAATTTCAATTTATTTTTATTATAATAACAATTTAACATTTGACTTTACAATAAAAATTTAACAAATTTTAATAACATTTGGTCCAAGCAATGAGGGTGAAAAGTTTCATACAGGTTCACAAGATTTTACTTATTGCATGAATAAATTTTAACATTTAATCAAATAATATAATTTTTATTATTAAAAATATAGATTTTTAATAAAAAAATTCAAATTCAAATCTAATGTATATATAAGTTATTATGATATCAAAACACAATTACAAGGTTTAATGGGATTTTAAAGTAACACGCTTATAATATCATACATTTAAGAATAATACCATTTCAATTTATTTTTTAAATAGAAAAGTAGGATTTTGAAAGAGTTTTAACTTGTCCCCGTGGGACACCCTAGTGGTTACGGCTTTGGGATCTCTTTTGGGAGACCCAAGTTCAAACCATGGTGGGACATGGTGTGTGTGAGAGCTTGTGCACAAAAAAAGAGTTTTCATTCTCCTTTTACATCAACTTAGTGACATCAAGCTATATAGTCTAGTTCATGTTGTCAAGATTTGAAATTTGTCGTGAGCTACATCATCCTTATGTTTCAAGTTATATAGTCTAGTTCTCTTTGTCAAGATTTGAACCTTGGCATGAACTACATCAACCTTATATCTCAATGAACCAATGAGTGAGATTTCAATTTATTTTAGGTTCTAGTAAGAACTTTATTTCACTTTAAAATAAGAGCTTAATAATTTACCCTTTTAGTCAAAGAGGTTTTGGTTCAATGGTTGAGACATCAAATGATGTAGCCCATACCAAGGTTCAAATCTCAATGACAATGAATAGGCTATATAGCCTGATATGATGTAAAAAGGGAAAGGGCAACCCTTTCAAAATCCTAATTTTCAAATTATTTAATAATAATAATAATTTACCCTTTTATTTTTTTGATAGGTAAGATGATTTAATTAAAAGTGGGTTTTGAAAGGGGCCCGAAAATATTTTTACAAAAGGGACAACACCAACAGGTTAGAAAATCCAAACCACCAAAACAAAGGGCAGATCCACAAGGGAAAAACCAGCCTTACAAAGAAAGTAAGATCCAAATAAAGAAATCCCATAGGGAATATCCTGACCAAACAAAAAGAATGGATAAAGTGATGGTCCAAGGAGGGGGACCCCAATCAAAACAAACTAGAGGACTATAGTATTAATCTTTAGCGTTAGCGTTCGAAGGATCATTAGCTTCCTTGAAGAGAGTCTTGAGGTGGCCATGGTTTTTGCCCATCACCTTTGCTGCCTGATTGTATAGTGACCACACCGCCTTGTATGAATTAGCAGCCACTGGCAAGGTGACCATTGTGTTGGAGACGTGGCTGAGGATAGAGTTTTGAAGGATAGTTGTTGATGGAGGATCGGTGCACTCGAGTGTCGGCTCCTTAGGGGGAATAACCTCACTAGCCTTTCTAGGAAATGCGTCTCCATATTTAGCTTTTTGAGATGAGGGGAAGCCCAAACATAAGTTGGGTTGGGATTGCACTTGGTCTTGGACGATGAGCACCTGACAGGTCAGCGTTTGAACTCAAATCAAAAAATGAAGACCTCTCTTTGAGCTCAAAACCAAGGGTTTGTTTTAGGGTTGATGGGGAGGAAAAATCAAGGTCATTATCATCGTTGGGGACCTCATGGATAGGAGTTTTGTGGCTATGAATTTCGATGGGTTCAGGTGGGTTAGGGTAATTGGGGCTTTGGGTGGGATTGGGAGGGGCAGGGCAGGCAATGACCACAACTCTTTTGGAGTAGAACTCGAGAGCATGCTTGAACAAAATAAGATGCAGGTCTTGATGGATGGGATGAGCAAATTTCTTATTCTTAACATTGTTAATGGATAACTCAATGGACCTGACCAAATAATAAGGGATATTGATATTTTTAATATCCCTGAGATGGTTCAGGAAGGATAAATGGAAGCTACAAAGGGGAAGATCAATTTTATCAATGGTAAAATATTGTAAAATTGGGATCATAACATGATCCCAGATGCCAGTTAGGGAAAGTCTATCGATTCCACTATCAACCACAACTAGGTCCTTACCTTTATTAGAAAAGAAGTCCTTCTCCATTGCCATAGTGTGCTTGTTGTGCTTGATGATTTTGCCATCAATCGAGAAATCTATAACCTCGACCAATATTCAAACATCGATCAAGAAATTGAGGACCTTAACGATGACGTGGCTCCCATCCCAAGAGTTGACCATTTCTTCAGAAACTTCAGCATCAATACCAATAATTTTTTTCAAAAAGGATATAAAAGTGTGGCTCCCTAAAATCTCCTCAACAATAGGTCGATCTAAAGATAAGTGGGCTCGAGCAAAGCCATGGATGGACAAGGATGGATGTTGGGAAAATTGAAGCGAGGGCTAAGGGTGAAAGGGTAATGGGTGTGGTTTAGGCTCGTATAGCAATTGGGAATAAAAGGATGTTCAACTCACATATCAAAAAAGATGGTCGAAGATATGGTAGGGACCGTTGTTGCTTTCGAATGACAATGGAGCTTGGTTCATGTGCCAAACAGAGATAGATGATTTTCACATTAGGAAGGAGCCAAAGAGGCATGGTTAGCAATGTTGGAAAGGGATAAAACATCACTTTGGAAATGAACAACACTAAAGGTGGCAATTTGGCTGAAAAAATCCAAAGTGGCATTGATGATCTCACCAGAAAATTCAAGCATGTTTCATAGGCCAAGCACGTGAGAGACAATTTGGCCGAAAGAGTCCAAAGTGACACTAATAATCACATCAAGAAAACCAAGCAAGTTCCTCAGGCCAAGCACGTGAGAAGTAATTTAGCAAAAAATATCTAGAGTGGCACTAATGATCACACCAGGAAATTCAAGCAAGTTTCGCAGGTCAAGCATGTGGTGAGGCTGACAACGAAGATGAGAGGTTCTAGGGAGGTGGAGAGGAACATGATGAAAGGAAGGGGAAGGGTGATAGTGGAGCACGTAAAGGGTGATAGTGAGAGTAAAAATAATAATACACTCTTTTATAGTTTTAAAAGGATTTATTAAATGAGTCTTGTCCATTTAATATTAAAATATATAATATTAATAGATTTATTTTTCTTAGACCTTTAGGCTTAAGAAATAATTTTACTATCCAAGAATTTATCAATCATTCATTCTATTTTTCTTTAGTTATTTATTTTTTTAATTTCATAAATATAAAATATTTGTTCATTGATTTAACTAGAAAAATAGACCATTGAGAAATGAGAGGACGTTTTTTGCAAGACTGCCCAAATTACCGAACTTTTTTTGGCCATATTTCACTCATCCAAACTCGAATTGAGGTAAAATTTAAGGGTAGATGCATGAAAAACCCTAGAACGTCTCCACCAATATTTAGATAATTTAGAGCAACACAAATCCTAGCACATCCCTATGTGCTAGGATTTTTGGCAAGCGATTATGTAAGGGTTCATCTAGGTTGAGTGCAAGCAGTTCCAGAGGTTGGTTTTTGGGACCTTTAGGCCCTAGAGGCCAATATTTGTGTGGTTTCTTCTCAATATTTTAGCAGGATATGTTTTAGGGGATCCAAGGTGGGTTAGAAATATATCTTTCAATAGATCTTCATGTTGGAAACTTGATTGACTACAACTTCCAATTTGTTGCACAAAAGAAAAGTGAAAATCATACCTTTCCACGACATCTAGGGCATGGATTAAAGAGATCATGAAACAAGTTTCAAGCAATTGATCAAAAAATGGCTCAAATCTCAAGTGAATCTGATGCTAAGGTGCACCCACAAAATAAATCCACTGTAGAAACCCTTGTCAAGGGTAAGAATTTCCAATACTCAACCTCAAAAATGAATTTTAGGCATGCCCTTCATGGTGGACAACCTCACCCTAATGATAATATTAATCTTAGGGCTTCCCATAAACCTATAAGAATGCCTTAGATGGATCCTAGGAAAATGAAGTCAGGATGTCTTAAAGCAACTGATGGAAAACCTATTGTTAAGCTTGATATGGGTAACATTCAGACTGACATTGAAGATCTAGAAAAAAGAAGACTAATTTCTTGTTTCGTGGGTTTTTGTTCAAGCCTATCTGCTTTCAAACTGTAGGCTGTAAAAAGCTAAAAAACTAAAGGTGGGTTACAAATATTTATTTATCCAAATGGTTATTTTCTTGTTTTATTTGCTAATAATAAATATAGAGAGAAAATATTTCAAGGGGGTCCTTGGTTGTTTGGAAGGGCAGGGCTTTTCATGAAGCCCTGACATACTAAATTTAAAGTTGAAGAAGAGATGCCTTCTACAGGTCTCGTGTGGGTTAGACTCTTTGGCCTCCCAATTGAATTCTGGAATCTGACTATTATTTGTTCAATTGGGAACTCTTTAGGAACTTTTATGATGATTGTTGATTGTACTCAAAAATTTGAACATATTATTTATGCTCGAATTTGTGTTTTAATGGATTTTGAAAAACCCCTACCTAGAAATATCACATTACAATTTGGGGAGGACACTTGGGAGTAATTAGTGGACTATGAGAAAATTCCTTTACATTGTAAAATTTTCCATGAATATGGTCATTTGGCTAGTGTTTATCCAAATAAAATTCCACATCAAAAGAAAGAAGATATAAACTCATCAGGTTTCCAAATGCCTAAGAAGAAGAACACTTAGAAAGCACCAGTTATGAAGGATCAATCTAAGTTATTTGCTAATATGTTTGAAATTCTTTCCACAAATGATGTTGCAAGTGAGTAAGAGGAAATAATGGAAACAAAAATATTAGAAAAACAATTTAAATATGAAGGGAAGAACTCAGAGATAAACCAACAAATTAAAGGTTTTCAACAGAAAAAAGAAGAAAATATACATTAAAAAAATAATCTTTTACATGTTAAAACTTCAAATAATATAGGTTCTGATATAGATTTTGTTGAACCTTCTGGTAACACTTTGGCTGTGTACATGCATTATTCAAGGTTAGAAGCCATCTCTTCAATTGGAGTGAGTCAAGAAATAGGAAAAAAAATTAAAAATAGATTCTAATCAAAAGGTAGGTCGTAAAACCAATCAACATCATAGGAAAAAAGAAGGTGAAAAACTTGTAGAGGAAGGTAAGATTAATACCCTTCCCAAATTTTTTAGCCCTAGTATTAATGAAGATAATCACTTGGAATATTAGAGGACTCAAAGGGAGTCTTTCAAAACAAAATGAAATTAGAAGAATGATTTAGATAAATCATCCACATCTTATTTTCCTTCAAGAAACGAAGATGTCAATAGAGGAAATGGAATCAATTGCTAGTAAAATTTGGCCTGCTAGAAAAGTGGTTTCCCTCAGTTCTTAGGGGACTTCTAGTGGCATTGCTTGACTTTGGGACCCAAAAGAGGTAGTTATTCACCATATGGTTGGTAGTTGGGGTCTTTTGGCTATAACTATTCAAAGTAGACATTCCAACCAAATTATGCTCTACATTATTGTTTATGCTCCGACTACTTTGGAGGAAAAAAGAAGACAGTGGAAGGATATAACTTATATTATCTCTCATTTTCTTGAAGCTTGGATCTTGATCGAAGGATATTTCAATACCATCCTATATCTAGATGAGAAAATTGGGATAAATAGAAATTTGGATAGGAGCATCGACCTCATGAGTGAATATATTGTAAACCTCCATCTTGTGGATATCCAACCAGATAATGGACTTATGACTTGGTCTAACAGAAGGTAAGGCTTAGCTTAATAATAGAGAGATTGGATAGGTTCTTGCTCTCTAACAATTTCTTAATCCATGGTCACATTCCTAAAGTGAAGACTCTTAACAATGCTAGTTCGGATCACTGACCAGTCATGGTGGAAATGTCAAAAATCAATGTATTTCTCTCCTTTTTGATTTCAATTAATGTGGCTTAGAGACAATACCTTTAGGGCTCGAGTGCAACAATGGTTGAAGGAAGTTGAACCTAGGTATGGGACTAAGATGTTATATTTTGCCAAAATATTGCAATATATTAAATCCAAAATAAAGACTTGGAACTGGAAGGAGTTTGGGGATGTTCATAAAAAAACATGAAGTTATTGCCCAGCTTGAAAATTTGAATAAGAAAATCCATTCATATGGTCTCACAGAGAGTAGAAGTGCAGATGAAATTAATCTCACAACTTAGTTAGAGGAATGGGAAAATAGAGAAGAACTCTTATGGAAGCAAAAATCTAGAATTCAATGGTTCAAAGAAGTAGATCGAAACATAAATTTCTTCTACAAATCTCTTCTAGCTCGAAGATCTCACAACTTTATTTCTTCTTTGAAATCAGATTCTAGAGATGTTGTCTACACTTGGGATGGCATGAACTCTATTGTTGTCAATTACTTTTCTAATCTTTTTGCTGCTACTCCTCTTGACTCAGCTTCTCAATAAAATGTTCTTCAAGTAATCCCTTCCCTTATAACTTCTGAGGATAACTCTATTTTGACTACTCCTATTACTATCAATGAGCTTCAACATGTAGTTTTTAAAATGCAAAAAAGGAAAACCCCGGGTCTTGATGGTTTTCCCATTGAGTTCTACCAAGAGTTCTGGGATATCCTTCATGCTGATTTATTAGAGGTGGTGGAAGAAGCCAAGAAAGGCAAATAAATTTTGAAGGTTATCAATAAAACCTATATTACTCTTATTGCAAAAGCTGAAGAGGTTGATCATATCTCAGCTTTTAGACCTATTGCTTTATGTAATGTTCTTCTCAAAATTATTACTAATATCATGGCAGAAAGGTTGAAGCCTCTTTTGCATAAGATTATTTCCGCCAAACAAGGGGGTTATGTGGAAGAGCTCAAATAGTGGATGAGATAGTTCTTACTCAGGAAGCCATCCATTCCATGGATATTCAAAAATCTCCTTCCATGTTCATTCGGTTAGACTTATCCAAAGCTTATGACAGAGTGGATTAACACTTATCAAAATTTTGAGGCAATTTGGTTTCTCTCATGATTGGATGGATTGGATTATGGTATGTATCTCTTCAGTTTCCTACTTAGTTCTTATCAAAGGTAGGCCTTCTCAGTTGTTCCTAGATTCCAGATGTATTAGGCAAGGTGACCCCCTATCCCCTTATTTTTTCATTATTCTTACTGAATGCTTGGGTAGGACTATAACCAAAAAGAGAGAAAACAAAATCCTCGAGGGAGTTACCACTGATCATGGAGCTAGACCCATCTCTCATATTCAATTTGTTGATGACTCTACTCTTTTAGGTAAAGCTACAACTAAGGAAGCTCTAATATTAAGCAAATCATTAGTTGTTTTTCTAAGGCTACTAGGCAATTGATAAATGAAGATAAATCTAAAGTCATTTTCTTTCACTGCTCTGCCAAATAGGAATCTGTTGGACATTTTGAGTCCCTAAGCCAAAGTTGTCATTGATGTCAAGATGCCAGTGATAGTTCTTCTTTAGTTCGAGTGCAAAGTTTAAAGGAAGTTTATAATGGGTTAAAATATTTTTATTTTACACCCAAAAGAATGGGTCAGAAAGTGGTTTCATTTCTCCTTTGGAAGCAAATATATCCGAAGCAATGGAAGGATATAATATTATAATATTTATTATAATATTTATCCAAGGTGGTGAAAAACCCAAATAAATTATTATAATTTTAATTATAATATTATTTGGTTTACAAAGGACAATTAATTATTTTTTATAAAACCCTAAGGTTGGGTTTTGGAGGGAAAAATATTTCAAAGCGCAAAGTTTAAAGTAAATTAAACCCAAAGGTTGGGTTTAATAAAAGGCATTCGAAGCCTTTACCGCCGACGTCATGGAAGGAAGCACGTGAGCACCGACGTCGTTAATGCAATGAAGGAGCATATAAATATGCCCAACAAACCTAAGTTTTATTTACCCTTGCTCGAATTAATAATCGGTGGCATGCAAAAAGAGAGCTTGTGCATTTACGAAAACGTGGCAGCGAAGGGATAAAGGAGGAAGTTTTCATCCTCAAGTTTCATTGGGCAAGCATGGCCTAGTGGTAGTTGGGAAAGCGCAAAGGCGCTGGCAGCAAGGTGGTTGACGTTTCGAATCCCCGCGTGCATTGTTTGGTGTGTTGATTGAGGCGCCCAAGGCGCACGACCTTTTGCCCTTGGTGGAAGGTGACGTGAGATTAAGAAGCACGTGGTGCTTCTTTAATCTCGAATGAGCGCTTGGCTCGTGCGATGACTTTGGCCATGGTTAAGGCGCTTGTGGTGAGACGAGGTTGAGGGTTCGATTCCCTCCGAAGACAAGGTATTTAATTTTGATTTAAATTTTATTAGTTGCCTAATGTTGGAGGAATAAGGGTGCATAATTGATTATTATTTTTATACATTAAGGCATGAAGTTTATGGTGAATGTTTGTTGAGGATTATTGTGGAAGGTTTGATATTTGAAGTTTATGGTGAATGTTTGTTGAGGATTATAGTGGAAGGATTGATATTTGAAATTAATGGTGAATGATTGTTGAGGATTATTTTGGAAGGATTGATATTTGAGATTTATTATTTTAGGAGTAATAAGGAGTTTTAGTAAAGTCTTAATTAATTTCTTATTAAGACTTTTGAGCATTATTTTTTGTATAAGGGTTTTTCTATTAAAAGAAGACTATGGTGAATGTTATTTTTGAGTTGGAGTAATAAGGTGTATTTTGGGTCATTATTTTGTATTGTGATTTGATTGAAGTCTTCTAACCCTTATTGAGATTGGAAAAGAGAAATTTGTGAGTGTGGCAGATTTGTGAGATCAACTCCTAGTCAAGCAAAAAGGTATGGGCAAATTCTTCTTTGGTTGAGTTGGTTGATTGGCTTACTTGAAAATTAAGTTTGGAGTGAAAAGGATTTGATTAGGGTTTCCTTTTTAAAAGTGTTTGAGTTAATGCTTCAAGGTTTTCTAATTGAGAGTTGTGATTAAACCTTTTTTGATAAGCATTGTTGTTGAGACCATTGGTTGAGTGGAGTGTTTTGAGTTAATGCTTCAAGGTTTTCTAAATTGAGAGTTGTGATTAAAACCTTGTTTTATAAGCATTGTTGTTGAAGCCATTGGTTGTGTGAAAAACTTGAGTTAGGGTTTGAAAATATCATGAGTATCATTGTTATGTGAAGAATGTTTTATAAGCATGGTTGTTGAAGTGAGTTGTTATGCAAAGAACTTGAACTTGAGTTAGAAAAGAACATGAGTATCATTGTTATGTGAGATTTGTTGTTAAGCATTGTTGGAAACATTTTGAGTGGGAGTATACATGCTTGGACTAGGGTTTGTGAGAAAGAGTTGTTTCTTGAAGTGATTGGTTGAGTAGAGTTGATTGAGCCTAGTCAAGTGGATGTATGAAGTGATTGTTCAAGTTCCATAAAACAAACTATTCTATATTCTGATTTGAGTTGAGATTGAGTTTTGAGTATAGAACATATTGAGTCTCTAACAATTCTCTTTATGCTTCTATGAGATTGAGTTGTGAAAGTGATTGAGTCTTGAGAATAGAACATATTGAGTCTCTAACAATTCTCTTTATGCTTCTATGAGATTGAGTTAAGAAAGTGATTGAGCTTTGAGTATAGAACATATTGAGTCTCTAACAATTCTCTTTATGCTTCTATGAGATTGAGTTGAGAAAGTGATTGAGCATTGAGTAAAGAACATATTGAGTCTCTAACAATTCTCTTTATGTTTCTATGAGATTGGACAAGTTCTGTGTGGACTTGTTAAGCAGATTTGAGGTAAGTCTTTGAGAAGACTTGTGGACTGATTTTGTGTGAGCTTTTGTGGAAGCTTACAATACAGATTTGAGCAAGTCCTAGAGAGGACTTATTGAGCAGATTTGGACAAGTTATGTGTGAGCTTGTTGAGCAGATTTGGATAGGTTCTATGTGGACCTATTGAGCAGATTTGGACAGGTTCTTAGTGGACCTATTGAGCAGAATTAAGCAAGTTCTATGTGAACTTGTTGAGAAGATTTGAGTAGGTTCTGAGTGGACCTATTGAGAGAGTGGACCTATTGAAGATTTGAGGTCTGAGGAATTGATTGACATTAAATTTAAGTTCTGAGTGGACCTATTGAGCAGAGTTGTGCAGGTTCTGAGTGGACCTGTTGAGCAGATTTGAGTAGGTTCTAAGTGGACCTATTGAGCAGATTTATGCTAGACCTAATGGACTATGTTTAGTGTAGATTTGAGTGGACTTGTGCTAGACCGATTGGACTATGTTTAGTGCAAGAGTTGAGTAGATTTGTGCTAGACCGAATGGACTATGTTTAGTGTAGATTTGAGTGAGCTTATTGAGAAGACTTGTGCTAGACCGACTAGACTATGTTTAGTGCAAGAGATTGAGTAGAGTTATGCTAGACCGACTAGACTATGTTTAGTACAGAATTGAGATAGAGCTTTGGAGGTGATAGAGTAGAGAGGATAGAGTCTCCAGTGGATAGAGATCCATCAACCAGGGTAGTGAGGATAGGTCTTCTGAGTGGGGACAAGAGTCTTCAATGGAGAGAGATCCACAAGCCAGTGTAGTGGAGGTAGTAGTCTTCTAGAGGATCACCAACCAGAGTAGAGGAGGAGTTCTCCTATGGATAGAGATCCACAAACCAGATTTAGGGGATCAACATCTCCTTTGGATAGAGGTCCATAAACATTGTAATTGGGAAGGATTCCCAAGAGATTATTTGAGAAATATTTAGAAGAAATATTTTCTCCGTGGAGGTAGCCATATTTGGGTGAACCACGTTAAATCTGTGTCTCTATTGTGTATGGTGTTTTGTGCATTGCTTTGATTACTGCTATTGATACTGCTATCTATACACTACATAATATTGATTTGAAAAGAAAAGTAAAAAGTGCTCTTATACTGTTCACCCCCCTCTCAATATAAGCTTGTGTTCTTCAATTGGTATCAGAGTGGGTTCCTTCAGAAGAGTTTGATAGATTGAAGGAAAAGTGGTCAAGAACACAATGGATCAAAAGGATCAAAGGGATGGGTCCATCAATAATACAGTACCAATATTTGATGGAAGTGACTTCTTGTATTGGTGTATTCTGATGAGATTTCACCTGATGGCACTTGGCAATGAAGTTTGGGATGCAGTGGAACTTGGATATGATTCAGTAACTGATCCTCCTATAGATAAGGAAGGTAAGCTTCTAATGCATGCAAATTCAAGAGCTATGAATGCAATTATAAAAGGATTGTGTAGATCAAAATCTATGAAGGTTATGGATTGTAAAACAACAAAAGAAATGTGGGAACTATTGCATAACATATATGAAGGAGATAAAGGTGTCAGGAAAGCTAAGATCAAAAATCTCAAAGGAGAATTTGAAAACTTAAGAATGTGGGATGATGAAAACATTCGTGACTATCTTAGGAAGATTGATGAACTTGTACATGAGATGAGAGGTCTTGGAATGAAGGTCGATGAATCTGATGCTTGTGATAAGATCTTGAGAACTCTTCCAAAAAGGTACAGTGAAAAGGTCTCTGCTATAGAAACATCAATTGATAGTGATTGTCTGACAAGAAATTCCTTACTTGGCATGCTTACAACTTTTGAGATAAGAACAAAAGATCCTACTTCCAAAAAGGAAGCAGCATTCAAAGCAATCAAGGAAACAAAGGGTAAGAAGTCAGAATCAAGTAGTGAGTCATCCAGTGATGAAGAAGCAAATTATGGTAGAAGAGATAAAGGTTCCAGAAGACCCATAGATCTAAGATCTGTTAAGTGTTTCAATTGTGGAAAGTATGGATATTTTGCAACAGATTGTAAAGAGCCAAAGAACAACAATGGTGAAGAAAAATAGGATCACAGGTACAGGGAATCAGAAAGATATAGGCATCAAAAGAAAAGCAAGGATGGACAAAGTAGACAAGGAAAGAAGTTCTTCCAAAGACAAAAGAGAAGCTACTATGCGGATAATGCAAGTAAGTACTCAAATGATAGTGATGCTAGTTTTTCAGACAATGATAGAGATGAAGTCCTATTTATGATTGAAGGAGAAGGAACTAGTTAAGAAAAGGACTCTATTTATTTTAAGAGTGTTTGATGTGGTAGATTTGGACATCTTGAAGATTATTTGGCACGAGGGATGGTTATAGTTTTAGTGATGATGACTATGAAGATGCACTTTGAAACCCAGATGAAAATCTTCTAATGGCATTAGAAGAAGAAGTGAGTGATCCTATAGAAGACAAGCCAAAAGAAAGTAATGATATGGACAAAGGTAAACAAATAGAGGATTATTCAACAGAGAATGGTTATGATCTCAAGGGAGAACTTATCTATGCCCTTGACATGGTAAAGAAGGTAAGAAAGCAACACTCTAAGCTTGAAATTCAGTTTCAAGAATGTGATGAAGAAAGATTATTGCTCATAGAGGATTTAGAAAAATCAAAGGCTAAGGCAAAGAAGTTCAAAGATAAGTTAGAAGCAAAGATCTTGGAAAGTGAGAAGTTAGCACAAGAAGTGGCACTACTAAAGGAATATTTAGAAGACTCCAAGAATAAGCTATACAAATATGTGAATAGTGCAAAGAATGTGGATAAAATAATCAAGATACAAAGAGGAGCAACAAACAAAACAGGTCTTGGTTCCAAACAGGTTGAAAAGAAAAGGGAAGAAGAGTCTACTTCAAGTCTTGAAGAAGAAGAAACTTCAGATGAAGATACATCAGAAGAAGACAGTGTAAGAGGGAGTGAGACATCAGAGGATGAGTTGGACAATAAAGAGTTCAACAAAGATAGGAACAATGCATAGAAAAGATACAGATGGAACAACAATAAGAATAGGAGACCAATGAGGTCAAGACAAGGAAGCTTCAATGGAAGATGTTTTTCATGTCACAGGTTTGGGCACATGGCTTCATAGTGCAGGACACATGAAAGATAAGAATATGGGAAAGGATAACTTTTCCATGGGTATTGCTACTCATGTAATGAGTTTGGTCACAAGGCAATGAATTGCAGGGTTCATGACAGAAGAGGATATGGCTTCAATAGAAGAGATCCTAAGACATTTGCACCTCCAAGGAATAATAACATTAAGTGTTATAAGTGCAATAATGATGGTCACACAACAAAATGGTGTAGAGAAAATATTCCAAAAATAGGTATGAATAGGAACAGGAACATGAACAGGAACAGGAACATGGATAAGAACAGGAGCAGGAATAGGAATGATGATAAGAACAATAATAGGAACATGAACAAGAATAGGAACAGGAACATGGATGAGAACAAAAATAGAAGCAAGAACATGAATGATGACAGGAACAAGAATGATGACATAGATAGAAACAATCAGAAGAATCAAAAAATTCAAAAAATAAGGGAAGAGGATAAAGGCAAAGAACAATGCCTTTTGGGAGTAGAAATACTCCCACCCCAGAATTAACCACCTCAAAGGAGGTGGGGGAGGGGCTAAGCTAAGAGGCTCATTCTTAGCCCCGAGCCCCAAAGGTGACCCTTTGCCATTGATGTCAAAGGGGGAGAGATTTGTGTATTGGGGAGAGATTTGATATGGGGAGAGATTTGATATCTGAGAGAGCATTGAGCCAGGGGGAGCAATGTCCCAGGGGGAGCAGAAGAAAAAGAAAGGTCAAGTTTTAGTAAAAAGAATGTGGGTTGCCATCAATGACAAAGGGGGAGATTGTTGGACATTTTGAGTCCCTAAGCCAAAGTTGTCATTGATGTCAAGATGCCAGTGATAGTTCTTCTTCAGTTTGAGTGCAAAGTTTAAAGGAAGTTTATAATGGGTTAAAATATTTTTATTTTACACCCAAAAGAATGGGTCAGAAAGTGGTTTCATTTCTCCTTTGGAAGCAAATATATCCGAAGCAATGGAAGGATATAATATTATAATATTTATTATAATATTTATCCAAGGTGGTGAAAAACCCAAATAAATTATTATAATTTTAATTATAATATTATTTGGTTTACAAAGGACAATTAATTATTTTTTATAAAACCCTAAGGTTGGGTTTTGGAGGGAAAAATATTTCAAAGCGCAAAGTTTAAAGTAAATTAAACCCAAAGGTTGGGTTTAATAAAAGGCATTCGAAGCCTTTACCATCGACGTCATGGAAGGAAGCACGTGAGCACCGACGTCGTTAATGCAATGAAGGAGCATATAAATATGCCCAACAAACCTAAGTTTTATTTACCCTTGCTCGAATTAATAATCGGTGGCATGCAAAAAGAGAGCTTGTGCATTTATGAAAACATGGCAGCGAAGGGAATAAAGGAGGAAGTTTTCATCCTCAAGTTTCATTGGGCAAGCGTGGCCTAGTGGTAGTTGGGAAAGTGCAAAGGCGCTGGCAACAAGGTGGTTGACGTTTCGAATCCCCGCGTGCATTGTTTGGTGTGTTGATTGAGGTGCCCAAGGTGCATGACCTTTTGCCCTTGGTGGAAGGTGATGTGAGATTAAGAAGCACGTGGTGCTTCTTTAATCTCGAATGAGCGCTTGGCTCGTGCGATGACTTTGGCCGTGGTTAAGGCGCTTGTGGTGAGACGAGGTTGAGGGTTCGATTCCCTCCGAAGACAAGGTATTTAATTTTGATTTAAATTTTGTTAGTTGCCTAATGTTGGAGGAATAAGGGTGCATAATTGATTATTATTTTTATACATTAAGGCATGAAGTTTATGGTGAATGTTTGTTGAGGATTATTGTGGAAGGTTTGATATTTGAAGTTTATGGTGAATGTTTGTTGAGGATTATAGTGGAAGGATTGATATTTGAAATTAATGGTGAATGATTGTTGAGGATTATTTTGGAAGGATTGATATTTGAGATTTATTATTTTAGGAGTAATAAGGAGTTTTAGTAAAGTCTTAATTAATTTCTTATTAAGACTTTTGAGCATTATTTTTTGTATAAGGGTTTTTCTATTAAAAGAAGACTATGGTGAATGTTATTTTTGAGTTGGAGTAATAAGGTGTATTTTGGGTCATTATTTTGTATTGTGATTTGATTGAAGTCTTCTAACCCTTATTGAGATTGGAAAAGAGAAATTTGTGAGTGTGGCAGATTTGTGAGATCAACTCCTAGTCAAGCAAAAAGGTATGGGCAAATTCTTCTTTGGTTGAGTTGGTTGATTGGCTTACTTGAAAATTAAGTTTGGAGTGAAAAGGATTTGATTAGGGTTTCCTTTTCAAAAGTGTTTGAGTTAATGCTTCAAGGTTTTCTGAATTGAGAGTTGTGATTAAACCTTGTTTGATAAGCATTGTTGTTGAGACCATTGGTTGAGTGGAGTGTTTTGAGTTAATGCTTCAAGGTTTTCTGAATTGAGAGTTGTGATTAAAACCTTGTTTTATAAGCATTGTTGTTGAAGCCATTGGTTGTGTGAAGAACCTGAGTTAGGGTTTGAAAATATCATGAGTATCATTGTTATGTGAAGAATATTTTATAAGCATGGTTGTTGAAGTGAGTTGTTATGCAAAGAACTTGAACTTGAGTTAGAAAAGAACATGAGTATCATTGTTATGTGAGATTTGTTGTTGAGCATTGTTGGAAACATTTTGAGTGGGAGTATACATGCTTGGACTAGGGTTTGTGAGAAAGAGTTGTTTCTTGAAGTGATTGGTTGAGTAGAGTTGATTGAGCCTAGTCAAGTGGATGTATGAAGTGATTGTTCAAGTTCCATAAAACAAACTATTCTATATTCTGATTTGAGTTGAGATTGAGCTTTGAGTATAGAACATATTGAGTCTCTAACAATTCTCTTTATGCTTCTATGAGATTGAGTTGTGAAAGTGATTGAGTCTTGAGAATAGAACATATTGAGTCTCTAACAATTCTCTTTATGCTTCTATGAGATTGAGTTAAGAAAGTGATTGAGCTTTGAGTATAGAACATATTGAGTCTCTAAAAATTCTCTTTATGCTTCTATGAGATTGAGTTGAGAAAGTGATTGAGCATTGAGTAAAGAACATATTGAGTCTCTAACAATTCTCTTTATGTTTCTATGAGATTGGACAAGTTCTATGTGGACTTGTTAAGTAGATTTGAGGTAAGTCTTTGAGAAGACTTGTGGACTGATTTTGTGTGAGATTTTGTGGAAGCTTACAATACAGATTTGAGCAAGTCCTAGAGAGGACTTATTGAGCAGATTTGGACAAGTTCTATGTGAGCTTGTTGAGCATATTTGGACAGGTTTTATGTGGACTTATTGAGCAGATTTGGACAGGTTTTGAGTGGACTTATTGAGCAGATTTGGACAAGTTCTATGTGGACCTGTTGAGCAGATTTGGATAGGTTCTAGTGGACCTATTGAGCAGAGTTGGAGGTTCTATGTGGACCTATTGAGCAGATTTGAGTAAGTTCTAGTGGACCTATTGAGCAAATTTGAGTAGGTTCTAAGTGGACCTATTGAGCAGAGTTGTGCAGGTTCTGAGTGGACCTGTTGAGCAGATTTGAGTAGGTTCTGAGTGGACCTATTGAGCAGATTTGTGCTAGACCAACTAGACTATGTTTAGTGTAGATTTGAGTGGACTTGTGCTAGACCGACTAGACTATGTTTAGTGCAAGAGTTGAGCAGATTTGTGCTAGACCGAATGGACTATGTTTAGTGTAGATTTGAGTGAGCTTATTGAGCAGACTTGTGCTAGACCGACTGGACTGTGTTTAGTGCAAGAGATTGAGCAGAGTTGTGCTAGACCGATTGGACTATGTTTAGTACAGAATTGAGACAGAGCTTTGGAGGTGATAGAGTAGAGAGGATAGAGTCTCCAGTGGATAGAGATCCATCAGCCAGGGTAGTGAGGATAGGTCTTCTGAGTGGGGACAAGAGTCTTCAGTGGAGAGAGATCCACAAGCCAGTGTAGTGGAGGCAGTAGTCTTCTAGAGGATCACCAGCCAGAGTAGAGGAGAAGGAGTTCTCCTGTGGATAGAGATCCACAAACCAGATTTAGGGGATCAACATCTCCTTTGGACAGAGGTCCATAAACATTGTAATTGGGAAGGATTCCCAAGAGATTATTTGAGAAATATTTAGAAGAAATATTTTCTCCGTGGAGGTAGCCATATTTGGGTGAACCACGTTAAATCTGTGTCTCTATTGTGTATGGTGTTTTGTGCATTGCTTTGATTACTGCTATTGATATTGCTATCTATACACTGCATAATATTGATTTGAAAAGAAAAGTAAAAAGTGCTCTTATACTGTTCACCCCCCTCTCAGTATAAGCTTGTGTTCTTTAAATCCATGGCCTTGGATAAATTAAGATATAATAAGACCTCCCTTATGATCACTTATTTAGGTATTCCCATCAATATTCAAAGATAGAAAAAAAATTGAAATTGGTTGTTGGACAAATTCAAGAAGAAAATTGGAAAGTGGACCAATATGTGGCTTTCTTTTGGTGTAGAATCACTTTGGTAAATTAGTCCTTAAAGTTATTCCTACTTGTGTTTCTATCGTGTTGAATATCCCAAAGGTTTTTATTTGAGAACTGGATCAAATTAGTCATCAGTTCTTTTAGATTGGTACTAAAAAGAAAAGAAAATGGACCTTTGTGAAATGGGACACTTTATGTCTTCCTAAGAATGAAGGGGGGTTACGATTTTGGTTTGCTATTAATTACAACAAAGCTTTAGCTACTAAATTATATTGGAGGATTTTGTATAACCCCAATTTTCTTTGGGCCAATAATATTTGTGCTAAATATGCTGAGAATAAAAGTCCTGAAGACCTTATTCGCTACCAATTGCCTACCAAAGTTTCTCCCATTTTAACAGTTCTTAAGACTGGTGAGGATTTGATAAAGAAAAAAATATTTTGGATCATTTATAATGGTCAACAGGTAAATTTTTGGACAATTTCTTGGGACGGTTACAAGCCTTTGATAACTCAGTTTCCTGATTGGAGACCTTGGATGGAGGAGCTTCACCGAGCTAACTGGATAAAGGTGGCTAATTACTGTCGGTACCATACTGGTAATTTAGAGGTTGGTAGATATTGGATCCCTATTGAGGGCTGGCCTATTCAAATCCTAGAAAGGCAAATACAAGATATCCAATGCATCCTTTATATGATATCTCTCTCTTGGTCCCATGTAAAAGATTGTTTTGGATGGAACAACACTACTAAGGGTGAGTATTCAATTGCTCAAGGTTATTTGGACTTATGCCATAATAATCCCAACCAATATTCTGACATATTTTATTAGTTGTGGGCTCAACAGCTTTAGCCTAAGCTGGGGTTATTTACTTGGCTTTTATTGCATCGCAGACTGTTTACTAGTGAGCAACTTATGAAGCGTGGTTTTCATGGCCCTTTTAGATGTGAAATGTGTGGCGAGAATGTGGAAACTCTCAACCATATTTTTATTGAGTGTACTTTAGTATCTGATATATGGATGAGAATGGTCACTTTACTTGGCTTACAGTGGTCCATTTTTTTTTTACTTTTGAACAACTTTGGAGAAATTGGCCTAAACAAGAGGGTGTTCATTTTATTAGGCAGTTAGTTTGGATGGGTTCTACCATTCTTCTTTGGAATATCTGGAATGAAAGGAACAACCAAATTTTTAATCAATATAGGAAGGATATTCACTATATTTGGCAAAATATCATTGCTAACTTAGTTGAATCAGTCCAACAACTCCTTAATCACCCCAAAACTCCCACCAAATATGGGATCAAGTAATGCAAAGATTGAAGATTAAATATTCTAAGGGCAACCAACTTAAAGGGAATGTGAGCAATTGCAAGATGGATATAATAAGGAATTGGCAACCTCCTCCTAAGGATTTTGGAAAAGTCAATACTGATGGAGCCTCTAGAGGGAACTCTGGAAAAGCTAGTGCAAGAGGAATTGGTAGACTTTCAAATGGCTCCCTAGTTTTTACTTTTTTTTGAGAATTTGGGTTTTCTATCCAATAACCTTGTTGAGGGGTATGGTATCCTTAGAGGCCTTCAAGAGGCTACTAATTTTGGATGGGAAAAGGTGCTAGTTGAGTCTAACTCTCAAATCATGATTAATATTTTGAAGACTCCTAAGAATCATAAGGTTGATTGGAGAATAAAAAGAATTATTGAGAATATTCAGTTAATCTAGATGGGATTTTTGAAAGTTCAATACAATCATGTGGTCAGAGATAAGAACAAGAGTGTTGATGCTTTAGCTAATTCATATTTGGACAAAGGTGATCTTACTTGCTACTACCATCCTCCTAGATGGTGGGCTTCACAAATAAGGGAAGCTCTTCTTTCTATCATTTCTTTGGATGGCTCCAGTTCTGGAGGTACCTAGTTTCTTCTTGCTTTATTTTTGCTTCTCTTTGGTTCGGTCGGGGTATTTTAGTTCCCTAGCTCAAACTAATATTTTTTTGTTTCCTCTGTTGATTCTTGCTTTAAAAGTATTTTGGTCTAGAAAAGTCATTATTGTGTTCAATTTTTTTCTTTTTTATTTTTTATTTAGTTTTTTTAGGTGTGTGTGTTTTTTTTTATTTGTCTTGTTTTTATGTTTTTTGTGTTATTTTTTGTTGTTCTTGTGTTTTTGTTGTTTTGTGTTTTTTGTTATTGTTCTTGTTCTTGTGTTTTTGTATGTTTGTGTTAATTGGTGTTTTTGTGTTTTGGTGTGTGAGTGTTTTCTATATTTTTATTTTTGTTTGTTGTTTGTTGTTGGTTGTTTTTTTTTGTTTTTAGGTTTTGGTTGTTTTTGTTTTTCATGTTTTTTTTTGTTGTGACTTTGTAACATTTTTTGTTTTTGTCATGTTTGTGTTTTGTTATGTTGTTCTTGTATTTGTTTTGTGTGGTTCGTGTTGTTTTTTTTTAATATTATTGTGTGTGTGTTTGTTTGTGCTTTATATTTTTGACACACTCAAGGAGCATGTTTTTTTAATCTTATTGTGTGTTTGTGTTTGTGTGTTCTTATTTTTTGTTGTTTCAGGTTTGCTCCTTGAGTATGTCAAAGGTGGTAGGCCAAGTGCGAGCCTTGGGTGTTTTTTTTTTAGAAGAGATGCCCCTGCATCCTTGGATATTACTTGAAAGTGGCATTCCTTTTGGGATGTTTTCCACAAAAAAAAAACTAGAAAAATAAAATATTTGATAATAAATTCTTAAATAAAATTATTTAATACAATTTGTATGGAATGACATTAGATCAATTACCTAATTCTTTGATATTCAAAGAAGAAACCTAGGTCATAATATAAGACATATGGGGTCTCGAGAGGATAGTGATGCAACAGTTTGAGGTTTGGCTCTTCTTCGGGAGGTCCAAGGTTCAAATCACTACGTGTGTGTGGGACTATGTGTTAAATTATCTATGGATAAGCTCAACTCCCCCCATTATGAGAGGTCATGGGATGGGGATGCCCAACCCTGAGCATCGATCATAGGGTTTCTCACACTAACCATATATATATATATATATATATATATATATATATATATATATGGATATGGGCCTATCTCAATCCTATATAACTAATTTAAAAAATATTTCATGATATAATCAAATATTTGTTTTTTATAAAATAAATTGAAAGAATATAAATAATTCAAGTTTATTTTAGAGATTAATTATAATATTTGTTAATAATTTTATATTATAATTATAAATTGTTTTAATTTTTTTATTGATGGTTAAGAAAGGGATTGAAAGGGCCCTGTCCCTTTTATAAAACATGTCCAAAGATTTTACATTTTAGTCTCACCATCTAGGATAATAACTTGAACAAAACAACTATAAATAAAAATAGCTACAAGACAAACTTCTAAGCAAAAGACCAACAACTAGATCAATTGAGGAATGACAAACACAAAAAGGCCACTTGCACTTAAAACCTAAAATATTGACAATTTGACAATATCTCTAGGTATTCTCACCACCAAGTGATTCAAAGTTGACTCCAAATACATGTTTGATAAAATGAGTGGTTTCAACCCTTGTAAAATACTAATGAGAATATTGTTGATTTGGGCAAAATCATATCTGGTTGATTATCCTCTCTTAAAGCAAAAACCACCTGATGTTTTGAGGGGGCATTCAACCCCCTAATATTTCAAGACATTATATTCATTACTTATATTTCAAGGGGTGTTTCTTCCCCTCAAAGTTAAGGATCACCTAAGTGCCATTCACCACCTCAATAGTCATTTCCTTCTATCTAACTTTTACCTTTAGTGGTCTTCCCCTTTGAGAATCTGATTCAACATTTTTTTTTTCTCTTTCTTCTAGCTTCTTGTAATCCTATTTGGGTTACTACTCTCCCATCCTGATTATACTATAATTTTCATTTATTTATCAAGAGATCAGGGGTGATACTTAAATCTACTTTTTTTTTCGTCCATTCAAACTGGTTTCTCAAAGGTGTGTTTGGTATTTACCTAACTATGTTCACCAAAACCATCCATTAAAGTTGTTTTGTTTTATAAATATTGTAGAAAACTAAAATAATTTGTTCCAATAATCACATTATCCTTCACAAAAAGTTCACAGGTCAAGAGACTTACCTCAAGATTTTCTCCTTCAAATTCATCTTCTTCGAGAGTAACACCTCCTTTCATTAGAGCCTTAGATTGATTTTTTCTAGAGTATCTCCATTGTATGTCAAATTGATACATATCTCTGGTTATTCCTCATTTTTAGAAAGATGAGGGTTTGATTTTTGTTTAAATTACCACATATTTTTCCCTTGGTTTCCTTTATTTTTCATGGCACAATTGAAGTTGGAGTGTCTAACCTTCTTACATCGAGAGCATTTGACTGCAACATTCTCGTATTCTAAAGGTTATTTCCATATGTCATGCTTTGATTTAATCTCAATCAACTTTGAGAACTCTCTTTCCATATTTACATTCACACACATTCTGGAAAACATCAACCTAGACCAAGCTAGGGTTATCGGATCTATTGCAATTAAATACCCAATTTCTTGAGCAGTGCTAGCAATAATTTCTTCATGCCATAAATGGAGGGAAAGGCCCATAAGCCTAAACAAGACCAATGTTTTAGCAATACTTTGAGAGTTTGGATCAAAATTTGATGTCTTTTTTCTCAAGAATAACCCTCTACGATCATACAACCCCCCCTTGAAGAATCCTATTCCAATCCTCCTCATTATTCAACTTCATAAGAAATAAGCTCTTAGGCATGGTCAAACTATAGTAAACCCAATTCCAAGACCAATAAAACTAAGGGAATTTTTTTGTGTGTCTAGCCTTTGTTATGGTCACTAGCTCATGAATGTATTGAAATTATCTTTGTGTGGTTCTCTTATAGTTAAGAATCCCAATAAGTTCAGGACTGCACTTCATAGGATTTCAACATGGTCAGTGTTCTATATTGTGGATAGGAATGGCCAACCCCTACAATGACCTGTAGGTAAGTTTTATTTACATTGTAATTGGAAATTCTCCTATCTTAAATGGGAATGCCTTTTTTCCCTAGTAGTTTAAATCAAACATTAAACTAGTACCTCTGCTAGGTCTCTTTCAACCATACACTAGGTGTATGCCTTTATATTTTGTTGGTTCTTCCTTAAGGATAGAGCCACAATTATTACAATGCTTAACCTTCCTATATCAACCATAGGAAGCTAAGGGGGTTATCACACAAACCCACATAGACTTGTGAAGGTCTACCATTTATCTTATTGGATTTATCAACTATAATCTCCATGAATTAGATATATTTCAATGCTTTCCTTTACCAACATTCCCATAATTAATCTCTAAATGTCGTACATAAGACGAACATTCCTTTTAGTTTCAAGGTTACTCTATATCAATAGATACAATTTTTGAGTCACTTTTAGAGATTCAATATTTATCATAAGGTAATTTTAATTCATCATGAAACTCTACATTCCTTCTATGATCAATTGCATTCAAATGTTACATTGCATACACTTCCCCTCAAGGAGTGATATACTTAATTTACAACTGATTACAATAAATACATTTTACAAGAATGGAGGCCTTCTACTAAGAGGTATTGTTACAATATGTGTTTATGACCAATGGAAGTCCCATAGTGCCAGTATTCGCTTAACTCTAATCGAGCCATAAGTACTAGATTATAGAGGATTTAGGGATCAGGACAACCCAATCATGTATATGAAATACATTCTAGACAATCAATAGCATGTAATAATTTTCATTGAATGCAACTAAACACAATACATTCAACATAATGTAATTGTCTAAAGCATTCCATCATTCAAAGGAAGGAAATCCCATACTTTCCTAAGACAAAAAATCATATTTTCATCTCATACCCCTTTCCACAAGAGTATGCCTTTGACACAAACATTATTACAGTCCTCTATTGCTAGAGAACGCCATATATATATTCATAAATGAGATCCTCCTTTCTAGAATTTAAACAAACATGTATCTCTTATTTCTTCAAATAGAAATAGCATTTAATCATTCTTTTCCAAGTATTTCATAGAACATACTTTCACAAATATTTCATATTTCTTCCAATAGAAATAGCATTTAAACAAAACATATTTTCCACAAGTATTTCATATTTCTTCAATCAGAAATAACATTTAAACAAAACATATTTTCCACAAGTATTTCATATTTTTTCAATCAAAAATAACATTTAAAAAATAAATATTTTCCACAAGTATTTCATATTTCTTCAATCAGAAATAGTATTTAAACAAAACATATTTTCCACAAGTATTTCATATTTCTTCAATCAGAAATAATGTTTAATTTAATGAATCCAATTGTAGTTCTACAAATCCTTCCAAGGGTTTAGTCTACTACAAGTTCATAAACCAAATTTTTTCTACAATCATCATTATGATTAACTATAGATCCTTGTGATTGCCAATTTTGTCTTATAACCTATAGTTCTTTCCCCAACCTGGCTACCAAGATGTCTTACGATTATTCAGTAAGGTTATCCTATGGTTCCATGAGTTTAGCTACAATCTCTCTTGCAACTTGTCAATGGCATTGCTCAAGTTTAGCTACAACTCCTCTCGTAATATATCACACAAGATTACACCATAGGTTTACTTACTTGGTCCTTCATTGGTTTTAGGGAATGAACACTATAGGTTTACAACTTTAGCAAATGTGTTCATGACCAAACTCTTTTCAGAAATGATATATAGTTTTATTAGTTATTTTTTAGTCTATTAACCAGACTATTACCTAATTTTATCGATATATTTCTTGGATAACCCTTCACTTATCATGATTGGGTTATAATTCATAATAAAGGTTTACATAGTCCGTCCCTGTGACTATAATGAATCTTTCAAAAGTTGGGCTTTAAATCCTTAAACATTAGTTCATCATAGTTTGCATAAGTTATCCCTACAAACCTTTCTCAAGATTTATTTCAATATTGCTACTTGTTTATTACAAGATTCATCTTAATGTAACATAATATATTGGGTAATGTCTAAGATACCTTAACAGGAGTTTAAGCCCATAAAGGGATTTTTTCCCATTTAATAAAAGATTCTTTGATTTGGTTAATCATAATCTAACCCAAGAGGGTTTCTAAATTGACCCTTCATTGATGTCTTACCCATTAAAGCATGGCGTTATCTGAAAGTTTTCACTTTATTAGAGTCGTGGTAAAACTCACGATTAGTTTCGTAGGCCAAAGTACGATAAACTAAGCATTGGATCAAATGACCCTACATGAACCATCATCGTAGTACGTAATATACGAGTCAAATAGAGTCTACGACTAGCTTCGTAGGCCAAAGCGTGTTCATATAAGCATTAGATCGGGATGATCCACTCCCTTCATCATAGTGGGTATCACATGGTAATTCATAATAACCTGATAGAGTCTAAAACTAGCATCACAGACCAAAGCATGTTCATCTAAGCACTAGATCAAGATGATCCACTCACCTAATGCGTAACACACAATAATGCATAATAACCAAACAAAGCAAGAGGGTTACACCTAAAGGCCCTATCATCCCCATTGATGCAGAAAACCTCGACTCTAACCAAGGATCAAGTAAATGGGATATTTTTTCTTCAAAGTCTTAGTTAAATTTTGGTTCTTCGTGAGTGGGATAAAGCTTCCTTTTTTTAAAATGTCTTTTCTCTGGACCAAATGCTAGTGCATCGCTTCTGCATGCAATTAGCAAGAGGAGTCATTCTAACTACCAAATTTCCAAGTATCAAATACACTATCGCTAGAATGGATTTGCATGTCTAACTCTATTAGAGAGTGACTATGGCTATGATCCACAATTTTGCAATAAAGCAAACGATTCATGATTTCCCCTTTTTAATCAACTCTATCATAGGCACCCATAAATTGAAACAGCTTGAGTTTCTCTTATCGAAAGGGAAAAATGAATGTTATCCATTTTTATGATCATCTAACATCCATCGCATTTAGGGGTACAGGGTAGTCTACCACTATTTGATGGTAATGATCAGAGGCAATGTTTGATTTAGCGTAGATTCCATACATTCGATCTGTGATGAGTAGGTGAATCAAGGGAAATATATTATGTTCATGTGGAAGAGATTTAGCATGGAGATGTTAAATATGGGTCAAGAATCTTCATTAGTTAAACCAAAGAGGTCACTCTTTTTAGGTGCTACCACACTTACAATCGTCTTTTGATCTTACAAAGGGAGTGGTGTCTTACGGGTTCTAAACGAGGATATAACTCTCCTGAATATAAGTTAGACTATTGTGTAGGCTTTAAGAAACTGAATGAGGTGTTTAAAGGCATTCGAATATGTATCCCCTAAAGGAACTAAACACCATATGGATGGTGAGAACATGAATCCCACATGTACAACAATGTAGAGAGTATGGGGGTTAAACATTTTCTAACACATACTAGATGGCAGCCACCAAGAAGTGGTTGCACGCTTGCTGCTATCATGGTACTAGGTGTTCTAGGCTCTAAGTGTAGCTAGATGAACTTTTAATAAGAACACGTCAATGAACATAACCACCTATCGACGTCTACGAGCAATATTTAATCATAAATCAACATGGTATATAACTCATGTAAGTCAATATTTAATCATAAATCAACATGGTATATAACTCATGTAAGTCAATATTCCTCCATAAGTCGTATCTAGTCAAACCTCTAATAAATTATAAAGGAAATGCTAAACAACAAAATGGAGCATCGTATAAAAATCAAGACCTTTAGATTAAAAGTGAAAATTTCTTCGACCTGTAGAAATTTGTAGGAGTTTCAAGCTTCTTCTCTTGCCTTTTCAGACTAGCATCCCTTATTCCTTTTGCTACTCAATCAATGATTTGATCAATATATCTAAATAAACTCAAGTCTATTTGGTTTTTGATTCACCCAAAGGGGTGAAGAGCATACTCCCTAAGACCAAGATTTCCTCTTAAACAAGTTTGACCAAATCTCTCTAGAAATCAAGGCTGTTTGGTTTTTGATTCACCAAAATGATGAAGAGAATACTCCCTAAGCCCAAGTTCTATTAATTTCCTCCAATTTCTTCTTCCAACCCCGTTCCCTTTGATAATCCATGGTGGCTATTTATAGCTTTCAGGAGGGTGTCTTCCCAAGGGTGAAGGGGAGCCTAGGTAGTGACCTGTTGAAGAGGTCATGAGGGTGGTGATGCATGTATAGTATTTTTGTAGCCAAGAGGACTTGAGGACAATATGTTGCAAAGGGTAGAAATAGTGTTTTGAAGACTTAGGGAGACTAAAAATAATTTTAAAATCCCCTTCTAGAGCTTGTGAGTATATATTATTTTCCTCATAGCTCCTAATAGTGTTTATAGCCAAAATACTTTCTCTCAAAGTATTTTAACACTATTTTAAATTACCAAACCCACTTGTAATTTAATGTACATGGAAATTCCCTTGTTTTTAATAAAATATATGATTTTATTTCTTTCTAGAAATATCTTCAAAATTTTAATTAAATCACCTACTATTTTCAATTCCTTGAAAATTTAAAATATTTTCTATGCTTCTTTAAATTAAGCATTAGTTCTATTTCTTTTGCCAAACACAAGGGTTTTGGTCGAGGTGGGATGTGACAAAATATCCATGAGCCCTAGCAATTTATATTTAGACCTCATCCACTTTCTAACAACATATAATTCGGGTTGGACACCCAATTTTTTTGCCAACTAGTGCAAACTCCCCTTGTGCAACAACCATGTTTTCCAAAGAGTCTAGTATCGAGAGTCTTCCTACAAGCGGTTGTAAGTTAAAACAAAAATTATTCACCTTCTTATTTCCCTTTAGAATGTTTACCCAAGACTGGAACATAGGGTCAAAGGTCCTATGGTTGCCATCCTCATTTCTTGCCTGCAACTGTTCTCTTCACCCATGAACAACATCCTCTACACTAGGTTTTGTTGGGTCCCACCAAGCTAATTGCCATCTCCATCCTTACTGATTTGCATGCAATGGTGGTAGAACTATGCATAAAACCTACTAGATATCTTAGTGGCACTATGTACAAAACCTAGTAGATATATTGACAATATTGTGTGCAAACCTTAAAAAATCTCTTGATGACACTATGGAAAAACCCTCAAATTGTTTAATGTTTTTTGGTAATGGTGAAAAAAAGGGGTTTTGGAGGGGCCCCAACCCTATTACAGAATTAAGTTATCCAAGGTTACAAGATAAACATCAACCTCCTCCCTGGATAACATGAGACAAAAGCAAAGTTGCAACAAAAATCCTAGAATAAAACTAGAAAAAACAACACTCTAGATGATATCAAAATCTATTTCTAGCAAGGGAGCAAAGGTTGACCTGACTGTTGTTTATTCCTCCCTTCCACACCAATAATAGTAGCAATCACTCCAATTCTCAACAATAGGTAATAGAAGTAGCAACAACAAAAGCAGAATCACATTACAGTAGCATTCGCTAGAACTACAACTATTGTAATAGCAACAACATACAATCACATCAATAGCACCAAAAGACCCTAGAAGCAACAACAATATCGACAACATCAAAAGATAACACCCTATGGAATAGACTTTTCTTCTACCTCTGATGAGGTAATCCTTAAAAGAGATAAGGGAAAATTATTTTCCCATATCTTCCTCTGATCAAAATGAACTCCAATGTTTGCCAAACAATCAGCTGCAACATTTCCTTCCTGATATATATGTAATATCTTCACCTCTACCATTTCTTTTAATAGGGATGAGGTATCCTTAATTAAACCTGACACCTGCCAGTTATCAACTTTTCCTTTCTTAAGATCCCTGAGAATATTCATAGAGTCCCCTTCTATGATGGCCTTCCTTACACTCTTCTATCTCAACAACATAACACCAGAGTATAGGGCTTTAGCTTCCGCATAGTGATTGGTTTGTATCCCATAACTTTCTGCATAAGCCCATAACACTTCACCTTTCTCATTTCGAATGACACCTCCTCCCCCAGCTCTACCTGGGTTGCCTTTTGCAACTCCATCAAAGTTTAACTTTACCCAACCCTCCTCTAGTTTTAGCCATCTAGTGTTTTTTTTAAATAAAGGTAACTCTTTTCCAAATTGTTCTCAAAGTCCACACTATTATCAAAGGCAAGAAAATTCTCCCTCACTATAGTTTTAATTCTATTAGACATTAAAATTTCATCCTTACTTTCCCCCTAAATACTCTTTGATTTCTTTCCCACCAAACACCCCACAAAAAATGAGGTAATAGTAAATTCTAGAGTTTTGATAACCTACTATTACTAAAAGGGCATCTCCATTGGTTAAAAAGCTACCTAAAAGTACTAGGGACCACCCAAGAGTAGAACATAGCTTCCATTAGATTATTAAGTACCTTACTTGCAAACTCACAATGAATAAACAAGTGGTCAACTGATTCAACATCCTTCATGCAAAGAGAACATATATTTATCATTTGAAAACCTCTCTTACTTAGGTTATCTAGAGTTAGAATCTTATTTTGTAAGCATAACCAAAGAAAGAAAGCCAATTTAGGGATTAACTCATTCTTCCAAACCTTATTTATAGGAAAGTCCCCCTCCACACCTCCAAACTACAAGGTATAAGTTGATTTCATAGAGAATTCCCTTGAGGAAGTAGGGAACCAGATCAAAGAGTCCTTATCTTCATTATGAGGTAAGTGGTACTACTACAACAACCTATTAAGATTTAGTAGAGATTGTTGTAGTTTTAGATCAATAGAATCCAAAGTTAGCTCTTTCCAAAACCTCTGACCTTCCCCAAATTCTATGTAATCTTTGACTAGTGGTCCATATTTTTGAACCAAGGGATCTTTTAGTCTTTTGAACTCCTACATCTACTGTAAAGGACTATCTACAATCCAAGTGTCTTCCCAAAAAAATATTTCCTTGCCTTCTCCTACCATCCATCTTAGACCACTTCTCAACAATTTCCTAGTTTTTGAAACTCCATTCCAAATTATTGATCCTTTAGGAGGGTCTAAACTTCTAAAGAAGGGTATGAAACCTTCCAAGTACTTACCTTTAAGAATATTAGCCCAAAGCAAATCTTGTTCCTTGGTCAATCTCCAACCTATTTTAGTTAGCAATGCTTTATTGAACTACTACAACTTTCTTATCCCTAGACCACCTTCCCTCTTCGAAGAGCAAACTCTATCCCATGATACCAAAGCAAGCCTTTGTTTTTCTTCTACCCCTACCCAAAGAAACCTTCTAAATATTTTCTCTATTCTATTTTTGACCTTGTAGGGGATTATGAAAAGTGACATGTAGTAAATTGGGATGCTTTGTAATGTTGCCTTTAGAAGTTGTAATTTCCCAGCTTGAGATAGCATATTACCCTTCCACCCCACCAACTTTCTTTGAATTTGGTCTATGACTAGAGCCCACATTTCTTCTTTCAATCTGCCTATGAAAAGAGGTAATCCAAGGTAGGTAGCTAGAAATTCTGCTATGTTGCATCCCAAAATCCTAGATATTCTTTGTTGCACTTATCTAGTTGTGTTAACAAAATAAACATGACTTTTTCTAAAATTGACACTTTGATTGGAAGCTCTTTCATAAATATGTAGGATATTGAGTATCTCCTTTGCTTCTCTTATTGAGGCTTCACCCAAGATGATAGTGTCATCCATGAATTGTTGGTAAGACATTATTGCAACATTACCTACAGGTTTAATCCCTCTTATCTTTGTTGTGGTAGTGGTTGCACCCAAAGTTCTACCTAAAGCTTCAACCATGATGATGAAAAAATATGGGGATATAGGATCTCCTTGTCTTAGACCTCATTTCCCCCTAAAGAAACCTATTGATCTACCATTAACTATGATCAAAAACTTTGTTGAAGAGAGACATATTTTTATCCACTATCTCCACTTAATATCAAAACCAAATTTTTGCATTACCTTATCCAAGAAAATCCATGACACCCGATCATATGCTTTATTCATATCTAGTTTAAATAGCATACCTACAACACCCCTCTTATCCATCAAATGCAAAGTTTCATGTACTATCATTACTCCATCTATTATTTGTCTCCCTTGAACAAAACCTCCTTGCATAGAAGAGATGATCCTTGGAAGTACCTTCTTGAGTCTATTGGCCAATGTCTTAGTGAGGATTTTGTATATGGAGTTGTAGAGGCTAATAGGTCTAAAATCTTTTAGGGAAGAGGCTCCATGATTCTTTGGGATCAAAACCAAAAAAGTATTATTCCAATCCTGAAGTAATGAATTAGAGACTTGAAATTCTCTTACTACCTCTACAACATCTTTTCCTATTATGTGCCAAAAACTCTAGAAGAAGCCAGCCAAAAAACCATCCAGACCTGGTGCCTTATCTTTTACCATATCAAACACACTTTCCTTGACCTCTTCTTCCAAGAAGGGAGTAAGTAATAGGTTGTTCATTTCTTCTAAAATCAGTGAGGGAATATTTCCAAGAAGGGAGTCCATTGTTACCTCATCTTCATCCTAATCTTTAGAAAATAGAGTCTAGAAGAAATTTACTATTGTTGTTACTATTTCCTCCTTTTTCACTACATCACCATTATCCAGCTTAAGCTCCTTTATCCTATTGGCACTCCTATACCTTATGGTTGAGAGATGGAAGAACTTCATGTTACGATCTCCTTCCTTTAGCCATGTTGCCCTTGATTTCTGCTTCCAATGAGTTTCCTCCTTTGCTAAAACATTATGAAACTCTACAAGAACCTCTCTTTCTCTTTTATCCAGCTCCAAAGTTCTTCCTTCCTATTGAAGCTTCAACTCCACTTCCTTCAGGTTATCTAAAAGCTCATGCTTTTGCTAGAAAATATTTCCAAACACATCTCGGTTCCATTTCTTGAGATTTACCTTTATGATTTTTAGTTTTTTGACAACTTGGAACATTTTAGTTCCATACACATCTATGTTCCACCAATATCTGATCCTATCCTCAATTTGAGGATGCTTCAACCACATCATCTCAAATAGAAAAGGAAATCCTTTTGTCCTTTTTTCCTTAGAAAACTCTAAAAGAAGTGGGCTATGGTCAGAGGTAGTTTTTGGTAAGGCTCTCAAAGAACAAAAGTGAAAGTTTCCATACCAATCAGTAGAAGCTACTACTCTATCAATCCTGGATTGGATGAGACCCCCTCCTATTCTTTGGTTTGACCAAGTGAACTTGGCCCCCTACAAATCCACATCTATTAAGCCCAAAGAAGAGAGAAACTTACCAAAATCCTCCATACTATTTGTGAAGTCAACTACTCCTCCTTACCTCTCACTCAGTAGGAGAGTAGTGTTGAAGTCTCCCGCTATCATCCAAGGAAGACTAACTGAAGCACCAAATCTCTCTAAATCATCCCAAAGCCTTCTCCTATCCACTTGAGAATTAGGGGCATAGACATTTGTAGCTAACCAACAAAAATTAGTTAATTTACATCGAAAGAGGACCAAAATAAATCTATCATTCTATTGCACACACTCCCCTTCTAGGTTATTTGGATTCCAGAGAGTCCACAAACCCCTAGAAGCACCTCTAGCTGGTCTATAGGTACCTTCTACTTTATTCCATACCAAATTTTTAATCCTGTCTAAATTTCCTTCTCTAATTTTTGTTTCTTGAAGTAAAAGGATATCTATCCCATGCATTTTTCTAATATCCCTAACTACCCTATGCTTGTTTGGGGCATTTAGTCCCTGAATATTCCAAGAAATAACTTTCATTTCTTACCTTTGGTGGGAGCTTTCACCCCACTCAGTACCAACACCTGTTGAGTTCCATTTGCTATGTCCTGAGTTGCTTTCTTGTTCCTTGTATCTACCAGTTTGGGTCTTCCAGGCTTTGTCACACTACCCAGATCTATAATTTTTCATGTATTTCTTATCAGCCTCATCATACTGGTTTCTTCTATGGAAGAATTTTTTTCCCCTTTGGCACCCTTGGTATTTTGTTATTGTTGAACTTCTTGGTTCTCCAAAGCTTTACCTCTTTTTAACTTCCTTTTATATACCACCTCTTTGAAGCCTTCTCCCTCTTTCAAAGACAACCATACTTCCTCTGGTTCAAGTTCTATTCTTGGCTTTGTTTCTTCAACCTCTCCTTCCTCTATAGGAGTTTCTTTAACTACTTCCTCTTCTTTTGATTTTGGGTCTAAATATTTATTCAACAGATCTGGTTGATTCTCCTCTTGAGACTATAAATCTACATTCTCTAGTTCTTTGTTAACTTCTCTGACCTCCTCCAGATCTGGTTTTCTCATGATCTCTTCCTCCAGACCTTGCAAGATCTAGAATTTATTGGTTTCTAGGTTTTTTATCTTCAACAATTCAATTTTCTCTATCAAAACATTTGTTTGTCTTAACTCTTTCTCCTTGTTTTTCCAAATCTGCACCTTTTCTTTTTTCTTGGGTTGTTTTCTTTTTGGGCAATGAGCTATAATATGCCCTACTATCTTACATCCAAAACAAACTACCATTGATGATTCATATTCAATTGGCTGACTCCACACCCCCACATCTAAAACAAGTTTTATTGAGGAAGGTAATGGCTGGGTCAAATCTGCATTCACGTAAAATCTAGCAAAAACCATTCTGGTTTTGGATCGAGTAGCTGGGTCAAATGCTATTAATTTTCCTATGCCTTTAGCAATCCCTTCAATGACATCTTCATCCCAAAACTCGATTGGAAGCCTTGGAAGTCTGACCCATAATGGTGCAACATTTATATTCTCAGTATTTGGGTCAAATCCCGGTTTCCATTTTTGGAGATAGAGCCCTCGTCTTCCAAAAAACCATGGGCCTTTCAATAGAGCCCCATTCATATCTTCCCTACACATGAAGTTAAACAGTAAAAACCCTTTTTCTAGTGCAACAATCTCCAAGTTACCTTTGGGTTTCCACTTGTGGGATGCCCATTTTCTGTATCTAGATCTGGCCTGACACCAATGAATTTTCCAACAAGGCTATTTTCTCTTTCTTTGGAGGTTCTACTTAGAATAACCTGTGGAACCCTCAGAGTCAACACTTCCTCTATTTTCTCTAGATTTAGATAAAAAATTTCCTTGTTAGGGTTCACTCCTCCCATAACCAGATTTGCCCAGGTTTTGTGTATACCTAGATCTGGATGAAAATTCTTCCCCTCATCAACCTCAAGCTCTCTAGCCTTATCCAAACAACCCTCAGTGGAGGCCATCAAAAAATTTCACCTCATTGCCTCAACGGCCTATGGTTGGTCCACTACCTCAATAGTCGGTGGTTGAATCGTCGTTTCCACCATAGCCTATGGTTAATATTCTGCCTCACTAGCCTATGGTAGATTTGCCAAATTATTTAAATTTTTAATGTAATGCATAATTAAATCCAATTCACACTTTTAAAATATTTATAATTTATCATTGCGATAAATACTTCTTAAATATACAATTACTTTCTTAAAATTATTTTTTTAATAAGCTATATGTGGCTTTTATGTTAGCTTTTGATAATGTATGATATGGGAGAAAACAATCGTAAAATATGCAGAAAAGTAAGATAATGGAATTTTGCAATAACACTAAAATATGCTATTAATGGAAAGATACGAAAATAGTACAATGCATAGTAATGGAGGAAATGAACACTCCATAACTCTAATGGAAACTACATTGTACCTACTCACTACTCTATAGTAATCTCACTTCTGCTTCATACACTTTCTATTCACTATGGGGCCTTTATATAAGAAGATAAGTTACTTGGCCCTTACTCTTCCTAACTACCTTTCCTATGACTTATGTACAAGTGGACTCCTTGTACATTTACATCATTGCACATTGACACTTGTGCATTTATTACTTCTTCCTCAAGTAACCTAAGATAAACTCCTAACTTAACAATGTACCCAAGGTGGTACATTGACATGTACCTAAATAATGTAATATACTCTAACACCCCATTGTATTACATTATTTGGGTATTTAAGACTTTAGTATTCAATATAGATCTTCTTATTTTGAATAGTCTTCAACTCGATCAGGTCCTCCTTCTTCTGTGATTTGTAGATGACTAAGTAAAGCATAGTGCTATTGTCCTCTCATACTTTTATGATATATGGGTTCTTTGTTTTCTGAAACCTATTCCTCAGGAAATATATTAGTATTATTTTGAAATGCAATAATGTCTTGTGAGTTCTCAATTGAGTCTAGAGCATATGTATTTCCATGGATTGATCCTGTAGCTTCTATCTCATTTTTATTCATGATGAGACACATATTGACTCCATTTAAGTATCTAAAATCAACCATCCTATTGCTCTCCACTAAATTGCTTACTAAACTAAGATCGAATGTTAATACAGGAACATACATTACTTTTTATAGCAAAAATTTTGGAAATTATTTTTTAGGTGTTACACACCCATATCCATGTATAAGATAAGTCTTGCTATTTGCAATTCTCAAAATGTAACCATTAGTAATTTCAAGGTAATAAAACCATTGTATATTTCTTATCATGTGGTGACTGGCACCTGAGTCAATATACCAAATGTTCTTCTACTTTGTAGAATTGTTTATGCTAGAACTAATTTTACATTTGTGACATGATGTATTGTGTGTATCTTGTTCTTGCATTCTTTTGTGATAATATGTTCTTCTTTCCATTGTAGTATGGAGCTCTTTTAGTATTTTGAAAATACTTTTAATAGAACCTTTGTAGTAGTCTACCTTATGACTCCCTAGTTTAAAGTGTGTGAACCAATTTAATAAAAACTTTATAACCTTTGGTTTTGTATAAACCTTTATTTCTCCTAATTGGATTGAATGTATGATCAATCTTGATAAATCCTATTATTATTATCAAATTTTATAGAATTTATTATGTCTCCCTAGTAAAGTATATTATAGACTTGATAAATTGCTTTGATAGTAGTCTTTGAGTTGAATCCCTTTTGTCTCCCTAATGATTTAGAGTATGCAATAAGTTTGATAAAGTGCTTAGCTAGTGGTTAATTCTCCTTTTGAGTTGATTTTGTAATGTTTTGTAAATGACAATAATCAACTCCTGCTTTCACTTATTTCTCCTTATGAACTATGCACTTATTAGTTTGAATTTTTCTATGGTTGGATTTATTTTGTCCCTTAATGTGAATATGAGACAAATGTAACTAATTAATCCTAACTCTATATGTCAGCAATATATTTGCTTCTCTATTCAATATTTTAATTTTCTAAATTCCAAGTATCTATATTTTGGTGTAGTATGTCTTATACCTCCCTAATTTGGAATATTAGAAAATAATAGTAATATTTGCAAATCAATTTATCAAGGTTGAAAACCTTATACCTCCTACTTAGATATTTGTATATCAAGCAATTTTATGATATCTCCTACCTTTACCAAAATTGCTTTCTTTAGTTTCCAAGGTTGATATATCAATGTAATAATAATTAACTTCCAACCTTATAGTATGCACCTTATAACTCTTGAATTAAGAAAAGAAAATATTAATAGATATAGAGCTTTTACCTCCCTTTAACGTATGGTGAGTGAGATTCTCAATTTGGGTGTTGATGATCATCAATGCTCTTGTCTAATCGATGATGCTAGTCATCTCCTTGAGAACGATGATGATCTATTCCTTGAAATACAAGCATTCAATGCTTTATTTCATTACTGACCTTCACTCCTCTAACGATGCTGATGTCCACCTTACAATTTGAGCTTTCAATGTCGAGCTTTAATAATGATAATTTATGACAATCCTTGACTTGTTTGAGATGATTCGCTGGTCATCTCACTTTAGTATTCTTCACTATGTGCTATTACTTTAGTGGTATCCTATAGGTTTGGGACACTTAAGTAGCTTCAATGTTCCTTTGAATTGAACTCGTGTGGTACTATTATCTTGGTTGGCACTTATAAGTTTATTTTAATGCTCCTACCTTCCTCGACTGATGAGCAATAATGAATATTCTCTTAACCTCTGAATGATTATTTATAATTCTCAAGTAATGGGCATTACTATTTTCTAGGCTCCTTCTTTCAATGCTCAAATATGAGTGTTACTCCTCCTTTTGAATAATTTCACTTGCATTGGGCTCCAAGATGAGCATTATTCAATTCAATGCTTCTTATTCATTGTGCCAAGTGGCACTTGCATGAGATATCCTCAACATTATTTTATACCTTATGATATATTATCTAGCTAATGCAAGTTGTTCAATCTTTTATTCAATACTTTACTCCTTGCCAGTGAGTGCAAGCTTGCATTTTCAGCGATGATTTCTTCATGGTTAGCTTCAACTGTGAATCCAATGTTGCCCTTTTGATATATGATGTCTTTACTTGATTGATGCTCTTGGTTGCTTCAATGACTCACTTTCTAGCTAGAATTTTGATGCCTGATTGAGGTAATACTCTGTAGTATTCAACTTTCTAATGTTCTCCTTGCTTTCCAATAGGTATGTAATGGGTACAAAGCTATCTTGTGATGCTATAGGTTGACGTCATTTGTGGATGCTTACCTTGGTAATTTATTTGATGTTTCTAGACACCTAGAACCGATGCTTATGAGCCCTAGATTGGCTCACCTTATCTACCTAAAGTTTTCACCTTCTGCCTTTTATGATTCACCAATTGTGTATGTTTGATGAAAGGTAAAAGATGACATCTTTATACACCTGAATACGAGCCCTTTGTTGGCTCTCTACCTTGCTCAAATAGTGCTACTTTTCTTGACCACTTTGTAATGAGTCTTGCAGGTTATTGGAGTGTCCTTAAGATGCTCAAGCTTGTCCTTCTAATGGTGCAAGAAACTAATGTAAATAATTTTACAATAGTTAGAATAGAATATTTGAATTTGCACCAATATTTTTGATATCTTCCAATATCCTTCTTGCAAGCTTTATTTCTGCTCTTGATGAGGTAACTTTCTTATCCACTCCTTAGAGGAATATTAACCTATAATATGGCTTCTCTAGGCCATAATAGATTACAGGTTTTATGAATTGAATAGTGTCTCTAGACACTTTGATATAAACAAATTTTGTGCTCTTTGGTTTTCACCTTAAGTTAACAACCAATGCACATAATAATATTTAAGAGTAGTAAGTTAGACAATCTAGAATAGTGCAATAGTAGTTTCACCTTATTGCTCCTTCAAAGTAACTTGGAATATGCACTAATGATAACTCTTAAAGAAATATTAAATGTACTATAATCTCTGCAACTTAATGTAGTCTTCTTTTATGTAACTGGATAATAGGAAGATGATATTTTTCTTTATTTCAAAATATATCTAACTCCTATTTTAATGTGCATGTAATAATCTTAAAACAACCTTTCTGCACTTCTCTTGAAGACTCTAAAAATAAACTTCCCTTCCAACTTTTGAATTCTAATAAGGTGCTTAATGAAGCTAAGTAATGAATTAAATATAAGTGTTCAAGTAATGAACCCTTTGCACCTAAGTTTCTTACCTTTAACAACCTCTAAAGATGATGAATATCTTAATAATTTAATTCACCAAGTTGCTATCTTGAATGGTAGTAAATCACAGTTATAAAACCTTCTAGCTTGCTACCTTAAAACTGTAGTAGATTATTTCAACTTATCCTTTATGATGTATCTTGTAAATCTAAAATTTTATAGCTAGTAATATTGTCCTCATTGTTGTCCTTTAGTAGTCAATCTATCCACTAAAATTTTGTCCTTGAATCTCAAAAATTTGGTAGGGAATTATCCCAAATCATAGTTGAGATTTCCTTCAAGAACCCCTTCAGTATTTTGCTCTAGATTTAGCAAAACCCTATCTACAAAATATGTCTTCTTAGCTATGAAAGGTAATATCAAATTCTCTTGGATTTTGTAAGCTTCGTCATCAGGGTATTGAAGAAGAAAATCTTGCTTTTCAAAAAATTAGAATTTTGACCTGTTGCTTTCTCAAACGATATCAAAATATTCTTCACTGTTGTGGTCTAAAGGACCAAGGCAACAAAGGAAAGGAGAGTGTCATTCACAAACCGGTGATGCAAAATCAAATTTAGATAAAGAGTAGGTTTAATACCCTTCACCTTAGATGACACCTTAATGGATCTTCCCAATGCCTATTCCAAAAGGATGAAGAAATATGGAGAGATAGGATCCCCTTGTCGTATACCTCTACAACTACTAAAATAACTTGCTAGGGAGCCATTGATGATGACTAAATTTTTTACAAAATATAAGCATGCCTTAATAAGATTTATCTAATATGGGAAAAACCCAAAGCTAAACAAAAATTTCAATAGAAAATACCAGGACACCTTGTCATATGTTTTTTTCATATCCAACTTTAAGAATACCCTCGGTCTCCCACTTTTATCCATAAAATACACCAATTCATGAACAACAATGACACCATCCAAAATTTGTCTCCCAGGAACAAAACCAAATTGGGCTTCATCAATTAGAATAGGCAAAAGTAGTTTTAACCTATTAGCTAACACTTTCATCAAGATTTTATAGAGAGTATTGCATAAACTGTTGGGTCTAAAATCTCTTAAGTCTTTCACCTCAACTAACTTCAGAATTAGAGTTATAAAAGTGGAATTTACCCCATACGGACTAAATTTCATCCTTTGAATCTCTCTTAAGGACCTTGCTAATTCACTGTCCAAAATGTGCTAATATTTTTGAAAAAACAAAGGGAATAATTCATCAAGTCTAGGGGACTTCAACCCCTCCATAGAAAAAACTACAATTCTAATCTCTTCATCATTAAAAGGAGTAGTTAGTGAAGAATTCATGTCTAGAGTCACCAAAGATGGAATATTCCTAAGAAGGTTACCCTTTGCCTCTCTATCCCCATCATATTTGACCCTAAGGAGAGCTTTGAAAAAGGAGACTACTTCCACTCTAATTGTTTGGACCTTAGACACTTTGGACCCATCCTCCTTTGTGATTTCCCTAATTCTATTAGCAGCTCTATACCTCAAAGTGGACACATGAAAGAATTTTGTATTTCTATCACCCTCATTAAGCCAACACAGTCTTGATTTATGTTTCCACATTAGTTCCTCCTATGCTAACGTATTATGAAGATCCACCAATATCTGTTTTTATTTGATTTGGGTATCTTCAAAAAATGTCCCTTCTTCCACCTTCACTTCGACTAGCTTGAGTTTAGATTTCAATGACTCTTTCCTTACAATAACATTACAAAAAATGACTTTGTTCCACTCATTGAGCTTTGACTTGATGACTTTCAGTTTAAAAACTTGTGAAAATTTGAGACCCATAACTACAACATTCCGCCACTCCACTCTATGTTCAATTTGTAGATGATCACACCACATAACCTCAAACCTAAAAGGTCTAGGGAAGAAATCCACATCCTATTGTGACTCAAACCACAAAGGGCTATGATCTGAGCCTATTCTAGGGAGGGAACAAAGAGTAGCATCCCCAAAGAAATAAAGACACACCCTAGAAAGTAAAATTATATCTAGCCTGATCTAAATGAGTTGAGAGCCTATTCTTCTATTACTCTAGGTGTATTTAGAACCCTTCAAGTCCATATCTAGAAGTTAATTTTTGAAAACAAAATCCTGAAACTCTTCAATTCCCTTAGATCTGGATGGATCTTCCCTTTTCTTATCATCCAAAAACAAGGAGGAATTAAAATCCCCAACAAAGACCTAGGCTCCAAACCTAAGAATCTCTTTCACTGCACTTAGAGACGACCATATAAGGCTTCTTCAAATTATTGAATTAGGAGCATAGATATTTGATATTACATATCTTCATCCAGAGGTCTTGCAAAAATATAATATATATAACTATGTCATTAGAAGAGATGACAAAACCATCAAGCTTCTTAGGATTCCAAAAACAAAATAGACCCCCAAAGTACCCTGAGCTAGCCTAGCTACAAAACCTACCTCCTTCCAAATTATCTTACTAAATCTATATTACCCTCTTCAATATTTATCTCTTGGAGAAAAATAATATCTAGACAAGACTCCCTTCTGATAGACTTAACCATACATTGTTTAGTAGGACTATTAAGTCCCCTGATATTCCACAATAAGAATTTCATTTATAGTTTTTGGGAACCTATTTCTTACCTCTCGAAGCCACTAAGGTTTGCTAGCAAAATGATTCTATTTTAAGTTGCATAACTCCCATATTTTTCCCATATCTACTTTTAGGGTGGCCTTGGACCCATCAACAATATTGATTTTGACTCTTTCTTCTTGAGGTATTTGTTGGAAGGTCTCCCAACCTTCTCAACTTTGACATTGATCGAGCATTTCCTCTAGCTATGAGTTTTGGTACATAAATATCCCTTAACCAAATTAATTTTTAGAGAACCCTTCGACAACTTAGAGGGACAAGCAACCATTTGAAAAATGGGTTCATCCTCCCCTAAAAAACCAAAATAATTGTGGAGGTGATCCTTTGACACCATGAATTTAGTAATAAGGTTCGAAGGGCTTACCTTAGAAAGAAGAGCAAAAAAAATACATTTTTCTAGGTCAGGAGCACCAATTCATCAGAAGACACCCCACCTGATACTTATTGGACCACACTGTCCTCTAACTTCTACCTAGGACTATTCCTAGGGACTGTGTCTCCCAACTGGTGGGAATCCTCCTCCATTGTTTGGAGCTCTAGGGGAATTGTGGAACTCCTAGGTTAATGGGTTTTGGCCCACCTATTTTATTCCCTAAGTTTCCATGAATCATAGGTTTCTTGGAGGATTTTTGGATCCATTTGTTAGGGTTCTTCACCCCCCTTATATTAGGTTTCGACCTTGACCCTCATTGAGAATAGTGCTCCAGAGAATGGCCTCGTATTTTACATCCTAAACAGGCACTAGGTCTATTTTAATATACAATGGCCTGAGTCCAAGAGCCCAAAAGGGTTTCTAATTCAAACAAAGAGGGGAGCTCAGATTCTAGTCTGCCATCATGCACATTTAGGCCATAACCATCCTCATTTTTGTTTTGGTGGTCAAGTCGATCAAAATTAGATCCCTTATTACCTTGTCCATACCCCTAATAATATCCTCATGCCATAGGTGGAAGGGCAAAACCAAGAGATTAATCTAGATGGGAACCAAGTTAATATTCTAGGTATTAGGGTAAAAAATGATCCCCTATTTCTAAGAAATAGTCCTCTTTTGCCAAAGAACCAAGGGCCTCCATCCAAAATTTGATTTGAATCCTCTTCATAGTTTAGTTTAATAATAAAGAAAGCTTTAGGTGCTACAACTATTTCCATTGATCATATCTTCCATTTGGTTACTGCCCATTTTTGGATGGAATCTAGATTTGGTTGACCCCCTTATAAATTTCCCACAAAGTTCTAGGTGTCTTCATTAAAGGTAATATTCAACAAATTTATTGGAACCCCAATCTTGTTCTGGATCGGGGAGAGATAAAAAACACTTTGATCCATAACTCTTACTACCTTTTATCATCAAAGCAAATGAATTTTTTGGGTCAAAAGGCTTAATAAGTGCCTGATACCCTAAGATATGGGCCCCACCCTCATAAGTGAAAATAGTTAACACATGATTAATTACAAGACTTACATGCTTGTCTTGACATGCCACCTCATTGACTCCACCCGTGCCTTTTACAAACACCACCTAAGAGCCTTTCCCCCCAAAACAAGTTGTTGAAGCAACCACCTCCATTGCCAATAAACCACTAGCACCAAAGACCTCCTAGGGTTTGTCTAATCCTCCACTCCGCTAGTTCACTCACCCCAAAAATCCATCTTCCTATGCTTTTCCAAATCAAAAGCTTCATCCATCGACTCATAGTAAGCATCTAGTTCCATTCTATAGAAACCCTAAGTTTCACCCCAAAAGAACTTCAAAATATTATTATTATAATAATAATAATTTTGAAGCCATTGCTTAGATCCCACTCCTCCTATGGAACCTCCATTCCACACACCTCTGACATCACTACTCAAATCCCTCTCCTCTTGTGGAACCTCCACTCCATGAACCTTTAATGTCAGGATTTTTAAAAATTTTAAAATTAAATATTTAAAAATATTATTTATAAATCCCTCTCCTCCTTTGGAACCTCTACTCCATGCACTTCTAATGCCACTACTCAGATCTTTCTCCTCTTGTGGAACCTCCACTCCATGCACCTATGATGTTGGGATTTTTAAAATATTATTTATAATTCACGCTCCTCCTATGGAACCTCCACTCCACGCACCTCTAACACCACTTAATTAAATGGGTAGTGTGATAAACCCCTATGACCAATATATAGGGTTGATTAGTTTCCTCCCATCCATGCACCCTTGTAAAGTAGAGAGCTACAATTATCAAAAGAGAATTAACACACAACCAAAAACCATGGTTTGAACCTTGGACCTCCTGAAGAAGAGCCAAACCCCAAATCGTTGTGTTGTCCCCACTGGGACCATGTAAGAAGTTTCTTATTATTTGCATAATTTTTAATTAAATTTCTATATTATTAAGAGTAAGTGAAGAGAATTTTGCCTTCATTATTTCAAAAAAGACCATCTCCACCATATTTTTCCACATTTCCTTTAGAAGCATCATCAAAATTAATCTTAATAAACCTAATTTCTAGATATTTCTACATTACCATAGATTAAAACAAATTCTGTCTTAATGTCATTATCATAATTCCAACAAATAATGGCAAGACCAATCCTCCACAATACATAATGCTTTAGGTTTAAAATAATTAATCCAATATTTCATCAACTCTTTCAATGTTTATGGAGCTACCAAATATATTCTCATATTTTTGAAAAAAGTAGCCCAAATAATGTGAGCAAAGGGATAATGAAGAAGTAAATGGTTTGATGTTTCTAAACCCTTCTCACACAAGGAATATTTAAAAGGTCCATGATATACTCTTATTTTTAGACTCTCTTGTAAGAATCTTACTTTGTAGACTAACCAAAATTTCATCAACTCTTTTAATGTTAAGAAAGCTACCAATTATATTATCATATTTTTGAAAAAATAGCCCCAAAAAGTATTAGCAAAGGGACAATGAAGAATTAAATGGTTTGATGTTTCTAAGCCCTTCTCCCACAAGGAACATTTTAAATGGTCCATGATATACTCTAATTTGTGGAATCTCTCTTGTAAAAATCTTACTTTGTAGACTTTAACCAAAAGAGTTTTGAAGCCTTAGTGAGAGCCTCTGGTGACTAAACATTCTTCCAAGGGAAATTTTTGGGAGTGGAAAATTTTGATTGCTCTAAATCCTCATATCCCAACATGATAGAGTATTTAATTTGGGTATCTTCAAAAAATGTCCCTTCTTCCACCTTCACTTTGACTAGCTTGAGTTCATATTTCAGTGACTCTTTCCTTATAGTAACATTACCAAAAATGACTTTGTTCCACTCCTTGAGCTTGGACTTGATGACTTTTAGTTTAAACACTACTTGTGAAGCTTTAGGACCCAAAACTACAACATTCCACCACTCCACTCTATGTTCAATTTTTGGATGATCACACCTCATAACCTCAAAACTAAAAGGTCTAGGGAAGAAATCCCCATTCTATTGTGACTCAAACCACAAAGGATTATGATCTGAGCCTATTCTAGGGAGAGAAAAAAGAGTAGCATACCCAAAGAAAGAAAGACACATCCTAGAAAGTAAAATTATATCTAGCCTGATCTAAATGAGTTGAGAGCTTATTCTTCTATTACTCTAGGTGTATTTAGAACCCTTCAAATCCATATCTAGAAGTTAATTTTTGAAAACAAAATCCTAAAACTCTTCAATTCCCTTAGATCTATATGGATATTCCCTTTTCTTATCATCCAAAAACAAGGAGGAATTAAAATCCCCAACCAAGACCTAGGCTTCAAACCTAAGAATATCTTTCATTGCACTTAGAGACGACCATAAAAGGCTTCTGCAAATTATTGAATTAGAAGCATAGCTATTTGATATTACATATCTTCATCCAGAGTTCTTACAAAAATATAATATTTATAACTATGTCATTAGAAGAGATGACAAAACCATCAAGCTTCTTAGGATTCCAAAAACAAAATAGACCCCCAAAAGTACCCTGAGCTAGCCTAGCTACAAAACCTACCTCCTTCCAAATTATCTTACTAAATATATATTACCCTCTTCAATATTTATCTCTTGGAGGAAAATAATATCTAGACAAGACTTCCTTCTTATAGACTTAACCATACGTTGTTTAGTATTACTATTAAGTCCCCTGATATTCCATAATAAGAGTTTTATTTATAGTTTTTGGGAACCTATTTCTTACCTCCCGAAGCCACTAAGGTTTGCTAGCAAAATGATTCTATTTTAAGTTGCTTAACTCCCATATTTTGCCCACATCTGCTTTCAGGGTGGCCTTGGACCCATAAACAATATTTAATTTTTACTCTTTCTTCTTGAGGTATTTGTTGGAAGGTCTCCCAACCTTCTCAACTCTGACATTGATCGAGCATTTCCTTTAGCTATGAGTTTTGGTACATAAATATCCCTTAACCAAATTAATTTTTAGAGAATCCTTCGACAAATCAGAGGGATGAGCAACCATTTGAAAAATGGGTTCATCCTCCCCTAAAAAACCAAAATAATTATGGAGGTGATCCTTGGACACCATGACTTTAGTAATAAGGTTCGAAGGGCTTACCTTAGAAAGAAGAGCCAAAAAAATACATTTTTCTAGGTTAGGAGCACCAATTCATTAGAAGACACCCCACCTGATACTTCTTGGACCACACTGTCCTCTAAATTCTACCTAGGACTATTCCTAGGGACTGTGTCTCCCAACTGGTGGGAATCCTCCTCCATCGTTTGGAGCTCTAGGGGAATTGAGGAACTCCTAGGTTAATGGGTTTTGGCCCACCTATTTTATTCCCTATGTTTCCATGAATCATAGGTTTCTTGGAGGATTTTTGGATCCATTTGTCATGGTTCTTTACCCCCCTTACATTAGGTTTCTACCATGAACCTCATTGAGAATAGTGCTCAAGAGAATGGCCTTGTATTTTACATCCTAAACAGGCACTAGGTCTATTTTAATATACAATGGCCTGAGTCCAAGAGCCCAAAAAGGTTTCTAATTCAAAAAAAGAGGGGAGCTCAGATTCTAGTCTGCCATCATGCACATTTAGGCCATAACCATCCTCATTTTTTTTTGGTGGTCGATTCAATCAAAATTAGATCCCTTATTACCTTGTACATACCCCTAATAATATCCTCATGCCATAGGTGGAAGGGCAAACCCAAGAGATTAATCTAGATGGGAACCAAGTTAATATTCTAGGTATTAGGGTAAAAGATGATCCCCTATTTTCTGAGAAATAGTCCTCTTTTGCCAAAGAACCAGGGGCCTCCATCCAAAATTTGATTTGAATCCTCTTCATAGTTTAGTTTAATAATAAAGAAAGCTTTAGGTGCTACAACTATTTCCATTGATCATATCTTCCATTTGGTTACTGCTCATTTTTGGATGGAATCTAGATTTGGTTGACCCACTTATAAATTTCCCATAAAATTCTAGGTGTCTTCATTTAACGTAATATTCAACAAATTTATTGGAACCCCAATCTTGTTCTGGATCGAGGAGAGATAAAAAACACTTTGATCCATAACTCTTACTACCTTTTATCATCAAAGCAAATGAATTTTTTGGGTCAAAAGGCTTAATAAGTGCCTGATACCCCAAGCTATAAGCCCCACCCTCATAGGTGAAAATAGTTAACACATGATTAATTACAAGACTTACAGGCTTGTCTTGACATGCCACCTCATTGACTCCACCCATGCCTTCTACAAACACCACCTAAGAGCCTGTCCCCTCAAAACAAGTTATTGAAGCAACCACCTCCATTGCCAATAAACCACTAGCACCAAAGACCTCCTAGGGTTTTTTGAATCCTCCACTCCGCTAGCTCACTCACCCCAAAAATCCATCTTCCTACGCTTTTCCAAATCAAAAGCTTCATCCATCGACTCATAGTAAGCATCTAATTCCCTTCTATAGAAACCCTAAGTTGCACCCCAAAAGAACTTCAAAATATTATTATTATTATAATAATAATTTTGAAGCCATTTCTTAGATCCCACTCCTCCTATGGAACCTCCATTCCACACACCTCTGACATCATTGCTCAAATCCCTCTCCTCCTATGGAACCTCCACTCCATGAACTTTTAATGTCAGGATTTTTAAAAATTTTAAAATTAAAGATTTAAAAATATTATTTATAAATCCCGCTCCTCCTTTGGAACCTCTACTCCATGCACCTCTAATGCCACTACTCAGATCCTACTCCTCCTATGTAACCTCCACTCCATGCACCTATGATGTTGGGATTTTTAAAATATTATTTATAATTCTCGCTCCTCCTATGGAACCTCCACTCCACGCACCTCTAATACCACTTAATTAAATGGGTAGTGTGATAAACCCCTATGACCAATATATAAGGTTGATTAGTTTCCTCCCATCCATGCACCCTTGTAAAGTAGAGAGCTACAATTATCAAAAGAGAATTAACACACAACCAAACACCATGGTTTGAACCTTGGACCTCCCAAAGAAGAGCCAAACCCCAAATCATTGTGTTGTCCCCACTGGGACCATGTAAGAAGTTTCTATTCTTTGGATAATTGTTAATTAAAGTTCTATATTATTAAGAGTAAGTGAAGAGAATTTTGCCTTCATTATTTCAAAAAATACCATATCCACCATATTTTTCTACATTTCCTTTAGAAGCACCATCAAAATTAATCTTAATAAATCTAATTTCTAGATATATCTACATTACCATAGATTAAAACAAATTTTGTCTTAATGTAATTATCATAATTCCACCAAATAATGGCAGGACCAATCCTCCACAATACATAATGATTTAGGTTTATAATAATTAATCCAATATTTCATTAACTCTTTCATTGTTTATGGAGCTACCAAATATATTCTCATATTTTTGAAAAAAGTAGCCCAAATAATGTGAGCAAAGGGATAATGAAGAAGTAAATGGTTTGATGTTTCTAAACCCTTCTTACACAGGGAATATTTAAAAGGTCCATGATATACTCTTCTTTTTAGACTCTCTTGTAAGAATCTTACTTTGTAGACTAACCAAAATTTCATCAACTCTTTTAATGTTAAGAAAGCTACCAATTATATTATCATATTTTTGAAAAAATAGCCCCAAAAAGTATTAGCAAAGTGATAGTGAAGAAGTAAATGGTTTGATGTTTCTAAGCCCTTCTCCCACAAGGAACATTTTAAAAGGTCCATGATATACTCTAATTTGTAGAATCTCTCTTGTAAAAATCTTACTTTGTAGACTTTAACCAAAAGAGTGTTGAAGCCTTAGTGAGAGCCTCTAGTGACTAAACATTCTTCCAAGGGAAATTTTTGGGAGTGGAAAATTTTGATTGCTCTAAATCCTCATATCCCAACATGATCGAGTATTTAGCATCTTTTGATAGATTTAAAATAAAATCATCTTGTAGAATAAGTAAATAAAACTCTTGAAGCATATTTTGAATCTCATTTGCTATTTGTGCGAGTTCCTCTACTTTGACTAGGTTACTAGTAGAAATCCATGATCCAAATTTGTTGCTCACAATATTATAATATAGGACCTTTGGAACTTTAAAATCTAGTCATGCCTAAGCCAATGATTGTCATTTTGAATCAAATAGAGGATAAGTCTTCAACCAAGTATCATACCAAATGTTTGCATAATCCTCTACATTGATTGACCATCTAATATGTTTCTTGATAAATTACAAAGTATCTAATATACAGCTCCATGTTGGTTATCCTTTGATTAGGGTTCATTTCTTGAATAATTTTACTGCATCAAGACAACCTATATATTTTTGAAGTAAAATTTCACCCAACTCTTTGCTTGATATTTGAATAATCTCTAGCCAATTTTTACCCTTGAGGCTAAACTCATAAGTTTTCAATTTCTCAAGTCTTCCTCTCTAATATTCTTTCCTTTGTAAAACCTATCCCACATAAGAAAGGAAACCTTTTTTTTTTTTCTCACTTCCTTTTTAAAAAAATTCTTTTTGAATTTTATCAAATTTAAATGATATACTTGTTGGCAATCTTGAAAGTAACATCATATAAATAGGGATTGATTGTAATGTTGTTTTTATGAGTTCTAGCCTTTATGCCATGGTTAAGAACTTACATTTCCAACCTACCAAACAAGATTTCATTCTATCCAAACATGAGTCCAAAATATCCTTTTATTTCCTTTATGATAAAGGAATACCCAAGTATATTAATGTAAATATTTTAATTTTAAAATGTAAAATATCCACAATAGTTTATTTGTAAATCTAGGATAGTGTTAATAAAAATCATAGATTTTGTAGTATTAACCAATTTTTAGTAGACTTTTCACAACATAACAATATTTATTTAAACTCCATGGCCTCATTGATTGAGGGATGATCCAAAATAAAAGTATCATCAAAAAATTGGAGATGAGATTCAAAGGGATCATTTGTTGTACCCTGAATCACTTTGATCCATTTTTTATTTTGAGAAATCTTGGCCTAATGCATCCATAAGAATAATAAATAGATAAGGAGATTGGATCACCTTGGAAGAGTTCACAAGATGAGTTAAAGTATCCAATAGAGAAACAACTAATTAAAATAGAATATTTTATGGTACTATAACAATATCTAATCCATTCATACCAACCTTGATCAAAACCAAAATTTTAAATAACACCATATAGAAAACTCTAGAAAACCCTATCATATGCTTTCTTCATATCTAATTTTATAACCACACTTACTATTTTCATAAAATGAAGAGAATGTATGACGTCATGTGCTGTAACAACCCAAATTGTTACCACTCATCCACTTAATTTTTTTTTATGTATTTATCTTTCAAAGAGTAAGGACATAATCATGATCTAATATGAAGTTATTCCAAATGGAATGTAAGTTATCAAGGCATAAACCATCAAGAGATATTAAGACTTGGTCAGAGTCACTCTTGAGTAGAAGTGACCAACTTCTACAAAACCTTCATGCCGCACCGACGGTATGAATACATGCCTTGAATATTGAGTAACCACACCAATGGTTAATCATCAATCTTTATTACTTAGTTACTACCCTCATCTCCATGATGGGGCAACTAAGATAATTATCACTCCATGTGATCAACTTACATAGGCCTTGGAATAATCATCTTAAGCATGATTATCTTCCTTTCTCATTCATAGAATTATTTGATCTTAATATTTATCAATCATATTTCTTATCTAAGGTATACCTTTGGTTATATATCTTAATTGATTAATTAATTTACCATGAAGTATTTTTACCTCAACATGGGAGCAGCTACTCCTCATATACATTTGATTTGCTACTCAAAATGAGGCTTTGTTTGAGCTACAACCCAAACATAAATTACAATCATTGGGCTACAACCCCTCCGAGCTCCAACTCGGATTATATCAAACTAGTTATCATTTTACATTTCATTAATATAATATCTTTAGGTTAAAACATCCATAAGTGTTTATAAAGTGATTAGCACAACATAATTTCATTTATATTTCCATCCTAATACTTAACCATATACAACCATTAAAGCAAAACATACAATCCATTACATCATACTCTTTGATACTACACATCAATTACACATTAAAACAACTTCTTAAAGTAAATAACATTTAATAACCATTGATACTAATTGATTTCAACATTCATAATCTATCTAATTAACATTACATTAGAAAATAATTGCAACATCCATCATCATAGGCAAACCATAAAATAATGTGACACAATATTTATCCTGGGAACCCTCACGGGGAATAAACCCAACCTCAAAAATATATCTTTCCTCTCATTTCATAAACTTAAAATGTCATAAATACAATATAGGAAAAGGCATCCCATAAATCCTTTTTCAATTATACAATTTAAAGGAATCAATTTGTTCCTTTTCCAAATCATGATGCCATTAAGGAAATTTTGTATCTCCTTTCTCTAAGCCATCAATAAAATACATAAGAATATCTCAAATTCTTATATCTAAAAGTTAATGAATGATCATCAGATTCATATTAAGGAGAAATTTCATCAATTATCAAAGGGGGAATCCCTATAATTCCCTCAAGAATGAATTCCAAATTCATTCTCCAAGATTGATATACAATCATCCTTGGTTCAATGAATTAAATTCCCATACCCTTAATTCATGAAACAACCATCATTTCATTTACTTAATAACTTAAAGCTGACTATCTCTTCAATATAATCTATGAGATTTATTTATAATGTAGCTACATTTGATTTGAAGCATACCATATCTATAATTTAGATTTACATTATTGTGACTCAACATGGAGTCAATTTAATATCAAATATTTACCTAGAATTTTATTTATAAACGAGGTCATTTAATAATACTACTAGAGGGTAGATCACTAAATTTAAAAGGAATGACTCACGACATTAGTCGGTGAGTATATGGATTACATAGAGAAATAAAATGGTGATTAAATCATTAATCCTTAGTCTATTTAAATTCCAAGTTAATATTTATCAAACTTAAATAGCGATAAACTATCATCCGACTATCATCGACATACACCTAGAGGATATATTCCAATGGTCGAACCACTCTATAGCCCAATGGCTACTACATAATTATAACTCATTGGTCTACTCCTAGAGGAAGTATTCCAATGGTCAAATTACTCTATAAAGGAACATAATCCCAATGGATGGCTATTGCATAAATATAATCCAACGGTCTACTCTTAGAGGGAAAGAATTCAATGGTAAAATCACTTCATAAAGTAACCTAAACCGTAAAAATATTCGTAGTGGAACTTAACCCATCGGATGAGTAAATCCATTTACTTTGTCTAGTCTAAATTTTTTGTTTAAATATCCCCAAAGTTTTTAGGATATCGACTGATGAAAGATAGTTTTTGTCAATGCACCTAACGACGTACGTGGGATGGTCATCGACTAGTCTTTAGTTTAGGATAGCCAAGTGCCTAGTGCACTTGGATAGTATACTAAGTGAGATTCAACCCTTCTCAATCATGCTGACATTGTACATCCTATGTGGGACTTCATCGAGATTAAACAAAGACCTAATTTACTTGTGAACCCTCACACTAATACCACATAACTCTTTATCCCCTACATGTTTCCCTATATAGGTGATGGAAATTAAGCTTCTAATGTACCTTATTTTAGTTTTACCTGATTAGATCTTGCATTGGAGGAGTTTAGATAAGGTAGTCGTGGTCTTGGTTATATCTGATTGTAGTGTAGAAAATATTGTGGTAGACAATCCATCGGTTGAATACTCCTACTCCATAGATAGAGTAGTGATCACCATAGAAAATACAATGCATACACGCTCCCTATTGAGTTTTAGTCTATGCAATTTGTAGTGTAGAAAATATTGTGGTAGACAATCCATCGGTTGAATACTCCTACTCCATAGATAGAGTAGTGATCACCATATAAAATACAATGCATACACGTTCCCTATTGAGTTTTAGTCTATGCAATGGTGGTGGTTTTAGATAAGGAAGCATCAGTATATGTTGATATAGAGCATATGGACATTGGCTTTTGGATTACTATGATTCCCCATGTTGCCTAAGCTTCCCAAGCACCACACAGATGCCATGGTGGTTCCAATGTGGACATATACAATGCTGGCCATTCTTAGCATCCAAAAAGAAGTTCAATCTTACTGCATCTCTTCCTTAAGGTACCCTATGGAGGATCCACTCATATGTGGATGCAAGTTTCAATGTCAAACCTCAAATTGGGAATCGTGTTTGTCACATATTCGGGTAGGTTAAACATAGATTTCAAATTTCCTTGAATTAGACTTCCTCAATATTCATAGTCCTAACCTATAGCTTAATTGATTCTTAATTGGATTTTAAAAAGACTTGATGAGGTGCATTCGAATTCTTTCTTGAGATAAGAAGGAATGACACCATCATAGGCAGATTTATATTATCTCAATTGCGTCATCATAGGTGATAGTTATTGATAAAGTCCATATTTTAATCAGATTAAAGATGTGATTTGAATGAGAATCACCAATATTCAAAATCAATGGTTTATCTCTGCTGTAATGCATGTTGCCTCAATCTGAATTAGTTGTCTACATCGAGTTCGGGTGGATGCAAAACCTTAATTTCTTGGATAGTATGGTTTAGCCAATGATTACCATAGTTTGATTTTGAACACAAGGATAAGCCAAAATTCCTAAGCTATAACTAAGAAGTATTTCATATTGGCTCCCATGTTGATCCCTAAGTTATGGACAATGAACTATGCCCCAAATCAACCCAATATGAATCCCAGAAAGAATCATCCAATGAATGAGCAGATTTAAGGCACATTCTCTTAATAATAGACTATTCTAAACTTTACCCACTTAACGCTAACGAATATGCCATCAATTTGGCCTCAATTGGCATGGATCCCTAAAATTTTCAACTATGGGATGTTTCAAATTAAATACCGTAAATAGTGTCAATTAATAGTCTAGTAAGGCTTGTTTAAAGTAAGGCTTCTAATTAAACATTTCTCTTAGAATTTTGCAACCCAATATAGACACAAATCCATGTTGGCAATTTTGGGTACTTTGGGTACATTGCCTTTGCTCAAGTGTATAAGTTGTCATTGATGTCAAAAGGCATTTTTGTGTTGACATCAAAAAGAGTGTGATGTCAAAAATATCTTGAGAAGCTTCATAATGTTAAAGGGTTTTTATTAAAACCATGGTGACAAGGTTAAAGGTTTTTCTTAAAACCATTTGGACTCATTAAGGGTTTTTATTAAAACCAAGCTTAACTTAATGCAAAGGTTTTTACTTCTTGAAAAACCTTGAAGGTCCATGTTTATTATTAATAATTAAATTAACTCAAACCTTTGACAATGGTCTAAGTTTAATTTATTATTAATAAAATAATAATAATTATTTTTTTAATTATTATTAAAGGGTCTTTCAACCCTTAAGCGACGGAGATAAAGAATTCTTTCGTCGATGTGTTGCCATCGTTGGAGGAGCGCCGACATCAAACAATTAAGGAGAAATGGCTATATAAGTGGGGATGATTTTCTAAAGTGATGGTAACTCCGAGTAATGAAAATCATAGCTCTGTGATCTTCGAGAAAGCGTTGTATTTCATTAAGAGTTGATTATCGATATTGAGTTACCCAAGTAATTTCTTGCATTTTTAGTTTGCGCTTTGACATCCGACAGATTGCTTTCACCTACGATTGTTGGATCTGCACTCGAATTGTGTTTTCTGTTTGCACTATGTGGATGATTATTTTTGTTGCCCAGTAAGTTACATTTTGGACAGTGCTCACCAGTTTGCATGTGGCTTGAGGAAGACATTTACGTTTTCCAGATTCTTGGCATCAAAGGAAGATAAAATATAGGGCAACACTGTATTTCTTCATTGGGCACTTGTGACCCAACGACGGTGGCATTGAAGCAAAGGCGCTAGAAGGCAGAGGTGCCGAGTTCGATTCTCTTCATGGGTAATTTTATTTTGGTCGTGGTGTGCAAAGGATAGTGGCTATGAAAGCGCTGGAGGTATAAGGTTAAGGTATCATATTTTCTTTGACATTGTTTTATTGATGCTTAATGTTTATGTGGAGTAATAAGGTGTAAAGAGGTTTTATTTTGTATGTATATTATACTTCTGGTGGTTTTTATTAAGTTGGAGAAATAAGGTGTTAATTTGGATCTTTATTATTGTATATTGTTGTATAGTTGCTAACTCTAATTGGTGGCAAATTGAGAGTTAGTGTTGTGACAAATTTTGAGTTCTCCTTCTTCATCAAAGTAAAGGTATGGGCAACTTCTTCCATGTATATTGTTGATGGTGTATTTTCTGAAATTGAGTTTGGAGTGAAAAGGTTGTCTACTAGGTATTTTTGGTGTAAAATCTATTTTCTGGATATTGAAGATTGTTTATGCATTAAAATCATTGATGAGTTTTTGGGTGAATGCATAATTCTGGTTGAGGAAGAGGAAGCATTTTTTGCACTAGGGTTTATGTTAGTAAGTCTTGCTACTTGCATTGGGATGATGAAACCCTTAGTTGGCTGTTTTGATATTGATGGTTGAGTTGCTTCCATAGAGGTTGTTTTGATCAAGTTAGTGCTTTACTTGATACATGATATTGGGCTTACTCCATTGAGTTGATTTGAGCAAGTTATTCTTTGCATTTGGTGATATTGTGTTGGTGGCTATTTTGTTCAAATATCCTTGGAGGGAAAAGGATTTCTACTTGTTTCCTTTTCTTGTGATGATTGGTTGAATGCTTCAAGGTTGATGTTGAGTTGAATGGTGTTGGTTGACTAAACCTTGTTTGATGAGCATTGTTGTTGAAACCCTAATTGTTGGTAAAAAGAATATGAGTATCATTGTTATATGAGATATTGCATGGTTGGCAATTGTTGGGTTGTGTTTCATATTCTTGAGAAAATCATTCTACATCTATCTTATTCATTTGAGTTGAGATTGAGATTGGGAGTTAAATATAGAACATATTGGGTCTCTAAAAATTATCTTTATGTTTCTATGAGATTTGAGATTGAGATTGGGAGTTAAGTATAGAACATATTGAGTCTCTAACAATTCTCTTTATGCTTCTATGAGGTTTATGAATCACATTGGGTCTCTAACAATTCTCTTTGTGGTTTCATGCTAAGCAAGTTTTTCTTGGTGAGCTTGCTAAGGTTTTGGACAGGTTTCGGTGGGGACTTGTGAGCAAGTTTTGGACAGGTTTCGGTGGGGACTTGTGAGCAGGTTTTGGACAGGTTTCGGTGGGGACTTGTGAGCAGATTTGGACAGGTCCTAGCAGAGGACTTATGAGCTGAGTTTGAGAGTTCTATCAAAGAACTTGAGGATAGAGGTGCATTGGTTCTTTGAGAAGAACTTGAGGATAGATTTGGCAAGTCTTTGAGAAGGCTTGTGTGCAGAGGATTGATGTGTTCAAGTGTTGGACAGATTTGACAGACAGAGGAAGACTTGTACTAGACCGAATGACTGTGTTTGGTAAAGGTTGCTGAGCTGCTGTGGACGTGATCATAGAAGGCAGAGGTCTCTTAGGCTAAGCATTGAGGATAGGAGGTCTTCAATGGAAAGAAGTTCCATGTGCTAGCAAGAGGTAGAGGCAGTTGATCTTCTGAGGGATCATTTCCAAAGCAGAGGGGAAGGTATCTCCTTTGAGCAGAGGCTCATAAATTCAGATTGGGGGAAGGTATCTCCTTTGAGTAGAGGCTCATAAATTCAGATTGGGGGAAGGTATCTCCTTTGGGCCGAGGCTCATAAACATTGTAATTGGGAAGGTTTCCCAAAGAACTTTGAGATAACTTTTAGAGAAAAGTTTTGTGGACGTAGCCCAGGATTTCTGGGTGAACCACATTAAAATTGGTGTCACTTTGTGGATGATATTGTGCATTGTTTTGATATTGATTTGGGTATATTGCTTTACTATTTTGAAGTATAAAGGAAAAATTAAAAAGAGGTCTTATACTGTTCACCCCCCTCTCAGTATAAGCTTGTGTTCTTCAATCTAGTATACAACATTTAGCAATTCAATAATCAAAATATTCTAAACTAAATCATAGTCTTAGAAGGATTCTACCTGGACTCCAAGTGTCTCTCTTCATCATACCCTCCAAGATGTCCATCCCGGTCTTCCTCCTCTAAGCTCCTTCTCCCCCCCTCTGCCCTCCTTCTAATTACAAGCTTCCATTTAATAAGATTATCTTCCTCCATCTCCAGCCATAAAGATGATTATTATTTTAATATTAAAATATGCTCTAGGCCAAATAAGACATATCATGCCATGTGAAGGGTAATCTAAGAAATTAGAAGAGGGTCCCTGAGGATAAGGTGGGTGAACTTCTTTTTCTTTTGTGTACCATCTTCATGGAGACACATACAAACTAGTACTATTAGAGTACAAGATAGATACAAAACTAAGACTATTAGTGATAAGGGAAGGAATATCCCCTTAATTTCCACCAATGTAGAGAAGCCATGTAGAAGATATGGATAGCTTCTCAAATAATAGGATAATTCTTATATTATTTAATAATTCTAGATCCCTTTTTAGTCTCATCAAAATTGGACAAATCTTGTGAGTACCTAATTGTATTAAAATTAGGTTATTTACACCTAATTTATTATATTATTGTAATTTTTGCAAAATATAAATCCTCCAATTCATCATTCACAAAATATCTAATTAGCTCATAATTAAATTAAATTAAATTATCTTATTTGAAAGATAATTAATCCTTCCCTAAATTCTCACCAAATATTTTAGTTAGAGTTTTGTAGGATTCTTTAGGGTCTACTCCCCTTTTAGTTAGGTATTAATTTAGCCATTAGATCAATTAATATCCTTTTAAAAGGATCAATGGGGATGGGCTATGACATGTGAAATGATTACACCATCAATAAATTGTTTACCATGAACAAAACCACCTTGTTTCCATGACAAAACATAATTTAGAATGCTTTTCAACCTGTTTACCATAATTTTTGAATTGATATTATATCACAAAGGCTTATTGAACAAAAATTACTAAAGTATTTTGTGTTGCCTTTCTTGGGAACTAATTTAATAAAGATTACATTAATCTCATTTAATGTAGTTTTTATTTCTTTGGCCTCTTCAACCATAGCCAACATATCACTCTTCAATAAATCCCAAAATGTTTGAAAGAAAATTGTAGAAATCTATTGGGGTTAGGTTCCTTGTTAGGATAGAAAGAGAAAATTTCAATGTAGCTTCCCCATAGATATGTTCTTCATCAAGATTTCATTTTATCCCTATGTGATAATTGATAGAATATTTTACAAAAGCTTATCTTGTGCCTTCTTATCTTGCATAAAATTTGATAGATTTTTGAAATAATTAATTGCTTTCTTCTTGATATCTTCTAATTCCTCAACATTTATTCTATATAGATTTAAAATATTTTTTATGCAATGAGATATTTTTTTTGTTTTATTATAGCATGAAAAAAATTGATATTTTTATTTCCTTCCTTGAGCCATTTCTCATTAGGTTTTTAGAACCAATATGACTACTTTTTCAATATATTATGATCACTATAAAGTAATTGTTTTTATTGTACATAAGAATTGTGGTCCATTCATTAATTTCTACTACATCTTGAAAATTCTCGAGTTTGAATTCAATTTTCCTTATTTTCTTTTAAAATGTTACCAACAAATTTGTCATTCCAATTCTTCATTTTTTCCTTTATATATTTCATCTATTGAAAAAAATTGTACATACACAATCCTTAAAAAATTGCTTCATCCCACTATAACATAACCATATGGAATAAATCAAGGTCTTGAACCCATATAGACTAAGAGCTTGTTAAGAACTTCTATTCTCATAAATAGAAATCATTCACCATATACTAAAATAATAAAACATCCATTCATAATTAATCATCCACAACAAAAATCCACATAATGAGATACAAATATAGATAATACCCTTATGGTAGGGCAACATCAATATTATTCCTAAAGAAAGGAATCACTCCAAGTCTGATTTACGAGCTAATACTGTTACAAAAATACTTGATATGGATTTCTTGATTACAATGACAACATCTCTTCTTTATATACCCACCTTCCTAGAACCTTATCCCACTCATTATTATAATAAAATTTTAAAGCATAAACCCTTGTCCCCCTCATTATTATAATAAAATATTAAGATATAATCAAACTTGAGTTATATGAGGCCCATGCCAACTATCCATAATACCCATACACAATATAATATTATATCCCCATATTCCTCACCCTAGGTACCTAACATTCCACCCTCCTTACAAAATATTTTATCCTTGAAACATAAGAAGAAACTAGATAATATGATTTGCTAAGCAATGTTATCAATGTTAGCTTTTGAGGATGTATATTAAAGGAAATGCAGCCACAATATGTAAAATAATTAAGTTATGATAACTATATGATAATGGCACTATAATATGTAGGAAAACTAGATGATAAACTTCTATAATAACTCAATAATATGCCATTAATAAAGGCTCACGAAAATAGTACAATGCAATATAATGGAGGATATGAACACTCCAAAACTTTCAATGAAGAACTACATTGTACCTACTCACTACCACAACATCATTCCACTCACTCTCTTCCTCTTAACTCATACTGTCAAGGCATATATATAGGAAGATATGTTCCTTGGCCTTTAATCTACCTATGACTCTTCATATTCCTATCCTGACTCATGTACATGTGGACTACATGCACATTTACATCTTTGCACACTTGGGCATTTATTACTTGCTTGAAGTATCTATCAAACATTAATCTAAGATAATATCCTAATCTAAAAATGTACCCAAGGTGGTACATTGGCATGTACCAAATGATGTAATATACTCTAAAACCCCCCTGTATTACATTATTTGGATATTGAAGACTTTAGTCTTCAATATGGATCTTCATCTGGTTATGGAATTTGTACTCTCCTCTGCTTTCTTTATTTTGCTCTCTATCTATATCTTGTTCAAGTAAGTAGTTAGTGTATTCATAAAAATCTATCTTTGATAAGAGAGTTTTAACTTCATGTTCCTTTGTAGGTTCTTCCAGTTCTTGAATTTCCTAGATCTCATGAACTAAGTGTCATTTTTTATTCCCTTCATAATTGTATTGATTTTGAGAAGGATATGGACTCTAAAATTGTTACTAATGTGGACTATACTGATTCTAATATTATCTTGGTTGGAATGGCCTATTTGGTTGGCTTCCATAGTTTGTTTGATTTTCTTGATGCTGATTTCTAGTATTGAATCTACAGTAGTTGGTACTATGTCCTTTCTTCTTGTAGACTTGAAAATATTTATTATTCCATGGTCTTCATCCTTTTGAGGATGAGGTAACATTTCCCTGTGGATTACCCTTTGAAACTAATGCATTGTTAGATATTTCATCTTTAACTATAATTTCCACTTCATATTCTTGAAGAATATTGACTAACTCATCAAAAGATGTATCTTCACTCAGGATTTGTAGAGATGTAACTAAGTACTTGTAGCTGTATAGAAGTGCTCTCGAGGTTACTTGAACAAGAAACTTATCTTCAACCTTTTCTTCTAAGGTTAATAATTTTCCTTTCATATCTGCTACTTTCCTTAGGAATAGTTTTATACTTTCACCACTATTCACTTTCAGAGAATGTAATTGAGTTTGAAGAATTTAAAATAGTAGATTTATTTTTTCCTTCAAATATTTTGGCTAAGATTTTTCATGCTTATGTAGGTGTTCCTGCTGAACTAATGTAGGGTTGTCTTTCATTAGTAATAGCTAAATTTATTATCATTAATGCTTTTGCTTCACTTTCTTCAAACTTTTGAATATCACTATCACCTGAAGTAGGTTTTTATTTTGTTCCTTTGACTATTTCCCAAAGTTCCTCAACTATTAGAATTGCTCTTACTTTTTTTTCCATGAAGAGTAATTTGGACCTCAAGTAGTTGAGATTCAGTGAGAATAATTTTTTTTGTTGTCATGATGATATTTTTAGACTACCTTATACCTTCCTAATTACAAATTTATGCTCAACCTTGCTAAGAACTTACTAATTTTACAAGTTCTATAAAATGCCTTCTATCTTGCAAGTGTTTGAATGTACTATGAACTTGATAGTATGCTTAGATTTCCTAGTTTGAGTTGAATTCCTTTTGTATCCCTAATATTCAACTTCACTTTTTTGCCTTATTTCTCCCTAATAATTAGTAAGTAGAAAGATAAATATAAATTATGATGCACCTTCAAGTTTTAATAAGGTTCTTTTCCTTCAAGATATTTTAGTTGGATTAATATCTCATAAATTAGTGTAAGAGGCTAATGTAAAATGCAGTTTCCAAATTTCAATCAATTAATGGTTTTGCTTTTTTAACCTTGAATTTTTAGACACTTTGGATTTTTCCCTTGTTTTACTACATAGAATATGGTGCAATAATATAAATAAATCTACCTTGAATTACACCAAAAACTTGATACTTTATTGTCTATTTTAAAGCTTACTTCCTTATTTAATAATATGGCTTCCTTATCTAATACTTGGAGGTGATATTACTCCTTTTTGGTGGCTTCTCCTTGCCACAAAATATTATAGGATATCTGTACTTAATAGTTTCTTTTGACACTTCACTCTTACCCTGTTTTGTGCACTTAAACTTTCTTTTTAGATAAAATATTAATGCACTTTTAAAACCTTTAAGGAAAACTAGTATAATGTACTTTTAATAACTCCTTATTGATACTTTAAATGAACTCTTAAAAGTACCTTTAATTTTGCACTATAATCTATTCAACTTTCACTTTGAGAATAATGTCTTGTTTACTTATAATAGATAATAGGAAGTTGATAATATTATTTCTCTTGAAATATATCTAACTCCCATTTTTTTGTGTGTAGGTTATAACCATAGTAGAAACTATCTTTTGAACTTCCTTGAAGACTTAATATGCAACTTTTAAATGCTAATATGGTGCATAATGAAACTTAATAATGAACCAAGTAACTAATGTTCAAGTAAAGAACTTTTTGCACTAAATTTTCTTACCTCAATGACCTCTGTAGATGATGGAAATCTTGGTGATTAGATTCACCTAAATGCTTCATTGTACTAGATGAAATTGCAATCCTTCTTGTCTATCCAAAAAAACTCTTTAAGTCAAAAATTTGCATCTTTAAAACTCCTCTAACTTGCTGCCCAAAAATGAAGTTTGGTGGCTTTAATTATCCTTCAAGATGCACCCTGAAATTCTGAAACTTAGCAACTATTAATGCTTCCAAAATTGTTGCTTTATTGTTGTTCTCAAATTCAAAAAATTTAGATTGCAAAGAAATAAATTTATCCTCTGAAGTGTTGTCCTTGAATCTCACAAATTTGGTACAAAACTCCTCCAAATCGTAGTTGAGATTTTCCTTCAAGAACTCTTCACTTTTCTACTATAAAAACCAACAACCTCCTTTCTCCAAAATAGCCGTCAATGGTAATCTTCAAATATCTTGGATTTGATGGCTTCTTATAACTCCTTTCTCCTTAAGCCTTCTTTTTGAATTTTAACTTCAATCTTGGCCTATCTTATGGACTTCTTCTCAAGATTCTTATTGTCTTGAGGTCTCCACTATTCTCCTCCAAATTTTGACAAACTCTTGCTAAATTCTTCTCCTTGGGCTTGTTTTTGGATGACAATAATTGTCACAAATTTTCTTTTTCAGAAACCTCTCTAATTTCTCCTCAAATATTCTCTAATGGACTTCTTCAAGTCTCCTTCAATGAGGCTTTCCTATCCTTCTCATTTTTTATCCTTTCAAGTAGCTTGATACCTTCTCCTAGGGCCTTCGAATTTTTGTAGCTTCTCTAGTCTTCTCAATGAGACCTTTCCTTCAATATTCAACTATGGAATTTTTGCAATGAGATCTCCTTCTTGGATATTTGAAATCAACTACTTCTAGAATGGGACCTTTGCTAGTCCTTCTCTATATTCAATCTTCAAAAATTGAAATTTCTTCAATGGGACCTCTTGTGGTCTCTTCAACTTCTTGAGTTGTTTTCTCCTCCTTCTTCAATCTTCTTCAATGGAGATCACCAACCTCCAATATTCTCTTGGACTCTTTTCTTGAGTCTCTTATTCTACAATAAGGCTCATTTGGCCATTTTCTCTCTTCTAAAATCTATAGATCTACAACTCTTGCAATAAGACCTTTTTCTTAGACCTCTAAATATTCAATCTCCAACTTTTTGTTTTAGGTATTGGATTGATTTCAAAGAAGATATTATTCCTAGCTCTTTGTAGGAAGCTTCCCAACTTTCTTTGAATCTCCTTTTCTTACAATAAATATTAGAATTTACAATGGAGAAAAATTTAAATCTAGAGATAATGAATCTTTACTAGTTGATTTGTCAATCTAGTGGAATCAATGCAAAGTCCTAGCCTTCACAAGTTTTTTGCAAATATATGGAAAAACTTCAACCAAATGTATTTTTAGAAATTCTAAAAATGAGATTTTTAATCTCCTCTCAATATCTCTTGTGGCATTTCCTATTTCCTATTGATCTACCATGTGCTCTAATACCATTGTTAGCTTTTGAGGATGTATATTGAAGGAAATTCAACCACAAGATGTAAAATAAGTAAGCTATGATAACTATATGATAATGACACTATAATATATAGGAAAATTAAATGATAAAATTTTGCAATAACTTAGTAATATGCCATTAATAAAAGCTCACAAAAATAGTACAATGCAATATAATGGAGGATATGAACACTCCAAAATTTTCAATGAAGAACTACATTGTACCTACTCGCTACCATGACATCATTCCACTCACTCTATTCACCCTTTTCCTCCTAAATCATACTCTCAAGGCATATATAGGAAGATATGTTCCTTGGCATTTACTCTACCTATGACTCTTCATATACCTATCCTTTAACTCATGTACATGTGGACTACATGCACATTTACATCTTTGCACATTGTGCATTTATTACTTGCTTGTAGTATCTACTCAAACATTAATCTAAGATAATATCCTAATCTAGAAATGTACCCAAGGTGATACATTGACATGTACCAAATAATGTAATATACTCTAACAATCAACTAGTACCGATATTGATCATCCCTACATCCAAGTAAAATATTGATTGGTGGTGGTCTATGATGATGCCAATCTATCATTGTACCTCCATAACTACTTTGTTGGCTACATGCCTTTATTGCTCTACTATGGTATTTCAAATTATTGGTCCTATTATTCCTTGATGCTATTGCACCACTTTGAAATCTAAAGTTGCAATGTTTTTTTTCTAAACATGACCATACTTAATGCCTTTATGATTCCATGTCTATCCATAATTTTGATACCCTAAGCCATGCCTCTAAGATTGTTGTTGCTCCTAGTGGTGTGGGTGATGATATATTGCAACCTTAACCTGATGTTATGTTACCTTTGGTTCTTAAGCATTATGTTCTTCTCTTTTATGCTCTTTTATCATGCTCCATATTTTGGTTTATCCTTAAAATTTGATTTTGCTTCTTCTTGGATTTTTGCTACTGCCTCCTTCTTTTCCTCTGTTTAGGTTCTTCTATTTCTTCAATTAGTTTTAGAGTTCCCTTAAAATTTTCTACTATTATTTCTAGAGCTTCCTTGAAATCTTTTGCACTTCTTCTAGGGACTCTGTTGTTGTTGCTTCTTCCATGGACTCTATTGGTGTTACTTTTGTAGATTCCACTTTTGTTTCTCCTATTGGCTTGTTAGCTGGTTTTCCTATCTTAACTACTTCTTACTTCTCCTTGGATCCTTGTTGCTTATGTTGGGAAATATCTTATAGTGTTATATTCTTTTTTTTCTATACCATAACTTCATAAACTTCTTGTACATATTAATGTTAACAATACCCAAATAATACAAGCAAGGATAACCAATAATAATGTCCATATCATCCATCTCAATAGCCTAAAAATATGAATGCAAAATATATTTATCCATGGTGATCTTCAATATATTCAAAAAAATTGAACATTCTCACCCTCAAGTTACATATCCTTAATTTTTATTGCTTGAACATGTAACCTTTAGCTAAACCAATATTAATAAAATTATATCTCCTATTAGAGTTTATAGAAATAATAACCTTTTCATTTTGAATGCAACCATGAACCTACAAAATATGTTTTTTATTCAAACAAATCCTTGTGAACATTTTTTGGCCTATGTACAAAAGTTGTAATTCCATAAAATTGCACACTATCACCATTATATTTTACTTCTACCAATTTCTTAAAATTTTCTAATTCCATGACCTCAACCCAAAATTTTTTTTTCCAAAGTAGCCAGGATTTATTAAACTAGGATTTCTCAAAAATTAAATTTCTCAAATATCATCTATTCATTTATATAAATCATTAGATCTACAAATTTTCTTCAAAATAAAATAAACTACAACTATTTTTCTTACCCAAATTGAGATGTATCTTCAAATTTTATTTTCTATAAAAACACAATTTGAAAAATTATCACTACCCTTATTCTAGACAACATACTTCATAAGGTCGTATCTCCCTTAATATTTCTCAAATTTCTTCATATGACCAATCATTTTAAAGCTCTTTGAGTTTCAAATTACATGGAACAAGAATAATGTGAATCAAACATATTTATTCCAAGTTATAGCTCTTGCAAAATAAAATATTTTTTGGAAAATATTACCCTAACACTACCCTTGTATCAAATGGATGACTTTATAGGGTTGTATCTCCCTCAATACTTCTCATATTCCTTCATATGACCACTCAATTTAAAGTGCTTCAAAATCTCAACAAAATGGCACAAGAATAATCTAAATAAAACAACTTTACACAAAGATATGGCTCCTACAACATGAGATGTATTTTTGGAAAAATTTCCCCTAATTATGTAATCCATAAAAAAACAATCTCCACTTTGCCAAAATTGTTGCTTTGATACCAATTGTTAAGAACCTCTATTCTCATCAATATAAATAATTAACCATATACTAAAATAACAAAACATCCATCTATAGTAACAATCCACACAATAAGACATATATAGATGATACCCTTATGGTAAGACAACACCAATATTATTCTTGAAGGAAGGAATCACTTCAATTCTACTCCACAAGCCAATATTGTTACAAGAATACTTGATACAAATTGCTTTATTACAATAACAATATCCCTTCTTTATATACCCATCTTCCTAAATCCTTATCCCACTCATTATTATAATAAAATATTAAAATATAATCAACCTTGGGTTATGTGTGGCCCATGCCAACTATCCATAATACCCATACACAATATAATATTATATCCCTGTATTCCTCACCCTAGGTACCTAATAGAGCTAATTGGATTTGGATGACCATTATTGGTTATATCACAAGTTAAAAGAATGTGTTTGTGATAATATCCTATTTATAATAAAATATCTAAAGAGATTGTATACTTTATTTGTAACCATGTGTTGGATAACAAAAACCTATCCAATCATTAAGTGACATTAGCTCAACCGGTTAGATTTATTAATATTTAAAATAGGAGACCAAGGTTCAAGTCTTACCAGTCGATATATGGATAATATCCAAGATTTGTTGTAATACCACTATGTGGTGATGATGTAATACAGGTGGGACTTGTTTCAATCCCATATAACCAATTGAAAAAAAAACTATCCAATATTTCTACTATATGAGTTTGGCCAATGCATTTATTATCCTATGTATATTGAACATTTGAAGGAATAACATTCTAAATACCATTTGAATTGACAAATGAAACAAAATATTGCATTCATTTAGACCATACAAAAGTGGAACCCTTATTTTCCCAAGGATATAGAATTGTGTTGAAGTCACTCCCAACAATCCATAGATCATAATTATGAATTGTTAGTATGCTTGATAAAAATACATTAATGTACTTCCAACATCTTTCATGAGGAGTCACTATAGTTGAAGCATACATATTGATAACCCCAACTTTGAAAATTTCCTCTATTTTACAAAATAGTCCAATAAACCAATTACTTGTTGCTTCTAGAAATTGTCCATCCCATTTGCATTTATCTTATATTGTCACAATACCCTTAAAAGCTCCTATAGAATATTTTTTTAGACAATCCCCCATCTTCCAAATATTTTTAAAAGCATCATTACATCCATCACTACTTAATTGTGTTTCTTATATTAAAATATATTCATGACTATAACAACTTATTAATTTCTTAATGATTTTTTTTAGGGTTCTTATTCGTATCCCTAATATTCTAGATGCCATTTTAATCATCACCTTCTTAAAGGCTATAACAAAACTCATGCAAGGTGATATTTCATGATTGTAAGGATTATTTATTGTAGGTTACGAAAGGTGGAGACATCACTATTGGATATTCATCATTTGATAAGGTACTTCATGTTCCTAATATTAGCTCTAATATTTTATCTATTTATTGCATTACTCATACAAATAAAAAATTTAAATTTTGGCCTAATATATGGGTAATTGAGAATCTAGACAATGGGTTCAAAATTATTGCTTTTGGATATTGTGATGAAACTAATCACATGTATAATTTGGGTGAAATACCTACTTCTTCTACCTTTTCTTCTAGTGATAATTGTTGTTATGGTTGCACATGATAATAATAAAATTCAAAAGTGGAATCATAGGCTTAGGTATCTTAGTTATATTTTCTTGAGGCACATGAGTAGATGTCTATTGAGATTCCATGCATATCGCCTCCAAGTGGTACATGTGAGGATGTATTTTGAAGAAACATCATATGGAGACCTAAAAGGGGTTTCTAGGAGGGCATATCATCCTTTGGAGCTCATACATAGTGATATTTGTGGACCTATGGGTACACCTCTTCCAGGAAATACATACTTCCTTATTTTTATTGATGGTTTTTCTATATATGTATGGGTGTACACTACTCATACTAAGGATGAGGTGTTTTAAAGGTTTAATACCTTCATGGATCTTGTTGAAAATTATATAGGAGGAAAAAGTATCTTAGAATAGATGGGGGTAGTGAATATGTTATAATTTTCATATTTTTTGGCTCCTCATAGGATAGCATATCAAATAATTTTTCATTATATGCCTAAATAAAATGATGTGTATAACAAGAAAAATAGGCTATTCATGGATATATCATGATGCATAATTTATACCAAGGAACTAGACCATAAGTTCTAGGGTGATTCTATCACTTGTGTAGCATGTATCATCAATAGAGTTCCTACAAGGACATTCTAGGGTATGACACCTCTTGAGAGATTGATATGGGATAAACCAAATATATCTTGATTTTATATCTTCGAGTCTTTAGCGTGGGTTCACATACCCAAGGATCTTCAAAAGAAGGAGGCACCAAAAATTCATAAGTATATATTTGTAGGGTATTTTTATACCTCAAATTTGTATCATATCTATGATCCTCAAAGGCATGAGGTTTTGATCAAGAGATATAACATATTTTATGAGGTTCTTCCAAGTACACCTTCCACCCCCCTCTAGAAATTTTGGATATTTATTATTTTGATTCTTGGTCTATTGTAGGTTTAGTAGGTTCTTCAAGCATCTTGGTTGGTTATATTCCTATTAGATCATCTTCCTCTTCATCTTCCTCAAGTGGTTATTCCTTTTTTATTGATTGAGCCATTGACACGAAGCTTCTCATGTAATTTATTCTTCCCCACTAGTAAGCAAGAATGAGTAGGATACATCACTTCAAAATATTCTAGCCTTTCATGATGAGGTGAGTGGTGATCAATTGAATTATTTTGTTTTAGTTTTTGATCTTGAGATAGTGTAGGATACATATGATTCTTCTATTTTCTCTACATATAAGTGGGTTAAGACACTTTTGAAGGATGCTAAACCTATTTTATCCTTTGAGCAACATCAAAAGGCTCCTCAACCATTGCTTTTGAAGGTAGCTATTCTTAGGATCCTCTCACATACTCTTAGGCTAAGGGCAATACTGAATGGGAAGATGCTATAACAATACAATATGAGACACTAATGAAGAACAAGACTTGGGAATTGGTTCCTCTTCCAAAAGGGAAAATATTTCAAGGTGTAATTTTTTCTATAGTACCAAATACACATTGGATGGTTAGGTAGAAAAGTACAAGGTCTTCCTTGTTGCCAAGGGTTTATCTCAATAGGATGGACTGGACTATTCTAAGACTTTTGTACCTATGGCTAGGATGGACTTCATAAAAATATTCTCTCTATTGCTACCTCGTATGGATGGAAGGTTCATCAGATGGACATGAGGAATACCTTTCTACGTGGAGAACTTTAGGAGGAAATATACATGCAACAACCACTTGGTTTTGAGCTAGGGCCTACTCTATTTGTATATCACTTGACTAGATATTTGTATGGTCTTAACTAGGATCCTTATGCTTGGTATGAGAAGATCCATCCTTTTTTTCTTAGTTGTGGATTTCAACAATGATAGGCTAAACACAATATTTATATCAAACATAAGTATGAGAAAACTTTGGTCATTATGTTATCTGTTGATGATCTTATCATTATTGGTAGCTCCTCTACTTTGATTTAGGATATGAATTCATGACTTCATTCCACATTTGAGATGATATATTTTGGGCTTTTGCACATTTTTTTGGATATCCAGATTCATCAGATAGACTCTAGCATTACTAATTATAAATCCAAGTATTCTCTAGATCTTCTTGAGTAGTATAGGATGGAATGTAAGCCTACTTCGACATCCTTTGCCTTAGATTTGAAACTTCATCCTGATTGCACCATAGCTTTAGTTTATGCCATACCATTCTCTTATAGAAGGAATTCTTTATCTTACTCACATTAGACAAGATATAACCTTTATTGTTAGCTACTTCTCTAGGTACACGCAAGCACCCTAGGAAAGTCATTGGACAACAACAAAGTGAATTATGAGATACATCAAAGGGATCTATTGAATGGGAATCCACTATCCTATTGATTGTCCTACAAGTTTGATAGGTTTTTTAGATGTTGATTAGGTAGGTGATTTGGATGAGTGGTGATCCACCATAGGCTTTGTATTCTACTTGATATTTGAACCAGTTTCTTGGTGTTCCAAATGCTAATCCATTATTTCTTAGTCTGCCACAATGGTTGAATATTATGTTGTCATTGAGGTAGCTAAGTATATTATATGGATGCTAATAATTTTGGAGAATATTGGTATTCCCTAGAGCTTTCCTCTTACTCTTTAATGTGACAATTAAATTACTATTTATCTTGTTCATAATCCTATGTGTCATTAGATGACTAAGCACATTGATATATGGATGCATTTTATAAGATGGCTTAATGCTTATAGGATGTTAGATCCAGATTTTGTGCCTTAATTAGAGTAGGCAATAGACATATTGGCTAAGATCATTCCCAAGGTCACTTTTGTGTGCATGGAGGAGCTTCTTGGAGTTGGAGAGTGTCCCTTGAATGGGATCCAACATAAGGGTCTCTCTATGTCCCTTGTTTAGCTTAAGAGGATATTGTGGAATATGTAGTGGTTAAGCTTCTCTTGAGGCAATGGATAACTATTTGCACTTGTATTTATCATATTTTCCCTAGGCTTATGTACACCTTGTACAAGATAATTTTGTAATTTTTATATTATTTATTTTTTAGGGTTGGTATCACAACCTTGACCTAAATGCATCATGTACTTGGGTATAAATACCCCTTCTCACCAATAATTTTGTTATCAATTGAAATGTATTTTTATTTCATTTAATAAAGATATTTTTGTGTTTATGCACACCCCATTATATTTTATGTTCTTTATGTTGTGTATTTATTTTGCTAAGTAACACTGGCTAATGATTGATTTCATTCATTTTTGGAAACTACTATAAATTTGACATTACCATGTTTTACCTCTTTGAAACTCAATTTTTTTTGGATTAATGTTTTTTTATGAATGAATCTAGTGATTCCCTAAAGAAGACATTTTTACTAAATTAGTGGATTGAATTTTTTAGCATGTTTTTGCAAATCCTATTCGATTGTTATATATTTTTATAAAAATTCATTTCCTTTTCTAGTTCAATTTTTTTATAGGATCGATATAGCATAAATGAGAGGGTAGGATCCATGGTTTTTAAATTTGAGAAGAAAAGTATGAAATTTGGTAGATCACCCCCACTTGATAAGTGTTTTTACTGTCCCAATAACCATTGATGTCACTTTGGTGAGGAAGGGTTACTTGAAAGGTTGTATTTGAAAAAATGTTGTACAAGGAAAATTGTGGTAGATATGGATGAACTCTTAGTAATTTTGCATTCTTTAAAAAATTTCATGAGGGTTCTAGTTCAACATTATTGTAAATATTTTATCATTTTTATGTACTTTCCAAAAGGCTTTATACTTTACCCGTAAAATTTGAAAATTCAAAGTTTATATGGGAATATTCTATCAATTATTCTCTTGTCGTGTGGAAAAAGTAGAAGTGGTGCAAATGAGAGGTGTGTTTGGTGCACGCACACTATTTGATATATACCAATTTTGCAAGGGAATTTAATTTTGAAAAATTATAATGTAGTGTTAAGTTGTTTCTCTCTTACAATGATGGTCACATGTTCAAACCTTTGTGGCAACCTTTTATAGTCCATGGACTTCTTTAACTTTTTTTTCTCTTTTCTATATTTCCTTCAAGAGGGATGTGAGCATTGGGAAGGATCAATGAATCTTTTCATGATGACATAGAGTTAACACCTTCATAAATTAGTTTTGGTTATTGCAAGACACACCGAGGTAATTATAACACTTGTATAACATGATAGACGTTGCATGGTCAAACCACTATAGTATATATTTTTTTGTGATGCTTTTTTAAGTAGTTCTTTTATCAATGGTATTGTGTGTGAGCTCAAGAGAGCCATTGTTGACTCAACAAATCCTCCTATACATGGCCAAGTTGTATACATTGTGTGTACTTTGGTGTCTTGGTCACATGATAAATATTTAAAGGTTTTGTGAGTGCAACAAACTAAAGTCCAAAAATCTTGACCTTCCTTTTTATGGTTCGGAGATTAATATTCACTAAAGCATAAACCCAGTAGCCAAGGAATGGAATGAAAGTCTAAAACATTATTGAGGTAGGGGTTTGAATATTGAGTTTTATTAGGTTCATAGATTCTTGAAGGTGGAACATGTCTTGAGTGAATGTGATTTATGAATGTGTCCAATGGTCCCTCCTCTTGGAATATCTATAATCTATTAGGATTCCATCCTAACGTTATTTTGTAATTCTCATTATTATGTAATGATCCACTTCCAACGTGGGGGAGATTCTATTATAATGTTATTGTTAGCCTAGTACATTATTTAATTTAGTGCTATATTTCATGAAGTGCTCTCCAAAGTAGTTTATAGGTAGTTGGGGTGGTTATTGAAACTACATGGTGGTTATTTCAACTACTTTGTTCATTGTATATATTACATGCTTGAATACAATTCTAAGTTGATCATTTGCATAATATGGTATCAAAGCTACTCAAGGAGAAGGGCAAAGTTTTAGTTTTGAAACACATTTCTCGAGGTGGATCCAAGCACACGAACTAACAATACTTACGTAGATCGAGGACCTCTACATACAAATCGAGACATATAAACAACCTGATGACTTGGTAGCTGAGCATGAACTCTAATATAGATGGAAACATGGCAGGTAGTAGTTGGATGTGCTGATGTGGAAATGTCCAAGCGTGATGGCTGACGTGCAAGTGGCCAACAACTAATGTGGCTCATGCGTGACATGGTTTGTCAATACGTCATGGTTTGGACAACATGGCATATGGGTGCATACATGGTGAATGGGAACATATTGGCATCATGAGGCAAAAGGTCCGATGAAGGGGCTTGATTTCCCAAAGGTAATTGAAAATCTATATGCACCCAACGATTTTTAAACTATCCCAAAGCACTATCACAATGCATGTGGGACTAAGAGTCTCATAATTTTTTTTCAATCTTGGTCGGGCACCCAGGATAAAGATAAGGTGCTTCTCTCACCTTCTCATCAAATATTGTAGCTCGACTGGCAAGCGAGACCGCACTAAGACACTAGCTGGGAGGTTGCAAGGTCAAATCTCGTCCAAGGATAGAACACAATATTTTTGTTATTGTCTTATGTGCATGGTGTTATCAAATATGTGGGCTTGCCCTCTTCTTCTCATCTGAGATCATGAGGCACTCGAGAGGAAGAACATCAAGGGTAGAACGAAGTTTAAAAAGTATTTTTTTTAATAATACCTTATGTTCTTTTATTTTTACAATTAAAAGAGCATGAACAGTGGCACATTTTTTTCCAAATAAGTGATTTTTTTTGGAGGGATAAGAAACTAGGCATTGTTTTCCTTTTCAAAGACCACTTTTTTGTTGCCACTAAAACCAAACATTACAAAAAAAAACTTTAGTGCATATTTTTCCATGGAGGGATAAGTGAATTTTTGCACTTAGTTTTCTTTTGAAAATTGAAAGGGTATATCACAATTTTTTCATCCTTGTTTATTTTGCAACAAAAATGGGGGATAACAAAAGGCATGTTTTTTCTCTTGAAAAATTCTAAGACAAGGGGGGAAGAAAATTGTAGATTTGAAAGCAAAATTGAGAGTTTGAATATCATTTTTGTAAAATATAAAAAAATTTAAATTTTTTTGCAAATTTAATTGTAAACAAAGATGCATTTTCGGTGGTAATCGACATCTTGAAAAATTGGTATTGTAATAGGTGCATTTTTAATGGAAACCGACACCTAAGTGTTTAAATTTGTGGATTCTTGTGGTTGTTTTTGCATTTAAATTTCATTTTTTTGTGCATTTCAATCATAAGGTAAAATATACAAAGCAAAGAAAAGACCCCAAATTTTACACCTATTTGTGCAATTTATTGTACCACAGTGTTTGGTATATATGATACCTATGGCCCACACTTACAGGTAATGTTGTCGTGCTTTGGGCTACTGTATCTAATGCCTAATATAACTGCAACAATGACATATGAGCTATTTTTCTCTATAAATAATTAGGGAGAAATAAGGAAAACCAATTTTGATATTCACTCCATTTTATACCCTAATTCTTTCTGATTGTTTGGCTTAAACTCCTCCAACTCATCATCCTTTTTTAGAAGGGTTTTGAGGTAGGTGCCATCAATTTTATTGAATTCCCTTTCATGTAATCTTAGTAAGTATAAATAAATGGGGACCATTTGGTGTTATAAGGAACCTTCACAATGGCCAATGTTCACAAATATCTATCAGATTCACAGTTGCTCAAAGGTTCTAACTTTGCACCATGGAAGACAAAAATAAGAGCTATCCTTTAGGTTGAATATTTGTGGGATGTAGTGACTGGAACTACAAAATGTCCTACAATAGTAGGACCATATCAAGAGGTATTTGATAATAAGTATAGAAGGTATCTCATGTTTATTTTGCTTGCTACTACAGATGAGGTACAACCTCATATTTGTGATGCAAAAATTGGTAAAGAAGCTTGGGATGCTTTGATTACCATTTATGAAGGGAAGAATTAGTCCACTATTCTTAACCTTCAATCTCAACTACATACACTCAGTATGAAATCTAGTGAGACAGTTGAATTATTCCTATGCAGAGTTGTAGAATTGAAATCCAAATTGAATGCTATGGGAGAGATAGTGGTAGATACTCTCTTGACCTCAGTCATCTTGAGAGCTTTACCAGGATCCTTCAAGGTGTTGATCACATATCTATAAGTTTCTTGTAGACAAGTTACTTTTATGGATTTGATAAATTTGCTTCAAACTAATAAGGCAAATCAGCTTCAAAGAGATGAAGTGCTAGATAATGCACTTTACTCAAAACAAGGGGGAAAGAAGCAAGGTAACTTTCAAAAGGGAGGATCTTCATCCAAAGGAAAAGAGAAACAACCTCAATAGAAAGAAAATAAATATTGCAAAATATATGATATGGATAACCATAAAACCAATAGGTGTTGGTTCAAGAATAAGCAACCTAATGACCAATATCACAAGAAAAATAGAAAAGGGAAATACAAACCACAGAAGAAGAGGAGCACATTGAGATATTAAAATGTGACTTCACTTCCAGATCTAACTCTAGATTGACCTTGTACTTGTAGCATGACTCAATAGGTGAGAGCAGAGGCATCAAATTCAGAGGTTGACAAACTTTACCAACAATTTGATGAACTATATGTAGATGTAGAGGAAGACAAAGAAGAATATATGGATGATGAAAGGGTTTACATGTCTGTGTTGGATTAGAATTAACCCACAACAGTTCAAGATGCACTTAGTGAGCCTCAGTGGAAGGCTGCTATGGATGATGAACATACATCTCTCATGAAAAATAACACATGGAATCTAGTTAATCTGCCTTCATGAAAGAAGCCCATAGGCTACAAATAGGTGTTCAAAGTGAAGTATAAGGTAGATGGAACTATTGATAAACATAAGGGCCATCTTGTTACAAAGGGCTATGCTCAGAAAGAAGGTATAGATTATGAAGAGACTTTTGCACCCATTACAAAAATGACTACCATTTTAGTATTTTGTGTCATGGTAGCTTAGTTTGGGTGGCAGTTACATCATATGGATTTCAAAAGTGCCTTCTTGAATGGTGACATGCAATAAGAAGTGTACATGACCCAATCAGAAGGATTTATGGTTGAAGGCCATGAAGATAAATTTTGCAATTTGGTCAAATATTTGTATGGGTTAAAACAAGCTCCATGAGCTTCGTACATCAAAATGGACAGTCACTTATTACAGCATGGATTCAAAATAAGTCCTTTAGATGCTAATCTCTATATCAAGAATAATGGTTCTGACATAGTGATTTTAGTACTCTATGTGGATGATCTGATCATCACTGGTAGTTCAGAGAATATGATAGATACAGTGAAATATGATTTGAAACAATAATTTGAAATGACAGATCTAGAACTTATTCACTATTGTCTTGGTTTATAAGTGGCTCAGAAAAAGCATCATATCAGAGTCACACAACAAAAGTATGCCAAGACATTGGTTGAAAAATATTGCATGAATGATTTCAAGCCTAAAGCGACTCCAATGGAGCCAGGGCTTAAGTTATCATGATATGATAAATCTCCACAGGTAGATGGTACTCTCTATCACTAACCGATTGGGAGTCTCATATATCTAGCAAATACTAGGCTATATCTTAGTTTTGTTATGGGTTATCTTTCAAGGTTCATGTAGGACCCTAGGGTTAGTCATTGGAAAGTAGTAAAATGGGTTCTTTATTATGTCCGTGGGAGTACAGAATATGGACTGGAATACAAGAAGAATGACAATTTCTTCTTACAAGGATACACGAACCCAGAATATGTCGGATCCATTGATGATCAAAAATCAACTTCTGGATACATTTTCCATCTTGGATCTGGACCTATCTCTTGGCATAGTAAGAAGCAACAGGTGGTTGCTTTATCTTCTACAAGGGTAGAATATCGTGCAACACATGGAGTAGTCTGTGAGATGATATGGTTAAGTCGTATTCTTACAAACATGTATCTTCCAAAGAATCTTCCACTTCACTTGTTTTGCGATAATTAAGGTGTTTTGAATCTTGTCAATAATCCAATATTTCATGAGCGTACCAAACACATTGAAACTCAATGTCGTTTCTTTTGATATGAAGTTCCAAAGCACCACATACAACTCCAGTACATTCCCACTGATGAGCAAGTTGCAGACATTTTCACTTTGGCACTTGCACGTGTCAAATTTGAATTGTTTCACAATGCTCTTTGTATTTAAAAATAATGTAATAAGGGGGGATGTTAGCCTGGAATATTATATGTTAGCCTAGTACATTATTTATTACATTATTTAATTTAGTGCTATATTTCATGAAGCGCTCTCCAAGTTAGTTTATAGGTAGTTGGGGTGGTTATTGAAACTACATGGTGGTTATTTCAACTACTTTGTTTATTGTATATATTACACGCTTGAATACAATTATAAATTGATTGTTTGCATAATAGTTATTTTGTAATACTTTGTAATGTATGTGGCAAGTAAGGCACCTATCCAAGTGGTGCCATCACATGCAACTGTTATCAAGTTTGTAACCGATGTTTGGTAGAAGATTCTAGCTCGAGTGGAATTTTGCATGTAAGCCAACTCTTGAGCCTTTAGGTAGGATTGCATGTAGCTTTCTCCTTAAAAGGTATGACACCATGTATGAATGCATATTTTTGCAAGTTAATGGAATATTGAAGGAGGTTTCCCCCTCAAAGAGGCCTGCAATTATGAGTTATTTGTGAGATTATTTTAGTTCTATAATTACTTTCTCCATAGTGTTATTATGTTATTGCATGTATTTCAGTTATCTTTCAATATTTTGTGTGTAAGCTTTATTTCAATAGTAGGTTCCTTACAAGTGGTATCAGAGTGTTTTCTAGGGTTGAGTTTTGTTGAGACTACGACGATTCTTGCTTAGACATTTTTGCGTGTTAGGTATAATTTTCTTGTGTTTTTTCATTCTATTTTTCTTTATTCAAAAATCAAAAAAAAAATCTACAAAAAAAAAACAATATGTTTTTTTTTAGTAGTTGAGTAGGGTAGAAACATTGTGTAAGGGGTTTTAAAATATCATGAAGGAGTTTTCATTATTGGCTAAGCTAGATAGCCAATAAAGCGTCTAGTGAAGAGAGGGGCGATCATGCTCCAATTGAATAAATTAATTACAACACTTGTTATTTAATTCTCAAAAACTTCAAATTGACTTTTCAATGATCTTCAAAAATAATTTCAAAATACCTTTATAAGGATTCTAGGGTTTCAATATTCTGATTGGAAAACTTATCTCTTCAATCATTCAATTAATTTTGTAAAACCTTAAATAAAATTATATCTCTCAACTTTATAACTCCTATACTTTTACCTCCCAAAGTGGCACACAAATTTTTAGTCAAAGTTGTTTGAATTTCTCCTAAGAAGACGCTCCTTGGCAACTATCCTCCTTTTTACCATGCTTAGACTTATTTCTTGATGCTTGGTGAATGTATTGAGTATCTTAATTAGGCTTCTTCAATTGCATGTTATACGAAACTTTGTCCCATGCATTTATTGGCATGTAAGAGAGGTTTCATTCTCCCATAATGGTGGTTGGCACTCCTCCTTCCATCAAGACATGTGGCACTTGGGTTTTTTAACTTTGAATGGTGCTTATTCCTCTTGAATGTTATAAGATTCTCTTTATCAAGAAAATGCCATGTATGGGCTATTGTAAATATTTTTGAATCATGGATCTTCTTTCCAAGGAATTTTAAACTTTTTGTGCACCTGTTGAAGAGCTTGAATGTTCAACCTACCTTTTATTTCTATGTTCTCCTCAAACCTCCAACACTTGATGTTTCACTTTTTCTTACCCATTGTTTGGTATTATCCAGAAATGAACCTCCTCATCTGCTACAATATATGGAATTTGAATGACCTCCTTTTGGCAACTGAATACTCTAACTGTGTTGTTGATTTTGACGTCTAAGACTGTGTGTAATTTGATGCTTGAAACACTCCAAGATCAATGTCCTCTTGAGGTGGCTTTAGACATTGTGATACCTCCTTTATTTTCTAGCCATTTATTTGAATGATATTCAGCCAAATAATGTAGCTCTTTGACTTGATATTCTAACTAATTTTGATGTTAAAAATTAAGATTATCTCCCTTGCTTCTTGGATAATATTTTCCTTTAATTTTTGCTATGAAATCCCATCTCTTGACTTTTTGTTGTTATAATATGCAGGTTCAAATATAATTAAGAGGCTTGCTCCAACTTGGAAACATAAAACTTAAAGCTTTCCTTTTTTTTTTTTAAAGACTTGAATATAGTGCTTTCAATACTAGAGATAAATTCATAATTTTCACATAGATAAAAAGTACTTTTAAGCACCAATTTGCAAACCTCATTTTTTTTTGTCTTATTCCTCCCTTGATTTCTTGCTAATTTGGCTCACCTTTTTGATGTCCAAACTTGTTACCCAAACCTGTAAAAATGCAACTCATCTTCTCAAAAATGTTGCCCAAAATGGTGTCAATTCCTCTTTCAATTAGCTATCCATTTTTTTTTAAATTTCTTCTTCAAATTTAAGCCTTCAAATATTTAATGGCTACTTTAAAAATATATATATCAAATTATGGCCTCTTCTATCCCAAATTTCTCCTCCAATATCTTGATGATTTTTGTCTTCAAATTTGTCCTCTTTGTTGGCCTATTCTTCAATATTCTCAAAGTATTGACTTCAAAAAATGCCTTCTCAAAAACTAACAAAATTCTTGCCAAATATTTCCTCCTTAAATCATTTTTACAAATATTTTTGGGCTTGTCATCGGATGGTGATGATTGTCCCAATTTTTATGAGTTTCTTCTTCTTGCAATCTTTTACCTTGAACATTCTCCAAAAACTTCTCCAATGACCACTTCAAATATTCACTATGGGACCTTTTCTTAGACCTCCTATTTCTTCAATCTATTGTTGCAACTCCAAAAATAATTTTTTGCAACAAAACTTAGATAATAACAATCAAATATATCCAAATCTCCAAAAATCTAAAATCAATAAACTTCACTAATTTTCCTAGTGGTAAAATCTATGCTAAGTCCTAGTCTTCACGATTTTTTTTCTTAACTTTGTGGGAGATCAATAATATAGTTACTAAAACTAATAATCTAATAAACTAAATTTTGAAGCATTATTTCTAATCTAATCAAAGAACTCGGTAATATAGTTACTAAAACTAATAAGCTAATAAACTAAAGAAACACGAAAGCACATGAGAGACAATGAATAAAGCTTTTTCTTATTATAAGAACTTGTACAGTAAAAATATGAAACTAAGAGTCCATAATATAAATTTTACAAAGGATATTTTTAGCAAAATATGAGGGCTTTTTTGGTAGAGAATGAGGGTTTTTGTAGAGTGTAAACTATAATTTTTTATAGCTATCAATCTTCAGAGCACCTCTTGGGTTCTATGGAGGTTGAGTCCTCTGAGAACAAGCAGTGGAGAACAACGAAGAAGGCCCTTTGGGGCCAAATATTCAAGGGGTATGTGAGTGTCCTGGATGGTTATCAAGAATCTAGTACAATCATGCAAATATTATGTTTAACAAGGATAATCTTCATGACATTGAATCAAGTGAGAAGTAAGCAAGGCGAATAGGGGAAATTAATATCCAATATTCCTCCATGCATGTGGATCAAAAAATCCAAAAAAATGAGTAAGTATTGAATAAAATCATTCATCCTTTTTATCTCATAGTACAAAATAAGGAGGAAGGGCATCCTTTTCAAAGGTACAAACAAGGGCTTAAAAAAAATAGAATCAATATTCAAGATATGGATCAAGCAAAGGGAGATATCATGCTGATGGAGGATTCAGATCTTGGAAAAGCTACAATTGTAGCTAGGGCATATAATAAAAAAGAGCCAGTCATAACAAAAAATCTGAAGGGATGGATCCCAAGGTCCTCCCTCCAAAAATAAATTTTAAAGAAGTTATCAATGCAGGACCATCTCAAAAAAGAGGAAAAAATGGCCAACAACTGCCAAGGAAACCATTGAGGATGTCGAAAACCGATTCAAGGAAAACAAATATGGGTTGTATGAAATGAGCTAATGGATACTCATTAGTCTAGTTGGAAATGGACAATATTCAAGAGTGAATAGACACAATGGAGAGGAGAGGATTAATTTTTTGATTCATGGAATTTCAACTGAATCTGGCTATTGTCAAGCAATGGGCTACTAAAAACTGAAGAACTAAAGGTGAGTTCCAAATATCTATTTACCCTAATGGTTATTTTCTTGCTATTTTTACCACTAAAAAATATAGGGAGGATATTTTTCAAGTGGGGCCATGGTTCTTAGGTATGGCAAGGATTTTCATGAAGCCCTAGCATACCAAGTTCAAATTTGAGGAAGAAATACCATCAACTACACCTATATAGATCGATTTATTCGACCTCCTAGTAGAATACTGGAATCCAAATACTTTAGCAGCAATTGGAAATTCTTTAGGAGTCTTCATGATGATAGTTGATAGCACTCAATAGTTGGATCACATGATCTATGCTAGGATTTGTGTTTTAATTGACCTTGATAAACCTCTTCCAGAGAAGATTACTTTACAATATGGACAAGAAATATGGGAGCAACAAGTACACTATGAAAATATCCCTTTTAGATGTATAATCTATCACAATATGGCCATCTAGCCAAGGACTATCCTCAAAAGCTCCCCAATAAAGAGAAAGAGGATGAGGATTTAGTAGGATTTCAAATTCTCAAATAGAAAAGTTAAAAAAAATATAACATCAAAAAATAAAACAGTTATTTCACCTAACATATTTGAAGTTCTATTTGTATATGAACAATTAGACGAGGATGATGAAACGGAAGCTATGATTAAGGAATCACAGTATGATAAATAGAAGGAACAAGAAGTAATGAATGATGAAATAAGAATAAAATAAACTGCTCTAATTTCGAGAAACAATGGAGGAGAGGTATCTCATCCAGAAATGGACCTTCAAGAAAATAACAACATAGAAAATTTAAATAAGTGCAAAAATAAAAGCCAAATTCAATCAACAAACAAGTTAGTTCCTCAAAAATTTCATATGGATCCCAACAACAGTGCCTTGGTTCCAAGTAATTATTATATAGCCTTTACATGAATGAAGCAAGATACAAATAAAAATATGAGGATGGATACCAACCAAAAGGTAGGATGTAAATCCAACCATCATCATATGGCAGAAGAAGATTAAAAGTTAATTCAGGAAGGTAAGGTAGTAGAGCTTACCCAATACTTCAAATCAGGTTATTTATGAAGATTATCACTTGGAATATTAGGGGACTTAAAGGAAGTCCTTCTAAAAAATCAAAAATTAGAAGAATTATTAAAAAAAAATCAGCCTCAACTTCTCTTTCTTTAGGAGACTAAGGTTTCTATGGATGAAATGGAAATTATAGCAAAAAATATTTGGCCATATAGTAAAATAGTGTTTCTAAGAACCCAAGGGGAATCGGGAGGAGTGGCAAGTCTTTGGGATCCAAAGGAAATTACAGTACAATGCATGATGGGGAGTAAGGGAATGCTAGAAGTGGTTGCCTAAAACAGAGATTCAGATAAGGTTTTTTGTTATATAAATGTGTATTCTCCATGTAATATAGAAGAGAAATGAACAATATGGAGAAATATATCTTCTATAACCTCTCAATTACTAAAATCTTAGGCTTTGATAGGAGGATATTTCAACTCTATAATTTCTTTAGAAGAAAAAATGAGAGGAAGTAGGAAGTTGGATAGGAGTCTCGAACTCATGAAGGAATACATGACCAACCTTCATCTAGTAGATATCAAGACAACCAATGGTTTGATGACTTGATCCAATAGAAGACAAGGCTCAACATGCATTATTGAAAGGCTAGATAGGTTCTTGCTTTCAGACAAGTGTTTAATTCAAGGACACATCCCAAAAGTGAAAATCTTAAACAATGTAGGATCTGATCATTGGACAATTTTAATTAAAGTGTGGAAAACCAAGGGTAAGCCAACTCCTTTTCATTTTCAGTTAATGTGGCTCAGAGAAGGATCTCTCAAGTCAAGGATACAATAGTGGTGGCAATAAGGCAAGCCAAGACATGGTACTAAGATGTATTGTTTTATCAAACGATTGTAGCATATTGAATTTAAAATAAAGACTTGGATTGGGAGGAATTTGGAGATGTTAGGGCTAAGAAAAATGAAGCTCTAACTTGAATTGAGGAGTTGAATGAGAAAATTTATCTTGAGGGACTCAATAGGGTGAAGATAGAAATTAATCTTTTAGCCTAGGTGAAGGAATGGGACAAAAGGGAAGAATTAATGTGGAAATAAAAGTCAAGGATTTAGGCTACAAGATGGAGACCAGAATACTAGTTTCTTCCACAAGTCTCTCCTAGCCCGTAGAACTCATAACTTTATCCCCTCTCTGAAGAATGATCTAGGAGATATAGTCCACACTTGGGAAGGCATGTCTTCATTAGCTATAAATTATTTTTCAAACCTCTTTACAGTGCAATTGCTTGACACAGAAGCTCAACAAGAATTTATTTAGGCTATACCTGCCCTTATATTTAATGAGGAGAATGTGGCCTTAACTGCTCCTATTACTAAGAAGGAACTACAAGAGGTAGTTTTAAAAATGCAAAAGGGGAAAACACCAGGTCTAGATGGTTTTCCTATTGAATTTTATCAGTAATTTTGAGATGTTTTGCAAGATGAAATTATTGAGGTGGTAGAAGAGGCTAGAAAGGCTAAATAAATCCTCAAAAATATCAACAAGACATTTATAGCTCTAATTCCTAAAGCTTAAGAGTGGATAACATTACTGGATATAGACCAATTATTTTATGTGATTTTATTCTAAAAATCATTTCAAATATTATGTCAGAAAGACTCAAACCTTTGCTTCACAAGATCATTTCTCTAGAGCAAGGAGGATTTGTTGAAGGTCGTTAAATAGTTGATGAGATAGTGTTAGCCCAGGAAGAAATTCATTCTATGGAAGCTCAAAAATCCCCCTCCATGTTCATATGATTGGATTTATACAAAGCATATGATAGGGTGGATTGACACTTTCTCATCCAAGTTTTGGAAAATTTTGGATTCTCTCAAGAATGAATAAAATGGATCAAAGGTTGTATTTCCTCAGTTTCTTATTCAATTTTTCTTAATGGATGCCCTAGTCACTGGTTCTCAACTTCTAGAGGCATCATACAAGGAGGCCCTATTTCTCCTTATCTTTTGATCATACTTGCAGAATCTTTAGGAAGGACTTCTACTAAGAATTAGGATTGTTAGAGGTTAGAAGGAGTTACTATAGCTAAAGGAGTTAGACCTATCACTCATTTACAATGTGTTGATGATTCCACCCTTTTGAGGAAGGAAACTATAAATGAAGCAACCTCAATAAATAAAATTCTTTACTATTTCACTACAGCCTCAGGGCAACTTATTAACGAAGATAAATCTAAAGTTCTTTTTTTCATCGCTCACCCAGAAAATAGATGTTGATAATGCACAGACTAGGATTCAAAAAAAATCTTTCCTAATTAAATACTTGGGTGTTCCAAGTAATATGGGTAGCCAAAAGAAAGCATTGGAGCTAGTTATTAGAGAAAGTGAAGAACAAAATACGCAGTTGGACCAACAAATGGATTTCATCATGATGTCGAATAACTCTTATCAAATCAGTTCTTCAATCTATCCCAATATTTATTTCAACAATGTTGAACATCCCCAAGTCAGTTCTCAATGAACTGGACAAAATTAGTCATAGATTTTTGTGGAGAGGTTCAAAAATGGAGAAGAAATAGGCCCTAGTAAGGTGGGTGACTCTATGTATTCCTACTCATGAATGGGGTTAGGTCTCAGATCGACAGTATAGAATAATAAGGCTTTGGCAGGAAAATTATATTGGAGATTAATTAGCCATCCCAATGACTTATGGGCCAAAACTCTAAGAGCTAAGTATGCAAAAAATAAAGATCTATCTGACTTAATTCTTCATCAATTGTATTCTAAAGGATCCCTAATTTTAAATATCTTAAAAATTGGAGAGGAGTTGATAAAGAAAAAACTCTTTTGGGTTACCCAAAATGGTCAAAAGATAAATTTTTGGACAAACTCTTGGGATGGGCACCTTTCGTTGTCTATCCAACATCTAGAATTGAGGCATATAATGGAGAAAATACATAGGATGAATTGGATAAAATTTATCAAATACTATACAGATCAGACAAGAAATGCTGAGGTGGAAAGGTGTTGGATCCCATTAGAATAGTGGCCAATACAACTTTTTGAAGCTAAAAAAATAATATTCATAGAATCCTTCAAATGAGATCGCCTTCATGGTCACAAGCTGATGACTGCATTGGTTGGAACAGTTCAGGGTACAGTGAGTATACTATTTCTCAAGGTGACATACCCTTAATCCCTATTAATCCCCATTAGGATCAAAATATTATCAAGCAGTGATGGGTTCAAATGTTATGGTCAAAAGTCAAAAATTTTAGTTGGGTATTGCTCCATAAAAAGGTTCTCACAGGGGAGCATCTTATGAAGAAAGGTTTTAATGGGCCCTTTCAATGTGTAATGTGCTAGAATAACAATGAAACTATTAACCATTTTTTCATAGAGTACCCCATAGTTGTAGCATTATGGAAGATGATGGCATACCTTCTAAATTTAAGATGGTCCAATTATCAATCCATAGAATAACTATGGAGATATTGGAGCAAACAAGAAGGAAAAGACCGGTATGTGAACCTAATAGTTTGGACAGGTATGACTACTCTTCCCTAGAACATATGGAAGGAGAGAAAAAATAAATCTTTCAACAAGAAAGTAGGGACATCCACTATGTCTGGAAAAATATCATAGAAAATGTGATAGAGACTACTGAGTATTTATTAATTCATCCTCATAACTCAAATAAACTATGGGAACAAATTATGGCTTGATTAAATATAAGAAATAGATTAGCCCAACATAACAAGAAGAAAGGGACCAACCAAATGATGGATAGAAATAAGCAATGGTAGTCTCTCCCTTAGGACTTCATAAAAATCAATACATATGGAGCATCTAGAGGAAATATTGGAAGAGCTAGTATAGGAGGGATAGGTATATTGGAGGATGGTACTCCAATTTTTACTTTTGCAAAAAAAATAGGAATTCTATCCAATAACTTAGCAGAAGGGCAAGGTATTCTGAGAGGTTTACAAGAGGCTCTTAAGATAGGGTGGAGAAAGGTGATTACAGAATTATAATCTCAAGTTATGATCAATTACCTAAATTTAACTTTAGGGTCTAAGAAGATTGATTGGAGAATCCAAAATATTATAGATAATATTAGGTTAATCATAAACAAATTTCAAGAGGTTATTTTCAATCATGTGCCAAGAGAATAGAACAAAGTGGCAGATGCTATGGAAAATTGGGCTCTTGACAAAGGAAATTTTAAGTTCTATGGATATCCTCTTAGGTGGTGGCCAGAACAAATTAGGATTGATATTCTCCTTGTTCAATATCTTGATGGTAATGCAAGAAGCTATGTTTAAATTCACCCTTGCTATGGTTTTGCATTTATTATGATCTTTTCTATCTGGGTGCTATTCTTCAACTCTTTCCTTGATAGAGATTATCATGGTATTTTTTAATAGCTCCACTGGCTTAGTTGGTTTTGTTGTTAGTATTGTTGTTTCTAATTACTGTTGTTGTTTCTATATGTTTGTGTTAATTGGTGTTTTTGTGTTTTGATGTGTGAGTGTTTTCTATGTTTTTGTTTTTGTTTGTTGTCTGTTGTTGGCTGCTTTTTTTGTTTTATTTTTATTTTTTAGGTTTTGGTTGTTTTTGTTTTTTATGTTTTTTTTGGTTGGGTCTTTGTAGTGTTTTGTTGTTTTTGTTATGTTTGTTTTTTGTTATGTTGTTCTTGTGTTTTTTTGTGGGGTTCATGTTTTTTTTTGTGCCTGTTTGGTTGTGCTTTTTCTTTTTGACACACTCAAGGAGCATGTTTTTTTTTCTTATTGTGTGATTGTGTTTGTGTGTTCTTGTTTTTGTTGTTTCAGGTTTGCTTCTTGAGTATGTCAAAGGTGGTAGGCCAAGTACGAGCCCTAGGTGATTTTGGCGGAAGAGATACCCCTACCTCCTTGGGTATTACCTAAAAGTGGCACCCCTTCTAGGATGTTTTTGACAAAAATAAAGATATATATATATATATATATATATATATATATATATATATATATATATATATATATATATATTTTTTTTTACAATTGACATTTGATCTCCCTCAAGTGACCCTTGATCTTCTTACATATCAAATAATGTAATATATTCTAACACTCCCACCCTCTTGTTGATGGTGTGTGATCCATAGCAAAAAGGTTTAATCTTCCTATGGCATCCTACAAGTCTCTCTTTCTAAATATGTAACCATAACTTATCTCCAACCTTAAATTGATGTGGGACCCAATGTTGGTCATAACATTGATTATATTTTTTGTTTAACTTTTCCAATAGGTAATGGGACTCTTACTAGATGTGTTGAATCTACTCCACAAACTAAGTTTCCTATTTTACTTCTTTTTTTCCATGAGGTGAGCACTTCATGGGTTACACAAGAAGAGCTACATCAATGGGTTACAAGGGTTGGAATCCAAAACAGACATGAAATGGATTATTTTTGGTAGAGCTATTCAAAGCTCAACTGTAGCCATGCTTAATGTAGGTGAGGCTCTCATCCCATGTGCATGGATTCTTATAATTGCATATACAAATAAGATGTATAATCAATCAATTCATAACATTAGTTTGGTCATCAATATGAGGATAGAAGGTTGTGGACATGGTCAACTTGGTATCCATCATGCTCCATTTGATGGACCAAAAAATACTCATAAATATACCATCCATAGTAGATATAATAAACTTTGGCAAGCCAAAGTTGAGATACATATAACTAAAATAAATCTTAGTAGTCTCAATTGAAATGGATTTCTTATAAGGAATCATGATAGCCATTTTTAAAAACAATCAACTAGTACAAAAATACAATCATAACCATCCTTAGATGTGGGAAAACTTGAGATGAAAACCATGGGAATAGATACCCAAGGATTTGATGGCATAGTTAATGGTGTCTGTAGACCCTACTTATTACTTATTTTAGAAATAGCACATTGGGTACATGACTTTATGTTTTGGGGATCCGTTTGGAGTTAGCTAGCATCTTATTTTTCTACCAATCTCTACACTTAGACATTTTTACACATCTTCATGGTGGGTTTTTGGGACCTGTTCGAAGTTTTTCAGCATCATATTTTTTTGCCAAGATCAACACTTAGCCATTTTTACAAATTTTTGTGGTGGGATTTTGGGACCCATCAAGAGTTTGCTAGCATCCCAGTTTTTTGCCAAGCCCAAAACTTGGTCATTTAATTGAGTCTTTTAAATTTCTCCTTTGCCTTGAAGATAAATCAAGTGGGTATGAAAAAATATCCCATAAGGACCAGACACGAATTATCTTACATTCTTTGATTTTGATCCAATATTGACGTTCTTAATTACAAAAAAAAAATAAACTACTAGCGATCTTGAGTGGGTAGATTCTAAAAATATCCACATATTTGGTGACTCATAGGGGATTTTCACTTTGTGAAAATAAGAAACTCACATAGCCATATTTTTAATTAAGCACTTTCAAAGGGAAGGGGAAGGGAAGGGGAATGGAAGAAGAAGCTAGAAGAAAAGTTGGAGGAAATATAGTTGATAATTATCGTAGGATAAAGGAGGATGGTGGGCGATGGGATGGAGGGTACACACACAAAAATATGGTAAGTAAAGGTGAAGAGGAGAAAAAAAGAAAAAAATGGGGATATAAAAATCTTGGAGAAGAAATTTTTACATGAAGGAGGAAAAGGATAAACAACAAACATGCCAAAAACCAAAGGAGTTTTTAGCACATTTAACTGGCAAGCAGAAGAAAAGAAATTTTTGAACCAAAATAAGAAATAAAAGGGAATGTAGTTGTGGAATTATACCATCAAAATGGTAATAAGAATTACTTGGTTCATGGGACACCCCCATAAATTGTGCCTCTATAAATATACACCGCTATAGCCACCAACTACTTCAAGAATAGATAGATTGCCATGAACATTTGACATCCTTACACCTTCTTTTCTTCCTTATACAGTCTAGCAAGAATATTCTCTACTGATCATTTACCATGAGAATCTTCATCTGTGCTTTTGACCTCATATTCATATTAAGAATGCTTTCTTATTTTTTTATGTTACAAATGAAGCCTTACATAGATCAATGTTCTAGGTGATATGTCTGCCAGCTAGCACTAGCAGAACTGTAATTCATGATAGGGTGCTTTATTTAAAAGCTCCATATTATATGAATTATATATTCATATTTCTATTTTATTTCAAAATAGATCCTTCCTTTTTGGTGGCTTTACACTCAACTAACATCATTTCCTAGTATGGTATGATGTGTTATCGTGCTCACAAGTTGCAATTACCTTACCCCATATTGTGATAGGTTTTCAAGTACACTTTCTACAAATATTGTATTATTTTACACTTATCCATTGGGTTGTGGAGTCTAAGTTCTAAAAGCAGGAAATGGAGTAAATCGGGACGAGGGTAGAAAGTGCTTAGTGAAGATAATTGATGACATTCAAAATTTATTCTACATTCATTTTTCACACATCTTGATAATATTTTGTTGTACGTAATAGATTTACAATTATCACTATAATGATCCCATTTTTTATGTCTATATTCTATATATAAGATGATATAACACACTGAGCAGATACGTATTTGTCATATATGTTTATTTAATTATTGATTATGTACACAAAATTTGGGTGTGATTACCATGTCTAACTTGGGAGATCATCTATAAATTACCTTATAAATCTGCAATGTCCAGACCATATGGTACCAAACCTAAGTCTCTCTTCATGTTTAGTTCACCACCACTCCCAATCATTGCTTATCTTAGTTAAGTTTCATTTTGACCCAGCCTGTTACCTTGAAAAGCTCATATTTTTGGATTGTATGATTAGCAAGAAATCTTGTCTGATGTTGATGGCTCTATAGCTGGTCATCAGCTCTCTTGGTGGCGAGGGCAATTGTCTACTAGCCCAAAATCCCATATGGTTTATTACTCCTTTTCATTTTCTTATCCTATCATTATATTTTGAGCTATTACCCAAAAATAATAATAATCATAATGCTCTATACCCCATTAAACCTTAAAACCCATCATGTAATTATTACAGGGTATCTAATCAGAAAGTGAATCCTTTAATTCAGACTAAGTTGACCATGATTTTGATAGATCTATTGAGTATATCCTTATGTTGGATATAGAATCCTTCATTAGGTTCATCCTTTGTTCTCTATGACCTTTAATGTAGAAAGGGTGTAGGCCCTGATTTGATATTTTAATGCTCTTTCGGGTTGGTGAGATTAACATTTGATCATGGTTCAAGATCAGGTATCCTTTTGTCTATCTTAAGAAGGCCTAGGATAAGCATACTCCAGACAATGGGATTGGGTCAAAAATTGTTGTCTTGGATCACAACCAAAGCTATATGTCCACAAACCATCCTTATGACAATATGAAGTATCCCCACCTTTTCTAATAGCACTCCCTTAAAGTTGACCAATTTTAGTTTACGTATGTCTAGTTTCAATTCTAAAATTTTGCATACTTCTAATGGCATTATTGAGGTCTGAACCTTTGGATCCACTACACAATTATGTAGTATATGCTTCTCCAAGAAGAGGGATAAATATAATGGAGAAAACCTACTTCCTAAAAACATGGAGGAAGGGCTTCCCGTAGGCTCATTTTTAGCCTCTAATATTTTCCAATAGAAATATCAATCATGTTAACCTTATAAAATGCCAACAAATATGCTCTTAATCGTGTTGACACTAGAATAATTTTTTTGAACAGGTTGTGAAATTGCTGCACTTGTTCTACTCTCTACTTAGCATTTATGGGTGTGAAATATAGCTTTTTATAGGCTTTGATCCTTCTTTGATTTAAATATTTTGAAGTTGATTGTAGGTTGCCTATTTGAATATCTTTGGGTTTGCTCTGGTCCATTAGGAGTGAGACTTAATTATTACGGTATTCCTTATTATAGCTAGACGTGACAATATTGGTCGTCATCTAGTGTTTCTTTATAGACACATTATTTAATTCCATTACATTCTCCATCAGTGGAAGCCATTGAGAATTGTCATACCAAAGGTTTGATTGGATATGGACTTCACTAGGAGACAAGAGCCTTTTGGGATCCAAATCATCCATTATTTTTTCCTTTTTTGGATTGATATTTTGTCTTATATGCTTTCTGACATTAGTTTATGTTTCCCTTGTCTGCATAAGATTTTTTGGCCAATGCTATTATGCAAAATTTTGAATATCAAGAGCATCTAATCTAGATTGCATAAGTCACTTTTTCATATGTCTGACCTCTTAAGTTATTTTTTGAATCATGGCCTTCACTTATTGTTTAGGTTGTAGTTGGTTTCCCTGAGAGGTAAAAGACTGGTTGTCTCTAGAATTATACAACGGGTATAGTTTAACTACTTGGGAGAGTGATACAAAACAAGGGCCTATAGAAAAAATTATGGGATGAGCTACATCTCTAGGTGGAATTTTTCCAATCATGATTAACATGCTTTTATCCTGAATGGCTTCTTGGAAAATATGAGGGAATATTTTTTCTTTAGATTGATGAATGAGAATGCTTAGATCAAAATGAAAGGCACAGATGTAATAAAGATATGCTTGAGTTGGGGATGGCTGGAACTCCCAAGGAATTCTCCTCCATGTTCTTTTAAATTAGACATTAAAGTCAAAATACTTTCCTAAGGAGCTTGCTTAATGAATGAGAATTGTGTAAGAAATAAGAAAGGGTCTCTCGAGTCATCAAATGTATTAATAAGAGCTTCTGCCAAATCAGCCCATGTACAAATGCTTCTATTTTCCAATGATTTGTACCATGATAATGCTCTTCATTTGAGAGAAATAACCAACAAAATTATCATCACATATTTAGATACAATGTTATGAATCATAGCTAGGGAAGCTACATCTTGGCAATGTTCAAATGCAGTAATTTTTGTGCCATCAAAGCTAGGTAATGATCTCAAAGCCATCTTGGATATTTCATGTAAAATAAAAAAATTCAATGGACCCGTATCATCCCAAAAATGGTAATTTTTTTGGGTCATATAATCGTTATATGATATTGATCCTTCAAGGTTTCTGATTTCTTCAAATGGAAGTCACTAGATGAGCATAATTTCTTTGCTAATGAGGTCAAGACTACCCATCAAATCTTGAATCCTCTGAGAAAATACGGTCTAATTAAAATTTCAAAGGTAATTTATCATAGATCTGGATTTGTATTTGCATTATTGAAATAATCTTGCTTAAAACAAAGTCTCACCAAACTCTAATTTATCCGAATAGTGGGATTGCGTCCCACCAGGCCTTCAAAAAATTGTTGGTATAGAAATCTGCCTATGGAAAGGGTTGTGCACCCACAAACCTTGACCAACATTGAATGACCTTAGATCTGCAAGGCTTTATGAAATTTTTTTGTATGAGACAATTTACTTTGCATCCCTTATTAATTTCATTAGTAGTTAGCTAGGACTCCCAAGGAACCGACCTCATCCGAAGATTGACCATGAAGACTCATGGCTCTAAGGTCATCAATGTTGGTCAAGTTATATAGGTGCACAACCCTTTCCATAAGTATATTTCTAGACCAACACCCGTATTACATTATTTGAGATGAGATTTTCTTGATCTGCATAGATGATCTCTGAATGTTTGGAACTTGTTTCGTCCTAGAGCTTTTGTGAATATATCTGCAAGTTGTTCTTCTATAGGAATATGCTTCAAACTGATATGATGATTCTAAAAATGATCTCTAATAAAATGACACTGAGCTTCAATATGCTTAGTTCATTCATGTACAATTGGATTTTTGATCAAATTAAGTACTCCTTGATTATCACAATGTATTAGAGTTGGAGTTCTTTTGATTCCCATGTCTGATAGTATATATTGTAGCCATAAGGCTTCACAAGTTGTATCTCATGCTGCATGATATTTTACTTTAGTAGATGATTGTGCCACTATATGTTGTTTCTTATTGTGCCATGATATTGGTCCTGAGCCAAGATAAAAAATGTACCCAAAAGTAGATTTTCTATCATCAATAGAACCAACATAGTCAGAATCTGAGTAACCCTGTAGACAAAAATCTTTAACATTCTTCATATATGTTAGTCCATAATCTATAGTTTTCTTGACATATTGCAATATTCTTTTTGCAGCTTTCCAATGACTCTTTCTTGGCTCTTGCATGAATCTTGAAAGATAATTTATAGCAAAAACTAGATCAGGTCGAGTATTTGTTAAATACATAAGACTTCCAATTAATTGATGATAACTTGTAGCCAAAATAAAAGGTGTTCCATCATTTTTGGATAGTTGAAGTCCTTGTTCCATAGGTGTATCTTTAGACTTACAATTATTCATTTTATATTTCTCAAGTAAAGCTTTTGCATATTTTGTCTGTGTAATTGTAATATTATCTTCATTTTGATGGATCTCCAGACCAAGACAATAATTCATGAGTCCTAAATCTGTCATTTCAAAACCCTTCTCAAGATCCTTTTTTACCTCACTTATTAGATTCTCTGAGCTTTCGATAATTACTATATCATCAACATATACTATGAGAATTAATATATCATTTTCAACTTTCTTTGTATATAGATTTGGGTTTGATGTACTTCATTTGAAATTGTGCTGCAACAAGTGGTTATTAATTTTTATGTTCCATGCTCTAGGGGCTTGCTTTAGACCATATAAGGATTTGTTTAATTTGCAAACTTTATGTTCTTGACCTTTGACAACAAATCCTTCTGGTTGTGACATGTAGACTTCCTCTTCTAAATCACCATTAAGGAATGCACTTTTTACATCCATTTGATGAAGTTTCCAACCATGATGAGCTGCTAAAGCACACACTATTCTAATAGTAGTCATTCTAGTTGTTGGTGCAAATGTTTCTTCATAGTCAATTCCCTCTGTTTGAGTATATCCTTTGGCTACTAATCGAGCTTTGTATTTGTCAAGTGACCCATCTACTTTATACTTAATCTTATAAACCCATTTGCAACCTACTACTTTCTTTCCTGGAGGTAATTCTACTAGATTCCATGTTTTGTTCTTTTGTAATGATGAATATTCTGATTCCATAGTTGCCTTCCAATGTGAATGATTTAAGGCTTGAAGTGTCGTTGTTGGTTCTAACATGGTACTTAGCAATCCTCTGTTTATTCTACTTTGACTATGAGTTTGAGGTCTTGTAGTAGTAAGATCTAGCATTCATTCTAGATTTGATTCTTTGAGTGTATCCCTAAACCATATTGGTTCCTTCCTTTGAGAAATTGTAGAAGTTTTTGTACATTCACTTTGTTCATCTTGAGATTCTAACTCTGTCTCTTCATTTGACAAGTCTTCCTCTAAGAAATTTAGAAGAATTTTTAAATCATTATTTTGTTCTTCAATTTCAACCTTGATTTTTTCATCAAAAACTACATCTTTGCTTATATATACTTTCTTTGTACTTGGATCAATTATTCTATATCCTACAGATTCATCATCATAACCAAGAAATATACCAGACATAGTTTTTCATCTAATTTTATCCTCTTCTATTTTGGAATATGCATATAAGATTTGCATCCAAAAATTCTCAACTTGCCAATATTTGATTTTTGTCCTGACCATACTTCTTCTAGTGTAACATTCTTGAGTATTCTTGTAGGCAATCTATTTTGTAAGTATATTGTTGTATTGACTACTTCTACCCAATATTGATGATCAAGATGAGCTTCTTTTATCATACATCTCACCATTTCCATTATTGATCTGTTTCTTCTTTCTGCAACTCCATTTTTTTGTGGTGAATATGTTGTAGTAAGTTATCTTTTTATTCCATTTTCTTCTAGAAATAGACTGAATTCTTTTGACACAATTTCACCTCCTCTGTTTGAACGAAGAATTTTGATAGTCTTTCCTGACTCTTTTTCTACTTGAAGTTTGAATTGTTTAAAACAACTAAAAGCTTCATATTTGTACTTCATAAAGTATACCCACATTTTTCTAGTGTGATCATCAACAAATAGTTGAAAATACTTATGTCCTCCAATACTAGTAACATTCATTGGACCGCATAAATCTGTATATATCAATTCTAATGGTTGTTGAGACCTATACTAACGGAGTTCAAAAGGTATTCTATGTTGTTTTCCTGCTAAACATTCTGGACAAATAGTAGATTCCCAAGAGATATTTGGCATCCCTTCAACCATTTGATATTTGACCATTTCATTTAAAGATGATGCACTGGTATGTCCCAAACGTTTATGCCATAGTTCTGATGTTTTAACTGACAAGGCCAAATTTGTAGTAGTATCCAAAGTAAATAGACTATCTTTATAGGAGCCTGAGGCTATCATTTTTCCTTGTTTGATAATATGACATTGTTTTCTTCCATTGATAACTTTGAATTCTACTGTCATATCTTGATCCATGAGTTGAGAAACTGAAAGGAGGTTGGTAGTCAATTCAAGGACATATAAGACATTGTTAATTATTCATTTTCCATTTATTAAATCGACCACAACATTTCCTATGCCTTTTACTTCATAAGTCCTACTATCTGCTATAGCAACTGGTTTCTCATATTTTTCTTGTAGAGAGTTAAACCATTGTTTGTTTCCAGTCATATGTTTACTTGCTCCTAAATCTATGTACCAATAATCCATAATTCTTTTAGCTTTGAATAATATATCTTTCAAATTCCTAAACCTTTGAGGTTGACTACCTTATGTCTCCCTAGATTTGAATATATAATTACTAAACTCTAAATTTCACAAACCTATTTTGATGTTGAATACCTTATATCTCCCTAATAATCAAACAATAGTTTTTGATGAAGATTTCAATTCTCAAATTTCTAAGTTGAATACCTTTTAACTCCCAAATTATAAATTTATCAATTTTGTAAAATAATATTTGCAAATTTAATATTTCTAATTTGATGTAGAAAACCTTATTTCTCCCAATCTCAAATTATTTGCAAATAATAAAATTGACTTTCCAATTGAATAAATTAATTACAACACTTGTAATTTAATTCCCAAAAACTTCAAATTGACTTTTCAATAATCTTCAAAAACTTTTCAAAATACCTTTATAAGGTTTCTAGGGTTTCAATATTCTGATTTGAAAACTTATCTCTCCAATCATTCAATTAATTTTGTAAAACCTTAAACAAAATAATATCTCTCAACCTTATAACTCCTATCTTTAGCAATAAATCAATAAGCAATTCAAATTACTTTTACCTCCCAAAGTGGTGCACAAATTTTCAGTCAAAGTCATTTGACCTTCTCCTAAGAAGGCGCTCCTTGGAAAATCTCCTCCTTTTTTCCATGCTCAAACTTCTTGCTTGATGCTTGGTGAACATATTGAGGATTCTAATTAGGCTTCTTCAATTGCATGTCATATGGAACTTTATCCCATGCATTTATTGGCATGTAAGAGACGTTTCATTCTCCCATAATGGTGGTTGGCACTCCTCCTTCCATCAAGACATGTGGCACTTGGGATTTTCAACTTTGAATGGTGCTTCTTCCTCCTGAACATTACAAGATTCTCTTTAGCAAGAAAATGCCATGTATGGACTATTGCAAATATTTTTGAATGATGGCTCTTCTTTCCAAGGCATTTCAAACTTGTTGTGTGCTTGTTGAAGAGCTTGAACATTCAACCTGCCTTTTCTTGTTGTGTTCTCCTCAAACCTCCAATGCTTGATGTTTTACTTTCGCTTGCTTGTCATTTGGTCTTATCCAAAAATAAACCTCCTCAGTTGCTACAATGTATGGGTTTCAAATGACCTCCTCTCTGTGATTGAATACTCTAATTATGCTATTGATTTTAACGTTCAAGAATGTGCCTAATTTGATGCCTGAGACACTCCAAGATCGATGTCCTCTTGAGGTGAATTTAGACATTGTGATTCCTCCTTTATTTTCCAGCCCTTTCTTTGAATGATATTCGGCCAAATAATGCAACTCTTTAACTTGATATTCTGACTACTTTTGATGTTAAAAATCAAGATTATCTCCCTTGCTTCTTGGATAATATTTTCCTTTAATTTTTTCTATGAAATCCCATCTCTTACTTGCCTTTTTGCTGTTATAATATGCAGGTTCAAAGATAATGAAGATGCTTGCTCCTTCAACTTGGAAACATAAAACTTAAAGCTTTCCTTTTTCTATTTTAAAGACTTGAATATGGTGCTTTCAATACTAGAGATAAATTCACTATTTTCACATAGACAAAATGTACTTTTAAGCACCACTTTGCAAACCTCATTTTTTTGTCTTCTTCCTCCCTTGCTTTCTTGTTGATTTGGCTCACCTTTTTGCTGTCCAAACTTGCTGCCCAAACCTATAAAAATGCAACTCCTCTCAAAATGTTGTCAATTCCTTCTTCAATTAGCTATCCAATTTTTTTGAAATTTCTTCTTCAGATTTCAGCCTTCAAATATTTAATGGCTGCCTTAAAAAATATATATCAAATGATGGCCTCTTCTATCCCAAATTTCTCCTCCAATCTCTTGTTGATTTCTATCTTCAAATTTGGCCTCTTTTCTGGCCTATTCTTCAAGATTCTCAAAGTCTTGAAGTCTTCAAAAAATACCTTCTCAAAAACTGACAAACTTCTTGCCAAATATTTCCTCCTTAAATCATTTTCACAAATATTTTTGGGCTTGTCATCGGATGGCGACGATTGTCCCAATTTTTAGGAGTTTCTTCTTCTTGCAATATTTTACCTCAAACTTTCTCCAAAAACTTCTCTAATGACCACTTCAAATCTTCACTATGGGACCTTTTATTAGGACTCCTATTTCTTCAATCTATTGTTGCAACTCCAATTATAATTTTCTCCAACAAAACCTAGATAATAGCAATCAAATATATCCAAATCTCCAAAACATATAAAATCAAGAAACTTCACTAGTTTTCCTAGTGGTAAAATCTATGCTGAGTCCTAGTCTTTACGAGTTTTTTCTTCAACCATGTGGAAAGACTAGCCAAATAGCAACTTTCAAATCGTGTAATAGAAATCTTCCTATCTCCTATCAATCTCTCCCTTGTGGCTCTGATACCACTGATAGATTTTGAAGCATTACATCTAATCAAAGAACTCAGAAATATAGTTATTGAAACTAATAAGCTAATGAACTAAAGAACAAGGAAGCACATGAGAGACAATGAATAAAGCTTCATCTTATTGCAAGAACTTGTACAAATGAAAATATGGAACTAAGAGTCCATAATATAGATTTTACAAATGACCTTTGATCTCCCTCAAGTGACCCTTGATCTTCTTACATATCAAATAATGTAATATTTTCAAACACTCCCACCCTCTTTTTGATGGTGTATGGTCCATAGCAAAAAAATTTAATCTTCCTATGGTGTCCTACAAGTCCTCTTTATGAAAATATAACCATAAATTATCTCCAACCTTAAATTGATGTGGTACCTAATGCTAGTCATAGCATTGATTATATTTTTTATTTAACTTTTCCAATAGGTCATGGGCCTCTTACTAGATGTGTTGAATCTACTCCACAAAGCTTCTTTTTGTCCATGAGGTGAGTACTCCATGGGTTGCACAAGGAGAGCTACATAAATGGGTTTCAAGGGTTGGAACCCAAAACAAACATGAAATGGGTTATGTTTGATAGAGCTATGCAAAGCTCAATTGTAGCCATGCTTAATGTAGGGGAGGCTCTCATCCTATGTGCATCTCACAAGTTGCGATTACCTTGCCCCTTGCCATGATAGGTTTTTAGGTACACTTTCTACCAATATTGTATTTTTTGTACTTATCCATTGGGTTGTGGAATCTAAGTTCTAAAAGGAGGAAGGAAATAAATTGAGAAGAGGGTAGAAAGTGCTTAATGAAGATAATTGATGGTATTTAAAATTTATTCTGCATTCATTTTTTCACACATCTTGATAATATTTTGTTGTACTTAATCGATTTGCAATTAATCACTATAATGACCCCTATTTTGATGTTTATATTCTATATACAAGATGATGTAACACACTAAGTATACACGTATTTGTCACATCTGTTAATTTAGTTATCAATTATGTACACAAAATTTGGTTGTGCTTGCCATGTCTGACTTGGGAGATAATCTACAAATTACCCTATGAATGTGTAATATCCATACCATATGGTACCAAATCTAAGTCACTCTTCATGTTTAGTTCACTACAACTCCCAAGCATTGCTTATCTTAGTTAAGTTTCATTTTGACCCATCCTATTACCCTAAAAAACCCATATTTTGGGCTTGCATGATCAACAAGAAATATTATCTGATGTTGATGGCTCTAGAGCTGGTCATTAGCTCTCGTGGTGGTGAGGCCAATTGTCTACTAGCCCAAAATCCCATCCATTTTATCACCCCTTTTTCATTTTCTTCTCCTATCATTGTATTTTGAGCTATTTCCCAACAATAATGATAATCATAATGCTCTATACCCCATTGGACCTTAAAATCAATCATGTAATTATTACAAGGTATCTGATCAGAGGGTGAAGCCTTCAATTTAGACTAAGTTGACCATGATTTTGATGGATCTATTGAGTCTATACTTGTGTTTTATATAGTCTCCTTCATTAGGTTCATCCTTTGTTCTCTATGACCTTTAATGTAGAAAGGGTGTAGGCCCTAATTTGGTATTTTAATGCTCTTTCGAGTAGGTGAGATTAACACATGATCATGGTTCAAGATCAGGTATCCTTTTGTCTATCTTAGGAAGGCCTAGGAAAATCATACTCCAAACAAGGGGGGGAGGTAAACAACTACTATATCTTCGATCACAGTTAAATCTAGATGCCCACAAACCATCATTATGACAATATGCAATATCCCCACCTTTTATAATAGCACTTCCTTAAAGTTGACCAATTCTAGTTTTTGTACATCTAGGTTCAATTCCTAACTTTTGCATACTTATAATGGCATGATTGAGGTCTGAAAATTTGGATCCACTACACAATTATGTAGTATATGCTTCTTCAAGAAGAGAAATAAATAGAACAGAGAAAACATGCTTCCTATAAACTTAGAGGAAGAGTTTCCCGTAGGCTCATTGATAGCCTCTAATGTTTTCCCATGGAAATATTAATCATGTTAACCTTGTCAAATGCCAACAAATCTACTGTTAATCGCGTTGACACTAGAACAAATTTTTTGAATAGGTTTTAAAATTGTTGCACTTGTTCTACTCTCTGCTCAACATTTATGGGTTGATTTTAATATTTTCAAGATGATTGGAGGTTGCCTATTTGAATCTCTTCGTCTTTGATCTGGTCCATAGGAGTGAGACTTAATTGTTATGGTATTCCTCATTCTAGCTAGAAGTGACAATATTGGTCGTCATCCAATGTTTCTTTATAGACATATTATTTAATGCCATTACATTCTTTATCAGTGGAAGCCACTGAGAATTGTCGTCCCAAAGGTTTGACTACGTATGGACTTCACTATGAGACAAGAGCCTATTGGGATCTAGAGCATCCATTATTTTTTCCTTTTTTTGGATTGTTATTTTGTCTTATGTGCATTCTGACATTAGTTTATGTTTCCCTTATTTGCATAAGATTTTTTGGCCAATGCGATTATGCAAAATTTTAAATATCAAGAGCATCTAATCCATACTATGTAAGTCACGTTTCCATATCTCTAACCTCTTCAGTCATTTTTTGAATCTAGTTGATTCCTCTGAGAGGTAAAAGGCTGGTTGTCTATAGCATTATACAACGGACATGGTTTAACTACTTGGGAGAGTGATGCAAAACAAGGTCCTATAGATAAAATTATAGGATGAGCTACATCTCTAAGTGGAATTTTGCTAGCCATTATTAACATATTTTTATCTTGAATGGCTTCTTGGAAAATATGAGGGAACCTTTTTTCTTTAGATTGATGAATGAGAATGCTTAGATCAGAATGAAAGGCATAGATGTAATAAAAATATGCTTGAGTTGGGGATGGATGGAAATCCTAAGGAATTCTCCTCCATGTTCTTTTAAATTAGACATTAAAGTCAAATATGCTTTCCTAAGAAGCTTGCTTAATGAATGAGAATTGTGTAAGTGGTAAGAAATGATCTCCTGAGTCATCAAATATATTAATAAGAGCTTCTGCAAAATCAGCCCATGTACAGATGCTTCTATTTTCTAATGATTTATACCACATCAATACTTTTCTTTTGAGAGAAATAACCAACAACCTTATCATCACATATTTAGATACAATTTTATGAATCAATGCTAGGGAAGATGCATCTTGGCAATGTTCAAATGCAGTATTTTTTGTGCCATCAAAGCTAGGTAAGGATCTCAGGGTCATCTTGGATATTTCATGCAAAAGTAGAACATTCAATGGATCTGTATCATCCCAAAGAGGATAATGTTGTTGGGTCATAGAACCATGATGTGATATTGATCCTTCAAGGTTTTTGAGTTATTTCTTACAAATGGAAGTCACCAAATGAACATAATTTCTTTGCTAATGAGGTCAAGACTACCCATAAAATCTTGAATCCTCTGAGAAAAGGTCTAATTGTTGGACATTTTGAGCTCATTTAGTTGTCATTGATGTCAAGGTGGAAAGTTGTCATTGATGTCAAAGTGAACACATGAATATGTCATTAATACCATGGAGTACACCATCATTGACACCAGGAGCAATGCAAAGAGTTGAAGAAAAGTTGTCAAAATATTATTTTATAAGGGTTTTTATTAAAACCATGGTGGCAAAATAATTTTCATCAAATCAGTGGAGTACAAATAAAGGTTTAAATTTTATCTCAAGGAGGCTTTAATTTTTATTAAAGTCAAAGGTTTATAAATATAATTTATAAAATTTAAATTCTTTTAGAATTTAAATAATTTATAATTTATAAAGGTTATAAAAGCATCGACGTCATCAAATTTTGTGGAGCACCGACGTCTAAATCAAATGGTGAATTTTGTGTATAAATACCATGCCAAAGGGTATTCAAACTTTATCCTTCTTCGATTAATTCAAGTGACCGAGAAAAGTGTATTTCGTGCAATCGTTGAGGAAGAAGATAATTTTTTTTTTTTAATCTTTTAGTGCCATGAAGAAGACGAATCAGGAGGGCTTAAGGCCTCACTCCCATTGTACAGTGTGGTCCATTGACAACGCATGTTTCGCAAGAGCATTGAAAGTGGAAGTGACCACAATCGATTCACATGGAGGATGTTGGCATGTTTGTCTTGAGCGCCAAGGTATAAATATTTTGGCACACACTTTTTAGAGCGCCAAGCTTGGGAAAGAGCACATAGTGCTCTTAGCCTCCCAAGTGTGCATCTAGCACACACGGTGGTCAAGCCCACGGCTAGGGTGCACGAGGAGGAAGTGGTTGTGGGTTCGAATCCCACTAGTGGCAAAGGTACTTTTAATTAAATATTTTATTTTGCCTAATGTTTTCTTAAGGTGTTATTTGGAGTTATAAGGATATATGAAAGGTTGCTTGCTTGGTAATTGATTTATGTTATTGGAGTTATAAGGAAAGTGGATTTGATTTTTTCCAAAGTTCTTTTTGCTATTAAATCTAATTAAAGATGTTTTTGAGTTAATTTTGGTGGATGTTAAATTTATTTTAATTGGAATATTATAAGGTGTTATTGGATAAATATTTTATGTATGTTGATGGTTGTTTTGAAATGTGGAGTGATAAGGTGTAATTGATTTTTTGCATTACATTGTGAGAGAGATTTATCTTCTAACCTCTTTGAGTTTGGCATAGAAGTGGTTGTGATTGTGATAGATATTTGAGGTTCTTTCATCATCAAGAAAAGGTATGAGCACATTCTTCCATAGTTGAGTTGATTGATTGGTTTTTTGAAAATAAGTTTGGAGTGAAAAGGATTTGATTAGGATTTCCTATTGAGTGTGTTGAGTTAATGCTTCAAGGTTTTCTGGAATAAAGGATTGTTTTATAAGCATTGTTGTTGAAGCCATTGGTTGTGTGAAGAACTTGAATTAGGGTTTGAGTATCATTGCTATGTGAAGATTGTCTTATAATAATTATTGTTGAAGTGAGTTGTTGAGCAAAGAGCTTGAACTAGAGTTTGAAAAGAACATGAGTATCATTGTTATGTGAGATTTTTTGTTGAGCATTGTTGGAAACATTTTGAGTTGGTGTTTATATGCTTGGACTAAGGTTTTTGAGTAAGGATTATTTCATTGAGTGTGTGGTTGAGTATAGTTGGTTGAGCCTAGTCAAGTGGGTGTGTGAAGTGACTGTTCAAGTTCCATAAAACAAACTATTCTATATTATGAATTGATTTGAGAAAGTGATTGTGCATTTAGTTGAATTTGAAGCATATTGAGTCTCTAACAATTCTCCGTATGTTTCTAAGAGAGTGATTGAAAGTGATTGAGCATTGTGATGAGTATAGAGCATATTGAGTCTCTAACAATTCTCTTTATATTTCTATGATATTGGACAAGTTCTAGTGTGGACTTGTTGAGCAGTTTAGAGGTAATTCTTTGAGAAGACTTGTGTACATATTTGGGTAACCTTTTGTGGAAGCTTACATTACATATTGAGAGTAGATCTGGATAAGTTCTTGAGAGGAATTATTGAGCAGATTTGGACAAGTTCTAGAGAGGACTTGTGGAGCAGATTTGAGCAAGTTTGAGAGAGGACTTGTGGAGCAGATTTGGACAAGTTCTAGAGAGGACTTGTGGAGTAGATTTAAGCAAGTTCTAGAGAGGACTTGTGGAGCAGATTTAAGAAAGTTCTAGAGAGGAATTGTGGAGTAGATTTGAACAAGTTATAGAGAGGACTTGTGGAAAAATTAGTGTAAGATTTTGTGAAAGCTTACAAGGTAGATTTGAGACAAGTATTTAAGAAGACTTGAGAGCAAAGTTGATTGATTTTTTAAAACCTTGAGTTAAGGTTTGGGGCAGATCCAGCAAAGTTGATTCAAGCCTTGAGTTAAGTCTTGAGGATCGAGGATAGATTTTTACTAGATTGAAGGACTATGTTTAGTACAAATTTGAGGATAGCATTTGGTGCATATTTGAGGATAGGTTTGTGTCAGACCAGAGACAGATATTGAGCAGAGTTGTGCTAGATCTACGGATGATTTTTAGTACATATTTGAGACAAAGTTGAGTGAGGTGATAGAGTATAGAGGACAATAGTCTCCAGTGGATATATCCATTAGCTAGGGTAGTGAGGACATGTCTTCTAAGTGGGGACAAGAGTCTTCAGTGGAGAGAGATCCACAAGCCAATGCAGCGGAGGCAATATTTCTTCTAAAAGATCACCAATCAGAGCAAGAGGAGAAAGGTTTTCTCCTATGGATAGAGATCCAAAAACTTGATTTAGGGGATTGGTATCTCCTTTGGATAGAGGTCCATAAGTATTGTAATAGGGAAAGGATTTTCCAAGAGATTGATTGAGAAAAATTTAGTGAAAATTTTTCTCTGTGGAGTAGCCCACATTGGGTGAACCACGTTAAATTGGTGTCTCTATTGTGTGTGATAATTTGTGCATTGCTTTGGTTATTGCTATTGATATTGCCATTGATTATATTGATTAATACTATTTTTAAAAGAAAAGTGAAAAGTGATCTTATACTTTTCACCCCCCTCTCAGTATAAGCTTGTGTTCTTCAATTGGTATCAAAGATGGTTCCTTCAAAAAAGGTTTAATAGCTTGAAGGAAGATCTTACAAGAACACAAATGGAAAAGAAAGACAAAAGTAGAACCATGAGATACAAGAAGAAAAGAACACACATGGTCATGAAAGAAAAAGAAGATGAATTCAATATTGTTGTTTTGGGAGGAAGAATGGAAATAGATTCAAGAGATGAATCAAGCAATGGAGAAATAACCAAGTTGATAAATTTTTGTACCAAATGTAGGAATACAGGTCACCATGCAACTTATTGTCCACAAGAAGGTGAAGAATGCTTTGTTTGTGGTCAACTCGATCATGATGCAAGATATTATCATGGGTTCAATAGTAGTGAAGATGAAATGGATCTAAATTATAATAGGGACAATCAAAATAGGTATGAATAAGAAACTCTACTTTCAATAATAGAAGAAAAATGAGATGCTCCTATAGAAGATCAAAGAAATAAAGAAAAGGAAGATTCATAAAAAGAAAAATACGAAGCCACTCTTAAGGAAATTGATATATTGAAAAGAGATAATTTAGAATTGAAGGCTCAAATACAAGAAGATGAGAAATATAAGAAAAAGCTTCTATAAGATCTCTCTGACTTGAGAGATAAGGTTGAAAAGGCAAGGAGAGCTGAAAATGATATGGTCGAACAATCAAAGGTAAAAGAGCAAGAATGTAAAAGACTTAGTGTTGATCTCAGAGAGTTAAAAAAGGAGAATTCAGGATTAAGAATTCAAGCTCAAGAAGATGAGAAAGCAAAAGCAAAGTTTCTACAGGAACTCATCAACTTCAAAATCAAGGTTTAAGAGGCAAGAAAATTTGAAGAAGGTAAGGCAAGAAATGAGGCAGTATTTGCAAATTATTGATCCTTTTCGATATAAAGGAGTAGCAAATCGAATAATAGATATTACACGGATCAATTTGAACATTAATGAATTGTTGGTGATAGAGTATTTTTCCCATCAAGCTTAAATTAGGAATGAAAATGAAGGATTCCTAGGGACTTGAACAATTTTTTCCTTCTCCCCTCTCTCTCCCTTCCCTCCCTCCAAGTAGAAAAATATATAGAATTGTTCCATTGTTGGGTTCAATCTATATTTGTATTATCCCCCTGTAGGTTATATTACAATCTTAAATTAGAAGAATCAAATGAGAAGAAAAGAGGATAAAGGTAAAGAACACTGCTTTCTAATGTAGAAATACTTCCACCCTAGAATTAACCACCTCAAAATAAGGTTGGGGAGGGGCTAAGCTAAGAGGCTCATTCTTAGCCCCGAGCCCCAAAGGTTACCCTTTGCCATTGATGTCAAAGGGGAAGATATTTGAGTAAGGGGAAGAGATTTGGTATTTGAGAAAAGAGGAGAGAGCATTTAGCTAGGGGGAGCAATGTCCCAAGGGGAGCAAAACACAGGAAAGGTCAAATTTTTGATAAAAATAATTTGGTTTACCATCAATGACAAAGGGAGAGATTGTTGGACATTTTGAGATCATTTAGTTGTCATTGATGTCAAGGTGAGAAGTTTTCATTGATTCCAAAGTGAACACATGAAGCTGTCATTAATACCATGGAGTACACCATCATTGACACCAGAAGCAATGCAAAGAGTTGAAGAAAAGTTGTCAAAATATTATTTTATAAGGTTTTTTATTAAAACCATGGTGGCAGAATAATTTTCTTCAAATTAGTGGAGTACAAATAAAGGTTTAAATTTTATCTCAAGGAGGCTTTAATTTTTATTACAGTAAAAAGTTTATAAATATAATTTATAAAATTTAAATTCTTTTAGAATTTAAATAATTTATAAATTATAAAGGTTATAAAAGCATCGACATCATCAAATTTTGTGGAGCGTCGACGTCTAAATAAAATGGTGAATTTCATGTATAAATACCATGCCAAAGGGCATTCAAACTTTATCCTTCTTTGATTAATTCAAGCGACCAAGCAAAGTGTATTTCGTGCAATCGTTGAGGAAGAAGACAAAAAATGTTTTATCTTTTAGTGCCAGGAAAAAGACAGATCGAGAGGTCTTAAGGCCTCACTCTCATTGGACAGTGTGGTCCATTGGCAGTGTGCATTTTGTGAGAGCGTTGGGATTGGAAATGAGCATGATTGATTTGCATGGAGGATGTTGGTGTGTTTGTCTTGAGCTCCAAAGTGGAAATATTTTGGCACGCACTTTTTAGAGCACCAGGCTTGGGAAAGAGCACATAGTGCTCTTAGCCTCCCAAGTGTGCATCTAGCACACACGATGGTCAAGCCCGCGACTAGGGTGCACAAGGAGGAAGTGGTTGTGGGTTCGAATCCCACTAGTGGCAAAGGTACTTTTAATTAAATATTTTATTTTGCCTAATGTTTTCTTAAGGTGTTATTTGGAGTTATAAGGATATATGAAAGGTTGCTTGCTTGGTAATTGATTTATGTTATTGGAGTTATAAGGAAAGTGGATTTTTGCCAAAGTTCTTTTTGCTATTAAATCTAATTAAAGAGTTTTTTGAGTTAATTTTGGTGGATGTTAAATTTATTTTAATTGGGATATTATAAGGTGTTATTGGATAAATATTTTATGTATGTTGATGGTTGTTTTGAAAGGTGGAGTGATAAGGTGTAATTGAGTTTTTGCATTACATTGTGAGAGAGATTTATCTTCTAACCTCTTTGAGTTTAGCATATAAGTGGTTGTGATTGTGACAGATATTTGAGGTTCTTTCATCATCAAGAAAAGGTATGAGCACATTCTTCCATAGTTGATTTGATTAAATTGGCTTTCTAAAAATAAGTTTGGAGTAAAAAATATTTGATTATAATTTCCTATTGAGTGTGTTGAGTTAATGCTTCAAGGTTTTTTGAAATAAAGGATTTTTTTATAAGCATTGTTGTTGAAGCCACTGGTTGTGTGAAGAACATGAATTAGGGTTTGAGTATCATTGTTATGTGAATATTGTATTATAAGCATTGTTGTTGAAGTAAGTTGTTGAGCAAAGAACTTGAACTAGGGTTTGAAAATAACATTAGTATCATTGTTGGAAACATTTTGAGTTGGTGTTTATGTGCTTGGACTAGGGTTTGTGAGCAAGGATTATTTCATTGAGTGTGTGGTTGAGTAGAGTTGGTTGAGCCTAGTAAAGTGGGTGTGTGAAGTGACTGTTCAAGTTCCATAAAACAAACTATTCTATATTATGAATTGATTTGAGAAAGTGATTGAGCATTGAGTTGAATTTGAAGCATATTGAGTCTCTAGCAATTCTTTGTATGTTTCTAAGAGAGTGATTGAAAGTGATTGAGAATTGTGATGAGTATAGAGCATATTGAGTCTCTAACAATTATCCTTATATTTCTATGAGATTGGACAAGTTCTAGTGTGGACTTGTTGAGCAGTTTAGAGGTAAGTCTTTGAGAAGACTTGTGTACATATTTGGGTAACCTTTTGTGGAAGCTTACATTACATATTGAGAGTAGATATGGATAAGTTCTTGAAAGGACTTATTGAGCAGATTTGGACAAGTTCTAGAGAGGACTTGTGGAGCAGATTTGAGCAAGTTCTAGAGAGGACTTGTGGAGCAGATTTGGACAAGTTCTAGAGAGGACTTGTGGAGTATATTTAAGCAAGTTCAAGAGAGGACTTGTGGAGCAAATTTAAGAAAGTTCTAGAGAGGACTTGTGGAGAAGATTTGAACAAGTTCTAGAGAGGACTTATGGACAAATTAGTGTGAGATTTTGTGGAAGCTTACAAGGTATATTTGAGACAAGTATTTAAGAAGACTTGAGAGCAAAGTTGATTGATTTGTTAAAACCTTGAGTTAAGGTTTGGGGCAGATCCAACAGAGTTGATTCAAGCCTTGAGTTAAGTCTTGAGGACAAAGATCGAGGATAGATTTTTACAAGATTGAAGGACTATGTTTAGTACAAATTTGAGGATAGAGTTTGGTGCAGATTTGAGGATAGGTTTGTGTCAGACCAGAGACAAAGATTGAGCAGAGTTGTGCTAGATCTATGGATGATTTTTAGTACATATTTGAGACAGAGTTGAGTGCAATATTTGGATGTGATAGAGTGTAGAGGACAATAGTCTCCAGTGGATATATATCCATTAGCCAAGGTAGTGAGGATGTGTCTTCTAAGTGGGGACAAGAGTCTTTAGTGGAGAGAGATCCACAAGCTAGTGCAGCAAAGGCAGTATTTCTTCTAGAAGATCACCAGTCAGAGCAAGAGGAGAAAGGATTTCTCTTATGGATATAGATCCACAAATTTGATTTAGGGGATTGGTATCTCCTTTGGACAGAGGTCCATAAGTATTGTAATAGGGAAAGGATTTTCCAAGATATTGATTGAGAAAAATTTAGTGAAAAATTTTCTCTGTGGAGTAGCCCACATTGGGTGAACCACGTTAGCTTGTGTTCTTCACTAATTACAATTTCAAAGGCAAATTATCATAGATTTGGGTTTCTATTTGCACGAAGTCGCCAGGTGATTGAAATAATATTGCTTAAAATAGAGTCTCACCAAACTCTAATTTATCCAAATAGTGGGATTACATCCCACCGGACGTGACAACAACTATTGGTCTAGAAATTTGCCTATGGAAAGGGTTATGCACCCTCAAATGTCATGACCCTCCCTGATGGTGCTTTAATACTCAATTTTGTGCAATTAAGAAACTATGTTATGTTAGTAGATATTGAAGAGCATGATACTGCTAACAAATTGTCAATGTGTAGGATCAGGTACACTCGTAAGTGGAAGAATTTGGGTCATCCACCAAATGCGAGGGTACTTAAGGTTGGGAAAATGATGATAAGGCTACTCGAAGGTAATATTGATGGATACTTTCATATAGGCATGCATTTGGTAAAGTGATAATCATCAATAACTAGTCACATTGATCCCCAAATCGATAGCTTAGTAGCTATCGTAAGTTCTAGAGGCTGAGACAGGTGACTAAATTGATGGAAAGATTCCCCTCTTTGTCTGTTGCACATGCTTGATTATCTTTTACTTCAACACTATTTGTCTTAATGATTTGGGAAGTATGGATAGATAGGTTGTCTTCATAACTCCTTGTATGTTTAGGAAAATAGTGTGATAAAGTAAATGTTTTATTTTAAATGATAGTAAGTTTCATTTAAAATTTATAAATGTTTTATTTGAAAAGATAGTAAGTTTCATTTAAAATTTATAAATGCTTAATTTTAAATGATAGAAAGGTTCATTTAAAAATTAATGAAGTTGTATTTTAAATACCAATATATTTCATTTGATAGAGTAGATGCTCTAATATAAATGATAATATAACTTCAAAAAAAATAATGGACTATTTAAATGATGAATGAGTTTCATTATAAATAGAAACTAACCATTATTTTTAGATGATAAAGTAAATATCATTATTAGTTGTTTTATTTCTTTAATAAAATGATAGTATAATATTTGTTTACTTTAAACAACAATGTTGATTTTATTTCATGGGAAACTACCCAAGATATCATTTTAATATTGTTAAATAAAGAAAGAGTTCTTAGTCGACTGAGTTGAGTGAAGAACTGGAAACTTTGTGTGGTCGACGTCAGGGATTTTCACGCCTAACAAAATATGGGTGAAAGGCTTAAAGGAAAGGAGGTAATATTTCCCTATGGTAGGTAAGGATGAGACAAGATTTATGTTTGGCATAGGAGCACATTGATGAGGCGATGAGGGCATCGAAGGGAACGTGGTACCTTATGGAAGGAGGAAAATCCTAAAGGGGAATAGTGTTGTGGGGATATCACTCTCACTGGAAAAGAATAGAGGAGCTTCGTGTAGCTTGAGGGAAAGACTAGAACTCACAGTCACACCATACAAAGACCATCCCTAAGAAGGGAAGAACCTTGTCGACTTCGAAGGATTTCAGGTTGGTGGATTGCCTAAACCTTGTTTTGTCATGGTTCAAATGAATAAGCCTAGTCGTTGGCTGGGAATCACCTCCTCTTTATAAGCTATGTGGGCTGGACGTTTGTCCATGCCAGGTCAAGAGAACTTATCTTTGTGTGCCTCTAGTTGGTTTATTTCATTTGGTGGAGTAGGTCGGGTTGCTTTGATTTAGTTTGTCAATCCTTTCCATGTTTAAAGTGGTTAGTCGTCCTCCCTAACCATTTTCTAGGATGTTGTGTTCGATTGTGCTTGATGTTAGAGTAGAACCACCTATTTTGGTTGAGTTCATTACCGTTTGCGATGATATCGTGCAGTGTTCCTTGTTAGTTATGATGTCATGCAGTGCTTTAGTAAGTGTGTTATCTCTATTAGCGATGAGGTCGCGTAATGCTTTTGGAAGTGTATTACCATTGCTAGCGATGATGTTGCATGGGATAGCAACAGTTGGCTGGTGCCAATAGTAACCAATGTCCTTTTAAGGTATATCTATCATGTGCTATGATAGGATAAACCCCCCTTCATCTTAGGAAGTACCTTCCCCTTCGCAGTTGGCTGAAGTGGATTCAAACCATGATTGGCGGGTTTCACCATACACCTTGGGGAATATAGAGGAATGGGTCCTTTATTATCAACCTATGCTAAGTATAGATGTCGTCCACCATGTACTCTTCTTTTGCATCTTGTGCTGAGTAACCTGTTGTGTCCCTTGCGGTCTAGCACTGGTTGTTTAGTGAGACTACCCTCTCAAGGTAGAAGTGGACATTGTTAAGTCATCAGATGGATAGTTAATTAAAGAATGACTTCTTGGAAGTTGAATTATTTGATTAATGTAGAAGAGACTTTATAATTAATTGGATATTGAATTATTTGATTAATGTAGAAGAGACTTTATAATTAATTGGATATTGAAGTATTTGATTAATGTAAAGAGACTTTATGATTAATTAATATGGAATTATTTGGTTAATGAGAAAAGTAGACCATATGACTTTGTAATTAATCAAATAGGGATTTATTTGATTAATGTAAGGAAAGGGTTTATTTATGGATTAAAGTAGTTGGCTTTAATTTGATAAATAAATATGAAATTGGTTTGTTTTGTAAATTAAGGGTATGGGACTTTAATTTATGAAATGAAAAGGAAAGGGTTTGTTTATGGATTAAAGTAGTTGGATTTAATTTGATAAATAAATATGAAATTGGTTTTTTTTAAATTAAGGGTATGGAACTTTAATTTATGAAATGAAAAGGAAAGGGTTTATTTATGGATTAAAGTAGTTGGCTTTAATTAAATAAATAAATATGAAATAGGTTTTTTTTTATAAATTAAGGGTATGGAACTTTAATTTATGAAATGAAAAGGAAAGGTTTATTTATGGATTAAAGTAGTTGGCTTTAATTTGATAAATAAATATGAAAATGGTTTGTTTTGTAAATTAAGGGTATGGGACTTTAATTTATGAAATTAAAAGGAAAGGGTTTATTTATGGATTAAAGTAGTTGGCTTTAATTTGATAAATAAATATGAAAATGGTTTGTTTTGTAAATTAAGGGTATGAGACTTTAATTTATGAAATGAAAAGGAAAGGGTTTATTTATGGATTAAAGTAGTTGGCTTTAATTTGATAAATAAATATGAAATTGGTTTGTTTTGTAAATTAAGGGTATGAGACTTTAATTTATGAAATGAAAAGGAAAGGGTTTATTTATGGATTAAAGTAGTTGGCTTTAATTTGATAAATAAATATGAAATTGGTTTGTTTTGTAAATTAAAGGTATGGTACTTTAATTTATGAAAAAAGGAAAGGGTTTATTTATGGATTAAAGTAATTGGCTTTAATTTGATAAATAAATATAAAATTGGTTTATTTTGCAAATTAAGGGTATGGGACTTTAATTTATGAAATGAAAATGAAAGGGTTTATTTATGGATTAAAGTAGTTGGCTTTAATTTGATAAATAAATATGAACCTAGATTATTTGGCAATTAAGGGTATGAGACTTTGATTGTTGAATAAGGGTTGAGTCATTTATTGCAAGTAAAGCCAGTAATCTTATGTATTATTGAAACACTCTCATAGGTGGTTGAGAGGAGAAATAGAAAGAGTAGTTTCTATTATATCAACTATGCATTAGATAGTTGGATTGCTTGGGTTGATTGTATAGTTGTAATTTGGTAATAAAATGAGTAAATGCATTTAGAAGCATGTCTATTTTGAACTATGAGTGTCCTAATCCCCTACTATGGAAGAGCAGGGGACCAAAGTTACATATGGACCAATGCACAAGTTTTCTCTCTACTTTACATATTGTTTATTTATACAAATAGATTAGATGTGTGGGGAGTTTTGCCTAATAAAATTGGTGTAATGTATTATTTAAAGGTATAGAGGATACCATACACATTTATGTAATAAATGACCCATGTGGAAAATGCACCTTTGTATTTTATTTGATATTGTGAATGTATCTAAATCCTTTCTATTGCATGTTTATTCTTCAATTATTGTTCCATGTTTCTAGATATCTTTTGCATGTTTAATGGATTATGTTTTGTTAGATTTAGTATCTAGATTTATCTTTATTCTCTTGTTTGAATATCTTTTTATAAGAATTCAATAGTAAGTTATAGGGTGAACTTAGAGGATAACCTAAGGGCTTGAGACCCCCTTAGGTAGAATGGTAACTAGGTTTATAGAAGATCATACCTGAGGTAAGATATCTTGTCAAAGGACAAGATTGATAGCTTAACTCGTAGTACACATAACATACCTACGCATAATAGCTTGCGTAGAATATGGAGATGTGTGTACACCTTCTAATGATTGAAGGTGGTAAGTCTAGCTCATTGAGGATGATGATATGGATGGAATTATGTGCATGACATAAGATATGCCTACGCATAAGGGACTTGCATGAGGGGAATCTTGTGTGGTATAGTTCTTGAGAAAATTAGGGGTTTTTTTAAACATTAATTTAATCTAAGGTTGGTTAGGGGTTTATGAATCCTTCTCCTTAGTAAAAAAAAATATTTCTATTTCTATGTGTTTCTTGTTTCTTGAATTTTGGGTTGTTACATCAAATAACTAAAGAGTTATTCTACAATGGCTATATATTACTCCATAGAGGGATATAACTTTCATAGCATTCATAGTGAGTAGAGAGTGTTAATATAATTATTGTGAGAGAGTGTTATGATACATTTGTAAGATGAAAAGTAATAAATATTGCATACATTTGAGCAACTAATATTGTAAGTTGTGCTACATGCTTTGTACATGTATGATTTAGGCTATTACATTTATATTTTTGCATATTAATGAATTTTAGTTGATATATTATAAGTCTTGATTTACATATTAGTTGGCTCATATTATTCTTATTTATATCATAAATTTGATCCTGAGTTTACATTAATATTAATGTTGCAAAAGCCATCAAAGGTAGCCATGTAAATTAAAAGATAGCCTAATATTAAAAAGGGCCTAATAATATTATTTAGAAAGGTGCCCCTTCTTTTATAGAAATAACAATTACCAAACTTCGGCCCGACATTTTTCCTTTCTTACATATGTACTGAGGATGCTCATATGATGGAAAGATATGATAAGGAATTGATTATAATAAGATATAAAATTATATATATATATATATATATATATATATATATATATATATATATATATATATATATATATATATATATATATATATATATATATATATATATATATATATATATATATATATATATATATATATATATAAGGGGCCACCTTTGTAAAAAAATCACATGGCCATATTTTTGTGTAATTATAATATTATGGCCACATTTTTATTAATGATGTAAAACTTCCACCTTCATGGCTTTCTAAATTCCTTCCATATCATTGGACATGTGGAGGAAAATCTAGTATGTAAATATGTATGTGGCCTTCCAATCACATGTATCTCTAGCTATTTCTAGTCATCCTTGCAATGAAATTAAACAGGCTGGAGTTTGCTACTTGTTGTTCTTTTTGTTGTATGTGGGTGTGGATACCATATCATCCAAGGAAACTTAAATGTGAATTCCTTCTATAAATATAAGTCATGGGTTCCATTGTAAACATATTTTGGCCATGAGAGAATCAGGTCTACAGTTTTTAAGTTCCAAATTGTAATTGCTCATTTTGAAAATAATAAGATATTATGTAAGGCATTTTGATTTTCAATTGTGCAATTGCTCTTTTGGATTGTAGAATGTGTGATAATTGTGGCAACACCCTTTTTCCTCTTCGTATTCCTTGTTATTTCTATTTCATACATGCGAGAAATATTTTTGATATTCGATGTTCTCATGTGTTTATTGATCACACACTCTCCATGCTATGGCTATGGCTATATTTTAGGTTTTTGTAACTTGATTTAATCTCTCACACCCTAACCTTTAATAATTTAATTTTATGTATTTAATTTTATATTTACTCTTTTCACTTAGATTAGATTAATTAGATTAATTTAACAATGATAGTGGGAAGCTAGCCTAAATCCAGAGGTTGAAGGGGGCATGATCTTCCTTCTTCCAATTGTTGAAACAAAATTATGGGTGCAATAGAAGTTAGACCTTTCCACAGTTCAAAAGTCTTTTGCATGCCCAATGATGCCAAGGGATTGATTTCCATGATAAAATCAAGCTTTGTCCTTTATTTTAAAATTTTAATTTATATATATATATATATATATATATATATTTTTTTTTTTTTACATGTTATTTTCTTAGTGCTTTGTGAATGGCAACTTCGTTTAGAACTTTAGCAAAATAATTTTCTTACAAGGTGGCATCAAGGTTTCCCAAAATACACCAAATTCCTTGATTTTTGGCATAAATTTTGTATTTTTCACTGGTAAGAAAAGATTTGTTAAAACTCAGATAATTTTTATAAAGTCTTCATCCAAAGAGAATTTCACTCCATGTTGGATGATTCACTTCTCTAGAAGGGAATCACTTCAAAAAATGACAAGTAAATTTAGGAAAGTGATTTGATCAAAAATTGAAAAGTAAACCATCCAAAATTTAGAAGTGGTTTTCTTGGAAAAGGAAATATTTTATGTCTTCAAGAGAGCAATTCACTCTAAATTTGGAAGTGAATCACTCTAATTTTTCATCACAAAAATTCCAAGTGTTTTCAAAGTAATTTGTTCCACATAATGGAATGATTTGCTCTCTTATTAAAAATTTTCATTTTTAATCTAGAGACTTTATATGTGTAGGTATGTACACAAGACAACCAAGGATTATGAATATGCACTCAAAGATACAAAAATTATGCAAAGATATCCATCCTATTAAATTGATCGTTTATCAAATGAGGAACATGAAAGAGAAAAATAAGCAACTTGTCACATAGAAGAGATTTTAGTGACTAAAAATCTAAATCCATTAAAGGGTCAAATGGCTAATTCAACTAATCAAAGTGAAAAATATACATCTTCTTCCTCTTCAAAAGGGTTAAATTTTTTAAATCATTCTCTAGTTTTTTATTATGATTTTCTTAGTACCATTCAAGCTTTTGCTTCCATGGTACCTACAATTATGAAAAGAACCTCTTCTTCTCATGTGAATATTTTACCTCAAAATTCTTAGTTCTAAGTTATACTAAGCTAATAAATTTAGTGCCAAAGATAATTCTAACTATGATTACAAAGAGTATTGACAAAGCATTCATTAAATGAAACATGGAAATACAAAATAATAGTAATTGCAAGAATTCAATAAAAGTAATATTACTATCATTGGCCACTTCAAAGGGGAAACCTCCTTACAAAATATGAAATTTCTTCACTAATCCCATGAGGGTTACATCATTCCTCTTTTATATTATTTACAAACATCATTCTTGACATTCTATGACAATATTCTTGACTACATATTCTATGACAATTACATTCATGATTCCAAAGTGGTTACATACATGATTCTATGATACACACTCCTACCTATATCTAACTTAATACATGGCCTACTTCTAACTTAATACGTGGTCCATATTACATACAATAGCATATAACCTATGAGTTACAATTTTGGGGTATGTATCATGGTACCCCCCTTAGATAATCTTTGTCCTCAAAGTTGAAATGTTGGAAACTACTACGAAAACTCCTACAACGGCTCCCATTTGGAATATTTTGGTTGCAACCCCAACCACTACATAAGCACTTCAGTGATATCCTAGGAGTGAATATGTCAAGTCCTATGATCCAAAATGATTTTATATTGCAAAATAATAGATCCTTCTTCATCTAATTCAAGTAGGACTATTTGTACTTGGGTATGCATTCCCACCATCTCCTTTAAACAAGATACATGAAACAATTGGTGAATCTTGAATGTAGTCAATAGCTCCAATTTGTAAGCAATATACCCTATCTACTAAAGTACCTTGTAGGTTCCATAAAATTTAGGTTCTAGCTTGCGTTGACCCTTTTGTTTTAGGAAAACATGCTTGTAGGGTTGAAGATGAAGAAAGACCATGTCACCTTCTACAAATGTCCTCTTGATCTTGTGTTTATCTGCCTACTATTTCATGTATATTTGGATGGTTGTCAAATTTTGTTAGAGAAGCTAAGACAACCTACCTACGAATAAGGAATGTGTCAACTAATTCAACCTTTGAGTTGCATGGCAAGTAAGAAGTAAGTGTTCAAGGTGGTTGACCATATATTGCCTCATATGGCATCATCCTTGTGGCTACATGAAAAGTGGTATTGCACCACCATTATATTAAGGGAATCCATTGACTCCACTTGGATTAGTTATTAGAGAAAAAACATCAAAAATATGTATTGAGGCATTTAATTACCACCTCTATCTGGCCATCAGTATGTGGATTGTAGGATGTGTTGCATTTCAATTATGTTCCCTAGTTGTAATGGACCTCCTCCTAAAATTTACTAGTGAACACCTTGGAGTGATAATTTACTATGGAATATGGGATTCTATGGAGCTAAAAGATCTAATCCATGAAAATTTTTAGCATTATCCATATAGTATATGGATAACCTAGGAAGCAAAAGTGAGCATAATTGGTCAATCTATCCATAATCACTATAACAATAGATTTTCATTGGATAGAGGGAGCCCTTCAATGAATTCCATAGAAATATTTTTCCATGGTGATTTTAAAATTGGTAAATGTTGAAGCAACCCTAGGGTATTGATTATTTTCCCTTTTTAAGCTAGAAGGTATCACAAGCATCCACAAACTATTTTACATCAAACTATATTATAGGCTAGTAAAAGTTGTATTTAACTCATTCATAGGTTTGCAAGAAGCTCATGTGTCCCGTTATTGGGTAAGAGTGGAGCTTTATCAAAATCTAGCATTTGAGTTTTGAAGTGGATGGGATAACAACTTGATGCTTGTTTTGTAATTCCCCCTGCTTCCATGAATAATTTGGATAGTCCCATAGTCCCTTACCACTGTTTGAATATCCTAAATGATTTTTACAAGTGTGGTATCATCTTGCCATTCTAAATTAAGTTTCTATAGCCAATCAACTCGGAGGATTGATACTACATAGAGGGTATCTCATATTCTTGGTAATCTAGAAATGTTGTTGATGGCCATATTTTTTCCTTTATGATAAACAATATCATAGTCATCTACTAAGAACATAGTGACCTATTTATATTTCTCAATGGAAGAAATCCTCTAATACAAGAGATACTTGAGGCTAATTATTCATCTTGATGGTGAAGTGTTGATCTAACAAGTATGGAAGTATGGTCACCAATGGAGGACTACAAAGATGATATTTATTATCTCCTTCTCATAAGTGGATTGGGAAATATTCCATCCTGATAAGACCTTACTTATGAATACAAGTGGTTGACCTTCCTACACAAGTACAACCCCCAACCCTACTCCTAAGGCATCACTTTCTATTAAAAATATTTTGAAAAAATTAGGGATTTCTAAGCCTAGTGTGTGGCACATAGAATTCTTCAAAGTCAAGAATATCTTCTTGGCTATGTTATTCCATGTAAATGCATCCTTACAAAGCATAGTTTTCAAAGGTGATATAAATTTTCCATAATTGATAAACTTTTGGTAGTACCTTGTGAGGTTGAGAAATCCCCGAAGGCTTTTCAATGTTTGGGTTTTGGGCCACTTCTTTGTGGCTTCAATATTTTCTAGGTCAAGAAATACACCATATCTAGCCATAATGTGCCCTAAATACTCCACCTCAATTACTCCAAAGGTGAACTTATATTGTTTGACATACAACTAATTTTGTTGTAGAAGTTCTAACACCTATTACACATGTTGAAAGTCCTCTTCCTATATATTTTTATACCAATATGTCATCAAAAACCAATGCAAAATTTCATATATATGGTTTAAAAACCATGTTCATAAATCCTTGGAAAGTATATGGTGCATTGGTGAGACCAAAGGGCATAACCCAGAACTCGTAGTGCCCCTCATGAATTCTAAAAGTTGTTTTGGTTGTCCACCTTATGAACACAAATATAGTGGTACCCTAACCTAAGGTTCAATTTGGTATTTTATTGAGCACCATGTAGTTCATACAAGTCATCAATCAAAAGGATGGGAACTTATCCTTGATGGTGATATTATTTTCATGAAATTCCACACAAATTCTCCATGATTCATATTTCTTTCTTACCAATAATATTGGTGCTAATAAAGGGCTCAATATTAGACAGATTAGGTTTGCTTCTAATAGTTCACCACCTGCTCAATCTCATTCTTCTGGTGATATAAGTACCTATGCATCCAAATTTTTAGAGGCTAACTCACCAGTACCAATTTTATTATATGGTCTTCTAGCCAACTAAGAGATAACTATTTAGGCACATTGAAGACCCTTCGATTCTTAGTTAGAATGGCTAACAATTTTGAAGGCATATTTTCATCTTGTACAGCACATAGCTGCATTTGGAAAAATCTACCTACTATTTCCCTATGATCTTTCTTAATCAGTCTTTGCATTTTATGGAACATTATTACTTTGGGTTTCCCTCTTTTACTCCTTGAATATAGTGTGTTCTATCATTAATATTTAACTACATCTAAATTTTTGATAAGTCCCACAACACTGATCCCAAATTTCTTAGCCAAGAGAAGCCCAATACCATGTCCACTCCACCCAATGGGACTATGTAGAAATTTTTCTAACATTGATAGTTTCCTATGGATAGGTATGCATTTTGACACCTCCCATTACATGTCATAATATCCCCATTAGCAATTTTTACCTTGATTTGATCATGGACATAGATGAAATAATCTATCTTTTTGGCTACATTGCAGTCAATAAAATTATCTTTGCTACCCTAGTCTAATAATATCAAAACCTTATGCCCTTTGAGAAATTTTTGGACCTTCATGCACTAGGATGTCAATATTTCTAAAATAGAAATAAAGGGTGGTAATTTCTTCTACAAGACTATCAATGGAAGGTTCTACATTCATTGATTCTAGTTGCTCTTCTACTGAATCCATAAATTCATCCCTTGTGTTATCAAGAAGGTAGAGGCATTGTGTTTTGCACTTGTGACCCATAGCCTATTTTTCATTACAATTTTATCAATCCTTGGGCTCTATGGTTGGTCATTTTTAAAGGTGTTAGCCTCTTGACTATGGGAGAATTTGGAGCACTATTTTTTTTGGACTTAAAAGTCCTATTTCGGAATGTTGGGGGTTTAGAAGCCTTTTATTGGGTATTCCATTTTCTCTCTACACGTTTATCTAGCCTTGTAAAAATCATGTATATGGTTGGCTTGAGCATTTGGATCTTCATTCTTATATCTTCTTTAAGGCTACTAATAAAACAACTCTTAAAGAATTCATCTGGGAAAGCTTCAATTCTATTAGAAAGCTTCTCAAAAGTAGTAATATACGCATGTACAATATTGTTTGGCAAAGCTTGGTGAGGGCACCATTATAATATTCAAACTTTGATGGCCTAAATCGATTAAGGATTTTCCTCTTGAATTGTGTCCACCCAAGTTTTGGGACTTGTTTTTACAACCATTCATACCAATGTAGTACTTCAAGGTCAAAATGAAAAGCAACTATAAAGATCCATTGGTCAAAGAAAATTTCAATTAGTTAATACCATTGCTTGGCCTTAATCAACCAACATTGTGGCTTTGTCCCATCAAACCTCAAAAAATCTATTTTAGAAAGTCTAGGAGTCATGCCTTTATTGTTTCTTAATCATTGATCATTTTTCTTAATAAAGACCCTAGAGTAATTTGGCCATTCAATAGTTTTTCCCCTCTAAGCTTCTAGGATATTTTCAACATACCCATAAAAATTTAAATTTTTAATCTTACACACTTCAAGGTCTTGATCCATTTATCTTGCTTATGCTAGTGATCTACTATCATGGTGGAGAGAGCAAATATTTGAATCGAGAGATCAATTATGGCATCTAATTTGATGATTTGTTTCTTTATCCTCTATACTCTAGCCTACATTGCTTGATAGCAGGTCTTTGGTGGTATTTACTAAAAATAACAATTCTATTTTTAGTAAGGGTCCCAAAAACATGTATGGGTGTTATAGACCAAAACAATCAGCTTAAAAATACAATCAAAATGAGTTTATACCAAAAAATGAGAAATTTTGGGTTTATGTGTTATATACCAAAATGATCAAATCAAAAAGATGATCGAAATGGGCTATACCCCAAAATTATGGTATTTTACAAATATCTCTTTAGCATTTTGTACTCTAGTTGATCTTTTGTAGTCCTTTGTACTTTTATTTTTTGTCTCGTAAGCACTACTAATAAGGAAAATAGGCAATGGAGGTATTCTAGGTTAAGGTGTGTGTACTCTCCATATATATCTAATACACTACAACAGCAATTGATAATGCTTGAACCATTTTTTTAGGCCTTATCCAAGAAGGATATAGCCAATATCCTTGGTCACACTACCTACCCCTTTGATCAATATGGGAGGGTAATCTTCTCGAGTGCTATGCTTAGTGCACAATGGATATTACATAACCAAATGGATTCCTATATATGAAGGTTTGGCTCAAGGTTCCTAAAAGGGGTCTTCTTATATATGTAATGTATGTGGGAGCTCAAATCCATGTATGGGTATTATTTTAGGTTTGGGTATTGGAGGTTGATCGCCCCTCACTTTACTAGACTTTTTATGGGTAATGTAGCTTAGTTAGTAATAATGTCTACTCTATGATATTTAAAAATGGTTGAAGCAATGTTTCTAACCTATGGACCTAGTATTAACAAAAAAAATTCTCACAAAAAAAGCTTACCATACCCTAGAAAGAGTTTTGATACCACTTGCAATGAACCTCTTCTTCTTTTTGTGAATATTTCACCTCAAAATTCTTAGTTCTTATCTATAATGAGATAATAAATTTAGTGCCAAAGATAATTCTAACTACGATTACAATCAATTTTACACATATATTAAGGTAAGGAAACAAATGTGCAGATAATCTAGCTAATAGAGGGGTTTTTATCGAGGATCGTGAAGTTACATTCTCCTTTCCATAGAGGGAGTAAAAAGTTTAGTTCAAACTGACAAAAAAAGTTGATTGCCTAAATAAATTAATGATTAAGTTTTACTTTAATATTTTCCATTGGTAATAATTTTTTTATTTTGTAACAATAATATGTTTTCATTTAGATTATTTATTATAATTTTTGTGGTTGCACTTGTGTTTTAGGAAGGAAACTAGTAATCCAGATGTGGTAAAGTAGACTATGATAGTGCTATGTTTTGGAAATATTACTCTACTAAGATGCAAGTTATAGATAGTAGAGGTGAAGTTTTGGCATTGTGAAGGTTTCTATAGTAAAATATCAAGAAAGATGCTAAATTCTAGATTAATTGTATTCAAATAGAGATTTGAAAAGATCCAAAAAATGAAAATAAAGAATTCAAACATTTTATGTAAAATGATGTAGGTTTATAGCTGTAGCATCTCAATTGATATGAGAAGTGTATCTATATGTAAAATCTCAAGCTATAAATAAGATATATAATTTATCAAGGGTGGGATACCCGAGTACAACCCCTTATTATGAAGAAAAAAATTCTAACTATGATTACAAAGAGTATTGACAAAAGCAACACTAATATTATATATCCAATAATAGAATAATTTATTAAATAAAACATGGATATATGAAATCACATTAATTACAAGAATTTGAGACAAGTAATATTATTATCATTGGCCTCTTCAAGGGGGCAACCTTCTTACAAAATATGTAAATTCTTTACAAGTCCCATGAAGCTTACATCCTTCCTCTTTTGTAGTATTTACAAGAATAATTACTAAAATTCTATGACAACTTGCTATGACAAAATTCTATGACAATATTCCTGACTACATATTCTATAATAGTTACATTCATTACTCCAAAGTGGTTACATACATGATTTTATGACACACTCCTACCTATATCTAACTTAACGTGTGGCCCACTTCTAACATAATACATGGTCCACCTTATATACAATATCATATGCCCTATGAGTTATAATTTTGGGGTACGTAATAGATTACAACTATAATTACAAATATATTATATGACATATATCAATCATCACAAATATTGTCAAACATATCACAACATCTCACTCAAATGGGTTTCATAGTTGGTATTTCTACGATGATTTTTTTCAACCACTAGCATCCTTAAGTACTCAAGGTGCAATAATCCAATCATATTCTAATCCTTGGAACGACCCTCCAATGAGTACCACCTCGATTCAATTATTACTCGAATCAAGTAATTAGGCTAATGACACTTTGAATTAACATCCACATCTTGGTCAATCAAATTTTTCCAATATCAACACTAATAATTGTTCAAGTCAAACCAATATTCTAGTTTCAAGCCAAAGCATAGCAAAGAATTTACAAACATCATTTGGTAAAATGGAGACACAAATAATTCATGGTATATCCTAAATCAAATATTGATTCCATTCAATTAGACACCACAAAATTTATAGCAAAATATACCTCTTCCTAATCAACAAATTCCACAATACAACTTGTTCCACCTTTTCAAAACATATAAGTTGTACCAAATAAAAATTAGGCTTATCCAAACTTTCCCCCAATACAAAATCAAAATCCTTAGTTTCTACCTAAGTATTATGTTGCATCCCAATATCCATAGGGATTACGCAGTAGCAAACAGTAACCTATATACCACCTCCTCAAGCATATTCAACCCCAACTTATGGACAAACTTTGTATCATCCTCCAATGTAGTACAAATAATTTCCTTATTATAACCAAGCACCCACACTAACTAGATTCTAGAACCAACTTCTTTATTAGACCTATCAAGGATTTTCAAACCTAATGGTTTATTCCCATGTTTTGGATATTGCCATGAAATTGTTATCTACCTTTGATGGGAATGGAACTACAATGGATATGAATCATCTAAATGAGCCTTGAAATTTGTACACCACATTCAATAGGAATACATCATGGTATATTTATTTTTTTAGTCATTAAGTGATAAAGCTCTTTTATGTATAGAACTTACCTAATAATTTGGTCACTAATTGGGCATCAACTATTAAATATTTTATGAGAATATTCTATAATATAGGCAATGTATATTCTATTATTTTTCAATTTTATGTTATGCAAAGACGTTTTCAAGAAATCATTCATTATTATAATATTATATTCATGAGGACTTTGTATTTTATTCCACCAAATATGTATCTTGACAAAGAGCAACTATTGTTGTATTATATAAAAGGAATGCAGTCTAATTTTGCACTAATGGTCTATAATACCACTCATATTACCTTAACCATAGAATTTTAAGAGGTGTATCATGTAGAATATGTCCTTATTAGAGTATAAAAATTACTACATGCCTTGTCTATGGATTATACCTGAAGAAGTGAAATTCACAATATCGTCTTAAGTGCATTTACTTGCAATGTATATCAGTTATAAAGCATTAAAAAGGGAAGATGATATAAGCTTATAATCTAGTGAAATGAAACATCATAGGAAATACAAATGATCAAAATTCTCTCTCTATTCATTTATAAATAGCTTCAAAACTAGATTACAAGACATCCCCTTGAGGGCTTTACAAATGTGATACATTTCCATTACAATTTTCCAAGGGATCTAGTCCCTTGGAAGGAAGCCTTTAAGGCGATAAATAATAGTTGTGAATTCTTGATTCCCACACTCGAGAGCTATTTTTGGGCTGATAAGCTTGTGCCTCCTTAGCTCCTCCTCTTTCCTAGAATTCCTATTCTTGAAGACAAGGGATTGAAAGGGGATTAAAAGCATTTGTGTTATAGAATAAAGCCATTAAACCATGAAAAGAGAGCATATTCTACAACCATAAAAAGTGATTTACATGTATGGAAACTAATCTAAATAGAGCATAAACATATTATAAACTAATCTAGATGCAAATAAGAAGATTTAAAATCAATATTAAAGGTGAAACAATGCATAAACAGTGATCGTCCCTGGGTAATCCATATAGACCTACAACATTGGGGACCTCAAATATCTCATCGACACTACTCCAAATTGCACCAAATTTGGACCAGAGGTTCATCAAGAATCCCTAAGGGGTCTGTCAAGGAATTTCTATCAAATTACAACCTATTTGGTGATCGTCCCTAGGTGTGACACCTATAGACTACTAACTATCCCCACATGGGACGGTCATAAAACTGGCTTCATTTTGTTACCTATGCCAATGGGATTTGGTCCAAAACTTGGTTAGGGATGTTTTTGGTGGATGGGGCCAAATATACTTTCAATTTGGCCAGTTTGGAATTGTTGGATCGAGTCATATTACCCCCAAAAGTGCCTTTGAGTGAAGAGGATTTCAAGGCCAAAAGAGGGGTGGAATTTGGTTTGCTAAAGTGAGGATGAAATTGGGCAGCACTTCATGGCACAAAATGCTTCAAGTATCCTCCTTGAAATTGGGTTTGTGCACCTCCTTTTATAGCCCAAAAGGGCATATAGGGCAAAAGGATATGTTTGGCCATGCGAGGCAGGTGCCGCCATGTGTCCTAATCTTGTCCTTGATTGGTGAGGGAAGGTTACCCCTTTGGGGCTCCCAATCTACTGCCTCACTGTCCATTTGTAGGTCCCCAATTAATTTGGGGTGATTGGATGCATTAATGGCAGTATTTGATTGCCATTTAGTGCATCCTTTGACTTTTTGAAGGGTCTAGTTAGGGGCTGTCCCACCCAGGGATGGTTATGGGTGGTCGTCCCTGTGTGGGACGGTCACCAACTGTGACTGTCCCTTTGTGGGACAGTCACCAGTAGGAGCCCCAAAACTACCCTAAACTACTAGGAACCCTCTAAAATAAGTTTTGGAGCATTATGGAAGCCTTTTTCCAGCCTAGAGGGGTGCCTAATAGAGCCATATGTTGTCAATAAGAGGGCATATGTAATGCACTGATAGTATTATCCGATTTACGTGATTTAGGTATCTACAATACCACCCACATAACATAGATCCAAAAACTCTCAAGACTTATAAGTACACTAATTTGTAATGCTTCAATGCCTTCCAATACAACCTTCTACCTACAAACCAAATATTCATATATGGTGACCTTCCTAGGAAAAAGTACTCCTTATGTTTCTTCCCACCCCCAATTTCCTACTTTTACCAGCTCTAGCACAAACTAGCAACACCCCTACTCCATTCCAAAGTCTGAATAAATATGACATGCTAAAATATTGAATGATGGAGATGATGGATATATCTAAGATAGTAGTAAACAAAACCAATATGTAGAAAATACAAGGGGAGTGGCAACCAAATAGTGGATGGAAATAGTAGAATTGGTAGCAAAGGAAAAACTTGTACCTCAAAAAGGATTAGGTCTAAAGATAAAATATTGGTTAGCTAAGCAATCAAGTGCAAAATAATATCGTTAACATGAACTTAGAAATGAATACCTTGTGATGCCTTACCTATAATATTGTGCATAACCCAACAAAATGTGTCATGGCCCTTAGACATGCAAAAACTAAGCAACATAATTAGTAATGTCAATCTTAGCAAGCTATAACTATGGATAAATTATGGTGATATCTAACTAACCAATTTCAATAAGTCAGTATACCCACCCCATTCTACTTCGACAAATGGTCCAAGCATTGTCAAACCCCAATAATACAATTTTTTATGAATCTTGGAATTTTTAAAGAATATGAAGATTTATCTTTTGAAAATAATGTTATATGTTCTAACTAACAAGGAGTTAGGAGTAGGAGTAAGAAGAGGATGGTTGAATAATAGGAGCCAACAAGGATGTAGGTCAAGCCCAACATTGGCACTATAGTACTAAGAAGAGGGAGACCACCATTACATGTGAAGGATAAGGGACTTATAACAACTAGTCAATAAGGTTCACAAAAGCAAAAATCTATAAATACACCTCTATGATACTATCAACTAGTGCTCTAAGTAAAAATAAGGAAATGGAAAAGGAGAAAGAAGTTGAGATAGGAAAAGTAGCATAGAAGAAGATAGTAAGGGTGGATAAGTAGAAATGTGGACAAAGTAAAAGGAAAGCGATAAGTTGTAAAGAGAGGCTAGAAATTTTTTTAGGTACCTATAATTGACCAATGAAGGACATATGATTACTACAAGGTAATATTGGAAGTTCACAATGCTTAGTGAAAGTACCATAGAATTTAGATTTAACATTGTATAAATTATGAATAAAACACCAACCAAAGTTAGGGGTGTTGTCATCAGATGGGGCCAAATATACCTTCAATTTGGCTGGTTTGGAATTGTTGAATCGATTCCTATTGCCCCTGAAAGCGCCTTCGAGTGAAGAGGGTTTCAAGACCAAAGGAGAGGTCAAATTTGGTTTGCTAAAGTGAGGATGAAATTGGCCAGCACTTCCTGGCTTAAAATGTTTCAAGTCTCCTCCTTGAAATTGAGTGTTTGCACCTCCTTTTAAATCCCAAAATGGCATCTAGGGCAAAAGGGCATGTTTGGCCATGCGAGGTAGGTGTCGCCATGTGTCCTAATCTTGTCATTGATTGGTGAGGGAAGGTTACCCATTTGGGGCTCCTAATATACTGCCTCATAGTCCATTTGTAGGTCCCCAATCAATTTGGGGTGATTGGATGCATTAATGGCAGTCTTTGATTGCCATTTAGCGTGTCCTTTGATATTTTTAAGAGTTTAGTTAGGGGCCATCCCACCCAAGGATAGTTATGGATGGTCATCCCTGGTTGGGAGGATCACCATCTGTGATCATCCCTTGGTGGTATGGTCACCAGTAGGAGCCCCAAAACTGTCCTAAACTGCTAGGAACCCTCCAAAATAATTTTTAGAGCCTTATGGAAGCCTTTTGCCAGCCTAAACGGGTGCCTAATAGAGCCATATGTTGTCGATAAGAGGGCATATGTAATACACTGATAATCTTATCTGATTTACGTGATTTAGGTGTCTACAATACCACCCACATAGCCTAGATCCAAAAACTCCCAAGACTTATAAGTACACTAATTTGTAATGCTTTAGTGCCTTCCAATACAACCATCTACCTACAAATCAATTATTCATATATTATGACCTTCCTAGGGAAAATCACTCCTTATGTTTCTTTCCACCCCCAATTTCCTACTTTACCAGCTCTAGCACAAACTAGAAACACCCCTACTCCATTCCAAAGTCTGAATAAAGATGACATGCTAAAATATTGAATGATGGAGATGATGGATATATCTAAGATAGTGGTAAACAACACCAATATGTAGAAAATACAAAGGGAGTGGCAACCAAATAGTGGATGAAAATAGTAGAATTGGTAGCAAAGGAGAAACTTGTACCTCACAAAGGATAAAGTCCAAAGATAAAATTTTAGTCAGATAAGCAATCAAGTGCAAAAAAATATGGTTAACATGAACTTAGAAGTGAATACCTTGTGATGCCTTACCTATAATATTGTGCACAACCCAATAAAATGTGTCATGGCCCTTACACATGCCAAAGCTAAGCAACATAATTAGTAATTTCAAGCTTAGCAAGCTACAACTATGGATAAATTATGGTGATGGCTAACTAACCAATTTCAATAAGTCGGTATACCCACCCCATTCTACTTCGACAAATGGTCCAAGCATTGTCAAACCCCAATAATACAATTTTTTATGAATCTTGGAATTTTTAAAGAAGATGAAGATTTCTCTTTTGAAAATAATGTTATATGTTCTAACTAACAAGGAGTTGGGAGTAGGAGTAAGAGGAGGGTGGTTTAATAATAGGAGCCAACAAGGATGTAGGTCAAGCCCAACATTGGCACTATAGAACTAAGAAGAGGGAGACCATCATTACATGTGAAGGATAAGGAACTTATAACAACTAGTAAATAAGGTTCACAAAAGCAAAACTCTATAAATACACCTCTATGATACTATCAATTAGTGCTCTAATTAAAAAGAAGGAAATAGAAAAGGAGAAAGAAGTTGAGACAGGAAAAGGAGCACATAAGGAGATAGTAAGGGTAGATAAGTAGAAATGTGGACAAAGTAAAAGGAAAGGGATAAGTTGTAAAGGGAGGCTAGAAATTGTTTTAGGTACCTATAATTGACCAATGAAGGACATATGATTACTACAAGGTAATATTGGAAGTTAAAAATGCTTAGTGAAAGTACCATAGAATTTAGGTTTAACATTGTATAAAATATGAAAAAAAAACCAACCAAAGTTAGTCTGTTGGAAACCTTAGCTTTACCTAATTAAAGGGATATCCTTCAAGAGGTCCTCAAATAACAATAAAGGAGTTAATCCAAAGCAAAACATAGACCACCTCAACAAGCTTAGCCCATCCTCATAGAACAAAAAAAATTGATAGTGGAAGACCTTTTAGATATTCAATTCAATGCTAATGACATACTAAATGCCCCAAATCCAAGGACCTTAAAACTACCTCCATTCTTGGTGATATTGAAGATTAAAAACTACTTGCTAAGGAGTTGCATAGTGGACTCGTGAGAATTCATAACGGTGATGCCAAAGGTTGTGTGCAAAAATATGGGTCTTCCTTACCCCAAGACCATAAAAAAATTCATTTAGATGGATGGAACCAAGGTGAACATTATAGGGGTATTGGATGACTTGAAAATAACAGTAGCCAAACACCCAAATCTAGTGTTCATACGATAAGTCAATGTGGTTGACCCACCTCCATATTTTGGGATGCTACTCTTAAGAGAATAGACCATAAAATTATGTAGAGAATGATATTTGGTGATGGATTACATGGACATGAATGTGCTTAAGGATAAGAAGAACGTCAAGATAGGAAATGAGACTCCATGCAACTATATTTTACACAAAGCTTCACAATGTGGGTGTGGTAAACTTGAATAAATGAGCCATATATATGGATGAAGAAACTATTGAGGAAGACCCTATTTCAAAGATCAACATGATCATAGGTTTGGGACCTATTAGGGAGCTTCAACATCTATGAAATCAAGGTAATTCCACAAGAATTTAATGCGAAATAAGATGAGTTAGCTTCCATGGCTACTAAATTTAACCCCACCACAAATATGTGAAATCTTTTGATAAATTATCCCTAATAATTTTTATTATTGTTAAATATTTAATAATGATGAACATATTGAAATATATGGTGGTTAAGCTTCTATTGAGGCCATGATCTACTGGTGTATTGTATTGTTCATATAATCCCCTTGGGCCCTTATAACCTTGAAAAAGGTATTTTTATAATATTATATTATTTTATTCCTTAAGGTTGGTCTATTAACCTTGACCTAAAGGTAACTTATATTTGGTTTTAAATACCCCCTCATATTAAACATTTATGGGTTGGAGTATAATTATATTCTTTGATAGTTATATTATTTGGTATTCATGGATATCCCCATATACTGTGTGTATTTATTTTGAGCAATATTGGGTAATGTGTTAATTCCATTTGTTTTTGGAAATTATTGTAAAATATAACATAGTACTAGAGTAGTCATGAATCTTCGTTACTGGATTGCTTATTGTTGATAGTTTGGCTTCTATAGCTTCTTTGACGACAACTATATTTGGAGTAGACAAGAACTTTTTTATTAAGTTGATGGTGGGACTGGAAGAAGACCATTTGACAAAAATTCTTAATGGGCTTGGATCACAAGGATCACATTGCATTCAACACATTTTCTCTACGAAAATATTCACTAATAGGTTCCTTTGTTCCACTCACTGGCACTAAATACTCATTTGTTTATTTTTATTTTTGACCAAATGGATGCCCTAGTTTTAGTATTGATTTATTAGAAATTTTTTTAGAGCCTCATTTATCTTTTATGATTTTTTTTAAACCCATTTTATTTTTTCAACTTCTTGTGTCTAATGGTAGCATATATGTGAGGATAGACTATTTTGTTAGGAAAAACTCCAAGATTCCACACCTGCAAGAGGAAGCACAATAACAAAAATATAGAACACGAAAATAGTAACACAAGTGACACAAAGATTGTACGTGGAAACCTGCAATGTGCAAGAAAAACCACGGGGCAATGGCAACTTCTTCTTTTATTATTTTTAGCAAATATTACATTCACATCCTTTGACATTTTCAACAACTCAACCTAAATGCAAGGGATCTCATCCCTTTTATAGAGTAGAGGAAGACTCCAAAACTATTCATTTCATCTTCCAACGCAAGCCTCCAAAAGACTATTCATTTTTGCTCCCAATACTTTTCATCTTCTGCATTCCAATACTGTTTGTCTTTCACGTACTAATGTCTACCTAGACGTCCACTACTTTGGTGTCTTCCTGGCATGAAATTTGGCCTAAACATCTGCTAACCTAGACGTCTGGCCTAGACGTTTGCTATACTAGACATCTTCCAAACCAGACGTCTAGCCTAGAAGTCTGCCAGACTAGACATCTTGCAGCCCAGACGTCTGGCCTAGACATCTACCAGACCATACATCTGCCAACCCATATGTTTGGCCTAGACGTCTGCCATTCTAGACGTCTGGCAGCCTAGATGTCTGGCCTAGACATCTACTAGTCTAGATGTCTGGTAGCCCAAACATCTAGCCTAGACGTCTGCCAGGTCAGATGTCTAGTGGCCATACGGACTTCACATCTAATATTCTCCCACTTGAAGTTAGTATTCAGGAACTCTTCTACCAAAATATTTTCATCTAGTGCCAATTGTCCAATGCTTCCCTTGTTACTTTTTTAGCAAGCCCAAAGAAGTTTTGCACCATTCAAACTTCTCTACCTTGATCGACTTTGTAAGCATATCTACAGGATTCACTTTAGTGTCAATTTTCTTCAATAGGATCCTACCTTCTTCCACCACATTTTTGATAAAGTGGTACTTGACATCAATGTGTTTTGTGTGATCATGAAATGTTGGATTCTTCACTAATTGAATAGCACTCTGGCTATCACAATGCAACGTAATTTTCTCCTGCATTACCTTGAAGTCACCCAAAAATTGCTCTAGCCAAATTACCTCTTTGTTGGCATGAGTTGTAATGTATTCTGCTTTAGTGGTTGATAAAGCCACAACATACTGCAACTTAGAATCCCAACTCACCGCTCCTCCAGCAAGGGTGAAGGTATATCCTGTAGTGTATTTTCTCCCATCTCTATCTCCACCATAATCATAATCCACAAAACTTGTAACTTGCAAATTTATAGATCCAAATTAAATGGCAACATCTGAAGTGGCTCTTAAATATTTGAATATCCACTTCATCGCATTCCAATGCTCCTTACCAGGATTTGACATGTATCAACTGACTACTCCCACTGCTTGGATAATATTCGGTCTGGTGCTCACCATGGCATACATGAGGCTTCCTACTACTGATGAATATGATACACGAGACATGCTTGTCTTCTCTGCTTTCATTCTAGGACACTGTTTGGAAGACAACTTTAAGTGTGGAAGAAGCGGGGTACTAACTAGTTTAGCATTCTGCATATTGAAGTGCTGCAGAATATTTTCCACATATGACTTTTGACTTAACTAGATCTTTCTTCCTTTTATCTTCCTGTGTATCTTCATCCCTAAAATTTGGTTTGTTGCTCCTAAATCCTTCATTTCAAATGTCCTAGCCAACTGAGCCTTAAGATCAATGATTTTTTTCATGTTGGGGCCTGCAACCAACATATCATCAACATACAACAACAAAATAATAAAACTGCCATCGTCAAACCTCTTGTAGTATGCACAATGGTCAGCTTCACTCCTATTGAAACCTTGGCTCTTCATGAAGGTGTCAAATTTTTTGTACCACATCCTTGGTGCCTGTTTCAACCTGTAAAATGATCTATTTAGTCTATAAACTTGGTGCCTCTTTCTACATAGCCCTCAGGCTGATCTATATATATATCTCTTCCTCAAGATCACCATGCAAGAAAGCAGTCTTTACATCAAGTTGCTCTAGTTCCAAATCCTGTGCAGCTACAAGTGCAAGTAGAACTTTGATAGTAGTCATCTTCACAACTAGAGAGAAAAATTCATTAAATTCAACACCTGACTTCTGCACATAGCCCTTTTCCACCAAGTGAGCTTTATAGCATTCCAACAACCCGTTGTTGTTCTTATTCACTTTGTACACCCACTTGTATCCAACAGTATTTCTTCCAGGTGGGAGATCCACAAGTTCTCAATTTTTATTCTTTTGAAGTGCCTCGATTTCCTCCATATATTTCCTCCACTTTGCTGCATTCTTAGACTCTTTAGCTTCCTAAAATGAACTAGGTTCACCATCATCAGTTAAAAAAGTAAAATAGGACTGATACACATGAGAATACCTTTTCGAACACTTTTGTGGACGTGTAGATCTTCTAACCCAATGATCTGTCAATTTTGGCTCTTCTTCTTATGATTTTTTTGGCTGCTCTACTTCTTGTTCTAATTATTGTTCTGCATGCTGATCAAAAACTTTAGCATGTTCGTCTTCATAGTCATCTTCACTCAATTCTAATTCAATAGGTACAACATTAGTATTTTGTTGTATCTCCTTCCTTTGCTTGGATTTTTCATCAACAATTATATCCCTGCTAATAATTACCTTGTCGGTAGTAGGATCCCATAGTTTATACCCCTTCACTATATCTCCATAGCCTAGAAAAAAACATTTACTTAACTTTTGGTCAAGCTTGGACCTTTTTTCTTTGGGTACATGGGCAAACGCGTCACAGCCAAAAGTGCACAAATGAGAGTAATCAACTGGCTTTCAACACCAAACCTCCTCCGAAATATGTCCATCCAATGCAGTTGTAGGTGACCTATTAATAAGATAAATAGTTGTATTAATAGCCTCCGCCTAGAATTTTTTCTCCAACATGGCTGCGCTAAGCATGCTTCTTGCATGTTCCATGATTATGTGATTCATCCGCTCAGCCACACCATTTTTTTGTGGAGTGTATGGTATAATATTTTGGTGCTTAATATCTTCCTACATACAAAATTTATCAAATTCCTTGGAGCAATATTCACCCCCATTATCTGACCTAAGACACAAAATTGACTTGCCCAAACTCTTTTCTATTTGTGCTTTGAACTCCTTATATTTTTGCAAAGCTTTCGACTTCTTCAAAAAATAAACCCACACTCTCCTATAATAATCATCTATAAAATTCAAAAAATAGATGGTGTCATTCAAGGACTGAGTGGGAATAGGTCCAAATATATATGAATGTATAAGTTGTAGAAAATCAAAACTCTTACCAGGACTTGCAATAAACCAAACCCTCTTATGTTTACCAAAAATATAGTGCTCATATAAGTCTAAATTGCAAGACTTAATCCCAGAAAGCATACCTCTATCATGCAAAATTTTTAGGCCTTTTTCACTCATATGGCCTAGGCGTTGATGCCATAGCATTACTGCATCCTGAGCAGAAGTTGTTGTTGCTGCATGGTTTATCACCATATCACCACATAAATGGTATAAGGTCCCATAAGATTCTCCCTTTGCTACTACAAGAGCTCCTCTGGTAATATTGCAGTAGTTGTTACAGAAAATGACAAAATACCCTAGCTTATCCATAATTTTGATTAATAGCAAATTCTTCCTCAAATCGGGTACATGTCGCACATCACATAGCATCCTTTCTCTACCATCGTCTAGCATGATCCTTATATACCCTCTTCCCATAATTTCTAAAGTATGATCATCACCCAAATAGATATTTCCACCATAGTATAGTTGATATTTGTCAAACCAGTATCTATGGGGAGACATGTGGAAGGATGCACCTGAGTCCAAAACCCAGGTATATAAAACTGATTTGTTATTACTAATACAGAAGGCTTCACATGTTGTTGTCTCTCCTAAATCTACTACATTGGCTTTAGCTAATGGTTGATTTTGCTTTTCATAATTCTTTAATTGCCAACAGTCCTTCTTGGAGTGTCCTGGCTTCCTACAATGCCAGCACTTCCCTTTTTTCTTATGTCCTTTAGAATTAGATCTGGACTGCTTTCTACCTTGTTTACTCCCCTTGAACGATCGACCTCCCACAAATAGGGATTCATTGGTTGAGGGTTCCAGAGAATTTTTTTGTCTCAAAATCTTCTACCAACAAAGTGGCTACCACATCATCAAAATTGAGATTTCCTAATGACGAATTATTGATGGTCATCACCATGTGATCCCAAGTGTTCAAGAGGGAACAAAGTAGGGTGATAGCTCTATCTTCATCATCCATATTCACATTAACCGAAACTAATTTATTGATCATAGTATTAAACTCATTCAAATTATCTACCATGGATGAACTTTCATTCATCCTCAAGCTATAAAGCTACTTTTTTTAGAAAAACCTTGTTAGTTGCTGATTTTATTTCATACAAATTTTCAAGCTTTTGCCAAAGGGCTTTCGTGGTCTTTTCTTCAACTACATTGAACAAGACAAAGTCTGCTAGGTAGATATGGATTGTAGAAACCACCTTCTTGTCAAGTGTTACCCACTCCTCATCTTTCATGCTGCTCACTTTACTCACAACCCCTTTCAAGGCTTGTGCTTGGTCATTCTGAACCAGTAAATCCTCCACCTTCATCTTCCATGGAGCGAAGTTCCTGCCATCAAATATCTCAATCTTGAATTTGGTTACATCTTTTGTCATTGTTGCAGCTCCCACTTGCACAAAACCTTAGCTCTTATACCATATGTTAGGAAAAACTCCAATATTCCATACCTACAAGAGGAAGCACAATAACAAAAATATAGAACATGGAAATAGTAACACAAGTGACATAAAGATTGTACGTGGAAACCTACAATGTGTAGAAAAAACCATGGGGCAATGGCAACTTCTTCTTTTATTATTTTTAGAAAATATTACATTCATGTCCTTTGATGTTTTCAACAACTCAACCTAAATGCAAGGGATCTCATCCCTTTTATAGAGCAGAGGAAGACTCCAAAACTATTTGTTTCATCTTCCAATGCAAGCCTCCAAAAGACTATTCATTTCCACTCCCAAGACTATTGGTCTTCTACATTCCAAGACTATTCGTATTCAGTGTACTGACGTCTACCTAGATGTCCACCACTTTGGCATCTTCTTTGCATGACATCTGGCTTAGACGTCTGCCAACCCAGACGTCTGGCAGCCCAAATTTTTGGCCTAGATGTCTACCAGACTAGACATCTGGCAGCCCAGATGTCTAGCCTAGACGTCTGCCAAACCATACATTTGGAAACCTAGACGTCTAGCCCAGACGTCTGTTAGTCCAAACGTCTAGCAGCCTAGACGTTTGGCCTAGATGTCTTCCAGTCCAGACGTCTAGCCTAGATGTCTGCCAGGTCAAACGTCTAGTGGCCATACGAACTTCACACCTAACATATTTGGTTGTCATGAGAGAATAAAATAAGAAGAAAAAAAAAATTAGATATACACCTAGTGCCAAAAAATCCATAGGCAAGCTTATGTGCTTAGCAAAGACCTCTAGTCATTTTACAAAGTTACAAAAATTGTCTAGCAACTTTTTTGCTACATATACATGGGAGGATATCCTCATTGGTTGTGTTTGGCAAAAAACAATTGTAGGGAAAGGTGTGAAAAATATGAAAGAAACCTTAGCATTTATTTATTCTTTATGAAATTTAATGGGGTCTTAGTTCAACATTTTCCCCAAACTCCCTTTAGGTACTTTTTTCAAGCTTTCAAATTTTGTACAATTTCTTTCCATATAACAAAAATTCACATTCAAATTATGGAATATTCCATGAAAAAATCTATGGGGCATGATAAGAAAAAAGCATGTGGACGCATGCACATCACCATGACATGCACCAACATCATGCATGGAATATGAAAGAGGAGACATTTTTTTTGAGAACTTGATTTCTTAATAACTTGTGCCACTTATCTCCCAAGGGATACCTCAGGGATAGTGGCTAGTTCAGCCCACTTTAATATTTTACATGGAAGATTTATTGACTTCAAACCCCCTTGCATCATTTTCTTTTGGAAGATGATGATGTAATCATGATGCAAATAGATGACATAAACATGACAACCTAATGACATGACAAGGAATGATATAACAATTTATGATGATATGGAACCTGATGACATCGTCCCTTTCCAAATTGCACATGTTGACACAACACTTGATGATGTAGCAATATGTAAAAACCATACAATTGATGCGGTGGATAACATGGCATAATATGTGGTAGTTCATACAATTATCATGGCAATCCATACAACTAACATGATAGATGAGGAAACATGATGCATGGTAGGTAATATGGTCATCTATACAACTAGCATGGCAGTCCATAAAAATAACATGTGGGTGATATGGTGTGACATGTCACAATTGACATTAAAGCTTACATGGTAGGTGCAGAGAGGTCCAACATGGTATGTCATACAATAGATTATGTGGTAATAAGTGTATAAATACAAGACTAACCAATTAGATTCCACCAAATCATCAAAATTGACAAGTCATTCACATAGTTAGCAGCAAACTTGGTGAAGATTGAATTTCAAATAAAATTTGGACATGAGAAGTTGTGTAATGTGGTTCACAAATCAAAGATTTAATCATAGCACAATAAGTAGCATGGTCTAGTTGACAAGTACCCTACCTAGTGACTTGTATATTTAGTGCACAAGTAGTAGCCCCTAATTGTGACAAGTGATATCACGTAACTGGTTGGCATATCATTGTGTTTCTATTATTAGGGTTTGACCCCTAGATCGAGGATCTTGGGTTGACTACCCGAATAATAAAGAAACACCTAAATTAGACAATACGATTATTTCTTTTAAGTTTTATAGATTCAAATACACAATCAATAGAAACACAATAATACAGATGATTATCTCTTTTAAATATTTAAATGTGAATCCCTAAGATGTTTGGTGTATTTCAAGATGTGTCGCTTAGTAAAGAGAATCCTTTTCATGTGTTTGATATTTCATTGGATGATATACTCAAATGTTTAAAGGATTTCACCTATGTACCCGCACAAGTCAAATATGGGAATGAAATCCATATCCAAAAAGGTAGCATAGGTATTACCAACCCTCACCCAACACCCCGTGCACAGCTATACACTTCTTCGAAGAGGAATGTATACTATTTTGCATGGTTAGTACAGATCTTGGGATGGCCTTGGCCATGGACGGGTCCTGATAGTACTCTTTCTCACAAGCCAATCGAGTGGTAATTACCTCCATTGTTGGTCTCGATCAATGGGTTGGATGTGAGAGCCCAACGCCATTGATGTTAAAATGAAACTTGGTGTGTGGGGTTCCTTTTAAAAATTGAAAGAAAGCAAAATAGCACTCAATTATTATTTACTAAATGCATAAAGGTGTGTTTTTCTTTCATAAATATTAGTAGCATAAAAGGAAAGCCAAAAAAAATGCAAAACCTATATGACCTTAACCTTCGTGGGCAAGGTTCCAATAGGTAAACCAGAAAAAATAGTGAATTCTACTATATTTTCCTCTATTTTTCTAAACTAATTAATGCATGATTTTGGAAATAGAAATTCTAACCTTTCTATGCAAAGAAGAAGTGAGAAAAACATGAAATTGAGCAATTTTAAGCAGTAAAAAGTCAAATTTATGATGCAGAAAGGTGTAAAATGGAACCTGAAAGTTGTTGTTTCTACAAATTTTTGTAGAAACCCTCTAGTTTTATGGTCATCCCTGTCAGGGATGCTTGCATATTGGGGGCCATCCCACCCAATGCCATGTAGCTTGTCGTCCCACCTAGTGCCACCTAGCAGCAAAGGGGTCGTTTCTGCTCAGAACGGTCAGTACCTACAACAAATACAACCAAAAATAAAGGTCCAAATTAATACAATCCAAGGGGATATTTGAAATAAAATTATATACCGTGATCACCATTGAAGAAGTGAAATTCACAATATTGCCTTAATGGCATTTACTTGCAATGTATATCAGTTATAAAGCATTAAAAAGGGAAGATGATATAAGCTTATAATCTAGTGAAATGAAACATCATAGGCAATACAAATGATAAAAATTCTCTCTCTATTCATTTATAAATAGCTTCAAAACCATATTACAAGACATCCCCTTGAGGGCTTTACAAATGTGATACATTTCCATTACAATTTTCCAAGGGATCTAGTCCCTTGGAAGGAAGCCTTTAAGGCAATAAATAATAGTTGTGAATTACTGCTTCCTGATAATATTGTGCCTCCTTAGCTCCTCCTCTTGCCTAGAATTCCTATTCCTGAAGACAAGATATTGAAATGGGATTAAAAGCATATGCGTTATAGAATAAAGCCATTAAACCATGAAAAGGGAGCATATTCTACAACCATAAAAAGTGATCTACATGCATGGAAATTGATCTAAATAGAGCATAAACATATTATAAACTAATATAAATGCAAATAAGAATATTTTAAAGCAAGATTAAATGTGAAACAATGCATAAACAGTGAGCATCCCTGGGTGAGCTAGATAGACCTACAACATTGGGGACCTCAAATTCGGCATCAAAACTGCTCCAAATTGTACAAAATTTGGACCATAGGTTCATCTAGGCATCACTAATAGGTTCCTTTGTTCCTCTCACTATCACTAAATCCTCATTTGTTTCTTTTTATTTTTGACCAAATGGATGCCCTAGTTTTAGTATTGATTTTTTATAAAGTTTTTTTAGAGCCTCATTTATCTTTATGATTTTTTTTAAACCCATTTCCTTTTTTTCAACTTCTTGTGTCTAATGGTAGCATATATGTGAGGATAGACTATTTGGTTGTCATGAGAGAAGAAAATAAAAAGCAACAAAAAATTAGATAGACACCTAGTGCCAAAAAAGCCATAGGCAAGCTTATGTGCTTGGCAAAGACCTCTAGTCATTTTACAAAGTTACAAAAATTGTCTAAAATTTTTTTTGCTACATATGCATGGGAGGATATCCTCATTGGTTGTGTTTGGAAAAAAATAATTGTAGGTCAAAGTGTGACAAATATGAAAGAAACATTAGCATTTATTTATTCTTTATGAAATTTAAGGGGGTCTTAGTTCAACATTTTCCCCAAACTCCCTTTAGGTACTTTTTTCAAGCATTCAAAGTTCGCACAATTTATTTCCAGATATAAAAAATTCACATTCAAATTATGGAATATTCCATGAAAAATTCTATGGGGCATGACAAGAAAAAAGCATGTGGACTCATGCACATCACCTTGACATGCACCAACATCATGCATTGAATAAGAAAAAGGAGACATTTGTTTTGGGAACTTGATTTCTTAATGACTTTTGCCACTTATCTCCCAAGGCATACCTCAGGGATAGTGGCTAGTTCATCCCACTTTAAGGTTTTACATGGAAGAGTTATTGACTTCAAACCCCCTTGCACCATTTCCTTTTGGAATATGATGATGTAATCATGATGCAAATAGATGACATAAACATGACAACCTAATGACATGACAAGGAATGATATAACAATTTATGATGATATGAAACATTATGACATCATCTCTTTCCAAATTACACATGTTGACACAACACTTGATTATGTAGCAATATGTACAAACCATAAAATTGATGTGGTGGATAACATGGCATAATATGTGGTAGTTGATACAATTAACATGGCAATCCATACAACTAACATGATAGATGAGAAAACATGATGCATGGTACGTAATGTGGTCATCTATACAATTAGCATGGCATTCCATACAACTAACATGTGGGTGAGATGGTGTGACACGTCACAATTGACATTAAAGCTTGCATGGTAGGTGCAGAGAGGTCCAACATGGTATGTCATACGATAGCTTATGTGGTAGTAAGTATATAAATACACGATTAGCCAATTAGATTCCACCAAATCATCAAACTTGACAATTCATTCGCATAGTTAGCAGCAAACTTGGTGAAGCTTGAATTTCAAATAAAATTTGGACATGAGAAGTTGTGTAATGTGGTTCACAAATCAAAGAGTTAATCATAGTGCAATAAGTAGCATGGTCTAGTTGACAAGTACCCTACCTAGTGACCTATATAGTTAGTGCACAAGTGGTAGCCTTAATTGTGACAAGTGATATCACGTAATTCGTTAGCATATAATTGTGTTTCTATTATTAAGGTTTGACCCCCAGATCGAGGATCTTGGGTTGACTACCCGAACAATAAAGAAACACCTAAATTAGACAATATTATTATTTCTTTTAATTTTTATAGATTCAAATACATAATCAATAGAAACACAATAATACAGATGATTATCTCTTTTAAATATTTAAATGTGAATCCCTAAGATGTTTGGTGTGTTTCAAGATGTGTTGCTTTGTAAAGAGAATCCTTTTCATGTGTTTGATATTTCGTTGGATGATATACTCAAATGTTTAAAGTATTTCACCTATATACTCGCACAAGTCAAATATGGGGATGAAATCCATATCCAACGTGGTAGCAAAGTTACTACCAACCCTCACCCAGCACCCTGTGCGCAGCGATACACTACTCCAAAGAGGAATGCGTGCTATTTTGCATAGTTAGGAAAGATCTTGGGTTGGCCTTGGCCACTGACGGGTCCCAATAGTACTCTTTCTCATGAGCCAATCGAGTGGTAATTACCTCCACTGTTGGTCTCGATCAATGGGTTGGATGTGAGAGTCCAACGCCATTGATGTTAAAATGAAACTTGGTGTGTGGGGTTTCTTCTAAAAATTTAAATAACAAAAAATATAACTCAATGATTATTTACTAAATGCATAAAGGTGCGTTTTTATTTCAGAAATATTAGTAGCATAAAAGGAAATCCAAAAATAAAATGCAAAACCTATATGACCTTAACCTTCGTGGGCAAGGTTCCAACAGGCAAACCAGACAAAATAGTGACTTCTACTGTATTTTCCTCTATTTTTTTGAACTAATTAATGCATGATTTTTGAAATAGAAATTCTAACCTTTCTATGGAAAGAAGAAGCAAGAAAACCTGAAATTGAGCAATTTTAAGCAGTAAAAAGTCAAATTTTCAGTGCAGAAAGGTGTAAAATGGAACCTGGAAGTTTTTTTTTCTGCAATTTTTTGTAGAACCCCTCTGATTTTTTGGCCTTCCCTATCAGGTATGGTGGCATATTGGGGGCCATCCCACCCAGTTCCATGTAGATGGTTGCCTCACCCAGTGCCACCTAGTAGCAAAGGGTTCGTTTCTGCTTAGAACGGTCAGTACCTACAACAAATAAAACCAGAAATAAAGGTCAAAATTAGCACAATCCAAGGGGATATTTGAAATAAAATTAGATACCATGATCACCACTAAATAAGTGAAATTCATGATATCGCCTTAAGGGCATTTACTTGCAATGTATATCAGTTATAAAGCATTAAAAAGGGAAGATGATATAAGCTTATAATCTAGTGAAATGAAACATCATAGGCAATACAAATGATCAAAATTCTCTCTCTATTCATTTATAAATAGCTTCAAAACTATATTACAAGACATCCCCTTGAGGGCTTTACAAATGTGATACATTTCCATTACAATTTTCCAAGGGATCTAGTCCCTTGGAAGGAAGCCTTTAAGGCGATAAATAATAGTTGTGAATTCCTGCTTCCCACACTCGAGAGCTATTGTTGGTATGATAAGCTTGTGCCTCCTTATCTCCTCCTATTGCCTAGCATTCCTATTCCTAAATACAAAGGATTGAAAGGGGATTAAAATCATCTGCGTTATAGAATAAAGCCATTAAACCATGAAAAGGGAGCATATTCTACAACCATAAAAAGTGATCTACATGCATGGAAACTGATCTAAATAGAGTATAAACATATTATAAACTAATCTAAATGCAAATAAGAATATTTGAAAGCAATATTAAAGGTGAAACAATGCAGAAATAGTGATCATCCCTGGGTGAGCCAAATAGACCTGCAACATTGGGGACCTCAAATCCAACATCAAAACTGCTCCAAATTGCACCAAATTTGGACCAGAGGTTCATCTAGGCATCCCTAAGGGGTATGTGGAGGAATTTATCTCAAATTCCAACCTATTTGGTGACCGTACCTAGGTGTGACACCTATAGACTGCTAACCATCCCCAGGTGGGACGATCACAAAACTGGCTTAGTTTTGTCACCTATGCCAATGGGATTTGGTCCAAAACTTGGTTAGGGGTGTTGTCAAAATATTGGGCCAAATATACCTTCAATTTGACTTGTTTGGAATTTTTGGATCGATTCCTATTGCCCCTGAAAGCGCCTTCAAGTGAAGAGGGTTTCAAGGCCAAAGGAGGGGTGGAATTTGGTTTGCTAAAGTGAGGATGAAATTGGGCAGCACTTCATGGCTTAAAATGCTTCAAGTATCCTCCTTGAAATTGGGTTTTTGCACCTCCTTTTATAGCCCAAAATGGCATCTAGGGTAAAAGGGCATGTTTGGCCATGCGATGCAGGTGCCGCCATGTGTCCTAATCTTGTCCTTGATTGGTGAGGAAAGGGTGCCCCTTTGGGACTCCCAATCTATTGCCTCACTGTCCATTTGCAAGTCCCCAATTAATTTGGGGTGATTGGATGCATTAATAGCAATATTTGATTGTCATTTAGCGCATCCTTTGACTTTTTAAAGGGTCTAGTTAGGGGTTGTCCCACCCAAGTACGGTTATGGATGGTCGTCCCTAGGTGGGACGGTCACTTATTGTGACCGTCCCTTGGTGGGACGATCACTAATAGGAGCCCCAAAACTACCCTAAACTACTAGGAACCCTCTAAAATAAGTTTTGGAGCCTTATGAAAGCCTTTTTACAGCCTAGAGGTGTGCCTAATAGAGCAATATGTTACCAATAATAGGGCATATGTAATGCACTGATAGTCTTATCCGATTTACGCGATTTATGTGTCTACAATACCACCCACATAGCCTAGATTCAAAAAATCCCAAGACTTATAAGTACACTAATTTGTAATGCTTCAATGCCTTCCAATACAACCATCTACCTACAAACCAACTATTCATATATTATGACCTTCCTAGGGAAAAGCACTCCTTATGTTTCTTTCCACCCCCAATTTTCTACTTTACCAGCTCTAGCACAAACTAGCAACACCTCTACTCCATTCCAAAGTCTAAATAAAGATGACATGCTAAAATATTGAATGATGGAGATGATGGATATATCTAAGATAGTGGTAAACAATACCAATATGTAGAATATACAAGGGGAGTGGCAACCAAATAGTGGATGGAAATAGCAGAATTGGTAGCAAAGTAGAAACATGTACCTCACAAAGGATTAGGTTCAAAGATAAAATGTTGGTCAGCTAAGCAATCAAGTGCAAAACAATATGGTTAACATGAGCTTAGAAGTGAATACCTTGTGATGCCTTACCTATAATATTGTGCACAACCAAACAAAATGTGTCATGGCCCTTACACATGCCAAAAATAAGCAACATAATTAGTAATGTCAATCCTAGCAAGCTACAACTATGGATAAATTATGGTGATAGCTAACTAACCAATTTCAATAAGTTGGTATACCCACCCCATTCTAGTTCGACAAATGGTCCAAGAATTGTCAAATATTAATAATACAATTTTTATGAATCTTGGAAATTTTAAAGAAGATGAATATTTCTCTTTTGAAAATAATGTTATATGTGCTAACTAACAAGGAGTTGGGAGTAGGAGTAAGAGGAGATTGGTTGAATAATAGGAGCCAACAAGGACGTAGGTCAAGCCCAACATTGGCACTATAGTACTAAGAAGAGGGAGACCACCATTACATGTGAAGGATAAGGGACTTATAACAACTAGTCAATAAGGTTCACAATAGAAAAACTTTAGAAATACACCTCTATGATACTATCAACTAGTGCTCTAAGTGAAAATAAGGAAATAGAAAAGGAGAAAGAAGTTGAGACAAGAAAAGGAGCACATAAGGAGATAGTAAGGGTAGATAAGTAGAAATGTGGACAAAGTAAAAGGAAAGGGATAAGTTGTAAAGGGAGGATAGAAATTGTTTTAGGTACCTATAATTGACCAATGAAGGACATATTATTACTACAAGGTAATATTGGAAGTTCACAATGCTTAGTGAAAGTACCATAGAATTTAGGTTTAATATTGTATAAAATATGAATAAAAAACCAACCAAAGTTAGTTTGTTGTAAGCTTTATCTTTACCTAGTTAAAGGGATATCCTTCAAGAGGTCCTCAAATAACAAGAAAGGAGTTAATCCAAAGAAAAAAATAGACCACCTCAACAAGCTTAGCCCATCCCCATAGAACAAAAAAAATTGATAGTGGAAGACCTTTCAAATATTCAATTCAATGCTAATGACATACTAAATGCCCCAAATCCAAGGACCTTAAAACTACCTCCATTCTTGGTGACATTGAATATTAAAAACTACTTACTAAGGAGTTGCATAGTGGACTCATGAGAAGTCGTAACAGTGATGCCAAAGGTTGTGTGCGAAAAGATGGGTCTTCCTTACCCCAAGACCATAAAAAATTTCATTTAGATGGATGGAACCAAGGTTAACATTATAGGGTTATTGGATGACTTGAAAATAACAGTAGCCAAACACCCAAATCTAGTGTTCATATGATAAGTCAATGTGGTTGACCCACCTCCATACTTTGGGATGCTACTCTTAAGAGAATAGACCATAAAATTATGTAGAGAAGGATATTTGGTGATGGATTACATGGACATGAATGTTCCTAAGGATGGGAAGAACGTCAAGATAGGAAATGAGACTCCATGCAACTATATTTTACACAAAGCTTCATGATGTGGGTGTGGTAAACTTGAATAAATGAGCCATATATATGGATGAAGAAACTGTTGAGGAAGACCCTATTTCAAAGATCAACATGATCATAGGTTTGCTTTAAGAAGATAATGATGCAAATGTGATTTTTTAGGAAACAAAGAATGGTAACTACTTGATATTTGAAAGGCCTACCAATATTATAGCATTGATTAGTAAAACAACTCAATGACTAGATGGTATATGGACCATGCTTTTTGATGGTGCAAGGATTAGAAATGGAGTAGCACCATTGTCCAATTTTATTGATCCTCAAGGATATCAACTAAAATATGCTTGCAAGTTGTTCAATTGTATAAAATAATGTGGTTGAATGTGAAGCATTTTGGAAAAGCCTAGAAAATTTTAAAAATATGAGCATTAAGAACATCAAATATTTTTGTGACTTCGAACTAGTCATAAATTAGGTCAATTTAAAATGTGCTACAAAGAACAAGCACTTGAAGTCCTATAAATATAAAGGTTTGGGACCTATTAGAGAGCTTCAACATCTATGAAATCAAGGTAATTCCACAAGAATTTAATGCGAAAGAAGATGAGTCAACTTCCATGGCTACTAAATTTAACCCCACCATAAATATGTGAAATAGGCCATAAGAGCTTAAAATTGTCTTTCGATAAATTATCCCTAATAATTTTGATTATTGGTAAATATTTAATAATGATGAACATATTGAAATATATGGTGGTTAAGCTTCTATTGATTCCATGATCTACTATTGTATTGTATTGTTCATATAATCCCCTTGGGCCCTTGTAACCTTGAAAAAGGTATTTTTATAATATTATATTATTTTAATCCTTAAAGTTGGTCTATTAACCTTGACCTAAAGGTAACTTATATTTGGTTTTAAATACCCCCTCATATTAAACATCTATTAGTTGGAGTATAATTCTATTCTTTGATAGTTAGATTATTTGGTGTTCATGGGTATCCCCATATACTGTGTGTAATTCTTTTGAGCAATATTGGGTAATGTGTTGATTCCATTTGTATTTGGAAATTATTGTAAAATATAACATAGTATTAGATTATTCATGAATATTCATTATTGGATTGGTTATTGTTAATATTTTGGCTTCTATAGCTTCTTTGAGGACAACTATATTTAGAGTAGGCAATAACTTTTTTATTAAGTTGATGGTGGGATTGGAAGAAGACCATTTGACAAAAATTCTTAGTGGGCTTGGATCACAAGGATCACATTGCATTCAAAAAAATTGCTCTAGGGAAATATTCACCAATAGGTTCCTTTGTTCCTCTCACTAGCACTAAATCCTCATTTGTTTCTTTTTATTTTTGACCAAATGGATGCCCTAGTTTTAGTATTGATTTTTTAGAAAGTTTTTTTAGAGCCTCATTTATCTTTTATGATTTTTTTAAACCCATTTTCTTTTTTCAAATTCTTGTGTCTAATGGTAGCATATATGTGAGGATAGACTATTTGGTTGTCATGAGAGAAGAAAAGAAGAAGCAAAAAAAAATTAGATAGAAACCTAGTGCCAAAAAAACCATAGGCAAGCTTATGTGCTTGGCAAAGACCTCTAGTCATTTTACAAAGTTACAAAAATTGTCTAACAACATTTTTGCAACATATGCATGGGAGGATATCCTCATTGGTTGTGTTTGGCAAAAAATATTTGTAGGGCAAAGTGTGACAAATATGAAAGAAACATTAGCATTTCTTTATTCTTTATGAAATTTAAGGGGGTCTTAGTTCAACATTTTCCCCAAACTCTCTTTAGGTACTTTTTTCAAGCTTTCAAAGTTCGTACAATTTCTTTCCAGATAGCAAAAATTCACATTCAAATTATGGAATATTCCATGATAAAATCTATGGGGCATGACAAAAAAAAAGCATGTGGATGCATGCACATCACCATGACATGCACCAACATCATGCATGGAATATGAAAGAGGAGACATTTGTTTTGGTAACTTGATTTCTTAATGACTTGTGCCACTTATCTCCCAAGGGATACCTCAGGGATAGTGGCTAGTTCAGCCCACTTTAAGGTTTTTCATGGAATATTTATTGACTTCAAACCCCCTTGCACCATTTCCTTTTGGAAGATGATGATGTAATCATGATGCAAATATATGACATAAACATGACAACCTAATGACATGGCAAGGAACGATATAACAATTTATGATGATATGGAACCTGATGACATCATCCCTTTCCAAATTACACATGTTGACACAACACTTGATGATGTAGCAATATATACAAACTATACAATTGATGTGGTGGATGACATGGCATAATATGTGGTAGTTCATATAGTTAACATGGCAATCCATACAACTAACATGATAGATGAGGAAACATGATGCATGGTACATAATGTGGTCATCTATACAACTAGCATGGCAGTCCATACAACTAACATGTGGGTGAGATGGTGTGACATGTCACAATTGACATTAAAGCTTACATGGTAGGTGCAGAGAAGTCCAACATGGTATGTCATACGATAGCTTATGTGGTAGTAAGTGTATAAATACAAGACTAGCCAATTAGATTCCACCAAAACATTAAACTTGACAAGTCATTTGCATAGTTAGCAGTAAACTTGGTGAAGCTTGAATTTAAAACCAAATTTGGACATGAGAAGTTGTGTAATGTGGTTCACAAATCAAAGAGTTAATCATAGCGCAATAAGTAGCACGCTCTAGTTGACAAGTACCCTACCTAGTGACCTATATAGTTAGTGAACAAGTGGTAGCCCCCAATTGTGACAAGTGATATCACGTAATTGGTTGGCATATTACTAATCATTGCATAGTTGGAACCCCTAAGCCACTCACATAGCAACACATGGTGGTCTCTCATTTATTGTAGCAACTAAATTTTTTAATTTTTTCAAAGGTTTTGGAGGCATTTTGAGTGATTTTTGGGTTAAAATTTCGAGGACCGTAACTTTTGCATATAAATTTTTGAGAGCACTGCATTGGTGGTGTTGTTTCTATTCACAACTACACCTAAGATTTTGTATTTTGGAAGGATAATTATGGATCACTATGTATCCTTGGAGAATATAAATTGAGGGTTTTCTTCAAAGTAAATATGTGAATAAGTAACCTCATGCTATTGATTTCAAAGAAATAAAGTAGTTCTACATGGATAAAAAGAATGATGTCCATGGTGTTATAGCCTTTCATGTTGGCAATATCTATGACACTCATATTAGCAGCACCATATAACCCAAAATTTGTGTGACAAATTTCAGGGATTCTGAGATCACATTGATTCTACACATAGTAGTAGGTTGGAGGTTGAACTTACTACTTCAAGTATGAAATCTTTTACTACTATTGATGAGTACATTAGTCATTTTAAGAAATTGCAAAAAGATATTTAGACTGCAAGAGGATTACTTAAGGTGACAAGAGAAGGACAACAAGTGGAGAAGGCAAAGAACATTGAACTAATAAATATTATCTTCAACAATGTTTTGAAGACATATGAGATAGTTGTATTTGATATTCTTCATGTGTACTTTTTCAATTATTTTGTACTACTAATTAATGAGGTATTCAAGTACTTTTTGCATTGTCATGCTAGAATACAAAGGCATAAGGGTAATTATGTGATAAATTAGGCCCATCCAAATAAAGTTATTGCCAAAGCTCAAAATAACAAGAAGCCAAAATAGGAGAATCCCAAGAAGCACTTCAAAAAGCCAACATGTTAGTTTTACAAGAAGGAAGGACATTAAGCATAATTTTGTTGGTTTATATCGAGAAGTTTAAGGGAGCAAAAAAGAAGAGGGTGTTGATGTTGCTCTCTTCTATGCATAGGGTGAGGACAAATTTGATGGAGAGACCTCATGGGGACATGTATTTCACTCTATTTATAGGACATCCACTTCTTTTGATGCATGGATTGCATATTCAAGGCAACTAGGAACATAACAAAGCATAAACATCTCCTATAAGGATACAAAAAAATATGTTCAAGGGACTTTGTTGTTATTGGATATGATTCTTCTTTATAAGTTGCAATATGTGGAGAGATCAACACTTTGAATCTTATTCTTTTTATGAGGTACTTCATGTTGCTAATGTTTGCCATAATTTATTGTCTATTTATTGCATTACTCATAGAAATTTGGCTTGATCATTGGGTAATTAATGATATAGACAATGGATTTAAAATTGTTTCTACATGTTATTGTGATAAATCATACCAAATTTATAAGTTGGAAGAAATACCCACTTCTTCTGTTTCATCACCTAGGAAGAAATATTTTATTCCATGGTTGCACGTGCAAACGATGAGAGTCAAAGGTGGTACCATCGACTTGGGAAACTCAACTATGGATCCTTGAGATACATGAGTCATCATCATATGGACGATGGACTTCTACACATATCCTCTCCAAGTGGTGCATGCAAGGGATGTATTCTTGGGAAGCATCATAGGAGACTTTTCCATAAGTGACTATAAGATGAGCTTTTCACCTCCTCGAAATAATTCATAATGATATATGTGGGCCTATGGGTACACCATATTTTTCTAGAGATAATTACTTCCTTCTTTTTATTGATAATTTCTCTATATATGTGTGATTGTTTATTATCCACACAAAGGATGATATATTTAAGAGATGAAAGACCTTCAAGGCTCTTGTAGAGAATCAATTGGATAAAAAAATTAAATGTCTTAGGACATATAGTGGAGGTGAGTATATAACTCATGCCTTTCATTATTTTTTAGCTCTTCATGGGACTACATATCAAGGGATTTTTTACTATGCTCCTAAGAAAAATGGTGTGACTAAAAGGAAGAATAGGGTAGTCATGGGAATGGTACAATGTATGATTCATGCAAAAAGGATGGGGCACAAATTTTGGGGTAATATTGTCACTTGTGCAACATATATCATAAACAAGGTTCCCACAAGGTGAAGAACACAAGCTTATACTGAGAGGGGGGATTAACAGTATAGCGCCCACTTTTTACTTTCTTTCCAAACCAATATCACTTAGTGTCCTTAATTGCAATATCCAAATATAGCAATGTGCATTAATGACATAGATAGCAATAGTAAGCAAGAGCACAAATTACCACACACAATTGAGACACAAGATTTAACGTGGTTCTTCCAATGTGGGTTACTCCACAAGATAATCTCCTTATAATATTTCACAAAGAAATAGGGATCCTTATCCCAATAAAAATTATTACTTTGATCTGATCAAAGCTAGGTTATCCACTGATCTGCTTAGCAAGGCAATTCACTAATCTGCTCAGCTAGGCAATCCACTGATCTGCTCAGGTAGGAAATCCATTGATCTGCTTAGGTAGGCAATCCTGATTTGCTCAGGTAGGCAATCCACTGATCTGTTCAGCAAGGAAATTTACTAATTTTTTCAACTATACAATCCACTGATCTGCTTCAGCAAGCTCACCAAGAACTTGCTCAATTTTGCTCTAGCAAGCTCACCAAAAACTTTCTCAAATATGCTCTAGAAATCTCACCAAAAACTTGCTCAAATCTGCTCTAGCAAGCTCACCAATAACTTGCTCAAATATGCTCAGCAAGCTCACCAAGAACTTGCTCAAATATGCTCAACAAGCTCACCAATAACTTACTCAAATCTGTCCACAAATCTATCCATAAACCTATCCAAAAGCCTTCTCAAAGGCTCAATCAATCATACACAAAATCTGCCACAAATCTATCCAAAAGCCTTCTCAAAGGCTCAATCAATCATGCACAAAAGCTACCTCAAATTTGTCCCAAAATCCTTCTCAAAGGCTCAATCAATCATGCACAAAAGCTACCTCAAATCTATCTAGAAATCTATCCCAAAAGCCTTCTCAAAGGCTCAATCAATCATGCTCAAGTAGCACTCAAATCTCATCCACAAATATATAAAGGCAAGGCTCAATGATGAACTCAACAATAAATGGCAATGCACTTTATAATGGATGACAACAATGATTCACAATGATCTCAACTCAAATCAGAATATAGAATAGTTTGTTTCATGGAACTTGAACAACCAATTCACTCATTCATTTGACTAGGATCAAACAACTCTACTCAACCAATCACATCAAGGAACAACTCTTTCTCACAATCCCTAGTCCAAGCATGTATCAACCAACTCAAAATGTTTCCAACAATGCTTAACCACAAATCTCATATAACAATGATACTCATGTTCTCCTCTAACTCAAGTTCAAGTTATTTGTACAATCAATGGGCTTCAACAATAATGCTTATAAAACATTCTTCACATAACAATGATACTTATGTTCTTCTCAAACCCTATCTTAGGTTTTTCACACAACTAATGGCTTCAACAAAAATACTTATAAAACAAGGTTTAAACACAACTCTCAAACCAGAAAACCTTGAAGCATTCAACCAACCACTTTCGAAAAGGAAACCACAATCAATCCTTTTCTCTCCAATGATATTTCAAAAATCAACCACCATAAACAAAGTCAATGGAGAATATTGCTCATACATTTTTTATGCCTTATTAGTTGTCCACTAAATTTTCCATACTCAACAAACTTTATTTTTCAACTTTTAATAAGGGTTAGGGATCATGATTAATAACACAACAATAATATCTAAATAACACCTTATTACTCCTACTCAATAAAATACATCATGTCCCCTCATGAAAGAATTAATCCTCTTTGAAAAATAACAAAGCAACCTTCACTTTTGAACCTCTTTACAAAATCAAAAATATCTCTTTACACACACCTTATTTCTCCCTCTAAGAAAGTTAATCAAATAGCCCTCGAAATAAGCTTTCCAATAATATATAATATGATATACTTCCAAAAATAAAATCACTAGAAATATTTTCTTTTCTTAAGGTGCATCATAACCCTTATTTCTCCTAGGGCAATTTTAAAAAAATAAAATATTAAAAAATATTAACTTGCCTTTGTCCCTGATGGGATTTGATCCCTTGACGCCTCCTCGCTCAACGCCTTAACCACGGCCAAGCCGTCGTTGGTCCACACGATCTCACATGTTCAAAGGGGCATGAACCAAAACAAATACCTCAATATTTTGCGCCCTTCAAAAACTCTTCGAGCGTTTCAACACAACAAGCATCCCTAACGAGACTCGATCGTAGGACCTCCTGCTTCTTACACAGCGTACGAACCACTAGGCAAAAGGTGCCTATGCATTTGGTTATCCTTCATGAATGATTCTTCAACGGACCCAAATTTTATAAACCCTTCACATGCCTCTTTACACATGCTTCAACACACAAGCTCTTCTCGCATTACGTTATCAATTCAAATGCATTCGAAAATCAAGGACAAGGATTTATCGAAACTTTTGGTGGCATATATATATGCCTTTCCTCCTTTCTTTAGATGTCGGCACTATTATTTTTAATATATGCCTTTTCTCCTTTCTTTAGACATCGGCGCTATAATTTTATTTTTAATTTTAAAATTTAAATTTAAATTTAAAATAATTTAAAATTTAAACTAAATATTTAAAATTAAATATCTCCATCACCGGGGCACCTTTTTCGATGAAACAAAAAGCTAACTTGGGTTTTAAGAAAAACCCATTTCAAATCTGCCATCCATGGTTTTAAATAAAACCTTTTATTTTTCCTGCCTTGGTTTTCACAAAAACCCTGTATATATCCATGCTCTCCAAAATATCATAAATGATATTTTATGAAGTGCTTTTGCCACCAAAACTCAAATGTGATCCATGTGACATAAATTACAACATAAAATAACTCAAATTTCCAACACAAGGGTGGTGTAGGGCATGATCCCTCTTGAGAGGTTGATAGGAGATAAGTTTGATGTGTCTCATTTTTGTATCTTTACATCTTCAATATGGGCTCATATACCCAAATATATTCGAAATAAGAAGACATAAAAGATTCATGCATACATCTTTGGGGGATATTCAAATACGTCAAATGCATATCACCTTTATGACCCTTAAAGGCATGATATTTTGGTTCAAAAATATGTCATTTTAGTCTACCACCTGATCTTTTGGCAAATGACTCTCTTGATTATTTGACTAATTTAGATTCAACTATTCCTTTAGATATTTTTGCAAGCTCTATTTCCATTACATCTTCTTCATCTTCATCTTCGAGTGTAGATCATTTTCCTATTGATTTGTCTTCTTCATGGGTAGCACCACTAGTAGAACCTTCTTTTTTAAATTCATGGCATGTTGAGCAAGACACATCATATCAAAGTTCCTTAGCTTTGCATGATAAGGTGAGTGGTGATTTTAAGTTGTATTCTTCAATTTTAGCTTCTAATGTTGCTTTATCACAAAGTCCACATGATCTTTTTCAAGTTCATCCAACACCCAAGTGGTTAATATGCTTCGTAAGGATGCTCAACCTATCTTGTCTCTAGAGTGACATCAAAAGGCTCCTTATCAAGCTTTACTTTAGAAGATTTATCATTCTAGGATCCTCTTAATATTCTCAAGCTAAAGATCGATCAGAGTGGGAATATGTTATGCTTGCAAAGTGTGAGGCCTTAAATAAAAACAATACATGGGACTTGTTCTAGAGGAGAATAATATAGTTGGATGCAAATGGGTCTATAGGACCAAGTATACTTCAAATTTTCAAGTGAAGCACAAGGTATACCTTGTTTCTAAGGGATTCTCTCAATAGGAAGGAATTGATTATTTCAATATATTTGCTCCAAAGGATAAGATGGAATCAATCTAGATGATTCTCTCTATAGTTGTCTCATATGAATAGAAGGTATACCATATGGATGTGAAGAGTGTGTTCCTCTATGGGGAGATTTAGGAGGAGATCTACATGTTCCTCTTCTAGAAGAGAAGAATTTAGTTGTATGAAAATGGGTCTATAGGACCAAGCATACTTTGGATGGTCAAGTGAAGAAGCACAAGGTATACCTTGTTGCTAAGGGATTCTCACAACAGGATCTAATTTATTATTCCAAGCTATTTTCTCTAGTGGCTATGATGGACTTAGGATGATTCTCTCTATAGTTGCCTCATATGGATAGAAAGCACACCAAGTGGATATGAAGAGTGTCTTCCTATATGGGGAGATTTAGGAGGAGATCTATGTGCAGCAACCAAATGGATTTGAGCTTGAGGTCCCTACTCTTGTTTTTCATCTAACTAGGTCTTTGAGTAGGCTCCTCACATGTGGTATGAGAAGATTCACTCTTTTTTCTTCAATTGTGGGTGTTGGATATGTGAGGCTAAACACAATGTCTACGTCAAACATCAATATGGGAGACTTTGGTGATTTTTTTGTATGTTGATGATCTTATCATTACCAATATATCTCTTACCTTAATCTAAGATATGAAGTCACGACTTTGTTCCACATTTGAGGTGATAGATTTGGGGTTTTTACACTACTTTTTTGGGATCTAAATTAATCAAACATGTTCTGGCATCTCAATTTCACAACCTACGTATGCTTTGGATATTTTTCAAAGTTTTAGGATGGAGGATTACAAGTTTTCTTGGAATTCTTTCACTTCAATCATAAAGCTTCAAGTGGATGGTGATTTAGATGAGTGACAGTTCACCATAGGCATTGTGTTCTATTTGGAATTTGGCCCTGTTTCTTGGTGATCTAGATGCCAAACCACTATATCTCAATCTTGTACAAAAGTTGAATATTATGCTATCAATCAGGCAACTAAGAAACTTCAATGGATGATCATGATTCCTCAGAGCATCCAATCTCTTTGATACGATAATCAGAGCACCATCCAACTTGTCCTTAATCTAGTATTTCACTAGCATACAAAGCACATATAGTTTTGAATGCACTTTATGAGATGGCTTCATACACATGGGATGCGTGATCTAGTTTTTGTGTCTTCAATGGATCAAGCAATGGGCATCCTAACCAAGATTATGCTTGAGGTTCCTTTTATGCACATGGAAGAGCTACTTGGTGTAGGAGAGTGTCCCTTAAGGGGAGGTGACAAATAAGCGTCTCTCTCCATGTCCCTTCTTCAACTTAAGGGGGAATGCTGTAATATGTGGTGGTTAAGCTTCTCTTGAGGCCACAACTAAGTATTTTATTGTTCACATAAGCCCTTTGGGCCCTTGTAAACCTTGAAAAAAGGTATTTTTGTAATATTTTATAATTTTAATCCTTAAGATTGGCCTCTTAACCTTTACCTAAAATTAACTTGTATTTGTGTATAAACACCCCCTCATACCAACCATTTCTTTATTAGTTAGAGTGAAATTATATTATTTGTTAGTGAGATTATTTGGTGTCCACAAACACTCCCATATATTGTGTGCATTTTTTTGTATGTATTTCTTTCAGCAATATTGGGTAATGTGTTGATTTTATCCATTTATGAAAACTACTATGAAAACTACCAAAACAAATTGTAGAATTCCTCATTAGGGAAGCACAACATGCTAAAGACAAAAATAAATATGAGAACTTAAGATGAACTAGTTACCAAAAGGATTAATCACATTAAAAAGTTTATTTAACCATGATGGCAACTCCAAGAAGTCTAGCATAAAGGTCAAGTCATACTATTACCATCTAATTGGCGTAGCTAAAATAAATAATATGCTCGTATAGGAGGAGTGTACTGAAGAACATTTGAGTCTATTCAAAGAACTTTGTGGGAATTACAATGATATATTTTTTCAATGGACTATTTTATCAAATGGCCTAAGCTTAACAAATTGAATACCTTGAATTTTAAGGAGACCTAGGTTCAAATCTTTTTCTTTTTTTTAAATGCACTCATGCACACCCCGATGTGGTTTGAACTTGGATCTTTTGAATGAGAGTCTATTACTCTATAAGAAGTTCATTTAGCTCTTTTATATTTTAATAAGGATAAATCCCTAGGTCCATATGGGCTCTCTACAACATTCTATCAACATAATTGGGATATAGTGAAGTATTTTTTATTGGTGGTAGTGGAACAATATAGGGTAAAACAATACATACCTTACAAAATAAATGCAACATATCTTACCCTAATTCCAAAAAAGAAGGATGTAGAATTGTTTAATTCATTTAGACCCATAAGCCTATGTAATATGGCATATAATATTATCTCCAAAGTGATGGTGAATTAGTTAAGACCATTGTTAGACAAAATAATTTTAGAAGATTAAGGAGGATTTGTGAAAGGGAGTGACATATTTCGGACAAGATCTTAGTAGCTCATTAAGTTATGCATTTGGCAGCTTCAAGAAGAGAGAAAGTAATGATCTTAAAACTTGATATGAATAAAGCCTATTATAGGGTTAAATGGGATTTTCTTTTTGCAGTATTATAAAAGTTTGGATTTGGGAAAAAATGGATTAGATGGATTAAAGCTTGTGTCTCTATAATTTCATATTCAGTGTTGGTCAATGAGTTAGTAATATAATCATTTAAAGCCAAGAGAGGTCTTAGACGAATATCCTCTATCACCATATTTGTTCATTATTATGGTAGAGGTTTTGGGTAGGAAATTGAAGAAGGCTAACAAATATGGGCTTATAAATGGACTTAAGGCTAGTAATAACATCGAAAATATCACCCATCAATAGTTTGTAGATGATATAGCCCTTTTTGGAAGGGCAAGGCCAGAGCTTTGATTAATTTATTAAAGGAATACGAAAGAGCATCAGGGCAAAAAGTTAATAGGAAAAAATCCAAAATTTACTTCCTAAACACCCCAACTAAAATCAAAGCAAGGATATATAGGTTACTTCAAATGGAGGAGGAAAATTTTCTAGAAACTTATCTAGGGATGCCCTTATTTGAGGGGAGAATGAGGATAGAATTATGTGTTAGAGTATATTACATCATTTGGGTCATGTAAATGTACCACCCTTGGTACATAACTAGAGTAGGAGATTACTTTAGGGGGTAGTTAGCTAGTTACTTCAAGGAATATAATAAATGCACAAGTGTCTATGTGCAAGGTGTCCCCTTGTACAACTAGGTAGAGTGTTGGCCAAACAATCCATCTTTCTATATAAAGGGCCTCATAGTGAGTGATTATATCATTGTAGGTAGTAGTAGGTATACTGTGTGGATCACCATATAGATTGGTGATGGGGTACAATGTAGTTATTTAGTATTAGTTCTAGAGTGTTCATTTCCTCCATATTGCATTGTATCATTTTTGTCACTTTCCATTAATAGCATATTTCAGCATCTTACATTTTTGCATATTTCATATCCTATGATTGTATTCTCCCTTGGCATACACCATAAAAAGCTAATAGTGGTATCAGAGCCATGGTAGATCAATAGGAATAGGGAGAGCCACAAGAGAGCACCATTGCTACTGTAGGTTTGAACCTTACCTATTTTTGCAAACCGGATCAGCCATTGTGCACCGCTACATGCAAATATCGTTTCAAGGGATTGTTGGATAGGAAGAGCCACAGTAGGTTATTAGGAATAGGAAAGCCATAGGAAAGATTGAGAGGAGAAGCAAATATCAGTTCCAAAATTTTTGAGATTGCATTTGGCTAGAGTCTTTCCATAGAGTTATAGAAAACTCGTGAAGACTAGGACTCAACATTCATTCCACTAGATTGACAAATCAACTAGTGAAGATTCATCATTGACAAGATTTAGAATCATCTTACTAATATCTTGTTGTAGGAAAAGGAAACTGAAGGAAGCCTTGTTGCAGATCTGCACATTGCAGAAGAAAAGGCCACAACAACCTTATTGTAGAAGAAAAGGCCACAAAAGCCTTATTGAAGAAGAAAAGGAAGCCTTATTGTAGAAGAAAAGGCCACATAAGCCTTATTGAAGAAAATGCCACAAAAGCCTTATTGCAGAGAAAAGGCCACAAAAGCCTTATTACAGAAGAAAAGGCCACAAAAGCCTTATTACAAAAGAAAAGGCCATAGAAGCCTTATTCCAAAAAGGTCATAGAAGCCTTGAACTAAAAGAGACTCCATAGAAGAGTCCAATAATATAGGATATTGGTGATCTCCATTGAAGACTACAAATTGCATATTAGCTAGAGTCTTTCCACAAGATAGTGAAGACCAGGACTCAACACATAATACATACCACTAGTTTCAAGAATAACTAGTGAAGTTAAAGAGGTCTAAGAAAAGATCCCATTGGAAATAACAAATTGAAGATCTATTCTAGAAGAAGCTAAAGAGACTCATAGAAAGTCTCATTGAAGAACTTCCATTCTTGGAAGAGATAGATAAGGACTATCAAAAGTCTTGTTCCAGAGATCCATGAAGAAGATCTCATTACCAACACTTTCATAGTTGAAGGTTGAAGGAAAGGTCTCATCAAGAAGACCAGATAAGCTGCAAGATTAAAGACCTTGGAGAGGTCTCAAGGAGAATAAGGCTTGGAGAGCCTCATTGCAGAAATTGGAGAAGCTATCAAAGAAGTTCCTAGGAGAACTCACTAGAGAAATTCACTACAAAAGATAGTGAAATATTTGGGACAATTGTTGCCATCCGAAAACAAGCCCAAGAGGAGAAGAATTTGGCAAGGAGTGCCAAATCCCAAAGAAGAATATTGAAGACCTCAAGACATTCAGAATCTTGAGAAGAAAATCCTATTTGAAGTTAGAACTCAACAAAGAGGTTGAAGAAGAACTCAGATAAAAGAAACCTACCAAATCCAAGAAGATTTGGAGATTGTCCTTCATAGCTAAAGAAGGCACATATAGAGATTTTTTGGATTCATAACAAACTACTGAAAGGGTTCTAGAAGGATAATATTTCAGTGAATAGATTGATTGCTAAAGGATAGCAATCAAGATAGCATTACTAGCTACAAGACTTCAGAGTTCCAAGCCAAATCTTGAAGGAGAAGTTGAAAATCATCTACTACAATTTTAGAGTAGAAGACTAGAAGCATTCACAATTATGAGCAACCAACATTCCAGATGAGAGACTTGGTGAATCAACTCATCAAGATATTCATCATCAAAGGTAAGCAACTTAGGTGCAAAAGGTTCATTACTTGAACACTTATTCAGATTACTACTTAACTTCATTGAGCACCTTATTAGAATTTGAAAGTTGCAAAATAGAAGGTTGCATTTTAAGTCCTCAGAGAAAGTGCAAAAGATAGGTTCTATTAAGGTTCATTACCTGCACATTAATAGGATTTAGATACATTCTTCCTATTATCTAATTATTGAGAAAAGGACTACATTAAGGAATTTGCAGAGATTATTAAGTGCATTTAAAACTACTTTGAGAGCTTATTAATAGGAGCAATAAGGTGAGATTATTAAAGTGCATTAAGTTGGAAATATTATTGGTTCATTGCACTATACTAGTTGTTCATTAAACTAGTTACTCTCAAAGGATTATTTCGTGTATTGATTGTTAAGATCAAGGGCACAAAAATCTACAAATAATCAAAGTGTCTAAAGACACTATTCAGAACTCAATACCTGCAAGGTATTGTGGCCTATAGAAGCCACCAAGCAGATTGAAATTCCTCCAAGGAGTGGAGAAGAAGAAGACAACCATTAAATCAGTGATAGAAGCTAAAAATCGAGACTTGGTGAGTCTCAGATTCAAGGTGCACTAAGAGCTCATTACAGGTAAAATATTAGTGCAGCAATTACTCCTTCAAGGGCACATTATCTACATGATTATTAGCTTGGGTTCATTACTATATTAACCAAGCAAAGGAGAGAGTTATCTAGCAAAGAAGACAACATCAATCAGCCCTCACCTACAAGAAATAGTACGGAGAAGCCACCATTAAAATCAGCAAAAGAATCTTGCAAAAGAGAAGGTGCAAATCAAGGTATTCTATTATAATTCTATTTACATTATTCTACACCATAACATCTTGTCCTACGTAGGATAAAGGATAGAACTTGAGTGTCTTAAAGACACATCCTCCACAAGAGAGGAATATCATACAAGCGGTCATAGAGGAGCTCTATCTGAAGCAAGAGATAAGAGCTAACAAAGAGCTCTCATTACAATGTCCAAAGACACCCTTACAGCCACAAAAGCAAGCATTCCTAGCAACCAATCTGAAGCACAGAATATCAGAAAAGGATTATTATCTATTTAAGTTGGTTTTCATCTACTGAATGTTGCAAAGGAAGCATTCTAACCAGCATACTGAAAGGAAAAGCATAGTGAAAAAGGAGCATTTGAACCAACAAAATGAAAGGAAAAGCATAAAGGAATACCCAAGCCCTTGCTTGGAGAAGATGTCTGCCTCAAGACCATAGAACCATATCTAAGCTCCTAAGACCTCCATCAAATCAAGAACCAACTCATACTCGCTTGGAAGAAGCATTGAGGAACAAGAAATAGTTGGATTTACGTTGGCAAGCGAAATATATAGAAGAAGAGAAGCATTGGAGGGAAAATACATGCAATCAACCATTTTTCATCATTGACAAGAAGCACTCAGCCCATATCATTAGCAAACACTTGAACATTAGAGCGAAGGGAGTTACAAAAGCATCTTTGATAGGAAGGAACGTTACAACATCTCCATTCACGATTGGAGCCCATAAGCCACTTGGAGAAAGCGTTAGGATCAGCCATAAGCATTACGAAAGAAGCCCCATGCACGTTGGAGCTCAAAGGCCACTTGGACATCATTCAAAGAAGGATTAAAAAATGTCTCAAGTATTACTCAAGATGCATGTGCCACGTAGCTACATAAACATTCAACTCCAAGGCATAGATGCACAATGAAGGTGAAGCAAAAGAGGAGAAATTACAACGTTTGAGTGAGTAAGAGCACGCTAAAATCGAGGTCAAAGGAGGTAGTGAGGACTATCATAAACCAACATTCAATTCCTGTGGTGATAAGCACTCATTAAGGAGGAGACCAAGCTAAAATAGGCACTATAAAAGTGTAGAGCTCGAAGGAGGAACACGTAGGCCATTCGTTGAACAACGAGGTCAAAGCAACATTAATACAGCATTGAGATACGTACCAATCAATCGTCGAAGTACTCGAAGATACGTAGAGCATCAAGCCTTACAAAGGTAACAATTAAAATTGCTTGCTTTAATTAAAATTAGAGTTATAAGGTGATATAGACTATTGCATTGTTAAAAGGTGATATATTACATTGGAATAAACCTAACAAGCATTAGTGATTATCAAGCAAGCTTATTTCAAGATATTAAATATTCATATTTGCAATTAATCAAGTAGGAGACATAAGGTTGTCAACTTTGATTAAATCAATATTAATTTACAAATATCATTATTTTCTAATATTTCAAAAAGTAGGGAGATATAAGGCATACTACTTCAAACTAAATACATATAATTGGAATTTAGAAAATTAATCTATTGGAAAGAGAATCAAATCAATTGCCTTCATATAGAGTTGGAAATAATTGGTAAAAATTATCTCATACTCATTCTAAGGAGACAAAAATAAATCCAACCATTAAAGCATACTTCATTGGGATAGATAAGGTAAAATTAATAAGTTGATTATTCTCAAAACATTACAAAATCAACTTAGAAGGTGAACTAAGCATATTCTAATTATTAGGGAGATATAAGAAAGCCTACAAAACCTAATTCTAAAAAGGTTTTATCAAATTAGTTCACATCTCTTAACTAGGGAGATATAAGGAATTCTACAAAAGCTAAGACTTGAATAGCTTTATAAAATCAACTCATATACTCTTAACTAGGGAGTTATAAGGTAGACTACTCAGAATATCCTATCTCATAATACTAAAAGAGATACAAAATATAGGCACTATCAAAGCACTTCATAATCTAATCTAGGGAGTTATAAGGATGTCTACCTCCAAGAATACAACTAACAATAACATGAATAACCCTTTTAGAAAGGAAAAAGCAAGTGCCATAAAAATTGGAATCATGAATCTACTTATAAAGGGTGAAGCATATTTAGATCTTACTTCAAAAATGATTCATAGTGAAGCTTTAGATGATGACTTTGATACCATGGAACATTATCTACAAGCTCGACTCAATGAAGCAATTGGAAATGGAAAGGATGACATTCTACTTCCTTTAGATTTTGTAAGCATATTGTATATGGCATTACTTACATACAAATGTTACAAGAATGAGAATGCAGAACAAAGAGGATTGATAGAAGCTCTTAAAAGGAAAACCAAATTGAGTGAATCATACTTAGAAAAGATATTTCAATCCTCATGCAATATTGGTACTTCAAGTTCTACTAATTCAAGATCTTATCATGATGCTTTGAGTGTTTGTTCAAAAGTCTCTATACACAACAAGGACAAAGAAGGAAAATTATCTTTACAGGAATCAGATAGCAATGCAATCACTTACAAAAGTACAAAAACAAGAATCTAAAGCAAAGGATAAAGAAGAAGAGCAAGAATCAGACCAAGGAGGCATACAGTGCAAAGTGAATTTGCAAAGAACCAGATCAAGCTGAATGATGTCTGAAGAAGAAGATCCATATTGAAGACTAAATCTTCAATACCCAAATAATGTAATACAAGGGGGTGTTAGAGTATATTACATCATTTGGGTCATGTAAATGTACCACCCTTGGTACATAACTAGAGTAGGAGATTACTTTAGGGGGTAGTTAGCTAGTTACTTCAAGGAATATAATAAATGCACAAGTGTCTATGTGCAAGTTGTAAATGTGCAAGGTGTCCCCTTGTACAACTAGGTAGAGTGTTGGCCAAGCAATCCATCTTTCTATATAAAGGGCCTCATAGTGAGTGATTATATATCGTTGTAGGTAGTAGTAGGTATATTGTGTGGATCACCATATAGATTGGTGATGGGATACAATGTAGTTCTTTAGTATAAGTTCTGGAGTGTTCATTTCCTCCATATTGCATTGTATCATTTTCATCACTTTCCATTAATAGCATATTTCAGCATCTTACATTTCTGCATATTTCATATCCTGTGATTGTATTCTCCCTTGGCATACACCATCAAAAGCTAACATTATGGAATCCAGTTATAAATAAAGTTCAAAATAAACTATTGACATGGAAAGGTAGATGGTTATCGTAAGCAAGAAGAGTGCAACTAATTAAATTAGTCTTACAAGTCATTCCAACATACTATATGTACTTGCATACTATGCCAAAATCAATAGAAAAAAATTTAATCTATATTATGTGATCATTTTTGTGGTCATGATTACATGTTAAAAGGAAATTTTCTTTAGTGAAATGGAGCAAGGTGTATGATGATAAAACTAGGGGAGGACTTGGTATAAGAGTTCTTACGGATGCAAACTTTGCTCTTAGGGGAAAAATAATTTGAAGATTATACAAAGAAAGTGAAAGACAATGGGTAAGAATTCTTCTAAGTATGTTGAGCTCTATAATCCAAGCTTAATATTTACTGATTCTCTCTACCAAATGGTTCTGCAGTATGGAACAGTTTAAAAATTCAATTGGTCTAGTGATTACTTCAAGATAAATATGTGATAGGGTTTCAAACATTTTGTGCAAAGGTTAGGAAGGAAGATACAAATAGAAAGAAGATTTTTACAAGTATACAAGACATTGATGATAGGAGGCAGTTGAGTAGAAAAATAACAATAGTGATTATTCGGAGGGAAGCCAAGGATAAGTTGATTTGGGAGTTAAATAGCTCAAGAGAATACACAACAAGAAGTGGATATAATGTAAAGCACCAACAAAATAGGAATATCACAAGAATATGGAGAGATATTTGGGATAGCCCAAGAAAGTCAAAATGTTTGTTTGGCTAGTAGGTCATAGAAGAATTTTATCCTAGGATAACTTTATGAAAAGGGGTTTTCATGGCCCTTCACAATGTGTTCTTTGTAAAAAGGAGAGTATAGACCATCTCTTGGGATAGTGCTCAATAGTCTAGAAACTATGGCAATAGATTCTTAATATGTTTGGTAAATGCATGGTGATGAATGGCAGAATTTAAGAATGGTTAAAGCAATGGTAAACCACTTTCAAAAGTGAGGCTTCCCAAACAATCTCGGATATATCAAAAGATACAATACTTTGGACTATATGACTAGAAAGGAATAGAAGAATATTTAAAGGAATAAAATAATTTAAAGGTAATCAAAAACAAGATTTGTTTAGCCATAGAGGAGTCTAAACCAACCCTATCAACAAGGACATATGATGTTGTAAGACTGTAAGACTGATTTAATTAGTTGCACTCTTTAAAACCTGTAAGACTGATTTAATTAGGTGATTCACTCATAATAATAAATGCAATCTTGACAAAAACAAAGGCTTTCATGAAACATATAAGAGATAACTATGAAAATTCAAGACCTTACTATAAAATTTGAAGAAATCAGGTTTACATATGCGTTAAAGGATTTTTAACGAAACCATTGTAGTGGAGCCTAGGCAAACTAGCACGCACTGGTATTTACCGGAGCCTAGGCAAACTAGCACACACTGGTATTTACCGGTGGTGTCAAGGAGAATATATTGAAAATTATTTTTTTTCCATGAAGAATTACAAAACAACATAGAAGTGACAGGTGGATGCCAGGCAGATTGTAAATCATCTATACCTTACTTTCATGCACACTGCACAAGTTTTAGGTATTTTTCCTTAATATTTTTAGTTCTTTCTAATTAATGTTAGAAATTACTTTTAACTTTACAAAGCTACGAATTCATCAAACCAATCCGGACAGTCTGTAAATTCTGGTCTGATCAGGATCTAGTCAAGATCCAGCAGGATTTGCTAACCATGCTTTTATTGCACTCTGATCGTTGCAATGAAATAATGTTTTCCACATTTGTGCCACCTGCAAATCACCAAGCAGCCTGGTCAACCACGTTGTTTCACAAGCTGCAATGACAGCAGCTTTATATTTTGCTTCAGTGGAAAAAAGTGACATTTTTTTGTAGTTCTTGCTAGCCCAGAATACAACTCCTCTTTCCAAACCAAATGCATGCTCTGCTGTGGATTTTCCATCATTGACAAACCTTTGCCCAAACAGCGTCTTTTAGTCCAACATGCTGAAAATCTTTTCTTGTCATACCAAACTTGAAAATAGACTGTATCCTTGCATATCTGAAAGTTTGTTTTATTAGTCTCCAAGGCCTGTCTCTGAGCTATTCATGAATTTAAAACTGTAACTGACAGTGAAACTGAGATCAAACCTCGGCTGTAAGATGGATCAAGTTGTCCACCAGCTCTCCTTAAAGTGTCTTATTTGTTTGTTTTGTGTGACTATAGGTTTTGTAATCACTCATACCAAATCCATCCAATAAGTGTTTTGGCATACCTAACCTAGAATATAAAAAGCCCAATATTAGTTTGCCCAGACTGTGCTTGCAGGCAATAATGCAACAGACCTAAATCTGTCTTTTTAAAACTGGACCACAAATCTGATTTTAGCTGTTGAATGATGTGTTGGTCTTGTTACTTGTGAGTTGTCTATATATACACTTAAAGTGACTACTAAGCTTCTGGATACAACCTTGAACTCGTGGAACCTTAACCAGCTTGCATAGAAGGTATCCTTCTAAGTTTCATCCTCTGAATCCCAACGGGGCAATGCATTCTTCATGTCCATCAGGTATGTTTCTTGGGAAACTGCCAAGTAATGGCTGGAACCAATATGATTTGAATTGTCACCGTCTTTGTTGTTGGAGCAAAGGTCTCATCATAGTCTATTCCCTAATGTTGCAAGTATGAAGAGGGGTATTAACTAAAAGGCTCAGAAATAACTCGAATTCTGGCCTTAGTGTGAAAACAATTGAGTTTGTCGGCAGTTTATTTGACGGCAAGATTTTTAATTCTTCGAACTCCCCTCACCTACATTTTCTCCTAAATTCCCTCACCCCCTTCTTCCCTATTCTTCCGCCTCCTTTCCTTATCCCTCCACGCCCCTTATCCCTCCACCCTTTCTTCCTCCATAACCTCCACTACTCCCTATAAATATTACAACGCTAGTGTGAAGTTTTGTATGTAGTTTTTGAATTTAATTAAATATAATATTTTCTATTTTATAGGCCACATCGGCTCACTGGTATCAGAGCCAGTTGACTTTGGGCGCTCGACACGCTTTTTGAGGGCGCGGAAGTTGAAGTCGGCACAAGAGTCGAGGATGCCAGTTTGGGTAGCAAAAGTGCATGTGAGGCGCGAGTGCCGAGGCGGCACAACGATCAAGGCACAGTAGGGCAAGGAGGCACGAGAGCCGAGGCCGGGGGCACGCATCCCGAGGAGGGCGTAGTCTTCGAGGTAGATCTGGTGGCACGAATCCCGAGGCGCAGAGAACTGGGCTGACGTGGACGCTGACTGAGCGGCGGCATGCAGTTCGAGGTGGCACGCAGGCGCTGACTGGGCAGGCTGAGCTGGCAGCCTGGGCACAAATTTTGAGGCGCCAAGTGGCGGATGCGTGGCAGCTGACGTGGACACGTGACTCGAGGAGCTGAGGTGGAAGGTGATGTGGCAATGCGAGCGCGGACGTGACATGTGTGACGTGGCACGAGGAGAGCAAGGTTGAGCTGGCAAAGGAGTCACCACATGGTGATTTGTGGTTGGTTGATAGGACAAAAGCTTGGGCTCGTGATTGCCCGAAGGCAATCAATAACTTACGCGCTCGCGTGCGTATTAAAATTACTTGGTTACCCTTCGCCCACTGCATGTGGGACTATTCTTTTTATTTTTTTGGCCTAAGTTTGTTTTAATTAACCCGGGCTCTCCTTTTGTGAATGCGACGGGCGGTGTGGTCTGGCGGTAAAGACTTCTGGCTAGCAGCGGCGAGGTTCAAGGTTCAAAACCCGCCCGCGATAGTCTAATTTTTTTTTTGGTTTGAAGTGTGCACCGGGAAAATCATAAAAGGCACGAGGTGCCTTGACGTTCCATCGCAGCCGCGTGGTGTAGCGGCTACGCATCCCTCTTGCAAGCAGAAGGTTGGGGGATCGATTCCCCTCCGCTTCAAAACAAAATTTTTTGTTTAAAAGAAAAAAAAAGGTTTGCATTTTTTTATTTTTTTTAAGTTTTTTAAAATCAATTTAATAGTTATTAATTTATATTTTTAATTATTTTTAAATATATGTTTATTTAAAAAAATAATTAAAGATATAAAAAAATTATTAAATTTTTTTATAAAAGACTTTATAAAAAATATAGAAAACCTTTTTTTGAAAAGGGATATTGAAAAGTTGTTTTTGAAGATCAAGTTTTTTGAGCACCTGGAAATTTTTCAGCTAAATTTTTGCCATGATGAGTAGATGATTCGGTCAACCGGATGTTACCATGCCCTATGCTCTCTACTGAGGAGAGAATCTGCTGAGTCATTTGATGAGAGGGTCCGACGAGACGGAATACAAACTGTATTCAGTCAACTGCAGAATTCAGTGATAGCCCACCAGAGGAAACCGGATTCTGGATACGAGGCTGACTCAGAGGACAATATTTTCGGACGAGTGGAGGAGTCCGATTCAGTAGCCTGTGAACCTGAGGCACAATCCAGTGAGAGCTATACCCCATGCTCTCCAGAGCCTGAGCCAGCAGAGCCTAAGTCAGCGGTACCTGAGCCAGCAGAGGCTGAGCCAGCACAGGCCGAGCCAGTGGCAGCCCCTGAAATTGTTGTCATCAGTGACGACGAGGATTCCATTGCAGACAATTTTGGACCTCCAATACTGGACAATCCACAAGAAGAAGAAGAAGAAATCAGTGAGAGAGTTAAGAAATCTAGATTTGATTTGAACTTGTAATTGCTTTGTACTTCCTATTTTTAGTCAAATCAAAGTTTGCTTTCAAGTAGTAGAAATGGCTTCAAATTCAAATCTTCCAATTCCAAAATTCAATGGTAGTGATTATGAATACTGGTCAATAAAGATGAAAACCTTGTTGATAGGTAAAGGTTTGTGGGATGTAGTTGAAGAGGGTTACACAGAACCCTCTCCTACTGACTGGACTGCTTTAAGTGCTGTTGATAGAAAAGCTAGGAAAGAAGCACAAAAAAATAATTCCTCTGCCCTGTATCATTTGCAAGCAGCCCTAGATAAAAGCATATTTCCTAGAATAGCATCCTGTGTAACAGCTCAAGATGCTTGGAATGCTTTAAAGGAAAGTTTTCAAGGGAGTGATCAAGTGAAGCAGGTCAGGCTTCAAACTCTGAAAAGAGATTTTGAAAATCTCAGAATGCAAGAGAATGAGAAAGTAGGAGACTACTGCGTGCGAGTCAAAGCCGTAGTAGATAAAATGGTCACTCTAGGTGAAGAGATTAAACCAGAAGTTGTGGTGAAGAAAGTGTTGCGAACACTTCTTCCTAAGTGGAATCATGTAGCAATCATTATTGAAGAGTCAAAATATTTGACTGCACTTTCCTTTGATGCACTAATTGGTTCTCTTCTTTCACATGAAGAGAGATTGCAGGAATCTCCTTCCACTAGCCACGGAGGCAATGACAAAGCCTTCACTTCACAAGAAGGAAAAGGACAAGGCAGAAGTCGAGGCAGAGGTCAGCACAGAGGAAGAGGTAGGAATAGTCCATGAGGTGGAACTCCTAACAGAGGAGGATCTTCAAACAGAGGTGGAGGTCAGAATAGAGGTGGACAGCAGAACAGAGGGAAGCATCCAGGACGAGGAAAAGGAAGTGATAAGTCAAAACAAGCTTGCTACAATTGTGGCAAACTTGGCCACTTTGCTCGTGACTGTTGGTCAAAATCTTCTCAAGAGAGCAGCAGTTAGAGCAGTCAGTATGGCAATTTTGGAGAAGAGGAAGGGACCTCAAATCTCTTTCTCTCATATGGCAAGTCAGATCAGAACCTGAATGATACCTGGATCTTGGACACTGGGTGTTCAAATCATATGAGTGGCAAAGAAGAACTCTTTGCTACTCCGGATTCTTCCTACAAATCCAACATCAAATTGGGAGATGACAAGTCATTGGCAGTTGAAGGCATTGGAGCCATGGAGGTTCCAACAAAAGAGGGCATGAAACAAGTAAGTGATATCTATTACACACCTCATCTCCAACACAATATTTTAAGTGTTGGTCAAATGTTAGAGAAGAACTATAAATTACTGTTTGATGAAGGTAAATGTACCATTTTTGATAAGAGTAATAGTGATAGAGTCATTACTCAAGTGCCAATGACAAGGAACAAGTTATTTCCTTTAAATTTTGGCCAGCCAGGAGGATATCAATTAGTAAATGTTGCTATTGCAAATCCAAGTGTGTTGTGGCACTTGAGATACGGTCATTTGAATTCAGCCAGTTTGAAGATGTTAACTTCTCAAGCAATGGTGACCGGACTTCCTAAAGTTCAGGACAATAAGGAAGTCTGTGAAGGTTGTGCCTTGGGCAAGCATGCTAGAACCAAATTTCCTCATGGACAAGCATGGCGGGCCAGTTATCCACTCCAACTAGTGCATTCAGACATCTGTGGTCCGATGCAGACCAAGAGCATTGGTAATAACTCTTACTTTCTTCTTTTCATTGATGATTTTTCAAGAATGTGTTGGATATATTTCTTGAAGCATAAAGATGAAGCATTTGATTGCTTCATAGATTTTAAAGCAAGAGTGGAAAATGAGAGTGGATATTCTGTTAAGTGTCTCAGATCAGATAAAGGAGGAGAATACTCCTCTAATGAATTTTTGAATTTTTGTAAAAAACATGGAATAAAGAGGCGCTTCACTGCTGCCTATACTCCACAGCAGAATGGTGTGGCTGAGAGAAAGAACCGCACCATTGTAGAGATGGCAAGATCTATGCTTCAAACGAAGCATTTAAGCAATATGTATTGGGCAGATGCAGCCAGGACCAGTGTGTATATTTTGAATAGGAGTCCTACTTCAAGTTTGAAAGGGAAAACTCCTTATCAAGCATGGTATGGTAAGAAACCGAATGTCAAGCATTTCAGAGTATTTGGTTCACTGGCTTACTCACACATTCCTGATGAACAGAGAAAGAAGCTCGATCCTAAGAGTCAAGCATGCATTTTTGTAGGGTACTGTGAGAACACAAAATCTTACAGACTCTACAATCCTAGGACTCAAAAAATAATACTTTCCAGGGATGTGATTTTTGATGAAGGGGGAGAATGGGGAAATCCCCAAATTTATAGCGATGTTGAATCTCATGATGCAGGTTCTACACAGGTGCAGCAGATAGCACCAAAGAAAGGCAAGAATACTCCTCCTCCTCCTCCAAGCCCAAGTAGACATTCGACTTCCAGTTCATCATCATCATCACCAAGTCCTTCTCCACAAAGGTCAGTCGGTTCCTCACCAATGGATATTGATTCTCCATCGAGAGGTAAGAGAACTCTCCAGCATCATCCATCTTATCAGATGTTGGATAAAAAATTTCAAAGAAGGTATACTAGAAGTCAAGCTAGTGAGATGAGTTATGTTTTACAAAGACTTGAAAATATGCATTTGTATGGTGATGATGACTCCCAGCTTGAACCTCGGGGAGATGTAGTTAACTATGCCTTGTTAACTAGTGCACAACTTGAACCTTCTAGTTATGAGAAGGCATGTACTCAAAAAATTTGGCAAGATGCCATGAAAGAGGAGATAACCTCTATAAAAAACAACGATACTTGGGAGCTGGTAGAGCTTCCTAAAGGAAAGAAGTGTGTTGGATGTAAATGGGTCTTCAAGACCAAATACAATGCTGATGGAAGCATTGAAAGGCATAAAGCAAGATTGGTTGCAAAAGGATTTACACAAAAGTATGGTATTGATTATGAGGAGACATTTGCTCCTGTAGCCAGACAGGAGACCATCAGAACAGTTCTTGCTTTAGCTGCACACAAGGGATGGAAAGTCCAACACATGGATGTGAAGAGTGCCTTTCTCAATGGGTACTTAATAGAGGAAGTGTATGTTGAGCAACCTCAAGGATTTCAAGAGCAAGGTAAGGAGCACCTTGTTTACAGATTGAAAAAGGCACTCTATGGCCTCAAGCAGGCACCGCGAGCTTGGTACTCACGCATTGATGGGTACTTCAAAGATTTTGGGTTCACCAGAAGCAGAAATGAACCCACACTTTACTACCTGAAGCAAGGTAACGACATCCTCATAGTTTGCTTGTATGTGGATGATCTCATTTTCATGGGTAGTAATGAAAAAGTGAATATGGAGTTCAAGCACTCCATGATGAAGCAGTTTGAGATGAAGGATCTTGGCTTAATGCATTACTTCCTTGGAATGGAAGTCCATCAAACAGATTCAGGGATCTTCATCTGTCAACATAAGTATGCTCGGGACATGATCAAGAAGTTTGCTATGGAGCATTGCAAAACAGTTGCAACTCCAGTTGGACATGGGATCCAATTGAGCAAAGATGATGGAGCATCAAAAGTTGACGTGACCACTTTCAGAAGCATAGTTGGGAGCTTGATGTTTCTCGCCAACACTAGACCCGATATTCAGTATGTTGTTTCTCTTGTCTCTCGATTTATGGCTAGTCCATCTGATCTGCATTTGCAAGCAGCCAAAAGAATTCTCAGATATGTGAAGGGTACATTGGATTTTGGAATCCAGTACCATAAATGTAACATTGTTAAGCTTGTAGGCTTCAGTGATAGTGATTGGGGCAGTAATATTGATGACAAGAAATCAACTTCAGGGAACTGTTTTAGTCTGGGATCAGGACTAATAACATGGAGCTCCAAAAAGCAAACTGTGGTAGCTTTGTCTTCTACAGAAGCTGAGTATATAGCAATCACCTATGCTAGTACTCAAGCCCTATGGCTAAGAAAAGTATTAGAAGAGATTGGAGAGCAGCAAAGTGGTCCGACCAGAGTCTACTATGATAATATCAGTGCCATTCAGTTGGCATACAATCCGATCCACCATAGCAGAACGAAGCATTTTGATATGAAGTACCACTTCATCCGAGATATGGTGGAAAATGAAATTGTTGAGCTTCAATTTTGCCGCACTTTGGAGAACGTCGCAGACATCTTCACCAAAGCGATGGCTAAAGCTCAATATATAAAGCTGAGAGACTGTGTAGTCAGTCCTCTCAACTTTAAGGGGGAGAATGTTGCAAGTATGAAGAGGGGTATTAACTAAATGGCTCAGAAATAACTCGAATTCTGGCCTTAGTGTGAAAACAATTGAGTTTGTCGGCAGTTTATTTGATGGCAAGATTTTTAATTCTTCGAACTCCCCTCACCTACATTTTCTCCTAAATTCCCTCACCCCCTTCTTCCCTATTCTTCCACCTCCTTTCCTTATCCCTCCACGCCCCTTATCCCTCCACCCTTTCTTCCTCCATAACCTCCACTACTCCCTATAAATATTACAGCGCTAGTGTGAAGTTTTGTATGTAGTTTTTGAATTTAATTAAATATAATATTTTCTATTTTATAGGCCACATCGGCTCACTTGTGTTTATTTAAGTATCTATTAGGCTTATGCTTTGTTTTATATGCCCATTTACAGTCAACGGGTTTCTTTCTTGAGGACAATTTGGTATACTCCAAGTTTTCTTCTTTGTTAATGCATTTATTTCAGGTGCATAGCCCTTTCACATTCCTCTTTCCCCGTTGCTTCATCACAGGCGTTAGGCTCACAAACAATTGTATCCCTCAAAACAAAGTAAATATATGCTGGATTATCATAGAAATTTAAGAAAATCGTAGATTTAATTTTTCTCTGTGACCCTTAGCATGATTTATTTTGTGAAATGATACCTTCTTTTTATCCTTGAAAAGCGGAATAGTACTACTTGAGCCCACTTCTCACTGGAGCTTCTTGTGGCACATAAACAACAGCCTTGCTTTCAGTATGTGGCACATAAACTTTAGTCCTCTTTTCATCTTGTGACACCTACACATTACAAAGAATCTTCCTTTTATACAATGTTGCTAGTGTTAACTAGACATGTAGAATTTCAAGTAGATTGAAAACTAGTCATTCTGATCTCTAGCCATAATGATTGTTTTGTAGTGATGTCAATCAGCATGTATGCCTTTGAATGATCACTATACCTAGCAAACATCATTTCTGTACAACGTGAATCACCTTACTCCTTTTCTCTTGCAGAACAAAACATAAGTAGTCCAACCAAATACTCTAAAGTAATTCATCCTTGATTTTCTGCCTGTCCACTTCTAATCAGATGTAATGCCTTGCTGCACTTCCAAGGGGCTCTTGTTAAGGAGATATACTGCAATATGAAGTGCTTCAGCATAATATTTATTCTCAACTCCTTTACCTTTCAACATACTCTTCACCATCCCCATGACCGTTCTGCACCTTGTTACCACTACATTGTTTTACCATGTGTATGAGAATGTGAATTGTTTGCAAATTCTTCCCTTCTTGCAGAAAGTGGCAAACTTTGTGGGTATGAATTCGCTCCAATTGCCAGTCATAAAAACTTTAATTCTAAAATGGGTTTCCTTTTCCACCGCTGCCCTAATTTGTTTGCACTGATCAATAACATTTTATTAATTGTTTATTTTCAGAATATATACATATCTTTATTTTAAAATCAACTATAAAGAATGCTGCATCAGAATAGAATTTACTTTTGAGGGCCCATCCATATCATCATTCCCCAATTTCAGGCACTTCTTTGCCTGCCAAGTCTTGCCTTCTTTAAAAGGCTTCTTGCACTGCTTCTTTTTCAAAGATGCTGCACAGACCTCACATTGTACCTTTCACATCTTCAGGTGTTGTGGTGATTCAGACTCAGGTCATGGGAGACTCGATATTTTTCAGTTTGCTATTTAAAGAGGGTTGCCTCCTGATGTCTCACTGCAACAATGATATTTTGAAACCATCTTGCTTCTTCAGTCTATTGATATCTCTATTGGTTGGCTGTATCAATTCGCACACTCCTTTAGTGTCCCTTCAAACCTTCTTCTATCAAAGGATGTAATCAATATATTTAGTTTAAGGGAAGGTGTTTGCTGTCAGTCAATTTACAGTGTCTCTGGACATTTTTATATGTTGTTGATGGCACCATCATTAGGTGTCAATGATGTTAGTATTTTGGTTTTGCAGTTTTCGAACTCCATTGACAGTGTTCGTATTTTGGTTCTGCAGTATTCGCACTTCATTGACAGTGTTGGTATTGCCTTTAGTTGACCCTGACATGATCAAATGAATTAAAGAGAAATAAGACTATTCAATTTTCCCATTGCTAGAAATGAAGATGCTACCTCTGGAGCTTGTGCTGCAAGATCATCTTCACTTGCACACTTAGACAACTATGTGCCAAAAGAGGCAAGTTGATCCCAACATTGTATTAATGTTGAATGCAAAATAGAGCATAAATAGACATTGTGATAGTTCTTTTCCAACAACCCCCTCCCCCCTCCTTTTTTTCACTTTTATGCATGCAGCATCCCTCTTAAAGCAGCACATTATCTAGTCTTTGTTAATATACTGTGTGCTATAAATCAGGGGTAGAAATTGCGAGCTAGAATGTGAGAAACTGTACACTCCATAAGGGGATAAGCATGGTTTGATGGAGCCCTTAATCCAACCCATTGTGAGTGGTCGAAGGATGAATTAGTTGATATGGATGGATGAACTGATTCTTGAGAAAGACCTTCATTGGAAATCATTGTTTTTTGGTCCTTCCATGGGATACTTCCCAAGTTCTCTAGCTTGTAAAATAAAGAGAAACATTTATATTTCAGTTGGAGATTCTTTGTAAGGCCATATCAAATGTTGTTGCCTCTATTGTTTTGCAGGTTGTCACACATACAATTCCTCTTTGTAAAGTTGCAGGTATGCTTGTTCAGAATAAGAACATCTTTATCAGATGCAGTGTTTTGTTCATGCTGTAAATATATACTTTTTAATTGGTTATATGGGGTTAAAATGGGCCCCACCCCATATTACATCCTGATCGCATTGTTGCCGTATTTCAACAAATCACATTGTCATGGTATTACAACATATGGTATCATCATAGGCCGCCTTATTGTGGGAATGTTCTTCATGATGCAGCAATTTGAACTCAGGTTGTGCACATATGATTGTATCCCATTTACCATTGCCCCACAATTGCCTTAAATATTGTGTTGAGGGAAATTGGAGATTATAACTTGATTCATTTTATAATAGTTCATGGTTAGAATTCAATGAAACTATGGTCAGCCCTGAGCTATATAACATTTGCTTGATAGTTTGATGCTTGACTTGTTAGATTGACTTTCTTCTTTATATTTCAGTTCTTGTGCCTAGTCTTATACTGCTTTATTGCAGCCAATGTTCAATAATGACTTGAATAATTTTTCGGCCAGTGTGTATTGTTGTATTTGGATGACAAGCATTATAAAGATTTTGTTAAGTTTTAATATCCTACTTAAGGCGATCCCTGAGATGCTAAGAATGCTCTCCATGGGTATGGTTATTACTTATTAGTTAATACAATCTGAGGGAACTGATTTCTTAGGCAGCCATGGATGTGAAGAGATTGGTTTTGGATGACAGGTATGGATTTCAGATGAAATCTATTGCTATTTGGTTGAGACTGCTGTAGATCTCATCTGATTTGGAGAGATGGGATTCTCCATGTTAGGACCTATTTATAAAACATTGATTCTATGTGGAGGTGGATAAAAATGCTTACAAATATAAGATACTAACTATTCACACATAGAATCAAATGGCATTATCTCGATTCTCAACCAGTTATATTGCTCAAGGAGGAGACCCAAGTTCGAATCTTACCAAGCAATAATGCATAATTGCCAAACTGTTGTAATACCACTGTGGTCAAGATATAATACAGGTGGAGCCTATTTCAATCCCATATAACCAATTTAAAAATAGATTAATTAATTTATATATATATATATATATATTCACACATAGAGACGATTCCTAACTTGAAGAGACCACTGTACATGGTAACTAATGACAATAGATCATGTTTTATGACACAATAGGATAAAGAAGACAGGATCTCTTAATGGTGAGAGTGTGGTACATGTCTTGCATAAATTGTGAATGTACGTCTCTGGAAAGAATCCAGTGACAACTTGCAATTTGTGTTGCCTTGTTCTTGGAGACAGTGCATCAGGTTCCATGGGTAACGCATATGTGGAAATTGATGGGCACTTCATGGTATAATGCAGAATGTTATCATGTGCTCTAGAGCTTTGACTTTCAGGTAGCAAGACCTTGGTGTAAGATGAATTAAAGCACAAAAAGTTGCATTTATGTCCGGAAGAGAAAAGCATTTGACATTGTAGAGAGTGAGAATTTGGGTCTTCATTTGTAACAATCTTCAGTTGAGTGACAAAACAGCTTTTGCTATAAGGAGGAGCTTCTTTGATACTTGAGATATGCATCTTAAAGGAAATTTGTTGGAGTTATTTAGCACAGATGCCCTCTTAGAGCCGATTACGGAAGGTGATTGCAAAGCGTAAATGTGAGCAATTGTTTTGAGAAATCACAACTGACAATTGATGTTCAGATCTTTGTTACGTACCCCATTAATGTAACCCATGTTGGCCTTTTGCCATATGGCATATATAAAGAAGGCCACATGTCAGTTAGGACTCGATAGGAGAATATTGTCATAGAATCACATATGTAACTGTCATAGAATCATATATGTAACCGTCAGAGAATATTGTCAGAGAATGCTGTCATAGAATATTGTCATAGAATAGTCAAGAAATATGTTTGTAAGTATTATAAAAAGGCAAGAATGTAACCCTGAAGGGACTAGAGAAGATTTGGAATATTTTGTTAAGGAGGTTGCCCCCTCAAAGAGGGAAGCAATATTAATTTCTCTTGTTTCCAGTTTTTATAATTACTTGTTCTGAGTTTCCATGTTTCATTTATTTAATGCTACTACGGTTCGAAATGTGATATTAATCCTACTTTTGTCGTTAGTTTTGTATTTATAGTTTGAATCATCCTTGGTACAAAGTTTCTTGTTTCAGTATAGCTTAGAAACAAGAATTTCCAAATGAAATACTCACATCAACGGAGGAGGTTCATTCCAAGTAGTATCAGAGTCCTTTCTAGGGCATGGGTAAGATTTTTTTGTGAGACAAAAAAAAAATAAAAAATCTTTAAGCCTAGGTCTATAGGTTGGAAACAATTTTCTGGCCATTATAAAATATCCCAGAGGAGCTGTCGTTTTTGGCTAAGCTAGATTGCCCATAAAGCATCTAGTGAAGTGAGGGGTGATCAGACTCCAATACCCAAGCCTCAAATAGCACCCGTACATGGATTTGAGCTCCCACATACCTTGCGTATATTGAGAGACCCTTTTTAGGAACCCTGGGCCAAACCTTCAGACATAGAAAGCCATTCAGTCGTGTAATTTCCATAGTGCATCAAGAACAGGACTTGAGAAGATTACCCTCACATACTACAACAGCAATATATTAGAGGGCTATGGAAAGTACACACACCTTAGCCTAGATTATCTCCCTTTCCTGATTTTTACTTGTGGTAGTTCATATTTGCGTTGGCCTTATTGTTAGTAGGACAGAAAACATAGAGTACAAAGGGTGAAAGAGCTCAATTTTTCTTGGGACAGTGTGATCATCCAAAACAGAAAAAAAAGTACAAAACAGCAAAAACTCATCTTTTGTGGTATAGCTCATTTTGATCATCTTTCTAAGATGATCGTTTTGGTATATAATACCCATACTCCTTTTTCAAGGACCCCAAAAACGTCATTTTGTGGTATATCCCATTTTGATCGCCTTTTTAAGCTGATCGTTTTGGTATATAACAACCATACATTTTTTTGGACCCTTACTCAAAATAACAATTCTATTTTTAGTAAATGCCACCGGAGACCAGAACTCAAGCAACGGAGGCCAAAATGCACAAGATAGAGGAACAACTAACTAAGTTGGATGCTGTAAATGAAATTTTTTCCCAGATATCTTCCCTCACTAGCCCGATCACTGATTTCAAACATATACAAGACTCAATGAGCCAAGACATTGAAGTGCTTAAGCTTAACAATTCAAATTTTGATGGATAGATTGAAAATAGCCTCGAATATCATAAAAAGAAAGCTCTTGACAAGTCAAACTTTTCCAGGACCATGATTGAGGATAACTATCAGCATTTAGGAAACCGTAGAAGCATGACTCCTAGACTCCCCAAGATAGATTTTCTAAGGTTTGACAGGACAAATCCACAAAGTTGGTTAATTAAGGCCAAACAATGGTATGAGCTACATGAGACATCCATCAACCAACAAATTCTTGTAATTGCCTTCCACTTTGACCTTGAAGCACTCTATTGATATTAGTGGTTGCGCAAACAAGTACCAAACCTTGGTTGGACACAATTCAACAATGAACTCCTTGGTCGTTTTGGTCCTTTTGAGTTTGAAGATTTTACTAGAGCACTCACCAAGCTCCGATAAATAATAACAATTCCCGAGTACATTACAGCTTTTGAGAAGCTAGCCAATAGAACAAAAGGCCTTTTTGACATCTTTTTTAAGAGTTGTTTCATCAGTGGCCTTAAGGAGGAAATCAAAACTGAGGTGCAAATGCTCATGCTCTAGTGCTTTGAATTTCAGGTAGCAAGATCTTGGTGTAAGATGAATTAACGCACAAAGAGGAAAGCGATATTAATTTTTGTTGTTTCCAGTTTCTATAATTACTTGTTCTGAGTTTCCATTTTTCATTTATTTAATGCTACTACGGTTCGAAATGTGATATTAATCCTGCTTTTGTCATTAGTTTTGTATTTATGGTTTGAATCATCCTTGGTACAAAGTTTATTGTTTCAGTATAGCTTAGAAACAAGAATTTCCAAATGAAATACTCACATCAACGGAGGTTCATTCCAAGTAGTATCAGAGCCCTTTCTAGGGCATGGGTAAGTTTTTTTTTGTGAGACAAAAAAAAAACAAAAAATCTTTAAGCCTAAGTCTATAGGTTGGAAACAATGCTCTAGCCATTTTAAAATATCCCAAAGGAGTTGTCGTCTTTGGCTAAGCTAGATTGCCCATAAAGCATCTAGCGAAGTGAGGGGTGATCAGACTCCAATTCCCAGGCCTCAAATAGCACCCGTACATGGATTTGAGCTCCCACCTACCTTGCGTATATTGAGAGACCCTTTTTAGGAACCCTGAGCCAAACCTTCAGACATAGAAAGCCATTCAGCCGTATATTTTCCATAGTACATCAAGAACAAGACTTGAGAAGATTACCCTCACATACTACAACAGCAATATATTAGAGGGCTATGGAAAGTACACACACCTTAGCCTAGACTATCTCCCTTTCCTGATTTTTACTCGTGGTAGTTCATACTTGCGTTGGCCTTATTGTTAGTAGGACAGAAAACACAAAGTACAAAGGGCGAAAGAGTTCAATTTTGCTTGGGACAGTGTGATCATCCAAAACAGAAAAAAAAGTACAAAATAGCAAAAACTCATCTTTTGTGGTATAGCTCATTTTGATCATCTTTTTAAGATTATCGTTTTGGTATATAATACCCATACTCCTTTTTCAAGGACCCCAAAAACGTCATTTTGTGGTATAGCCCATTTTGATCGCCTTTTTAAGCTGATCGTTTTGGTATATAACAACCATACATTTTTTTGGACCCTTACTCAAAATAACAATTCTATTTTTAGTAAATGCCACCGGAGACCAGAACTCAAGCAATGGAGGCCAAAATGCACAAGATGGAGGAACAACTAACTATGTTGGATACCATAAATGAACTTTTTGGCCAGATATCTTCCCTCACTAGCCCGATCACTGATTTCAAACATATACAGGACTCAATGAGCCAGGACATTGAAGTGCTTAAGCTTAATAATGCAAATTTTGATGAATAGATTGAAAATAGCCTCGAAGATCATAAAAAGAAAGCTCTTGACAAGTCAAACTTTTCCAGGACCATGATTGAGGATAACTCTCAGCATTCAGGAAACCATAGAAGCATGACTCCTAAACTCCCCAAGATAGATGTTCCAAGTTTTGACGGACAAATCCACAAAGTTGGTTAATTAAGGCCAAACAAGGGTATGAGCTACATGAGACATCATCAACCAACAGATTTTTGTAGTAGCCTTCCATTTTGACCTTGAAGCACTCTATTGATATTAGTGGTTGTGCAAACAAGTACCAAACCTTGGTTGGACACAATTCAAGAATGAACTCCTTGGTCCTTTTGGTCCTTTTGAGTTTGAAGATTTTACTAGAGCACTCACCAAGCTCCGATAAACAAGAATAATTCCCGAGTACATCACATCTTTTGAGAAGCTAGCCAATAGAACAAAAGGCCTTTATGACATATTTTTTAAGAGTTGTTTCATCAGTGGCCTTAAGGAGGAAATCAAAACTGAGGTGCAAATACTCAAACCAATCACATACATGACTGCAACAGGGTTAGCTAAACTTGCTAAAATGAAATGGAATGCCCAACAAAAGGTCTCCAAACCCCAGCATTCCAAAATAAACCCTTTGCAACCATAAACAATAATGCTCCAAAGCCTCCAATAGTAAAGAGGTTAACACTGGAGGAGATGGTGAATCCTAGAGCCAAGGGACTTTGCTATAACTATGATGAAAAATGGGCCATGAGGCATAAATGTAAAACACAACACCTCTACCTTCTCGACATGAGCAGTGATTCATCTTCTTCTACAAACACAAGGGATGAGTTTGTGGATTCAGTAGAAGAACAATTAGAGTCGATGGATGAATTTTTACCTGATGGGCCCTTAGAAGAGGTGCCTACACTTTCCTTGAACGCTATTGCAAGAATATCGACACCCCAATGCATGATAGTCCAGGGTTTCCTCAAAGGACGCCAGGTGTTGATCTAGATCCCACTGTAGCGAATAGGAAATATTGCTTCATCTATGGCCAGGACAAAATTAATGTTAGGATTGCTAATGGAGATATCATTACCTGTAACGGGCAGTGTTGGAATGCTTGCCTATCCATAGGTGACTACCAGTTTCAAACTAATCTCTACGCAATTCTCTTGGGAGTTGTGGACATTGTGTTGGGCTGCCCTTGGCTAAGAAATCTAGGGCCGATGTGATGGGACTTCTCAAAACTTTGGATCTAGTTCACCATCAACAATAAGACACACCATAAAAGGAGTAAATGATGGGAAACCCAAGATCATAACATCCCATCAAATGCAACTCCTACTTAAAAAGGGTCACAAGGCAGTATTTGGAAGGTTTTGCCAAATGCAGTTGTGCGTCGTGCAATTGAATAGCTACCCCCAATTTATTAGTCATCCTTAGCAAGAATCAAAAAAATTTCCAGGAGCCGACTCAATTATTGTTGCAAAAATTTGTTATTATTAACATAAATCATTCACCAATATGCAGAAATATCAAATCATTCATCCACAAATAGTTATCCACAATAACAATCCACAAATGAGAGAGAGAGAGATAATACCCTTAAGGTAGGGAAACACCAATAATAATCCTTAAGGAAGGAATAACTCCACAAGATCTCCCAATGTGAGAGGCCACTTCGTGGGCATAGATGATTACATAAGATTATTCTCCAATGATGATTACAATGACAAATATCTCTTCTTTATATATCCATATTCTTATTCTACTTTGGGAAGCCTACTACTAATATAATATTATATTATAATACAATCAACCTTGGGTTATGTATGGCCCATGCCAACCATTATACAATGTAATAATATATCCCCAAATATCTATTCCTAGGTACTGTTGGTCATCAAATCTGCCACAGGAAAGGATTTTGGGAAGTGTACGCGCCCTAGACTTGGACCAACATTGAAAGGCCGAGGGGAAGAGATGCCCCCCGTGCCAATCTCCGGAGAAAGGCCGGCTCCTTTACTAAACTACTCGGTGTTTTGAGCTAAGAGTGCAGGAAAGAGATAAAAATAGTAAGGGTGCAGGAAAGAAATAAACAGAGTAAGGGAAAGAATATCGATGAATTTAAGAGGGAAAGAACCAGCAGCACGATCACTGGTTACAACTCAAAATAGCAGCAATAGATACAAAGAATGAAATAAAATGAACGCGGTACTAGCCTTCCTATGTATCCTCTGGACGAGTTCCAGGATTACCCTCCCCTTACGTTGAAATCCAGATTTCAAAATTACGACGGTTAGGAAATAAGTGAAAATAGCAGAAACACTATCCACAGGCGGCATACAAAAACACTATTACAGCGCTCTCTCCCCTATGTATCCTTCGGGAAAATTCCAGGGTTCTATCCCCAATCATACACCTAAATTCAAAATTCAGAATTACAGTATGCAAATGAAGAGATGAGATAACAGGAATAATCACAGAAGGCAGCATACAAGAGAGAAAGGAAGCCCGAAGCTCTTAGTATTAATTGCAGGAAATCAAGTTACAGCAACTTTCTAGCAAAAATTTCCCCCCATTTTTCATTACAATATGTGGGTTTTTATAGAGGACCCGACCCTTTGGGCCATCAATGCACAAAATTGAGGAGTACATCCTCGAAAACCAGAGAAGTCGGCTTCCGCTACTCCCGTAACTAAGCTTTCAAATCCCTTTCTACAATTAGCAGCTGTGACCGGGTCAGCCGGGGAAATTCACATTTATGAGCCGCCTGACTCGTCCTAGGCTTCTCCGGGTGCGGAGCTCGAGTGGCCGCCATGTTCGTCGGGCTCTCCTCCTCACACTGATATTTCTTTTCAGGTTGCTAAAAATGAGCCCCGAGTCTTTCGACACGTAAAAATTCATTTATGAAGCACTTGATTGCCTCGAAAAAATACCCGGCCTTGGAGTGCGTACCTCTAAAGCACTTCGCCAATTTTCAGTTCGCGACCCTGCTTTGCAATGGATGTGGGCCGAAGCAGGTCTATCTTCCTTAGTCATGCACTTCGTGCGAAGGAGCTTCTCAAAATAGCTTCGCGGATGCTAAATACCGAAGCAGATATCCCTTCTCAAAACAAGGCTCTCGATCTTTCATTGCTTCGCTGGAAAGGCCGCTTCGCGAGACTCCCCGCCCGAAGTGGATGCTTCGCTGATGGGCTGTCAAAATGCTTCGCCGCGAACCTTCTTCAATGACATGGTTCGGGAGTTTTTCGGCCGAAGTGCATTCTTGCCTTGGAAAAACATCCTGCTTTTTCACGGGCCACTACTACTTCGGTTGAAAGCACTTCGCACAAAAGCTATCCGAAGTAGGTGCTTCGCGACAACTTTGGGCGAAGTGGAAATGGTTCGCCAGTGGAGAGGCCCAAAGTGGATGCTTCGCTGATTTCTTAGCGAAGCAGTTTTTCAATGCTTGAACTTTTTCGAATCCCGCTTTGCAAGGTTTTCACCCGAAGTGACTGTTTGGGCTGCTTCGCGTGCGAAGCTCTTTTCATGCCTTAGCAACCTTGGACCGCGATCTAGACTTCCTTACTTTCCTTCTCTTGGCGAAGTTGTCTTTCTTTTTCTGTGAAGTTCCTAAACTTAGCTTGCTCAGTAGCGAAGCTCTTGTATATCCATTCTATGTACAAGGGGGATGGCAATGAAAGCCAAAATTGCTGCAATGCTTAAAAATGTTTTCTAAAAACAAGGGAACAAATTCATGAAATAAAAAGAAACACTTCACAAAAATTTTGATTTTCACTACCCCTCTAGGCAATGTGACAAAATTGTCAACAGGTACCCTACCAATTATCTCCCAGTCGACCAAAATATCATAGGATCAGTTTGGTACCAAGGAGTCAACCCCCACACATACGGTCGTACAAGTACCCCTACCATAAAAAAAAACAAGATCGAGAAGACGGTGGAGTTATTGGATGCAGGATTTATCCGCCCAAGTACAAGTCCTTTTTCAGCCCTAATATTTTTATTACGCAAAAAAGATGGATCATGGAGGATGTGTATGGACTTCCGTGAATTTAACCATATCACCATCAAGGATAAGTTTCCCATACCAGTGATTGATGACTTACTAGATGAGCTAATGGGATGGAATATTTTACCAAGTTGGACCTTCAGTCCAAGTACCTTCAAATCCACATCCATGAGGACGATATAACTAAAACAACTTTTAAAACTCATGAGGGGCGCTATGAGTTCTTGGTTATGCCTTTTGGCCTCACAAATGCACCATCCACTTTCCAAGGACTGATGAACAAGGTTCTCAAGCCATATCTACAAAATTTTGCCTTGGTCTTCTTTGATGATATTTTGGTATATAGTAAGACATGGGAGGAACACCTTCAGCATGTCGACTAGGTTCTAAAACTATTGCAGGATTTATCCGCCCAAGTACAAGTCCTTTTTCAGCCCTAATATTTTTATTACGCAAAAAAGATGGATCATGGAGGATGTGTATGGACTTCCGTGAATATAACCATATCACCATCAAGGATAAGTTTCCCATACCAGTGATTGATGACTTACTAGATGAGCTAATGGGATGGAATATTTTACCAAGTTGGACCTTCAGTCCAAGTACCTTCAAATCCACATCCATGAGGACGATATAACTAAAACAACTTTTAAAACTCATGAGGGGCGCTATGAGTTCTTGGTTATGCCTTTTGGCCTCACAAATGCACCATCCACTTTCCAAGGACTGATGAACAAGGTTCTCAAGCCATATCTACAAAATTTTGCCTTGGTCTTCTTTGATGATATTTTGGTATATAGTAAGACATGGGAGGAACACCTTCAGCATGTCAACTAGGTTCTAAAACTATTGCAGGATTTATCCGCCCAAGTACAAGTCCTTTTTCAGCCCTAATATTTTTATTACGCAAAAAAGATGGATCATGGAGGATGTGTATGGACTTCCGTGAATTTAACCATATCACCATCAAGGATAAGTTTCCCATACCAATGATTGATGACTTACTAGATGAGCTAATGGGATGGAATATTTTACCAAGTTGGACCTTCAGTCCAAGTACCTTCAAATCCACATCCATGAGGACGATATAACTAAAACAACTTTTAAAACTCATGAGGGGCGCTATGAGTTCTTGGTTAATCCTTTTGGCCTCACAAATGTACCATCCACTTTCCAAGGACTGATGAACAAGGTTCTCAAGCCATATCTACAAAAGTTTACCTTGGTCTTCTTTGATGATATTTTGGTATATAGTAAGACATGGGAGGAACACCTTCAGCATGTCGACTAGGTTCTAAAACTATTGCAGGATTTATCCGCCCAAGTACAAGTCCTTTTTCAGCCCTAATATTTTTATTACGCAAAAAAGATGGATCATGGAGGATGTGTATGGACTTCCGTGAATTTAACCATATCACCATCAAGGATAAGTTTCCCATACCAGTGATTGATGACTTACTAGATGAGCTAATGGGATGGAATATTTTACCAAGTTGGACCTTCAGTCCAAGTACCTTCAAATCCACATCCATGAGGACGATATAACTAAAACAACTTTTAAAACTCATGAGGGGCGCTATGAGTTCTTGGTTAAGCCTTTTGGCCTCACAAATGTACCATCCACTTTCCAAGGACTGATGAACAAGGTTCTCAAGCCATATCTACAAAATTTTGCCTTGGTCTTCTTTGATGATATTTTGGTATATAGTAAGACATGGGAGGAACACCTTCAGCATGTCGACTAGGTTCTAAAACTATTGCAAGAAAATCAACACTATATCAAACAATCCAAGGGTGCCTTTGGGTGAGGGAAGTGGAATATTTGGGACATATTGTGGCCAAGGATGGGGTGCGTGTGGACCCTACAAAAATTGAGGTCATGAAGGAATGGCCCAAACCCAAAACATTGAAGAGCCTTTGGGGATTCCTCGAACTCATAGGGTACTATTGCAAATTTTGTTAAGGATTATGGTAAGATTGCAGTGCCCCTAACAGCTATGCTCCGCAAGGACGCATTTGTGTGGAACCATGAAGTAGAACAAGCTTTCCTTACTTTGAAAATTGTTATGTGCCACACCCCAATTCTAGCAATTCTTGATTTCTCCAAGACCTTTGTAATAGAGAGTGATGCATCAGGGGTTGGATTGGGGGTCGTACTCATCCAAGAAGGCCAACCCTTTGCATTTATCAGCAAAGCATTATCAAGACGTAATTTGTCCAAATCGACTTATGAAAAAGAAATGATGGCCATAGTCTTTCAATCCTCCATTGTTGACCATATCTGATAGGGTGGCATTTCATCATAAAGACAGATCACTGCAGCCTAAAATATTTGTTGGAACAACGTATTTCTTCCCTTAAGCAGCAAAAATGGGTCCCCAAGCTCTTAGGGTTTGACTATGAGATTTTCTAACACAAGGGTAAGGTGAATGTGGCAGCGGATGCCCTTTCAAGACTTCTAGAAACACGAGACACTCTATATGTAGTATCCATTCTCCAAGCTGATTGGCTCGACGATCTCAAGTCATAGTCACAAGGTGCACACTCACCAAAATTATTCAGGACCTTTAAACAAAAAAAGAGGATCATCCAAACCATAGTTGAGAAAATCGGAATCGGATCGGAATCGGCTTGGAAAAAAATCGGATCGAATCGGGAATCGACAAAAAAAAAAAGAAAATGCAATTTTTTTGAATTTTCTTTTTTTCATGCATATCACAATGAATTAACACTATGCAAATCAAATATTAATACTGTAAGTGATACAAGCTCAAACTACACATGAAAATGGCAAGTGCTACAAGTTTAAAGCCAAAGTATTAAAGTTTTAAACTACTACACACGAAAGTGACAAAACACATCTTGTATTGCTTATAATAAGTTTATAACAAGTACAAAATTACAAATTACAAAATGTGTCATGAGTCAATCAATGTCTTTGAATGCCTTTGCCCTTTGCCCTACTATAAGCTCTAGTCTCTCTTTGTTGCCTTGGTTGTGCCTCTTCTTGTGCCTTTGTTGCCATCTCCTCTGCTAGGTTTTCTAAGTTTTCAATTTCATCCATGTTGAAGAGAACATCTCGTTGTTGCTCCTCCTCCTGTGTGATCCAATCATTAGATGGATCAATCTCGTCTAGGTCAAAGGCCTCGGTACTTGTTCCTGTAATTTTCTTATGGTGGAGGCGAAGGTTGTAATGAACAAACACAAGATCATTCAACTTTTCTTGTGTAAGCCTATTGCGCTTCTTGGAGTGTATGTGCTCAAACATACTCCAATTGCGCTCACAACCTGAAGCGCTACATGGTTGAGACAAAACTCTAATGGCGAAGCGTTGTAGATGGGGCGTATATGCACCAAAGTCCTCCCACCATAAATCTGGAAACAACCAAGAAGAAGGAAACTTAATAATTCACATGTAAAATCCTAAATTGAGATTATTTTTTAAAACAAATTCAAAAGACAAAATAAACAATAATTCAATGAGGGTTACCTGGCCTCATAGTTGACCTTGATCGAATGCACATTGGCGATGGGAAAAGGATGCCCTCACATTTCTTATAAGAATGCATCTCAATCTGTATCTTAGCACTTATTTCTTCATCAGGGTACATGCGGTCAACACATAATCGAAGGCCCGCCATCACCTCATAGTCAGCATGGAACGTGTTGGAGTAAAAAATTTTGGGGTTGAGGTAGTACCTCGTTGCATGAAGAGGGCTATGGAGCTTAGATGTCCATCGCCTGTCAATAATATCCCAAATGGGACCATATTTGGATTGGACATGTCTATAAACTGAGGCAATTGCCTCTTTTGCCCTATCCATAGCCTCATATATATATGCCATTGGTGATTCATCTCCATCAACAAGACGAAGAACCTTCACCAAAGGCTCTGTCACCTGAGAAAAAGAAAAAATTATTTAAATAAAATTTATAAAAATATTTTAAAATACAAGATTTGCAAAAAGAAAATATTTTAAAATTTAAATTAAAAAAATTATAATAAAATATATTAAAAACTTAGTCTTGTACCTTGATGGCCTCATTCATGGCTTGCCAGAAGGGCTCCTCAAACACATATTCATATATCTTGTCCCCCTCATTGGAGAATCGGTATCTAGCAGCTTGCTCAGAATTCCACTCCTCGCTCACAAACATTTGCTTGAGTGACCCTCTTGCATTATAGATGCTTTGCAATGTCACGAAGTTTGTTGCGAAGCGTGTAACTCCAGGCCGCACTATCTCTCTCCCACCGGTAAATTGCCTCATGAGGTTGAGGACCCAAGAATGGTTGTAGATAAATTTTGTAATTGCCCTAGACTTTTGTACAACCTCGGACACCCAAGGTAATTTCCCAATGTCTTCGAGGAGCAAATCAAGACAATGGGCTGCACATGGGGACCAAAAAATGGTGGGAAATCTCTCCTCCAACAGCTTGCCAGCTGCTACATATGTTGCTGCGTTGTCCGTGATGACTTGGACAACATTCTCCACCCCAACCTCGATCACAACTTCCCCCAACAACCTTGCGAGCATTTCGGCACTCTTAACTTGCGCCGATGCATCCACTGACTTGAGGAATACCACTCCTCCTGCCGAAGAAACCAAAAAATTAATTAAGGTTCTTCCCCTGCCATCGGTCCACCCATCAGACATGATAGTGCAACCGTTAGTGCTCCACACCCTGCGTTGCTCCTCAAGAATAACCTTAATGTCATGCATGCATTCATGAAGGAGAGGGCCCCTAATGTCATCATAAGTTGGCGGCCTAAATCTTGTGCCGCAAGCTGCGATGGCATCCACCATGCTTCGCCAGTATGGAGACCTTGCCGCATTGAAGGGAAGGTCAGAAAAATACCAAAAATTACCAATGGCCTTCTTGGCTGCCCTATGCCTCTCCTGGTTCCACGAGGCCATACCATCAAGTGTGGCTTGTGTCCCTGCCCCAAAATTGGACTCATCCATCCCACTCCTTGCCTGTGCCTGTGTTTGTGCAGTTGATGGACTCGAACTTTCATGCTGAAATCGCCTAAAGGTGTTGGTCCCACTAGTAGTTGTATGAGGCTGAGAAGAGGGGGGGTTGAAATGGCTTCAAATGTTCTTTTCTTTATCTCTTTTTTCTCTGCTTTTCCAGTGATAACTGCCATGCATTCTCTCTCAACGTCAATTGGCACATTTGGGCATAATCTAACATTCTCACCCGGTTTCCTTGCCAAATGAAATTTGAAGCGATATACTCCTCCATGTATAATAGTTTTACAAAAGTTGCAAAGAATTTTTCCTTTCTCTTCTTGTTCTTCTCCATACTTCCATGCTATATCTTTTTTATCTTTTTTCCTTGACATTTTCCTGTGGCTGCACATAATAACAAATAACAACAAACAATTACTTTAAAAAAAAAAAAACCCTACACCCTAGTTTGAACTTTGAACTTGAGGTTTAAAATTGTAGTGCAACTGCAACGCTGAAAAGATGGACTTGCATACATATTTTCGGCAGCAAGTAACAATAAACAATCTTTAAAAAAAAAACTAAACCCTAAACCCTAGTTTGAAACTTTAAACGTTGGCAGCTGAAAACATGCACTTGCATACAAATTTTAGACAACAAATATCAAGCAAACAATTAATTAAAAAAAAACTAAACCCTAGTTTGAACTAGCATACTTGTTTCAACTAAACCCTAGTTAAAAAAAAAACTAAACCCTAGACTTGCATACATGTTTCAACTGACAACAACTAACAACAAAGAATTACTTAAAAAAACTAAACCCTAGTTTCATACTTTTCACTAAACCTTTAAAACCCTAGTTTGAATTGGCATACTTGTTTCAACTAAACCCTAGTTAAAAAAAAAAAAAACTAAACCCTAGACTTGCATACATGTTTCAACTGGCAACAACTAACAACAAAGAATTACTTTAAAAAAAACCCTAAACTGTAAACCCTAGTTTGAACTTTGTTGCATTTGGTTTTAGACTTGGAAAAAAAAATGCTTGAAAATTTGGGATAAGATTCAATAGAATAAAAGAAAAAGAAAAAAAATCAGTTTGCTTACCTCAAATGAATCCTTTGGGTAGATTCCTAGATGTTGGTGGTTGTTGGTAGCTGTCGGGATCCTTCAAACTCCAAAACAATCCGCTGTTGGTGGTTGTTGGTGACTACCGGATTCCTTCAAACTTCGAAAAATCCATTGTATGGATGCGTTTTAGGGTTTTCCTTGGTGTGGTAGCAGGTAGGCAGACCTCTCTCTCAAGCTTGGAGGAAGAAAAATGAGAAAAAAAAAAAAAAAACAGTATTTATGCCGTTTCCTCTACGCGTGCAGCCGCGGGCGATTTTTTCGCCAGAGAATCGCGATTTTTTCAATTTCGATTTTTTGCCGATTTTTTTGAAAAAATCGGCGATTTTTTCAAAACTGCCGATTCCGAGCCGATTTTAATCGGATTTTCTCAGAATCGCGATTCTCCGATTCGAATCACGATTCTGAGCCGATTTTCATAACTATGATCCAAACTACACATGGAGGGAGGGGATACTCTGCTACAAGTAGAGGATTGTTATTCCATCCACTTTAAAACTTAGGTCCCAAATTTTAATTGAGCTCCATTCTTCACCAATAGGTGGACACATTGGCTTCTTGCATACATATGAGCGGGTCAAACACAGTCTTTACTGGTCGGATTTAAAGACCGATATAAAGCAGTTTGTAGATACCTATGGTACATGCCAGAGTCAAAAAGGGAAAATAGATAAAACATCAAGTCTGCTTCAACATTTACCCATTCCTGACTCACCATGGACATATATTTCCATTGACTTCATCGAAGGACTTCCTCTATCAGGTGGCAAAATGGTGATCATGGTGGTAGTAGACAGGTTAAACAAGTATGTTCACTTTTGTTCCTTGGGCCATCCTTATACTGTATGAATAGTCACACAAATTTTTATAGACTAGATCTTTAGGCTCCATGGGATCCCTCACTCCATAGTCAGTGATCGCGACATGGTATTCACAATAAATTTTGGGAGGAAGTTTGCCACATTCAAGGAACAAGGCTAAAATGAAGCATGTCTTATCATCCGTAGACTGATGGCCAGACTAAAGTGGTCAACAAATGTTTGGAGACCTACCTCGAGTGCTTTGTCTCTAAACAACAATCCAACTCGAGCCAATGGCTTCCCCTAGCCAAATGGTGGAACAACACCACTTTCCATATAGCCACTAAGATGACTCCTTATGAGATTGTATATGACCAATCTCCTCGACACTTACCTCCTCGGCAGTTCAAAGGTCGAGGCAATTGATACAATCCTCACATGTTGGCAAAAGATCTTAGCTACCTTGAAGCAGAAGTTCGAAATTGCAGGAAACAACAGGCGGATCAACACAAGACTAAGAGGGAGTTTGCAGAAGGCGACATTGTTTTTCTTTTTCTGTAACCCTGCAAGCAGAAGTCCCTAAAACATAAGGGACAACACAAGCTAGCGTCAAAGTTCTACAAGCCATATAAGGTACTTCAATGGATAGGGAAGGTGGCTTACAAATTGGAACTATCGACATCGTCCAAGATCCATTCTGTTTTCCACGTATCTTGTCTGAAGATGGTGAGGAAGCATACACCAATACAAACAGTCCTTCCAGAACTCAATGAAGGAGCTATTGTGCTTGAACCAGCAGCCAGATCAACGAACTCAACACCTTCACTCCCATGACATCACTGAAGTCATAGAATAGTCAAGAAATATGCTTGTAAGTATTATAAAAGGCAAGAATGTAATCCTCACAGGACTATCGAAGATTTGGAATATTTTGTTGAGGTTGCCCCCTCAAAGAGACAAGCGATATCAATTTCTCTTGTTCTGAGTTTCTGTAATTACTTGTTTTAAGTTTCCATGTTTCATTTATTTAATGCTACTATGATTGGATATGCGATATTAATCCTGCTTTTGTCGTTAGTCCTTGTACTTACAGTTAGAATCATCCTTGGTACAGAGTTTCTTATTTCAATACAGCTTAGAACCAAGAATTTCCAATTGAAATACTCACATCAGCGAAGGAGGTTAATTCCAATCTTTCCTTGTTAGATGATGAAATTTTCAGTAATTGGCCTTGTTTCTTTTTGTCTTCTACTTTTATGTTGCTCCCTGGTTTAGTTTGGGTGTACTGAAGTATTTCCTATTGACTCTCAGGTCATGACTCTCTCTTTTTCTTTTTCTTTTTCTTTCCTTTTTTTTTTTTTTAATATACATTATATGTTTATAGGAATCATGAATCATATTAATTTTCTAAGTTTCTTGTTGAGGTTGCCCCCTCAAAGAGACAAGCGATAATAATTTCTTTTGTTCTGAGTTTCTGTAATTACTTGTTCTAAGTTTCCATGTTTCATTTATTTAATGCTACTGTGATTGGATATGCGATATTGTGCTATATTTTTCTGAATCTTTGAAAGCTTCGGTTTTCTGCTTTTAATTGTTTTTCTAATTTTTTGGGGTTTTTTTATGCTGATAAGAAGTGCAGAAATAAAACATAACAAAATAGATATATTCTATGATACCCAGATGCTAAAAGGGACTCAAACCCATTATTCTGAAACACCTATTTCATTCAACAGATTATTTTCATCAAATACAGCTAGAGCATAATATTATGGAAACCCAAAATGAACAGAATGTTTCCAAATTACAAATAATTGCATACCCATTTGATTGCCATAGAATAAATGCACAAAGAATACTCAAAGGGAACGCCCAGACTGAAACCCTAACCTCAGCACCAACAATATTCAAACCCAGCGCTCAAACCCCCAAAATGATGGCGCCAGTAAATTGTACGGCCTGCTAGAAGGTACAGCCAACTAGGAAAAATCACAATCTTCGCTAAACATTCTGCAAACTCCCCCAAAGGGTCGCCCGATGTAGAAGAAGCCAATGGTCAAATACCCAAAATCATTTGATGTTCCTGTTGGGCACTGCAATCAGAAATGTGTGGCTGGAAACCCTAGTATGGTACGGCCACCTTCAAGGAAAACAACTGCAACTCAAGCCAAAATATCTACTGATCAATCCACACCAAAAACTATCTTCAAATCCTCCGTTTCAGTGCAAACTCAGCCCTTGAATGAGACTGACAGATGATTGCTCAGGGAACGATCTCTCACGTCCGCAAGCAATGTTCCTTGCAAGGGTTTTCGTCCTCACAAAGCCATGAAAACTCCGCCTGAAGCTGCAAGTTCTCGCCAGAGAGAAAATGAGAAATAAACCTGGATCCCCAAAATGAGCTCCAAACTCTCCTTATATTTCCCTCAAAACCCCACGCCACTTTTAGGGTTAGGGCGACTTAAAATATTTTAATCTCACTTTATGCAAGTCGACCCCCATGAGAAATATGCCTAAGTCACTTTTCCCCATTCAGAACATTATATTCCTAAGTCACTTTTCGACTTAAAATAATATTACATTTAACTTAGGAACGAGGCCACTTAAATAATTTAAATTAATATTTCACTTGACTTAGGAAAAGTAACTTTATTATTTAATATAACGCTTTTAAACGTTAAATATTAAATGTTAAATAATAAACTCCAAACCCCAAATAATTAACCGACTGAAAGGAATATGGTCCTCGGGCACAACACACTGCCAACCCTGATAGGGCTCCCAATCATCTCCATTAACCTACGGAAACCCAGTAGTAGGCTAATCCATAATGTTGCTGCTAACTGCTTAGAGAGGGGACATTACAGATATTAATCCTGCTTTTGTCGTTAGTCCTTGTATTTACAGTTAGAATCATCCTTGGTACAAAGTTTCTTGTTTCAATACAGCTTAGAACCAAGAATTTCCAAGTGAAATACTCACATCAGCGGAGGAGGTTCATTCCAATCTTTCTTTGTTAGATGATGAAATTTTCAGTAATTGGCCTTGTTTCTTTTTGTCTTCTACTTTTATGTTGCTCCCTGGTTTAGTTTGGGTGTACTGAAGTATTTCCTATTGACTCTCAGGTCATGACTCTCTTTTCCTTTTTTTTTTTTTTTTTATTACACATTATATGTTTATATGATACATGAACAGTGAAGAATGCTTTTTCCATGTGATCACTATATATTGTATCATGTATTCTTGTTTTTGATCAAAATATAAAACAGAAGCGATATACTCTTACAGCTCTCCTTTGGTAAAATTCTCATTGAATATATCGATATAATTTTTAATTTCAATTTCTTTAGAACATGATATGTTGACTATATACCCTGTATTCCTAGTGGCATTCTCTATCTTTTGGGGATGTACATCAGAGGCTTTGTGCTTGTCTATGCAGTGTTCTCCTTTCCATAAAAATATTTTTCAAACAAGAAATGCTTATATTAATTACAAAATTTCCATAGAACTTTCAACTTACAATGTCTAAACTTCATGTCAAAATAGACACCAAAAGGATTCAATATGAAGCCTTTAATGCAGCCCGTTATTAAAATCAGCATAGCAAATTAAATAATGTGACACTAAACTCTAGTTTGTTTATGAATGTTGTTGAGGCAATGGTGGGGGAGCACAAGAAGCATGAAGTGTCTCTACAGTCTCCAGCTCTTTGCCAAGCCCGGTTCATGCTGCTTCAGATAGCTTTGAGATTTGCTTCTTTGGTGGATGTAGAACAATCCAAATCTCACTTCACTTCCTGTAAGTTTATGTACTGTACTCTATTGTGTTTGTGCCATATAAGGTTGATGTTGTAGAAGATGATGTTACACATCAAGAACTATAAGGTACTTTACATAAAGACTTGTAAACTTTAGTTTGTTACTTTTCTTTTAGGCTACCCTATGCTTTTGTAACAGAAAGTAGTTAGAAGTTCGACTGCCCTACTTCTTGCTCACAGACATATATATAAGTTCTTTCTTTCTTCACATACCTTAAGAATATTTTAAGCTCCCGGGGTTTGCTGCCGCTGGATCAGACACTATGCTTGAGATACTGTGGCCAATATTAGAATAGAGGTCTAGAAGACTATAGTAGCCATCGCACTCCAGCAACAGAGTGGCCCTGGAGGATTAACAAAAAGAAAATTTTGCAGTGCCAGGAGCAGCAATGCAGGCACAAAATTTGAGCAAAAATCCAAAATTTGGCCAAGTGTCAAAAGTGCAATTTGTTCATCAATTGGCATTATCTCAATTGGTTAAATTCCTCAACTTTGAAGGAGGAAACCAAGGTTCAAATCTTGTCAAGCTGTTGTAATATTACTATGTGGTCCTGATGTAATACGGGTGGTTCCCATTTCAATCCCATTTAACCCATTAAAAATAAAAGCATGATTCATTCTTTATAGTAATAAAAGTGTGATTCACTCTCAAGGCACGAGGATGGAGAAGAGTTGCATACAACTCAAGAAATGGCTTGGAAAGTGGCATTTTGTCTTTATATGGTGCCAATAAAGGGTTAGAATGCTACAAAATGTATCTAGAGATAATTTGAAGGCATGTAAGCAATGTTACCGGTGCGTTTTGGATTCGGGTTTGGGTTCGAAGAACCCGGTTCGTCAGAACGGCAATTTTTTTTTTGTCTTGGGTTTGTTTTGGGTTCAACCATACAAAAATTAATAAAAAACATATATTAATTTATTAAATCAACATTTGCTAAGCATTTTACATTGGTACAAACACTATCACAAATAGGCTGCCAACATTTTTAATGAAGTACTCAACACTATCACATATTGAAATATCATTATTAAAAAATAAAAGATAAAAATTATTTATTTTAACCAATAGAATAAAGAAAATCTCTTAGAAAAGCAAAAGAAAAAACAAATTACTTTAAGGGAAAGAAAAAGCCCTCTCATATTTCATTGAGATGCTTTTATAATTAAAAAATTAACAATAAAATAAAATAAATAAGTAAGCTTTTATTTGTTACACTTTGGATGATGTTTTTAATTAAGCTTTTGTTCAGGGAAAGAAAAAGCCCTCACATATTTCATTGAGATGCTTTTTATAATTAAAAAATTAAAAAATTAAAAAATAAATAAAAAATAATAATTAGTTTTTATTTGTTACACTTTGGATGATGTTTTTATTTAAGCTTTGTTTATTACACACGAACTTTTGTTTATTATACATTATAGAAAAATGCTGAAAATGGTTGACTTTAGTTGTTTTTAAAGAATAATATTTTTTTAATTATTTATAATATTATAATTATTAATTTAATTTATTCAACTTTAATAATTAATAATTTTATTATTTATTTTTAATATTATTTAATAACATATTATTAACTAATTAAGTTATTTTAAATCTCCTATATAAAAACTTTAAAAAATACCATTACATTAGTCCTTCGGAGTATAACCTAGTACATATTAAAAATCTCCTAGCTCCCTGCTCGTGGCAATGAAGACTAAGGGATCAACCAAACTAATAGACATGTTTCCTTTCATATTCGAGAGGGCACACTTTACGGCAACTGGACTTTTACATGTAGTTTAATTGTTTTTCAATTATATCATCTAAAGGCATAATCAATATTGAATCTTTAATAAAGTATTAAAATTCGATAAATTTGATAAGGTCCGTATCTTATATTTAAATAAAATAATCTTTATCAAAAACATTAAAAATTACTTTTACCTACGTCAATAGATGGAGGTGGCTTCCATGTGGAAAATGTATCAACGCGTTTCTTCACATCCTAATACACGGCCCTTGTCTTTGACATTCACCCCTAATCACAAATATATATACGTAGACAGGCAGACTAGCATCTTCAGAGGAAACAGAGTGGCTACATACATCTATATATCTGAGGTAAATTGTTTCTACAAAAATATTTATCAAGGAAACAGATAGCACGATACATGAAGATGGCTCCGATTAGGCTAACCATGCTTACTGTCTTCGCCTTCACCAGTCTGCAAGGCGCATTAGGTATATATGCAAAGAAGATTACAATTATATGTATATAGAAATTTACTTGTTTTGGAGCAGGGTGGACAAAAGATTTTTTTGTAATGGAAATGCGAGGAGCTTCCCATGGAGGTGTGCGTGTTTTTTGTTTCGTCGTCGGGGACGAGGTGTGTTCTTGAGAAGTCCCAGGAAATATCTGGGGCCTTCCTTCCCGTAGGTTGCCCGTTTCAAACCCCTTTCCTTGTGGGTCCATCCAGGGTTATGCCTGGGGGACCCAGATACACCCAGGTCTGTCCTTGGATGGACCCGGGCGTATCCGGGTCCCCCAGGCAGAACCCTGGACAGACCCACATGCGTACCGGGCCCAAATCCGTACCAGATACGCCTTGTACCTTGGACAAACCCGGGTGTATCCAAGTCCCCAGGCAGAACCCTGGATGGACCCACAGGCGTACTGGACCCGAATCCATACCGGACACGTCCTGTACCAGGATCCGGGGGTCCTAGGGTGTCGTACCGATAACATTGCACGTAAGGTTTAGTGATCCATCTTTTTGCTAAAGTTGCCACTAAATTAGAAGATTTACTAAGAGTAGAAAAGATTTACCCCTAATTACTTTTAGGTGAATAACTTTGCTCTAAATAGGAGCTATGGGCTCTATTTTAAACATATTTTGGTCATTTGAGAAACACAGAGACTTGGAACTCATACTACTATTAATAGAAAGATTGTGCATGACATTTACAAATTGATTGTATCATTGACATTTTGATTTGTGGATGAATAGTGATTGTGGGCTTGTGGTACTACCTTTTCACTTTCTCTTAGTCCTTTTTTCTATTATGGTAGATCATTTACAAGTTGGATCACATTGATGTTATTTGATTCCCTCCAGATGTGTTGATTGACCAACACTAGTCCTGTTACTATTAAGCCTGTATTTCTTCTATTGCACTTTGTTTTAATTCCTTGCACCCTTTTCCTTTCAGATTTACTTTCATGCATTTAGATTGGATTATTTAGCTACATTAGTGGGGAGTCGGCCTAAATTTGAATGTCGAAGAGGATACGTCCTTTCCTTCCAATTGTTGAAACGCAACCTTGCAGATGCAAACCTTCACATATCCCATCCTCCTAAACGGCCTCCCTAAAAAAAAACTATGGGGTAGGCACCCCACCCCCCCAAAAAAAATAAAAAATAAATAAAATCAATAATAAATATAAAAATATATTATAATAAGAATATAATCAAATGACATCAGCTCAACTGGTTATACTCCTCAACTTTCAAGGAGACCCATGTTCAAATCTTGCCAAGCAATATATGCATAGTTACTTAGTTGTTGTAATACAACTGTGTGGTCATGATGTAATACAAGTGGGACCCGTTTCAATTTCATATAGCTGATTAAAAAATAATATTAATATAATAAAAAAAACCTGCCTGAGGAAGTAGCTCCTACATGAGGTAAAGAAGGGTGGTTTTAAGGCAATTACGGAGATGTACACCAAAGAGGAAGCATAGATTATTTGGGAAGAGTGGGTCAGCTTCTCAAATATTCCAAGTGGATTCAATAATCGGGAGGCTAGCAAGGATAAACTCACCCTAGAAAAGAAGAAACCAATTGGACAATGGGATTTATATGAGGATCATGTTCCATTGCTAGACAACCTTGTCAAGTGTCTCCTATCATAGGTTGCCAACTTCTTCAACCTATAACTTCATCCATTTTATCAAGAGGAATAGGCTTAACTCTAGATGAGTGGAGAAGTTAGTTGCAACGCATAATGCCTAATCTCTCTAGGACCGAAAGACACCTAAGTATTGAGAAAGTCCTGTGGCATAATAGGATGTTGACCCTAAGGATGAGACAGATTAACGAAGGGGAGGAGGAAGGAGGATTGTTTGCCCCTTATAAACCCCTTACTTCAAATAGTAGCAATGATGAGGGTGCCTATTCAAATATTTATATATGATATGGCAAATGAGGACATCAACAATTAGAGTCATTAACTTATAAGACATTTAATGTTTCACTGCTTAGTGCTTCACTTTTAGAGTTACTAAGTTTGGGCCTCGGCATTTTGTTTATGTAATTGGAACTTGAACTAATCAATGAATTAAGAATCCTCATTACCTATGGTCTGCATTTTATTGTTTGATCTGCATTTTATTGTTTGATGAATGTTTGATATTCATTATGTTACGTATCTATAAATTCTACTGAAAAAATCCAATTTTAGATTTAAATATATTTTTAAAAAGTTTTATATATATTTATATGTCATCCCACCACCATCCCGGACTGTCGTCCTAGAGATGTGTCCCAATGTCCTGTCATCTCTGAGACATTGCGGAACATAGTTTAAAACGCACATGCAGTCCCAATGTCCTGTCATCTCTGAGACATTGCGGAACATAGTTTTAAACGCACATGCTGTTCAGCGTCTATAATTTCTAAGGAAGTTGTAATCATTCAATCTTCTTCAACAAGTGTCTTAGAAATAAATTGGAATTTTAAATTTGTTTGGAAGATAATTTCTCATTTTTTGAACTTTTTGAAGCATGATGACACCAATTTATTGATATCAGGGAAGGGAAATGGCTGTGATAACTGTCATTTTACGTCCTCTATTTAAAAGATTCGGTTAATGAATGAGCATGGAATTTAAGCAAGTTTCTAGGTTCATTTTACGTCCTCTATTTAAAATATTCGGTTAATGAATGAGCATGGAATTTAAGCAAGTTTCTAGGTTCATTCAGTCAGTCCTTGTCATGTAGGTATATGGGAAAGCCCAAATAAAGCCCTATTCCTTCAAGGTAATATTTTAATAGGCATTTTTATACTGCAAAATCAGTCATATCGTTGCTGCCTATAATTGTTGTTTGTGCGACAAGAACTCGCTTATCCACAGACTACTTCAATTGAGATATCTTAGTCCTTATCTTCAATGAATCAATTACTGTAGATGCTGGACGATTGCCATCACTTGGCGCTGCTGCTATGTTTTTGGTAATAATATTTTGAGGTCCTTTTTATTTTGTTGTCATTTGCTTTCAAAATTTATGATGGAGATACTGCTAGTGAAGAGATTTGGAAATGAAGTTTGATTTAATTTCAAACAAAGTTAAATGAATGTAACTTTTACAATTGAGCTTTGAGATTCTACAAGAAGGATCAAAGCAAACGCCAGGAATAGCCATAACAAAGTATGTTGTGGCCAATGGGCCTGGAGGCAGAAAACAAGAGGAAGTTTTCATTGACATCATAAAAAAATAAGTGTTATTTTTAGCTGTAGTGTGGGTACTTCAATGGTAGTTTTAAAAAACACGACACTGTTAATTTAAAAAGTTTCGAAAACACATGAGCTGTAAGCTTATCGTAGTGGTAAGGACTTTGGCTTCTCTTTGAGAGGTCCAAGATTCAAATCCAACTCAATATAAGGGGACCAGGACCCTCGTAAAAACCCGTGTAAACTCATTGAAATTTTTAAATCAAATGGCATTAGCCCAACTGGTTAGATTCCTCAACATTCAAAAAGGAGACCAAGGTTGAATCTTGTCAACTGGTTAGATTCCTCAGCATTCAAAAAGGAGACCAAGGTTGAATCTTATCGAGCATACATGGATAATATCCTTGTTGTAATACCACTATGTGGTGATGATGTAATTAGGATGGTGTGACCCTTTCAATCCTGAATAACCAATTGAAAAAAAAATTAAAAAACCAAAATTTAACATGCCATATCCTGTTCGTTGAATCTTGTCAACTGGTTAGATTCCTCAACATTCAAAAAGGAGACCAAGGTTGAATCTTGTCAACTGGTTAAATTCCTCAACATTCAAAAAGGAGACCAAGGTTGAATTTTGTCGAGCATACATGGATAATATCCGAACTTTGTTGTAATACCACTATGTGGTGATGATGTAATTAGGATGGTGGGACCGTTTCAATCCTGAATAACCAATTGAAAAAAAAATTAAAAAACCAAAATTTAATATGCCATATCCTGTTCAAATCAGTACATATTACACGCACATTTACATTACGCAAGCATTAGCTGAACAAATATTCATAGCCTGAATGAACAGAATCATTCCTCATGCATTCAAAAGTTGAAGATACGTCTGCAATTACAATATTCTATTTAAAAAATCAAAATAATGAACAGTATGTTCATTTCCTCGATAGCAATCCAAAGGCACCAATACAGCACCAATACATCGTGCACCCTCTGGATATCTTAAATGGGAAAAAATTACAAATCAGTTACCACTTTATCCTGAGTGTACAATATCAAAGAAAAATTGAGCACCAGAGCCTACGCACCAGCTCAAGCTTTTAAAAGGGAACTCGCATTAGCTCAAGCCTGTCAAAACCTTGAAATCCATAAACAGTTTGGTGCATCTAGAAGCAGGCATTCCGGTAGAATTGCTTAATATCACTTGTACAACATATATAAAAGCCAATATTTCAACGCAGTGATTCAGAATGTTCTCAAGGCACTGTTTTTTCCTCTTCCTTGAAATCGGATATGTCCACAAGAGGCAGCCGCTCACCCTCGGGAAGAACACTCCAATTGGGTGAGGCGACCGATCGCAACCACCTAAAATCATCTACATTTGCCCACATTCCGGTTTCATTCTTTAGATCCGAATCCTGCAGCTCCTGTTCAATGCCTCTGTAAAATAATGCATAAGGAGCAAATCTGACATTGCTAGTGTACTCAACTATGGGTCTGCTCCGAACCTTAAGATAAAAATCAGTGTTCCGAGTCTGGTGAATCCTGATCTGATGAGAAGCAAGCATGAACACACAGTTCTCTCCTTCCTCTATAAGCACAGAACCCATGACAGGGCCTGCAAACACCTGGCAGTCCTTCAATCTGTAAATAAACAGTGTCCTCAACCTGCCCCTGAGATAAATTTTACAATTGACAAGATCCGACAGTGCAAAGTCACCATTTTTAGAAGCATCCAAATCCTTTACCATAATTAACCCCTCCTTGTTTTTAATTCCCGGAGCATCCACAGCAAAAGAACTCGAATTGTTTTTCTCACTACCCTTCCTAATTTCTGTAGGGTTAGGGTTTTCCTCGATATTTTTGAAGTCAAGGTTTTCCTCAGGTTTTTTAGGGTTAGGATTTGCTCTACTGACCTTGTTTCTGAAGGAAAATTTCTTTTTGGGCAAAAGCTGGGAATTTGCATTCTCCAGGCGCTCCTTGAGCTCTGCAATGGCGCTGTGAGCGGCGCGGACTTCGTACGAGGGCAAGAAATACGAATCTTCTGCCACTAATTTCTCCAGGCCATTGATCTGGGCACTTAGGCTTTCCAGGCCTGATTTCACGAGGGTTTTGTCTTGGGAATCTCCATTTCCCACAAATCCATCCAAGGCCTTGTCGATTTTCTGTTTAGCTTCAGAAAAACACTTCAGAAAAACGTCCACGGACTCGAAGGTGGGCGCGGCGGGATTTTGGGTCTTGCGCGACTGGGATTGCTGAAGCCGCACGTTGTTCAGCTCCGCGAGGTGCTTGAGCATTTCTACGTGCTTTTTCTCCTGGATGGATGCCGGAGCTTCTCTTTCGCCGTTGAATTTCTCATTGCCCAGGGATTCGTTTGACGGATTTTCCATGGTTTCAGGTGATTCCATCGCTGGACCCGGCTTGAGATTAAAATTACAGCTCTGAAAATCGGTTCGGCCACGATACACTTCGAATCTATATTCGCATAGTGGCGAACGGGTTTAAAAGGCTGCTCTGCTTATAATTAAAAATTTTGTTATGCCCAAATGTATTGAGCTAATTTCTAAACATGGGGAATTCGTTAATCTATTAAAATCTTAGGGTTCTTACTTATAATTTTTATATTATTTTTGTTGTTCTTGAAAGAAAGTGAGGGGAAATTATTAGTTGGGATTTTTAAAAGACCTAAATTCAATTCAAAGAAAGGATGGTCTAATATGCTTTCAGCTTAGGTTTAAGGTGTAGATTAATTGGTTCGGCACATCTAGTGGTTTGGCCAAACCCTGTAAAGGGCGGACATCCAAGGTTTAAATCTCGAGTCTCAGTGGGCTAAATGTTTATCCTTCCTGGTGTTTTCAGCGGCATAAAAGGTTTAAAATTGCGGCGAAGTGGTTATAGAGGCGGATTGTGTGAGCGGCATAAAAGGTTTAAATTGCGGCAAGGTGGTTATAAAGGCGGGTTGCGATTGATATCCCAAGAAAGGGATAATTCGAGAAGAGAGAAGAGGAGTGCACCCGAAATCAGATATGATAAATAAGCATTAGATTAGGATAGGAATTTGTCACCCGACTCCCCCATGACAAAACGACGAAGCCCCGTCTTTTCGATTCCCTGAGAAACGCGGACAAGGCAACTCTCAGATAGTATTCCTAATTTTTAGATCTCTCTTTTAAAAGGGCATTACCTTTAGAAGGACAACTATCCCCTCTCTATTTTAAAGGACTCCCTTTAGTCGCTTTCCATTTCCATCTTGAACGCTTCAACTTTCAACCCTGCTCCCCATAAGAGATTTTGAACCACCTTTAAAATGGGTCAAAAGGGCTCAACCCCAAATCCCTTAGTCGAGAGGGCGCGGCCCGCGTGAGTACTGTATGACGGCTTCCAAAACGGACAGCGTAGTAGACTATTGTGACGACCATAAAAAGACGGACAACCACCTAACGAATCATCGTGGCAGCTACGGATTCCACTATGTAAAATCAAAAAAAAAATCTTCCAACTTTTCAACCTATTTAAAAAAAATATTATGTGATTAGAATTAAAGTGGGAGGGAAGGATAGCTTAATATCCCTCCAACTTTTCAACCTATTTAAAAAAATTATATATACGTGATTAGAATTAAAGTGGAACAAAATATTATTTACTTGAAAGACTGTTTGATAGAAGACAGTTTGATAGAGTACTTGTCCATGAATTGTCTTAATTTGAATTAAAGTGGGAGAAAAGGATAGCTTAATATCACTCCAATTTTCAACCTATTTAAAAAAAAATGTGATTAGAATTAAAGTGGGACAAAATTTTATTTACTTGAAAGACAGTGTGATAAAATATTTGTCAATGAATTGTCTTAATTTGATTTCTTGAATGTTGGAACCCTATCTTTACCCAAGAGGGTAAAGTTTACCAAGGTTTTCCCTTAAAAAAAAATGCTTGTCCATAGACTGCCTTGACCCATTGCTTAAACGCTGGAATCCTGTTAACTTTGTTTTACTCAAGAAGATAAAGTTTATAAAAGTTTTCCTACCAAAAAAAAATCTTGTCCGTAAACTATCTTTGTTTCGGTATGATTGTGTAAACGTTAGAATCCTCTTAACTTTGTTTTTAACTTAAAAATATTAAAAAAAATAAAAAATGGAATCCTGTTAACTTTGTTTTTACTCAAGAAGATAAAGTTTATAAAAGTTTTCCTACCAAAAAAAACGTAAACTATCTTTGTCTCAGTATGATTGTGTAAACGTTAGAATCCTCTTAATTTTCTTTTTAACTTAAAAATATTTAAAAAAATAAAAAATGTACGGTAATATGTCACCTAAAGCATTACAATAATCAATTTATTTTATTTTACACATACCATCATTCTAGATTAACTAGCTTAGATATAAAGGATATATATCTAAAAACGCCGAGAGTTATCAATCTCGGCTAGTCGGCTGTTTTAGTCTAAATATTTTAAATATTTACAACGGTTGGTTAGTCGGTTGTTTTAGTTTAAATATTTTAAATGTTTGCATAGTTTAAATATTTTAAATGTTTTTGTTAATGTTGACTTTTTTTTAATAAAAAAAAAATTGTTTACGGCGTAACATGTATGACCTCTTTGCCTTCCACCCCTGTCTGCCATTGTAGGAACACCTCTCGATGCAATAAAATTGAAAAATAAGTGGCAAGGGCTAGTGGATTAGTAAGATTTGGCATTTATCAAGAGGAGATTCAAGTTCAAATCTTGGAGGCAAGTTTATTTGGAGCAAAGGTAGTAGATTGTTCTGATTTCTTTGAATGTGTGCAAGTCCGACATCAGTTCCAATCGTGAGCCACCAATGGTCTCCTTCCATTGGATCATTAATAACGAGGTTAAATAAGGGTTATAGAGACTTCTCCAAGGATTTGAACTCAGATTTAATAGAAAATGAAGGGAAGTTATCGGTTTTCATATGTATAAAAAAAAAATGAAAATAACAAAAAAAATGTAGGATTTGTAATTGTTTGGTGAGGCATCTACCAAGAAGAGGCCTGGGTTCAAACCTAGGGACATGTATGTTGTAAAGATAGTAGTCTAATATGAATCCTTTGAGTGTACATCATAACTCAGACTGACAATGACAATATGAATATGAATTTCGAGAGATCGGTGGTCTCCCTCGCGACGAGTCATCAACAACGAGGTGGTATAGGCTTGTTGAGAGCAGCTCCTTGGTTTGAACCCTACACAGTTACTAAAAATAATGTGGATGTAACCACTTCCATGTGTATCAAAAAAATATTTCTCCCTTTGAAGGTGCATGGTGTTATATATATATAGAGAGTAGTTTATTATGTGGAGGCTTTTTTTATTGGAACCAACAATTATATTCAATAAAAATAAGAGGTTACAATAAAAAAGAGCGGAAAAAAACACAATTCGGAGGCAAGGCCACCTATACAATCAAAACCAGAACCAACCCTGAAAACGGTGAATACACAACATAAATAACCATAGAAAAATAAACTAGAGTAACAAAAAAAAAAAACCTTAAACTGTAGAATTGTAGCTCTAGGTCCTAATTAGATTTAATGCTCTGTCATTCTGTGTATGTCCAATGTCGCAAAGCTACTGGAACTCTTGAGTTGAGTTGAACGATAGAAACCATTTTTAAAGTAGATTGTCTCCATATTATTTCCCGTGCTGAGGACTACGAGAACGTCGAGATAGCCGAAATCGGGCAGAAGGGGAAGGGGAAAGGGAAAGGAACTTTAGATTTTAAGATGTTTAAATTAAATTGGAAAAAACATTAAAATTGCAATTTAGATTATTATAATAAAAAATAATAATTTTTAATTAATTTTAATGTTTGTTTTAAAACTATTAAGTGGCGACAGTTCAATTTGTTAAAAAATTTAAGATGTGAGGAGATTTAGGGTCAAATCTTGTCAAGCAATACATACATGGATAATATGCGAGTTGTTATAATACCACCTGGATAATATGCGAGTTGTTATAATACCACTATATCATGATAATGTAATACAAGTGGGATCCGTTTTAATCTCATATAACCAATTAAAAAAATGTTTGTTAAAAAAACTATCGAATAATATTAGAATAATATTAGTTCAACCGATTATATTATTCAATTTTAAAAAGAATATTAAACTTTGAACCTTTCTAAACTTTATATGTATAATTAATAAGTTGTAATATTTAGGTAGGCTCACTTCAATCTTGCATGTATATAGGATATTTAAAAGATGTTTGGGCCTAGTTCAATATATAAAGTTGTCCAAAGACCTATAGTGTAGGAGATGTTTCGGCCCATTTCAATCCCATATAACACATAAAATATAATATAAAGACCTGCCTTATAGAAGATGTTTGTTTCATATTTAATCAACTCTTCATACAAATAGAAAATGAGATTCAGAGTCTTGAGATACAAGATCATAAGCTATGTTACTTGGAGTCTTATGGGACAAGAAAAGAGAATAGCTGGGAAACATCCCAAAAATTGTAAAAATTTTGGATAGGATGGTTTAATAATCAAATGATGCAAGTTCAATTGATTAAATTTCTTAACTTTTAAGAAGAGGTTCACATTTGAATCTTATAAGAGAGTACATGCCATGGGGACTGGAAAAGGGAATGGTTGGGAGATATCTCAAAACTTTGTAAAAAAAAATGGATTAAAAAGGTTTTATAATCAAATAGTCTGAGTTTATTTGATTACAAAAAATCTTAAACTTTTAAGGAGAGAATGGTAGGAAAACATTTTATCTTCTAAAATTTTATCATGACTATATAATAATATTATAACAACTTGACAATTATGCATGTACCATTTGACAAGATTCAAACCCAAATTTTATGTTTGAAAGTCAAGGAATTTAATCAAGTGAGTTAATACCATTTGATATTAAATGGTGTGATTTCAACTTGTTAAATTTCTTGACTTCTAAGGAAATCCATATTCAAACCTTAGAAGGGGATACATGCATAATTATCAATAATGTTGTTGTATTACCACTCTATGGTGATGATATAATATGAATAGGACTTTAAAAGGTTTTATTAAAATAAAATATATAGGAGTCTTGAGGGGACAACACAATGGTTCGGGGTTTGACTCTTCTTTAGAATGTCCAAGGTTCAAATTGTCACGTGTGTGTGGTATGTTAATCTTCTATTGATAAGTTTAGCTCTCGACTTTATGAGGGGTCATGGCTAGGATGGGAATGCTCAGCCCTAAGCGTCGATCGTAGGAGTTTCTCACACTAACCAAATCAATATATATATATATATATATATATACACGATGGTGATGTAGTACAAAAAGGTTTTGAAAGGTCCCAGAACCTTTTACATTAGAGGAGGCAGAGAAAGATAAGGCTAATTAAGCACAAGCCAACCTCCAAGGCCAAAAGAAATAGAAATTAAACTAAAACAACCATCCAAAAGCAAAGACCAGCCCACCACTCAGCAGGGCATAAAGGAGAACATCAAGATGCAAATAACAAAACTCCAAACTCAAAGAGCAAGGATGAAGGCAAAACACCAAGCATATTCCTTGAGAATGGTAACCACCAGGGAGCAAAAGGGTCAGCCCCCCCAAAGAGAGGATCACTAAAACACAACTGAGATCTCATCCAAGCAGAAAGACAATAAAAATACCTACTGGATAAGTAGGCCCAATGCTTCCAAAGCAACAATTATCAGTAATTGCGAAGGAAAATTGTCTTCCCAAATTCTAAATTTCCACTATCCACCCCCAAACTGGCCATAACATCAGCATCCCGGTTACCTTCCCTATAAATATGCTCAATTTTAACTTCTAATATACCTTCCAGAATCTTTGATGTGTCCTTAATAATATTCAGGATAAAACAATTATCAGTCTTTCCAACCTGTAGATCCTGAATGATGTTCAAGGAGTCACCTTGAATGAGAAGTCTTTTGAAGCCCCTCTCAAAAACCTGGTGAACACCCAAGAAAAGAGCCTTAGATTCAGCTAGGTGGTTGGTTTGAATACCATAATCTTCAGCGTAAGCCCAAATGACCTCACCATTATCATTTTTGACAACACCTCATCCACCAGCCCTCCCGAGATTACCTTTTGCAGCCCCATCAAAGTTTAGAATGACCCATACTTTAGCTGGTTTATGTCATCTAGTAGCCAATATTTTTTGAATAGTGAATACAGAAATAAAATTCTCTAGATTCAGATTCCAACTAACAACAACCTCTTTCTCCACAACTTCCTCCCTACCATTTCCAACATCAAAGACAATCAGGTTATTCTCAATAGTAGCTTTAATCCTTCTAAATACAAAGGATTCATCCCTAGTAATATCCTTCAAAATTCTTTTGTTCCTCTCCCACCAGATACCCCATAAAAAATGAGGAAGAACTATATCCCACACCCTAGTGAGGTTGTGACTGATGAAGGGGGATTTCCATTGAGTGAAAATTTCCTTGAAAGTTTGAGGTAAAGTCCATTTGATGGAAAAAGAATCCAATAAAGCATTGAGCACCTTATTTGAGAAATCACAATTGATGAAAATATGATCCACAGATTCAGCATCCTTAGAACACAAGAGACAAATATTGGGAAGATGGAATCCTTTCTTACATAAATTATCAACAATTGAAATTTTATTTTGCAAACACAACCATAAAAAAATGCAATCTTAGGGATCAAATGAGGATACCAAACTCTTTCTATTGGAAAAGATCCTCCCATGGATAAAGATTGGGCCTCATATGCAGTCTTGTCAGAAAAAAAAGGCCTTTAGGAGAATGAGTCCATAGAAGGAAGTCCTTGTCATTCTGTTGAGGAAGAAAGTATTGCTACAGCAACATGTTCAACCTTGCCAAACTCTGAAGGATCTGAAGATCAGAGTCAAATGCTTCCAAGTCTTCTTGCCATTAATGTTAATTATGTAATCAATTAATTTTTCTTCATATTTCAATGATAAAGGAGCTTTCAACTCATAAAACTCGAGACTAAGAAAGAGAGGTTCATGAAGAATCCAAGTATCCTCCTAAAAGAACACATTCTTACCATTCTCAATCTGCCACTGTTGGCAATTTTGGGTACCTTGGGTACATTGCCTTTGCTCTAAGTGTAGATGTTGTCATTGATGTCAAGAAGGTCTTGAAGCATTTTGGTTTGATGTCAAAGAATGTGTTCTGATTAAGGTCTCAATTTGGACAGTGAGTTTCCAAGTAGATCAGAGTAGCCCAGTTGCAAAAGATCAAGAAAAAGACAAGTAAGAAAAAGTATGCAGGCGACTGAAAAAATTGTCGTGATTTCGCGACATGTTTCAGGAGAGAGAAAGTGCTGGAAAAACTGTCATGATTTTGCGACATGTTTGAGGAGAGAGAAAGTTCGGGCAAAACTGTCGCGATTTCGTGACATGCTGGAAGGCAGAGACGAAGCAGGCAAAATTGTCGCGATTTCGTGACATGTTGGCAGAGAAGGAGAGCAAGATGGAATGTGTCACGATTTCGCGACATGTCGCATTTTCACGACTCGAAAAGTGCAGGAAGGCAGAGAAGGAAAAGTGTCACGATTTCATGACATTCTACAAAGTAAGTTGTACAGATGAAAAAGTGTCACGATTTCGTGACAGGTTGCAAGGAAAGCTTTCGAAAGCTGAAAGTGTCACGATTTCGCGACAGAAGCACAAAGGAAGTCGACAAAGGCCAAGGTGTCGTGATTTCGCGACAACAGGCTATAGAAGGTGTATGGCTATAAAAATGTTGTGATATCACGACATGTTGTAGTTTCACGACAGAAGCTACAAGTGAGTTCCAGAGGCGGTTGAAGGACAGAGTTAACTTTGAGCCGACAAAGTTAAATCTGGGCCGACGTAGTTTAGGGTTTTGCAGCCGACGATCTTTAGGGTAGCAGTCGACTAAAGATTAAGTTTTTGATCATGAATTAATGCTATAAAAGGAGGTTTGTTTTTGAGTTTCAAAGTATCGAATGTGAGTATCGAATTTGCGCAAGTGAAGTCTACTGTGCGCAAGAGAGTGAGTCGAGTCGAATCGATCGAAGTGTGCATTCGAAGTGTGATATTCACAGATAGAGTGCGGGAGAGAAGTGCGATCGATGAGAGGCAGAGTGTGCTAAGTCTGTGCTGTTGTAATTGCATAGAGGTGCATAAGTTGAGGTTCAATCGAGTGTTGTTGTGGTTGCACGATCAATGCAAAAGTTGTCTCGACCAAGTGTGGCTGTAATAGAACAGAGAAAGAGGAAGAGGACAGACCTGTGCCAGACCAAAGAACTGTGTTTGGTGTAGATCAGATAGAGGACATATGTGCTAGATCGAAGGACTATGTTTGGTGCATATTCGAGGATCAGCTTTGCGGTGATAGAGTTGAGGATAGAGATCTCCAGCCAGAGTAGGGAAGACAGGTGTCTTCTGTGGATAGAGTTCCACTTGCTAAGGGCAGAGGAAGTAGAGGTCTTCTAGAGGATCACCACTAAAGAGCAGAGCTAGGGGAAGGTGTCTCCTTTGGGTTGGTGCCCATAAACTTTGTAATTGGGAAGGTTTCCCAAAGAACTGTGAAATAAATTTTAGAGAAAATTTTTATCCATGGAGTAGCCCACCTTGGGTGAACCACGTAAATTGTTGTGTCACTTTGTGGATGATGTATTGTGCATTGCTTTGATTACTGTTGTTATTACTACTATCTATACATTGCATTATACTATTTTGAAAGTTGATTTTAAAGCAAATAGAAAAAGTGGTCTTATACTGTTCACCCCCCCTCTCAGTATAAGCTTGTGTTCTTCAATTGGTATCAGAGCAGGTTCCTTCGAAAAGGTTTAACAGTCGAAAGGAAGAACTAGTTAAGAACACAATGGATTTTTTAGGTGGCAATGCAACACCTATTCTTGATGGATTAGATTTTGGTCTGTGGAGTGCAAGAATGAGAGTTTATCTAATGGCACTTGGTAATGAGGTATGGGAAGTGATTGAAGACGAATACACTCTTCCTGAACATGGTCCTTATACCAAAGAAGATAGGCTCATGCTTCACAACAATTCAAAAGCCATGAATGCAATCCTGAGAGGCTTACAGAAAGTAGATCTCACCAAAGTTATTCACTACAAGATAGCTAGTGAAATGTGGAAACAATTGCAGGTGGTTCATACAAGTGATGCAAATGTTCGAAAGGCCAAATTGAGACATTTTAAAGGTATGTTTGAACAACTCAAAATGAATGATGAGAATATTAGTGACTACATGCTTCGTATGGATGAGGTTGTTAACTCCATGAAAGACCTAGGTCTTGAGGTTGTTGAAAATGATGTGTGTGATAAGATTTTAAGATCTCTTCCTAATAGATTTAGTGAAAAGATTTCTGCTATTGAGGAAGCTAAAGATTTAGATAAATTGAAAAAGGATGAGCTCCATAGTATTCTTGCAACATTTGAGCTGAGAACTCAAGTGAAAGTTGATGTCAAGAAAGAGGCAGCTTTTAAAGTTACCAAGAAATCAAAGGGCAAACAGATTCAAGAGAGTGATGAGTTTTCTAGTGATGAAGAGGCATATTACAGCAAGAAAGTAAAGTTCTCTAGAAAACACAAAAGCAAGAAAAACATAAGGTGTTTCAACTGTGGAAAGTTTGGTCATTATGCTACTGACTATACTGTTTCAAAGAATGAAAGTGATGAAGATATACAGGATGTTAAGAGCAAGGATTCTAAAAGCACAGGTATTACAGAAAGAACAAAGATGAGCACAACAATCAAGGAAAGAGGCATTCACACAAGAACAAGAAGAGCCTCTACCTGGACAAAGCAAGTAAGTGTTCTAGCAGTGATAGTGAAAGTTCTTCTAGTGATAATGAAAATGAGATGTTGTTCATTTCATAAAAGGAGGAAGAACCAAAACATAAATTCATTGTCATGAAATGTTTTAGATGTGGAAATTTTGGGCACCTTGAGGATAATTGCAAAAATAATGATTTGGTTGTTAGTATGTATGAGGATGCTTCATAAAACTACAATGAAGATGCATGTATGGTTTTTGAAAAGGGTAGCACCTCTAGTGATAAGAAATCTGAAAAAGGCCTTGATAATTCACAATGCAATCAAATAGAGGATCTTGAATGTGAACTTACTAATGCTCTTAGTGTTTTGAAAAAGGAAAGAAAGAAGAATGCTAGACTCAAGGATAAGTTAGATGAATGTTGTTTGGAGAGAGATGATCTTATAGAAAGCCTTGACATCTCTATGGCTAAGACACAAGAACTCAAGAATGAGTTAGATTCTAAAATTCTGGAGTATAGTGAATTAGAACAGAAAATGGCTACCTTGAAAGAGGAAAATAAAGATTACAAGGATAAGTTGTACAGGTTTCAAAATAGCTCCAAAAGGGTTAAATCTCTCATCAAAGGTCAAAGAAAACCAACAGATAAAACAGGTCTCGAGTTTGTTGAGCCGCACAAGAAATAGGTTGGGGAATCTAGCAAGAGATTACAAAAGGAAGAAAGTTCTGATGTAGAAAGTACTTCAGATCAAGAGTCCGTGAGTGATAGATGCATAGAAATAGAAAACAAAATTCTGAATGCGAAGAAGAAGTTTACCAGATCGAGAAGGTCATTTACAGGAAAGTTTAATGGCAGATGTTTTGTGTGTCACAGGTTTGGCCACATGGCTTCGCATTGCATGACTCAAGTAAGGAAGATAAATGACAGTTTCAGGGGCCGTAATTTATTTCAAGGGTATTGCTACTCTTGTAAACAGTTCGGGCATAAGGCAATTTTCTGCAAAGCAAATCATAGGAACACGGTTAGTCATAACAGGCGGATTCAAAGAAGAGGTATGCTGAACAGAAATAACTTTGTTTCGTGTTATAAGTGCAACAATGAAGGTCACATAGCTAGACAATGTAGAGCTGATCTTCCGAGGTACAGGAACAAAAATAGTAGTATGAACAAGTCCAAGGATCAAGGTATGGATAAGAACAAAAATGATAAAAGAAACAAGAATAGTAGTATGAACAGGTCCGAGGATCAGAACAGTGACAGGAACAGAAATATAGACAAAGAAATTAAGAGAAGGCCCGGCAAGGAAATTGTAGACACTGATGATGATGAGTGTCTAATGGGAGTTTCACTCCCACCCTTGTTTTAATCACCTCATTAGGAGGTGGGGGAGGGACTAAGCTAAGAAGCTCATTCTTAGTCCCGAGCCCCAAAGGTGACCCTTTGCCATTGATGACAAAGGGGGAGAGATATGAGTAAGGGGGAGAGCTTCATAGTAAAGAAGAGAGCTTCAAGTCAGGGGGAGCAAAAACTTCAAAGACAGATTCTCAGTTGTTGGATCGATTGGTTTCAGTTTTGTCTCTTGTCTAGTGTTTTCGATTAAGGTTTGCCATCAATGACAAAGGGGGAGATTGTTGGCAATTTTGGGTACCTTGGGTACATTGCCTTTGCTCTAAGTGTAGATGTTGTCATTGATGTCAAGAAGGTCTTGAAGCATTTTGGTTTGATGTCAAAGAATGTGTTTTGATGAAGGTCTCAGTTTGGACAGTGAGTTTCCAAGTAGATTAGAGTAGCCCAGTTGCAAAAGATCAAGAAAAAGATAAGTAAGAAAAAGTATGTAGGCGGCTGGAAAAACTGTCGTGATTTCGTGACATGTTTTAGGAGAGAGAAAGTTTGGGCAAAACTGTCACGATTTCGCGACATGCTGGAAGGCAGAGACGAAGCAGGCAAAACTATCACGATTTTGCGACATGTTGGCAGAGAAGGAGAGCAAGATGGAATGTGTCGCGATTTCGTGACATGTCGCATTTTTGTGACTCGAAAAGTGCAGGAAGGCAGAGAAGAAAAAGTGTCATGATTTCGCGACATTCTGCAAAGTAAGTTGTACGGACGAAAAAGTGTCGCGTTTTCATGACAGGTTGCAAGGAAAGCTTTCGAAAGCTGAAAGCGTCGCGATTTCGCGACAGAAGCAAAAGGAAGTCGACAAAGGCCAAGGTGTCACGATTTCGCGACAGCAGGCTATAGAAGATGTACGGCTGTAAAAATGTCACGATATCATGACATGTTGTAGTTTCACGGCAGAAGCTATAGATGAGTTCTAGAGGCGGTTGAAGGACAGAGTTAACTTTTAGCCGACTGAGTTAAATCTGGGCCAACATAGTTTAGGGTTTTGTAGCCGACGATCTTTAGGGTAACAACCGACTAAAGATTAAGTTTTTGATCATGAATTAATGTTATAAAAGGAGGTTTGTTTTTGAGTTTCAAAGTATCGAATGTGAGTATCGAATTTGCGCAAGTGAAGTCTACTGTGCGCAAGAGAGTGAGTCGAGTCGAATCGATCGAAGTGTGTGTTCGAAGTGTGATATTCATAGATAGAGTGCGAGAGAGAAGTGCGATCGACGAGAGGTAGAGTGTGCAAATTCAATGCTGCTGTAATTGCACAGAGGTGCATAAGTTGAGGTTTGATCGAGTGCTACTGTGGTTGCACGATCAGTGCAAAAGTTGTCTCGACCAAGTGGGTTGTAACAGAACAGAGAAAGAGGAAGAGGACAGACCTGTGCCAAACCGAAGAACTGTGTTTGGTGCAGATCAGATAGAGGACATATGTGCTAGAGCGAAGGACTGTGTTTAGTGCATATTCGAGGATCAGCTTTGCGGTGATAGAGTTGAGGACAGAGATCTCCAGCCAGAGCAGGGAAGACAGGTGTCTTTTGTGGATAGAGTTCCACTTGCTAAGGGCATAGGAGGTAGATTTCTTCTAGAGGATCACCACTAAAGAGCAGAGCTAGGGGAAGGTGTCTCCTTTGGGTTGGTGCCCATAAAATTTGTAATTGGGAAGGTTTCCCAAAGAACTGTGAAATAACTTTTAGAGAAAAGTTTTATCCGTGGAGTAGCCCACCTTGGGTGAACCATGTAAATTGTTGTGTCACTTTGTGGATGATGTATTGTGCATTGCTTTGATTACTGTTGTTATTACTGCTATCTATACACTACATTATACTATTTTGAAAGTTGATTTTAAAGCAAATAGAAAAAGTAGTCTTATACTGTTCACCCCCCCTCTCAGTATAAGCTTGTGTTCTTCAGCCACCGCATACCCTTTGTAACCAAACTTCTGACCCACAACAAACCATTCCAGATCACAGAGCCCCTAGGAGGAGCAACACTTCTAAAAAAACGAATGTGATTTTCTAGATACTTACCTCTCATAATATCTTTCCACGGATGGTCGTTCTCAACACATAATCTCTAGGCTATTTTTGCAATCAACACCTTATTGAACAACAACAAATTTATGATCCCAAGACAACCTTATTTCCTAGAATAGCAAACCCTATCCCAAGAGAAAAGGGACACACCCTGTTTATCCTCCACTCTAGTCCATAGAAATCTCCTAGAGATCTAGTCAATCCTCCTCCTAAATTTGAAGGGCATTCTGAAAAGAGACATGTAATAGACGGGAATGTTTTGGAGGGTAGCTTGAAGCAATTACAACTTACCTGCTTGGCTCAAGAGATTACCTTTCCACCCAGCTAACTTGCGTTGAATCCTATCCAATACATGTTGGCAATTTGAGTTATTTTATGTTGTCATTGATGTCACATGGATCACATTTGAGTTTTGGTGGCAAAAGCACTTCATAAAATATCATTTATGATATTTTGGAGAGCATGGATATATACAGGGTTTTTGTGAAAACCAAGGCAGGCAAAATAAAAGGTTTTATTTAAAACCATGGATGGCAGATTTGAAATGGGTTTTTCTTAAAACCCAAGTTGGCTTTTCGTTTCATCGAAAAAGGTGCCCCGGTGATGGAGATATTTAATTTTAAATATTTAGTTTAAATTTTAAATTATTTAAAATTTTAATTTTAATTTTAAAATTAAAAATAAAATTATAGCGTCGACGTCTAAAGAAAGGAGGAAAGGCATATATTAAAAATAATAGCCCATCTAAAAAAGGGGGGAAAATAGTATATATATATATATATATATATATATATATATATATGCCACCAAAAGTTTCGATAAATTCTTGTCCTCGATTTTTGAATGCATTCGAATTGATAATGTAATGCGAGAAGAGCCTGTGTGTTGAAGCGTGTGTAAAGAGGCGTGTGAAGGGTTTACGAAATTTGGGTCCATTGAAGAATCGTTCATGGAGGATAACCAAATGCATAGGCACCTTTGGCCTAGTGGTTCGTGCGCTGTGTAAGAAGCAGGAGGTCCTGCGATCGAGTCTCGTCGGGGATGCTTGTTGTGTTGAAACGCTCGAAGCATTTTTGAGTTTTCGAAGGGCGCAGAATATTGAGGTATTTGTTTTGGTTCGTGCCCCTTTGAACACGTGAGGGCGTGTGGCCCAACGATGGCTTGGCCATGGTTAAGGCGCTGAGCGAGGAGGCATCAAGGGATCGAATCCCGTCAGGGACAGAGGCAAGTTAATATTTTTTAATATTTTATTTTTCTAAAGTTGCCCTAGGAGAAATAAGGGTTATGATGCACCTTAAGAAAAAGAGAGATTTTTGGTGATTTTATTTTTGGAAGTATATCATATTATATATCATTGGAAAGATTATTTCGAGGGCTATTTGATTAACTTGCTTAGAGGGAGAAATAAGGTGTGTGTAAAGAGATATTTCTGATTTTATAAAGAGGTTCAAAAGTGAAGGTTGCTTTGTTCTTTTTCAAAGAGGATTAATTATTTCATGAGGGGACATGATGTATTTTATTGAGTAGGAGTAATAAGGTGTTATTTGGATATTATTGTTGTGTTATTAATCATGATCCCTAACCCTTATTGAAAGTTGAAAAAGAAAGTTTGTTGAGTGTGGCAGATTTAGTGGACAACTAATAAGGCATCAAAAAGGTATGAGCAATATTCTCCATTGACTTTGTTTATGGTGGTTGATTTCTGAAATATCATTGGAGAGAAAAGGATTGATTGTGGTTTCCTTTTCGAAAGTGGTTGGTTGAATGCTTCAAGGTTTTCTGGTTTGAGAGTTGTGTTTAAACCTTGTTTTATAAGCATTGTTGTTGAAGCCATTAGTTGTGTGAAAAACCTGAGATAGGGTTTGAGAAGAACATGAGTATCATTGTTATGTGAAGAATATTTTATAAGCATTGTTGTTGAAGCCCATTGATTGTACAAAGAACTTGAACTTGAGTTAGAGGAGAACATGAGTATCATTGTTATGTGAGATTTGTGGTTAAGCATTGTTGGAAACATTTTGAGTTGGTTGATACATGCTTGGACTAGGGATTGTGAGAAAGAGTTGTTCCTTGTTGTGATTGGTTGAGTAGAGTTGTTTGAGCCTAGTCAAGTGAATGAGTGAAGTGGTTGTTCAAGTTCCATGAAACAAACTATTCTATATTCTGATTTGAGTTGAGATCATTGTGGATCATTGTTGTCATCCATTGTAGAGTGCATTGCCATTCATTGTTGAGTTCATCATTGAGCCTTGCCTTCATAGATTTGTGGATGAGATTTGAGTGCTACTTGAGCATGATTGATTGAGCCTTTGAGAAGGCTTTTGGGATAGATTTATGGATAGATTTGTGGCAGCTTTTGTGCATGATTGATTGAGCCTTTGAGAAGGCTTTTGGGATAGATTTTGACATATTTGTGGCAGCTTTTGTGCATGATTGATTGAGCCTTTGAGAAGGCTTTTGGATAGATTTATGGACAGATTTGTGGCAGCTTTTGTGCATGATTGATTGAGCCTTTGAGAAGGCTTTTGGATAGATTTGACATATTTTGAGCAAGTTCTTGGTGAGCTTGCTAGAGTAGATTTTGAGCAAGTTCTTGGTGAGCTTGCTAGAGCAGATTTTGAGCAAGTTCTTGGTGAGCTTGCTAGAGTAGATTTTGAGCAAGTTCTTGGTGAGCTTGCTAGAGCATATTTTGAGCAAGTTCTTGGTGAGCTTGCTAGAGCAGATTTTGAGCAAGTTCTTGGTGAGCTTGCTAGACAATAGCAAGTTTAGTAGATTTTGAGTAAATCAGGTTGCTTTAGCAAATCTAGTGGATTACCTAGCTGAGCAGATCAGTGAATTGCCTTGCTGAGCAGATCAGTGGATTGCCTACCTAAGCAGATCTGGATTGCCTACCTAAGTAGATCAATGGATTGCCTACCTGAGTAGATCAGTGGATTGCCTAGCTAAGCAGATCAGTGAATTGCCTTATTGAGCAGATCAGTGGATAGCCTAGCTTTGAGCAGATCAAAGTAATCATTTGTATTGGGATAAGGATCCCTATTTCTTTATGAAATATTATAAGGAGATTATCTTGTGGAGTACCCCACATTGGGGGAACCACGTTAAATCTTGTGTCTCAATTGTGTGTGGTGATTTGTGCTCTTGCTTACTATTGCTATCTATGTCATTAATGCACATTGCTATATTTGGATATTGCAATTAAGGACACTAATTGATATTGGTTTGGAAAGAAAGTAAAAAGTGGGTGCTATACTGTTCACCCCCCCTCTCAATATAAGCTTGTGTTCTTCAATTGGTATCAGAGCGGGTTCCTTCAAAAAGGCTAACAACTTGAGGGTAGATTCTACAAGAACACAGATGGCTTCATAGAATGGATCATCTACAAATAAGGCTCCACTATTTGATGGTAACAATTATGCTTTCTGGAGCATGAGAATGAAGAACTACTTGATATCACAAGGATATGAGGTATGGAAGATGGTTGAAAAAGAGTATAAGGTTGAAGGTGATCCCGAGGCAGATAAGACTATCAAAAAATTGGTTGAGATCAATGCAAGGGCAATGAATTGTATTTTGAGTGGGCTACGTGAGACAGATTTTGCAAAGGTAATGGTATGTAATTCAGCTAATGAAATGTGGACCAAGTTGTGGAATACCTATGAAGGAGATTCCAAGGTAAAGTTGGCAAAACTACAAACTCATAGAAAAATATTTGAGGAATTGAAAATGGAAGATTCTGAAGATATAGCAAAGTTTTTACTTTGAGTTGATGAGATTACTAACACCATGAGAGGTCTAGGATTTGAGATGAAAGAATCAAAAGTTACTCAAAAGGTTTTGAGATCACTTCCCATGAAGTATGATGCAAAGGTTTCAACAATAGAAGAAACAATGGATATCAACAAGCTAACAATGGAAGAACTACAAGGAACTCTCACAACTTATGAGATGAGGATAAGTAAGCATCAGGTTCCAATAAAAGAAATTGCATTCAAGGCTTCAGAGAAAAAGAAAGGGAAAATTCCAGAGATAGATAGAGATTCAGATAATGATGAGGAAGCTAACTTCATCAAAAGGAAAAAGGACTCAAGGAATTACAGAGATATGAAGAAAGTCAAATGCTACAAGTGTGGTGATTTTGGTCACTATGCAAACAAGTGTCCACATGAAGAAAATAGTGATGATGAAAAATAGGGTCACAGAAGAAAAGAAGATGGAAAGCATAAGCATGACAAAGATGATAGATACAAGCAAAGCAGGTATGAGAAGAAGAAAAGTTTTCATAGGACAAAGAAAACTTTCTACATTGAAGAAGCAAGTGATAGCTCAGATCACAGTGATAGAGACCAGTCAGATGAAGAAGAATGTACATTCTTTGGAATAAGTGAAGAAAGACAAGAACACCTATTCCTAGGTATTGAAGAGGATATATCTATCGAAGAAAGACATGAAGAGCTTGCTATAGCCATTGAGCAAGAAAATAGGTACAAGAAGGGTCTAAGAATACTAAAATGCTTCATATGCGGATATTTTGGGCATTTAGATGATGATTGCACGTACTACAACAATTGCAACAAGGAAAGTTTATTTGTTGAAAAAGAAAGCAATAGTTCCAGTAATAGTTCTAGCAGTAGTTCTAGTGACAATTCCAACAGCAGTGATGATGAAGAAGAGGAATCCACAAAACAAGAAAATAAAATCAGGAGATTGAAAAGGAAAATCAAAAGGCTTGAAAATAAGGTTCATGAAAATGAAAAGGTCAAAATAATGCTTAATCAACACATTCAAGATTTGGAAAAAGAGCTTCAAGAAACAAAAGAGCTTGGCATCACTATTTCTGAGCAATTGAAGAAGAAGAAAGAAATATGTAATCAGTTAGAAGAAGAAGATCAAAAATGTTTGGGGACCTACATAAATGAGTTAGCATGATTTCAAAGGAATTCAAAAACTCTGGATAATTTTTTGGATTTACAACGAGATCCATTTATAAAGACAGGGCTTGGTTATGAAGAAGGGAAATAAAAAATAAACACACAGGGACCTCTATTTGTATCAGGAGGCTTTGTTTCAGAAATCTATAAGGAAGAACCGGTTCCCAAAGAAAAGGAAGCAACAGAAATGGATACTTGCATTTCAGAGGCTATAGAGATGTGTGCCAATTTGCTACTTGACACAAATGAAGAGAAAGAAGAGGAAGGTTCCAAAGCACCAAAGGTCTCATATTTTAGGTTTGGGGAATCACACTCAAAAGGAAAGGAAGTTCTAAAATATGAAAGCAAGGAAGCACCTAAGTTTTATGAAGAAAGTTCCAAAGTTCCTATGACTCCAAACATTCAGTTTGGATCTTGTTTTGAGATAGGTGAATCAAGTTCAAAAGGAAAATAAATTCTTGAAAAGGAAAGCAAGGAAGAAATTAAGGAAGAGGATTTAGATACTACAAAGAAGGTTCAAGGATACAATGCACAAGTAAAAAATGATCACAAGGATAATGGTCAAGAAAGGTATGAGGAACCAAGGCATGAACAAAGGGCTTTTCAAGGACATTGTTTTTCTTGTAATGGATTTGGACACAGGGCTATACACTGTAGGGTCTATGGATCAAAGAAGTTTGATTTTTCTAGAAGGAACTTCAAAGGAAGAAGGTATGGTTTTCAGGGACATTGCTTCTCATGCAACAGGATTGGTCATAGAGCTTCTCAGTGCAAAGAAAATGAGCAACATGGTTTTGGATTTAGAGCTACACAATTTAGAAGTCATGGTCATAATGATTATGAAAATAGAACTTCACAATATAGGGTTCAGGAAAGGAATGGATATGGAAATTATTTCAAGAAAGAATTCAGGATATGGGCACCATCCAAAGGCTACAATATCAAGTGTTTTAATTGCAATAACTTTGGACATATTGCAAAATGGTGTAGGACTCAATTCCAAACAAGTTTAAGACAAGAAGGTCAAGCAGTTTCAAGGCAAGAAGGTCAAACAGGTTCAAGACAAGAAGATCAAGTAATTCATCAAGAGAAGGATATCAAAAAAATATGGAAGGAAGTTGACAGAGGAAAGAAACAATGTAATATGGGAGTAAAAGTACTCCCACCCCAAAATTAATCACCTCAAGAGAGAAGGTGGTGAGGGGGCTATGCTTAAGAGTCATATCTTTTAGCCCCATAGGTGTCCCTTTTGCCATTGATGTCAAAGGGGGAGAGATTTGAGTTAGGGGAGATTGAGTTAGGGAGCAGCCTCCAAAGAGAGCATTGAGTTAGGGGGAGCAGCCTCCAAAGAGAGTATTGAGTTAGGGGGAGCAACCTCCATAGAGAGTATTGAGTCAGGGGGAGCAACTTTGATTCTCAGAGATGGTTTTTGCAGTGATTGTGGTGATTTGCATTAGAGGTGTTGCCATCAATGACAAAGGGGGAGATTGTTGGCAATTTGAGTTATTTTATGTTGTCATTGATGTCACATGGATCACATTTGAGTTTTGGTGGCAAAAGCACTTCATAAAATATCATTTATGATATTTTGGAGAGCATGGATATATACAGGGTTTTTGTGAAAACCAAGGTAGGCAAAATAAAAGGTTTTATTTAAAACCATGGATGGCAGATTTGAAATGGGTTTTTCTTAAAACCCAGGTTGGATTTTCGTTTCATCAAAAAATGTGCCCTGGTGATGGAGATATTTAATTTTAAATATTTAGTTTAAATTTTAAATTATTTAAAATTTAAATTTTAAAATTAAAAATAAAATTATAGCGTCGACGTCTAAAGAAAGGAGGAAAGGCATATATTAAAAATAATAGTACCGACATCTAAATAAAGGAGGAAAGGCATATATATATATATATATATGCCACCAAAAGTTTCGATAAATTCTTGTCCTCGATTTTTGAATGCATTCGAATTGATAATGTAATGCGAGAAGAGCATGTGTGTTGAAGCGTGTGTAAAGAGGCGTGTGAAGGGTTTACGAAATTTGGGTCCATTGAAGAATCATTCATGGAGGATAACCAAATGCATAGGCACCTTTGGCCTAGTGGTTCATGTGTTGTGTAAGAAGTAGGAGGTCCTACGATCGAGTCTCGTCGGGGATGCTTGTTGTGTTGAAACGCTCGAAGCATTTTTGAGTTTTCGAAGGGCAGAATATTGAGGTATTTGTTTTGGTTCATGCCCCTTTGAACACGTGAGGGCGTGTGGCCCAATGATGGCTTGGCCATGGTTAAGGCATTGAGCGAGGAGGCATCAAGGGATCGAATCCCGTCAGGGACAGAGGCAAGTTAATATTTTTTAATATTTTATTTTTCTAAAGTTGCCCTAGGAGAAATAAGGGTTATGATGCACCTTAAGAAAAAGAGAGATTTCTGGTGATTTTATTTTTGGAAGTATATCATATTATATATCGTTGGAAAGCTTATTTCGAGGGCTATTTGATTAACTTGCTTAGAGGGAGAAATAAGGTGTGTGTAAAGAGATATTTCTGATTTTATAAAGAGGTTCAAAAGTGAAGGTTGCTTTGTTCTTTTTCAAAGAGGATTAATTCTTTCATGAGGGGACATGATGTATTTTATTGAGTAGGAGTAATAAGGTGTTATTTGGATATTATTGTTGTGTTATTAATCATGATCCCTAACCCTTATTGAAAGTTGAAAAAGAAAGTTTGTTGAGTGTGGCAGATTTAGTGGACAACTAATAAGGCATCAAAAAGGTATGAGCAATATTCTCCATTGACTTTGTTTATGGTGGTTGATTTTTAAAAAATATATTAGCAGAAAAGGATTATATTTTTTCTTTTTTATTGGTTGGTTTTTTGTTTTTGGTTTGGGGTTTGTTTTTTTTTTTTTTTTTTTTTAAAAGGGTTTTGTTTTATGGGGGGGGGGGGGGGGGGGGGGGGGGGTGTTGTGTGTGGGGGGGGGGGGGGGGGGGGGGGGGGGGGGGGGTGGTGGGGGGGGGGGGGGGGGTGGGTGGGGGGGGTGGGGGGGGGTGGTTGGGGGTGTGGGGGGGGGGGGGGGGGGGGGGATTTAATGGTTTTTGGTTTAAAGGGGGGGGGGGGGGGGGGGGGGGGGGGGGGACAAACTATTCTATATTCTGATTTGAGTTGAGATCATTGTGGATCATTGTTGTCATCCATTGTAGAGTGCATTGCCATTCATTGTTGAGTTCATCATTGAGCCTTGCCTTCATAGATTTGTGGATGAGATTTGAGTGCTACTTGAGCATGATTGATTGAGCCTTTGAGAAGGCTTTTGGGATAGATTTTGAAATATGATTTGAAATAATAATTTGTGCATGATTGATTGAGCCTTTGAGAAGGCTTTTGGGATAGATTTATGGACAGATTTGTGAGCTTTTGTGATGATTTGATTGAGCCTTTGAGAAGGCTTTTGGATAGATTTAGATAGATTTGAAAGTTTGGAAAAATTTGAGCAAGTTCTTAGTGAGCTTGGAGAAGATTTGAGCAAGTTCTTGGTGAGCTTGCTAGAGCATATTTTGAGCAAGTTCTTGGTGAGCTTGCTAGAGCATATTTGAGCAAGTTCTTGGTGAGCTTGCTAGAGTAGATTTTGAGCAAGTTCTTGGTGAGCTTCTAGAAAATTTGAGAAAGTTCTTGGTGAGCTTGCTAGAGATATTTAAAGTTCTTGGTGAGATTTCTAGATCATATTTTGAGTAAGTTCTTGGTGAGCTTGCTAAAGCAGATCAATGGATTACCTAGCTAAGCAGATTAGTGAATTGCCTTGTTGAGAAGATCAATGGATTGCCTACCTAAGCAGATCAAGATTGCCTACCTAAGTAGATCAATGGATTGCCTACTTGAGCAGATCAGTGGATTGCCTAGCTGAGCAGATCAGTGAATTGCCTTGCTGAGCAGATCAGTGGATAGCCTAGCTTTGAGCAGATCAAAGTAATCATTTGTATTGGGATAAGGATCCCTATTTCTTTGTGAAATATTATAAGGAGATTATCTTGTGGAGTACCCCACATTGGGGGAACCACGTTAAATCTTGTGTCTCAATTGTGTGTGGTGATTTGTGCTCTTGCTTACTATTGCTATCTATGTCATTAATGCACATTGCTATATTTGGATATTGCAATTAAGGACACTAATTGATATTGGTTTGGAAAGAAAGTAAAAAGTGGGTGCTATATTGTTCACCCCCCTCTCAGTATAAGCTTGTGTTCTTTAATTGGTATCAGAGTGAGTTCCTTCGAAAATGCTAACAGCTTGAGGGCAGATTCTACAAGAACACAAATGGCTTCATAGAATGGATCATCTACAAATAAAGCTCCATTGTTTGACGATAACAATTATGCTTTCTTGAGCATGAGAATGAAGAACTACTTCATATCACAAGGATATGAGGTATGGCAGATGGTTGAAAAAGAGTATAAGGTTGAAGGTGATCCCGAGGAAGATAAGACTATCAGAAAATTGGTTGAGATTAATGCAAGGGCAATGAATTGTATTTTGAGTGGGTTACGTGAGACATATTTTGCAAAGGTAATGGTATGTAATTCAGCTAATGAATTATGGATCAAGTTTTAGAATACCTATGAAGGATATTCTAAGGTAAAGTTGGCAAAACTACAAACTCATAGAAAAAGATTTGAGAAATTGAAAATGGAATATTCTGAAGATATAGCAAAGTTTTTACTTCGAGTTGATGAGATTACTAACACCATGAGAGGTCTAGGATTTGAGATGAAAGAATCAAAAGTTACTCAAAAGGTTTTGAGATCACTTTCCATGAAGTATGATGCAAAGGTTTTAGCAATAGAAGAAATAATGGATATCAACAAGCTAACAATGGAAGAACTACAAGGAACTCTCACAGCTTATGAGATGAGGATAAGTAAGCATCAGGTTCCAATAAAATAAATTGCATTCAAGGCTTTAGAGAAAAAGAAAGGGAAAATTCCAAAGACAGATAGAGATTCAAATAATGATGAGGAAGCTAACTTCATCAAAAGGAAAAACGACTCAAGGAATTACAGAGATATGAAGAAATTCAAATGCTATATGTGTGGTGATTTTGTTCACTATGGAAACAAGTTTCCACATGAAGAAAATAGTGATGATGAAAAACAGGGTCATAAAAGAAAAGAATATGGAAAGCATAAGCATGGAAAAGATGACAGATACAAGCAAAGCAAGTATGAGAAGAAGAAAAGTTTTCATAGGACAAAGAAAACTTTCTACATTAAAGAAGCAAGTGATAGCTCAGATCATAGTGATAGAGACCAGTCAGATGAAGAAGAATGTACATTCTTTGAAATAAGTGAAGAAAGACAAGAACACCTATTCCTAGGTATTGAAGAGGATATATCTATCTAAGAAAGACATGAAGAGCTTGCTATAGACATTGAGCAAGCAAATAGGTACAAGAAGGGTCTAAGAATACTAAAATGCTTCATATGTAGAGATTTTGGGCATTCATACGATGACTTCACGTACTACAACAATTGCAACAAGGAAAGTTTATTTGTTGAAAAATAAAGCAACAGTTCTAGTAATAGTTCTAGCAGCAATTCTAGTGACAATTCCAGCAACAATGATGATGAAGAAGAGGAATCCACAAAATAAGAAAATAAAATCATGATATTGAAAAGGAAAATCAAAAGGCTTGAAAATAAGGTTCATGAAAATGAAAAGGTCAAAATAATGCTTAATCAACACATTCAAGATTTGGAAAAAGATCTTCAAGAAACAAAAGAGTTTGGCATCACTATTTTTGAGCAATTGAAGAAGAAGAAAGAAAGATGTAATCAGTTAGAATAAAAAGATCATAAATGTTTGGGGACCTACATAAATGAGAGCATGATTTCAAAGGAATTCAAAAATTTTGGATAATTTTTGGATTTACGAGATCCATTTATAAAGACAGGGCTTGGTTATGAAGAAGAGAAATAAAAACAAACACACAGGGACCTCTATTTGTATCAAGAAGCTTTGTTTTAGAAATCTATAAGGAAGAACCAGTTCCCAAAGAAAAGGAAGCAGCATAAATGGATACTTACATTTTAGAGGCTATAGAGATGTGTGCCAATTTGCTACTTGACACAAATGAAGAGAAAGAAGAGGAAAGTTCCAAAGTACCAAAGGTTTCATATTTCAAGTTTGGGAAATCACACTCAAAAGGAAAGGAAGTTCTAAAATATGAAAGCAAGGAAGCACCAAAGGTTTATGAAGAAAGTTCCAAAGTTCCTATGACTCCAAACATTTATTTTGGATCTTGTTTTGAGATAGGTGAATCAATTTCAAAAGGAAAAGAAATTCTTGAAAAGGAAAGCAAGGAAGAAATTAAGGAAGAGGATTTAGATACTACAAAGAAGGTTCAAGGATACAATGCAAAAGTCAAAACTGATCACAAGGATAATGGTCAAGAAAGGTATGAGGAACCAAGGCATGAACAAAGGGCTTTTCAAGGACATTGTTTTTCTTGTAATGGATTTGGATGCAGGGCTATACACTATAGGGTATATGGATCAAAGAAGTTTAATTTTTCTAGAAGGGACTTAAAAGGAAGAAGGTATGGTTTTCAAGGACATTGCTTCTCAAGCAACAGGATTGGTCATAGAGCTTCTTTGCGCAAAGAAAATGAGCAACATGGTTTTGGATTTAGAGCTACACAATTTAGAAGTCATGGCCATAATGATTATGAAAATAGAACTTCACAATACGGGGTTCAGGAAAGGAATGGATATGGAAATTATTTCAAGAAAGAATTCAGGATATGGGCACCATCCAAAGGCTACAATATCAAGTGTTTTAATTGCAATAACTTTGGACATATTGCAAAATGGTGTAGGAATCAATTCCAAACAAGTTTAAGACAATAAGGTCAAGTAGTTTCAAGGCAAGAAGGTCAAACAGGTTCAAGACAAGAAGATCAAGTAATTCATCAAGATAAGGATATCAGAAAAATATGGAAGGAAGTTGACAGAGGAAAGAAACAATGTAATATGGTAGTAAAAGTACTCTCACCCCAAAATTAATCATCTCAAGAGAAAAGGTGGTGAGGGGGCTATGCTTAAGAGTCATATCTTTTAGCCCCATAGGTGTCCTGTTGAGCAAGGTACAACAACAGTATTGTCATTGTTGTCAACACAGTCATATAGATATGTTGATGCAGTGGACAGGAAGTTCAAAAGCTAGTCAGATGCAAAAAATAGGAGTTCAAAGGTTACTCAGAGTATGTACAGTGATTTTCCAAGAAGACCGAAGTGGACCACTTGCAAAAGATCAAATAAAAAGACAAGTAAGAAAAGTGTCACGATATCGCGACATATACAGAAGGCAAGAAAAACTGTCACGATTTCACGACATGTTGGAAGAGAGAGAAGCAGCAGGAAAAATTGTCGCGATTTCGCGACATGTTGGAAGAGAGAGAAACAAGAAGAAAAAATGTCGCGATTTCGCGACATGTTGGAAGAGAAAAAGGCAAGTGGAAAAACTGTCACGATTTCACGACATGTTGGAAGAAAAAGAGAAAGCAGGAAGAAGTGTCGCGATTTTGCGACAAGTTCGAAGAAAAAGAACAAGTAAGAAAAATGTCACGATTTTGCGACATGTCGCATTTTCGCGACTTAAACAGGAGAGAGAAAGTAAGTTGAAAAAGTGTCGCGATATCGCGACATGTTGTATTTTTGCAGGCCGAAGCAAAGAAAAAGCGCAAGGAGAAAAAGTGTCGCGATATCGTGACATGTTGTATTTTCGCGAGCCAAAGAAAAGAAAAAGCGTAAGGAGAAAAAGTGTCGCGATATCGTGACATGTTGTATTTTCGTGGGCCAGAGCTAAGAAACAGAGCAAAGAGAAAAAGTGTCGCGATATCGCGACATGTATTTTCGTGGGCCAAAGCTAAGAGAAAGCGTACGAAAGAAAAAGTGTCACGATATCGCTACATGTTGTATTCTCGTGGGCCAAAGCTAAGAGAAAGCGTACGGAGGAAAAAGTGTCGCGATATCGCTACATGTTGTATTCTCGCAGGCCAAAGCTAAGAGAAAGCGTACGGAGGTGAAAGTGTCACGATATCGCTACATGTATTTTTGCGGCTACAGTAACAAAAGAAGCTATAGAGGCAGAAATGTCACGATTTCACGACAAGTCATAAATGCGCAAGTCAAGAAGGAGAACTTGACTGAAATGAGAAGTATGACAGTGGACCGACATCACTACGGCATTTACAGGGGCAGATACATAGTGAATTCATGCAGCTAAAATATGAAGTGTGAACAAAATTTAGTGTGGCGGCTATAGGGACTGTTATCGAATGAAATCTTTGAGCAGTGGAATTACTGAATATCTTCATGACAACTGACTAAGACTGATGACGACCGACTAAGATTAGGGTTTACATTTGTTGTACAGTCGACTAAGATTAGGGTTTTCATCATGAAAATATTGTTATAAAAGGAGGGCTACTTGGAGAATTGAAAAGCGTCGCAAAAGTCATCGAATGTGTGTTGATGTGTGCAAAGTTTGATCGTAAGAGTGCAGAGAGCAAGTCGTGTCGAATCGTGTTGAAATTTGCAAAGGAAGCAGAGTGTGCAAAGTTCGATCATAGTGCACAAAGAGGGAGAAGACAATCATGAAGTTTGACTGTGATGAAGCAGAGTGTGCGAAGTTCGGTCACAGTGCATAGAGAGGGAGAAGACGATCATGAAGTTTGACTGTGACGAAGTAGAGTGTGTGAAGTTCGGTCGTAGTGTGTAGAGAGGGAGAAGACAATCATGAAGTTTGACTATGATGAAGTAGAGTGTGCAAAGTTATTGCACAGAGAGAGTAGAGTGCGTAGAGAACACAAAGGTGAAGTAGACCGATCAGGGTCTTGTAAAAGTGAAGGTATTTTTTGTTAAATTTCTAGATTCTAAATTGAAGTCCAGGTTGTAGCTTGGCATCAGGGGTTGGTGCTCCTTCCAGTAGGTGCTGGTAAATCAGGGGTTGGTGCTCCTTTCTGTTGGTGTAGATAAATAAGGGGTAGGTGCTCCTTTCTATTGGTGTAGATAAATCAGGGGTTGGTGCTCCTTCCAGTGGGTGTTGGTAAATTGTTTGTAAAGTTGTAGCTTTGCAAAGGCTGGATTTGGATGGTAGTCCAAGTAGTCATTTTTGAGGAGTAGCCACATTGGTGAACCTCATTAAATCTTGTGTTGTGTGATGCTCTCTTGTGATACTTGCTTTATCTGGTTTTAAGGTTTCATTATTTCAATTTTAAGAGCTATGAATTTAAGATTAAAAGTCTACACTGATTCACCCCCCCTCTCAGTGCCATTGTAAGACTAATAATTGGTATCAGAGCTAAGTTCCTATACAAGCTTAACCGGCTAGGGTGATCTTGGAAGTAACACAATGGCAGGTGGTGAAGCTCTTTTCATGGCATTTGAAGAATCAGAAAAGGAAGGAGTGAACTTTGAAGTATGTGGTGAAAACCCTAAGGTTGAAGTAGATCTAGAAGGTGAGTTGATCTCTGCTCTTGAAGAGTGGAAAATAGAGAAGAAAAAGAATAAGAAACTTTCAAAAAGGCTTGAGGATGCAAATGAAATCATATCCAGTTTGAAAGTACAGATAGAAGAATCCAAGAAAATCTTCGAAGATCTTGAAGTGCAAATAACCATGAAAATAGATTATTGCAAGCAAGCTAGAAGAAGAGATTGTTGGGTTAAGAATGCAACTAGAAGAGATGAATAAGAAAATCAGTTGTTATCACAAACGTGAAGAAAGTTCTATGAAGTCGGATAAGATCATAAATGACCAAAGGCCTGCAGGCATCAAATTTGGTCTGGGTTTCATCGAAGGAGAATCATCAAATGGATCAAAGGCCAAAAATGTAGAATCCATAAAGAATGAAGATAAGAAACAGGTTGATCAAGGAAAAACATCTCATGCAAAAGAAAGCAATAACGCCAGGCACGAAAGGAGAATTGACAATGATGGATTCACCAATGTCACACATCAAAGAAGAAGAAGACCTAGGGCTCCTACGACAACATGGCAAAGACCATCACCTAGGTTCAATTATCCCTTTTCTGGTTTTTGTTTTAAATGCAATGGCTATGGACATAAAATCTCAGACTGCAAATATAATGTAAGACCAAGGAATTTCACCAGTAGAAATGCTTTCTCTCCTTTGATGAATTATACAGTAGAATGTTATAACTGTCACAATTTTGGGCACATTACAAGAAACTATAGAAGTACATTTGCATCAAATCAATTTCAGGGAAGAAAATTTCAACCAAACAGGATGAGACAAAATAGAAAACTTCTCAAAAAACAAGCACAAGCTATTGATAAGGGAAAGGCAAAACAAGAGCTCAAATCTACTATCAAAACGGAGTGGAAAGAAAAGGAGAGACTTAAGGAAGAAAAGGAATCCTTAATAGTACAAACAACATTTAAAGCACAGAATAAATATGTACCATGGATACTTGATAGTGGATGCTCTAGTCATATGACAGGTGACAAACAGAAGTTTGAGAAGTTGCAGAAATATGAAGGTGGTTCAGTTAAGTTTGGAAACAATGATGGAGCTAAGATAGTTGGCAAAGGCTCTGTCAAAATTAGTGACGAAAAAATTAAGTCAGAAGAAGTCATGTTTGTAGATGGGTTGAAACATAACTTGTTGAGCGTAAGTCAGATTTGTGATAAAGGTCATGAAGTAGTTTTTATGAAGCAGGGTTGTGAAGTCAAAAAAACAAATAGTGGAAAATTGATAGCAACTGGATCAAGGACATCTGGCAACCTATACACGCTCTCAGAGACTTCAAAAGGAGCTTGTTTTATTGGACAGGAAGAAGAAAATTGGTTGTGGCACAAGAGACTCGGTCATATCAGTTTTGATAATCTAGTAAAAATCACCTCCAAAAGGGCTGTAAGAGATATTCCCACCATCAGCAAACCTACAAACAACATTTGTGCTTCATGCCAAAAGGGGAAGCAAACTAGAGTCACATTCAAAACTAAAGAATACTACACAAGCAAACCTCTGGAACTAATACACACTGATTTATGTGGACCCATGAGAACACAAAGCATAAATGGTGACAAATATTTTATGTTGTGCATTGATGACTATTCCAGAATGACATGGATATTTTTCTTAAAGCATAAATCAGAAGCTTTTGATATGTTCAAGATTTTCAAAAACCAGGTTGAGAATGAAACGAGGTAAGAGGATCAAATGTTTAAGATCGGATAGAGGAGGAGAATTCATTTCGGGAGGAGTTTACAGAATACTATGAAAAATACGGTATTAGGAGACAGTTTTCAGCAGCCAGGACACCTCAGTAGAATGGAGTGGTAGAAAGAAAGAACAGGATAGTGCAGGAAATGGCACGGACTATGCTGGCTGAAAGCAGTCTAGCAGACAGGTTTTGGAAAGAAGCAGTCCATACTACGGTGTATATCCAAAATAGGTACATGCTGAGAACACATGAAAGCAAAACTCCTTATGAGTTATGGTTCGGAAAAAGGGCAACAACAAAATACCTCAAAGTGTTTGGCAGCAAGTGCTACATCAAAAGAACTGAAGATAATCTTGGTAAGTTTGAAGATAGAGCGGATGAAGGTATTTTTGTTGGTTATTCATCAAAAAGCAAAGCTTACAAATGCTACAACAAGAAGCTAAAGAAAATTGTGGACAATGCCGATGTTAAATTTGATGAAGGTAGAGAACGAGTAATTAGCTATGAAACGAACTACCCAATTTATGAAGAGGTTATTGAAAGAGATGAGGAAAACGAAATGGAAAAGATACAAAAAATTGACTTAGATGATTTAAATTATGATTCAGAAGTGGAAGAAAATAAGAAATTCAAAACAAGCAGCTGGCAGAAAAATCATCCTAGAGAGCAAATAATTGGAGACCCCAAAGTTGGTGTTCAGACAAGAAGAAGAGTAGTAAGTAACTACTCTCTACTATCCAACATTGAGCCCAAAAATGTTGCTGATGCAAGCAAAGATGAGAGTTGGATGAAGGCAATAAATGAAGAATTAGATCAGATTGAGAAAAACAAAACTTGGGAGTTAGTACCTAGACCTGCAAACAAAAATATAATCGGGACTAAATGGATTTTTCGAAACAAATTGAATGAAGATGGACAGGTAGTCAGAAACAAAGCAAGATTGGTATGCAAGGGTTATGCTCAAGTTGAAGGCATTGACTTTGAGGAAACGTTTGCACCAGTAGCTAGACTAGAGGCAATTAGAATGTTTCTGGCTTTAGCAGTCTACAAGAATTTCAAGGTTTATCAAATGGATGTAAAATCAGCGTTTTTGAATGGGAAACTTGAAGAAGAGGTTTATATTGAACAACCAGATGGTTTCCAACTTGGTGATGATCCCAACTTGGTGTGCAAATTGAAGAAAGCATTATATGGTTTAAAACAGGCACCCTGAGCATGGTATGCAAGGCTAGACAACTATCTCACTCAACAAAGGTTTAAGAAAGGTATGGTGGATAGTAATTTGTATGTCAAAACAGAAAATGGGCATCTTATTGTTCTTGTTGTATACGTAGATGATATCATATTTGGCAGCAACAAAGATGAGTCGTGTAAAGATTTGGCAAATAAGATGCAGAAAGAATTTGAAATGTCAATGATTGGTGAACTTTCGTATTTCCTCGGGTTGCAAGTTAATCAAAATAAGAAGGGCATATTTATTTCTCAAGTTAAATATGTGAAAGAGATGTTAAAAAAGTTCACAATGGAGGATTGTAAGCCAGTTAGCACTCCCATGACAACAAGTTGAGCAAGGATGACAAATCTCCACCTATTGATCAAACCATGTACAGATCTATGATTGGAAGCTTATCGTATCTAACAGCCACCAGGCCAGATATTTTGCGGGCGGTATGCATGGTAGCACGATTTCGGGCTAATCCCAAGGAGACTCATGTGACAACGAGTGAAGAGGATTCTTCGGTACCTCAAAGGTACTATGGAGTATGGGTTATGGTATCCGATAGGTAAAGACTTCACCCTTATTTTGTATTCGGATGCAGATTGGGCGAGGATGTGTAGATGACAGAAAGAGTACCAGTGGAGGTGCATTCTATCTTGGAGACAGATTGGTCGCATGGCACAGTAAGAAACAAGAGTCAGTTTCTCTATCGACAATAGAGGCAGAATATATTGCAGCAACAACATGTTGTACGCAGGTATTGTGGATGAAACAAACCCTGAAAGATCTTGGTATTAGCTTTAGTGAGCCAATATCAGTTAAGTGTGATAACACCAGTGCCATTAACATCTCCAAGAATCCGGTGATGCATTCACGCACAAAACACATTGCTATCAAGTATCATTTTTTGAAGGACAAAGTTGCGAAAGGTGAGGTTAAGTTGGATTTTGTTCCAACTACAGAGCAAGTAGCAGATATCTTCACAAAACCATTGCCCAAGGAAGTTTTTGAGTACCTTCGTAATAAATTGGGAGTGGTCACACTTCCCAAGAATTGACTAGCTACAGGGATCACATTCTTAGGGGGAGCATTTAAGTATTTGATTATCTTTTTGCTCATGTTCATGATTTTTTCTAAGTGTAATAAATTGTGCCTGAGAATGTTGTGCATGGACTCAAGGGGAGTCTGCAGTAGCCCTTTGGTATTATTGTCAAAGGGGGAGAAGAGTTACAGGAAATTGCACATGTGTTGCCAACAATTCCAAAGGGGGAGATTGTTGAGCAAGGTACAACAATAGTATTGTCATTGTTGTCAACATAGTCAGATAGATTTGTTGATGCAGTGGACAGGAAGTTCAAAAGCTAGTCAGATACAGAAAACAGGAGTTCAAAGGTTACTCAGAGTATGTACAGTGATTTTCCAAGAAGACCGAAGTGGACCACTTGCAAAAGATCAAAGAAAAAGACAAGTAAGAAAAGTGTCGCGATATCGCGACATATACAACAGGCAAGAAAAACTGTCACGATTTCGTGACATGTTGGAAGAGAGAGAAAGAACAAGAAAAACTGTCATGATTTCGCGACATGTTGGAAGAGAGAGAAAGAAAAAGAAAAACTATCACGATTTCATGACATGTTGGAAGAGAAAAAGGCAAGTGGAAAAACTGTCACGATTTCATGACATGTTGGAAGAAAAAGAGAAAGCAGGAAAAAGTGTCGCGATTTCGCGACATGTTGGAAGAAAAAGAACAAGTAAGAAAAAGTGTCACGATTTCGCGACATGTCGCATTTTCGTGACTTAAACAGGAGAGAGAAAGTAAGTTGGAAAAGTGTCACAATATCGTGACATGTTGTATTTTCGTAGGCCGAAGCAAAGAAAAAGCGTAAGGAGAAAAAGTGTCGCAATATCACGACATGTATTTTCGCGGGCCGAAGCAAAGAAAAAACGCAAGGAGAAAAGGTGTCGTGATATCGCGACATGTATTTTCGTGGGCGAAAGCTAAGAAACAAAGCAAAGAGAAAAAGTGTCACGATATCGCGACATGTTGTATTTTCGCGGGCCAAAGCTAAGAGAAAGCGTATAGAAGAAAAAGTGTCATGATATCGCTACATGTTGCATTCTCGCGGGCCAAAGCTAAGAGAAAGCGTACGGAGGAAAAAGTGTCACAATATCGCTACATGTTGTATTCTCGCGGGCCAAAGCTAAGAGAAAGTGTACGGAGGCGAAAGTGTCACGATATCGCTACATGTATTTTCACGGCTACAGTAACAAAAGAAGCTACAGAGGCAGAAATGTCGTGATTTCGTGACAGGTCATAAATGCGTAAGTCAAGAAGGAGAACTTGATTGAAATGAGAAGTATGACAGTGGACCGACATCACTATGACATTTATAGGGGTAGATACAGAGTGAATTCATGCAGCTAAAATATGAAGTGTGAACAAAAGTCAGTGCGACGGCTACAGGGATTGTTATCGAATGAAATCTTCAAGCCGATAGTCGACTAAGACCGATGACAGCCAACTAAGATTAGGGTTTACATTTGTTGTACATTCGACTAAGATTAGGGTTTTCATCATGAAAATATTGTTATAAAAGGAGGGTTGTTTGGAGAATTGAAAAGTATCGTAGAAGTCATCAAATGCTTGTTGATGTGTGCGAAGTTTGATTGTAAGAGCACAGAGAGCAAGTCGTGTCGAATCGTGCTAAGTGTGAAATTCGCAAAGGAAGTAGAGTGTGCGAAGTTCGATCATAGTGCACAGAGAGGGAGAAGACGATCGTGAAGTTTGACTGTGATGAAGCAGAGTGTGTGAAGTTCGGTCATAGTGCGCAGAGAGGGAGAAGACGATCGTGAAGTTCGACTATGACGAAGCAGAGTGTGTGAAGTTCGGTCGCAGTGCTCAGAGAGGGAGAAGACAATCGTGAAGTTTGACTGTGATGAAGCAGAGTGTGTGAAGTTATTATGCAGAGAGACCAGAGTGCGTAGAGAACACAAAGGTGAAGTAGACCGGTTAGGGTCTTGTAAAAGCAAAGGTATTTTTTGTTAAATTTCCAGATTCTAAATTGAATTCCAGGTTGCAGCTTGGCATCAAGGGTTGGTGCTCCTTCCAGTAGGTGCTGGTAAATCAAGGGTTGGTTCTCCTTTCTGTTGGTGCAGATAAATAAGGGGTAGGTGCTCCTTTCTGTTGGTGTAGATAAATCAGGGGTTGGTGCTCCTTCCAGTGGGTGCTGGTAAATTGTTTGTAAAGTTGTAGCTTTGCAAAGGCTAGATTTGGATGGTAGTCCAAGCAGTCATTTTTGAGGAGTAGCCACATTGGTGAACCTCGTTAAATCTTATGTTGTGTGATGCTCTCTTGTGATACTTGCTTTATCTGGTTTTAAGGTTTCATTATTTCAGTTTTAAGAGCTATGAATTTAATATTAAAATTCTACACTGATTCACCCCCCCTCTAAGTGCCATTGTAAGACTAACATGTCCCTTTTGCCATTGATGTCAAAGGGGGAGAGATTTGAGTTAGGGGGAGCAGCCTCCAAAGATAGCATTGAGTTAGGGGAGTAGCCTCCAAAGAGAGCATTGAGTTAGGGGGAGTAGCCTCCAAAGATATTATTGAGTTAGGGGGAGTAGCCTCCATAGAGAGTATTGATTCAGGGGGCACAGTTTTGATTCTCAGAGATGGTTTTTGTAGTGATTGTGATGATTTGCATTAGAGGTGTTGCCATAAATGACAAAGGGGGAGATTGTTGGCAATTTGAGTTATTTTATGTTGTCATTGATGTCACATGGATCATTTATGTCACATTGATCACATTTGAGTTTTGGTGGCAAAAGCACTTCATAAAATATCATTTATGATATTTTGGAGAGCATGGATATAGATAGGGTTTTTGTGAAAACCAAGGCAGGAAAAATAAAATATTTTATTTAAAACCATGGATGGCAGATTTAAAATGGGTTTTTCATTAAAACCCAGGTTGGATTTTCGTTTCATCGAAAAATGTGCCCCGGTGATGGAGATATTTAATTTTAAATATTTAGTTTAAATTTTAAATTATTTAAAATTTAAATTTAAATTTTAAAATTAAAAATAAAATTATAGCGCCGACGTCTAAAGAAAGGAGGAAAGGCATATATTAAAAATAATAGTGTCGACGTCTAAAGAAATGAGGAAAGGCATATATATATGCCACCAAAAGTTTTGATAAATCCTTGTCCTCAATTTTCGAATGCATTCGAATTGATAACGTAATGCGAGAAGAGCCTGTGTGTTGAAGCATGTGTAAAGAGGCGTGTGAAGGGTTTACGAAATTTGGGTCCATTGAAGAATCATTCGCGGAGGATAACCAAACGCATAGGCACCTTTGGCCTAGTGGTTCATGCGTTGTGTAAGAAGCAGGAAGTCCTGCGATCGAGTCTCGCCGGGGATGCTTGTTGTGTTGAAATGCTCGAAGCATTTTTGAGTTTTCGAAGGGCATAGAATATTGAGGTATTTGTTTTGGTTCATGCCCCTTTGAAAATGTGAGGGCGTGTGGCCCAACGGTGGCTTGTCCGTGGTTAAGGCGCTAAGCGAGGAGGTGTCAAGGGATCAAATCCTGTCAGGGACAGAGGCAAGTTAATATTTTTTAATATTTTATTTTTCTAAAGTTGCCCTAGGAGAAATAAGGGTTATGATGCACCTTAATAAAAAGAGATATTTTTGGTGATTTTCATTTTGGAAGTATATCATATTATATATCGTTGGAAAGCTTATTTTGAGGGTTATTTGATTAACTTACTTAAAGGAAGAAATAAGGTGTGTGTAAAGAGATATTTTTTGATTTTGTAAAGAGGTTCAAAAGTGAAGGTTGCTTTGTTCTTTTTCAAAGAGGATTAATTCTTTCATGAGGGGACATGATGCATTTTATTGAGGAGTAATAAGGTGTTATTTGGATATTATTGTTGTGTTATTAATCATGATCTCTAACTCTTATTAAAATTTGAAAAAGAAATTTTATTGAGTATGGCAGATTTAGTGGACAACTAATAAGGCATCAAAAAGGTATGAGCAATATTCTTCATTGACTTTGTTTATGGTGGTTGATTTTTTGAAATATCATTGGAGAGAAAAGGATTGATTGTGGTTTCCTTTTCAAAAGTGGTTGGTTGAATGCTTCAAGGTTTTCTGGTTTGAGAGTTTTTGTTTAAACCTTGTTTTATAAGCATTGTTGTTGAAGCCATTAGTTGTGTGAAAAACCTGAGATAGGGTTTGAGAAGAACATGAGTATCATTGTTATGTGAAGAATGTTTTATAAACATTGTTGTTGAAGCCCATTGATTGTACAAAGAACTTAAACTTGAGTTAGAGGAGAACATGAGTATCATTGTTATGTGAGATTTGTGGTTAAGCATTGTTGGAAACATTTTGAGTTGGTTGATACATGTTTGGACTAGGGATTGTGAGAAAGAGTTGTTCCTTGTTGTGATTGGTTGAGTAGAGTTGTTTGAGCCTAGTCAAGTGAATGAGTGAAGTGGTTGTTCAAGTTCCATGAAACAAACTATTCTATATTCTTATTTGATTTGAGATCATTGTAAATCATTGTTGTCATCCATTGTAGAGTGCATTTTTGAGTTCATCATTGAGTCTTGCCTTCATAGATTTTTGGATGAGATTTGAGTGCTACTTGAGCATGATTGATTGAGCCTTTGAGAAGGTTTTTGGTACAGATTTTTGGATAAATTTGTGGTATATTTTGTGCATGATTGATTAATCCTTTGAGAAGGCTTTTGGGATAGATTTTTGGACAGATTTGAGGCAACTTTTGTGCATGATTGATTGAGACTTTGAGAAGGCTTTTGGATAGATTTGTGGTAGATTTTGTGAATGACTGATTGAGCCTTTGAGAAGGCTTTTGGATAGATTTGTGTACAAATTTGAGCAAGTTCTTGGTGAGCTTGCTGAGAAGATTTGAGCAAGTTCTTGGTGAGCTTGCTAAGCATATTTGAGCAAGTTCTTGGTGAGCTTGCTAGAGCAGATTTAAGCAAGTTTTTGGTGAGCTTGCTAGAGCAGATTTGATCAAGTTTTTTGTGAGCTTTCTAGAGCATATTTGAGCAAGTTCTTGGTGATCTTGCTAGAGCATATTTTGATCAAGTTTTTGGTGATCTTGCTAGAGCATATTTTGAGCAAGTTCTTGGTGAGCTTGCTAGAGTAGATTTTTAGTAAGTTCTTGGTGAGCTTGCTGAAGCAAATCAGTGGATTGCCTAGCTAAGTAGATCAGTGAATTACCTTGCTGAGTAGATCAGTCGATTGTCTACTTGAGCAAATTTGGATTGCCTACCTGAGCAGATTAGTGGATTGCCTACCTAAGAAGATTAGTGGATTGCCTAGCTGAGCAAATCAATGAATTGCCTTACTAAACAGATCAGTGGATAACATAGCTTTGAGCATATCAAAGTAATAATTTGTATTGGGATAAGGATCCCTATTTCTTTTTGAAATATTATAAGGATATTATCTTGTGGAGTACCCCACATTGGAGGAACCACATTAAATCTTGTGTTTCAATTGTGTGTGGTGATTTGTGCTCTTACTTACTATTGCTATCTATGTCATTAATGCACATTGCTATATTTGGATTTTGTAATTAAGGACACTAATTGATATTGGTTTGGAAAGAAAGTAAAAAATGGGCGTTATACTGTTCACCCCCCCTCTCAGTATAAGCTTGTGTTCTTCAATACAGGAGACCATAACTCCTCCTTCATCCTCCCAATAAACAATGACATACCTAGATATAAAGAAGGAAGGTTAGCAATGCCACAACCAAAAATCCCTACAATTCTATGTTGAAGTTGCCCCCCAGTATTCACAAAAAATATTTGACTTTTATGAAAGTTAATTTGTTGGTTGGAGAAGATACCTAGGTTCAAATATGGGGGTAGCCTATTTGCAAAGGTTATTATATTTGGCGATGGCGAGTGAAACCCTGATCTTCGAATCTTTTTCGAGCATGAAACAAAGAAGTTTTAGTTCAAGAGCAAGGAACAGAATGGGCGCATGTGGAAGTGGGACCAAGGATGGAACGGGCGGCCAGGGAAAATGGAACGAGGCCCTAGACAAGTCCGACTCTATGGCTTCGAATGATGGGAATGATGTTTTTGGGGGGAAAGAACCCCCGGACAAAATAGCGATGGGAAACAAGAAATCCCAAGCAACATCATTTGCAAAAACTCTCAAGGGAAGGCCCAAACCCTCCTCAATGACATCACACACATTATTTCCTGATGGATGCGATGTAATCCTACCGGAAGAAGTCATGGTTGGGTACATTTCCCTTGATTTTCCCTAGTCGGGAAGTTTATGGGGGGAAGACCTGATATGGAGGCTATCCGGTGATGGGCGGTGATGAAATGGAAAACCAGGGGTTGTCTAGAATTGGTTGCTATGTCAAGAGGCTTCTTCATGATTCGACTCAATACTCAAGAGGACGTGGATCGCATTCTATCTGGGGGTCCATGGTTCTTTGGGAGAAGGAGCCTATTCCTCCACAAGTGGGGCATGGATTTTGATCCAGAAACCCAGAGCATCAACTCTGCTCCCATCTGGGTCCGTATTCCAAATTTACCCTCTCACTTTTGGCATGAGGATGTTCTACAAGGGATCGCCCGCGCGATTGGGGAGCTTGTCACTATTGACCCTGCCACGCGTGCTCGATCGAGAATGACACATGCCCGTATATGTGTTAATGTGAATTTAGAATCCCAACTTCCAACCCATGTGAATTTGATTTATGGGTCATACCATCGATGCCAAGTGGTGGAGTATGAGAACAAACCCTCCTTTTGCATTGAGTGCCACACCCAGGGGCACCTTCGAAGCCAGTGTCCAAAACTGAGGCTTGCTCAGAATGATCACCAAGAGATGCAACACCCACCTAAAGGAGAGGTTCAGAGAATGAGAGCTAAAGCGGGTCCACGTTATGAGCCCAAAGGCAAGCAACCTGCTCCCCCATCTCCAAATGGTGACAAGAATAAGGCAAGTTCCCTGTTTGCTTTTTCCAATAGGTTCAGTTTATTCAACAATTTAAATCTCAATGCAAATGATGATAATGAAGAGATTCCTGAAGAGGAATTCCCTGGCTCAAATCTCCCTGACCAATCCTCCGAGAAGGCAAACCCTCCCCTGCAACCTCCTCATTCGTCCCCTGATCCGTGTCCAAAATCCCCATCGACCATGGCACTTGCTCCCCAACCCCCACCGACCAATCCCCCACCGCCATCTAATCCCCCACCCAACTCCCCCCATCCTCCAATAGGTCTGGCCCTTCTCATCCCCCACCCGACCCCCATGGCGACGAGGTTGATAGCCTTGAGTCATCTCATGATTCTCCTGAAGCATGGAGCCCTAAACAGACCAGAAGTTTTAAAAAATCCCTAATTGATGTCGGAAGTGACAAAAAGAAGGGCGGTCCCGATGCTGTGGAGCAAAGAAATAGAGATATAGCGGAAGACATAGTCAATGGCACCCAACGAACTCTCTTTCAGGAACTAGGAATTTCCAACAGAGAAGAATCAAAGAGATCCAAACCTCCTGCGCAACAAGGCAAAGGAGGCAGAAAACCCTCCAAGAGTTCCAAATGAGAATCCTCTCCTGGAATGCGAGAGGATTAAATGGAGCAACGAAATAGAGACTTGTTGCTTCGATGCGAAAGGATTCAAATCCTACAATATTTCTAATTCAAGAAACCAAATTAGGCATGCAATCCTCGCCTAAAGTTGCCAAAATTATATGGAGAAAATGTGAATTTTCCTTTAGTCCTGCCTCTGGAACCTCTAGCGGACTCCTCTACCTTTGGGACCCAACCAAGGTGGAAGGAAGAGTGATTTTCGATGAAGGGTGAATCTCCAACATATTTTTTCATGATTCTGTTACTAAGCACTCTTGGGTATTGATGAACGTCTATGCCCCGAATATTCCTCAGGATAGGTTGAACCTTTGGAATACTCTCACTCAGATGCATGAGGCTTTCAATAATATCCCCTGGATCCTTGTCGGAGACTTCAATGCTCTGCTATATCCCTCTGAGAAAAAAGGAGGGAAAGAGATCACTCCCAGGATCACGAGGGACTTCAACAATTTTGTGGATGCAAATGAGTTAATGGATGTTCAGCTAAGGGGATCTCAGTTTACCTAGAGTAACAGAAGGGTAGGGGTGATCTCATTCAGGAAAGGCTTGACCATTTTTTTCTTTCTCAGGATGCACTACTTCTGTTTGGAGATGCCAGTTTACAGGCCCTGCCAAAGATTGGGTCTGATCACAACCCCCTAATTTTTGAAACTACCAACAGACCTTCTTTCAAAACTCCCTTTCATTTTGAGGCAATGTGGACCCAACACCCTGACCTTAAAGCACGCATTGTTGAGTGGTGGGGAGAGAGTTTCCCAGGATCTATCACTAACCAAGTTACTCAGAAGTTGCGGTCTATAAAATCCAAACTGAAGGTATGGAATAAAGAAATTTTTGGAAATATCTTTGAAAACAAGCAGAACATCAGGGACAGACTCCAAATAATTGAAAATCAGTTTCAGCAGGGTCAAGGGGATGCCAGTTTGAGAGCTGAAGAAAAACTTCTTCTATCAGATTTCCATAACATATTGAAGAAGGAAGAGATGTTTTGGCATCAAAAATCGAGACATTTGTGGTTGAAAGAAGGAGATTCTAACTCAAAGTTTTTCCACATCTCAACGCTCAAACACAGAGGGGCAAACAAGATCAAGGGTCTAATAAGAAATGATGGCACCTTCACTTCCAATATTCATGAAATTTATGACGAAGTTGTCCTTCACTTTGAGTCCCTCCTAGGTTCCTGCCCTCCCCATTCTACCCAAGCCATGGATTCCCTCCTCATGCACATTCCCAGAATCATCACTGATAACATGAATGCCTATCTGCTTAGTCCTTTAAGTTCTGAGGAGATCCACCAGGCCCTCTTCTCCATGCAGCCAGATAAAGCCCTAGGCCTCGATGGATTCTCCCCAAGGTTCTTCCAAGCCTTTTGGGAAATCATCGACCCTGACCTTTGCCAAGCCATCAAAGAAATGTAGAGATCCAGAGTCATTCCCAGAGATGTGAATTCTACTTTTCTTGCCCTCATCCCTAAAGGCCCCAATTCCAAATCCTTGTCTGATTATCGTCCCATAAGCCTTTGTAATGTTGTCTACAAAATCTTTTCAAAGGCTATGGCCAACAGATTAAAAGGTATTCTCCCATCCTTGATTGACCCCTACCAAGGAAGCTCGGTTAAAGGTCAAAATATTATGGATGGGGTCATAACCATTCATGAGCTTATCCACTCAACCCACAAGTCCAAAAAATTAGCTTTCTTCCTAAAGCTTGACATGAACAAGGCCTTTGATAGAGTGGATAGGGAGTTTCTATCCAAAGTTCTCCAGAAGTTTGGGTTCCATGATAACTGGGTTCATCTGATTATGCAATGCATCTCAACTTCTTGGATTTCTATGCTTGTGAATGGATCTGCTGTAGGGTACTTCCCTAGTACCAGAGGCCTGAGACAAGGGGATCCTTTATCCCCCATCCTCTTCATTATTCTTGCTGAGAGCCTTGGAAGAGCCATAAAAGCTGCCTGCTCCATGGGTTTGATTTTTGGCATCAAAGTTGCATCCAATCTCCAACCCTCAACTCACCAACAGTTCATGGATGACACTCTGTTGGCAACTGTTGCATCTATTTCGGAGGCAAGAGTCATCAAAACTATCCTCAACCTCTACGAGGAAGTTACAGGGCAAAAAATCAATTTCACCAAGAGTAAGATTTATTTCATTAATACCCCAGTGCCCCGCCAAGTCAAAATTGTGAACATTCTGGGATGTTCTACTGTAGCATTTCCAGCTTCTTATCTAGGCCTCCCAATGTTTCAAGGGAATCCTGCCAAGACGATGTGGAATAATGTTATTGAGAGATTTCATAAGAAACTTGCAGGGTGGAAGGGTGCCCTTCTCTCTCAGGTGGGTAAAGCTACCCTGGTCATGTCAGTGCTTCAAAGCATACCTGTGTATTTTTTATCAGTTTTCAAAATCCCTACAGTAGTTGGGACCATGATTGAACAAATCCAAAAATGCTTCCTATGGGCTGGAGCTGACAATCAAAAAAAGTTCCACTTAGTGGCCTGGGATAAAGTATGCTCTCCAAAAGATAAGGGTGGGCTTGGATTTCATAGAATCAACAAAATGAATCAGGCCCTCTTAGCTAAGCAGGCTTGGAAAGTTTTCACTAATGAAAATTTGGAATGGATTTCAATCATTAAAAGAAAATATTTGCAGCATCACTCCTTCAGAGATGAAGAAATCCCCCAAATAGGGTCTCATTTTTGGTGGTCTATCATCCAAACTAGACCCCTGCTCCAAAGAGGAACCAGATGGCAGCTCGGAGATGGAAGATCCATCGATTTTTGGCATGACCCATGGGCTAGGGATGAGCCCCTTATCAATGACCCAGAAATCACTGCTATCAAACTTCTAACTGATCACAGGTTTGGCCCGAGAGTTGTTGACTTCATTGTGCAAGATCAGGGCTGCCCTAAGTGGAAGCAACTTCATTTCAGAATAAGCAATGCAATCATTGATAGAGCTATCACCTCTTTGCAGGCAATTTTTAGAGCAAACTTCATCCCTAGGGCCCAAAAGAAAGACAAACCCTTCTGGAAAGGTACTGATGATGGCTCCTTTTCGGTCAAGTCTACATTCTTCTTGTTGGATTCCCCTTAGGACCTGCACCATAACCAGGTTGCCCCAATTATCGTTAAGAGAATTTGGCTCAAACATCTCATCTCGAAAGTCGCTCACTTCTCTTGGTTAGCTTTCCAAAATAGAATTCTCACTACAAAAAATCTGATCAAGAGGGGTGTCATAGTTCCCAACAGATGTTACATGTGCTTACAAGCTTGGGAATCCACTCAACACCTATTGATCGAGTGTCCCTTTGCCTACAATGCTTTCTCAATTCTATTTAATAGGTTTCAGGTCAAGTGGGTATGGCCCCAGTCAATCATTGACCTTTTTACCCAATGGCCCCAAGTGTTTCATAACCCCAGACTCAAGTTCTTATGGGAAGCATTGTTGCATCATACCCTGTGGTAAATCTAGCTTGAGCGCAATAGCAGAATCTTCAATGACCATTCCAGGGACCTAGAAGTGGTGGCCAACAAAGCTTTATGCTTTGCCATTGAAAATGTAAATTTGGTCCCCTATCCGAATACCCCAACGTCTGGGTTGGAAGCCTCCCTATTCAAATCCCTTAGCATCTCTTCCGAGTGCACCAGATCCCATACTCAAACCAGCTATAGGTCCACCATCAAGTGGACCCCTCCCCCTCTAGGGTGGCTCAAGGTAAATTTTGATGGATCGTCTAAAGGCAACCCTAGAGATGTTGGGGCTAGAGGAGTCATTCGAGACCATGAGGGCAAAATCATCAGAGCCTTCATCAAAAACCTAGGAGTCCAGTCCAACAACTATGTCGAAGCTCATGCCCTCTAGAGGAGCCTTGAACTCAGCAAAGGTCTAACTAACCCAATGATATTTGAAGGGGATTCCCTAAATGTGGTCAACCATGTTAAGAATAATTCCAAGTTTGGATGGAATATTCAAGAGAGTCAATCCATCCTCAGGAAATGCCCGCTCAGCACAATCCAACATGTTTTTAGAGAGGCCAATGTGGTGGTAGATTTGCTGGCTAATAGAGCAGCCAATCAAAATGATCTCACTATATGGGAAGACTCTTTCCCTCAAGACATCATAGATGCTGCTAAAAATGATGTTGAGCACAATTCCAAATAAAAGCAAGTGTCGTTTCAAAGGTGTTTTTATCAACACCAAGGGTGTTCACATTAACACCACGGTTATTTGTTCCCCTTCCCATTTAATCATTGTCTTTCAAAATGTTGGTTGTACCTCTTTCCATGCAGGTCTATCAGATCATGGTAAAGCTTCTAAACCCCTCTGGCATCATCCCATCATCCCGTTTCTCTGATTCTTCCTCCTCATTTTCCCACATCTCTTAATGTTTACCTCTTCGCTCTTCCATTTCCATCGTTCATTCCCCTTTCGCATCGTTTGCTCTGCCTTGTTAGCTGGCCTCTTCCACCCTGTCACCCATCCTCTCCTCTTGCTTTGCCATTTTGTTTCCCTTTCACGTGTAGGTGTTGATGTGGTCCAATGTTGTTGCCCTATGGTTGAAGTTCCAACATGCATCGAAAAGGGCCCTCTATCTTGTAATCCTTTTTGCTGTAATCCTAGGCACTCTTTCTTATTCTACCACCTTCTGGAGTGAATTCATTTGTTTCTTAGCATCCTTGCTTTCATGTTTCTATCCTGGTGCTCATACTATTGCGGTCCTGTTTGACATTATGGCCATTCTTGAGTCGTCTATGTTGCAGCTCGAACCTGTAGTTGAAGCTTTGCTCGGAGCCAAGGGACTCATTCCCTTCTTCAAGCTATTTGGTGGCATGGATGAGGGTGTCACCAACGAGTTCGTAAGTTCATGGAATAATGGTGTGGTTCAGATCTGAGGGCTCCACATTGAGGTAAACATCCATATTTTAGCTAAAATTTTTGGGTTGTCTCCCAAGGGTAGGGCGGTGCGATGGGACAGACACAATTTCAAAGAAGAAACTAAACACTTTCCTGATAAAGGTAAGGAGTTGACTTGGGTTAAGGGGGGAGTCCTCCATTCCTCTCTTCCTCATCCCTGGGACTCTGTCATTATTCCCATCATTCAGTATATCATAGTTGACAATGTTAGCAGTCCCCTCCGTTCCTTCCACCTTGCCTTCGTCAACCATCTGCGTGACATCAAGCCGATTAACATTCCTGAATTTTTGGTTCGGTCCATAAGCCTTACCATAGAAAAATTCAGGGATAAGAAATCTTCCAAGTACCTTTCGCACCAGGGCTTATTCCTCATTATTTACAAACATGCCCTCTTGTCCCAACCTACTATCGGACCTTCGGTTCCTCCTCCGATCACCGTGCCCTCTCCTGAGCCAGCTCATGGTCCTGAGTCCCATGATCCTAATCCACCGATTGAGTCCCCTAGCGTTGTTCCCCTCTCCCATAGCCCCTCTATTGAAGTGCCCCTACAATCCTCTACCCCTTCTGATGGTCTCTCAAAAGTTGTCAATCCCATTCAGTCCAACAACAAAGATGAGGAAAGTCCATCGCCCAAACCAAAGGATTCAGCCCCTATGGAGTCCCGAGCTACTGAAGCCAAAAGAAGACCCCTGAGGAGCAAAAGGAAAGTTGTTCGACCCTCTCCTAGTAGAATTTCATGATGCCTGAAAAGGAAGGGTGTTGACGGATCACGACCCTCACCCGAGATCATTTTAGACGATGAGGAAGATGTCAGGTGTAATGTTGATGATGCGCTTCGAACCAACACCATCAATCATGTATCCAGAGTGGTGGAGCAACTCAAGGTAACAACTAACATGGTCAGGGAGGTGGGTGTCATCTTTTCACACACCATCAAAGAGCTCCAAGAACTCTCGACTGCCCTCAATGTCCTCCTTGCAAAGGATTAGAATGCTAGCACCAAACAGGAGGATGAAGATGATTCCCAGTAGGACTGGGAGTGGGGTAGTTGGCAGTTGGTTTGCCAATGTTTTTTTGAATTACGTAATGATGTTGTTTTCCCTGTTCAGGGTTTCTAGTCTATGGGTCTGTTTTAATTTTCCTGTTCAGTTTTTGAAGCTAGTTTGTATTAGGCTTTTACAGACTATTGGTTGTCCTCACGTCCATCCTTGTGATGTTGGGATGCTTCAAATTTTGTACTATTGGCATTCTGAATGCCCTATGTAACAGGGATTGGGTCCCTTCAACCCAACAATTAATTAAAATATTTTACCTACCAAAAAAAAAATTGTTTGTTGGAAGCTTTCTCATACAACTGCAAAATATTCAGGAATGCCTTAGCCTCTCTCAAAGTAGCCTCTCAAAGAAGTACAGTTTCATCTATAAACTATTGATAAGAAACTACCTCTGCAATACCAGTAGGTCTAATGCCCTTAATCTTAGAGGACAAGGTAGCAACAAGAATCAATCTTCCTAAAGCTTTAACCATTAAAATGAAAAGATATGGAGACAAGGGATCACCTTGCCTAATACGTCTTTGACTCCCCAAAAAACCACTTGGTATCCCATTGATGATGATAGAAAATTTTGCAGAGGAAATACAAACTCTAATCCACTTCCTCCATAGATCCCCAAAGCCAAATTTCTGCAACACCTTATCAAGGAACTCCCAAGAGACCCTGTCATAAGCCTTTTGCATATCAAGTTTAAGAATCATTCCAACCAACTTGATTTTGGACATAAAATGTAGTCTCATGAATTGTAATGATCCCATCCACAATCTGCCTACCATGAAGAAAACCACCTTGAAGAGGAGAAATCAAGATGGGGAGAATCCTTTTCAACCTATTAGCAAGTGTCTTAGTAAGCAACTTATATAGGGCATTGCATAAGTTGATAGGTCTAAAATCCTTTAGAGAAGAGGCATCATGTTTCTTTGAAACCAAAAAAATAAAGGTAGTATTCTATGCCTGCAAAAAGGAGGAAGAAGATTGCAATTCTCTTAAAGCTTCTGAAATATCTAAACCAAGAAAGTGCCAAAACCTCTAGAAAAAACTAGTAGGGAACCCATATAGCCCTGGTGCTTTGTCCTTATTCATGCTAAATAGATTGGTTCTGATCTCTTCATTAGAAAAGGGGGCATTCAAATCATTATTCATATCAGCTGTCACCACCTGGGGAATGTTCTTGAGAAGTTCCTCTGAAGCATCCCCATCTTCCTCCTTGTCTTTAGAAAATAAATCTTGAAAGAAGGATATTGTGGCAATAGTAATTTCTTCTTTATCTTTAAGGAATTCACCAGAGTCCAATGTAATTTCTCTTATTTTTTTAGCACTCCTATGTTTCAAGGTTGAGATGTGGAAAAACATGGTATTCCTATCCCCCTCCTTACGCCAAGTAGCTCGAGTTTTTTATCTCCAAAAAGACTCATCACTAGCAAGAATATTATGGAATTTTGCAAGAGTAATTTGCTCTTTGCTGGCCAACTTCTCTAACCAACATTCACTTTGGCCTTTTTCCTCAATTTCTTGCAAATCTTGAAATATTTTTTGCTTCCTATGGAATATGTTCCCAAAAACCTCTTTATTCCACCTCTTCAAGTTAGCTTTTATGATTTTCAGCTTCTTGGCCACTTGGAACATCTTAGTTCCATAGACATTCGTATTCCACCAAGACTTAATCAAGCCTTCAAGATCCGAATGAGAAAGCCACATTGTCTCAAATCTGAAAGGATAACCTTTCGAGTGTTTCTCCTCCATGAATTCTAATAGTAATGGGTTGTGGTCAGAAGCAAATTCTCAGTAAAGTCCTCAAAGAGCAATATTGAACCATGGTAATCCAACTTTCTGAAGCAAGGGCCCTATCAATCCTAGATTGAATCAGACCCCTACCACTTCTCTCGTTGGACCAAATGAATTTAGAACCTTGCAAATCAATACCTATCTAGATTGAACCAAGGGCTTTTAAGTCAACCTAGAATTTCCTTCTATCCATAGCAACATTGGGAGCATACAAATTGGTATAAATCGAAGAAAATTTAGTTTTTTTACAACAAACTAAAAAGGAAGAGAATCTATCAACCTGATGAATGAGCTTGCCTCCACAGAATCAGGATTCTAGAGCATCCACAAACCTCTAGAAGAACCATGAGTAGCCCTACTCACACCTTCACACCCCTTCCAAACAAACCTTCATAATCTATCAAAATCCTCATCACCCATCTTAGTTTCTTGTAAGAAAAGAATATCAAGCTTGAAACTTTTTCTAAAAAAATTTAGCACTCTTTGTTTAGTTAGGGTATGTAGACCCCGAATATTCCACGAGACAATCTTCATTACTTCAAGGATTGCGGAGCCTTCCCTCCGCTCAAAGGTAATGTAGGTTGGGAGCCATTATCCACATATTGAGCTATTTTATTTAAGAGCACCTCATATTTTTTTGGTATTCCTGACCCCTTCCCACTAATTAGATTCATTTTTTTTTTAGTATTTCTGATGGGCTGCATAAATCCAATTATTCCCTTCTTACTTGCTTCTACTGATTGAGGAAGTTGTTGTTGCTGAGCTATATTCTTTAGTTTCATCTTTTTCTTGTTTAGAACTTATTGAAAGCCATATTCCTTCGAGGAAGACAAGACCTCCTCTAATTCTTTGTCCAAAGCATTTGTAGAAATCTCTCCTTCTACATCCTCAAAAGACTTAATGATAACTTCATATTTTTTCTTATCAAGAGGGGCATCAACCCTCTTGTTATACAAAAACATGGGTAGTTGCTCTTGAAAACATCTCAACAGGAGCCTAAGCAGAAGGTAGTTGATCCCCTTGATGATCCAAGATCTCCACTTCTTTATCTAGAATAGCATCCAACCCAACCTCAAAACCAAAATACAGTAACTCTCCTAATACAACAAATTTATTTGTATTCACCTCTACACCCTTAAAATGCCCACCAACTTCTGGAAAAATCCTAACAACTTTAGAGCAATCTTCTTTTTTCTCTAAGCACTTTCTATCAATTTTATTTATGACAAGGCCTTCAACTGCACCAGGAACCAAGATTTTAATGGGAATAAACTCCTTAGGAGCACCATGAACCCCCTTTCTATCTACCCCTAATTCAGATGCTAGAAAAATTGGATTTGGGGTCTACTTCCTTTCCCAAGCCTTTTTTCCTTTAGCTTTTTGAAACAGAGTGCAAGTGAATCTTGGATGACTAAACTTCTTGCATATCGAGCATTTCCCAACTATGTTCTCATATTCCAAAGGTTGGGTCCAGACCCCAAACTTAGACTCAATTTCAATTGACTTTGGAAGGTCCTTATCAAGCATAACATTAACATATAATCTAGCGTACAAAAACCTAGATCTAGAAATGGTAACAAAATCTATTGCCACCATCTCTCCTATTCCACTTACAATTCTAGCTAAGATCTCCTCATGCCAAAGATATAAGGGAAGGCCTGGAAGGTGAACCCACACAGGAGCTTGGTCAATGCATTGGAAATTAGGGTTGAAATCAGATGCCCACTTCCTTAGGAATAAACCTCTGCATAAAAATAACCATGGACCACCTTCAAGAATCCTATCACGATCCTCCAAACCACTGAGCCTAACTAGGAAAAAATCCTTAGGTAATGCATCAATCTCCACAAAATCCTTAGGATGCCATTTTAATTGAGCCCACTTTCGAATAACATCCAGATCTGGATGAACCCCAACAAATTTCTCAAAAAGAGCAAAGTCACCATGGGAAGCAGCCAAATCTACAAGAGGGTTTGGAACCACAAGTCTTCCTGAACAAGAAAGGAGATTTAACCCTAGGCTCATTGTTTTTTGCTTCCCCTTAAGAAGACTAACCCAAGATCGGGTCCTTGAGATAAAATATTTACAAATCTCCTCACCATCCCCACCACTAATATCCACACCTTGACCTCCACTGCTCCCCGCATCTTGACCTACACTGCTTCCACCTTGCCCACCAATCAATCCTTGCAAGCCACCCTTACCTTGAAAAAAATATTAAAATAAATATATAGAGGATAGTTTTCTTTTAAAACAAGTATATGGTATTAAAATTGTCCCACCCATATTACATCATTGATCATATGGTGATATTATAACAAGCATGACAATTATGCATGTATCGCTTTACAAGGTTCAAACCTTGAACTTCTCCTTAAAAGTTGAGGAATCTAAATAGTTGAATTAATGCCACTTGATAAAAGGTAAAAAGTTGAATATTATAAATTAAAGTTCTAATTTTATTGGTGAACCTTAATATTTAAGTTTATAGGGTGAAGATTAATTGGTGAAATGTTTGGATCATTGAAAAAATATAAAGATTCAATTCCTATGTGGTTAAACTTTAATTGATGAGAATATTTGGTTGATAAAGAGGCTATTAAGGTTCAATTCCTACAAGGTTGGGATTCGAAAACATAAAGAAACTATAAGATTCAATTACTATATGGTTAAAGTTTAATTGATGAAAACCTTTGGCTAATAAAGAGGCTATTAAGGTTTAATTTCCAAGAGGTTAAAGTTCAATTACTAAGAATATTTAGCTTAAGTTATGGTGCTTACCAAGAAGAGACCCAAGTTCAAACCTTGGAGGTATGACTATTTGTGCAAAGGTAGTAGTCTGACCTAACTCCGTTGAGTGTGTGCCAACCTGACGACAACAATGATACCAATCTCGAGCCACTAGTGATCCCCCTCATGTCAGGTCAACAACAATGAGGTGGCATAGGGGTTATAGGGGGCAGCCCCAATATTTGAATCCTACTTGGTAGTATAAAATAACTATGGATGTAACTGATTCCCCTATGTATTATATATATATATATATATAGACAATGCATACCCCTCAGAAAGGAACTAGAGCATACTAGAAGCATGAAGTTCCTATAAGAAAGAACAAGACATGCTCACAATATTATGGAAAAAATATGTACTGTAATGTACTCGAAGCATGAAGTTTGTGTAGAACAAAACAAGATATATGTCTACTACAATGGACAAACTTACTCAGTGTAGCATATGTGGAGCATGAACCACAAGAGAGAACAAGACATACCCCAACTATAGAGGGAGACTTTTATCAAGGAAAATAACATGTTCTAAAGATACACAATGTGGCCATAGTAAAATTTTTCAAACTAGTGATATTAAAAAAGGCACGTTGCTCTGAAAAGATAAAAGAACAAGACATGCAAATTATGCACTACAATATACCTAGAGCTTGATGTTTATATACAAATGAAAAGGCATACCCCTACTATAGTGGACACACTCATGCAATGAAACATATAGAGAGAATGATTTTCTCATAAGAGAGAACAAGACACACCCCGCTACAACAAGAGGGTTTTGTGAAAAGAAATAATATATGCTCAAAATATATTTAGAATAACAATGTTTGATTAAAGTTAAACTTTATTTTGTGAGTTTTGATTGTTTGTTTAAGATGTGATATATTTGTGGTTTTTTTTAAACGTCACCTTAGTGTTCATATTGCATATTATATAGAATAGAGTATGAGCTTGAACTAAAGTAGGTTGTTTTATGGTAATTAAAGCAATTGGTATGACATAGAATGCAAGAAAAAAAAATGAAAGAAGACGAGATAATAATGCCCTTTATTGGAAAAGAGAATAGTTATGAAAGTAAAAGCAAACAAATTGTAAACTAATTTCTAACAATAATAGATATAACAAAATGATCCAAAAACAATAGGCAGCATAAAAAAGTGCAACCTTAATATAAAAAATAAAAAACATTTTTTAGCAAAGTTATCTTTTTTAAGAGATAAATTTGTCTATTTTACCACTATCACCACTTTAAAAGGTGACAATGGCAAAAGAGGAAAAAATTTAACAACTCAGCAAAATTATAGAAGACATGCATAAACATAAAAAAAAGCATAAAGCAAGAAAAAAATAAGGATTAAAAAAGTCAACAAACAAACAAAAAAGCAAAGGCAAGTAAAAAACTATATATAAAATCATTTTACACACATAAAGTTGGTAGGTACCTCCATCTCAACACCATCTATGATTTACAATTTCATTGCCTCAAACCAATAGATTTCCTTCATGGTATATGGGCTAAGTATATTTTGGATAAACTTTCCCTTGCATTTTTCATGCATATTATTAATCTTGAGGACAAGATCCCCAACTTTAAAATTATAATGAAAAATTTTCTTATTATATTAGTTAGCAACGTAGTTCTTAGAAACTTAATTGTGCTTAAGGGCACAAAGATGCTTTTCATCAAGCGTAGTGAGTTCAACAAGGCAAGACTGACAATATTATTGATGGTGTCTATCATGACTTAACATATTCTTTAAAGACATATGTAAATAAGGTAGTTCATCTTCAAGAGGTAACACAACTTTAGTACATTTTACCAAAATAAAAAGGAGTTGCCCCTATGGACATCCAAATACTAGTACGGTACACCTACAATACAATATACAACTTCAAGTGTTAATATATTTTATATTCTTTAAGATTTTTATTTAAAATGTTAACTAAACTTTCATTACTTGCTTTCGCTTTAACAATCCCTTGGGGGTATTATGGTGTGGAAAAGCAATATCGAATTCTAAGCTTATAAATTAATTCTTTCAATTATTTTTTTTAAAAGTGTTCCATTAATTGAAATTATTGTTGACAGATTACCAAAGCAACACACAATCCAATTAAAAATAAATTTATAGATAGTTTTGGCTATTTTAATAGTCAAAGGCATGGCATCTACCCATTTGGTGAAGTATTCTATGATTGTGATGATATACTTGTCTGTGAGTGGATATAAGAGAGATGAGACCCACAAGATCAAGACCCACGGTAAAGAAAGGCCAAGTAGACTCAATGAGATGAAGAATATGGATGTGGGTATGGATTTCATCTTTATGGAACTAATATTTATCATATCCTTTAACATCCTTGTTTGCATCATTTTCCATTATGGACAAAAAATTATCCCATTTGCAAGACGAGTCATGGAGTGAACACTAAAGTGCCCACCATGATCTCATTTTCGTACTTTAAATAAGTCTTTTAGAACTATTGACTCTATAAGACATCGTAGGAGAACACCATTAAGGTTCCTAAAGTATAGGACACCTTATACTAGCACATATTTAACTATTATTCTATGCATTTTGGCCATATGCTTAGCATTGGCATCAAGTGGATAGGCCTGGTTGTCTATAAAATGGAGATTTTCTCTATACTAAGGATCATCAAGGGGAATCTAACAATATATTATACTAAAATCAAGGGTTTTGATACCTATTAAACCCTCGATAATAGAATTAATAGGCCTATCATGATTTTTTACCATTACTTGGTTTCATTAATGTTGTTATGTGGTGTAAACTTGTTGTCTAAAGCATCTAAAGAGTCAAATTCTACATTCCATATTCTTGGAGAATATTAAATTTTAAATGTCTCAAATACATTAATGAGGTTCTTAACAACTTGATGATAAGAAATTAGTTGTGATGCTTTGGTTGTATATTCATCTCTAATATGTCAATCTATAATTTAGAAATCACCTAGAAATTTGATGTGGCATACATTCATCTTCTGGGTTGTTAGGATTTCTAAGATCAAGGTTTCATTCTTTGCCATACTATTAGAGATATGGAGAAAATTTAAGTGGAATGTTATAAGAAGAGTAATGTTAGAAATTGGTTTAAGGAATAATCCTACTCTCGCCCCATATTCATTTTTGGCCTCATCAAAGTGAAGGATCCAAGTGTCAAGGTGGGGGTCATATTCAAATTCTAGTTCAATTGAGATAACTATTGAAAGTGTAATATCACTTATAGCCAATATTGACATTGTATGATGTAATATTGTATAGGATTAAAGGCAATCATTATCCAATTGTATTTAATTTATTGTAGTATTTTATTGTGTGAGCCATATAGGTCATAGTTAACCTTGTTATGGTTAAACCCATCTTATAACTTGCAATTAACCTTAAAGCCCTTTTGTTATGTCAGCTTAGGTTAAACTCGTTCATATAATTAAGGATTTGGTATTAGTATAAATACCCCCCATCACTACATCAATTGCATTAGAGTGTTGTGATTCTTATCTATAGATAATATAGTGACTAGTTATGGTGTTTACATGTGCCCACTATATCTTTCTGTCATTCATCCTTTTTTATATATTTTTTATATAATATTTGAGTGGATGGATTTTTTTTGTTTATTTTTTGAAATAGATGTGAATTCCAACATGGTATTAGAGCAAGTATGGAGTAGCATCACTTGGTCACCCAAAAAGTTAGCCTAGAGCCTCAAATTCTTCATCCAATTTTAAAGGCGAATTACTCTTCAAAACCTCATAAGCATTTGTGGCATAAAAGGGGGAAAATATATATTTTTTATATTTTTTATCTACTCTTCTATTAATTTCAAAGAATTTATCATATTTCCTCTTCCTATTTTGTCATTATTAAGGTTCGTACAAAAATTTATATTCATTTTTACATAATGATTACTTTATTTTTTCCTCATAGAGTAGCCATGGAAAGAAAATTGGAAAAATATGTGAACTATTATTTGATGAATTTAATTTTGGGGCTTTTGAATCTCCTGCATGGGTATTTTTGGCACAAAAGTGTACATGTGCTTTGCTAAATCGTTTGGCATGTTGTAAGTACATCATCACCCTCCAAGGAGAGGACATACACTTCATGTTCATTAATGTGGGAGTTGTTGTGATGGTTAGATAAGCGTAGATAAGGTGTTTCGCTCATGATCGACCCGTGTTTGAGTTACAGTACAAAATTTTTCTCCTCATTTTGTTGAATCAATATGAGAATAACATATGGGTTAGACATTTTACATCTAGTTGGAGAGTGTGGCAACTTAGTCAGTTAAGTGTTAACTTGTGTGTGGGGGGAAGAGTTTCCAATTTTGAAATATATGGTCACCTTTTTTGCAAGAAATACTCTGTTTGGTTAAAGTGCACAATGTTCTTCAAGGAGGCATAGGAACTTATGACAAGTGTTCACTAGTTGTTATATTGTATAGCTCTACAGATTTAGGAATGAGGCATCTCGAGTTTATAACCTTTTATTGTAGTGTTGTTTTGGGTCAACAAAGTGATTTATCTATTGTAGTGTTGTTGTGTTGTATTACTTGGTAACTTATGCATACAAAAGTGTTTTGAGCCCATTTTTTCAAATCACATGATTTTTTGAGTTATACACATTGGTAACATTAGTTTATAGACTTATTCTAGTATTAGAAGCTAAATTATACAAAATAATCCTCAAGGCCTATTACCCTATTTTGAAAGAGAAATTTTACTATATGATTTGCGATCAAAGTCTTAGGTCTACCTTTATGGGAGATGCAGATGGATTTGCAATAGTTGCAACAACTTTTGAGTCTTTTGGAGGCATACAAGAAAAGGATTTAGAATGTGTTTTATTCAATCCCTTGAAGATCTAATATTTCATGATCTCATCCTTATTCTATTATTTGTCAAGGTACTCTTATAAGTTTCTAATGTGTCTTCTTATAAATAGGTCCATGTAAAACCTCTTTTGGTGATCAAAATCAAGTAGCCTAAGGGTAAATTTATTTTTTTGAATAACGTGATGTATGTTGTAAAAGAGAAAGTTATACCTTGAATTACTACCTTATGTGACTATAGGGTATTGAAGTAGATTTTCTTTAAAGGTGGTACTCTCGACTTATTTTCCTCATTTAGAGTTTTAGAGGAAGTATTCTTTAGATATGTGCAAGAGTATCTGATAGTGGCTATGAGTATTACTATCCAACCTAAGGAGATTCATATTCAAAGATATTTTCACAATAGTAAATTTCAAACGATGAGAGGGATCCAAATGAACTTCCTCAAGTGGAAAGGCCCACTAAAGTTTCTAGTATGGGGGGAAGATATTATTATCACTAATTTCTTCTCCTTAGCCCCCAAGTTCAAAGTACAATGGGGTTTTAAAAGTGTAATCTTAGTTATGACCAAGTTTGACATTGTATGATGTAATATTGTATAGGCCTAAGGACAATCATTGTACAATTGTATTTTATTTATTATAATATTTTATTATGTAATCCCTATGGGTTACGATTAACCTTGTTATGGTTAAAACCATCATGTAACTTATAATTAACCCTAAATACCTCTTGTTATATCAACTTAGGTTAAACTCATTTATGTAATTGGGGATTTGGTATTGGTATAAATACCCCCCACCACTTCATCCATTGCAACAAAGTGTTGTGATTCTTATCTATTGATAACATAGTGATTAGTTATAGTGTTTGTGGGTGCCCACTATATCTTTTTTTTTTTTCTTTTTAACACTTTTTATATAGGATTTTGAGTGGATGGATAACTTTAATTCATTCTTTGAAATAAATGTGAATTCCAACAATGGCAACTTATTTTCTTTGATCTTGGACTTACACCTAACATTAGGATCTTTATGAGATTCAAGAATGGATTTCTCCTATTTAGTAAGCATATATGTACTAGACTATTGGAGAGGTAATAGATAAGGAAAATATCACAAAATCATGATTGGCACTAGATATGACCACTATGTCTTCATCCCTCAAGTATTCTCTTAAAGGTTGTTGAAATGGGTTAGGCTCTATGATAAGGTGATTAATGATGAACTACATCTTAATTACCTTTTGGGTTATGTTATTGAGATTAAATTCTTGCATCATGGATATTGGTTTACCATATCAAGTGTCACTAGGGATGTAAGGCTTTTCAAGGTGGTGTCTTAGAGGATTTATTTTAATGACCATGTAAATGATTTGATATAACATATAGTGTCTTAATATTTTGCATGTAAATTTTTCCAAATAATCATTTTTGATGGGACTGTATATTGGTTTTTCTAGAAGCATTATTTGACTTATGTAGTACATGGTATATTCCCTATTATTATCGTCTTTTTGTGTGAGTATAACTTCCAAGGATAATAAAGTAGCTAAAATGTATAAGATACATGGATTATCAAGATTAGAAAGACACAAGTTTAAGGGCTTTAACAGAAACTTCTTGAATTCATAAAAAATATTATCACAACCTTCATCACACTTGAAGTCTATATATTTCTTAATTATTTGGTTAAGGGAGTAAGCCTTGAAAACTAGCTTGAGTATGAATCTTCAAATTACCCTAAGCTTTCTCCAAAATGGTTTTCTCTTTGATAGTGTGTGAAGGAGGCATATAATTAATGACCTTTATTTATTATGATCTATATATAATCCTTGTTGAGATTCCATAAATCCTAGAAGTTTATCATTAGTTATACTAAAAACACGTTTTTTTGGGTTGAGTCAAATCTTATAGTGACAATTATTTGAATATAGTATTAAGGTCAGTTGGATGGTCATCCAATTTTCTTAATTTACCCAAAATATCATCTACATAGGATACTATTCTTTCAATAAGGTCATAAACATTGTCCTCATAGACCTTTAATAGGTTTATAGTATTTTTTTATCCAAAATGTATAACAATATATCAAAATGTGCCCTAGGGTGTTGTGGAGGTTATTGTAGTTTGGCTCTCAAGGGAAATATACACTTGATTATATATGTAATAGTTATCCATAAGGGATGACATCTAATACCCTCTAGTAAATTGATAGTAATATCCATTGATGGTGGAGTAAAGTTATCCTTTGGATAAGCTATGTTAATTTTCCCAAGCCATAACAATTTTGGATAACATTATTTTTCTTTTTTATTAACTAGTATTGTGTTAGATACCCATACTAAATAATCAACAACTCTAATAAAGTTGGAATTTAACAATTTTTGAATTAGTTCTGAGGTGTAGACAAATTGGTGCGATGAAAACTTGTAAGGGCGACGAACGCCCAAGGTTCATATCTTGGGCCTCGTCGAATTATGTGCTTGTCCCTTTCTTTGTTCTTTCAGCAGCGTAAAAGGTTTAAAATAAATGTGACATGGATGTTATAGGGGCAGACTGCATGGAGTACTGTGTGGTAGATTTCAAGATAAACAACACAAAATACCATGGCAACCATAGAGGCAAATAATGCATTAGGATCATCGTGGCGACTACCAATTACACCATGTAAATAAATAAATAAATAACAACTTTTGAATTATATTTTGTCATTTTTCATAGTAATATCCATAAACAAATAGAATCAAACATTACCTAATATTACTTAACAAAAGATATACACAACATATAGAACATAAAATATGATGGGGTGTTATCAAGTGGCATTAGCTCAACCAGTTAGATTCCTCGATATTTCGAGGAGACCCAGATTTGAATCTTACCAAATGATACATGGATAATATCTAAGCTTTGTTGTAATACCACTATGTGGTGATGATGTAATACGAGTGACGCCCGTTTCAATCCCATATAACCCATTGAAAAAATATTATGGGGTGTTTGTAGACATTACAAAACTTCATTCTTATTAATAAAAATCGTTCATCAATATGCAAAAATATTAAATCATCCATCCAAAAATAATTATCCATAATAATATTCCACATAATGAGATAGAGATAGAAAATACCCTTAAGGTAGGGCAACACCAATAATACTCCTTCAGAAAGGAATAACTCCACAAGATCTCCCAAGATAAGAGAACCACTTAGATAGGTTAAAATTCCATAAGCCACTTTGTGGGCAAATATGATTACATATGATTTATCTCCATGATGATTACAATGACAAATAACCCTTATTTATATACTCATATTCTAATTCTACTTTGAGGAGTTGACTACTAATATAATATAATATTATAATATAATCAACCTTGGGTTATGTGTGGCTCATGCTAACCCTTATACAATATAATATCATATCCCCATATATCTATTTCTAAGCACCCCAAAATTCTTTCTCCTTACAAATGTTTCATCCTCAAAACATATGAAGAAACAATATAATATGATTTGCTAAGCAATGTTAGCAATTGGTACCAATCTCGATCATCCATTCTTTCTAATGAAACATTGATTGGTGGTGGTCTTCGTTAATGTTGGTATGCCAATTTTCCACTTGAGTATCCAAATGCTCTTTTTTGGCTCCATGCTTTTGTTGCTTTATTTTGATAATTTGAATGATGGGTCCACTTGTTCCTTGATGTTGATGCACCACTCTAAAAACTAGGATCACTATGCTTTCTCTGCCAAACACTACCATACTTGGTGTCCTTCTGATTCCATGTAGAACCATAATATTGTTGCCTTGATCCATACCTCCAAGATTATTGTCGCTCATGGTGGTGTAGATGATGATATGCTACAATCTTAACTTTATGTCTACCTTCTTTGAATCCTCAGCATTTAACTCCATTGTTTTAAATTCTTCTACACATTGTTCTTTCATGTTCCATTTGTTTGGTGTGTCCTTATGCTCTTCTAACAAAGTTTGCTTGGACTCTACTACTATTATTTCCATGGACTCTAGTGCTACTACTTCTTCCATGGAATTTGTTGATGCTACATCCTTCTTGGATTCTATTTTAGGTTCTATTTTTTTTTCAATTTGTCTTTCTACAACCACTTTTTGGTTTTCCTTAGATCCTTGCTCCTTAATATGAGAAGTATTCTATAATGTTATCTTCTTTTCCATGTACCATGAATTCATAAACTTCTTTTGAACACTAATGTTAATAGTACCCAAAGAATACAATAAAGGATAACCAAGAAAAATATCCACAACATCCATCTCAATCACATGAAAATCTAAATGCAAAACATATTTATCCATGGTGATATTCAAATATTCAAATATTTGAGCATTCTCACCCTCAAGTTGTATGCCCTTAATGTTTGTTTTTTTAACCTGCAACCTCTTAGCCAAAGCAATATTAATGAAATTATATTTGCTACTAGGGTTAATGGAAATAATAACATTTTCTTTTTGAATGCAACCATAAAATTGCAAAATAGAGTTTTTAGATTCAAATAAATCCCTTTGTCCACTTTTTAAATTATCTGCTACCAAAGGTATGATTTCCTCTGTCTGCATACTGACATCTTTTTTCACCTTCTACTACTTTGAAATTTTTTAGCTTTATTTTTAGTTCCTTTAGTTCCTTCTAAAATACGTTTATTTCTTCTGCATAGCCTTTGAGTATATCCTTCAAACCAGATATCTTTTTATATGGGTCCCATTTTTTTTGGTAAATAAAATATTTCATTCATACCATGTTTTACAGGTTGACCCAAAACCTTTTTACAAAAGTTAGCCTTAAGCTAAGAAACTGAGACTTAAGCATTCTAAGGATCCTCTGTCCTCTAACCATACTAATCTTCCTTAACTGGGATCCACCACACTGATCATCCCACCCTAGACAAGACACAGATGACAAAAATATGCCAAAGCTCTTACTGGACCCCAAAAAATAAAGACATCCAACATACTCCTTGAAGTTGGCCAAAATACAGACCCCCAACAAACAAAGATAGACGCTCTACCCAGAGATAAACGTAACCCAAGATAAGAAGAACAAAAGCATTTTAAACACAGCAAAAACTCTAAGCAGAATCAAATTAAGGAAGACCCTAGTCCTCCTCATCTTCGTCCTCCTCCTGGTCCTCATATTTTTTATCCTTATTATCGTTCGTTTATGGATTAAAGACCACAGGTTTGTTGCTCTGGTAACCCTCATTGAAGAAAACCTTGGTTAAAACATCCTAAATATCCTGCATCTAGTGGTTGATGTCGGTCGATGTATTCAGGATGAATCGCTTAAGCAACATAATTGAAGGGTCGGGACCTTCATCCTCAGAAGTGATCTCAAGGGTTTTGCCACTTCCCTGCACCTGCTTGTTCTTCAGTCTCAAGGAAGACCTAGTGGCCAGTTCCTCAAGCCTCAATATTTTCCTTGAAAGACCTCCCTTAGCGCTCGATTCACCCTCTCTCTTCTTGGTCAAGGAGGGTTTGGGAAGACCAGGGCTATCCCTTCCCCTTGAACTTTCATCGCACACAACCGAGGAATCATCTTGGGGTGGGGCAGGGGGTTTGTCTTGGGGAGAATTGATAAGCACATATTTGTAGATTACCTTGAGAAGGCCTTGGTGCAGTGGCATGGCAAAACCTTTATTACTTTAGCATGAGTTTATGGTGTGGTTCAGGAAATTCATTAGGAACTGGGGAATGCTAATAGGGTTCACATCCTAGAAAAAGTTGATGAAGGCATACTGGAAACTTAGTAGAACCTTACCAGGGTCCTCATCCATGATAAATTCCATTACATTCTTCATTACCACGTTCCAAGGGGTTGGGAGGTCCATCCTTGTCAGCCCGTTCTTCGCCTCCTTGAATATTTTTTGATTATCCTTAAATTCTTTCAGCTCCACCTCCTAGTGGTGCTTCTGCCAGTGAATAGACCTCCCTTTAATCGTCTGCCCTGTAATAGCCACCAATATATTGACATCAATGATAATTTCACATCCTTTGATTTCCACTTTACCATCCTCCCACGATTCCATCACCGCCAAAGTGATATCCTCCTCCACACAGAAAATAAATCAAAGAACTGGGTAAAACATTTATCGATGAGAATATCCTGGGCTGTCGGCTCCATGATGATCATGCTTGGCTCGATGTAAATCATGTTTTCATTGTTCACTGTCAATTTCCTCACTTGGATAGTTGGATGCTCAACACTCATGATTCTCGACATCCTTCTACATATGAGTTTAATAGGAAGGTGATAGCTCCTTTGATTACCTTGTCCTTCTGTTAATGCATTCTTAAAAACGATGCCAAATATGGGATCATAGCTTCAATCAACTTTGCCTTGAAAGGCCTACCACTTCAGCAAAGAAATCATGCCATCGTATCCCACATCGTAGCTTATAGGATCCGTTATCTTTGTAATCATGGGAGAATTTGATAAAGTGTGCATAGTGGAAAACCAATGCCTCTCTAAAAAAGCATGACCGCTCCACCTATGATTTAGAAACTTCCACCACCTCCCTCGGGACCATCTCTTAGCATAATTGTATTTTTTAGAAAAAATTCCCACTACATCATAGTTCTGGCTTTGGTTTTTCTGATTTGACCAACTAGTCCTGAACGGGATCTTTGCGTTTTCCAACTGAAGTGCATCCAATGAAATAAGATTTCTATTTTGGGCTCATATCCACCACCCATTGGGACTCCCAAAGAGGCACGTGATCTAAAATTGCTTGACCCACATGAACCCAATCATAGTTTTTCACCTTGGATAATTTCCTCCATGTCATGCGGGACCCCTTGATTCCATGTGATGAGCCCGTTAGCTTCTACACCAATGTTAGCCAACCTATCAGCTACCTTGTTGGCTTCGCAAAAAGCGTGTTGAGCTACTCTTTCCTCCCTAGCTTCAAATAGGATCCTAACTTCGTTGATGAGGGCCTCGATCCTCCAAGGAGGTTTTCTTTCATTTTTTAGGAGGTTGATGATGATTAAAGAATCCCCTTCCACAATGCAATTGCCTTGTATCTCCTGCAACAACTGCAAACCTCTCCAAAGTGCTCTGGCTTTGGCTTCATTGTTAGTGTTGGTTTCAAGGTGTTCTGAGAAGGCTAAGACTATCTAGCCTTTATTGTCTCTGACCACTCCTCCAGTCCATGCTTTTCTAGGATTATCCTTAGTTGCCCTGTCAAAGTTAAGTTTGATCCAATCCACTGGGGGGGTTCCACCTAGTCTCCAATCTCATATTTGGCTTACTACCACCCAGGGTTTCATCCAAGGTAATATTTAAGGATTGGGCAAGGTGTTTCTCCCTAGAAGGAATTGATTGAGGCCTCGAAGGAAAAATACTCAGGTTTTCTTTAGCAAAGGCTAGAATTTTGTTAATAACTAACACCGGGTCATGTTTGGACTCATTGAACGCTCTATGGTTCCTTTCTAACCATATTTTCCAGAGGAAGTGATGAAGGTAAATCTTCCAAAGGAACCTAAGTTGTAGGCTGACAAAAGGACTAGGCCATTGCTGGAAGAGCTCATAAATCATGGTTGGCTTTGCCCAAGATATATTGAAGGTTTGGAAAAATCCATTAAGGATGGTGGTGGACCAGGGGCACTCTAGAAAAATGTGGTGAATTGATTCCCAGCTAGCCCTGCACAAATAACAATGGTTAGGCACAATCATTCCTTTTCTTATCATATTATCTATGGTTAGAATTTTTCCTTGTATAACAATCCAAGCAAAATGGGCCAATTTGGGAATCAGCTTGTTGATCCACACCAAATTGGTTTGAATCGAAGGATCCTCGGGGTCAAGTAACAGCCTGTAGGCATATTTGACTATGAATTCCCCACTTTCAGTCACTGCCCACCTCAAGTGATCCTCTGCTGCTCTTATGGATATGAATTGCTGAGATATAATATTTTCCAGCTCCTTGGATTTGGCTTCCAGCCCCTGAGCCTTGATGGGCTTCCATCTCAAGATACCTCTATCCTACCTCAAAAAATCTACCATCTGAGACCCAAAGGTTTCATCGGTATATTGTTTAAGCCTCACTAAAATGGGATCCTGAGCAAGAGCCTCCTCCCTGGCCCATCTATAATCCCAAAACCTAATATTCATGTCGTTACCTACTATCCATCTCATGCCTTTTTTAAATATATCTCTGCTTGTCAAAATATCTTTCTAGAATGTCGATCCTCTCACCAGAATGGAGGTGTTCAAAAATTTAGTTCCTTGGAGGTATTTCCTCTTTACAATAGCTATCCATTCATTCTCCACATTTGTGATGAGACGCCATGCTTGTTTAGCTAGAAGCGCTATATTGAGGTGGGACACTTTCCTCAGGCCCAAGCTTCCACTTTCTTTGGGGCGGCACACCTTACTCCAACCAACAAGGTGAATCTTGTGCTTGGATTTCATTCCTAACCACAAAAAATTCATTTGTAGCTGCTCAATTTTTTGAAACACATGAGCCAGGGAATTGAACATAGATAATAAATAAACTAGAATGCTTTGGAGTGAAGCCATGGTTAGGGTTGCTTTTCTCGCTTGAGACAACAAGTGACCTTTCCATCCAGCCAACTTTTTCTGAATTCTTTCCACAATATTATTCCACATTGCTTCCAAAGGGGCCCCTGTAAAGAGAGGGAGACCCAAATACGAGGTCGACAAAGTGGCTATAGAACACCCCAATATCCTCGTGATCTTGGTATACCTAGGGATAGGGGTATTAAGGAAGTAAAGCTTACTTTTATTGAAGTTAACCTTCTGTCCAACCGCCTCTTCATACAATTTTAAAATATGTTTAATTATTTTAGCCTCTTCCATCAAAGCCAAATTTAGCATTAGAGTATCATCCATGAACTTTTGATGGGTGACTAGGGTTGTTTGGGACGTGGTTTTGATACCAGAGATGAGCCCTACAGAGCAAGCAACTTTGATAGTCATTCCTAGGGCTTCAGCCACAATGATGAAGAGCATGGGACTAATAGGATCCCCTTTTCTAAGGCATCTGCAACTTTGGAAATACCCTATTGGTGCCCTGTTAACCAGAATAGAAAACCAGGGCTTATGGATGCATCCTCAAATAAGCTTAACCCACAGAGGGTGGAATCCAAATTTGATCAACAAAGCCTCTAGGAATTCCCAATTGATGCGGTCGTAAGCTTTGTTCATATCAAGCTTTAGAGCAAAGGAAGCCTTCTTTATTTGATTGGCTGAATGAAGAGCTTCATGGACCATGATAACCCCATCAAGTATGGATATCCCTTACACCAAGTTGCCCTGGCATTGGTCTATGATGAGGGGCAGAATACCTTTCATCCTATTTGCTATCACTTTAGCAAGGATTTTGTAGTACACATTACATAGGATCACTGGTATGAAGTCAGCCATAGTTTTAGGAGCTTATCCTTTCAAAATTAGGGATATGAATGTGGAGTTATAGCTTTTAGGAATGTGTTTGGATAACTAGAATTCTCAAATAGCCAAGAAAACATCAGCCCCCATAGTATACCAATAAGTTTGAAAGAAGCGAGGTGAAAACCCATCTGGTCCTGGGGCTTTGTTCGGATCCATTGAGAATAGGGCTAATCTAATTTCCTCATCTGAGAAGGGGGCAATGAGTTTTCCATTAATGTCACTGTCAATGGCTTGAGGAATAGCCTATAGGAGGGAATCTCTTGTAGTGGCCCGAAATTGGGCCTCCTTTCCCAGGAGGGTACTAAAGTATGCCACTGCTTCATCTCTGATTTCCTGAACATCTTGGATGGTAGATCCATATTCTTTAATCAATTCTCTAATTCTATTGTTGCTTCTATTTCTGAGGGTGATCACATGAAATAACTTTGAGTTAGATTCACCCTCCTTGAGCCATAATGCTCTTGATTTTTGCCTCCAAAACATCTCCTCACAAGCCAATATGTTGTGGTACTCAACTAGTAGAGTTTTCTCCTTTGTTTTAGTTGCCTCGTCGTACATACCATTTTCAATGTTGTTTTCTATGGCTCTCAGTCTATCACTTACTGTTGTCTTGTTCTCAAACAGGTTTCCAAATACCTCCTTGTTCCATGTTTTGAGGTTGTCTCTCACCATCCTCAGTTTTTGGGAGAGTTTGAATGAGGGACTACCTTGAAAATTGTGCATCCACCATTGGTTAATTTTTTCCTTGAGGTCATTATGTTTGGTCCACATTGCCTCGAACCGAAAAGGCTTCTTCAAAAATGGGTCTTGGGGAACCTCAAGTAGGATGGGGCTGTGATCAGAGTCAATCTTGGGAAGAGATTGTAGGGATGAATCCCCAAAAGTCGTAATTGCCCCTTTTGATAAGAGAAACATGTCTAACCTTTCCTGGATCAATTGGTTTCCCACCCGGTGGTTGCTACAAGTGTACTTGGCTCCTTTCAACTTGACGTCCATTAAATCTTTAGAATTGACAAACAAATTGAAATCCTCCATACTTCTAGAACGTAGGCCAGATCCTCCTTTTTTATTTGATGGGTATAAAGGTGTGTTAAAATCTCCAGCTATCACCCAAGGTGTATCACAAAATGCCTCGCTCAAGTGGCTTAGATATTCCCAAAGTGAAAATCTTTCTTGCACAGTATTAGGAGCATACCCATTTGAAGTGATCCATGACCTATTGTTGTCCAAATCATGAAATAGGACGCTTAGGACCCTATCCTCTGCTTGAATGACATTGCCCTCCACTTTTTTTGGATCCCACATAATCAAGAGTCCTCTAGAAGCTCCTCTCGCTTTCTTGAATGCCATTTCCCTATGCTTACATATTCTGCATGCTGCTAATTTATACTGACACTCATCCATTTTTATCTCTTGAAGTAACATTATTGTAGGGTTGATTGTTCTCCTTAATGACTTGACCATCCTTTGTTTGATTGGGCCATTAAGGCATCTCACATTCCATGAGAGGATCTTCATTTAGATTGCTTGAAATTTTTCCCTCTCCCCCTTCCCTGAGGTGGAGGAGATTTATTATTTTTGCTATCATCCTGACTTGTGATAACTTGTTGTAGCAATGTCTCTATTTTTTATTTACTATTTCATTGTCGATCTTGAGTTTGTAATGTTCAGCCTCTAACATTTATCCTCTATTTTTTTTCTCCTGAATCAATCGAGGATTTCTTTGAGATTCTTGTCTATTTTGGACTAAAATTTGGGGGAATTATTTGTTGCAGGATGGGGCTAGACCCCCCAATATTCCTTTTGGTGCTTATTATATCAATACTTGACTCTACTCCCTCCAAGTTCTGCCTGTATTCGCTTGGGTTCTGGGACATGCTGTGAAGAATATTAAGGTCTTGAGCCAAGGCCTTGGAAGACCCTGCTTTCAATGGAGATTCTAGGTTTTCAGGCCAATCTATCCGAGGATCAATGTCCTCCACATTGTCCTCATCCAAAACCCTATCAGCTAAAATTTCAAACCTATTGGAACTAAGAGTTTTGGGACTTACCTTATCTTCCATTTCAGTTTTTTGCTTTCCTTTCTCCTTTTGCTTGATTTGAGCTAGTCGTTCTATATGGTTTTGGTTATTCTTGACCTTCCTATAAACTCCTTTGCCTTGTGGACCTTGAGGTCCTTGGTTTCTGGTAATCCCTCTATCATTTAACCCTCTCGATTCTGATTTCTTTTGGCCTTCTTTGTTTATGGCCAGACTTGGACATTGATTTATAAGGTGGCCCTAGGTTTTGCATTTGGAGAAAAAGGTCGGTTTGTTCTCGTACTCAACAGGTTGCTTCCTCAGGTATTCCCCATAGCCCAACTCAACACAGGTTGGGAGCTCCGAGTCAAGGTTCACATTTACACATATTCTTTCCTGAGTCATTCTTGACCTTGCCATAGTGGAGTGGTCGATAGCAACCAGCTCCCCTATTGTTTTCGTGATTCCTTGAAGCCAATATTCATTAAATAATTGAGCAGGTAAATTTAGGAGGTGAATCTAGATGGGGGTCGTGTTAATATTTTGCATTTTTGGGTCAAAATCCTCACCCCAACATCTGATGAAAAGGTTATGCCTACCTAGGAACCACGGTCCTCCTGTTAGGATGCATTTTGCGTCTTCCTTATTGTTGAGTCGTATAATGAATAACCCCCTAGTAAGAGCAACAATATTCAGATTGCCTGTATTTTTCCATTTGGTCCAAGCCCATGCCCTTATAGTCTCTATGTTGGGCCTTCCTCCAAGGAACTTCCCTACAAGAGAGCGCTTTTCTAAAGACAAAAACTCATCCATAATGTTTTTTTTGATAATTATGTGTTTGTATTTATAGCGGGTTTTAACAAGGATCCCAAAACCTGATTACATAAGCAATGGGCCTAGGGCATCAATCCCTTGAAACTGAACACCAAAACAAAAATCCCGCCCAGCGGTAACAGTAAGCATGAAACAATCCCTCTCGGCGAGAAACAAACAAATAAGAAAAAAAGTAGTTTTGGAGATCCCGCTCAGTGGGGAGTAGCCAAAAACCACCATCGAGAAGATCCCGCCCAGCAGGAAGCAAAGAAAAACCGTTACAATAAAATCCTACCTCGCAGGAAGCATTCAAAACCACCACAAACAGTCCCGCCTAGCAGGAAGCAACAGGGAAAACCCGCCATCCGGGAAACCAGCAGAAAAGAAAGGATCCCGCCTCACGGGAAAATCGACGGATTTGGCGGATCCCACCCTATGGAGAAACCATCTCGCCCATCGGGAAAACATTCAGTTCAGTGAGAGCCATCCTGTAGGAAGTCGACAGCCAGCACAGAGAGGATCCAGTCCATCAGGAAGTGACCAGAGAGTTGCACCACAAGGAACCCGCCCCGAGAAAACAGAAGAGGATCCCAGCAGCAGGGACCAAGAATCCCGTCCAAGCACAGAGCCTGTCGAGGATTCACAAGAAAAATGGGGAAACTGTCCAAACCCTAAACCATCACCTCCATTGCACTAAGAAACGCAGGGGACCAGATCCACGCGAATCACCTCCAAAAAACCCCGGGGGAAGCCTGAGGGAAAAAGGGAAGGGATCCCCAACTAAACAGGGATCCCTAGGAAGCACCAGTCCAAAAAAACAACCAAAGAAACCCTAGCCGACCGGGAGGGGCGCAGATAGTGGAGAAGGATCTCCCCCCAGGAGATCATCTGCAAACAACCACTCCCCGGGAGGGATGACCTGGGTTGAGCCAGGGACTGGGCAGAAACCAAGAGCCATGGGAGGGGGAGCAGGGGAGGGACCAGAGCCCTCAACTCATCCATAATGTTTGCTGGAGCTATTATTTTGTTATTTTCTAGAATAAGATGTGGGTAGGACTTAAAGAAATCCCATTTTTGCCTTTTAGGGTTTCAGCAAATGACCATCCTTTTTTAGGTCCTGCAACACCTACCTGGGTCCCTTTGTCAAGATCTTTGTTGGGAGGTTCGGTCCCTCTGGTCGTGCCAACTTGCTCAGAAATCACATCTCGACCATCCTCTACCGAGGTTTCCCCCTCTGGATCCTCGCTTGTCCCTTGCTCACTGTTTCTGCCTTCCACCGTTGTCCCTCCATTGCTCCTCCACTGCTCCATCACTTGGAATCCTCCTTACAGTAATTACAATTTTTAGTCAATAGGTCATGGAATCAATTCTTTGATTGGATGTCTTTTCTTTGCACTAGCATTCCACTCTTTTATCAGAGGGAAGCATCTTTTATATGGGTCCCATTGACTCAAGAATGCTTGCTCTATTTTATCCCAAGTCAGTTCACAATTACAGGCACTACGAAAACTTTTAAACCAAGAGAGAGCTTCTCCTCAAAGACATAGAGGAAGCATAATGTTCTAAGATAATTATTAAAGTGTAATATTTAAATAGTTTCCACCATTCTCTAACATCAATATCATCTTCTTCAAAAAATATTTGCAGTTCCTTAGTTAAATCCTCGACAAAAAGATAATGCAAACTAGGGTTTTATAAAAATATATATCTCCCCACTAATTTGAAGCTAAAATTCCATATAAACAATTAGATCTACAATTTTTCTTCAAAAAAAAATAAATGTAACTAATTTGGTTCCCCGATTGACAAATTTTGTCTTCCAAAAAAAATTGTGATTTGAAAATTTGTCATTGCCCTTATTCCATATGGTTGACTTCACAAGGTCATATATCCCTCAATATTGCTTGGATTCCTTCATGTGATCACTCATTTTAAATCTCTTTACAATATGCATAAAATGGTCCAAAAATTATCTGAATCAGATAAACTTTCATAGAGATACAGTTTCTAAAATATGAGATGTTTTTCTTGAAAAAAGTATGCCCTAATTTTACACTCCACAAAAAAAACAATTCCCTCTTTGCTAGAATCGTTACTCTAATACCACTTGTTACAAAACTAAATTCACATTAACATAAACCATTCACCAATATGCAGAAATATTAAATCATTCATCCACAACTAATTATTCATAATAATATTCCACACAATGAGACAAAGATAGATAATACCCTTAAGGTAGGGCAACACCAATAATACTCCTTAAGAAAAATAACTCCACTTGATCTCCTAAGATAAGATAATCACTTAGAGAGAGCAAAGTCCCATAAGCCACTTTATGGGCAAAGACAATTACATGTGATTGATCTCCATGATGAATACACTGAAAAATATACCTTCTTTATATACCCATATTCTAATTATACTTTGGGGAGTCGACTACTAATATAATATAATATTATATTATATCATAATATAATAAACATTGGGTTATGTATGTTCAATGCTAACCCTTATACAATATAGATCCTTTGGGAATACCAAAATCAAAATTAGACACTCAAATCAATAATAGAATGATTAGTGAGGAGGTGTATTTACACCAAAATACATGATGCTTCAATGTCAAGGTTATAAGACCTACCCTTAGGAATAAAATAATATAAATCACATAAAATATCTTTTCCAATATTTACATGGGCCCAAAGGGCAAACATAACAAAAATTTAGTTGTGGCCTCAAGAGAAGCTTAAGCACCACATATTCCAACATCCCTCCTCAAGCTAAACAGGGGGTACATAGAGAGACCCTTACATTGGATCCCTTGTTAAGGCACACTCTCCAACTCTAAGAAGCTCTCATATGTGCACAAAAGTGACCTTAGACATGATGTTAGTCAAAATATCTACTACATGCTCTGATAAAGGGATAAACACTAGATCTAACATCTCACAAGCATGAAGTCATCTCATAAAATACATAATATGTAAATGTGCTTAGTTCACTTATGAAACATAGGATTTTAGACAAGTTGAATAGTGCTTTGATTATTACAACAAAGAGGAATAGGTGAACTTTAAGGAATGCCAATATCCTCCAAAATCATTAACATCCACTTAAGACGCTTGGTTGCCTCATCAACAACAAAATATTTAACTTTCGTGGAAGATTGAGAAATGGTGGATTGGTATTTAGAACACTATGAAATGAGGTTGGATCTGAAGTATTACACAAATCATGTGGTGGGTCGTCACTTATCCAAATAATTTGCCCAATTAGCATTTATAAAACCTGATAAATTTGAGGAAAAAACAATAGAGTACTAAATGTCCATCTAATATGTCCTTCTAGTATATATGAGAATCCACTTTGTTGTTGTCCAATGACTCTCCTAAGGAACATCGATGTACCTGGAACAATAGCTAACAATAAAGGCTATATTTGGTCTAGTGTGAGTGAGATAGAGAAGTACTCCCACAAGATATTGGTATAGAATGACATCAACCAAAGGTATGGTACGATTAGACTAAAGATTCAAACATGAAGCAAAGGGGGTCTGAGCAGGCTTACACTCCATTCTAAATAGCTAAATAAGATCCAAAGCATACTTAGGATAAGAAACGGTAATGCCAAAATCTGACTAATAAATCTAGATCCCAAAATAGTTTTTGTATAAGTTAGTTTTCCCCTTGTACTTGACTATCTTATCAAACTTAACTCCATGTTCTAAGTTTTTTGCCCAACCTCTAACTTGTTGCATTGTTTTACTTGTATGATGTTTTTCTACTTTCTTTTGAATTCCTTTTATGTTGCTTTCTCCCCTTCTTCTTGTAATAGTTTTTCTACATATTTAAAGGTGTATTTCATCATTCTTGCCTTGTATATTGGTGTCTCCTATATCTTCTTGAATTGTATCTTCAGAACTAGTTCTTCATCCTTACATTTATCAAACTTATTTAAAGCCTATAAGGAGTTTCTTCCTTACATGAATTTATTGTATCTTTTGGTCCTCATCATATGTGTCTCTTATGAAGATAAAACTCTACATGATCCTCTTCCTCCATGATATCTTCTTGTGGTAAGTAATTTTTTCATTAATTTTAAATATCCCCTAATTAGAATACCATATTCATGGCAAATTATGCACCTAAAAGGCCCATAGGATTGAAGTTCAACAAGTGAGAATGTTTGGTCCACAGAGAGCCTACAAGGGTTCAATTCCCATTTGTAGTGATAATATATTTTGTTGTAACACCACTATATGGTTGATTGAAATACCACGATAATGAAATCATGATGTAGAATGAATGGGATTCATTCCAATATAATATAACTAATTTTAAAATCACACCTAAAAGTAATGCACTCATAATCAATATGTTGAGTCTATGCAAACCCTTAAAGATACAAAGTGATGGATTTAAGTAAGTTTCAATCCTAGATCTAGTTGGACACATGTACTTAACAATTTTTTATGCTTCTTGAAAGTGTAATCCTACCTATTTCTATTAATTTCTTGATGGCATTCACTACAATTTGAAATGTGTATCCTAACTAGAACTCTTATTGTAATTTTCAAACATGGCCACACTAGTGCACGAGATGGAGTTCATTTTTTGGTCTAAAACCTAATTGCTATCATTTCATATATATAATTATGTTCTTTAAGAACCACAATCCACCTTGAAAATTTTTATCTTTATCTTTTTTACTTGCAAAATCTAGTATGACGTATCTCACAAGGCCATTCTTGATATTATATGTTCCTTGCATTTTCTATTTTTTGATGTCCATTCATATAGATCTCTCAAATATAGTATAACCTTAGGAATTTCCTTTGAGGGCTTGTTTTGCAAGCTTCAAGATGCTTCCAATCAATTTATTATGGCATAGTTTTAATATAGGAATATCTCCATGGGTATCATGCATGTGCTTTTATCAACATTGTTCAGTGTTTCATTTTTCTCACTTGTGCTACTTGATGATATTTTAACTTTCCTTGTAGTGGTGCTTGGCTTACACCATCTTAATGCATTTAAAAGGGAGAAATGGGGGATAGAAAGTACCCATTGCTTTTGCACATGTTGAAAGTTATTATAAAAATAAAAATATGAGTATTAATTGTGATATTAATTAGATTCTTACAAGAAACATAATAATCATGCTTAAAATCTTAATTGAATTAAGACCCTACTAAAGTTTTTCAAATGTTTTAATTAATATAATGTATTATTTAATATTAAAATAATATATAATTAGTGAGAAAGGTTTTTATGAAACTCACACTTTGTTAAATACAAATCATTATTTTATTATGTTTTCACGAAAATTCGTTCACAAGAAACTTCCTATTTTGGTGTATATTTTTTAAATTGGTTATCTAGGATTGAAGTAGCCCCATTCATATTACATCATGACGATAGTGGTATTGTAACCATAATTGTGGCAACTATACATATATTTTTTAGCAAGATTCAAATCCAAGTATCCTCCTTAAATTTTGAGGTATTTAACCAATTGACCTCATGCCATTGATTATTTTTCGTATATATATTTAACCAGTTGTTGTAACATTTATCCTTATTCCAATTTAACAAAATTCCTATTCTAATTTTAGATAATGTGCTTAGGTTTTTAAAATCCAATCCTTAATCATACCATACTAATTAATTTTACAAATAAATTTCAATAATATAATCCACAAGGTGTTAACTCACTATATTTATAGTCATTAAGGATTTCCAACTTCCATTTGTCCTATAGATCCACTCCCTATCTAGACTTAATGAAGCATCTCCATTTTCAACGACCATAACAACCCCTTGAGATTCATCAAGATGATTTATAACATAAGTATCCATTGGGCTATTTACTTTCCCTTAATGCAAAACACCTGTTAAATTTGTCATATGACTATGGGGTTCAAGGTTCGAGATTTTATCAAGTAGCTCTAAACAACTTCATGTTCAATTTACACTCTTTGTTTTAATTTTCAATTTTATGATTGTTAATTATTACTATAGCATATGTTTGGTTTCTATTGTATGTTTGAGGACAATAAGTGTTCAGGTTCAATTATGGATATAAAAGAAGCCCCACATATTGATATAGTCATATTTCAATCTACTGATTTCCTACACATAAGGAGAGACTTATAAAATTATTAAGCTAGACTAAGCACAATGTTTATCCTTATGCATTATCTTGTAAGGGTGTGATGTAGTGGTCAATTACTTACATAATTTCATCTAAGTTTCATATTTCATATAATCCAATACATTCATTTAGTACAATTTATATCATACCTTCTACTATATCCCATCAAGTTACAATTTTTAAATAATCAAAAGAAAGTTACTCATTCAATGTAAATTAAATCATACATGAAGTAAATTCCAATATATACAAAGTTAAAGTTTTCAACTAATCAAGGAATAATTATTCATTAATGGTAGCTACATCATGCATAAAATAGATTTTAACATATTTTCTTCAAGTTTAAATAAATAAGCAAATAATATTTACTCATTCATTACAAGTTGTACTAACACTAGCATTTCATAATGCTCTTCATACATTTCCATGATTTCATGAGTATATACTCATGCTAGTACTAGATTTTTAGTGTAATGATTAATTATGCTTCAGGGAATGCAAATACCATGCGTATATATTCCACTTTCATGGTGCACTAATTTATCCACCAAACCATAGTCGTTCACCAGCCATTTCTCTCCATATCCTAGGTATTTATTCACCAATAAAAATACAACAAACATAATGCTTCTAAATATGTGCTACAATCCATATATGATAGTCATGCCATTATGCTATTCAGTCATTACCAACTAGAATTGCTAGTTCAATATCAATACATTATAGTCAAGATGAATTCAACATGGCTTTGACTTTACAAAATGGAAAGGACATGCACATTCAAACCAAGTTTCATATTATTTTTATATTGTAGAATAAAAATATAGTTACATTAAAAGGATATGTACAACCAAGTCGAGTAGAGCAAATTTATAATTTGCTACAACAAGATTATAACTTTATGCAATTACTAAAATCTCAATTCATAAGCAATATGTTGTCACTTAATTCTAAATTGTAGGTTTACTATTTTTGAAGGATTATAACAATACTATAGGTTTAGGGTCTTCAACTATGCAAGTTTTCATTTCATTCTAAAAAATCTATAGATTAATTCTAAATTGTAAGTCCTCTTGGTCCGAAATCCACCGAAGTGGATGAGTTGTGCCCTCAAGACCTCGACCAAGATTGGAAGACCCAGAAATGGATTTTTCTGAGTCAACCTTCAAAGTAGAATAGTTCCTATGGTTCTAGTTGTACTAACTAACAAACAAAGGAAAAATAGGGGTTGAAGACTAAAGTATGAAATACATAAAGTTAGAGGCTAGACTTAAAATGACACAAATTTAGTGGCATCAAGAAACATAAAGCATGAGAGTCTCACACTTTGAACTAAACAAAATTACCTAATAGACCAAATTCCTTCTCATATTACAAAGCATTTGATCTTATTAAGCACTTAAATATCATCAAACATTTGAGGAACTAATGAACAACAAATCTAGGGAAAAATCTAGAGAGTAGGATAATTGTAACAGAAGGAACTATTCATATAGTTTTATTAGAAATGCTTAACAATTAAATTGGTATACATACATGATTTGTAATAATTTGAGAAAGAGGCCAAACATCAATTTAGTCTTTATTCAAAGGTACACAATATAGTCATCACACAATATGCAATTGTAAATGCTAAAGAGTTGACCTCTTGAATGAGCTACATTCAAGTATATATATAGTGTTACAGTGCATTTAGTTAGCTTAACATGATTGTTCTAAGAATGGATTACAAATTTGCTAGGTTTCTACAACACGTGCTTCCCTTTCTAGCTCATTTTGTTGTAACTAAATTGGCACCATGATGTTGATGTGGATTGATTATACTCCATCTGAGAGAGTGGCAACCAAAATTTTCTCATTTGATACATAAGATCCTTTGACAAGTTTGTTTTGCTTTTGATTACCTCACGATTGGTTTAGTTGTATCAGTATAGGTGTCAGTCAAAAGAGCTTATGGTAGTTGAGATTCTCTAGGAGCAGATTATGACTGTTAAGAGCATGCTTGGGCACTTTTGTTGAATTCAATCCATCTGACGCATTTAGCTTCAACATCTATTTGGTACTTTCCAATACTTATCTCAACCTTTAGTTGGATATCAAGTTTTTATCTTATCTTGATGATGTCAGTACCTCTAAAATATAGTCACCCCTCCTACTTTATCACACTATGACTTTGTAAGATAAAATTTGGATACTTTATCATCAGTACACTAAAGAAAAAAAATCTTCATCCAACACTACATCTCTATCAAAATTCTTCATCTCCAGCACTACACATCAACATTTGGAGTATCTAATATTATTTGATACTTAGTTGATGAAGTAAAGCACTTTGTCAAGCGTCAAATTAACTTTATGTTGTCCTTAGTGAGTCAAGTTCAATACCTTAGAATATTTTTTACTTAGGCTCTCTTCTAGTATGTTGGGTTTTCATGCAACCTATGCTAACGTTAGCACCTTAAAAAAATTGATCCTCTTTGTTGCATAGTTAAGAGTTTATTGTACCTGACAGGCTCTGTTGTAACATTAGATGCCAAATTCTTACCCATACTTAGCCAAAATTATCTCACAAAGTTTCGGATTCCATTTTACAATGCATCAAGTATCAAGCTTTCAACAAGCCTTTGCTGATATATGTATTTTATATTTTTTACCATGCTCCATAGTTAGTAAAAAGTTGAGTCTGAAGCAAAAAATAAAAATACGAACTCTTATGCCTTTGAACTTTGGCCATGCCAAAAGTCATATGATTTTATGCTTATTGTTGATATTGTCATTTCAAAAAATTTAGTAGTTCTCTATACTTAGCAAAATTTGGTATCATAGTGTTGCTCAAGCTTAGTTGGTCTTTACCTACCACCTTCTTCATCCAGCAACTATTTTAGATGTTTGTCTAAGTTCTTGAAGTTACCTTAGAAAAAATGGAAGAATGTTTGATTAACAAAATTTATCTCCTTCTAAGGAGATATACGTGGGTGAGTTACTCTACCCATGTTATTAGCACCTCACAGTAGGTTCTTGCTGGTAGAAACATAAAATCTATATGGCCTTATCGTATTAGGCAACGAAGTCAAAAATAAAATGAAAGAGACAAAAATGGATTCAAAATTTATTGTACAAGAGTTAACCTCCTATATGCTTCCCATATTTGAGGTCTTGGTTGTTTCGCTAGATTGTTCTTGCTCTGCTTCCATAGCTGCTCCAAATATTTTACTTTGTTAACTAATTGCTTAAGTTGCTGAAGGAGTTGTTAGCTAGAATAATTTGCACATATTATCCCATGCCTTTTGAGAAGGGATGTGTATTACTTTAAATTTGTGAAGGACTTCTTGTAGTTCAAAATAGTGATCATAAGAGGAGTCCTTATATTGTTGCACCAATTCTTTGAATTTTGATAACAACATAAAGAGCCTATGAAAAAAAGTAATTATTTGCTCAATTGTTAGAGGTTTAGGCAATGCATCAATTTCACTTATATTTTTTAGCTATTGATCTGGTCATTGGCTAAGTTTTTTTTCATTGTATAAGTATCCATTTGTATCTCAAAATCATGGGAATCCAAGATCCATGACCTCTTGGACTACCAAATTTATTTCATCAATGCTTATTTTTAGAGCACTAATCATTTCTCCTTGTATGATCAGCTAACTTTTAGATATAACCTGATCTCAGCAAAATTTGGATTCACCCAAGTATCTCTTTGAGCACTTTTCTAATTGAGGATATTCCCCTTTATTTCTTAGTATATGGAGTGTAGTCTCTACTTGTTGCACTTTACTCATCAGCTCATCTTTGCCTCTACTAAATTCTCCTTTTGCATCTTGGATCAATTTTGCAATGTTTGATATCCTCCTTACCAAGGAAAAATAATTCTTAGACATATATTTAGCATATCTTTAGAGATTACCTGACCTCCACTAGCCTCTAAATTTCTTTAGCATATATTTAGAGATTACCTGACCTCGAGGTTTTTTTCTCTCATTCTCCAGCACTGATTGAACTGCTACCAAAATTTCTTCTTGGCTCTGGAGTTTTGAATTCAGCTCTTTCATTACTTTCTCTTGTACTTGAATCTTATTGCTCCATTGTTGCAACTGCTCTTCCAAGTTCTAGACCGTCTTGTCCTTCTACTATAGTTGTTCTTTAGTTGGAGACTTATCTAGTATATGTTTCAGATCTTGAATTTCATTTTTTAGACTATATTTTTTTATCTTTTCTATATATAGCTTTTGCTCTAAGGCTTGAATCTTCTTTTTTACTATCGCAAGCTTTTATATTTCTCTAGTTGCTTTGGAGGAAAAGGGTATCTACTTCAATACGAAGTGCCTTAAGTGTATCAATCTTGGAAATCTTAGAAATATGATATCTCTACATCTTGATGTGGTAGTTCTCTACTATCATTTATGTGACTGGCTTCCTAACCTTAGGATATGCAACCACTTTGACTTGTTCTCCGGTAATTGGATCCATTTCATCATACATTCAAGTGGTTGTCTTCTTTGTGTCACATTGCAGTTCTTGGCGCTCTACCCATTTTTGCATGTTTGTTTCAATGTTCTGAATCATAGAGAACACTTTTGATAATGGATGCTCAGAAGTAGGGAAAGAAGTGAAGGCAGATTGAAAAGGTGAGAGAATAATAAATGGGGTTTTAATGATACAATGTTAGTATTTACAAGGATTTGCATATATACATCCTTTGGGTTGTTTTGGTTTCTTGTACATGAGAAGTGGCAATTGTTTTCGATGGTAGATTACACATGGGAGAAGCCTCTTTAGTAGAGGAATATGGTTGGGGTAGTTTCTCGGGTGGAGGTTGTACAAGTGGTGGAGCATTTTCAATAAAAATGGAAGGGGAGATAAACATACATGATCTTCTCGCTTCCAACATAAACTCCTGGACCTTCACATCAAATATTTTAATATGCATTTCATTCCTTAGAACTTCCTACTCTAGTTGCCACCTTTTAGTTGCTCTTGATGTCTCCTTTTACCTAGTGCTTGGATGACTTTGTTTTTTTGTTCTCTCACTAGACTTCTTATTTTGAGCATGTTGTTGGGCTTTCAACTAAGACTTGGCCTTTTTTGGACTTGATGCAATTGTTGTTTTTCTTGTATACGCTACTGCTTGTACTGCTTCAACTTCTACAATATTCCCTACTAGCTCTTCATTAAATTATGTGGCTATTTCAATTATTGAATTTTTTTTAAGAAAACTAGCCTTCTCATCTTGGGTATTCTATTTTCTCTAAGCTTACATCTTTTGAATCTTTGTAGCCAACTAAGACCCCGCTCAAGTGGGAGTTTGTTGAGGAAGGTATTCTTCTTCTTCATAATATGCCTCTTCCTCTTGATCCCTCAACATCATTAATTATGAATATCTTTCTCCCTGGTGATCTTTCATCCACTTTTCATATTCAACATCAAATTTCTTTTCCAATTGTTTGTCGAAAGTACTAGAGAAAGCTTTCTTTTCCTTATCACATTCATAACATGAGATCCACCATTCTCTACTCTTGTTCTATTTCTATTTCAAATCATATTTAATATTATCTACCATTTATTTGTTTATCCATTGCTCCTTATTTCTTGTTGGATCATAAACCCATTTGAACTCATAGCATTTCCTCCACGAAGGTCGTTCTTGCATTTCATTGATATCAACTTCAATGGCCTAATATTCTTCATTGTTTTTTAACTGCTTAATTTTTTGGCCATGATAGATGATTAAATGTTGGGGGCTTATTATTTAATTATGTCAATTTAGCTATAAACTTACCCTCTAGGTCATAATTTCACATATGTGGTATTATCTACAATTGGAGGATGTTGAGATTGTCATCCATAATATTCGCTTGACCCCTTGTTGCAATGGCTATATCTTTAAACTTGAAGGGATAACGATAAGTGCAGGCTTTCTTGGCTCTAGCTCCAAAATTTTCATCTACTTCATCTATTTGTATCCATAGTTCTATGCCAAATACCTAGTACGTGACATAATAGGAGAGCAGATAAAGGGTTTTGGGGAAGCCATACACTCTGATGATGGTGCCATTTTTCAAAAAATACCAATACCCTAATTGATGCTTCTTGCCTCATAGCTTATCCATAGCTTGAGAGCTTAAGCAAGGAATCTAACCATAAATGGATGTTAGTGCAGGTCCTAGGAACAATCTATTGAACTCAAGGTATGAGGAAGTTTCTCCAAGAACTGGAGTCTAGTCAACTATAGGGCGATATTGCTCATTATATCTTAACTGGAGCTTAATATTGTGCATGTTTGAAGGTATATAAAAGAGAAATAACCAAGCTAAATATGATAAATAATGAAATGACTCACTTTCTTTTAGCTTGAGGGCGACCGACTAACTATGGATTTGGAAACTTAGGAAGTGGGCTCAATCAAAGAATATAGGGTCATTTGTACTTGAACCATCATAGTCGTGTATGTTAGTTACTATATACACAATAGAGATTTGATAATCATACACATATGTGTTAGTATCCAACCCTATAATTATAGCTATCATTGACAATCCTACATGCAATAAATTCTTAAATTTTTTGAGCTTTAGAGGATTTTTTGGGAAGTCATTTGGGGTTTTCCCTATATGCTTACCCAACCAAATTTTAAGAGTATATTTCTTTAAAAAACCCTTCTGTTCATCTATGTCAATAGGATTAGGACTTCTACCTGGTTGTGCTTCTTTTTTAGCACTAGAAATTCTCATCTTATTTGCATTTGTGAGGGCATTGCACTAGCATAATTAACACTTGAAATGTATTTTTATATGATTATTGTGTATATTTAATGATAAACATGGTACTTATATCTGAAATGGTGATTTTAGTTGAATTTGTGTGTAGCTACAAGTTTTTGCTAATACTTTTACATTTTTACATCGAGGTCCCATATGGACCTGGCACTGTGCAAAAAGAATAATATTTTCTAAGGGTAAAGACGTTTTAAAGGGGCTAGCGTGATGAATGTAGGAGGCACCTACACCCTACAAAGGGTGTGGCACCTACTTCTCACAAGGTCGAGGAACCTACGTCTTGAACGCGGGAAGGCACCTACTTCCCAAATGTAGGAAGGTGCCTACGCTTTACTCAAGAGTATATGGTGCCTACAAAATATAATAAGCACATGCATCTATCAAAGAAATATTGTGCCTACACTCCATGAGAATATAGCACCCACGCTCCATTGGGAGATGCCTACATCCCAACCATTGATCAAAGATAGCACGATTTCCAAGAATATGATAAAAATAATTGTGAAATATAGAGGAGCATCATTCTCAACCATTGATGATCTATTTTGAAGAACAACCCATCTTTTAAATGGTAAAAATCATAGTTGCACATATTGTCATTGTAATTGATCAATGATTTGTATTTTTATTTGGAATTTATGGTAATATATGGTTGTATCAGAATTATCTGCATTCTGTATAAAAACACAAAGCAATTCCAAAGAAAGAGATCCACAATTTTTTAGAATAATTATTTTGCATTGTAACTTCATTTTATCAATAGAGAATTGAGTGTTTTTGTTTCGTGTTAACTAAGAGAATAGTTTCCGGTAACTAGTCGAGTAGACGACCTATAGAGCTCGGGCCCACTTTAGGCAGTAATCATCCCCTATTTCATTTTTGTTATTTTTAATTTCAATGTGTGAATGTTTTATATTTAATTTCATGAGTATTTTTAATTTCCTTGTGTGCAATTTATTTATTTCATGTGTAATTTATTTCTCGCATTTTTTTTTAGTTTTTGCTTCAGTTATTTTTTATCTGCAAGTGTGTTAGCTAATATTTCATTTCTCGCACATTTACTTTCCTATACTATTATTTGCTTTGGTTAAGTTATTTAGTTTTTCTTGGGTTTGGGTGAACTAAAACCACATGAACAAATATTCCTCCACCAAATTGTTAGGCATAGAGGGACTCATCCCCCACACTATAGGCATATATTTTACACAGTACCTCGCAAGTTTGCAAACTCCCATATTAACATGAGTAGACATGACTCGACCTTTATTTTAAACATCACTTTTGTCTATCATTTTGGTGTCGTTGCTAGGAAGCTACCAAAACTGTAGTTTTAGGATCCATAGGTTAGTCAATTTGAAAGTGCATAGACTACCTTACCTATAGATCCCCTACCTAAAATGCATGAGTCCACCAAGACCAAGAGGACCTGATGAATGATTCATTAGAAAAATAGAGGTCACCCTACAACCTCAAGATCAAAATATTCCAAAAATACCTTTAGAAGAGTCTAAATAATTCCCTAAAGAGGAACAAACCCTTCCACCTAAGTCACCTTGGCACAATAATCAGCTACACAAAATAGCCAATGGATCAAACCATAATTGTAGCCAATTTGAATATTTATTGAATACTCGTAGGTGGAAAGCACTTGAAAAGAGGACTATCTCAAAATTTGATTTAGGAATATTGTTGGAGGATAAGAAAAACAAGTGTGATTCTTTGTTAGCTGCTCTAAAAGCAACCTATTTAGAACCTGCATCACCTGTAACTAAAAAACTGGTTGGAAATGATGAAGCTTCCACCAGTTTTGAATTTCCAATTGAAGAATCCACAAGAGAAGCCAAAATGAAAAATATTTCTCCTGCACACCTCCCTACTTTTAGAGGACTACCAACAGAGGATCCTAATATGTTTCTTTTTAAATTTGATGTTCTTTGCAGATTAGTTGATTACAAAACAAATGCCCAAAAATTAGAACTTTTTCCCCCCATATTAGATGATGCATCATTATGTTGGTTTATTGGTTTAGGGAATATACAAATAAGTACTTGGGAAAATATGAAAAAAATCTTCCTAGATCAATACAAAGAATTTGGAAGGGCAAGGGATGCATGAGAAGAAGTCTTAGATATGTCATAGAGGGAAGAAGAATCACTAGAGGATTACTGGGGTAGGTTCAATTTTAATCTCCAATGCTCACCCCATACAAAACTAGGAGAAATATCATTAAGAAGCATATTCTTAAGGGGTCTTACAAATGAATCATTGAAAGCCTTAAACTTACTAGTAGGAGGTGATGTTTACCAAGCTCAAATGTCAGATATCCAACAATTATGTCAAAACTATTCTAGGATAAAGGGTAAACCAGTCACACGAGGAACAAAAATGACAACCTTAATAACTAAGGTAGAAATAGGCACCTTTCTAGAGGATATGAAGAGTGATATCTTATCATCTCTTGCCTTACAGTTAGACACATTCCAATTACAAAAGAAAAAGCAAGAGATAAAATTAGCACTAGCTTTTTTTTGCCCAAGGTGTAGGAGGAAACACGCAAAAAATGAGTGTCCAAAAACCAAGGTACGAGTATGTGAAATTTGTCAAATAGACCATAAAATAAAGTTATACCTAATATTAGCAACAATAAAAGAAGAACCAAAAGTAGTTGAAACATATTTCATGGGAAATAGAAGGAATTGGCAACAACCCCCTATGGGAGGCGGAATGCCAGGGGTAGCACCACCATATGGTGGGTCTAATTTCATGAACCAAGGGCAGGACCAAACACTTAATATAGGTTGGTGCGATCAACCATCTTGGATGAAAACTACCCTTGATCCTTCTCTCTATACACCATACCCATGGATGTCATACCTACAACCTGAGATGTAGTGGAGAAATGCTAACGCATGGACTCCACTTCCACAAACAGTAACACAACCACCATCACACCCCAGCTTGCTAACACCACCTACTTCCAGGCCACACCAATTATCGGCACAACCAATCCCAAATCCCAACAACAACAAACCAAATCAAACAACTTATCAGGTAGACATGGGGATGTACCCAATGTACCATATTAGTGTAGAAAATGTAGATTGTAGCCCAATTCAACTTAGATCAGGTAGAGAAATAGGAGTAGACCAAACACCTCCAATAGTGGAGGATGTAGAGATAGGAGTAGATCAGACATCTCTGATAGTGGAGAAAGTAGAGGTAGAAGAAAACCATATTGTTGAACAAATAAACAAGGAAGGGATCCCACCTTTTCCCAAAATACTATAAGAAACCAGGAAGAGAGTACAACCAAAATTTGACATAATGGAGGAATTGAAAAACCTTACTATCACAATTCCCCTATACTAGGCCATTAGAGATGTGTTTATTTATATGAAAGCCATTAGAGAACTATATCTCAAAATATGAGGACAAAGGCAACAACCAAAAGCAGTACAAGTGGTAGGACAATTAGCTGACTTGATGTTGGGAAACACCTACCACCCAAAATATTTTGATCCAGGAAGCCCGATCTTAACAGTTAAAATTGTAGGCTTAATGCTACCCAATACTTTGGTGGATCTAGGTGCAGCCATAAATGTCATGCCTAAAGAAACCATGCATAGGCTACAGTTAATAAATATGAGACCAAAAAAAATAGTGTTACAATTGGTAGATAGATCCACAGTACTCCCATAGGGAATTCTAGAAGATATGATTGTAACTGTAGACACATAGGAATACCCAACAGACTTCCTAGTCCTAAAATCAAAGTTAGGATTGGGTGGTTACCCACTCATACTAGGTAGTCCTTGGATTGCAATAATTTATGCATACATCATCTGTAGGATTGGAAAAACGATGTTATTTGATGGAAGGAGTGTGAAAAATCTAGTCATTTACCCACTTGCATATTCTATCGATGAACTAGGAGAGCCTAATTCGAAATTCATAGATGATGATACCCTTACTATGTTACAACAAGTGATGTCTCTTGAGGAAGTGGAGGACGAAACATATAAGGACTTAATCATTAACGACATTTCTAGGAGAGTCTTCGCATCCTCCCATCAAATTCCCTACTTGTTGCTATAAGGGAACATCACATTAAGCAAATTGAGATAGAACCTGGTAAAACACTGAACATTAACAATGCATTGACGACTACCCAAGAGAAAAAATTGAAATAATAATTAAACGAACATAAAGTTGTTTTTGCATGGGATCAAGGAAAGAAAAGCTCATGCAAAGGTGGTTAGGGCCTTATGAGGTGGTTGAAGTGATTAATAATGGAGCCATCCATATTAAAACCATTAACGATAATGAAGTAATTTTTATGGTAAATGGATACCTCTTGTGACCTTACCAACAACCTCAAATTTATGAAACCAGCTCAAATGCAGGCATGGGGGAGACTCCATATCTAGAAACAATTTTAACAGCAAGACGAATGCGAATGCATTCACTAAAATTTTTATATATATATATATATATATATATATATATATATATATATATATATATATATATATATATATATATATATATATATATATATTGATATAAATTTTTATGCATGTTTTTTGTTAACAATTCTAAATATATTTTCCCTTGTTTTCACTTTTGTTTTGCAAGGTGATGTGAAACCCATTGCATATATATATGCATGTTTTCTGTTAACAATTCTTGATAGATTTTCCTTTGTTTTCACTTTTGTTTTGCAAGGTGATGTGGAATCCGTTGTATATATATATATATATATATATATATATGCATGTTTTCTGTTAACAATTCTTGATATATTTTCCTTTCTTTTCACTTTTGTTTTGCAAGGTGATGTGGAACCCGTTGCAAACTATAGGCATCCATGCCTATCAGGCAAGAGCCACTCCATCATTTTTAGTGTAAGTTTTTCTTTTTGTTGTATTTTACAAGACAATGTGGAACCTATTGTAGATTGTAGGCATTTGTGCCTATCAGGTAAGAGTCGCTCCATATTTTTCAAAAAATAGAAAAAATAATAAGAATAGGTGGTGCCTACTTCCTACAAGAAAGATGGCACTTACATCCAGATGAAGTATAGGTAATGTCCACACTCAGGCGAGCGCAAAAGGTGCCTACTTCCCTTAAGGAAGGTAACACTTACTCTCAGGTGGTGCCTGTACTTGGGCAGCACCTACATACAGGCTAGCCCAAAAGATGCCTACTTTCCACCAGGAATGCGGTATCTACATTCAAAAGAATAGGGATATTCCTACTTCCCACCGTGCCTACACCCATGCAAGCATGAAGACATCTACTTTTTGATGAGTGGAGGATGCCTACTCTTCAGTTTTTTATGATGGAATGTGCCTACTCCCCAATTTTTGATGATGAATTACACCCATTCCCAAAACAATATGCCTACTCCTAAGGTTTTAAATTTCAAACAAGAAACGTCGAGATCCAAATTGATGCAGTGCCCAATAAAAACAACCACCAATAAAAATTCACCATGCGAAGATTACCGCAAGCCTCTAATTATTTGGTATAGTGTAATCAGTGTTACCCTAATTATTTTGCATTAACTTGTGTGATACATATCACGTTGTACGAACTGCACCCAAGTATGTATCAATTTTTTGTTAAGTATAAGCATAATTATCCAAAAATTCATTTCTATGTTAAGTGTTGATATGTGCCCCACATTTTTTCATCTAATCCTACAAACCCCACGTCAGTATTTAGCCACATAGCACCAATAAGGCATGGGGGATTTGTAACAAAACCTAACTACATCCAAACGCATGAACCAAAATTAAATAAATTTAATTACGAGGATGTGGTAGTTATCCTTAATAATGGGGGTATAGTTGCATGCTTCGACACACTACTAGCAAGGGTATAGCTGCTATTGAGAACTGGTGATATAGAGATCAAAGTGTGGCAACCATGAGAGGACCATCAAAGAACCATACTTATAAGAAGAATGAGTCCAATGACTTAACATCCATAACAAGGGTAGTCCAAGAGAAATTCAAAATTACGAGATGGTTGAGTTACTACAGTCTGGTCAATCAGGACCAAGACCTGGGTGTGGCTCATGAATTTGTAGCATCCATGAAGGATGCAACTATGTGCTTGAAGGTCCTAGTCATACCTGTGATAGAAGAATATATTATGATAGTAACCGGCCTACCATACACAAGAGAATGGACATACAAGTATGATAATATTGATTTGTGTGCCCATAAATTCTTTAGATAGTCAACGATGCATTTGATGTACTCAAGGTTGCCAAAGTAGTATTTGTCAAACATTTGGAAGCATGTGTTCCAGGAATTGGCTTGATTTTTCACTTGCACTAGACAATATTTTTTCGTCAATGTAAATCACCTTCGCTTATTGAGCCATCTATTGCATGGCAACCAGATCAACATCCCATTTTACCTCATGAGTGCCCATTGGCTCAATTAGCCCTAATTCTATATGCAGAGGAGCAGCAAGTTATGTCATCATTGGCCACAATAAAATAACAAATTGAAATTGAATCATCAAAGGATCAAGGGAAGAGTGAGGATATCCCCGATAAAGAGGTAGAGGTGTCTACTTCTCGACAAAGTAGCACTAATAATGGGGAGGAAAAATAGCCTCTAGAAAGCCCTACACGATTGACATCAACACCTGCACCTAGGTCAAAGGTGGGCATAGATGTACTGGTTGACTACGACTCAAAAAATGAGGAAGACTGCCATGACCTTATAGACAAACAGGTTGCTCAAACACTACAGGATTTGTCCTCTTTCAGAGTACCAAGGAGTAGGTCACCCAACAAAGATCTCAATGGCCACTTGTAGGGGTACGATAAATATCTTATTAGGAAAATAGGTAGAATATAATGCATATAGAGTTTGAGGTGTATCAACAAGCCATCACCATTAAACACCAGTAGCTAGAGGACACAATGCAATAATTAAAATAGTTGCTTGTCAAGAAAAAATATAGGATGGATGTTGTTGTTCAAACAGATTGGGCCATGGACCCAGAACTACCCTCCAAGGAATCATAGAAGAATGTCACCTCTACTAGGGCATACCATTCTGATGTCAGATGGTAACCATCATACATTGAGTTGTCTAAGGTAGGGGATGCAATGGCTGAGCAATAGATGACCTCCATAGTAGAGACATAAATCAAACAAGGGAGCCCTGTGGCTCAATAGGAGCTAATGTTAATTGATATATCGCATGATCAAAGCACCCTGCATGAAGGAAGAGAACCCTCTGTATTTAATCCATCTGTAGTGCATATTGTAGATGATCAATTTGCAGAGCACTTTGAAGCACATTCTTCACTGGATCAACCAAAAGTAGAGCATCTTGTGTAGACTTCCCCTATAACATAACCTTTTGCACAGATATTAGAGGATGACTTATAGTTGCCACCCTAAGAGGAGCCTTCTATACTTGCCATCAAAGCACTTGCAACATCAATGCAGGATGAGCAGAAGAAAGGGAAAAAGAGGCAGGGAGCCACCCCAAAATAGCATCAAAATATGAAGAGAAAAGCATACCATGACACCTATTCTTATGGGTAATGGGATGCATCAATGCAAGCATTTGCATCCTACCAAAAATGAGTGGTCGAGCTCAAGGAGAGTCTGAAACATGATAAAATAGCCAAATGGGTTGAAATGCGCATAAAGAGAGAATTTAGCATATGTGTCAACCCAAAAATCCTTGAGCAAGTGGAAGCTTCTCTTACATCGATTGATGGATGCTCCAATATCTTATTCCTAATAGCACCATTGATGATTGAGCATTTTTATTGAATGGGACTGTTCAATAGAGAGCCTATATGGCCACAAAAAAAATGTAGAATGACCTCTATCCCTAGATCCTGATGCATCTAAAGAAGATATCGAATAAGAGAGAGCACCCATGGAGGACCTCAAGTCACTAGTTTTATCAGAGGCACAAATTATGAATATGCCACATATAGTACATTGTGATATGTCGACTATCAAAGACGTAGTGCCCTTGGACGAGGATTATTTCCTATGGAAATAAGCAAAGCCAAAGTTTCAACGAGTGGCCACCCTTGCTTGGCTCCTCTTGCCAGAATCACCTAGGCGATTGACCAAAGGTGGGCGACAAGCGGGAAATAGAGCAAGAGGTAATGCTCAGGCCCAAAGGTAGCACAATAAAAAAAGAGTAGTACTCTCCACCTATGACATAAGGACATGTCAACGATTAGGCATGGGGGTATGATGAGCACTGGAAATGCTCATCTTATTTGTATTTGGGAGGGCATTGCACTGGCATAATTAACACTTGAAATGCATTTTTTGTATGATTATTGTGTATAGTTAATGATAAATGTGGTACTTATATATTAATGGAATTTTTAGTTGAATGTGTGTGTAGGTATAGGTTTTTGCTAATACTTTTACATTTTTACATCGAGGTCCCATACATACTTGGCATTATGCGAAAAGAATAATATTTTCTACGGGTAAATATGTTTTAAAGGGGTTGGCGTGATGAGTGTAGGAGGCACCTACACCCTACCAAGGGTAGGGCACTTATTTCCCACAAGGTCGAGGCGCCTACGTCCCACATGCAGGGAGGTGCCTACTTCCCAAATATAGAAAGGTACCTACACTCTACTCAAAAGTATAGCACCTACAAAATATAATAAGGAAATATTAAGGATCCATAGTGAGTAAGAATATTTTAAACCTCAGTTTCTATCTGCAATACAACTAAAGAAAACCATAAGGAAGGGAGGGATGGTTCATGTGGTGAAACTCAATGAATTCGGGGAGGATCAAAAGGAATAAGTATGTGGAAAATATCCAATCCTACAAGAATTTAAGGATGTATTTCTTAAAGACCTATCCAAACTTCCTACTATGCATGAGTTTGATTTTACTATCGAGTTGACACTAGGAGCAGAACCTATCCACAAAGCTCCTTACAAGATGAATCCTATAGAAATGCAAGATTTGAAGGTACAACTACAAGGGTTGTTAGAAAAGGGATTGATAAAGCCTAGTGTGTCACCATGGGGTGCATTGGTGCTCTTCGTTAAAAATAAAGATGGTTTATTGCAGTTATGTATTGACTATGGAATGCTAAACAAAGCAATCATCAAGAATAGGTATCCTCTACCTAGGATTGAAGAATTATTCGACCAGTTGAAGGATTCCATGATATTTACAAATATTTATCTAAGATCAGGGTATCATCAATTAAGGATACATGAGGACACTCATAAGATGACATTTAAAACTAGATACGAGAATTATGAATTTATAGTCTTACCCTTTGGGTTGACTAATACCCCAACCACTTTCATGAACTTAATGAACAACGTATTCAGAAGAAACCTGGATTAGTTCATCCTCGTATTTTTAGATGATATTCTAATATATTCTTGGGATAGGAAAGAACACGATAGACACCTCAGAATCATGTTGGAATTGTTAAAAAGAAATCAACTCTATGGGTATCTATCAAAAAGTGTTTTCTATGTCTCAAAAGTGCGATATCTAGGACATATAATATTTGTTGAAGAAATTGCAATGGATCTAGAGAAGAATGAGGCCATTCTGAATTGGTTGTTGTCTACCAATGTGACTGAAGTGCGAAGCCTCATGGGTATGACATGCTATTATAGATTATATGTGAAGGATTACTCCAAAATAGTTGCTACAGTAACCAATCTCTAAAATAAGGGAAAGGAATTTAAGTGGATGGATAAGTGCAAAGTTGTTTTTGCATTGCTTAAGAAAAAACTCACCATGGTACCAATATTGAAGATTCTAGACCCTCAAGGAAACTTCTTAGTATGCACTTATGCTTCACTAGAAGGGTTAGGAGGAGTGTTTTTGCAAGATGAATCAGGCGTAGCATATGCATCAAGAAAAATTAAGAAACATGAAGTTAATTATGCTACGCATGATCTAGATTTACCAACAGTGGTGCATGCTCTTAAGATCTAGCATTATTACTTGGTTGGAAGACCCTTTGAGTTGAGGATCGACCATCAGAGCTTGAAATACATATTCACTCAACATATGCTCAATGTAATGCAATGAAGATGGGGCAAGTTCTTAGCTAAGTATGACTTTGATATTGAATATATCAAAGGAAAGGAAAATAATGTGGCTAATGACTTAGGCAAAAGAAATCACATAGCGGCTTTGACTCGGAGCCATATATATTTAGTAGACCAAGTTAGGGAGATGCAATCTTAGGATGAGTATTGCAAGGAAATTCGGGTCAATATGGGAAGAAATACTAAAGAAAATAAGGATTTTGGAATAAAGTATGGTCTTTTATGCTTTAAGGATAGGGTCATCATACCAAAAGCAAATGATTTAAGGAGACTGGTCATGCAAGAAGTGCATAGATCTCCTTACTTTGCTCATCTTGGAGGGGTCAAGATGAGGGATAATATGAAAAAGTATCATTTGGATAGGAATGAAGAAGGATATCATCGATTTTGTTGCTCGGTGCCTAGAATGTTAGAAGGTAAAGGTTGAACGTAGACATCCTATAGGGTAGTTGTATCCACATAATATACCTATGCAGAAATGGCAAGTTATATCTATGGATTTCATAGTAGGTTTATCCAAGACTAGGTATCAACATGACATAATCCTTGTAATAGTCAACAAATTGACTAACGTTACACATTTTATACCAAAAAACATCAAATATGTTCTCAATTTGTGGCTAACATATTTACCAAAGAGATATTCAGTTTACACATATTTCTTGAAATGATTATTTTAGATAGGGTTTCCATATTCGCTTTTGAATTTTGGAAAACCCTACGTCGTGCAGTGGACACAAAACTGAATATAAGCTCTGCATATGACATTGATACCAATGGTCAAACTGATAGGGTAAACCAGGTCCTAGAAGATATGCTTTGCATGTACTGTATGGACCAGAAGTCTATATGGGAAGACTATCTATATTTTGTAGAATTCACTTATAACAACGGTCATCATTCTTCTTTGGGTATGACCCCATTTGATGCCTTGTATGGTAGGAGGTGTAGAATGTTTGTCATGGGATAATTTAGAATATCGGGTCATGATCAGACCAGACATGGTCAAGGAAATGGAAGGTCAGCTTAAGATGATCAAGCAAAGGCTTAAGGAAGTTGTTGATCATAAAAAAAATACATTTATCTAAAAATATTGCCAAGGAAATACTTTTTGGGAGATAGAGTGTTCTCAAGGGTTAGGCTGATGAAAAGTGCCATCAAATCCACAAATTTGGATTCTCGATTTGTTATACCTTTTGGGATCACTAGATATATTAGTCTAGTTGCATACACACTAGCCTTATCACCCAACCTATCAAAGATCCATGATATCTTCCACACATCCCTACTTAGGAAGTATATTGTTGACCCTGATCATGTGTGGGATGTTTTTGATTTGTAGATGGCAAACCCTGAGGCAATTAAAGTGATGCCAGTGAAGATTCTAGAGTTTCATTCTAAATCAATGAGGAAATAGGATCTAGAACAATGTAAGGTCCAATGGGACCGTTATTTCGAAAGAAGTGTCACTTGGGAAAAAGTGGATGATATGAAGAAATGTTTTTTCTTTTTATTTGAAAATATATTGTTATAACATTTTATGACAAGGAAACACGGGACTGTGTTTATTCCAAGGGGGTAGTATGTCATGACCCACCTTGGTAGGACTTTTTGCATTTATAGATTATTATTGATGAGTAATAACTTGATGCCTAGTTTTGATGCTTTTGGACAGTTATGCAATGTTTATATTGATTTATCTTTAAGGAATATGGTAATATTGATGTTTGGGTTTGGATACAAGACCAAGTACATATGTGGGTGGAAGAGGTAGAATCGACCATCGATAAAAAGATAATTGAAAAGGAAGATGATGATTAAGGCAGCTCAGGGTAAGATGAACGACTACCCTCATATAGGCATGCATTCTTGCTTTAGGGTGATTGTCGACAATCCAACCATCCTTAGCCAAAATTTGGTAACCTAGAAGTTACCGTAAGCCTTCGGCTAGGATAGGCGATTGGATAGCGATGACTTCACCCACCTTGTTTGATGCATTTGATTGACTCGCTTTTGTTTACATATGCATCATTGTGTAAGTGGATTTGGTAAAGAATCCCCTTTGAAATGGATTAATAGATATAGAGGTTCTATTAATCCATTGCCCACTTAAATACCATACTAATGCTTAATATTAGTATAGGTATTTTATTGGAATTAATCAAATGAGAAAATAAATTATAGCTTCTATGGTTTGAATTAAATTGAATTCAATATTATAAATATTAATTTTTTAAAATTCTATTTAATTCTCTCTTTTACCTTTTTGAATAGATAAAGAAATGATTAACATTATCTTTTATAAATTTGAAAAATGAATGAATAAAGATAAATGAAATAAAGAAAAAAATGGAATTTTTCATTTAAGGCAAGATAGTTGGAGGAAAGGGAAGAATCATTTTAAATTCAATTATCTCCTTTTTTGGTCGCCTTGTGTAAGCATGGCATTACTCTTGGTAGATTTCATTTATGTCGAATTTGGACTTTGGATATTTTTGGGTAGATGAGCTCTCCTCGTTAAAAGGGCCAAGAGTTTTGCAAAGAAGGAATTCTTTTAGGGGAAAGGACTGGAAAAACTATGAAAGAAGACAGCTTAGTAATGAATCAACCTCGAAAGAAGAACTCTTCACAAGAAACTAGGTTGGAGGGCTGCTCATGTTTGTTTAAATTCTTAAAATATATATGTTGCATATGTATTCCTTTGGAGCTATCTCATAGAGGATATTTGTTGTATTTCAGCCAAGTTGACATGTTTGCTTGATAATAGAAGAATTTTAGCACCCATCCTTGTTTAATTGTATTTAAACTTTGTAGATACGTCGACCTACACTTATTCGATCTACATCTTCAGGTTCTTTAAGCCTATGCTTAACCTTGTTCTACTTATGATGGCCTAAGAGTCGTCATCCCTCTATTTTATATATTGGTTGTAAGCTCTATCTACCATAGGCTTAGATGGGAGATTAAATTTCCCCCCTAGCTAGAGATTCGACCCTGCAAGTTTTTTGTTGTCAACACTTGTAACTCATTTCCCTACCCTGCTACTCATCATGACATGGGTGTCTTTTGTGTTGCTGAGAGTGTTCTTAGGCTAGAGTCATTTTTCTTTTAGAAAGAAGGCATTTTATGAGTCCTACCTAGGCTAGTTTGATTTTCCAAAGACCATCGAGGGGATGAAATTGGGACCGCATCATTCGATGAGTTCTCCTTTGTTTAGTTTGCATATATCGACTATGTTGGGTGGTGAGAACAGGGTATGTTGGTGGGCCATCGCTTAGAATAACCCCGCTAAGGTTTAACCGTTGGACATTTTGAGTAGATGAGTTGTCATTGATGTCAAGAGTGAGTGGTCATTGATGTCAAGCTTTCAGCACCAGTCAGTGGCAGTTTCAGTGGGCAGCATCAGTTTTAGGTTCTCCAATAAGTGCAAAAGGATAGTCCACCTTCAGTTGATCAAGACCCGGTTCCAGGAAGTCAGATGAGGTCCAAAGGGCAAAGAAGAGGCCCAAGAAAATAATATTATAATAGTTTATTATAATATTAAAAAGGAGATTTAAATTAATTATAAATTAATTAATATAATTTTATTATAAATTAATTTATTAATTAATTTAATTAACTCTCATGTTACTTAAGTTAATTATAAGTTAATTTTAATTTAATTATAAATTAATTTTTATTAATTTAAATAAACCCTAAAAAGGGTTATAAAGCAAAGTTATAAATCGAATTTTAAATTCGATGGGAAGCGTCGACGTATTACAACATCAAGGCACTATGTATATATATGAAGGCAAAACCTTTGCCTTAGTTCCCTAAGCAATTATTAATTCGAATGCCCCTAAGTTTGAAAACGAGCGCAGAGAGAAAGCAACGATTTTTGTTTGAAAAGTCTTCGATAGAAGTAAAGGAACAAAGAGGAGCAAGGCTCCTTCCACTTTGCACATGCACCGCATAGCATAGCTGGTGACGGTGGAAGGTGTTAAGACGTTTGCTGGTAGGAAGGACGCAGGTTCGAATCCCGTGGGGTTCGTGTTTTGCAAGGAAGAAGGTTTGCGTTTTGCGAACGGTGCCTAGCACGAGGAAGAAAGGGAGGCTAGCGCCTTCCCCTTCTCATGGGAGCGCCTAGCCCACGTGGTGGGCTAGCGCCTTGGTAAGGCGCTCGACGGAGAGGTTTCGGGGTCGAAACCCACCGAGGCCTTTTAGCGGATGAGACAAAGGTATGCGTTGATGATTGTTGGGTTTGTCGCTTAATTTGGGATGTGCTAAGGTTGAAGGAAAATAAAAATATTTTTATGTGCCTAAGGTTGAAAAATAATTTTTGAGGGTTTGTGAGATTTAATTTTTGCCTAAATTAAAATTGGTTATTAAGTGTTTTGAGGGAGATAAAAGGGTAGGCAATTATTATTTCTGAAGGGTTATTTTTGAAAGTTTGATTTATTAAATTGGAGATTATAAGGAGCATTTTGAGTGATTATTTTTATGAGTGATTTGATGATTGCTAATTTCAAGGAGTAATAAGGTGTATTTTGGATTGATTATTTTTGTGTTTGAAAAATATTTTGAAAGAGAGTTAGTGTGATATTTTATCATCTAACTATTGAGATTGGCAAAAGGAGAAAATTGTGATTGAGACAGGTTTTTCTAAGGGCACTTCTACATCAAACAAAAGGTATGGGCACATCTTCCTAGTGAGTGATTGTTGAATGTTGTGAATGCAAAGTTGGAGTGAAAAGGATTGTTTGGTAAACATTGTTGAGTGTGGTTTGAATTAATGCTTCAAGGTTTTCTGGAATAAAGAGTTGTTGATAAAACCTTGTTTTATAAGCATTGTTGTTGAAGTGATTAGTTGAGTGAAGAACTTGAACTAGGGTTTGCAAAGATCATGAGTATCATTGTTATGTGAGATTGTTTGATAAGCATTGTTGGAAACATTTGAGTGAGTGTTCATATGCTTGGACTAGGGTTTGTGAGCAAGGATTATTTCATTGAGTGATTGGTTGAGTAGAGTTGGTTGAGCCTAGTCAAGTGGATGTGTTAAAGTGATAGTTCAAGTTCTATGAAACAAATTATTCTATATTCTGAATTGATTTGAGAAAGAGGTTGAGTGTTGATGAATTTGAAACATATTTAGTTCTCTTATGTTTGAAGCATATTGAGTCTCTAACACATTCTCTATATGTTTCTAAAAGAGTGATTGATTAAGTAGTAGAATATTGTGATGAGTTATGTAAAATATTGAGTCTTCTAACAATTCTCTTTATGTTTCTATGAGATTGGACAAGTTCTAGTGAGGACTTATTGAGAAGAGTATTAGAGTAAGTCTAGTTAAGACTTAACTAAATGAGAAAATTTGGACAAGTTCTAGTGAGGACTTGTTGAGCAGATTTGGACAAGTTCTAGAGAGGACTTGTGGATAGATTAGTGTGAGATTTTATGGAAGCTTACAAGGCATATTTGAGATAATTATTTGAGAAGACTTGAGAGCAGAGTTGATTGATTGATTTGTTCAAACCTTGAGTTAAGGTTTGGGGTAGATCTAGTAGAGTTGATTTGAGATTGAGTCAAGATTTGTGTTAAGGCTTGAGGACAAATATTGAGGATAGATTTGTGCTAGATCGAAGGACTATGTTTAGTATAGATTTGAGGATAGAGTTTGGTGCAGATTTGAGGATAGGTTTATGTCAGACCAGAGATAGAGATTGAGCAGATTTGTGCTAGATCGAAGGACTATGTTTAGTATAGATTTGAGATAGAGCTTTGAAGGTGATAGAGTATAGAGGATGATAGTCTCCAGTGGATAGAGATCCATTAGCTAGGGTAGTGAGGATAGGAGTCTTCAGTGGATAGAGATCCATTAGCTAGAGTAGTGGGGGCAACAGTTCTTCTAGAAGATCACCAATCAAAGCTAAGGAGAAAGGAGTTCTCCTATGGATAGAGATCCATGAACTTGATTAGGGGATTGGTGTCTCCTTTGGATAGAGATCCATAAATATTGTAATAGGGAAAGGATTCCCAAGATATTGATTGAGAAAATTTTAGTGAAATATTTTCTTCGTGGAGTAGCCCACATTGGGTGAACCATGTTAAATTGGTGTCTCTATTGTGTGTGGTGATTTGTGCATTGCTTTGATTACTATTATTGATATTGCTATCTATACATTGCATAATATTGATTGGGAAAGAAAAGTAAAAAGTGGTCTTATACTGTTCACCCCCTCTCTAGTATAAGCTTGTGTTCTTCAATTGGTATCAGAGTGGGTTCCTTCGAAAGAGTTTAACAACTTGAAGGAAAAGCTTTCAAGAACACAATGGATTCTAAGAATGTGTCCTCAGATAATTCAACACCAATATTTGATGGAAGTGATTATATATTTTGGAGTATGAGAATGAAGATTCACCTGATGGCACTTGGCAATGAAATTTGGGAAGTAGTTGAAAATGGATACATACCACCAGTTGATCCACCTACAGATAAGGAAGGTAAGCTTCTACAACATTACAATTCAAAAGCAATGAATGCAATTTTGAGAGGTTTGCATAGAACATAATCAATAAAATTTATGCATTGTAAAGATGCAAAAGGAATTTGGGATAAGTTGCAAAGCATATATGAAGGAGATAAAAGTGTCAAAAAGGCAAAGATACGAAATCTCAAAGGACAATTTGAAGAATTAAGAATGAAGGATGAGGAAAATATTAGTACTTATCTACTTCGGGTAGATGAGGTTGTTAATGCCATGCAAGGACTTGGACTTAATGTTGAAGAATCAGATGTTTGTGATAAGGTCTTAAGATCTCTCCCAAAAAGATTTAGTGAAAATATTTCAGCTATAGAAGAATCAAAAGATGGTGATTCTTTGACAAGAGATATGTTACTTGGTATTCTTACAGCTTTTGAGTTAAGAACAAAAGAGGAACCTAATATCTGAAAGGAAGCAACATTCAAAGCTACTAAGAAGACAAAGGGTAAAAAGTCAGATTCAAGCAATGAGTCATCCAGTGATGAAGAAGCTAATTATGGCAGAAGGAATAAGGATTCAAGAAGATTTAAAGATGCAAAATCTGTTAGATGTTTCAATTGTGGAAAGTATGGTCACTATGCAACTGATTGTCAAGAAGCTAAAAATAACAATGATGAAGAAAAATAGGATCACAAGAACAGGGAATCAAAAAGATACAAGTACCAAAAGAAAGGCAAGGATGGACAAGGCAAACAAGGAAAGAAGTTCTTTCAAAGACAAAAGAGGAGCTACTATGCAGACAAGGCAAGTAAGTACTCAAGTGATAGTGATAATAGTTTTTCAGATAATGATAAAGATGAAGTCCTATTTTTGATTGAAGAAAAAGAAGTTAAGAAAAGGTCACCAATAATTCTCAAGTGTTTTAGATGTGGTAATTTTGGACATCTTGAAGATAGTTGTACAAGGAATGGTTTTAGTTTCAGTGATGATGAATATGAAGATACACTTGAAGGACCAGAAGAGAATATTCTAATGGCACTAGAAGAAGAAGAAGGTGATCCTATAGAAGACAAGTCAAAAGAAAATGAAGATGTTGACAAAGGCAAACAAATAGAGGAAGAATCAGAAAAAGGAGGAGTTGATCTTGAGGGAGAGCTTATTTATGCTCTTAAAACTTTAAAGAAGGTAAGAAAGCAAAACTCCCAACTTGAATTTCAGTTTCAAGAATGTGATGAAGAGAGAGGAAAGCTTATAGAGGATCTAAACAAGTCAATGGCTAAGACAAAGAAGTTCAAGGATAAGCTAGAAGCAAAGGTCTTAGAATGTGAAAAGTTAGAACAAGAAGTAGCTCTACTAAGGGAAGATTTAGAAAAGTCCAAGGATAAGCTACACAAGTTTGGAAAGAGTTCAAATATTGTAGATAAGATGATCAAGGTACAAAGAAGGTCAACAAACAAAATAGGTCTTGGTTTTGAACAAGCTCAAAAGAAACAAGAAGAAGAGTCAACCTCAAGTTCTGAAGAAGAAGAAACTTCAGAAGAAGATAGTGTAAGAGAAAGTGAGACTTCTGAGGATGAGTTGGACAACAGAAAGTTCAACAAGGAAAGAAACAATGCACAAAGAAGAAACAGATGGAACAAGAACCAACATAGAGAAAAAGAGACTAAGAGACCAATGAGGTCAAGGCAAGGAAATTTCAATGGATGATGTTTCTCATGTCACAGATTTGGGCACATGGCTTCACAGTGCAGGACACATGAAAGATAAGAATATGGGAACTTCAGAAACAGACAACTTTTCCATGGGTATTGCTACTCATGTAATCAGTTTGGTCACAAGGCAATGAATTGTAGGGTACATGACAGGAACAGATATGGCTTCACCAGGAGAAATCCCAAGATATTTGCACCTCCAAGGAATAATAACATTAAGTGTTATAAGTGCAATAATGATGGACATACAACAAAGTGGTGTAGAGCAGACATTCCAGAATCAAGCATGAACATGAATAGGAATAGGAACATGAACAAGAATATGGACATGAACATGAACAAGAACAAGAATATGGACATGAATAGGAACAGGAATATGAACAAGAATAGGAACATGGACATGAACAAGAATAGACAGGGACACTCAAAGGAATCAGAAGGATCAGATGAGAAGGAAAGAGGACAAAGGTAAAGACCAATGCTTGTTAGGAGTAGAAATACTCCCACCCTAGAATTAACCACCTCAAGAGGAGGTGGGGGAGGGGCTAAGCTAAGAGACTCATTCTTAGCCCCGAGCCCCAAAGGTGACCCTTTGCCATTGATGTCAAAGGGGGAGATATTTGAGTAAGGGGGGAGATTTGGTTTAAGGAGAGAGCATTGAGTCAGGGGAGCAATGTCCAAGGGGAGCAGAACAAGAAAAAGGTCAAGTTTTGGTAAAAAGAATTTGGGTTGCCATCAATGACAAAGGGGGAGATTGTTGGACATTTTGAGTAGATGAGTTGTCATTGATGTCAAGAGTGAGTGGTCATTGATGTCAAGCTTTCAACATCAATCAATGGTAGTTTTAGTGGGCAACATCAAGTTCAGGTTCTCCGATAAATGCAAAAGGATAAGTCCACCTTCAATTGATCAAGACCCGATTCCAGGAAGTCAGATGAGGTCCAAAGGGCAAAGAAGAGGCCCAGGAAAATAATATTATAATAGTTTATTATAATATTAAAAAGGAAATTTAAATTAATTAATATAATTTTATTATAAATTAATTTATTAATTAATTTAATTAACTTTCATGTTACTTAAGTTAATTATAAGTTAATTTTAATTTAATTATAAATTAATTTTTATTAATTTAATAAACCCTAAAAAGGGTTATAAAGCAAAGTTATAAATCGAATTTAAAATTTGATTTGAAGCACCGACGTATTACAACATCAAGGCACTATGTATATATATGAAGGCAAAACCTTTGCCTTAGTCCCCAATGCGATTATTATTTTGAATGCCCCTAAGTTTGAAAATGAGCACAGAGAGAAAGCAACGATTTTTGTTTGAAAAGTCTTCGATGAAAGTAAAGGAACAAAGAGGAGCAAGGCTCCTTCCACTTTGCACATGCACCGCGTAGCGCAGCTGGTGATGACGGTAAGTGTTAAGACGTTTGTTGGCAGGAAGGACGCAGGTTCGAATCTCATGGGGTTCATGTTTTGCAAGGTAGAAGGTTTACATTTTGTGAATGGTGCCTAGCATGAGGAAGAAAGGGAGGCTAGCGCCTTCCCCTTCTCGTGGGAGCGCCTAGCCCACGTGGTGGGCTAGCACCTTGGTAAGGCGCTCGATGGAGAGGTTTCGGGGTCGAAACCCACCGAGGCCTTTTAGTGGATGAGACAAAGGTATGCATTGATGATTGTTGGGTTTGTCGCTTAATTTGGGATGTGCTAAGGTTGAAGGAAAATAAAAATAATTTTTATGTGCCTAAGGTTGAAAAATAATTTTTGAGGGTTTGTAAGATTTAATTTTTGCCTAAATTAAAATTGGTTATTAAGTGTTTTGAGGGAGATAAAAGGGTAGGCAATTATTATTTTTGAAGGGTTATTTTTGAAAGTTTGATTTATTAAATTGGATATTATAAGGAGCATTTTGAGTGATTATTTTTATGTGTGATTTGATGATTGCTAATTTCAAGGAGTAATAAGGTGTATTTGGGATTGATTATTTTTGTGTTTGAAAAATATTTTGAAAGAGAGTTAGTGTGATATTTTGTCATCTAACTATTGAAATTGGCAAAGGAGAAAATTGTGATTGAGATAGGTTTTTCTAAGGGCACTTCTACATCAAACAAAAGGTATGGGCACATCTTCCTAGTGAGTGATTGTTGAATGTTGTGAATGCAAAGTTGGAGTGAAAAGGATTGTTTGGTAAGCATTGTTGAGTGTGGCTTGAATTAATGCTTCAAGGTTTTCTAGAATAAAGAGTTGTTGATAAAACCTTGTTTTATAAGCATTGTTGTTGAAGTGATTAGTTGAGTGAAGAACTTGAACTAGGGTTTGCAAAGATCATGAGTATCATTGTTATGTGAGATTGTTTGATAAGCATTGTTGGAAACATTTGAGTGAGTGTTCATATGCTTGGACTAGGGTTTGTGAGCAAGGATTATTTCATTGAGTGATTGGTTGAGTAGAGTTGGTTGAGCCTAGTCAAGTGGATGTGTTAAAGTGATAGTTCAAGTTCTATGAAACAAATTATTCTATATTCTGAATTGATTTGAGAAAGAGGTTGAGTGTTGATGAAGGTGAAACATATTGAGTCTCTAACAATTCTCTATATGTTTTTGATAAAAGAAGATTGAAAGTGATTGAGAGTTTATGAGTGTGAAGCATATTGAGTCTCTAACAATTCTCTATATGTTTCTAAAAGAGTGATTGAAAGTAATTGAGCATTGAGGTGAATGTGAAGCATATTGAGTCTCTAACAATTCTCTATATTTTAAAAGTGATTAAGCATTGTGATGAATGTGAAGCATATTGAGTCTCTAACAATTCTCTTTATGTTTCTATGAGATTGGACAAGTTCTAGTGAGGACTTATTGAGCAGATTTGAGGTAAGTCTTTAAGAAGACTTGTGGATAGATTTGTGTGAGCTTTTTGGAAGCTTACTAATTGAGAGCAGATAAGTTAGGTTGAGAGTAGATTTGGACAAGTTCTAGTGAGGACTTGTTGAGCAGATTTGGACAAGTTCTAGAGAGGACTTGTGGATAGATTAGTGTGAGATTTTATGGAAGCTTACAAGGTAGATTTGAGATAAGTCTTTGAGAAGACTTGAGAGCAGAGTTGATTGATTGATTTGTTCAAACCTTGAGTTAAGGTTTGGGGTAGATCTAGAAGAGTTGATTTGAGATTAATTCAAGCTTTGTGTTAAGGCTTGAGGACAAATATTGAGGATAGATTTGTGCTAGACCGAAGGACTGTGTTTAGTGCAAATATTGAGGATAGAGTTTGGTGCAGATTTGAGGATAGGTTTGTGCCAGACCAGAGATAGAGATTGAGCAGATTTGTGCTAGATCGAAGGACTATGTTTAGTACATATTTGAGATAGAGCTTTGAAGGTGATAGAGTATAGAGGACGATAGTCTCCAGTGGATAGAGATCCATTAGCCAGGGTAGTGAGGATAGGTGTCTTCAGTGGATAGAGATCCATTAGCCAAAGTAGTGGGGGCAATAGTTCTTCTAGAAGATCACCAGTCAGAGCTAAGGAGAAAGGAGTTCTCCTATGGATAGAGATCCACGAACTTGATTAGGGGATTGGTGTCTCCTTTGGATAGAGGTCCATAAACATTGTAATAGGGAAAGGATTCCCAAGAGATTGATTGAGAAAATTTTAGTGAAATATTTTCTCCGTGGAGTAGCCCACATTGGGTGAACCACGTTAAATTGGTGTCTCTATTGTGTGTGGTGATTTGTGCATTGCTTTGATTACTATTGTTGATATTGCTATCTATACATTGCATAATATTGATTGGGAAAGAAAAGTAAAAAGTGGTCTTATACTGTTCACCCCCTCTCTAGTATAAGCTTGTGTTCTTCATTAACCTTAGGAGGGGCATGTTCAATATTTGCTCTGCCATTGTCACACGTAATGAGGTGATGACTTTCCAAACTATGGGCATGAGCAAGGGGAGGCCATCTCGACCTTCCCCGGGCAATATCCCACATGGGATATGTCCTAGTGCTCTAAGTGCTTTAAAGAGAACTGACCTTCCTTAGTGAATTGACCATGAGTTGTGGTCTAAGGGGCCACTCCATGTGGTGGGTCACCCTGCATCAGTCGGAGGTGAGTATGTGACATGTGGCTAATGATTATTTTTGTGTGGTTGATTTTTTTTGCTAACCATTGTTTGATCATTGTTGCATTCTATTGTGTGGAAGGTTGTAACTCATCATGTTGTTGGTCATGCTCGATTATAAGGTGAGGGTTTTTCAAACCCTTCTTTTATATGACATATATTTAATCCCACATGCCCCATGTGGGGGTGCCTTAGCACCACAAAAGGGGTGAAGCTCCAGTATGTTAGTGACCACCAAGCAGTGTTCATGGAAGCCACCACTTGGTGAGGGTTGTGATGCTAGTTGTCGATGTGGTTAGTCGTCCTACCGTTGTTGTTTAGGATAATTTGTTGATTTTCTTGTTATCTGCTATTGTTTAGGGCTATTGGTTGAATTATATATTGTTTGACCCTTGTGTTTGATTTATCGATTGGTGGAATGGATTAACAAAAAGGTAATGAAACCCCCTTTATGTTTATTTTAAAATGAAAGAATGATATTTCATTTTGAATGGGTTTTAATAAGTACTCTAATTGGTTAAAAGTATGGGCTTTTAACTAATTAGAGGAAATGGTTTGATGTTTAGTTTAATTAAAAATGGAAGAATGATATTTCATGTGAAATGGTTTTATAAGTACTTTAATTGGTTAAAAGTATGGGCTTTTAACTGATTAAGGGAAATGGTTTTATAAGTACTTTAATTGGTTAAAAGTATGGGCTTTTAATTGATTAAGGGAAATGGTTTTATAAGTACTTTAATTGGTTAAAAGTATGGGTTTTTAACTAATTAAAGGAAATTATTTTATAAGTACTTTAATTGGTTAAAAGTGTGGGCTTTTAACTAATTAAGGGAAATGGTTCTATAAGTACTTTAATTGGTTAAAATTATGGGCTTTTAATTTATTAAGGAAAATGGTTTTATAAGTACTTTAATTGGTTAAAAGTATGGGCTTTTAATTGATTAAGAGAAATGGTTTTTATGAATGTTTAATGAGTTAAGGGTATGGGCTCTTAATTAATTAAAGAAATGGATTTGTACATTAAAAAAATGGGGTCCTTTGATTGACTAAAGGAAGTTTTATTGAATTACTCCATGCTGATAAATGATAAATAACTTTCTTTCCTAAAGGGAAAAATGACTTTCCTTTTATGAAGTGATTAAGAATGGATGTGGGAAATTATGGGATTTCCTTCTATGTTTTGAGTGATTGATTTATGAATGAATGTATTGAGTAGTTTGTATAGTTGTGATTTAGCATCCAAATTACAAAAGTACATGTTTCATAAGTCATTTAGTAAATGTATTTAGTTGCATGCTTCATAAGATCTATGAGTTGTCCTGATCCCTTACCACCATCAATTGAGTGATGGAAAAGCAAGAAGGACCAAGGAGGACACTTAGATCTAAGATATTGACCTTTGATATATGATGACTTATTATGGAAACCTATTGGGATGCAATCTCTTGGTTAGATAATGATGTAATACTCTATTCTTTTAAAGTGTGGGAGTACCTATACCATACTTGGGTTATGTAATGATTTAATAATGAATGAAAGATGTATCTCTTGCTTATTATTTATAAAGAACCTATGATGTCGTAGTTTCATGAACTTGCATGTTTGGATGGTGCTTAGATGGAAAACTATATCTTATGTATTGTATTTTCCTTGATGTTATAGATGTTATCCCATGCTTAAAATAAAATAGGTAGATTTAATTGCACCCTTCCAAGGAAAGAGGGATTATAACATCTAATGCTTAAATGTAGATTAGATGATTTAAAATAGTATCTAAGAATGACTTGCTTATGTGTCAAAAGTAGAAAAATAAACCTAAGGGATTATGGTATCCCTTAGGAAGAATCTTCAATAATCTCATTGTTCAAAAAACCTTCTTAAAATTAAACTAGTTAGATGCATGAAACATTAACTAGAGTAAAAGTTAAAAGAATTTGGTTATCACTAGAAGTGATGGATGGAATACGTTAGCTTATCACGAAGATGAAACTAATAATTTATTTGCATTATGCTTAGTGTACCTACATAGATGGACTTATGTACGGTGTAGTGATGGGCATACCCTTTGGATAGGCAAAAAGGGGTAAGTTAGCTCATCGTTGATATGAGACTAATAGCTTATTTGCATTACGCTTAGTGCACCTGCATAGATATACTTATGTATGGTGTAGGTATGGTCGTATCCATGATAGTTTAAAGAGTTAAGTTGGATCATGTTGGAGATGATACATATAACTTAAACATTAGATTAGGTTTTAGATAACTTAGTAGAATGACCCATGTTGGATGGAGATATGTAGATCCCTATCAAGCATTTTTTTGTATAAAAAAAATTCTTTGCCTTAGTTAATTAGTTAGTTTTTGGGTCATTACACCAACCAAGGATAACCTAGAATAACATCCACATCATCCATCTTAGTAGTATGAAAATATGAATGTAGAACATATTCATCCATAGTAATATTAAAATCTTCAAAAATATGAACATTTACACCCTTAGTTTGTATGTCTTTGATTTTTGTTACTTAAACCTGCAACCTCTCAGCAAAAGCAATATTAATGAAATTATACATGCTACTAGGATTTATAAAAATAATAATATTTTCATCTAAATGTGGTCATGGACCTACAAAATATAATTTTTATATTCAAACAAATCATTTTGATCATCGTTTGGCCTATTTGACACCAAATCTATGGTTCCCTTAACCCGTACACTATCATCCTTGTCTTTTATTTTTGTCAATTTCAACTCTTTTTAATTTATTTTGTTCATCCTAGAGCCCAACTATCTTTTTATATGGGTTTTATTGACTCAAGAATGCTTGCTCTGTTTCTTTCCAAGGTAGTTCATGATCATGGGCCATAACAAAACTTTGAAATCAAGAGAGATCTTCTCCCGCAAAATAAAAACTAATCCTAGTGCTTCAACAATAATTAGTAGAATGCAATGATTTTAATTGTTTCCACCATTCACTAACATCAATATCATCTTCTCCATAAGACTTATGTAGCTCCATAAATCCATGCCCCAACAAAAATATAATGTAAACTAGGATTTCATGAGAATGTATATCTCCCTACTAATTTGAAGCTAAAATTCTAAAACAATCTCCTTCAAACACAACAGTAGATTATTTGCTTGCCTCGATTAAAAGAAAACAAATTTTATTTTTTAGAAAAAATACGATTTGAAAAAATGTCATTGTCCTGTTTTAGACGGTTGACTTCACAAGGTTATATCTTCATTAATACTACTCAAGTTCCTTCATATCACCACTTGAACAAAAGCTCTTCAAGTTTTAAACAAAATGGTACAATAATCGTTTGAATCAAACAACTTTACATAAAGATATGGCTCTAAAAAATGAGATGTTTTCTTAAAAAATTGTCAAAAATCTATAATCCACAAAACAATTCTCACTTTGCCAAAATTGTTGCTTTGATACCACTTGTTATGAACCTTTACTTATAATAAATATAAAGCCATCTACAATATGCTAAATATTAAATAAATCAACCACATTAGTTAATCCACACAAGACAAGATGTGATAATACCCTTCAGGTAGGGTGACACAAATGTTATTTCTTAAGGAATGAACCACTCCACAATATCTCCCAAAATAAGATCCCTCAAGAAGCCAATACTATTATAAGATAATATTTTATATGACTGCTTTATGATTACAATGGAAATATCTCTTCTTTTTATACCTGTCTTCTCATGCTATTTTGGGGAGTCAACTCTTAAAACCTCACTCCACTCATTATTATAATATAATCAACCTTGGGTTATGTGTTCCATGTCAACTATCCATAATACCCATACACAATATAATATCATATCCCCATATTCTTATCCCTAGGTACCATAACAAAAAATCATAAAAGTTGATTTTGATAAACCTAGTTTCTGCACATTTTGATTTAAACATAGACTGAAGTAGATCCTTTGTGTTAACTCCATTTTCGTAAATGACCCTTCCATGTATATTCAAATCCTATAACCAAGAGGCTAGTACATATTTTTCTACACTTGAGACTTCTCATAATAAGCACCATGTCTATAAACATTCTATAAGAAAGGCAATAATATAGTTCCAAACTTGGGCATGATTTTAAAATTTATTTCTATATCTATTATTCCTTTTAAGAAATAAATTCCAACAAATAATAGTAGGACTAATCATTCACAAAATTTATTTTTCTTTGGCTTTAATATGAACTCTTTAAATGTTGATGTAGCTACCCAATATATTTTTATATTTTTGAAAAAGAAGCCTCGAATGCAGTGAGCAATGACACAATGAAGAAGTAAATGATATAATGTTTATAGATCCTTCTCATACAAGACACACTTGAAAGGTCCATGATATCCTCTTCTTTGTAGACTCACTCCTATAAGAATCTTGCTTTGGATTGTTAACCAAAGAATATTTAGGCCTTAGGGAGGGCCTCTAATGATCGAACGCTCTTTCGAGAAAATCATTAAGAGTATAAATTTTCGATTGCTCTAGATACTTGTAACCCAATCAATTGAGTACCCACTATTTTTTAATAGAATTTGAACCAACTCATCTTTCCACCTAAAAATAGGCAAAAAGAACTCTTGAATCATTGTTTGAAACTTATCTGTTAATTTTTTTAGGTCCTATACTTTAACTTGGTTACTGATATAACTCCATGATCTAAAGTTAATACATATTGAGTCCTTAGGTACGACCTTCAATGATCAAAATTTTTTCCAAGAAAATCATTAGGTGTAGGAAATTTTGATTGTTCTAAATCCTCATATTTCAAATTTTCTAGTACCCATCATATTTAATAGATATCAAGCCAATTCATCCTTCCACCTAAAAATAGATAAAAAGAACTCTTGAATCATCATTTGAAACATCCATTATTTGTTTGAGTTCCTCTAGTTCAACCTAGATACTAATAGAAATCCATGATCTAGAGGTGTTACTCACATTAATATAATATTTGACCTTTAAACCTTTAGAAGATAGACATTTTCAAGCTAATGGTTATCATTTTGGATTGAAAATAAGAGGATAAGGTTTTAACCAATAATTTGTAGAATCCCTCCCATTGATTAGAAATCTAATATGTTTTTTTATCAAATGCATACTATCTAATATAAAATTCCATATTGGCAATCCTATTGGTAGTATTTATTTCTTTAATATATATATTTTTAAAGCAAAAAACCCCTTGCGGGGCCACCTTGGTCTGAGAGACCACGACCAGGGGGTTCTACACCATTAAAGTCACTCGGGAGTCGCGTCCGGCACTGCCCGCACCAACATTATCAATTGGATTTTGGGTACCCAATTCAAATTTTCCGTAGGGTGGAGATTTGAACTTGGGACCTCCCCTAGAGGATTACCCTCTCCTCTCCAACTCACCTACAACACCTGGGTATTTATTTAATAATTTCACTACATTAAGAGAACCTATATTTTTCTAAAGTAACAAATTTGCCAAATATTTTCCTTAATATTTAAATAATCTCAAGTCAAGTTTTGTCCCTAATGCCAAACTCATGAGTCCACAATTTACAAATCCACTTCTCCAATATCCTTTCCTTTGCAAACTCTATCTCAATTACAAAGAAAAAACCTAGATTTTCCTCACATCCTTTCCAAAGAAAATAGTTTTGAATTTTATCAAATTTGAATGTTATTCTTGTTGGCAATCTTGAAAGTAGCATCATTTATGCAAGGATGGATTAAAATGTAGTCTTTGTAATTTTTAGCCTTTTAGCCATGGTTAAGAACTTACCCTTCTAACCTGCCAAACAAATTTTTATTTTATCCAAACTTGAGTGCTAATACTTCTTTTCTTTCTTAGACAAAGGTATATCCAAAAGTAATAAGCTTAAGATACAAATGTAAGATTTAACCTAAGAAGATATAAAAATGCATAAAGATATGCTATGGTTATTGTTCACCTTTCTTAGGCTTTAAACAAGATAATTGAATATATATATATATATATATATATATATATATATATATATTTCAAAATTACTTAGACATTTTAATTTTTTATTTATTTATTGTTGGAGAACAAGGGGTTGTACTTGGATCCCCCACCCTTGACAAATCACAACTCTCTCCTTTAGAGCTTGAGATTTTATAAACATATTCAATTCTCATCTCAATTGATTTGCTATAGCTAGATACCTACATCATTTTCATAAAATGTTTGAATTCTTGATTTTCATTTTCTAGATCTTCTTCAATTTTTTGTGTGAATACAAATATTCCAAAATTCAGCATCCTTCTTAACATTTTCCTACAACAACCTTCACAATACCAAAACTCCACCTTTACTATCTATGCATCGTATCTTAGTAGAGTAATATTTCTAAAACATCGCACTATCATAGTATGCTTTACAAAATCTAGATTGCTAGTTTCCTTCTTGAAGCATAAGTGCAACCACAAAAATTATAATAAATAGTTTATATGAAAATACATTAATGTTATAAAATAAAGCAAATATTACCAATGGAAAATATTAAATTAAATCTTAATTATTATTTTTATTAGGTAGTCAGCATTTTCTTATCAGCTTCAGCTAAACTTACTACTTCCTCTAACTAAGGAAAAGAGATTAAAACCCCTCTATTAGCTAGCCTATCTGCACATTTGTTTCCTTACCTTTATAGCATGAGTGGTGATAGTCTTGGCAAGGGAGGTGGTGACAAATTCTTCTATTCATTTCTAGCCATACAATCCAAACTATTTTATCTTTTGATATATCTCACAATGTCTGTAAAGCCTCGCTTTTAAAAGTGTTCTACTATTGCTTTAACCATTCTTTAATCCTTCGATCCATCACCATGCATTTACCAAACATATTAAGAATCCATTGCCATATTTTTCAAACTATTGAGCAATGTCCCAAGAGATGGTCTATACTCTCCTCTTCCTTTTTACAAAGAACACATTGTGAGGAGCCATGAAAACCCCTTTTCATAAGGTTATCCTAGAATGAAATTCTTCTATGACATACTTACCAAACATACATTAACTTTAGGAATGCTCGGGCTATCCCAAATATCTCTCCATATTCTTGCAATATTCCTATTTTGTTGGTGCTTTAAATTATATCCACTTCTTGTTGTGTATTCTCCTCAGATATTCAAGTCCCAAATTAGCTTATCCTTGGCTCCTCTCAAACTAATCATTTTTATTTTATTTCTGCTCAACTTCCTCCTAGCATCAATGTATTGTAAACTTGTTAAAAAATATTCTTTGCATTTGTATCTTCCTTCATGATCCTTGTGAATAATGTTTGAAACCCTATCACCATATTTGTCTTGAAGTATTATTTTTTTTATTGGTAAGAGGGGTTTTGAAAGGGTATCGTAACATTTTACAAAAGGAATATACTTATGAAATGCTCTCCTAAATAAAAAGTATCCAACAACACCAAGGACTCTCTACGAGCCATCAAGAAAAACCATAAAAAAGACAAGAAGGCCCACACAAGGGATATAGAGAAAACCTTAAGAGGTCGTAGAAGAAACCCACACATGGACAAACAAGGAATGGGACAACAATAAACATGCTTCCCAGCAAAAACAAAAAATAAAAAACCGTAGTCAAGACCACTTAGTTTCTAGGATTTCCATTGTCTCGGCCAACACCAGTGCACTTAGCACCCACCAAGCTCTTTAATTCTTCTAGGATTTCATGTTGGTACTTGTATTCATCCAGGAGAGCTTTCGCTTGAGTCAAAAGAGAAGAGGTCATCTTGGTAGCCCTCCCGAGAGTTTTCATAATATCATGGAAGTCTTAGAGATGGCCCTGATCAGAAATATTTGACCAACATGACACTCGAGAGGTCAATAGGTGTGGCTGCATGGAGGTTCCTTCCATGGGGTGGCCTTTCTTGGACATGTTTTTAGGCCTGACTTGGAATGATAGGGATTCGTTTTAGTTGTCATTATTATCGATGACGATAGGAGCCTTGCGCTTGCTGCTACTAATCTTGCTTCTAGTGGTATAGCATTGAGGTTCAAACTTCAGGAAACTTGGGGTCCCCTCCACCTTCACATTATAATCTAGTGCACGATTAATTTTAGGAGACGAAGGGCCATCACCACCAATGTCATCCATAGGCCCAAAAAATTGAAGCCACTGCTCTTATGGTTTGTCTCTCTAGTATGTACCTATAGATGACCATGTGGAGTCCTTGGTGAAGAAGAAATGAAGAAACTCCCCTCTTGACATTCACCATCGATTGTTTGAATGACCTAAAAAGATACTCTAGAATATTGATAGTCTTATTCCCCCTCAGGTGATTGAGGAACGCCCAGGACGCACCAAGACTATCCAAAGTGAAGTACTACAAAACGGTAATCATGATGACATCCCAGGGCTTATGGAGAGTTTCTTTGAGAATTACCCCTTTGTCCCTACCCAAATTCTCTCCCCTATCTTTAAAATGTGATAACTCGCTCTAAAGAGAGTGTTTCTCTCTGTAGATGATCTCTCCATCATTCGATAGTCCAGTAATTTATGCTAGAAGATCAATAGTTACAGTGAAGCTTAACCCACGAACAAAAATGTGGCCCTGATCCCACATTTGAACAAACTCCATGGACAACTTCGAGTCACTACCACTGAACTATTGCAAAAAATGGAGAAGGTCATGGTCCCGAAATATATCTTCAACAAGGGCATTAAGATGAAGGGAAGAGGGTTCAATTTCGGCCATGGATTTGGGACTCGAATGCAAGAAAAAGACTGAAAAGGAAAGCAAAGACTCAGATATGGGAGAAGGGATGGAGGATGAGGGGGTAAGTAGATGGCTTGGGATTTTAAAAATAGAGGAACATTCCAGAATTTGAAATCGAAGAACCAAAAAAATCTCAAACCATAAGGAAACAAAAACATCTTTCCCAAGCAAGAAAAAAAGGGTGCATAATTGCAATCGAGAAGGTGCCACTCAACACGAGGGGGATGACTTGATCACGATGCACCCAATGAATAAGTAAAACCTGATTTCATGGAACACATATCAAGAGGATTTGAACAAATGAGGAGAAAACACCTTATTCAAAAGCAACTCTTTATGCCAATGGTAAGAAAGATTTCCCAATCATGATTATAAATATCCAACCCACGTCCGGTCACATGGAGAGATGTATATTTAAGGCGTTGATTCTCTACATTTTTGGCACGTTTAAAAAAATCTTTGGATTTGATGAGATTGGAAAGATTGCCACCGTGGTTAGTAGCAAGTGTATTGACAATCCACGCAAGGTGATGAATAACAGTCTCGAAGATAATTTCCTGTAGGTCCATCTATGACTGGGGAATGAAAATAGAAAGCCACGCTAGAGTATCATCCATGGTTTCAAAATTATATCTAGATAGAGTGTTTTTTACCACACTAAATATCCATCCAAATATAAATGTTTCTCCAATTCTCACCACCCATCTTAGACTTTTAAGAGCATAATCATTTGATAGTGAGAATGTAATAAATATTAAGCTTGGGTCATTAGGCTCAATGTATTTACTTAGAAGAATTCTTACACATTGTCTTTGACTCTCTTTGTACAATATCCAAATTAGTTTTCCCCTAAGAGCTTAGTTGCTTTTGTAAGAACTATTAAATTGAGACCTCCCCTAGTTTTATCATCACACATATTGCTCCATTTCACCAAAGGAAATTTCCTTTTATCATGTAATCCTAACCACAAAAATGATCGTATAATAAATATTATACATTTTCTATCAATTTTGTCACAATATACAAGGACATATAATATGCTGGAATGACCTATAAGATTGATGTAATTAATTGCACTCTTCTTGCTAATGATAATCGTCTACCTTTCCATGTTGGTAGTTTATTTTAAACTTTACTTATAATTGGATTCCATAATTTTAGCCTCATTCTCCCCTCAAATAAGGGCATACCTGGATACGTTTGTGGTAAATTTGCCTCCTACATTTGAAATAACCTACATATCCCTGTTTTGATTCTAGCTTGGGTGTTTAGGAAGTAAATTTTGAATTTTGTCCTATTAACTTTTTGCTTTGATGCTCTTTCATATTCCTTTAATAAGTTATTCCAAGATATGGTCTCATTTATCCTTACCCTCCGAAAAAGGGTTGTATCATCTACAAACTATTGATGGGTGATGTTGTCAATGTTATTATTAGTGCTAAATCCACTTATTAGCCTATTTTTGTTAGCCTTATTCAAGTTCCTACCCGATACCTCTACCATAATAATGAACATATATGGTGATAGAGGATCTCTCTGTCTAAGAACTCTCTTGGCTTATAAATATTTTGTTACTAACCCATTGATTAACACTAAATATGAAACTATAGAGAGACAAGATTTAATCCATTTTATCCATTTCTTCCCAAATCAAAACTTTTCTAATACTACAAAATGAAGATCTCATTTAACCTTATCATATTCTTTACTCATATCAAGTTTTAATATCATTGTTCTTTCTTCTTGAAGCTACTAAATGTGTAACTTCATGAGCTACTATGATCCCATCCCAAATTTATCTCCCTTTCACAAATCCTCCTTGCTCTTCTAAAATAATTTTGTCTAATAATTGTCTTAACCGATTTACCATCACTTTGGAGATAATTTTATATGCCATATTACATAGTCTTATGGGCCTAAATGAATCAAACAATTTTGCATCCTTATTTTTTGGGATCAGGGTAAGGTATGTAGCATTTATTTTATAATCCTTCATTGTTTCCTAGTTATGTTGATAGAATGTTGTAAAGAGCCCATACAAACCTAGGGATTTATCTTTATCAAAAGAGAAAAGATCTTAATGAACTTATTCCAAAGTAATTGGCTGCATCAATTTGTTATTGCCTTCATATTTCATAACAAAAGGTGCTTCTTGCATTAATTTATCATTAAGAACTTCAATATCCTCCAATCCTAGAATATTTTGGTAAAATAACCTTGTCTCCTTTTGTATTTTACTCTGGTATTTAATCCAAACCCCTTCTACTAATTTAATTCTACTAATTCTAGATGTTGATCTTTGTACTATTACCATCATATGAAAAAACTTTGTATTTTTATCTCCTTTTAACCAAGTATATCTCAATTTTAATCTCCAAAATTTCTCTTCCTTACTCAAAATATTATGATATTCAATAAGCAACTCCCTTTTCTCCAAGCTTGGATTATTATGATCACCTTTTTGAAAATTTATATTTTAGTTCTTCCTTCTTCTTAAAAAAGTTTCAAAAAAGTGTTCTTGTTTCATTCTTTTATTCTAGATGTCACTGATTTAATTTGTTTTGGAAGTGTATACAACCCACCATTTCCTCAAGAATTCCATGTTTGAGCTATCATATCAACAAATTGAGGGTGGTCTTCCCACATCTGCTCATATTTAAAATATGTTATTTTTTGAATTCACTTACCACCATTTTAACTCTTATTGGCCAATGATATGATCCAATCCTTGTGAAGGTATTAATTTTGGCACAAGTCCCTTTATCTAGCCAATGATTTGAGAGAATGCACCTGTCTATTTTTTTTTTGCTATAAGGTTCTAGTCTCTCCTGTTGTTGGTCCATGTATAGTTGTCTTCTTCAAACTCAACCTCCCATAGATTATTGTTTTGAATAAAAACTAAGAAATCTCTCATACTTTGGGTTAATTTCTTAATTTTCCCAAATTTTTCATCGAACTTGGTTATGGCATTAAAATATTTTATGATCATGAATCAGGTTTCTTGGTATTTACTTCTCATTAAGGCTTCAATCCCACTCCATACTTCTAATATACCTAACTGAGTGGTAGGACAATAGGTATTGATATGGATGAAACAAATATCTACAAAGTAGCATGTGATGAAAGAGGCTATTCAATGCCTAGTTTTATGAATGGTTACAAAAGAGGTTCTAATAGGATTCCAACATGTTAGAATTTCCCCTGTCACTCCTTCATAATCCATAACATCCCATTCACATCTCGCCCATATTGCTTTCATAGTTTTGAAAACTTATGTCCTTGTCATTTTAGTTTCCTACATACAAAGAATATCAAGCTTATTACTTAAATAGAGGTCCCTAATACACCTATGATTTTAGGGGGCATTAGTACCCCTTATATTTCATGATATGGTAATCATATCTCATTAGGGGCTACTAGCCTCACCTACGAATTACCAATATCATTTTATTTTTTGGTAAAGAGAAGTTCAACCAAATTAGTTTGTGTTTCTTTCTCTATGTTTGCTCTTGCTTCCCTGGATCTTGCTTGATAATTTGAAGGTTTTCCTCTTTTTGCCTTGTCTATATCAAGGTTATTTTTCTATTCCTCGATATTCTTTCACAACTTTTATTTTCATTAGATTTATCCTCTCTTGGCTTTACTATAGAAGCTTTTGACTTGTCCTGCTCATTTTTTGGTATTTCCTTATTAATGGTAGAGGTATTAACCTTTAACATTGCATTTTTACCAATTTTCTTCTCCTAAGAGTCTACAAAATCTAATGAGACACATTCCTTGGATTCACTAGGAATGTTCTTCTCTAAATCAAAATCATACTAAATAGATGATTCCTTATTAATATTCTAAACCTGTTGTATTGTGTTCTCTAAGATTTGATTTTCTTTTTCTTCATAGGCTAAAGCCTCAGAATAATTGGTATTTCTTCCAATATCCTTCCTTCCTGGTATCCAATATTGATAGGGATTAATATTTGACTTCATGCATTTCATGTATTGCACAACAAATAATGTAAGCCCACCTTTTTCTAATATACTAAGGTTAAAGGTAAGGCTCGTATATGATTTGGCACATTCGACAAACAAGATTTGGTAACCTTATCTAGAAGCTTATCTTCTCCAATATCTTCTAGACATTGTATCTTGCTATTTATAGCTTCTGGATGAAATGCAATCTCAATTCTTCATTGCTAAATCTGACCCTTTAGGAGTTCTACATCACTTGTATCATAGCCAAGCATTGGCTTTGAAGAGTATCCTATTCCTTCGACCAAATTGATTAAAATTTGAAAATTCTCCCAGTGGACCTTGGAAATATTTCTACATGGTTTGGATAGAGTCAGCCTCTCTTGATGCTTTCAACAATCTTGAGCATTTTTCATACTTAAAATTTACATCCAAAATTCCTTAATTTTTTTGTTGTTTACCCTGAGTTAGTCTTCCTATTCGATTCCTATTTTCATAAATCACTTTCATACTATGGTATTTCAATTAATATTAAGCAAACCAGAAGCTTAGATCCATTTCCTACAAATAAATGCAATTATAGCAACAATTTTCCTGAGTTCCTTTCACGTAAACTCCTTCAAATAGGTTGATTTTTGTCATGCGACCATCTCGTCACAAGGCTATATTTGTCAATATAGACACATGAAGAAATCTTTGTTAGAGAAATCTTAACGATGACAAGCAAACATAATTCATATCCGATAGCTTATTATGGTTTGTTTTGAAACAATCACTTGCAGAGGACATCGAAGAACCACACATTCTTTGGCTTAAATCCATCGACTCCATGAGGAAACACATGGTTGCACCTATCTTATTGGCTTCTAAAATAGTTAGAAAAGTTCTACATGTTATCTTGATCGCTTGTAACTTGGCTCGAACCTCTAGAGTTACATGGCTCATCCACCAATATAGTTGTTGGTAAGTGTCACCTATTACCATTACTGAAGCCTACATCTAGAGTGGAGATAACTAGGGAGGAGGTCTATCTAGTCAATGGCTAAAAAATTCTTACCACTATAGGCCCTGCCCACACAATGCTCTCCCACAATTGCACACAATATAACACTCCCTTGAGACATCACACAAGACTTCAAGACACACCATTCTACACTTGTCCACGTGTCTTCTACTTGGCAACAAAGCCCTTACACAAACAAAGAACTTCCACATGAATTTTAGAGCATTTTATTACTCATACAGAGCCATTGTTTCATACTCTTTATTAGATAGCACATATGTTGCTTTTATGTGTTGATTCGACAGTTTGTGGCCTCAATACATCAATCACAAGAGACACGTCGAAGTTGCTTCTATTATTGAAGATTATAAGTATATTATGTACCATAATTTTCTTTCTATGGATATTTTAGCATTGATCAATGACATTTTGTAGCATTGATTGGCAGTATTTTGTTACTCTCAGGTGGCCAAATCCATGGAGTCCAACGATTGTTACATGGCAATTGTTGACACATTCCCCTCGTGAAGTATCTAAGTGGTTGGTATTCGAAGTATCTCTTCATATAATCTAAGCCCCCTTACTTGGCACACATTTCTATCCACCATTGCTAAGACCCATCATGTCATTCACCCCCACAAAAAGGAGCCTAAAGGCCTCACGTCAAACTTGCCTGAGAGACGTGCATCAAGAGGCCTATGAAAAAATAAAAAGCAAAGGTATAAAAAAAAATTTGATTAAATTTTATTTCATTTTTAATTCATTGAGGTTATAGGTCGTATGCCCATTTAGTGGGGCCACTTTTCTTAATGAAGGTTATAGGCCAAGTTAAATATCTTGTTAATTTTAAAAGGCCATATAATTTCATTTTGAAAAAGCAAGACATTTTAATTTTTGGAATATATTTCGAGCACTTTTATTTAAAAATGGAAACAATTGTAACTTTTCCTACGTTGAAGGGCATTGTAACTTCCCACATTTGAGGTAATTATTTTCTTGAGTATACCCTTATATATACTCATTGGACGACTCGTTTCGAACCTAATCCACTAAAAATGGAAAATTGCACTTTTATACTTGTTTGATCTATGTAATTATACCTCAAAATTAACTTTGTAAAAGGAGTGCATTTTCAATAGTGCCCAACACTCCTTGGAAATTTGGTCACCAATTAGTTTTCTCATTGGCTCAATACAATAGAAACATGGCAGGAAATATGGCCTTAGTAGAAAAATTGGTTGAAGTCACTTCACACATCAATTCTTTGGCTGACACTATTAGAGACCTCAAATTGATGTATTATTACTCCTCTAGACATTCCCATGCAAAATGTGAAGTTAAAATTTATGAAGGCTCTAGGAATCCTGACATCCTCAATAGCTAGATCCTAGACATGGAGACCTAGTTCACATATAGTCAAACATCGGATGATGAAAAAGTTCCTTTCACCAAACTCAAACTTTCTAGCATGGCTAAGGTTCTCATCATCGACCACCAAGGAACTCAAAACCCCATCACAATAAGGGATGAATTGGTCACTGTCTTGAAGGCCACCTTTTATCCATCTAATTATGATGATGATTTTCTTAACCAATGACTCTACCTTCGATAGGGACCATACACATCAGTGTAGGATTATGTTCATTAGTTCAACCGACTACGTGTCTTACTTCGTGTACCTGATCCTACAACTTTACTCATTGCTAAGTTCAAAAGTGGACTTCTACAACACTTGTATAGAGAGCTAAAATTCACCTCTTACACTACTCTTGATGCAACCTTCAATCAGACATAACTTGTGAAGGAGAAGTTCCAAGCATAAAACAAGGGGACACAATGCTCTTTAAGAGGTTCCAAGCCACCACCTCGTCTACTTCCATAGGCACTGAAGAAATCTACTTCTCCCTCCTTCTTCTTCTAGTCCAACTCCTCAATTTTTTGCTTCCAAGCATACTTTTCATGATTCTTCTTCTTTTTCTCGTTCTAACAAATTTTATCATAATTATAAAATAAAGGGGTATGATAAATCTGAACGTACACAATCACAATAGTATAGAAAGAACTTTGCTTGTACAACCTGATGAGGGAACAAGTGATAACCCCATCAAGACTACTAGAGAGCATACAGTCTATGAGGACAAATCAATAATGTAACATTGATGAATTATCATTCCCCGTAGGAGACCGTGATAATTTGTTCTTCACACCTACTCAATTGCTTCACAACATTGTTGTCGATTGTATAATTGACAATGGCTCACAAAAGAACTTGCTCACGAAGTCCACTGTTTATAAGCTCAAGCTTCCTATAGCACCTCATCCTCATCCATATTATCTCGAATGGAAAGATAGTGAAACTACATCAAATATCACACACACATGTACCATTGCATTTGCTTTTGGCATAAAGTTGAGGGACAAGGCCACTTGTGATGTGACCCCCATGGATTGTTGTGGTTTATTGCTTGGTAATCCTTATCAATATGATAGGTGTGCTCACTATGATGCTTACAATAACACATACACACTTCAGAAGGATAATAAGAAATATCTCATTGAATCCACCAAGCATACATCTAATTGTTGTTCAGTTGTAGATAGGCCTGAAAAGTAGACAATCAAGCATAAGCACTTGCACTTGTTTTTATTCATCCAAAACATAAGCAATTATCAACACATGTCCCTAAATCCACTCAACCTACAACACTTGATAATATTTTACAAAATATGAATGTGTTTTTTAGGAGCCCACTATATTGCCACCATAAAGAGTAATTAATCACAACATTGATCTCATTCCTATTGCACTTCTACCTAATGCTCTTATGTATAGACAATCACAACCTCAATTTGATGAAATTAAGAAGTAACTTTAGGACCTATTAGCCAAGGGGTTCATCAAACCCAACATCTCTCCTTGCACCTCTCCCATTCTTTTAGTTCTAAAAAAGGATGGTACTTGGCATCTTTGCATTGATTTTCAAGCACTAAATAAAACCACAATAAAAAATAGATATCCACTCCCCCGCATTGATGATATCTTAGACCAAATTTAGGGTGCTAAGTTGTTATCTAAGATTGATTTTAAGAGTGGATATCATTAGGTCCGTATTCAAGTTGAGGACACATGGAAAACTGCATTCAAAACCAACATGGGTTTGTTTGAGTGGCTTATCATGCCTTTTGGCCTCACTAATACTCCTGCTTCTTTTACGAGGCTAATGAATGAAGTCTTTAGATAGTGCTTGGATAGATATGTCATTGTCTACCTTGATGCCATTCTTATCTTTTATTGTACATGGCAGACACATTTGGAGCACATTGAGAATGTTCTTTCTACACTTCATCAACATAAACTTTATACAAAGTTGCCTAAGTGCTCGTTTGGGCAAACCTCTATTTCCTACCTTGGCTTCATCATCAATGAGCAAGGTATTCAGGTGGATCATGTCAAAGTAGAAGTCCTGCTTAATTGGCCTACTCCCACTAATGTCACTGAGTTATGGAGTTTCCTTGGCCTAGCTAACTTCTACTATAAGTTTATCCCCAGGTATTCCACCATTGCTGCTCCATTGCATCATTTGAATAAGGCTAAAGTACTCTTTAAGTGGACTCCTAATCATGCCAATGCCTTTTCCACTTTGAAGGATAAGCTTTGTTCTACTATTGTTTTAGTCATTTCAAATCTTCGATAGCCATTTGAGATCGAAATCGATGCTTCCTAGTTTGCTCTTGGTGTTGTCCTCAAACAAAATGGTCATCCTGTTGCTTAACATTTTGAGTCATTTTCTACAACAAAGCAAAACTATTCCACTTATGATAAGGAATTGTATGCCTTGGTCCAAGCCATCAAGTACTGGTGCCACTACCTCGTAGGCAAAGAAACCATTGTTCATACCGATCATTTGCCTTTACAATTCCTTCAATCCCAAAATAAAATCCAAGAAGCTCGCCACATGAAATGGGCTTCTTACCTTCAACAATTCCACCTAGTCATCAAGTACAAAAAGGGTAGTAAAATTTTTGTGGTTGATTGTTTGAGTCATCCTCCTTCATCCCATACCTTGACCATTATCACCACCTCACACTTGGGATTTTAGACTTGGCCTTCTAAGTATGCTCATGATCCCGAATTTGCACAAGCTTACCAATGCCTTCAACATCCTTCATCCTCCAATTTAATCCCTTTTTAGGACTATTATCTTAAGGAAGGTTTGCTCTATCGTCTAGATAAACTTTGTGTTCCCCATGAGCATCAATCATCCCTTATTAAGGGGGCCTATTTTAACCATTATGGTGGACATTTTGGCAAACAAAAGACTCTCCATCACTTGCAATGCTTCTTCTATTAGCCACACATGTAGTGTGATGTTTTGTAGTACCTAAGATAGTGTGTCCTTTATTGCAGATCTAAGCCAGCTAACAAGAAGTTGGGCCTCAACATGTCATTGCTTATCCCTTCTCGTCCTTGGGAGAGTATTTCTATGGATCTCATTAGAGGTTTCCCTATGACCATTTGTCAACATGATTGTGTTTTTTTCATATTCAATCATTTTAGAAAAATGGCTAAGCTCATCCCATGTTGTAAAACTAGTTCTGTTGCACACTTAGCCCAAATTTTCTTTAAAGTTGTTTGGCGTTCTTTTGGTCTTTCAACTAGTATCTTGTCTGATCATGATTCTTGTTTTATTGGTCATTTTTGGCATTCCTTGTGGGAACCTTTAGGTGTGTCCCTTAAATTTTCCATTGCTTTTCACCTACAGTCTGATGGTCAAACTGAAGTCGTCAACCACACTCTTATCTAGAGCCTTTGTATCTTCCATCAATCATCTTCGGGATTTGAGTCTTACACACATTGAGAATGCATATAATAGGACTTTCCATTCATCCATGAGTCATTCACCCTCAAATGTTTATCTAGGTTTTCAACCTTTAGCTCCATATGAGTTACAATTATCACTTCCATCCTCTATCACTGTCCACATGCAAAAAGAACAAGATAAAACTCAGTCCTTCATTCAAAATTTGTAGCAACTTTAAGCGAAGGTTGTTCAAATTTTGCAAAAGAATCAGTTGCAATAGAATCAGGCCATGGATCGACACCATGTTCCACATCACTTCCAGGTTGGAGACAGAGTTTGGTTGTACCTCGATCGCTATTATTTTTTAGAGAAGGCACATAGCAAGATCAAACCTCTTTGCTATGGACCTTATACTATCTTACAACAGGTGTTTGAGAATGCCTTTTACCTTGATTTTCCAACACACTTGGACATTCATGATATCATCAACATTTATCTACTCAAGCCATACCATGATTTTGCACCAGAGACAACACCAGCCATCAATCATCCTATAGATGTACCTAATTTTTAGCTTCCACTAGATGATGAAAATGTGTTTGACACCAAGACTCGCCAAAATCGTTAGGGATCTTCCACTTCCTACCTTATTTTCAAACAAGATCAACTTCCACACTAGGCATGATGGATCTCTCACCGCAAAATGGTTTGCAATTTTCCTTCCCTTTTGTACGCATTGGAGTCCCATGCTTCTATGGTGGGAAGGAATGATAGGGATCATGTATTTCATGCATTGCACAACATATAATGTAGACCCACATTTTTCTATCTACTAAGGTTAAAGGGAAGGCCCATATATGATTTGGCACATTTGACAAACAATATTTGACAAACTTATCTAGAAGCTTATCTTATTTGATATCTTCTAAACATTGTATCTTGATATTTATAGATATTGGATGAAATACAATCTCAATTATTCATTTCTTAATCCGACCGTTTAGGAGTTCTACATAAACTGTTTATTTACTTTCATCCGTTAGACCTATTTTATAGAAGTTGAAAACCATCCTCATCCATGTCCATTTGTAAGTTTCTCTTGCAGTTTTCTACATATGTTTATGTTGGACTCTTCTTAGGGCATGATATCTCAATATGCCCTACCTCATAACATCTTCTACATCTAAAATATATATTTTCATAATCTATGGTTTGGATCCATAACTTACCCCCATACTTAAGAATGATTTATTCTAGTAAAGGTTCACTTACGTCAATCATGACCATTATTCGAGCTTAAATAGCTGAGAATCCATCTTTTGTAGTTTTTGAAATCTCAAGGAATTCTCCTAGAGTGTTGTCTATTGACTTGAAGGCATCCATTTCCTAAAATTCAACAGGCAATCCATACATCCTAACCCATAATAGTACTAGGGATAAATTTATATTTTTAGGTGCAAAGCCTTCCTACCAACGTGTAAGGAAGATTCATGTTCTTCCCATAAACCAAGGACTCCCTTTTAGGATTCTATCTCTTTCCTCCTTAAAAAAATGGCTAGGAATAAACCTTTGGAAAGAAATGATAAACTCACTTATAAAAACATCCAACTCTTGTCAGTCCATTTTCTCAAGGCCAAAGCCCTTGACCAAGACCCATTAAATTTACCCAAAGTTGATGTATCTTTGAGCAAAGAGGATCGCCTCTCTATAAGGCCCTCACTAACCTCTACTCCTAAGGATGGTTCAAAGGATTTAGTTGTACATCAATGCATGGGAAGGAAATTATAACTCAAAATATACTAAAATTTACCATAATATCCTATAGTGATTATAATATTTGATAAAAAAACCTATAATAATTTGCATACAAAATTTCTAAGATAAAGAAGGGGAAAAATAAACTTAGCTAATTTTTTTTATATCTAGACAAAATATCTTGCCTCATTGATGCCCTAGCCCTCCATTGCTCCTCCCATCATCCAAACCCTGGCTAATAAATATTTGCAATTTTTGTTTTTTTGTAACTTGAAAAATCAACATTGCCCTTGTTCTAGATGACTGACTTCACAGGGTTGTATCTCCCTCAAATTCCTTCATATGACCACTCATTTTAAAGCTCTTCAAATTCCACACAAATTATTTTGAGAATCATCTGAATCAAACAACCCTTCATAAAGATATGGCTCCTAAAAAATGAAATATTATTATTATTATTATTTTACATGGTGGAATCGATAGCCGTCACGAATTCGAGCAGGCTATCCAACTTTTACGGCCGCCATAGTATTCTGCGCTACCCGCCCCAAAAGTCACCACACAGACCTCCGTTCAATCCCCCTCTATAACCACCATGCCACGATCATTTTAAACCTTTTACACTGCTGAAAGCACCAGGAAAGGGACAAGCGTTCAATTCGACGAGGCCCATGATTTGAACCTTGGACCTCCACCCCCTTACGGGGTTTGGAGGAACCAATTGATTTTTTTAAATTGCCCTAATGTTGCCTTAGTTTTGAACGATTGTATTCACCATAAATAAAATATTTATATTTAAAAGCCATTAAACATTTTAATTTTTAAATACTTTAAAAATTAAAAAATAGTTATTTTATTAAGATTAATAGTTAGAAAACTGTTACAGTCTTCGCAAAAGGGGTGTAAACCCTAGGTGTAGTCAAGCGATAGAAAAAAGCGATAAATTTGGCTATAGTCTTTGCAAAAGGGGTGTAAACTCTATGTGCAATCAAGCGATGGAACAAAGCGATAAATTTAGCTACAGTCTTCATGAAAGGGATGCAAATCCTAGGTGCAATCAAGCGTTGAAGGAAGAGGGTTGTTCGCAGACTGTCTCTTCAGTTTGTAAGAAAGCCTCTTTAGTGAGAAGAAATATCTCTTAGGGATCTTTGAATTTGCAGGTGGATTAACCTTTGCCCTCTATCAAAATTTTAAAGGATGAATTTGGGTTCGATATGATTGATCATGAAGCTTGAATAATTATCTGCAAACTTAATGGCAAAAAACCAGGCCTAGATACATTAAATATTGGTGAACCAAATTCCAAGTAACTCTCCTACCCATTTTTTTTCGTATTTCCTTTTCTAATTTAGCAGATAGAGATAGGGTAATGGATTATAGATATATTTGGTTTTTTGGATAAAGGAGTGTTTATATAAGACCTTGGACTCCTAGTTTCAACCCCTTTACCAAATAAGTTAATGGCTTCCCAGTCTGGATAAATATTTATGCTCTTCCTATGGACTTTTGGGGAGAGAATATTTTCACCAAAATCGATAATGACATTGGTGCATTCTAGTATATGAATGCCCAAACAAAGGAAAATTTGTTCGATAAATTTAATGAGTAAAGCAAGATTGGCTGTTTGGATTGATGTTTCAATTCTTGGGCCTCAATCCATTACTATCTCCTTAAGCAAAGGGGAATGGATCCAAAATATTGAATATGAAAACTTCTCCCTAAGATGTTATGGTTGTCAACAATATGGCCACCTGAAGAAGAGATGCCCGATCATCTAATCATGCTTTGATTCCTCCTTGGTGGAGGAGAAGGCCCTACATGCTAATGATTCGAAACCTTCAAATGTCCTAGTTTAAAAGAAATAAGCTCATCCTCTCGATACACCAATTGTCCATCACGAATCATGCGAGCAACATAATACTCAACCCCAAAAGGAGAATTTGAATCAAATCATTGATAAAAGCCAGATGGTTAATAAAGACCATCTAGATGGTTCCATGGAAAATATTAGCACCTAAAAATGGTATTCTTGAAGCTAATTATGAAACAATCGATTATAGACATTTTTTGAAAATAAAGATCTTGCAAAATGTGTTACAACTAGATATTACCTTAGGAGCTTGAAGTGCAAAAATGCATTCTCATATCTTGCCACTCTAAAGGAAGAACCTCTACTACAGAAGAAAAATAATCGAACTGATTTCCTCTTTGATGGATGACTGTTATGTTTGTTCTCTTTCTATCTGTTGGAGTTACGTGTCATGTAAGGATTATTCTTGTTGCTAGTTCCTTAAAAAAAAAGAGTTGATTATGAAAACTTAACGGTTCGAGGAAGATGGAGAATATCTTTGATAAAAAGGCAAAGATGGGTATGCTTTAATTAACTTGTTAGAAATGTAATGTTTTGTTTTTGTAATAGGAGTGATCCCAATAGAAGCCACACATAGCTTATTAAAAAAAGTTAGAAAATTGTTATCAAATAACATTAGCTTTATTGGTTCAATTCTTCAACTTTTATAGAGAATACTTAAGTTCAAATTTTACTAGACCACATGCATTAATAACTATTCTACGATGATGGAATAAAGGAGTCAATTTATTTCAATCCATATAACCAATTAAAAAAAAATTAAAAACCTCATTAAACCTTTTCTATAACTTTTTTTTTAAGCGAAAAACCCTTTGCGGATCCGCCTTGGTCTGAGAGACCACAACCAGAGGTTCTACACCGTCAAAGTCACCCAGGAGTCACACTCGACCCTGCCCGCACCAACATTATCAATTAGATTTTGGATACCCAATTCAACTTTTTGGTAGGGTGGAGATTCGAACCTAGGACCTCCCTTGGAGGATTGCCCTCTCCTCTCCAACTCACCTATAACACCTCAGTAACCTTTCCTATAACCTTTGCCTTCGTGTATTTACAAGTAAAATTATATTGACTTTTGGGTAAGTTATATGCTTATCTATTTTAGTTACAATAAATAAATAAATAAATAAAAATATAACATGGGTTTGAAAGGGTTGTCCTTTCCCTTTCACATTAATTTAGTCATATCAAGCTATATAACCTATTTGATGCCTTTGAGATTTAAACCTTAGTATGGGCTAGCCATCCATATGTCTAGTAAACCATATAAAAAATATATAATTATATAATATAGCCTGATATTATCAAACATACATTTAACCATATCTTTATTGGATTTAAACCTACCACCACTTCAATTTTATTTAACCTATAAAAAAAAATTGCTAATTATAAAAATGAGTTTTCATAATTGTTATCTAAACTACCCAAGTTCAAATCACGGTGAAAAAGACCCTCGTTATACCCCGGAGTGTATGACCCTAGTTATACAACTGTTATACTTCTCCTTCCTATAATAATAAATATAAAAATAAAAAAAATATAAAAGAGTTTTCATAGAATGGGACGACAACGTGGAGACATGGACAAGAAATGTGGCACCCCTATAAGAAGTAATTCCCGTGCTTATTTAACAAAAATGAAAAATATAATAAAGACTGCGTCTTCTTTTCCCTCGCAATTCTACGGCCAATTCGCACAACCGTAGAGTAGAGCATACGTAGACATATACGTATCCCCCCAATACGTGTGTGATCAGGCTTTTCTCTCACACGTGAATATACATAGTGCTAGAGATTCGTGAGTGGATTATGCCCGCACAGGGATCACAACACTCCAGTTTGTGCACACATTTCTATTCCCCAAGAAAATTTGTATTTATTGGAGTGGAACTCATATCCTTGTTGAGGTAAGCCAGATCTAGATTTGCAATAGCAGAAGCGAGCCTGTTCCTGAAGATCGACCTGATAACAAAATGGTGGCCAAGGGAGAAGCCCTTATTGACTATGAATGCCAGCCATTGATCGGTAGGTTCAAATTTTTGTCAGATCTGCAAAAACCCTTTTCAGTTTTTTTTGGGAGGTATCGGGATTGAATCCTGCCTGCGGCATCGAGCTAAGTTTCACTGTACTCTGCCCTGTAGCTTGGCAATTTAGTTTTAATTTCTGTAGCCGCAAGGGAGCCATGGCTCCGGGCTTGTTTGCCTTTGTGATCGGGGTATCAATTTTTTGGAATTGGGGTTTGTGTTGCTCAAAATGATGTATGTTTGAGAGCGCGAATTTATTTATGTGTTCGAAGTTCGCCCTGTTTCGCACAATTCGATTTGGGGTTTGCTTCAACGGAGGTTTTGTCTGAGCTGCATGTCTTGATGGAGGGCACGGTTATATGGGAGGGGAATTGATTTGTGATTTTACAAATTTAGCAGGGGAGTAGCGTCATGGGGATTGTTTTTATTGTTGCCGATGAACTGAACTCCTGTGATTATTGCTATTGGACAAGTCCACAGTCATCTAAGTGTTCATCACGGGATGGTGGAAAACTTTATCCTGATTCGAACCTTGGACCTTCTATTTGGAATTTTAAATTCTTTAATAGTTAAGGCCTACTCAAATTGTGGGATCTTGAGCTAAACAAATGTGTTTTTATTGGATTTGCATAATATAATGTGTAGCGTGTTGAGTTACATCAGAGGGGTGGTGAGAATAAGGTCAGAATGTGATTGATGTGTAGGGTGACGTTTTTGTACTGGGAGTTGGCACAGATATAAATCAAATTTGATTTTGTTGCTTCAGATTGGTATAATAGATAATAAAACCTTGTAAATGCATTCTTGATATAGAGAGTTGATGGTATTGCATAGTTAGGATCATGTATCAACTACAATTACATTACATTTGCCAATTTTGATATAGAAAATTAGGACGATTTTCCATAGATAGGAACATACATCAACTACAATTACAGGACATTTCATGCTAACACTTTATTTTTTTAAGTCTTTTATATGGACATTGTAAAATCTGAAGTTTGCCTTTATCAAATTACATGATTATTCTGGTGTAGTTGCATGTAAGGAATGTGAGAGGTATGGGATCGAGGGTATAAGACCAAAGTTTGACTTCTATTTTTCGACTATTTTTACCATACCGATGGAATAATTCTATGGAACATCAAACTTTGACACTTAGATGTTTATTTCTATTCATTTTTCATTGGAACAATCCGATGTATGTACCCTCATATATAGCTCTATCAATTTAAAATTGTCTTAGGCATATGGAAATTCTTATTAAGGCGCGAGTGACATGAAATATCATAGGGGATGGAATTACAGTATGATTGGAAGCTATGATTGAAGTTTTGCATTAACAGTGAATGGGATTCTTATCGTGGATGTCTTACTATGTTGGTTGCAGAATATCGAACTGTCTCAGGAGTTGCAGGTCCACTGGTTATTTTGGAGAAAGTGAAGGTAAGTGTGCAGGGTTTTCAGTAACTGTTGTTTTCAATGTTTTCTTTTATTTTTTTTCATTCCTTGATGTTTGCTTTGCTTTTTGGTGGTTTTAGATTTCAAGAAAAATATGCGGAGGTTGTGATGTCTTTGCTGCAAAATTTAGATGGGTATAATTGTTCTTGTACACATGTTCTCTTGTTGATTGCACATTCGGAATATCTGCAGGGTCCAAAATATCAAGAGATTGTCAACATAAGGTTAGGAGATGGCACGACTCGTCGAGGTCAAGTTCTGGAGGTTGATGGTGAAAGGGCTGTTGTGCAGGTATGTGGAGGTTATTTATTTATTGTTTTAATTTTTGGTTTTTTCCACATTTTGCAACTGGTAAAGCCTTTGGTTAAGCTCTTGTTTTTTTTTTCCTTGTGTGAGTGCATAAATGTGTCAATAGTAACAGAGGATGATCTCTTCTAAGCAATGGTCAAGCTTTTGATTAAGCTCTTGTTTTTTTTTCCCTTGTGTGCGTGCGTAAATATGTCAAGAGTAACAGAGGATGATCTCTTCTAAGCATTGCTTGAAAAGATGCATACACAAATAAAAAGCACCTGACATGGGTAGAATAGTCATAACTTTTATTTTTGTCTAGTCTGATATTAAGCCTTCAAAATTGTAAACATCACAGAAGATATTGAAGAAAGATGCATGAGTAATGAACAGAGAGTTAAACTTATGTTTGTCTTCCTATTAGTGGAACTAAAATGATAAGAACCTGCAATGGTATTATGACAGCAGAATGCACAAGCTAATTTGCAAACAGCAGATATCAGAAACACATATGGGAATGAGAGAAGATAACCACGAAAACTGATGATGTGCACTCTTCATGAGAGAGGTATCATTAGGTTTACAAAGGTGATGTTGAATGGTTGCAAACTACCCTTGAATTTGGCATGCATAGGCACCTTAATTAGTCTAAACTTACATGCAGTTAGCGATCTGAATGGGTGCGTGTTCACCTCATTCAATCCAACTCAGATGATCGGGACATGCAAACTAAAACTCGAGTTTTTAACTAAGATAGTTGCAAAGATGACGGAATGACTAAGAATAAAGACCAGCATAAATCTCATCATACAACAATATGTTTGAACAACCATTAAATGCCTTTTTTGTTTATTTGTTCTGCAATGGCATCAACCATTGGTGATATGTATGATTGATGTTTGCCCATCAATGAAAACTCTATTTAGATGTTTTATGGAGCTTCTAAAAGTGATAAAGTGGTGGTAATGGTAACCCTAAATCAAGCCTAACTTGGACTTTTGAATTTTGAGTTAAATTTTTAAAAGGTTGTTTGAGCATTATCTGCATGATGTGGTCTACCGGCAAGGACACCACTTGCATTATCGGTGATGTGACCCGGGTTCAATCCCCATGGCGGATGTATATAAGAAGTATTTCTCAATAAAAAAAAAAAGGTTGTTTGAGCATTTGTAATTGCAGATTTCATTTAAGGTGGGTACTATCTTTTAAATGACTGTTAAAATAATAACTGTATTTTGAGGTTTACTGAACCTAAGCAAACTTGAGCATAGTTGTCTGCTAACTGTATGAAAATCTGGAGGATTGTATGGATATTGGTGATTTTGTATATAGAGTTAGTTCTCAACGCATATTGATTATGTAGTGAGGAAAAGTTTTTCTGTGATCGATCTTTTAAAAATAAAAAACATAAAAATAAAAATTAAGGGAAGGATGCGATAAATTTATAAAATTTTAGTAGTTAATGGATATGACTTAATTTATAAAATACTAGTGGTTCTGAATGCAGTTGTGGGGCTAAAAAGTTTGGTCGCATTGCTTGCATGCAAGTTTATTAACTCTCTCCCAGAAAAAATTCTACAAAATATATGCTATGTGACATCTTGCCTTTTTGGAAAAATGATATGTGACATATTTGTTGTCATTTTGTGAAGGCATAAGCAATATTAACACCCACTGTATTGTAGATAATGCAAATGATAAACCCTACAGAAAACAATGAGAAAAAGTGATCCAAACTTATTGGCATACTATGATAAAATAGAATTTGCAGAAGCAAATAAGACAAAATGAAAAGAATGACCGTGGAAAATGAGGGACTCGGAAAAAAAACAAACTAGAAAAATCACAATGAAGTAAAGGTACATCTAAAAGTTCTCAAAAACAATCTTTTACAAAAGCAATCTATATATCATGACGATTAGATGCTAGAAAAGAGTAAGTTTCCAATGTGAAGCATATTCATAAAAATTACGTCTAAAAAATGCACTGTGATAAGCTGCTAATATAACAGTGAAATTTCATGTTGAACGGCTGTATTGCAACATCCAAGTTGCACAACTGTTTTGAAGCAATCAATGTGCTGGGATTTAAGGAAGATAATTATCCAACTTCACTATTATCAGGTTTATTGAGCAACATGGATTTTCATGAATAAAACCTCAATCTGGATTAACATCACAAAGGTCTTACCAATAGATTCCTATTTTATCAACAGATTAGATATTGTTGTCTGATACTTTCTTTTGCAGCTAAAGACACCGTGACCATACAACAAAAATTGAATCCATCTGACACTTTCTTCTGCAACTTGAATGTGTCAACCATACCAATTTTGCATCCAGAATTGACGTTCAACATTTCATCTAGGTTCTTCTGTATTGTGATATTTGGTTTCTGGATTTTTTTATCAATTGATGATCACAATTTTGACAAGTGACAACTCCAACCATCACATCTTGACGGTGAACATGAAGTTTTTAACATAGACTTTTGTCAAATGAAAACAACTCTTAATTGGTCAACTGATATGTTAACTGATTTGTGACACATTGAAAAGATTTATTGTTTATTTCATCTACCGTTTGTTTTGGTGTTTAGGATAGCCAAATCTTCTTTTGGAGTATGCAAACTAGATTTGCCAATTATCTTGTTATTTTAAATGTTTTTGGCCAAAGCATCTTCCCATGCTTGGAAGATATCTCTTCGACTTCACTATCAGTCACAAAGGTTTTAACAGGTTTTTATATTTGATTTTTTTAATTGGTTAGATGGAATTGAAATGGACCCCAGCCGTATTACATCATGAGACCGCGTAGTGATATTCCAACAATATTTTGACAACTATGCATATATAGCTTGACAAGATTTGAACCGTGGTATCCATCTACAAAGTCGACATATTTAACCAGTTGAGCTCCTGCCATTTGATTTTTAATATGTTAAGGTTCACTCATGGGATTGGAACATTGGTCTATGGTGTGAAATTCATCGCTCCCAACTGTCTGCCTTAAATCTCATAGTCACATACGTCTTAACTTCACAGTTCTTAATCAAGAACTGACTTCCAGCATTTTGTCTGGATTTGTCTCCACTGATGGATGGTCTCTGAATAACATAATATTTTTGCTCCTGCAATTAAAATACACTAAAATTAAATGTTACCTTTCAAAAATTGATATATGCCTAAGTGTCACATTTTTTATTCCAAAACATAAGTCAACATCTTGCTTTTACAATTAAGACACAACTTTTTTCATAACATATAACATGTCAAAGTACCTCAAAGACTTACCACAGTAATTATTACATTCATTTCACCAAAGAATATAACTCTTAATGAACATTCAACTCACGTTTATCTTCACCTGACTTGTGAAAACTCATTTGTTTTCTTTCTTGGTTTCCATTTGTTTGTTTCACTCTTACTCAATTTTGGCTCTCACAGATTTAGAATTCTTGAGCACTTCAAAATCTGGTTAGAAAATTCTGCATTCTGTGATTTGCATAAATGATTTAATTGAATATAAGTCCAGATATTTGTTTATTTCTCATTCACATGTCATGTCTGCTCATGTCCAATAATGGTACATTAAAAGAAAAAATTTCCTCTGCAGGCTCATCTTGTCGCAGTTGGATGAATCACATTGAAAAACAAGGGAATATATACCATGTGGCCACTTTAGAGCTCCTCAAACAGTTTGGCAGTTTCCACATGCATTTCAGCTTTTTCAGGAGAATCCTTCTTAAGGGCCTTCAAAAGTATTAAGCCCTTAAAAGCAAAACAACTTTGGCACATTTTTATTGATTGTTAATAATATGATCATGCAAATTTGGTTCTTTTTTTACATAGTCCTTGTATGAATACTTAAGCTTGGAACTGTTGAATGATAATCATCAACAGGAAACAAAAAGATCAGACCCTTAATAATTGTAATGAATGAACAACTGGTTTTGTTATCAAAGCAGAAGTATAACTGATTTAGGGGATCAATTACTTGCTAACATCCGTATCAAGGAAGCTGTGGTGTTATACATATTTAGCTCAATGGGTCAACATGAGGGGTCAAAATATTCTAATTTTGGAATCCAATATGATGTGGCTTAGCTTGCCGACAAAATTGTGTTTTATGCTCAAGTTCTTGACTGACAAAATTAAGTGCAAGATAATCATATTGCCATTGGATCTGCACAGAATAATCTTTGGGAACATTTATGGGATCAGTGTCGAGAATCTAAACAAAGGGCTAACCCGTATGATTGTAAACTGGTGAAGGAGAATCATATGTATTCTAGGCAAGAAATGTACAAGAGCCAATCTTAACTTATAGAGCTTGACAGACTTAAGAGATTGATCAATGCCTCAGGATTTTTTTGTTGTGAACTCTTAGATATGTGACAAAGCTGAAAAGAGTAGTTGAGTACCATGTATGAAATGAATTAAGATACAAAAGGCACAATTGCACAACCCTTGAAACTTTGGGTTTATTTGAAGATTCAATGGAATGCCTTTGGAGAGTTATATCTCCAGAGGTGGGGAAAGGTGAATGCCAGAAGTGGGTATGTTCGGAATTTTAATCCCAAGAGAGTGGTAGTCCATATTGAGTTCATAATAAGTATTGCTTAAACAATGTCTTTAAGGATGATTGGCATCTATGTTTTTGCGACTGATACAGTTTTGCTTTTGCTAAGTCATAGGTCAACACTTACTTGGTATGTATCCATAGAAGTGATTCAGCATCATATCTCAAAGATTAAGAGAATTATTTGATTTAGAAACTGTCAGCTGCTAGAAGACGGGGTTATTTTAAAATTATGTGTTTAAAGAATAGGTCTTTTTTTGTTGTTGTGTGATATATACTAGTGAATGCATATGCAAGAGGATGGATTGGTCCTTGCAGAGGGCCATGCTTTTGATTATGGAAAGGTTGAAGGGTTGTGTAAAGATGGTTGGTAGGTATCTTCCGTGCTTAAGACATGTGCTTGTGATTGAAGAAGCTGTCTTAAATAGTGTGGGTGCTAACTGCTAAGCATTGTTGTTGTTGGTGTTAGGTAGATACCACCTCTCCTTTATCTGCATATTAGATGGTGGAGACTAGTGACCATAAGAATGGAATGTGCATGTCTTTTAGTAGGCTATTTTAATCTGTAAGGATAACATAGAAATCTGTGATATCTATGTAGCATAATAATGGAGAAAATATTTTCCTCACAAACATTGCTATGATAGCTTTGTCTCTTTTCTTTATCCTAATAGATTTAGGGATCCAAGCAGAACGTATCCCTTGTCCAGCAATGAAAATCTTGTATGCACACAAATTCTAACACGTTATGTTGTATTCAGAAACAACTGCATATTCCTAACAAGTAGTTGATTGTCCCATTTTGGTTTCTACTTGTTAGATCTTATCACGAAATGCTTTTGTGGTGTTAGGCTCTAATACAGAGTGCTTTTTTATTTCATGGATTGACATCTCTTAAGAGGTTATTTAGTTTTGAAATGCCTAAAAGTTAAAATGACTTAAAAGTAAGCTGGTATTATCCGCATTTTTGTATTCTTGACGTATCTGTGGCGTTAAATTCCATATTTGTATACAGATTATACTGATTCTTGCAATATCATATTCCTTACGTCGAATGTATGATCAGGTCTTTGAAGGGACAGCAGGAATTGATAATAAGCACACTACCATTCAATTCACTGGAGAGGTTAGACATATTCTGGCACTAATTCAATTCACCTTGTTTCTGAAAAGCTTGTAGGGATTGCTTGTCATACTACTTTTGTTATATACTTGTCGTTGTAAAATGGTGTGAACTTCTCTTTATTACTTGTAATTGTTTTGTTATTTACTTGTTATGATTGCACAGTTCTGGTAGATTCTTATTTGTGTTTCATTCTTCAGTTGGTTATTTGTAAGGTTCAAGTTACTTCAAGGGTGGTAGATGTAAATACCATTCATAGTGCTTATCCAGGTAGTTTCTTTTTTGAAATGATTGCATCCTGCTGTCTTTCACATAGCACCTTTCTCCGTATAAACATCCCATGCCAATATTAGGTATCACCATCGACATTGCAGTCATTTCCACATAACAATCCCATTCCAACCTTAGGTATTATGTAATGGTGTGAATATATAAGATTGCTAAGAGGGAGTTAATGAATTTCACAAGGTACAAGAAACTTGACACAAGAATGAGGACTTATGTTGTACTGTGAGGAGATTTACAGATACCCATCTAGGTATGAATCTTGTGTCTATGCATGCTGCATTACTGAAGTTCTTGGGACACATGTTACTACAGGCATGCATGGTTTATTGAAGTGGGGGTTGTATTACATGTAAACATATGCATGTTCAGAGGGATTTGGATGCATGCTACATGTTTACAAGAATCTATGATGTGGGGAAGAACCTGAAGAATTCTCCTAATTAATGAGAATCAGGCTTATTTGGATTGGTTTCACTTTTGTTTTTCAATGAGTTTAAACATGATCTTATGAGGGGTCATGGTCCCCTCATACTAAGTGGGGTTTGAACCTTGGACCTCTTAAAGAGAAACCAAAGCCCTTACCACTCCAATAAGTTTGCAGCTTTGGATTGGTTTCACATGATACAAAAGAAAGAATGAATAAATACAGTAACTATAAGATATCTATATGACAAATGATGTTTGCTAGGTCTTTTGGCATGGTATATTGATGTTTACTAAGTGTAAATGATATATTTTCGCACATTCTTAGATTTTTGTTTTTCCCATTTCAATTAATAGGTCCTGAAAACACCTGTATCAATGGACATGCTTGGGCGCATATTTAATGGATCAGGAAAGCCTATAGACAATGGCCCTCCTATATTGCCAGAGGCCTACTTGGACATCTCAGGTAATATCAAAATGGAAAGAATGAAAACAGTTTGGGTTTTCTTAAAATCTATAAAACTGCTTTTGTTTATGTTGCTTGAGTTGCTTTTAGTAAAATATGCTCCTTTACTTGTCCTTGGACTTGTTCTTGACTATTCCTTTTTCTTTGTCTCCATGCCTTATTATTAATATATGTTGCAAGTGCCACACAGGTAGTTCTATCAATCCAAGTGAAAGAACCTATCCAGAAGAGATGATCCAAACTGGAATCTCTACAATAGATGTTATGAACTCCATTGCTCGTGGTCAGAAGATTCCTCTTTTTTCTGCAGCTGGTTTGCCACATAATGAGATTGCTGCTCAAATTTGCAGACAAGCAGGACTTGTGAAAAGATTGGAGAAATCTGATAATTTGTTAGAGGTACTGATTCTGTTCACACATTGAAGGAAAGAACTGAATTTAGAAAATAAAAACAGTCATACATGCACCAAAACAGAAACTGAGGAGAATCAGGGGAAGATCATGACATTAATTATAATCAGTGGATGAAAGATCAAGGGATGATCAGGGAGTCGATTGTGAAGGATGAATATTCTGATCAATTGTTTGGATTGTCATGTGCATTGCAGGCTGACACAGAAGACAACTTTGCTATAGTTTTTGCAGCCATGGGAGTTAACATGGAGACTGCTCAATTTTTCAAACGCGATTTTGAAGAAAATGGGTCCATGGAAAGAGTTACACTTTTCTTGAACTTGGTGAGTTTAATTAGGTTTTAAGCTCCTCTTTAATTTGCTTTTTCATAAATTGCAAGTAAGATACACGCTTTAAATAGTCATTGCTCAGATTTTAACATTCACATGGCACTGTATATGACTATCTAAATGATGATGAAATTTACTCTAAGCTGCTGAAAACACAAAATCTTGTGTCTTTGTGGTTGAAAAATGATAAATGTTTGTTGCTGCAGGCAAATGATCCAACTATTGAACGTATTATTACCCCTAGGATTGCTTTGACAACGGCAGAATATCTTGCTTATGAATGTGGAAAGCATGTTTTGGTTATATTGACAGACATGAGCTCATATGCAGATGCTTTGCGTGAAGTAAGTACTGTGTGTGAACTTGTAATTCTTAATTTTATATTTTTTAGGTAGTCTAGAAAATATTTGCTGTGTAAACATTTTTCTGCATTTGTTATGCTTTAGTCTGTTGAGCTGGTCAAATCTCAGTTGCATTCTATTGAAAAACCCTTTGGATGACAGGTTTCTGCTGCTCGTGAAGAAGTGCCTGGTCGTCGTGGTTATCCTGGGTACATGTATACTGACTTGGCAACCATTTATGAACGAGCAGGACGTATTGAAGGAAGAAAAGGCTCTATTACTCAGATTCCCATCCTCACAATGCCCAATGATGGTGAGTGCTTTTTTTTCCTTTTTTTCTCCCCTCTTCCTCCTGTGTGTTTGTGTAAGTTGCAAGGAAATGTGTCTGGATGATAATGACACTATTTAGTTAGCTCTTTTCTAATTGAAATTCCATCTATTGGATCAGACATTACACATCCAATACCAGATCTAACTGGTTACATTACTGAAGGGCAGATATATGTTGATAGGCAACTTCATAATCGACAGGTATATAATGCTTCTGCAGTGTTTTTCAAGTCCTTTCTGTCTTAAATACAAGTGTTTCGTATCATTGAGGGGATTTGTGTAATATTAACAAAGAATATTTTGGTCAGATAATTTTTTTTTTTTTAATTTATCATTATGAAATGATATTGTAAAATTTGACTGTTCAAGTTTTTGGCCATCATCTGAACTAGGGAAATTGATGCTTTCTGCCTTGTTATGATGCAGATATACCCACCAATCAATGTTCTTCCATCCCTGTCACGGTTGATGAAGGTAATTTTGTGAATCTTATGTTTTATATCTGCTTTAATATTTGAACTTATATGCTTAGTATCTATAACGCTCCTTTAACTGTGATGTAACAGCATGTATGTTGTTTAGATCATAGTGAAAGCCATTTACAGCAAATGGACCAGCTAATCCTTGCATCTCTCATGTTTAAGCTTGATGTGGCAGTTGGCTGGTTGCCCAGTTTGTATTGACTTTCAGTCTTTCACTAGGTTAAAATTATGTTAATTCTTGAACAACCAAGTTATGAGCTCATCTCAGATCATTCTGTACGGCTTATTCATTAGTAGAATTTCTCTTGCAGTCAAAATTACTAGGTACATCTGACCCAAGGTCTATGGCCACTTGACTTTGGTGCATGCATAGTCATAAGTTCGACCCCTACCTCCAGGTGTCCTGATGGTTCTATAAGGTGCCCGCCCATGGGATTGGAACTTGGGCTTACAGTGTGAAACTCCTCACCCCCAACTGCTTGCCCCAAACCCTTTGGGCTTGCCTGTGGGATTGGAACCTGGGCTTACGGTGTGAAACTCCTCACTCTCCATCGCTTGCCCCAAACCCGTTGGGCTTACCTTTATCTGTTTTTGATGAAACCGCTTCTGATAATATTCTTTTCAGAAATGTTGAGATTGATGAACTTTGAAGCTTGAACATAAATCAAACAAAATATATGGTTCTCATTATATCTACATTTTCTAATTAAAATAATCTAACTAATGGAGTAGGCATACCAATTTTTAGAGGCCTTTTTGATTAAAAAAGAAGTTAAAGATCAAACAATTTTTTTGGCAAAATTAGAAACAGTTTGATTCAGAAATCTTTAACTTGATACTTTGCCAAAGTAATGCTGATAATGTCAATTTTGAATAAATTTTGATGTGAAGCAACAATGAACTAAAGTATAATTCCTATATGTCCAATGACTATTTTAATCCCAGTTGTTTCCTGAACAAGATTCTTGCTAAATGAGAATTATTGAGGAAAATCTTACAAAACATTACTGTTGGGTACCCATAGGAGTTAGTTCTCTTTCTAAAGGCACTTTCAAATACCCTAATATTTGTTATATAATATTGCATTGAGATCCTTCTTTTCCAGATTAATAAAAGATTGTGGCCAACATCTCATTAAAATGGGGAAATGTCTTAATATTTCTTCAAACCTCTCTAGACAGATATGAGTTCATTAACAAAACAAATACAGGTTAGAAAAAGATCCTAGGTTTGCATGTTATTCTCTGTGGAAAATGATACTGTTGGCACTTTGGCCCTGAATATAGCTACTATGAAAACAAACTAATGCTACCCATGCAGCTGGTATAAGACAACAATGAATAGCTGCAACAGAGAAGAACCAATGCAGTGTTCAGTAGGCATTGAAGCTGATCTGGGATGCATTGATTCTTTACTGACCAAGTTACTATAGAAACAAACTAGTGAACCAGTATTGTCAAATTTGACAAATTATAGGGAAGATATCTGAATTTTTGCTATTTTCTATCTTACACAAACAAATTCGACCAACCAAATTGGACAAACAACAATGGCAAATAAGATGTTAAATAAAAGGGTAAATATTAAAATTGTTCTATTTGTATAATTCATTCCCACATCTGCTTGACTTCCTTCTACATCTAAATAACAAGAGTTTGAAACAAAACAACAAAGGAAAATGTCAAAACAATCTTGATAAGGCAAAATGATCTTAGGTTAACTTGTTTATAGAGGCGTTTGCAATTGAATGTCGTTCTAGTATGAAATATTAAGTTCTTTATGTATATTTACATGTTTGTTTAATTGGTTATATTGGATTGAAACGGGTTCCACCCTTATTAAAATTTCTGGCAATTATGCATGCATTGCTTGGCAAGATTCAAACCTAGGTCTCCTTGAAAGTGAGGTGTGTAACAGATTGAGCTCATGCTACTTGATTATGTATATTTATATTTATTTCAAATATATATTTTTTTAAAGCGAAAAACCCCTTGTGGGGCCGCCTTGGTCTGAGAGACCACGAACAGGGGGTTCTACACCGTCAAAGTCACCCGGGAGTTGCACCCGGCCCTGCCTGCACCAACATTATCAATTGGATTTTGGGTACCCAATTCAACTTTTTGGTAGGGTGGAGATTCAAACCTGGGACCTCCCTTGGAGGATTGCCCTCTCCTTTCCAACTCACCTACAACACCTGGGTATTTATTTCAAATATTTAAATGAAAATATTCATTTATATTTATCAAACTTCAATGCAAATTTTATGGCTGACTTTTTCCATGATGATTTTTATCCTTGTGGATCTTGAACATGAACCCGAATCTAGTAACTTAGATTCTAACCACAAAGAAGAGGAGTTAGTTCATTATTAGACACACAATAAAAACCTGGGATAAGGAGAAGCTGCAGCAGATATAGAACCAATCCAGAATTTGTAAGGCATTGAAACTGATCTGTGACTGATCAATCTACTGGCCTTGACACGCTGATTTCTATGTGACTGATGTGATTGTCACTTTCTCTGGCATTGATCTTCACCAACGCCTGTTTTTTGCTAGGGATTTTTCTTGGCATTTATTTTTTATTTGGACAATATGTTTTAACCCATTGGGTTTAACCCCCTTTTGTTTTCAAGTTAAAACTTTATATAGTTTTTAGTCCCCGTCTATTTGTTAGTTACTTTTTTGCTTCTAGGGTTTCTTAATCCTAGCACTTCTTATTGTGACATGTTATACTTTCGAGTCTCATTGACATTTAGTATAATTTCTCTGTTAAAAAAATATAAAAAAGGATAACATTTTCAGCTTGCATGAAGGCATACACCCTTTGGGTCAGAACACTTGAATGACAACTGCCATGTGCTTTCAGATAGTCAGGAATAGCAACTGCGATGAAAAAATGAAGAATAAAGTCCTGTGTGATATGGATTTGGATGAAACACATTTTTGTTTTGTGATTTCTTTAATAGTTTTTATGTGCATGTATTGCCATTCCAAGTGCCAGCATTTTTGAAATATATAAAACTTTTTTGAGTTCATTCTTAATTTCTGGAAGCAAATTTCTATGTAATGCAAAATTTTCTTTAGTTTGCATACACTTGGTTCCCTTTGGGTCAAAATACTTGAATGACAACTGCCATGTGCTTTCAGATAGTCAGGAATAGCAACTGCGATGAAAAAATGAAGAATAAAGTCCTGTGTGATATGGATTTGGATAAAACACATTTTTGTTTTGTGATTTCTTTAATAGTTTTTATGTGCATGTATTGCCATTCCAAGTGCCAGCATTCTTGAAATATATAAAACTTTTTTGAGTTCATTCTTAATTTCTGGAAGCAAATTTCTATGTAATGCAAAATTTTCTTTAGTTTGCCTACACTTGGTTCCCTCTTACTTGTGGATGCAATATTTACATTTGGTATGGAAATATGATTTCCTATTTTAGTTCCTTCAATTAATTGAAGCAGAATCATCTGCATAATTCCCTTTCACTAAGCTTGTTAAACCTTTCATATTTGTAAACTTGCATAATTCTACATTGAAAAGTCTCTAGTTTGATGGAAGTCGTTATAGGATGATTAAACGATATGATAACTAATGCTTGATAGTAGTTTCTATTAAACTCTTGGCACGACAAATACAAAATGGAGGCAAATAGAAAGGATTGAAAAACGTCTAATTACAAATTTTCTTAGAATTAAGGCCACAGTCCCTTATGAAATTATTCTAGCTGAAACTGGAATGTTCCCTTTAGAGGCAATTGCTATGACCAAGCTGTTATGTTACTTAAAAAAAAACAAAAAACATGAAAAACAACAGATGGCTTAGGGCAGTCAGGGACAAAGAGCTGCATAGGCGGAAGAACACATGGATGAAACAAAATCAGAAATGGATGAAACATTGGGAAATCAACATAAATGAATGCCTAAATTTCAATAAAGACATAAAAATCTATGTGAATGAAAAGTTTAGAAGTGGAATGTGGAAAAATGCAAGCAAGAAAAGACAATACTATATTGCAAAGTTTAACCCAACGTATGACCACAAGGAAAAAACATATATAGGCGCTGAAATCAAGTGGAGGGAAAAAATCCTCATTGCTCAGATAAGGACTAGCTCTCATAGGCTTAGATGTGAAACAGGGAGATGGACAACGCCCAAGGAACAATGGGAAGAAAGGATATGTACTCTATGCAGCACAGGGGCAATAGAGACAGAGGAACATTTCATCTATGAATGCCCAAGTTTTTCGGACATCCGTGGCAAATACAAAGAAACGCTTGGAAAAGGGTCTATGATAAGAGTTATTTGAAGACAGTAAAATAAAAAGAGTTGGGGGGTTGCTAACCCAAATCAGCAGGAGAAGGAACAGCCTTCTCAAGGATATTAATGGTCATATGATTTGAATAACTGTGTTTCCATATTTGGAGGTCCCATAGGCCATGTTTGGGTCTCGCGTATGTAATTAAAATTTTTCATTTCATTTCATTTGTCAAGCATGGGTGATTTCAGTTGTCCTACATGCAGAGAGCCGATTTACTTTGAGCATCTTAGTGCATGGAATGAATAGACAGATATGTTGCATGCTTGAAATATTTCTTGCAGCTCCATCAAGTTGGTGACTAAATGGAGATAAGTTGTAATTGTGTCTTGGGAAGTCCCTTTTTAAACTGGCCATACTGTTTTGCAGAGTGCTATAGGTGAGGGGATGACTCGGCGTGATCATTCAGATGTCTCAAATCAGGTAGAGTAAATGTCTAAATGTATCTTATCTTTTTATGGTATGCCCTCCAATAAAAAACAGAAATGAAATAATTAAAATATCTGGTCTTACAGTTGTATGCAAACTATGCAATTGGTAAAGATGTGCAAGCAATGAAGGCTGTTGTTGGAGAGGAAGCTTTGTCAGCAGAGGATCTGGTGTGTATATATGATATCCGTGAATATTGTTTTTTATGCCAGCTGCTATTTCTCTACTTAAGTTCATTATTTGATTTTGAATTGCAAACACAGTTAAATTTTTATGATTACAATTCCCTCAATGCTTAGATATCTTTATCCAAATTCTGAATTTTATCAACTTCATTTATATTTAAATGCAGCTGTACCTAGAATTTTTGGACAAGTTTGAACGCAAATTTGTCACACAAGGAGCATATGATACCCGTGACATCTATCAATCTTTGGACCTGGCATGGACACTTCTACGTATTTTCCCACGAGAGCTGCTTCATCGCATACCTGCAAAGACTCTAGACCTTTTCTACAGTAGGGATTCTGCTCATTGAGTCCAAGTGTTAAACAATTTTCCTACCGTCAGCAATAACTTTATTCCTAATCTTGTAATTTTTAATGGTAGAGATTTATTTGTTTTATTCAAATCCATGCAATGGAATAAAGATGAATCCATGGCCTTCTGACCTAGAGCATAATTTCTTGCCCGTTTGTTGTTGGGTTATTTTATTGTTCATGCATCATCCAGTGAGATTCTCTTCTTTCCTTTTAGGGCATGCAAGATTGTTATATTTCTGGTTCCATTTTGTTGTCATGATAGAAACACAATGATCATTTCTTCAATTGGCTGTCATTTTTCATTAGTTCAACATTTTGGAATTGTTTCTTCTATATATGTTGCATGCATATTTTGTTTTGGTGTGAGAGGTTTGCTGTACTATATGCTTTTGTGCTTCTCTTCTGCTTACCTAGAGGAGATGAAATTAATACAAGTGGTTCTGCCCATGTTGTACCATCTTATGTCCTAGAATTATTGCGTAGCATACTGCCATAAACTTGTGACTATGTAAACTTCCACTTTAGCAGTGTATGACTAATTTTAGGGTAGATTACAAATCTTATTTTATGCATGTTTCCACTGAATAATTTATCAAGGACTCCACTAGTGATCTTTGGACATGGGGGCATTAGAACTATAACAGTAGGGTCTCTTGTGAGATGCTTTTCACATTCATAGGCCTCATGTAGCATTTTATGTACACTGGCTTCAAAATTTCACTTATGCTGTGTTTACCAAATTTCAGGTAAAGGATGTCAGGCCCTTGAGATCTATCCCCCTTGAAGAGAAATGGCAGAAAGTTCTGTACATTTAGATACTATTTATAGTGAACGCAGGTGTTAAGTTCGACACTTTGGGTGCTACCCAATGCTAAGTATTGAAGGGTAATAGTCATGGTGAACTAGAAGAAGGTTCAAATTGTCCCATGTTTGAGAGTTAAAGAGTGTGTCTAATAAAGACAAAAATTGAAAGCTAATAAAGATGAGGAAAGGAGGCACACCATGCCTTGATAAGGGCGGATTAGCAATGCATAATAATAGAGATTAGGACACTTACGTTTGGGGACTTGAAGGAGTCAAAAGGACTTGATTTGGGAATTGAATTGTTTAATTTTTTTTTCATTGAAAACCCATTATGGTTCAAAGGTTATCTCAAGGTCTACAAGTATACAACAGAAGTTCATTTGCAACAGAAGCTTTTACCTTTATCCAAGGAATTCCAGAATACAAAAAGAGTGCATACTCAGATTCTCAACACATTTGGAAGTTTGCAAGAGATCTTGCAAGTCCGACTAGAGAGTTGTAAGGCCTTAACTCTGTTTCTGGGCGTCAAATGCTGCTCTTCAGCCCCTTAAAGAAATGAAAGAATTCTGCAAGTGGTTTGATGGTTTAAAAATTGTTTGGAAGTTCTGTAGGGGTTTGGTCCATTGACTACAACCATTGATGGGCTTGGATGGACTGGCAAACCTTTTTAACCATGAGTTTGGTCAAAGGGTCGAAATCAAGGTGGAAAATTTGAACATTATATGTAAGGTAAAGTGAAAACTTTCTGATTCACTCAGGCATTTTGGTTAGGTTGGGGCCTATATATTTAGATTCCTCTGAGCCATGATGACTTAGTAGGCTGGTAGGTTCCTGTACAAGGCCCGAGCGCTTGGAAAAACAGGGAAATATTGTGAGGTGTGGTTAAGTTTTAGGAAAGGGCATATATTTATAGAATTGGTTTGTGCATATATTAATGCTTGCTAATTGCATACTCCATATATGGTTTAATGCATGGGCTTTCTTATTTGGGGTGATAAAGTACTTCTTAGAGGTGGAGGGACCGGTTGAGTGCCCTTGTTCAAAAGGAGCCCCATCATCTATGCACATGTATTTATTCTTGCTAGTTGCCTGCTCTCTACATGGTTAAATGAATAAGTTTTTGTTGTGTTAGGTAATAAACTCCTTTCTAGAGGTGGAGTGGCTGGTTGAGTGCCCTTGTCTGAAATAAGCCCTCATCCCTAGCTTGGGACATGCTTTTACTTTTTTGTCACATTTGTAAAGGAAGGCCATGGGGCATATTTTAAGGCATGTAGAAGTTAATATATAATGTATGTTATATTTGATTCATGCCTTGTGACATTTGATGGTAATGTTACATTTTCTAGCATCATGGTTGAGATGAACAATAAGATTGTATAATTTTTGCTCTCCATTTTTTCTTTTCATATGAATATTGAGCGTTCTGAAGCAGGTGAAATGATTTCTCATAACAATACACACTCACATTTATTTTATGTATTTTCTTTAAGGCCATTATAAAGATGGATGATCATGGTGGAGGCATTTTAATTTACTACCAATATCCCATAATCTACCTTTTCTTCCTTGCAATGCTTCATCGAACAATTCCTCTGAGTCAGTTCTTTCTGGCTATTGTGTTTTTCCATGCAGTCTCAATCATCTTATTGGTCCTCTTCCAGTTGTTGTCTGTGCATGGTCTGGGTTTTCACATTTTGTCCCATCTATGTAGGGCAAACCACTTCAATCTGTGCAGAGTGGATTGGTCCCTAAGAAACTCTCAAGAGGGATCAGGAAGCACCAGAGAGAGAATCATGCATACAAATGGATTCTTTTGTTGATTTGATTTGATTTGAATTTTGAGATAAAAGTACACACACACGATGCAAAGAGAAGATCAAGGGTATAGAACCATATTCAGATTGATCCCCCTATTTGGGAAACATGTCGATCAGCAAGTAAAAGATTCATGAAATCATCTAGAGTAGTGGTGATAAATATCAGTGAGAATGCCCCCCTCTAAATGGGAAACATGCCCAACTCTAAATGGGAAACATGCCCAAATTGTCCAATATCCAACATCCTGAAACATGATCACTTTTTCAAATCTTCAGGGGCTCTATGCACACGAGGAACACCTCCTAGATTGACTTCCAAGTGCTCCCCTAAAGGTGCTATGTTGGCTCTGAGTAGCTTCTTTTAAGTCAAAATCTCACTCGAGAAGAGCTTATTATACTTCAGATGAATTGGCATAGCACTCAGCAGGGCAGTAGCAGATTTGAGCTCCTCCAATACCTGTTGATCTGACAAAAAGGATACTTTATATTCATGCTGCTTGAAAATATTTTGTTTAGAACATACAAAAACAGATTAAAAAACTAAAAAATATAAAAAGCCCAAATACGGTAGCATTGCTCATGCGACAACAGTGGAAAGCCCAAAAATTCCTAAACAAGATAAAATTATAAAAATAAAAGCAATAAAATGATATAATGCATTAGCTTTTGGATACATGCACGTGGGCTGCTATTAATGCCACTTATTAACTTATTTCTTCAATGGTTTTAGCAGGTTACTAAGCAGTTGTCATAAAGGGTCGATGAATGTGATGATGACCATGACGTTAATGTTTCGAATATGTTCGGAGAAGGCAGAAAGTTTTTGGGAAGTTCAATTTGAATTTATCTAGCACATGGATGAGGTTTATAATAGTAATAATAAATTCATGCAATGGCTTGAGATTATAGTCCCGTGAATAGTCCATCATAAAATATGGTATGGTCTTAAAAGCAATACTAATTAGCTTAATTTGAGTTAATTATGAGTAAACCATGTTTGCTAGATATTCTAATAGATAGTACTTAGTAGCATAGTTTGAGTACATTATGAATTTACCGTGTTTGTGAGATATTATAATTGATATTACTAATTAGAGGATTTTTAATTCAGGCAGGCTTTTTCAAACATTATATATATATTTTTTATTCTTTAATAAATACTTGGTACTTCCATCACCACTTCCATGAGTAGTCATATTGTCGGGCATTTTTTCTATGATATATTGTAGTGAAGTCAAGAATCAAATGGTTTTCAACTTTTAGCATTGAAGGAAACCTAGCTGGTGGACTGATCGGTATATTTTTATCTATATTACATGGAGCTCTTGGGTTCGTGGATGGTGTTGGTATAATGAGATACATCTTAAGGACTACAAAGGACGGGCCCTAAATTTTGAGATGGCAACCAGACAATTGAGGGATGATAGATATACACAAATTTAAGCCTTAAATTGGACTTTTTAAGCATGAATGCAACATCTTGTAATGTAAAACCAAAATAAATTAATTACATTATCACTTTGAAGGGCCTAAACATCAAATACACTTTTGTAAACTTATAAGAAATTGCAAATTCATTACAGTTTAAAAATTTGAACATTACAAATTTGAAATTAAGTTATCGAACTATATAAGCAAAATGCTAAAATAAAACAAACTATGAAATTAGAATAAGTGAAAACATTGAAACCTCATGTAGTGAACGTCCCATTGACAACAAATCTTGCTTGCTTCATATTCGTCCATGTAGTGGGACTGCACAAATTATTGCTTGCTCATTCACATCAAGGTCCACATTTGTTTGGGTTTGCAACAACTACCTATGTCTTCGTCATCTCTCCACTACACTCATAAGACAAATTCAATGGGAGATTGGGGTGGGAAGAATTTAGCAGCTGCGAAAGATAGACAGGAATTTGGGATCACTTGATGCTTGGAGACTTTGAGATCGACCCTTAAGTCTCTAGTCACTTGCACAATTGCTACTCAACGTAGCTCTTCTGCATTTGGTCTAAGGCACAACAATCTAAGCTCATTGTCGTGGGTGGACAATGCAACAGTTTGGGCTTTGGCCCTTCTTCGAGAGGTCCAAGCTTCAAACTGCGGTGTGTGTGTGGTTGTTATAAATTCCCTATTAATAAGCTCAATTGTCCCCCTGAGAGGTCATGGTGGGATGGGGATGCCCAACACTAAGTGTTGGTTGTAGGCGTTTCTCCCACTAACTAAATCTAAGCTCCTCCATATCTATGTTTACATTTAGAAGAGCTCAACACTTAGCGGATTGCGAAAGGTAGAATTGTTATTGGAACACTCTAAGTCAAGTCAGCATGCAAGATGATCGATCTTATTAAATCAATAGTTGGCGCTATTTCAAAGGTGTGAAAATAGACAGATGATTCAAATGTTCAACAGATTGTTCGATCACAATAATTAATGGCATGCGTTTCAAACCGTTCAATCACAATGATCAATGGCCTACGTCCCAAGCTATCCCAAAAGCTTTGAAGGTGGATGGTGAAGGAAAATTGCATGAACAACTACATACAAAATCTATGGTTTGTGGAGTTTCAACAAATTTTTAAGGACGAGGTGAAGAAAATTTCAAGGATCATATTTCTTAAGACTCTCGGAAAGAGGTGAGAGAAAGAAGTCCTAAAGAATGAGATTCTTGAGAACATTTTACCAGGGTTGGTGAAAAGTTTCGCAAATTGTTGGTTTTAGGAATAACAACTTGTGGAATTTCCAGAAATTCCTGAAGACCGAATGATGCTAAAGACCTGAAGATTGGAGGGTGATGAAATTCTCAAAGGTCAAATCTTTTGAAAAGTGTAACGAAGAAAGATAAAACGCGCCTTAGATTTTCTAACAAGGGAGCAATAGTGTGTGGAGCTTCAACAAACTCTTTCAGATGGACAAGGTGAAAATTTTCAAGGGTTAGGTCCTCCGGAAAAGGACCAAAGGAAGACAAAAGGGAGGAGTTTTAGTGGATCTTCCAAAAAAAGTTTAGTAAGCTATGAAAGTTTTATAGGATTTTGATGTGAAGCAATGAGCAAAAGTTTTGCAAATCGTCCAATTGAAAAATTAGCGACCTCCATGGCCTTGGATAGGGAAGGTAGATGTTTAAGCAAATTGCAAAATTGGCCAACAAGAAAAAAGGCAGTTTGATGGAACAAACCTGCAGAAGGGAAAGGTAATGTTAAGCGGCCAATCGGGACTTACAACAACTGATCCTTGGAGACTTTATTATTGGTGTGCGAACTCTGAGAAAAGCAGTTGAAATCATCAAATAAGCAAGTGCTAAAGAATATAAAACCACCTACCCGCACTACTTGGGCTCTACAATCCACAAAGAGTGACTTACCTATTGAAGGCAAAATCGTGGTAGCCGCAACAAGATCTCTAAAATCCACAAAGAGTGACTTACCCATTGAAGGCAAAATCGTGGTAGCTGCAACAAGATCATCCCAAGTCTAACAACATTCATTACATAAGGTGCCTATGCTCATTTTCCAAGATCCCTAGGGTGGTAGTTGAATATGTCAATGACAGATGTAGATCTAGAGGCTTAGAATTAATGATTAGAGATCCAAAGATCTTGATGGCTTGAAATGACGTAATGGTACATGATCGAGGAGCAAAAAAAGGCATTGTTTAATCTCCTACACAAATTTTGGAGGGCCAAATTCCCTAGTATATCTATAAATAGTAGTTAGTATGCTTTGTAAGGGATTGGTTAGTTGCTTATTCAAATCTATTGCCAGGCTTTGCAACTCTTTTTCGTTTGTATAACAGTCTGGACCCAAGCCCTAGGTCATTTTGTGGGCATGCTTTTGAACCCTCTTTTGGCATAGTTGTATTTTTTATTATATATATACAAGAAGTTGTGACTACTGGCATTTTCTGTCCTGTTTCTTGTTTATATGTGCATGTATAAGGAGTCGTGACTACTTACTTTTCTATCTCGTTTCTTGTATATGCTTGTGCTTAACTATTCACGTTGAGAAGAGAAAGTGTTCCTTGTACGCTATCTGCAAATGATTCACGCGTTCATTTATCCCACTTTTATGCCAGTAGTCACAACTTCTTTTTGTCCTGTTTCTTGTTTATATGTGCATGTATAAGGAGCCGTGACAACTTACTTTTCTATCTCGTTTCTTTATGTGCTTGTGCTTAACTATTCATGTTGAGAAGAGAAACTGTTCCTTGTGTGCTATTTGCAAATGATTCATGCGTTCATTTATCCCACTTTTATACAGAAAAATCTCTTGATTTTGGCTTATCACCTCTAGTTAGCTTAGGCCATTTAATTTTCCGCATTTTCTATTTCCTATGGTTTTTCTTTTTCTTTTTCTTTGTGTACGAAAGCTAGTTAGATAGGTGAGCATTGAAGATCACATCCTATAAGGAGCTAACCTTGTAAAAGACCTCAAAGAAAGTTCGATTGAGCCGCTTTTCGAGCTCTCAAAGCTGCCTGTTGTGTCACTCTACATGAGGCATGAGTGTTGGGTGCGTCTAACAACCGCAATGGGGGACCACAATATTTTGATGCGACAACAATTTAATGGCACACTTGATGAGACCCAATTGAATAAATTGGTTCCACAAATCAAAAGCAAGAACCAATCATGCACAACTATAGTTCAATGTCATACCCAGTGGGCAAACCCACACATATTAGGACGGGATATTAGTGAGGATCTTTGCCTATATGCTTTTTGAAGAATATAGAAATATCACCTAGTGACTCCATTGAAGAAGCATACTCATAAAGAAACCACTTAGAGAGACGATTGAATTGAGATTTTGGTGAAGATCTCAGTCTATCAGCTTTATGAAGCAATTCCAAGATTCACCTGGTGACTTCGTTGAAAACAAAGTACCTAGAAGTTGATGAGCGCAAGACCTGCTACTAGATCCTACATTGTTGTAAATCCTCAAGCGTTGGTCACCCCTCCACAATTTCAAGGAGAGGCCATCATTAAAATATGGTTGCTCAACCGCCTAAAAGCTTTTTTGCATGGAATGATCGAGGTCCGTTGTAGATACTATTTGAAGGTATTAGATTCAAAAACATCTATGATGACTAAGGCTAGAAAGGAAATTCTTTGCCAATAGCCTATGGGATAACTATTTAGGCTTAAAATGATCTAATTCGAATAGGAAGAGTAGCCCCTAGCCCCGCTATGCCCTTGTTTTCAAATGTGTAGTTATCATGTCAACTATCTCCAATCATTCACCCTACAACTTTTCAACAAACTCCTATTGTTAATACAACTACAATCCTTGCTTCCATTCTTGCTCCAATGCACCCTATCATAGAAAAATCAGAGTTTGAGGCAATGAAGAATATGCTAAAAATAATTTCTAATGAAGTGTTAGCCCTTAGGAGACAACAAAATAAGTATCAAAGCAACCTTAGCTCTTCTTCCCACCCAAAAAATTAGGGATATAGGAATTCTACAAATGGCTATCAGAATCCCAACAGAAACCTAGGACAACCATCTACTTCCCAAACTCAAATACCTCAAACTTTTGCACAAAACTTTTAACACAAATACCAACTTGCATGAACAAAACTTAGTAACGTGGGATGTAGAAGAGGTATATGCTTTATTTGGTAAAATAAGAACTATAATACCTAAAAGGCATTAGATCCAATCACATTATATGACAACAACCAAAATAAAAGTATTGAAGGAACAAGGGATAACTAGTCAAATAATTCCCATGCTCAAAAGAAGCCACCAAATCTCAAGAAGAATATTCTTCCAATAGCGGTACATATCTAAGATGGACAAAAATCCCTGGCACCATCAAAAAGGTTTTTCCTTGAAATACCTAGTCAACAAGAGCTCATCTCGATGCAAGTGGATGTCTCTCAAACACCTATAGTAGAAAGAACCCGATCCCGACAAGTATCAACTACTACCCATAAGGACCATTCTTTAGAATCATTTAATGTAGTAGAACACCTCAATAAAAATATTGTGGGCATGCCGCTTTAGGAAGTGATCTCTATGCTATAACAAATGAAGTGCTTGGAAGAGGCATTGGAAAAGCAAAAAATATCGAGTAGTCAGAAGGTTCCTATAGTTCTTAAAATATCTACTCCTAAAGTATCCAAGCCAAGGTTGTTTTACTTAACCCTCATCTATGATGACAAGTTGGTTCACAATTGTTTGATAGATTCTAGAGCAAGTACCTCGGTTATACCAAAAAGGATGGTGGGTGCATTGGTATTGATTTATAAGCCTATCAATCAAGGTGTAGTTAAGTTAGATGGAACACCAATCTAGGTATTTAGGCTGGTTAGAAACATACCTCTAACTTTGCAAGCATGTCCAAATTTGACTATCCATCAAGACTTAGCAGTCATTGAACTCTTGACCATTGAAGGCTCATCGACTACAATTCAATTGTTCAAATAATGTTGCTGAATATGAAGCTTTGATACTTGGTCTCCAAATGGTAAAAAAGAGAGGCATTAAACTACTTCAGGTCTTTGATGATATTGAACTGGTAATAAAGCAAGTAAGGTCACAATGTTCAAAAAATAATAGATTGATGAAATATTATAGGCATAGGGTTTGGGATCTGATTGAAGCCTTTAATGCCATTTACTTTAGAGTCATTCCAAGAGTAAAAAATTGGATGCTGACCGTATGACGGTAATTGGATCACAATTTGATCTTGTGAGTGACTTGCTCCATTATCAATAATTCATAAAGTTGATAGTTGGACCAAATATCCTAGATAATGACGTGAATTGGTATGTGTTTGAAATTGATGAACATATTATTTGTTTCTTGCAATAGACAAATGAATATGTTGAAGAAATAACTCCAAAAATTGAAGAAACATATGGAGATCAGATCATCCAGCTAAGATCCAACAAGCTTTCGAAGGGGCTAATTACATTAGAATTTCTATTCATCCTAGATGATATATTCAAAGGGAAAAGAGTAATCACTACTAATAATGAGGACTACCAAGAGATAGAGGTGCCCCCATGGAAAGCATTGAAGATATACATAGTGGCTATTAAGGCAAATAAGGAATATATTGTCCACTTGTGCCTCATGGCTTGGAATTACGAGGATCTTAAGGGGTACAATAAGGAGATTATCCAACATACAATTGAGCTAGATCCTAAGGCCAATATAATAAGGTAGAAACAAAGGTTGGTCAATCCAAATATTGAGCCCCTCATGTGGAAAGAAATTTGCAAGCTGATTGAATCAAATATCATATATCCAATCAAGAATACCACATGGGTCTCTAATCTGGTTCTTGTAAAGAAAAAGAATGGTAAAATCAGATTGTGTGTTGATTTCAGAGAACTCAATAAAGCTTCACTAAAAGAACACTACCCCTTGCCTTCCATGGATCAAATTCCTCAAATTGTTACAAGATCCAAAATATTCTCATTATTGAATGAATTCTCTAGTTTCAATCAAATATGTGTAAGATATGAGGATCAACACAAGATAACTTTCACCACTAAATTGGGGACCTTCTCATATCAATGAATACCTTTTGGGTTGTCTAATGCTGGAGCAACATTTTAAAGAGCCACGAACATTGCTTTCCAATATTTGATCAATAAATAACACTAGTCTACTTGGATGATATCATTGTCTTATCTAAAATCAAAGATCATGTAGAGCACTTAGAGAAGGTCTTCAAGTGATGTCAAAAATTCAAAATATGCCTAAATCCAAAAAAGTGTATCTTTTGTGTACCCCAGGGTAAGTTATTAGGCCACGCAAAATAAAAATTGGTATTAACATAGGCCTTTATAGAGTCAAAGCTATTGCCAACCTTTAATTTTCATGACACAATAAGGGGCTACAATATTTCTTTGGCCATATAAATTTTGTCAGAAGATTCATCCCAGGTTTTGCAACCATGATTAGGCCAATGATGCTTATGCTTAAAAAGGACCAACCATTTAGAGTGACAGAAGAAGGAAGGCCCTTGAAGAAATGAAAAAGGTTATTGTAGAAGCTCTAGTGTTGGTGAAACCAAAATTTGACAAGGAATTCATCATTTATGCATATGGAGGAGAGCTTAGTATAGTAGCCTTGCTTAAACAAAATAACACAAATCAACATGAGCACCCATTTGCTTTTCTTCAACCAAACTCTAAAGGGATATGAAGAGAGGTACAACTTTGTTGAAAAACAAGTATATGCTCTGTTTAGAGGCTAAAAAAATTCCAAGCACTTGGGTCTCAAATAATAAAATTATGGCTTATGTCATTCACCCTAGTGTTAGAGAATATATAACGGGTGGTGGATCAGTGAAAAGAGGGCTAGATGGATCAGTGAAAAAAGGGCCAGATGGATCACCAAGATTTTAGAATATGGTATTGAAATTAATCCCATAAATGGTTAGAGTAAGAGCACTTTGCCAAAGATTGGCTAAAGATATTGTTAAGGAAGAATATGATTTAGGTGGATGTTTAATTAATGAATATGGAGAGGAGTCAAACTGGGTGGACCAAAGGATTGAATGCATGCAAATAGGCAAGTACCCCTTGAATTGGACAAGGCTTAAATAAGAGATTTTCAGTTGTAAAATGTACATTACATGCTAGTAGGTGAGGTTCTATTTTGAAGGAATTTTGATGGAGTTTTGCTCAGATGCCTTAAAAAGAAACAAAATTAGTCCTTGCTTCAAAAATTCTACCAAGGATTCTTGGGTGAGCACTGCTTAGCTCAGACAACGATCAATAAGATCATGAAAGCTGATTACTATTGGCCAAGTTTGTTCATAGATACCCATCATTAGGTAAGGATATGTGATAAATGGAAGTTCTTCATCGAAAGAAAGAATGATGCACCTATGCCCCTAAAGCTCGTAGCAATAGATGAACCATTCTCCCAATGGGAATTATACTTAATTAGAATGATCAATCCACCATAAAGTGAGGGTCACAAATGGATCATCACTGCTATAGACTATTTCATGAGATGGGTTGAAGTAGTTCCACTATGAGAGGCCATTGAGTCAGTAATCATAGAACTTTTGGAGGACCATTACGAGACATGATGTTTCGAATACAATAATTACTGACAATGCCAAGGCATTCATAGGTTCCAAGATCACTCAATTCATCTTTCACCATGTGGTATTTATTCGAAGATCTCAAATTACTACCCATAAGGTAATGGTTTAGCAAAATCTACAAACAAGAACCTACTACAAATCATGAAAAGGATTGGCTTTGAAAATTAGCAGTAATGGAATCTTCACCTCAGAAGAGCCTTATGGGGAGATCACATCACCCCAAAGAAGTATTTAGGATGTTTTCCTTGTGCTTTGGTATATGGAAACGAGTCTAAATTGCCTATATCTATTGAAATGCTGACGCTTTAGTTGTTGCATCAACTAGAACTTCAAAGGAATGATGCTATAATAAGGATGGGAGAATCCCTTAAGCTTGAAGAACTAAATAAAGAAAACAAAGAGTAATTGTTAAGACACCAACAAATGGTCAAAATATAGTTTGATAAACAAGCCACCTCTCAAAATTTTGAGTTTGGTAATTTGGTACTTAAGTGGGATGAAGACAAAAGCAAAATGGGTGATCATACAAAGTTCAATGCAACTTGAAGTGGCCCATACATCATAGCTATCTACAAGGACTAAAATTAATTTGAGCTCAATACAATGGATGGTGATACTCTCCCAATCCTAGTCAAGGGGATCTATTTGAAGAGCAACCCTTAAGTTTTGTGCCTAATATATGTGTGTGTCTTGTTTTTATTTGTGTAGGCTAAAAGAAAATCTCAAAACTTATGAGTAGCGAGAACCCGTGAGCCACTAGGAGGATCATCTTCGTGAACTAAAGACAACCAATCAGGCAAGAAAAGAGGAGTTCAAAATAATGTGAACCGTTCAATTATATAGAATCATCAAAAAATGTGTGTAGTTGCAGTCACACATGAGAATAACTCCTTAGATAGAAACAATGAAAAAAAGTATGCATCAAAAAAGTGATCCCTCGAAATTATCAACCACCAACCAAAGATCACCAGATGAATGATTAGAATGCATATCTAGAGCACATTATGTAAAGGGTGACAACATATTATCCCTTTCTGCCCAAGCACGTGAGAAAAATAAGTTTACATAACACAAATCTAGTACCTTGGGGGTTTTCTTAGATCACCCTATCAAAAACAAGGAAGATCCAATTCAAGTAAAAATATGACAAACAAAGGTGTTAGTTCATGCAAGATGAATTTAATGAATTTATTGGAACATTTCAAGTCAAGTCGTAAAGCCCGCAAGATGATTGATCTTATTAAATCAACACTTGACACTATTTCAAAGGAGTGAAAATGGGTAGATGATTCAAAAGTTATGTGGATAGTTTGATCATAATAATCAATGTCTCACATCCCAACCATCCAATCATAATGATCGATGGTATGCATAAATTCACAAAAAGCTCTAAAGGTGGATGGTGAAGGAAACTTTTGCGGACCGTTAGATAGAAAATCTATAACCCATATAGTTTTAAAAATTTTCAAGGACAAGAGGCGAAGAAAGTTTTGAGGATTGAATTTCTTGAAAGAATCTAGGAAGGAGGTGAGAGAAAGATATCCTTAAGAACGAGACTCCCGAGAACCTCCAATGAGGGTGAAATTTTTTATGGACTATTGGTTTCAAGAATAACTTGTGGAATTTTAAGAAATTCGTGAAGGTCAAAGGATGATCAAAGTACCAAATATTGGAGGGTGATGACATTTTCGAAGGTCAGATCTTTCAAAAAGTGTAATGAAGAAAGATAAAACTTGCCTCTGATTTTTTGACAAGGGAGCAATAGTTAGTGGAGCTTCAACAAATTCCTAAATATGGATAAGGAAAAATATTTTGAGGGTTGAAGCCTTCAAAATAGGACCAAAGGAAGACAAAAGGGAGGATTTTTGGTAGAAATTTCAACAAAAGTTTAGTGAACACAAAATTTTTATAGGATTTCAATGCGAAGAAATGAGCAAAAGTTTCATGAATCATCCGATTGAAATATTAGCGGTCTAATCGTCTCAAAAAATAAAATTTGTGGAGAAGATAAGAAACTTCAATATAGGGAAGGCGGATGTTTTAGCAGATTGTAAAATTGGCCAACAAGGAAAAAGGTCGTCTGATGCAACAAACTTGCAAAAGGAAAATGTAATGATAAGTTGCCAATTAGAAATCACAACAATTGATCCTAAAAGACTTTATTGCTGGTGAGTGAACTCTTAGAAAAGTAGTTAAACTCATAAAATAAGTAGTTGCTAAAGAAGATAAAACCACCTACTTGCACCACTTAGGCTTGACAATCCAAAAAGAGTGGCTATCCCATTGAAGGTAGAAACATGGCAGCCACAACAAGAACATTCTAAAGTCTAACAGTGTTAATTACATAAGGTTCCTATGCTCAATTTCTAGGATCCATGGGGTGCTAGTTGGAGATGTCAGTGATAGCTACAAATCCAGAGGCTCATAATTAATGATTCCATCTAGAGAACTCTATGGGCTGATATGAAGTAATGAAAAATTTCCTAATGTATCAATAAATAGTAGATTAGTATGTTCTGTAAGGGATTGGTTAGTTGCTTATTTGAGCCTATTGCTAGGATTTGTATGTAACTATTTTTTTTTGTATAATAGTTTGGACCCAAACCCTGGGTCATTTTGTGGGTATGCTTTCGATCCCTCTATTTTGAAATAGTTGTATTTTTTGTTATACATATATAAGAAGCTGTGACTACTGGCATTTTTTGTCTTGTTTCTTGTTTATATGTGCATGTACAAGGAGTCGTGACTACTTACTTTTCTATCTTGTTTCTTGTATGTGCTTGTGTTTAAATATTCATTTTCAGAAGATAAAGTGTTCCTTGTGTGCTATTTGAAAACGATTCACGCGCTCATTTATCCCTTTGTGATGCAAAAGAATCTCTTGATTTTGGTGCATCACCCTTGATTAGCTTAGGTTTTTTTATTGTTTGTATTTTCTATTTCTTATGGTTTTTCTTTCCCTTTTCCTTTAAATACAAAAGGTAGTTAGATAGGCAAGTGTTGAAGTTCACATCCTATAAGGAGTTGAACTTGTAAAAGACCCCAAAGATATTATGATTGGGTTGCTTTTCAAGCTTTCAGAGCTACCTGCTATGTTATTCTATGTGAGATGGAGTGTTGGGTGTGTATGACAACAACAATGGGAGATCATGACATTCTAATGTGACAACAATTCTTAAAAAAAAATGATGAAGAGAAGGGCAAGAAATGGAAATGCCATATACAGCATAAGTCATCAGGATTTATACTTTTAGGCTTTGTTTTTCAATACTTTTATAATAATTATGCAACTTCATTATTTCAAACCTCTCATTAAGTGTTAATTTTTTACCACACTTCGTCCCATATCTAGATGTGTGTAGGAGGTGAAAGAAAATCCTACTTAGCTTCATTTTGAATGAAAAATTATAAGTATTACATCTAAAGTGTTATGTCATACCAAAGCTTTTCCTAGTCCTAAAATGGTGATAATTTGCATAAAGAATTTTGCTGGTCTAATTTGTTTTGCATATTATCTTTGAATTGCCAAAGGATAATCATAAGGTAGTTCTACTTCTACTTGTAGATAAAATTCCATCCATTCCACTTCCACCACAAATTTCTCCACTTTAATTCTTTCGTCCATTTGGTTGAGAGGGATACTTCCCATGGAATCCTCAATCCTTACACTTATGCTTGTTATTTGTTTATCAAAACAACAGAGAAAAAATTAAATAATTATAAGGTGTTCCAATTTTACTTGTAGCTAAACTTCCACCTCTTCCACTTCCACCACCTATTTCTCCACTTTCCTCCATTTGCCTAAGAGGGCCATATCCCATGGTATCATTGTAGCTTAAACTTATTATTTTTTTATCAAACCAACAATGAAAACATTATATAAATTATATTTTTACTCTAAAATTCAAAGAGAAATGAAAAATCTACCTCTATAATAGAAGAGAAATGTCCATATTTCTTTGAAGTTTCGGCTTTCCTTATTTAAATCCTTTGAAAGTTGAAATGCTTCTCTCTCCTCAAGTCCTTTATGTTTTTAATTCTTTTTCCTTATTGATTCTTATTGATTTGTATTTCTCTTGCCTTATCATTCTATTATTTTGTTTCTTTTTTATGGTTACGACTTGGTGTGGAGGCTAGGGACCATGGCAGTTCCCCCACACCCTCATTTTTTAGATTTGTCTTTTTTTACCCCTAATAGGTTGTTGGACATTTGGGATGTTTAATAATTCTAGGATGGTCATGGGCCTATATCAACATCCCAAGGCATCTTGAAGATGCCCATATTTCTACATGGCATTTTGGGCATATTTTAATATCTTCTTGACATCCCAAGGATATCTTAGTGTAGTAGGGCATATTTTAAAATATCCATGACATCCAAAGGATATCTAAGTCTAGTAGGGCATATTTTAAAATATCCATGACATCCAAAGGATATCTAAGTGTAGCATATACATATTTTTGAACAACACTAATTTTGGAGAATTTGCTAGGGAGCTGGGGATGTCTTGAGGTCAACTCCTAATAAATCCTAGGGAAGGAAGATGTCAAGAGGATATCTCATACTTGTGCAATAGTATATAAAATGTTAGGGACCATGATACAAGGATTGGGGAGGTAGATGCATCCCCATAGGACTTTATATTTCATTTAAAGTGATTTAATTTCATCTAATAATATATCTATAAATACTTCCACAATTAATTTCATGACTACTTGTTCTTCCATTAAATTTTCAAATTAATTTAAGTTGGTGCTAATCATAATGTACGAGGATCCACAAAGCATAAAATCCCTCTTTAGTAGCTATAGGCATGAATTCCAAATATTGTTTTAAAATAAAATAACTTAAAAGAAAGTAAATTATGTTCTTATCCTCCCTTAGAAGACTAGAGTTATTTCTATAATGGGTTGAATAATTATGGAAGTTAATAATAGAAATTTGTGTGGGGTTCTGGAATAATAGAGAAGGCCAATAATTTTGTATATATATTTGTAATAAGCTATACTTGGATTCTATTGGAGACCACTCCCATCAAAATAACAAGATACTACATTTGCTATTTGGTCAATTAATTTTATCAATGATATACTTCATTTCATTTTCTATCAAATATATATTTTTATCTTTCTCAAATTGCTATGTTTCTATAATCAACTATTTGACATCATTTTTATTAAGAGATAAAATCGCACTTGACTAGTTGCCTTCTAAAATGTGAATTTTACCAAGACAAAAGACAATACCACAATTGGGTAGATTATCTACTATCCAATTTCCTTATGCTCACATTTCCAAGAGATTGCCTCCAACATTAATTGATGAACATCAACAATAATATTATTTTTCAATCCCCATATCCATTTTTATTGATAGAGTTCATGATAATCTCTGAATCCCTATCAATTAAAATATATTTCTATTTTTTTTTTTTTAATTATAATTTGATTCTTGTAAGAAGTGCCTTAATATTTGCATAGTTCTTAGTATAAATTTCATATGATATTGAATAAAGATAAATTTTTCTTCATTATTTTGAAAAAAACCACCTCCACCAACTTTTCTTTGATAAGCACCATCAAAATTAATTTTAACAAACACAATTTCTAGATATTTTCATTTTATCATAGATCAAAGTAGATCATTTGCGTTAACTCTATTGCAGTAGATGACGCTTCCATGTATATTCAAATCTTGTAACCAAGAGGCTAACATCTCTTTTTTTGCACTTGAGACTTCCCATGGTGAGCACCATGTTTGTAAATATTTTGCAAGAGGTACTAATATGGTTTTAAACCTGGGCATGATTTTAATATTTGTTTTTAAAAACCCTTATTATTCCTTTCAAGCCACGAATTTCAACAAATAATGGTAGGACCAATCCTCCAAAAAATATATAATGATTTACCTTTGAAATAATAAATCCAACATTTTATCAACTCTTTAAATATTAGAGTTATCTAATATATTCCTATATTTTCATCCTAAATGGTGTAAGCAAAGAGACAATGAAGATGTTTCTAGATCCTTCTTATTGACTCATTTGAGTTTGAAGAATCCTTGGACCTTGATGCGATGGTCAACCTAAATCTCTATTAGAAATACTATGGAGAGATTCATGGTATTAATCTCTTGCTCAAAATCTATTACTTCAGTTAGTGACTTTAGCTATGAAGAATCTTGATCTTCATCCTCTAACACTATTGCTTCCTTAACTTGTACTAGGAAGCTATGCCATTCCTCATAACCTTGATATTTAGGATGGTGTAAAAAATGTTGGACATTTTGAGTCCCTAAGCTAATATGTTGTCATTGATGTCAAAAGATCATTTAATGTCAAAAGGATCTATGAAGGGTTTTTGTGAAAACCAAGACAGGAAAAATAAAAGGTTTTATTTAAAACCATGGACAACATATTTGATCTGGGTTTTTCTTAAAACCCAAGTTGGGCTTTCGTTTCATCGAAAAAGGTGCCCCGATGATGGAGATATTTAAGTTTTAATATTTGGTTTAAATTTTAATTATTTAAAATTTGAATTCAAATTTAAAACTCAATACGCAAGATTTTCGCCAACGTCATCAAGCAAATAAAAAGTCATATTTTCGTCGATGTCTTCGATATGATTAAAGGACTATATAAAGGGGGCTTCAATTGATTATTATTTCATCCTTGCTCGTGCAATCAAATCGTTGGCTATCGAATCGTTTATGAGCTCGTGCGAATTTCTTGAGAAGTGAAGCAACGAATAAGACAGATTGCGTTCGAAGAAACAAACATCGTGGGCAGCGTGGTGCATTGGCAAGTGGGCCTTGGCTAAGGCGTGGGGCAGACAAAAATGTTGAGGATCGAATCCCCTTGACTACATTTTTTGGAAAGCGTGAGAGAAGCGCTTCGGCGCCTTTGGTTTTGTGGAAGGTGGAGAAGGGCATAAGGCACGTTGTGCCTTTCCCTTTCCAACGAGCGGCTAGCTCGTGTGGAATCTTAGCCATGGCTAAGACGCTCGTGGTGTGGGCAAGTCGGGGGTTCGAATCCCCTTGAGGAGGTAATTACGTTTTGCATTAATTTAATTTTATTTAGCCCTAAGGTTGGAGTTATAAGGTGGTTAGTGGAAATTAAAGTTTTAATTAAGCTTTGTTATTTGGGTTGTATTGATTATTGCAAAACTTGAGGGGTTTAATGATTTATTTGATGGTTATTAAGAATTGAATTTAGGAGAAATAAGGAGTTGTTTTAAAGTATTTTTGAAAGGCTTATTGATTGTTATTTTGATAAGGGTTTTATTAAAAAGGGACTTTGGTGGATGTGTTTATTTAGTTGGAGTAAAAAGGGTGTAAATTGAGTTATGCTTTATATTGTGATTATTTGAAGTCCACTAACCCTTATTGAGATTGGAAAGGAAAGTTGTGTTTAAGTGTGGCAGATTTTGTGGACAACTCCTTGGCATCAAAAAGGTATGGGCACATTCTCCTATTGATTGTTTATGGTGGTTGATTTCTGAAATATCTTTGGAGAGAAAAGGATTGATTGTGGTTTCCATTTTTGAGAGTTGTTGGTTTAATGCTTCAAGGTTTTCTGGTTTGTGAGTTGTAATTAAACCTTGTTTTAGAAGCATTGTTGTTGAAGCCCATTGATTGTGAAATGAACTTGAACTTGAGTTAGAGAAGAACATGAGTATAATTGTTATGTGAGATTTGTGATTGAGCATTGTTGGAAACATTTTGAGTTGGTTAAATACATGCTTGGACTAGGGTTTGTGAGAAAGGATTGTTCCTTGAGGTGATTGGTTGAGTTGAGTTGATTTAAGCCTAGTCAAGTGGATGCATGTGGTTGTTCAAGTTCCTAGAAACAAACTATTTCATATTCTGATTTGAGTTGAGATTGAGATTTGAGAATAGAACATATTGAGTCTCTAACAATTCTCTTTATGCTTCTATTGAGTTGAGATTGGGATTTGAGTATAGAACATATAGAGTCTCTAACAATTCTCTTTATGCTTCTATGAGATTGATTTGAGTTGAGATTGGGATTTGAGTATAGAACATATTGAGTCTCTAACAATTCTCTTTATGCTTCTATGAGATTGAATTGAGATATTGATTGAACATTGAGCTTAGAACATATTGAGTCTCTAACAATTCTCTTTATGATTCTATGTGATTTGAGACAAGTCTTTGAGAAGGCTTGTGGACTGATTTGAGTTAAGCTTTTGTGAAAGCTTACTATGCAGATTTGAGCAAGTCCTAGAGAGGACTTATTGAGAAGATTTGAGCAAGTCCTAGAGAGGACTTATTGAGCTGATTTGAGCAAGTCCTAGAGAGGACTTATTGAGAAGATTTGGACAGGTTCTATGTGGACCTATTGAGCATATTTGAGCAGGTTCTATGTGGACCTATTGAGAAGATTTGAGCAGGTTTTATGTGGACCTATTGAGCAGATTTGAGCAGGTTTTGTGGACCTATTGAGCAGATTTGAGCAGGTTCTATGTGGACCTATTGAGCAGATTTGAGCAGGTTCTATGTGGACCTATTGAGAAGATTTGAGCAGGTTCTATGTGAACCTATTGAGCAAAATTGTACTAGATCGATTGTACTATGTTTAGTACAAGAGATTGAGTAGAACTATGCTAGACCGACTGAACTATGTTTGGTATAGTATTGAGACAGAGCTTTGGAGGTGATAGAGTATAGAGGATAGAGTCTCAATGGATAGAGATCCAATAACTAAGACAATTGAAGACAGATCTGAGTGAGGAGTCTTCAAGTGGAAAGAGATCCACCAATAATGCAACATAGAGACAGAGTCTTCTAGAAGATCACTAGCCAGAGGTAAGGGGAAAGAGTTCTCCTGTGGAAGAGATCCATAAACTTGAGATTAGGGGATCAACATCTCCTTTGGACAGAAGTCCATAAACATTGTAATTTGGGAAATATTCCCAAGAGATTATTTGAGAAATATTTAGAAGAAATATTTTCTCTGTGGAGGTAGCCCACACTGGGTGAACCATGTTAAAATTGTGTCTCTATTATGTATGGTGTTTTGTGCATTGCTTTGATTACTATTATTGATACTGCTATCTATACACTACATAATATTGATTTGAGAAGAAAAGTAAAAAGTGGTCTTATACTGTTCACCCCCTCTCAGTATAAGCTTGTGTTCTTCAATTGGTATCAGAGTGGGTTCCTTCAGAAGAGTTTGACAACTTGAAGGAAAAGCGGTCTAAGAACACAATGGATCAAAAGGATCAAAAGAATGAGGTCTTCAATAATGTAGTACCAATATTTGATGGAAGTGACTTCCTATATTGGTGTGTGTTGATGAGATTTCACCTGATGGCACTTGGCAATGAAGTTTGGGATGTAGTGGAATTTGGATATGATTCAAGAGCCAATCCTCCTACAGATAAGGAAGGTAAGCTTCTCATGCATGCAAATTCAAGAGCTATGAATGCAATTATAAGAGGACTACGTAGATCAGAATCTATGAAGGTTATGGAATGTACAACAACAAAAGATATGTGGGAACTATTGCATACCATATATGAAGGAGATAAAAGTGTCAAGAAAGCTAAGATCAAAAATCTCAAGGGAGAATTTGAGAATCTAAGAATGAGGGATGATGAAAGCATTCATGACTATCTCAACAAGGTTGATGAACTTATACATGAGATGAAAGGTCTTGGAATGAAGGTTGATGAATCTGATGCTTGCGACAAGATCTTGAGAACTCTTCCAAAAAGGTATAGTGAAAAGGTTTCTGCCATAGAAACATCAATTGATAGTGATAATCTAACAAGAAATGTTTTTCTTGGTATGCTTACAACTTTTGAGATAAGAACAAAAGATCCTATTCCTCCAAAAGAAGTTGCATTCAAAGTGGACAGTAAGAAAAAGGGTAAGAAGATAGAATCAAGCAATGAATCTTCTAGTGATGAAGAAGCTAACTATGGTAGAAGAGATAGAGGTTCCAAAATACCGATAGATATGAGATCTATTAAGTGCTTTAATTGTGGCAAGTATGGACATTTTGCAATAGAGTGCAAAGAGCCAAAGAATAACAATGATGAAGAAAACCAAGATCACAGGTACAGGGAATCTAAAAAACATAGGTACCAGAAGAAAAGTAGGGATGGACAAAATAGACAAGGGAAGAAGTTCTTCCAAAGGCAAAAGAGAAGCTACTATGCGGATAATGCAAGTAAGTACTCAATTGATAGTGATGCTAGTCTTTCAGACAATGATAGAGATGAAGTCTTGTTCATGGTTGAAGAAAAAGATCCAGTTAAGAAAAAGACTCCAGTTATTCTCAAGTGTTTTAGATGTGGTAAATTTGGACATCTTGAAGATGATTGCACAAGGGATGGTTATAGTTTTAGTGATGATGATTTTGAAGATGCACTTGGTGGAACAAATGAGAATCTTCTAATGGCATTAGAAGATGAAGAATTGAGTGATCCTATAGAAGACAAGTCAAAAGAAAGAAATGACATGGACAAAGGCAAACAAATAGAGGACTATTCAATAGAGAATGGTTATGATCTCAAGGGAGAACTCATCTATGCTCTTGACACAATAAAGAAGGTAAGAAAGCAACACTCTAAGCTTGAAAGTCAGTTTCAAGAATGTGATGAAGAAATATTATTGCTCATAGAGGACTTAGAGAAGTCCAAGGCTAAGGCAAGTAAGTTCAAAGAAAAGTTAGAAGCAAATATTTTGGAATGTGAGAAGTTAGCACAAGAAGTGGCTACTCTAAAGGAAGATTTAAAGGACTCCAAGATCAAGATGAAGAGTTTCACAAATAGCTCTAAGAACTTGGATAAGTTCATTTGTGGACAACAAAGAACATCATGTTCAACAGGTCTTGGCTTTGGAAAGAAACAGGAAAAGAAAAGTCTACTTCAAGTCTTGAAGAAGAAGGAACTTTAGAAGAAGACACTTCAGAAGAGGGATTCTCAGATGAAAGCGGAAGTGAAAGTGAAACTTCTAAGGATGAGTCAGATTGTAGTGAGTCCAACAGGGACAATGGGCAAAGAAGATTCAGATGGAACAACAATCAGAATAGGAGACCAATGAGGTCTAGACAAGGAAGCTTCAATGGGAGATGCTTCTCATGTCACAAGTTTGGGCACATGGCTTCACAGTGCAGGTCACATGAAAGATAGGTATATGGAAGAGAACAAATTTTCCAAGGATATTGCTATTCATGTAATGAGTTTGGTCACAAGGCAATGAATTGCAGGATTCATGACAGAAGAGGATATGGCTTCACTAGGAGAAATCCTAAGACAGTTGCACATCCAAGGAATAATAACATTAAGTGTTATAAGTGCAATAATTATGGTCACATAGCAAGATGGTGTAGAGAAAATATTCCAGAATCAAGCATGAACAGGAACAGGAATGTGAACAAGAACAAAAATATGAACAAGAATAGGAACATGGGCAGGAACAAGAACATGAACAGAAACAAGAAGATGAACAGGAACACAGACTCAAAAAAGAAAAGAGACTCAAAAAAGAATGAGGACAAGAGTAGGTACAAGAATAGGAACATGGATAAAAACAAGAACAGGAACATGGATGAGAACAAGAACAGGAACAGGAATAGGGATGATGACTTGGAAAGAAACAATGAGAGGATTCAACAAAAATAAAGAGGAAAAGACAAAGGTAGAGAATAATGCTTTCGAGGAGTAGAAATACTCCCACCCTAGAATTAACCACCTCATGTGGAGGTGGGGGAGGGGCTAAGCTAAGAGGCTTAATTCTTAGCCTCGAGCCCCAAAGGTGACCCTTTGCCATTGATGTCAAAGGGGGAGAGATTTGTGTATTTTGGGGAGAGTTTTTGATATGAGGAGAGTTTTGATATCTGAGAGAGCATTGAGCCAGGGGGAGCAAAGTCCCAGGGGAGCAGAAAAGAAGGTCAGATTTTAGTAAAAGGATTTGGGTTGCCATCAATGACAAAGGGGGAGATTGTTGGACATTTTGAGTCCCTAAGCTAATATGTTGTCATTGATGTCAAAAGATCATTTAATGTCAAAAGGATCTATGAAGGGTTTTTGTGAAAACCAAGATAGGAAAAATAAAAGGTTTTATTTAAAACCATGGACAACATATTTGATCTGGGTTTTTCTTAAAACCCAAGTTGGGCTTTCGTTTCATCGAAAAAGGTGCCCCGGTGATGGAGATATTTAAGTTTTAATATTTGGTTTAAATTTTAATTATTTAAAATTTGAATTCAAATTTAAAACTAAATACGCAAGATTTCCGCCGACGTCATCAAGCAAATAAAAAGTCATATTTTCATCGACGTCTTCAATATGATTAAAGGACTATATAAAGGGGGCTTCAATTGATTATTATTTCATCCTTGCTCGTGTAATAAAAGTGTTGGCTATCGAATCGTTTATGAGCTCGTGCAAAATTCTTGAGAAGTGAGGCAGCGAATAACACAGACTGCATTCGGAGAAACAAACATCATGGGCAGCATGGCGCATTGGCAAGTGGGCCTTGGCTAAGGCATGGGGCAAAAAAATACCGAGGATCGAATCCCCTTGACTACGTTTTTTGGAAAGCGTGAGAGAAGCGCTTCGGCGCCTTTGGTTTTGTGGAAGGTGGAGAAGGGCATAAGGCACGTTGTGCCTTTCCCTTTCCAATGAGTGGCTAGCTCATGTGGAATCTTAGCCGTGGCTAAGACGCTCATGGTGTGGGCAAGTCGGGGGTTCGAATCCCCTTGAGGAGGTAATTACGTTTTGCATTAATTTAATTTTATTTAGCCCTAAGGTTGGAGTTATAAGGTGGTTAGTGGAAATTAAAGTTTTAATTAAGCTTTGTTATTTGGGTTGTATTGATTATTGCAAAACTTGAGGGGTTTAATGATTTATTTGATGGTTATTAAGAATTGAATTTAGGAGAAATAAGGAGTTGTTTTAAAGTATTTTTGAAAGGCTTATTGATTGTTATTTTGATAAGGGTTTTATTAAAAAGGGACTTTGGTGGATGTGTTTATTTAGTTGGAGTAAAAAGGGTGTAAATTGAGTTATGCTTTATATTGTGATTATTTGAAGTCCACTAACCCTTATTGAGATTGGAAAGGAAAGTTGTGTTTAAGTGTGGCAGATTTTGTGGACAACTCCTTGGCATCAAAAAGGTATGGGCACATTCTCCTATTGATTGTTTATGGTGGTTGATTTCTGAAATATCTTTGGAGAGAAAAGGATTGATTGTGGTTTCCATTTTTGAGAGTTGTTGGTTTAATGCTTCAAGGTTTTCTGGTTTGTGAGTTGTAATTAAACCTTGTTTTAGAAGCATTGTTGTTGAAGCCCATTGATTGTGAAATGAACTTGAACTTGAGTTAGAGAAGAACATGAGTATAATTGTTATGTGAGATTTGTGATTGAGCATTGTTGGAAACATTTTGAGTTGGTTAAATACATGCTTGGACTAGGGTTTGTGAGAAAGGATTGTTCCTTGAGGTGATTGGTTGAGTTGAGTTGATTTAAGCCTAGTCAAGTGGATGCATGTGGTTGTTCAAGTTCCTAGAAACAAACTATTTCATATTCTGATTTGAGTTGAGATTGAGATTTGAGAATAGAACATATTGAGTCTCTAACAATTCTCTTTATGCTTCTATTGAGTTGAGATTGGGATTTGAGTATAGAACATATAGAGTCTCTAACAATTCTCTTTATGCTTCTATGAGATTGATTTGAGTTGAGATTGGGATTTGAGTATAGAACATATTGAGTCTCTAACAATTCTCTTTATGCTTCTATGAGATTGAATTGAGATATTGATTGAACATTGAGCTTAGAACATATTGAGTCTCTAACAATTCTCTTTATGATTCTATGTGATTTGAGACAAGTCTTTGAGAAGGCTTGTGGACTGATTTGAGTTAAGATTTTGTGAAAGCTTACTATGCAGATTTGAGCAAGTCCTAGAGAGGACTTATTGAGCAGATTTGAGCAAGTCCTAGAGAGGACTTATTGAGTTGATTTGAGCAAGTCCTAGAGAGGACTTATTGAGCAGATTTGGACAGTTCTATGTGGACCTATTGAGCAGATTTGAGCAGGTTCTGTGGACCTATTGAGCAGATTTGAGCAGGTTCTATGTGGACCTATTGAGCAGATTTGAGCAAGTTCTATGTGGACCTATTGAGCAGATTTGAGCAAGTTTTGTGGACCTATTGAGCAGATTTGAGCAGGTTCTATGTGGACCTATTGAGCATATTTGAGCAGGTTCTAAGTGAACCTATTGAGCAGAATTGTACTAGACCGACTGTACTATGTTTAGTACAAGAGATTGAGTAGAACTGTGCTAGACCGACTGAACTATGTTTGGTACAGTATTGAGATAGAGCTTTGGAGGTGATAGAGTATAGAGGATAGAGTCTCAATGGATAGAGATCCAAAAACCAAGACAATTGAAGATAGATCTGAGTGAGGAGTCTTCAAGTGGAAAGAGATCCACCAATCAATGCAACATAGAGACAGAGTCTTCTAGAAGATCACTAGCCAGAGCAGAAGGGGAAAGAGTTCTCCTGTGGAAGAGATCCATGAACTTGAGATTAGGGGATCAACATCTCCTTTGGACAGAAGTCCATAAACATTGTAATTTGGGAAAGATTCCCAAGAGATTATTTGAGAAATATTTAGAAGAAATATTTTCTCTGTGGAGGTAGCCCACACTGGGTGAACCACGTTAAAATTTGTGTCTCTATTGTGTATGGTGTTTTGTGCATTGCTTTGATTATTGTTATTGATATTGCTATCTATACACTGCATAATATTGATTTGAGAAGAAAAGTAAAAAGTGGTCTTATACTGTTCACCCCCCCTCTCAGTATAAGGTTGTGTTCTTCAAAATCCCTATTAGAAAGACTATGGAGAGATTCATGGTATTAATCTCTTACTCAAAATATATTACTTTAGTTAGTGACTTTAGCTATGAAGAATCTTGATCTTCATTCTCTAACACTATTGCGTCCTTAAATTGCACTAGGAAGCTATGCCATTCCTCATAACATTGATCTTTAGGATGGTGTACAAAATATTTTTAATAGAAGAATCCTTGGGTATGCTCATTATTGGGGTTATTAAATTAAAGCTATTGAGGATTGAAATCATACTTGGGTTGGTAATGAGACAATTGGAACTTCTATTATGCTACCATAGCCACACATTTAGCCTCCTCAAGCATTTATTGATCATGTATATTGACCTCCCACTTGATGTCATCCTTAAGGCTATGGAAAAAGGTAGAAACCACCACTGTTGGATCCAAGTGATAGATATAGGTGAACAGTCCCATGAAATCCATGCAAACCAAACTTGTTTTCTTGGTTTGCATTAAGCATCCATATACAAAGTAGAAAATCCTATGTCAAACTTACAAAGGAATAAAAATTTGAATTTTACCCACAAAAGAGAGCACCTACTTTAATAGAGCCCCCATAACAACCATTGATGATCATATGTTCCTGAATTAGTACCAACCAATGTGACATGATCTATTTCAAGAATATAGTATACATGAATGATGCTATCCATCTTAGATATCCAACAATGTGGATCCATACCCTCAAAGGTTAGAATGTGAATGCATGAAATGTGAACATCACGACATCAAGCAAGTAAATAAGCAATATCTACTTTAGAGGGATCAATATTAGTAGCATAACTTAATTTATATCCACCTATACCTGGAAAAGTGCACCTTGTAGCATAGGGAGCCATGTGACTACCATGGGAATCTAGAGGTCCATTAATACAAAGTAAGTGTTGGTAGATACCAATGTCACGATACTTGTAGCACTTCATATTGGGTCCCTATTATGTGCCTAGTTTTCGATGCACATAGACTTGTTGGAACTCATAGTCTAGGGAATGATCGATATGGGAAGGATCTAAATGGTATTAGACTTAAATTAGGGTCTCCTCTTGATGGAGGAAACCATTTACAATAGCTAGGAATGCACCTCTTCCTAGGATAAAGTAGAGGTGTGTAGATCAACATTAATTGTATTGGGTAGAGTACTACTAATTGGAGGAGTGTGAGGAATGAGAGGGGTATCCATGGCACCTAAAAAAGAAAAGTTATACAAATAAAAAATATTTATACCTATAAGGATATTATTGTGCTTGTTGAGAGTTTTGGGTTAACATATATTTTTATCATGCACACATCCTTGGGAAGACCAATGCACTATAAATTCCTGTTGATTTACAACCAACCACTAGAAGAAAAGGGTTTATTCATACCCAAGGAAATGCAAGTGAAACCCTAAAGATATGCTTTGAGCACTTCCAAAAAAATGTTGCTAAAGATAGCCCTTATTTTGATCAGATCAACAAGATAATTTCTATGAGATGGGTTTCTTACAAGGGTTCCAATGCCCCTAATACTCTTTAATTAGGTTTGAAAAAAATAAAAAGCAATGACTAGATCACAATGTTACATAAGAATAATACTCCAAAATATGAAGCTAAAAAATTGATAAATATTACCTAGATAATAGGAAGTAAATCTACCTGATTGAGGTTTTTTGATGGTTTGAACATCCTCCTATCATTTTTTATACTTCCATAGGGAACCAAGATTATTGCTCTAATACAACTCGTAACAGAACTTACTAAAATACAACAAAAATAGCAAACTAAAAAATACATAAAAGGAAACATTCATTGGAATAGTAAATCAAATTCAATAGTATCAATAATGTAAGTAACGAATTCTAGATTCCAAATCAATACAAATCATAGCCACTTGGAGAGGGTAAAGTATCATAGCCACTTGAATACAATGATGTCTCATACACACAATAAAGATGACTTAAGATAACATGTATGAATGATATCTTAACTATAACATAGCTCCTCTATTTATAGACTAAAATAAATAATATCCCTAATCCTAATGTTCAAAATCTGCCTAACCTAATTCTAGGGTTTGAGGTAATAATAAAGATAGCCAATGTGGCTATATTGGATCTTTTATATATAGACAACCAATGACCCTTTTGACCCTTGCTAGATGTTAGTATTACAATGGCACTGAGAGGGGGGGGTGAATCAATGTGGTACTTTAATCATGAATTTACAGCTCTTAAAACAACAGTAATTAAAACTTATGAACATATACAACAAGTACAGCAAGAGAACATCACACAACACAAGATTTAACGAGGTTCACCAATGTGGCTACTCCTCAAAAAGGATTGTTTGGACTACCATCCAAATCCAGCCTTTGCAACGCATCAACTTTACAATTAATTTACTAGCACCAACTAGAAGGAGCACCAACCCCTGATTTATCTGCACCAACAGAAAGGAGCACCAACCCCTGATTTACTAGCACCAACTGGAAGGAGCACCAACCCCTGATTTACCAGCACCAACTAGAAGGAGCACCAACCCCTAATGCTAAGCACCAACCTAGACTTCAAATTGAATCTTTGGGTTTAACAGTAAGATACCTTCGCTTTTACTAAACCATGACTGGTCTGCTTCACCTTTGCATTCTCTATGCACTCTGCTCGCTTTGTGTAATCACTTTGCACACTCTGATTTGTCACAGTTGAACTTCACGATTGTCTTCTCCCTCTCTACGCACTATGACCGAACTTCATACACTCTGCTTCACTACGATCGAACCTCACGATCGTCTTCTCCCTTTTATGCACTCTGCTCTCTTTGCGCACTCACAGACACACTTAGATCAATTCGATATGACTCTTCACTCACTTTGCCATCATCTCGCCGCTTCTACACTTTCTACGCTCTTACGGTCGCATTTCACACTTTGACATACATTCGACGATCTCAACAACTCCATCAATTCTCCAAACAACCATGCTTTTATAACAACATTTTCATGATGAAAAACTCTAATCTTAGTTGGCTGTAACCCTCATCATGGTCGGCTGCAAACCTTAATCTTCGTTGGCTGCAAACCCTAAACTTCATCGGCTAACATCGGTCTTTGTCTACTTCAATTGCCCCTGTAACTCTTCTATTGCTGTTGCCATGAAAACACATGTCATGATATCGTGACACTTTCACCTCCGTAAGCTTTCTCTTAGATTTGGCCCATGAGAATACAACATGTAGCGATATCGCTACACTTTTTCTTCTATACACTTTCTCTTAGCTTTGGCCCGTGAGAATACAACATGTAGCGATATCGCTACACTTTTTCTTCCGTATGCTTTCTCTTACCTTTGGCCCGCGAGAATACAACATGTAGCAATATCGCTACACTTTTTCCTCTATATGCTTTCTCTTACCTTTGGCCCGCGAAAATACATGTCGCAAAATTGTGACACCTTTTTCTCTCTCCTCTTTCTCTTCGCTTTGGACCGTGAAAATGAAACATGTCACAAAATTGCGACACCTTTTTCTATCTCCTCTTTCTCTTTGCTTTGGAGCACGAAAATGAAACATGTCGCGAAATCGCGACACCTTTTTCTCTCTCCTCTTTCTCTTCGCTTTGGACCACGAAAATGAAACATGTCACGAAATTGTGACACTCTCTCTCCTCTTTCTCTTCGCTTTGGACCGTAAAAATGAAACATGTCGCGAAATCGCGACACCTTTTTCTCTCTCCTTTTTCTCTTCGCTTTGGACCGTGAAAAAGAAACATGTCGCGAAATCATGACATCTTTTTCTCTCTCCTTATTTAGTCACAAAAATGCGACATGTCGTGATATCACGACACTTTTTCTCCTTAGCGCTTTTTCTTGCCTTCGGGTCGCGAAAACCCGACATGTCGCGATATCGCGACACTTTTTCTCCTTAGCGCTTTTTCTTGCCTTCGGGTCACGAAAACTCGACATGTCGCAATATCGCGACACTTTTTCTCCTTAGCGCTTTTTCTTGCCTTCGGGTCACGAAAACCCAACATGTCGTGATATCGCGACACTTTTTCTCCTTAGCGCTTTATCTTGCCTTTGGGTCGCGAAAACGCGACATGTCGTGATATCGCGACACTTTTTCTCTCGGAATCTCTCTCCTGCAACATGTTGCAAAATCATGACACTTTTTCTTTTAGACTCTCTCTCCTGCAACATGTCGCGAAATCGTGACACATTTTCGTCCGTACAACCTTCCTTGCAATATTTCGTGAAATCGCGACACTTTTTCGTCCATACAGTCTTCCTTGCAATATGTCGTGAAATCACGACACTTTTTCGTCCGTACAGTCTTCCTTACAATATGTCACAAAATCGTGACACTTTTTCTACTTGCCTTTCTCTCTTCCAACATGTGAAATCGCGACAGTTTTGCTTGCTTCTCAACATGTCGCAAAATCGCGATAGTTTTTCTTGCTGTTTCTCTCTCTTCCAACATGTCACGAAATCGTGACACTTTTCTTACTTGTATTTTTCTTTGATCTTTTGCAAGTTGTCCTTCTTGGAAAATCACTGTACATACTCTGAGTAACCTTTGAACTCCTGTCTTCTGCATCTGACTAGCCTTTGAACTTCCTATCCACTACATCGACAGATCTATCTGACTGTGTTGACAACAATGACTACTCCTGCTGCACCTTGCTCAATAATCTCCCCCTTTGGAATTGTTGGTAACATGTGTAATTTCCTGTAACTCTTCTCCCCCTTTGACAATAATACCAAAGGGCTACTATAGACTCCCCCTGAGTCCATGCACAACATTCTCAGGCAAAATAGATTATACTTACCAAAGATCATGAACATGAGCAACAAGATAATCAAATGCTTAGATGCTCCCCCTGAGAATGTGATCCCTGTAGCTAGTCAATCTTTGGGAAGTGTGACCACTCCCAAATCTGTTGTTGGAATGAAAATCCAACTTAACCTCACTTTTTGCAACTTTCTCCTACGTACAACACGCTGTCGCTGCAATATATTCTGCCTAATCTACATCTTTAGGATACCATAACCCATACTCCATAGTACCCTTGTAATATTATAGAAGACTTTATCTCTCTGCTACACTGATTGGTGGACCTCTTCTTCACTTGAAGAATCCTAACTTAGATCTATCTTCAATTGTGTTGGCTGCCAAATTTCTATCCATTGAGACTCTGTACTCTGTAACCTTCAATGCTCAGTCAATAGGCTCACACAAAATCTGCTTAACAAGCTCACATAGAACTTGTCCAATGCAAAACCTATCCAAATATGCTCCACCAAGCTCACTAAGAACTTGTCCGATTCTCCTCTAGCAATCTTACCAAGAACTTGCCCAAATATACTCTAGAAATCTGTCCCAGCATTGTCCTCAAATATTTCCCAAGGGCCTTCTCAAAGGCTCAATCAATCATGCTCAAGTAGTACTTAAAATGAACTCAACCATGAATGGCGATCTCAAATCAAATCCACTTCATAGAACTGGAAAAATCTCTTCACACATAACTTGACTAGGCTCAATCAAATCACCTCAACCAATCATCACAAGGGACAAATCTCTCTCACACAACCCTAGTCCAAGTATGTATCAACCAACTCAAATAATTCCAACAATGCTCAACCACAAATATGACATAATAATGATACTCAAGTTCTTTTCTAACTCAAGTTCTTTCACAACAAATGGGCTTAAACCACTATGCTTATAACACAAGGTTTAAAACACAACTCTCAATTCAAAAAACTTTGATGCATTCAACCAACCACTGTTACACACAATTATTTTCCCTTCAATGATATTTTAGAAAACAACCACCATACTGCTATCATATGAGTCTCCTCGGGATTAGCCTGAAATCGTGCTGCCATGCATACTGCCTTTCTTGAACCTTTGTTGAGTGAGATAGTTGTCTAGCCTTGCATACCATGCTTGGGGTGCCTATTTCAAGCCATATATCTTCAACTTACAAACCAAGTTGGGAACATCACCAAGCTGGAAACCATCTGGCTGCTCAATATAAACATCTTCTTCAAGCTTCCCATTCAAAATTCTGATTTCACGTCTGTCAACAAAATTGGTGACTCACACTTGTACCAAATTTTGTTCAGCACTGTACCAACACTACAATTTTACTGCCAACTCTATGAAAGCATCAAACACTGTACCACAACACCACCAAATCCCCCTTTTTTAATTTTTATTTTCAACATGGTCTATGTTTTCTACAGTCATCGCTGGTCACACCTTACTTTCAACTGTTCGAATTAGGAGACAGAATTTTGTTAAATACTTCATGGCCAGCTATAATGCACCTTACTCAAACTCATACTTCTGGACCTCGGATAGGTATGATTCACAAAGCAATGTTGCTCATCTTGATGAGCTAAACATGAGTCAGAGATCAGACTTCAATATTTTTCACCACAGCATCATAAAGATCTAACAATATTCACATCAATGTGTAGTTCAAGTACCCACTGCTTTTAACGAAACACATATATACGACTAGAGCAACATTCTTTCACTAACCAAATTATTTGAACTATTATAATCCTTAACTTTGGACAGTGGCAGTGAGAACCATCATCAGTACAACAATGACATATATCAATACTACCAATAATGAGAACTCTCAAATTAATCACCACCCTTCACGACACTTCCACAAACTACATGAACTGAAAACACACTTCGAAAACTATACAACTCCCCCTAACTACTTGCCTTTCATCCTCAAAAACCCAAACAAATACATAGGAGCATTAAAATAAAACTTTAAGATTGCTCCCCCTGAGGATGTGCTACCTGGAGTTGCTTAGTGCAATAGAGGAGTAGTCTCCTTCAGTCCAAGGAGACACAATTTCATTTCTTCTATATTTCTCCAAACTTTCTTGAACTCGGGCTTGGATTTTTCAATTGCATCCCTATTTTGCACCTTTTCGTGAACTCGAACATCTCTCTTGTGGTTGTCTCTTGTGCATCCTTGATGAATGATTATTTTCCTTTCTTATATGTACATGATTTATTCCCTGTCTGTGTTGCGTTCTTTGCGTCTGATGAAATCTACTGTTCTGCCTTAGATTAGATACAAAAGTGCTTGGACAAAACCTTGCTATGTGCCCATGACCATTACATTGAAAACATTGTACACAGTGTTCACTCAGAAATGCAAATGTATTTCTCCCAGAATAACTCTTTGATTTATTATTCAATCCATAATAAATTGCCTTGTGACCATACTGGTTGCATCTGAAACAATAGCCTTTAAAAGTATTATTATGAATAGAGTGAGAGTGATAGAACCTCTTTTGTTGTGGTTGCTTTGCTGTAGATCTCTTTTGATATTTTCTTCCTTTTGAAGATTCAACTTCAAACTTTTCTTGCTTCAATCCTTCAACAATGAACTTCTTCTCTGCAGAGTTGGAAGATGAAGATTGTTCAGCTTCATATCCAAGACCACGCTTATCCGTGGAGCTTCTTTGTTGGCTTATCATTTTATCTAGAAACTCTATGCTCTTCTTGAATTTGAGATTTGTATTGGCCTCTTCTAGTTGTTTCTTCAATAAAACAATCTCTTCCTCTTGTTTGTAGCAACCAATCACTTTCTCACTTATCTGTGACCTGAGAGTTTCTTCAATCCTTTTGAATTCTTCTACCTATATTCAAGCTGGTTATTATTTCATTTGCATCCTCAAGCTTTCTTGAGATCTCCTTATTCCTTTTTCTTTCTATCTTCAATTCATCCAGAGCTGCAATTAGTTCCTCTTTCAAATTTATTTCTACATCAATTTCTTCTTCATCACATTCCTGTTCTTTTTCTATTTCTTCTTCAAGTGTCATGAAAAGACCTTCACCTGTTTCCTTTTTAGAATCATCCTCTATGTTCTCATCATCACCTTCATGAATATTTCTCAGTTTGTCCCACATATATTTTGCCGTTTTACAACTCATGATCTTTACCAATTCATTGTCTGCTAATCTGCACCTGATAGCATTCTTTGCCTTTGAGTTATTCTCAAATAGATTCTTAGTGGTAGCATTGGTTGGAGGAGTGATGGGCATTGTGTATTCACTGACTACTGAATCCCAGATGTCGTATCCCAAAGCACAGAGATATGCCTGCATCCTGATTCTACAGACTGCGTAATTTATTTCGTCAAATAGAGGTGCTTTGGTTGATGAGAGGTATTCAACCTTTTTTGGTTCAATTTTCTCTTCCACAGGAACTAAAACTGACTGAGATGCCCTTTTGGAGGAGGATCTATTCTTCTTACCCATTGCATACTAATCTAAGATCAAACCTGACTGATATAGCCTTAGAAGGGAACTTGGCTCTGATACCAATTGTTAGTCTTACAATGGCATTAAGAGGGGGGGTGAATCAGTGTGGTACTTTAATCATGAATTTACAGCTCTTAAAACAATAGTAATTAAAACTTATGAACAGATACAAAAATTACAACAAAAGAACATCACACAACACAAGATTTAACGAGGTTCACCAATGTGGCTACTCCTCAAAAAGGACTATTTGGACTACCATCCAAATCTAGCCTTTGCAACACACCAAATTTACAATTAATTTACCAGCACCAACTAGAAGGAGCACCAACCCCTGATTTATCTGCACCAATAGAAAGGAGCACCAACCCTCGATTTACCAACACCAACTGGAAGGAGCACCAACCCCTAATTTACCAGCACCAACTGGAAGGAGCACCAACCCCTAATGCCAAGCACCAACCTGGACTTCAAATTGAATCTTTGGGTTTAACAATAAGATACCTTTGCTTTTACTAGACCCTGATTGGTCTGCTTCACCTTTGCATTCTTTACGCACTCTGCTCGCTCTACGCAATCACTTTGCACACTCTGCTTCATCATAGTCGAACTTCACGATTGTCTTCTCCCTCTCTACGCACTACGATCGAACTTCACACACTCTGCTTCACTGCGATTGAACCTCATGATTGTCTTCTCCCTTTTATGCACTCTGCTCTCTTTGCGCACTCACAGACACACTTAGATCAATTCGATACGACTCTTCACTCACTTTGCGCACTTCGCCATCATCTCACCGCTTCTGCACTTTTTGCGTTCTTACAGCCGCATTTCACACTTCAACATACATTCGACGATCTCAACAACTCCATCAATTCTCCAAACAGCCATGCTTTTATAACAACATTTTCATGATGAAAAAATCTAATCTTAGTTGGTTGTAACCCTCATCATGGTCGATTGCAAACCCTAATCTTTGTCGACTGCAAACCCTAATATTCGTTGGCTAACATCGGTCTTCGTCGGCTTCAACTACCCCTGTAACTCTTTTGTTGCTATTGCCGTGAAAACACATGTCGCGATATCGCAAAACTTTTGCCTCTATAAGCTTTCTCTTAGCTTTGGCCCGCGAGAATACAATATGTAGCAATATCACTACACTTTTTCTTTCGTACGCTTTCTATTAGTTTTGGCCCACGAGAATACATGTAGCGATATCGCTACACTTTTTCTTTCGTATGCTTTCTCTTACCTTTGGCCCATGAGAATACATGTGGCGATATCGCTACACTTTTTCCTCCATATGCTTTCTCTTACCTTTGGCCCACGAAAATACATGTCGCAAAATCGTGACACCTTTTTCTCTCTCCTCTTTCTCTTTGCTTTGACCGCAAAAATAAAACATGTCACGAAATCGTGACACCTTTTTCTCTCCTCTTTCTCTTCGCTTTGGACCGCAAAAATGAAACATGTCGCAAAATCGCGACACCTTTTTCTCTCTCCTATTTCTCTTTGCTTTGGACCACGAAAATGAAACATGTCGCGAAATCGCAACACATTTTTCTCTCTCCTCTTTCTCTTCGCTTTAGACCGCAAAAATGAAACATGTCGCGAAATTGCGACACCTTTTTCTCTCTCCTTTTTCTCTTCACTTTGGACCGCGAAAAAGAAACATGTCGTGAAATCGTGACATATTTTTCTCTCTCCTTTAGTCACAAAAATGCGACATGTCGCGATATCGCGACACTTTTTCTCCTTAGCACTTTTTCTTGCCTTTGGGTCGCGAAAACCCGACATGTCGCGATATCATGACACTTTTTATCCTTAGCGCTTTTTCTTGCCTTCGGGTCATGAAAACCCGACATGTCGCGATATCACGACACTTTTTATCCTTAGCGCTTTTTCTTGCTTTCGGGTTGCGAAAACCCGACATGTCGCGTGATGCGTAGTCATTATACCATCATTAATTCTCAATGAATTTGTCAATCCAGGGCAGTGTACAAGGCTATCTACAAAAGAAGAAGTGAAACAGCTATAACTTAGGTCAATCTAGAGCAACAGGTCTTATTGGTGGAACCGGTTGTGTGGGGGGTTTTAGGACATTCCTATTTCTAAATTGCATGAATTAAACCTTAATCTAAGTTGCATAATTGGAAACTAATCATTAACTGCAGAAATAAAGTCCTAATTACAATTACAGAATGAGACCTAATTATATTGCAGAAATAACAGTTGCAGAATTGAAAATCTGATCTTAATTACAGAAAGGAAATCTAATTACTTTTGCAACAATGAAAGTCTAAATCTAATGTGGAAATAAAAACTGTCAAAGCTCTATAACAGAAGGTTGTCAATCTTCTGTGCAGGGTTTGACAGCAAAACATAAAATGCAAGAAATTGCTGAAAAATAGTAAATTCTAGGAATAACAGTATGAAATAAAATGGAAGCTTTGCTGAAAGTAAATATTACAACTAAAACATTAAGCACAAGTTTAATCTAAACATAAATAAACTAAGATCACAAATATTATCAGCTGTTTACAAGCAATTGAAATAACAAGTTCTACAACTCATTCTGCTACAGCAAAATCAGAATAAAAACACGCTTGTTAGTCCTCCTTCTAGGTCTGGAAGTGGCCAGCCTCCTTGTCCAGAAGAAGGTATAAGTCTCTCTCTCTCTCTAAATCTTAATCACACTCATTTACAAACAATATGAAATAGAACTGGTGCACTTTATTGATTAAAGAACATGATTACAATAATTCATTGAAAACCTGTTATAGGACTGTAACAGTCAAATTCTACCTATTTTTTGCTTCTTCCTAGCTTCCTTAATTTCTACTTCCTGCTGTTATTAGCTCAAAATGAATGGGAGAAATATTTATAGATGTCCTAAGGTCTGATTACAAACAAAGAATATCTCAAAAGATCTAATCCTACAATGCTGCAACAAATTTTGGTTTTATCCTAGAAGAAGATTAAAATTTGATCTTTCCCTTAATGATGGCTTTGGTCGGCAATGACGACAAAGACAGATGGAAGATATTTTCCTTTACCTTTTACAACATTTATTTCCCTTTTTTCGGCTTCAAAAATTGGTCAACAAGTCAAAAAGCAAATTCTGTTTTCATTCCAAAGATAAGTTGCTTCATTCCGAAGACAATGCAATTCTCATTCCGAAGATCTCTCATTTCGAAGATACTGCATTCTTCATTTCGAAGATCGCTCATTCCGAAGATACTGCATTCTTCATTCCGAAGATCCGCTCATTCCAAAGATACTGCATTCTTCATTTCGAAGATCTGCTCATTCTGAAGATATCTATTCATTCCAAAGATACTTCAGAATGAACAAATGTGTGCTTTTCCAATGATTTCTTCTGCATCTCTCAGGTGGGTTATCTCTTAAGATCAAATTCCAATGGTCTTCATCTCTTTCCACATGTGAATTCCATGCCTTGCTATTTATGGATAGTTGGCTGTAATTTACATGGGAAAGACCAGTTTTCTTGCACGACAACGAGTTTGCTTGCACTGTTGCCAAATTTAGGTGAAATAATTGCTTGAGACAAATCAAAACATGATTAGTGAAATGCTGTTATTATTCTAAGCATATCTCATTTTAGCAAATCATAGCAAAAAGAACACAAAACTATGCAAAAAGCTGTAAAATTAACATATAATATTCCAAATACATTGATCATGCAAAATGGTTAATACACAGCATATTGAATCAACTTAACTAACATATCAGATAAAACATAAGAGTTTATAGGCATTTTTAGTGTTCAAAATATGTTATGATTGAGGCATTTCCAGGCCTCATCATTTTCCCCCCAACTTATATTAATGCATGCCCTCATGCATTCTGTTGAGCTATGGAATCACATATGTCCATGTTTAGATTCCATGACCTATAGAATAATTTCTTGCCTATATAATACCCCCTATTTTTTTGAATGTTTCTGAGCCAGTCTTCAAACTGTTCATCAGGTTGGGCATCTTTTTCAAAGTAGAATGGAACTGGAGTAATGATGGTTGGAGGCCTAAACCTAAGACCTATCCAGTTATGTTGCATGATTTCAATTAGCTGGATTACACCTTCTGCTCTTCTTTTGGACCATTCTAAGTTGACGGGGGAGATGGGTTCTCTTTTTCGCAAAGACATGGGAAGTTCATCCCATATGTTTCTGCACACTGACAATGCTAGGAAAAAATTATGATCATAAAAATTATTGAATCTGGCCACACAGTCCCTTAAGTTGTTCAAGTACATCCTCTTTATATCATCCCTATTTATCATTGAGAAGTGTTGTCTGGTGATAACTGGGTGGTTTGGTTGGATTGCTCTAACTAATAGTTTAGCCTTTGTTTCAAGCTCTTTATTCTACTTTTTCTCTTGATCCCAGTAAAGCTGATTCTATAAAGTAGACATAAATGCTCTCAACTGAACATCTCCAATGTAGATGTGAGGATGAAATTCTACTTCCTCTGGAATGAAGAAACTGTGTAAAAATAGTTCACACAAGAGATTTTTCTGTTCTATGGGGCTGTCAAAATATGCCTCCAAGAAATCTGCAGTTGTGTCCAATTTATATGGGAGGTTTGAACTAATCCTCATGACTTGCCATCTGAGGTATTTCTCTTTCAAAATAATGCTGTAAAATCTGGCTGGTCGTCTAAATTGAACTAAAAATTCAGCAATTTGGCATAAGTCAGACACTTTTTCTTTCAATGCCTGAATTTTTGTTTCCTTGGCTTCTAGCTGTTTTGCTTCCATTTTGAACTTTTTAGTTTTAGTGGCAAGCTGCTCATATCTAATCATCCAGCTAGCTATGTCTGCATTGTACTGCTCTAGAGACACAGTATTAGGTGGTCTGACTATAAGTGGAATCCTAGGTATCAGATCAACTTGAACTCCTTTTTCTGCCACTTCTACTGGTTGATCATCTATCAATAATTCTACCTGTACCTCCTTATTTGCTATTTCTATGGGGTTATCATCAGATAGTAATTCTACTTGTACCCCCTTATCTATTGTTTCTACTAAGAGTGTAACAGTTTGAAATGCAGGGACCTCAATAGGAGTACTTACTTGAATATTTTCTTGCTGCTGGGACTGTTCCTGTGTTGGTGGCTCATCTTCAACATCCTCTGCTATGCTCTTTACCATTTTTGAAGCATCTTTAGAACAAGAAAGCAATGCTTCAGAATGAGATGGTGCTACTTCATAATGAACAAGCACTTCTTCAGAATGAAGGGGTGCTACTTCAGAATGAATGCCCATGTTTGTCTCAACAGAGTCATCTGCCCTTGATAGACCCAGAAGCAATTGAGCTAAATTATCTTCATCAAAGGATACAGTTGGCTATTTTTTAGATTGTGACAACATTCTTCTTAATGCTGCCACTTCCTATTGTAACTCTGCAATTTTTCTTTCCTGTACCTCAATGATGCTTTCTTTCTCCTCAATCCACTTGGTTTGTGTTTTGACAACACTTCTTGCTGCCCTCAGCTGCTCTGTGATATCTTCCACTTCTATTTTTACCTCAGAATCTGATGCAGACAGATCAGTTGCAGTTGGCTGTTCAACCATTATCTCTTCTTCTACAACAAATTGCTCTTGTTCAATAGGTTCTATGAAACTGCTTATGATTGTATCGACCATATCTATAGCCTGTTGAACTGTAGCCTCCTCCAAACCATCCTGCTCAGTTTCTATCTCAGCTATCTATTTAGGGAAAGTTTTCAGAGGCTGGTTGAATCTCTGTGACATCTGGGCTGCTTAGTCTATCTTCTTCCTCCATAACCTGTTCTGCTATTTCTTTCAAATGGATTCTTGTAGACCTCCTAGTTCTAGATGCAAACTTCTTCTTTTTGCTTTGTTTTCTGGTGACAACAGGGGTCATGGGGTCAGTTTTAGTTGCCTCTATTTCTCTTGTTATTTTTGCCTCTATTTGGTTAAGTGCTTCACTTCTCTGTTCTGTTAAATCAGTGGTCACTCCAGAAAAATGAACCTTCTTTTGTTTTCCTGCTCTGTTGCCAGTTCCAGATCCTTTTCTCTTTTGTTTCTTAGTTCGTGAAGTTGAGGGTTCAGGAGCAAGGTTTTCTGCTGCTGCTATTGGGTGTAGTTCTGTAACAGCTTCAAGGGCACTTTTTGTAGTTTCCTCTGCAGCAGCTGTTTCTTCTTTTGCAACAACATCAACAGTATCTGGTTCTTCTTCTTTCTCATCTTCATCCCTAAAAATGACATCATTTAGGGTAGAGTAAAACCTATCAAAACTCCTAGGGTTTCCTCTAAAATGATGTTGGCAAACTAGTTTGATAAGACCATGGTGGCGAAGACTTCCTTTTCCCTCTTGATATCTCTTTGCCATGTTTTTTAATTCTTGATACAGATACAGGGGAAGATTTACCCTAACTTTCGATTGTTGCTCACCATGTCTGAGATGGTTCAAAATTCGTAGATGATGCCCCCGATAACAACACATACTCGCCCTTCACGAGGTTAGGAATTTAATTACCCGGGTGGCTACTTCATCCCAGGGTTCCTGCAGGTTGGCCCTTTTTAACCCTTTGCATGTGTTGTTATGGGTTAAATACTCGGTTCTCTATCATTTTCTTCTACAAACTGATTAACTACATTTGCCAATGTATTCTTGCCAGATCTAGAAATTGAAATCCTTTCTAATGGCAACTCAAGTAATTTGACTTAAAATTTTAGGGGTTACCTCAATAGTCATCGTCGTTTACATGTGCTCGGTTGTTTCGAATGTATGGGCGAACATGCCGACCAAATCTTCAGAAGACCCATTAAACTTATCCAAAAATGGCATAAACCCTCCATCTTCAAAAATCTGCACGACTGCCAGATTTTCTTGGAGGTAGGTGGTATCTGCAGGTTCTGTTTTGATCTTTCGCCCCATCTTTTCTGTTCACTGCTGCTGCTATTTCTCTGTTAGATCTCTAGTTTTTTTATGTTGCAGATTTGCAGAGTTTTAGTTTGAAACCTTCATTGCCCTATTTCTTGTCTTCTTCTTCAGAATGAACCGTAACCTAAGCACTGTACTTCGTAAACACGTCTTCAAAAAGAAATGTGGCACACATTTTTACTATTGCATCAAACACCTGTCCATCAATGATTGCTTGGACGTCCTTGCCGTCAGATCCACCTCATTTGGTTTTAATTTTTCTGTTCAGTCCGCAGATTCTCACGTGCATGTTTATTGTCATTAAAAATTGGTGGCATATGGTTGGTCACGTCCTCCATAATTCTGGTACTTTCCAATGGGTGCAAAAACAAACCATGTGTTGACTGACATGTGTTCCTTTATCGTATGCAACTAAAAGAGTTTGATTTTATCATACCTTGTCTTCTTGGATGCCACGTGGAAATGCTATTTCCGAAGATTATAACTTATTGTGCAAACAAAACTTCATTCCAAAGATTATGACTTCATTTCGAAGACGAGTCTTCATTCCGAAGACAAATCCTCATTTTGAAGATTATAACTTCATTCCAAAGACAAGTTTTCATTTTGAAGACAAATCCTCTTTGCAATTTTAAATATTCATTCCGAAGATTAGGCTGTATTGCGAAGGTAAATCGTCATTCCGAAGACAGATCTTCATTTCGAAGACAGATCTTCATTTCGAAGACAGATATTCATTCCGAAGATGATGCAGCAAGTCGTCATTTCAAAGATCAAGTTTCATTCTAAAGACAAATTGTCATTCTGAAGACAAAGTTTCTTTCTAAAGACAAAGTGCAACATTCATTTTGTTGTCATTCCGAAGACAATTTCAATCCGAAGATAATACAACAGGCACTGTTTTTGGCATTCTTGTTCCGAATATTAGGCAGAAATCAATATTTTCATTCTCAAAACATGTTTTAAGTATGCCAACTCTTTATGAATATCTTTTATGCTAATGGTTAATTTTCATATACTATACACCAATTATTTTACAATGAAGAAATGTAAGAAGTATATATACCTGATAAAAACAGTTAATGCCAGTTTTGAAGAATGGCTGCCTTTGTTGATATTCTGCTGAGATTTTCTACAACATTTCAAAACAAGTGCACTTGGTGAATTTGTACATTGATGGTTCAAAAATTTCTCAAGGTTATGCATGCCAGAAAATTGGTTTTCATGCATACCAACCCAGTAGTGCCTTTAAGAAAAGGTTTTCACTGCTGAGTTATTCATTTTTCTCTCTTTTTTTTTTTTCTTGATTTTCCATTTTTTTTGTTTTCTTGATCCTGACTATGCCCATGAAGGAATTTCATGATTTCCTCTGAAACCATGCCCATGAAGGAATTCATACTCAAAATTTATTCATCTTTTTGTTTTTTGTTTTTTTCTGATTTTTTTTTTGTATTTTCTGCTTTTTCTTGAAATCCATGATCATGCTGATTGTTTTGAAGTGGAAGAGGGAATCTCTTCCACCTGTTGTGTATCCAAACTATCAAGTTGCTACAAGAATTCATCTTTAGTTAGAGGTGTATGGTACACTCTGAGGTGATGTCCATTTACTACCAACTTTCTTCGTGACCCATAAATAGGAGATAGACGAGCTGCTCCGTTGTCAAATACCTCCTCAATCCAGTAAGGTCCCAACCATCTAGTTCTCAGTTTTCCAGGGAAGTCTTCATAGCGAGAATCAAACTGTAAAGCCCAATCTCCTTGTTGAAGTTTCCTTTGTTGAATGTGACTGTCATGCCACAACTTCCTCTACTCCTGAATTACCTCAGTTTGGTGCAGAGCATCCAATCTAAGTTCATCCAATGCATTCAGCTACAAAATCCTATCTATCTATGCCTGCGACAATTCAATTCCAATTTTCAGTGCTGTGCGTAATGTTAGTACCTCAAATTCAATAGGCAAGAGAGGCTTTTTATCAAAGACTAGTTCATAAGGTGTGAATCCAGTAGTGGACTTCCAAGTAGTATTGTAGACCCAAAGCTGCTTGGGTAATTTATCTAGCCAATTTCTCCTATGAAAAGCTACTATTTTTTTCAAAATGCGTTCTAGTTCCTTGTTTGTTACCTCAACCTGGCCATTTGCTTGTGGGTGGTAAGGTGATGATTTCCTATGTTTGATTTCATACAATTCAGTAAATGCTTTTATGACTTTGGATGCAAATTGGGGTCCTTGGTCCGTGGTGATAGACCGTGGAGCTCCAAATCTCTAAAAAATCTGGGTGTACAAAAAATCGGTAACCTTCTCTTCACAAGCATGATTTAAAGCACGCACCTCTACCCACTTTGTCGGTAATCGGTGCTTACTAGAATATGCAACTTTCCTTGAGAAGGTGGATCAATAGGTCCTACAAAATCAAGCCCCCACCTCTCAAATGGTTCTAAAACCATTTGAGGCTGCAGTGACATCTCATTTGTATGAGTGGGTTTCCCCATTCTTTGGCATGCATCACAATGTCTGATGTACTTTTTTACATCCTTGTGAAGAGATGGCCAATAATATCTTGTCCCTAGAATTTTCCTAACTGTGCTTTTTACAGAATAGTGTCCACCTGAGGGTTCATCATGACAAGCTCTAAGGATATCATACACTTCACCCTTTCGGATGCACCTACGTAACACATGGTCAGGACTGCACTTAAAAAGCATACCTTTAATCCATTCAAAAGAAGAACTCTGTTTGATCAATTGTTTTTCTGTTTTGAAGTGAAATGTGGAGGAACTTTCCCTGTGACCAAATAATTGGCTATATCTGCAAACCAAGGTGATTGGACTGATATAGCAAATAGTTTTTCATCGAGAAAAGTGTCATCAACTAATTCCCCTTCATCCGTGTTCTCGTAACTTGGACAAGAAATCTGCCACAACATTAGCTTTTCCTGGTTTGTTGATTATAGTGATATCAAATTCTTGCAGACAACAGCAACCAACAAATAATTCTTGCACTTACCATAGGTTTATTCATCAAATACTTAATGGCCGTATGATCTGTGTGAATAAATATTTGATAACTTGTGATGTAATGCCTGAATTTGTTGATGGCATATATTACTGCTAAGAATTCCTTCTCAGTTGTTGTATAATTTTTCTTGGCTCCTATCAAGTTCTTGCTAATGTTGTAGATGGTATAGTGTTCACCATTGTCAATTTGTCCTAATGATGCTCCAATTGCTGTATTGGAGGCATCAGTTTGTATGTGAAATGGTAATGTCCAATTAGGTCCTCTGAGCACGGGTGGAGTTATTAATTTCTCTTTCGTAGCTTCAAATGCTTCCCCGACACTTTGCAGTCGAGGAGAATTCAGAATCTTTAGTCAATAGGGCAAACATAGGACTGGCTATTGTACTAAATTTAGGAATAAACCTGCAGTAAAAACCAATGTGTCCTCGGAAGCTTCTGACATTAGTCTGAGTTTTAAGAGGGAGGATATTCTTGATAATTTCCACCTTCTTTGGATCAACTTGGATCCCTTCAGGAGAGATGTGATGACCAAGAACTATCCCTTCCTTCATCATCATGAAGCATTTATCTGGATTCAAGGATAACCGGTATGTTTCACAGCGAGTTAAGACTTTGTCAAGATTTTCCAATGTAAAATCAAAAGTCTGTCCACATACTGTGAAATCATCCATATATATTTCAACACTTTTGGTGGTCAGATCAGCAAAAATTGCTAGGACTGCTCGCTGAAAAGTTGCTGAGGCATTACACAAACCAAAATGTAAAACCCTATAGGAAAATGTTCCCCAAGGACATGTAAAAGTTGTTTTCTCTTGATATTCAGGTGCAATCTGAATTTGATTATATCCACTAAATCCATCAAGAAAACAAAAGTATCTTTTTCCAACAAGAGTATCTAACACCCGATCTATGAAAGGTAATGGAAAATGGTCTTTGTATGTCACCTTATTCAACTCTCTATAGTCTACACATACTCTCATTTTTCCATTTTTCTTAGGAACTATTACCAATGGAGAAACCCATTGGCTATCGTAAATTAGGTAAATGAATCCTACTTCCGAAGTTTTTCAATTTCTTTTTTCACAATATCTCTTAAGGCAGGATTCAATCTTCTCTGGGGTTGTCTAACTGGCTTGAATTCTTCAGTATAGATTCTGTGGGTACATATATCAGGATGGACTCCTGACATATCTTTGTAGTTCCAAGCAAAAGCATGAACATGTTTATGCAAGACAACTATCAAATTTTCTTCCTCTTCCCTAGCAAGCTGGCTATAAATGTTCAAAAATTTGCCTAGTTGGACTTCTATTTGTTTTGTATTTAGAAGGACTGAATTCACTCCTTCATACCTGGTGATTAAGGGATTAAGAGGACATTGCTGAGTTGGGAGAAAAGAAGCAGTTTCTATTTTATTGTCGCTTGAGGGAAGCATATCTTGTATGGAATAATGAGAAGGAAAAATCGGATGATGGTGCCATCCATGTGGTAGTGAAACAGAGTTTCCCTGTGATATTACAGATGGTTCATCTTCAGATTTTTGATTCTCCTCATTACTTAACAACTGTTGGATATTTGTTGCTTCTCCTTCTAAACCTTGTTTATGCAGAACATTCATAAGGATTGTTTCATTTTCTAAATTTTTTGTGTCACTGAGGTCTTCTGTGTGTTCTATTACTACTAAGGTAGCTAGTGTAGAAATGGCCTCTTCTGGTTCTTCATCTGAGTCAGAAAGCCATAACTGACCTGAAAATTTGCTAGATGGTTTTGCAGGAGGATATAAAGAAATCTGTTTCGGATCAATACCATTTGAAATAGTCATATTTCCGGATCTCGTAGTCTATGAAGGCTACCGCAGTTGCAAGCCAAGGTCTTCCCAAAATAATGGGATATCCATGTGCTGAATTTCTTGGTTGTAAAACCAAAAAATCTGCAGGAATTCCCAAGAAGAAACTTCTATAGGGACATCTTCAATGATACCTTCGGGTTTTGCAACCGACCTATCGCCCATTTCTAAAACTATAAATGTGGGGCTGAGATGTTTGAGCTGTAATTGTTCCATTGTATCCTTGGTCATTACATTTATTGCAGCTCCTAAATCTACTAAGACATTTGATATTGGTACTGAACCTATGGTGATTGTGATAACTGGGCTTCCTAGATCACTATACTTTGGAGGTACTAGTTTTCCAGATAAGAGATCAGCTATCTTCCCTTCAACCTGCATAGTTTTGGGAAATGCCTTCTTTTTTCTTTCTGCTCTTTTAATGCACAAATTTTGGACAATACTATTAATCTCTGGTATTTCCTTAATGGATTGCAATAAGGGAAATGCTATAGTCAACTTTTTGAGTTCTTTGACCAATTCTAACTCAGAATTTTTTGGTATTGCATTAAATCTTTTAGGATATGGAACTATCCTTGGTAATTGTTTTGCCTGTGGTTTTGTCTCTTTCTCTATTGTTGGTTGGAATTTCTCTAGTTCCAATGATTCTTGCTCTTCATTTTCTTTGATTTCATTTGAAATTGGTTTAGGTACAACTTTTCCTGAATGAAATTGGATGTTACTACAATCAAGAACATTAATTTCAACATTTTCTTCAGCTTCAGCCACATAGACAGGAGGTGTCTGTCTCATGCTCTTTGGATTAGTGATTGGTTGAGCTGGCATTTGAGGTTGTTTCACTTGCTGTGTTTGCTGCTATTTTTCTTGGAAATTTTGATTAGGTGCAGGCAACAAATGCTGAGTTTGACCTTGATTCCTTTGCTTCTTTGGATAGGACTGGTATTGCTGACTCCACTGTGGTTGGTTTTGCATCCAATGTGGATTAGTCTGATTTTGATTCCAAGCTGGATTGTTTTGATTCCATGATGGATTGTTTTGATTCCATGAGGGGTTTTTTTGATTCTGATTCCAGGCTGGGTTACTCCAATTTGCTTGTGGCCACTCTTGGGAATTTGTCCATTGAGGATAATTCCAAGGACGTTGGGGTGGTTCTGATTGTCCCTAAGGCATAGTACCGGGATTATGCCCCCAATTTGTAGGAAAACGAGGGGGATTTTGGTATTGAGAGAAATTTCCCCCTTGTTTTGGTCCAATATAGTTGAGTTCCTCGATCTGACTTTCTAACACAGTTTTGAGTTGTGGTAGCAGGTGGCATTGTTTAGTTGAATGCATTTTTGAACAGATACTACAAATGGCTGAGATAGATGTTTTATTCAAAAGACATTCCTGCAAAGCATGTTTACTTCTACATCTTGGGCAATAAATTGCCAAGGGTTCTATGTTTTTTGCTTTTGCAGACATTTCCTCCAAAGTAGTGTTTAGGTGCACTAGAATATCAATTTTGAAATTTGCAAGTTCCTCTATCAGGTCCTTCACATCGGTGCCATTTGTGCGGCTTTTTCTTCTTCTCTCGCTTAGTGCGAGAGTAATTTCTACAGAGATCCATAATTTCCTCATTATCGAGAGTGGTTACATTCCCTTTTCCCATCAAATCTAGAACTTCTCCGGATTCATCTTGCAATCCTCTCAAAAATATGGTTTTACATAATTCGGGTTCTACAAGTCCACATCTCCTTTGAACAAAGGAGAACCTATCAAGATAATCTTCCAATGTCTCATCATCTTCCTGCTTGATTCTGAATAACTCATCTTTCCTATTCCTTACATGATAATATTCCTGATATTTATCTAAAAAGATAGTTTCCATTTGATCCCAGGTTCTTATGGAATTTGGATCTAAACTCATGAACCAGCGTAATGCTGAATCCTTGAGTGTTGAGGGAAAAAACTTAAGTTTTTGATTATCATTTATATAATCATAGGTCTGACATACTACCTTGAATTCAAACAAAAACTGATCAGGATCTTTAGATACAACACCTCGAAAGGTTGGAAGTACTGAAGGTGAAATGGTCTTCATGGGAGAGTTTTGTGTTGGATTTAGACGAATAGGATATTCAAATGTTCTGGAAGGTTGGAGCATATCCTGATCATCTCCTTCATTATGGACATAACCATGTTGGCCATCTATATTGCCTCCTTCTGCCATGGTTTCCTGTTTCCTAGGAGAAGTTAAAGCTTTCCAAATTGTTATCTCAAGAGGTCCAAGCCTCTCTGTTGATGATGAGTCTGATGAATTTTCTTCCTTAAGATATTTTGATGATGATAAAATTGGTGATTTTCCTTTCTCAAAATGTTCTAATGATGGTGAGACTGGTGATTTTTCTATCAATCTTTCTAGTAGTTCAAACATAGGTGATTCACCCCTTAGGCGTGAAGATCTCCTTAATGGAACAAGCCAGGGATCCTTTGGGGTAGTTCTACCTTTTTCATCCCTAGACTTAATCATTCATGTTTACTCTTGAATGACATAAATTAAGTCAATAGTTGTTACCTTCCTCAGCTGTTGTATTTAGATTTTAATCTAAATTTTGATAGCTTAGTCTGATTACAGCTATTGGACTGTTTGTTTTTTTTGGCAACACTATTCCCCAGAAACGATGCCAAAATGATGCGTAGTCGTTATACCATCATTAATTCTCAATGAATTTGTCAATCCAGGGCAGTGTACAAGGCTATCTGCGAAAGAAGAAGTGAAATAGCTATAACTTAGGTCAATCTAGAGCAACAGGTCTTATTGGTGGAACCGGTTGTGTGGGGGGTTTTAGGACATTCTTATTTCTAAATTGCATGAATTAAACCTTAATCTAAGTTGCAGAATTGGAAACTAATCATTAACTGTAGAAATAAAGTCCTAATTACAATTGCAGAATGAGACCTAATTATATTGTAGAAATAACAATTGCAGAATTGAAAATTTGATCTTAATTGCAGAAATGAAATCTAATTACTTTTGCAACAATGAAAGTCTAAATCTAATATGGAAATAAAAACTGTCAAAGCTCTGTAACAAAAGGTTGTCAATCTTCTGTGCAGAGTTTGACAGCAAAACATAAAATGCAGAAAATTGCTAAAAAACAGTAAATTCTGGGAATAACAGTCTAAAATAAAATGGAAGCTTTGCTGAATGTAAAGATTACAACTAAAACATTAAGAACAGGTTTAATCTAAACATAAATAAACTAAGATCACAAATATTGTCAGCTGTTTACAAGCAATTGAAATAACAAGTTCTACAACTCATTCTCACTACAAGCAAAATTAGAATAAAAACCTGCTTGTTAGTCCTCCTCCTAGGTCTGGAAGTGGCCAGCCTCCTTGTCCAGAAGAAGGTATAAGTCTCTCTCTCTCTCTAAATCTTAATCACACTCATTTAAAAACAATATAAAATAGAACTAGTGCACTTTATTGATTAAAGAACATGATTACAATAATTCTTTTGAAAACCTGTTACAAGACTGTAACAGTCAAATTCTACCTATTTTCTGCTTCTTCCTAGCTTCCTTACTTTCTACTTCCTGCTGCTATTACTACCTAGCTCAACCTGAATGAGAGCAATATTTATAGATGTCCTAAGGTCTGATTACAAACAAAGAATATCTCAAAAGATCTAATCCTACAATGCTGCAACAAATTTTGGTTTTATCCTAGAAGAAGATTAAAACTTGATCTTTCCCTTAATGATCACTTTGGTCGACAATGACGGAAAAGACAGATGGAAGATCTTTTCCTTTACCTTTTCCAACCTTTATTTCCCTTTTTCTGGCTTCATAAATCGGTCAAGTCAAAAAGCACATTCTGTTTTCATTTCGAAGATAAGTGGCTTCATTCCGAAGACAATGCAATTCTCATTCCGAAGATCGCTCATTCCGAAGATACTGCATTCTTCATTCCAAAGATCACTCATTCCAAAGATACTGCATTCTTCATTTTGAAGATCCACTCATTTCAAAGATACTGCATTCTTCATTTCGAAGATCTGCTCATTCCGAAGATATCTGTTCATTCCAAAGATACTTCGGAATGAACAAATGTGTGCTTTTCCAGTGATTTCTTCTACATCTCTTAGGTGGGTTATCTCTTAAGATCAAATTCCAATGGTCTTCATCTCTTTCCACATGTGAATTCCATGCCTTGCTATTTATGGATAACTAGCTGGAATTTACATGGGAAAGACCAGTTTTTGCTGCACAACAACAATTTGCTTGCACTGTTGCCAAATTTAGGTGAAATAATTGCTTGAGACAAATCAAAACATGATTAGTGAAATGCTGCTATTATTCTAAGCATATCTCATTTTAGCAAATCATAGCAAAAAGAACACAAAACTATGCAAAAAGTTGTAAAATCAGCATATAATATTCCATATACATTGATCATGCAAAATGGTTAATATACAGCATATTGAATCAACTTAACTAACATATCAGATAAAACATAAGATTTTATAGGCATTTTTAGTGTTCAAAACATGCTATGATTGAGGCATTTCCAGGCCTCATCATCGCGATATCACGACACTTTTTCTCCTTAGCGCTTTATCTTGCCTTTGGGTCACGAAAACGCGATATGTCGTGATATCGCGCCACTTTTTCTCTCGAACTCTCTCTCCTGCAACATGTCGTGAAATCGCAACACTTTTTCTTTCGGACTCTCTCTCCTGCAACATGTCACGAAATCGTGACACTTTTTCGTCCGTACAACCTTCCTTGCAATATGTCGCAAAATTGCGACACTTTTTCGTTCGTACAGTATTCCTTGCAATATGTCGCGAAATCGTGACACTTTTTTTTCCCGTATAGTCTTCCTTGCAATATGTCACGAAATCGTGACACTTTTTCTACTTGCCTTTCTCTCTTCCAACATGTCGCAAAATTGTGACAGTTTTGCTTGCTTCTTAACATGTCACGAAATCGCGACAGTTTTTCTTATTGTTTCTCTCTCTTCCAACATGTCACGAAATCGTGACAGTTTTTCTTGTCGCGATATCGCGACACTTTTCTTACTTGTATTTTTCTTTGATATTTTGCAAGTGGTCCTTCTTGGAAAATAACTGTACATACTCTGAGTAACCTTTGAACTCCTGTCTTCTGCATCTGACTAGCCTTTGAACTTCCTATCCACTGCATCGACAGATCTATCTGACTGTGTTGACAACAATGACAATACTCCTGCTGCACCTTGCTCAACACTAGACAATTTGTGTAAGATGGTTCTATTACTTTCCAACTAGTTGATGGTTTATTCACTTAATTTATTATACAACTTATTCTCATTGGCACATGATGCTTTGGTGATAATGTTTTGCACTTCATATTCTAGTCTAATAATGAACATGTTGTCTTATTACAAATACCAAACCTGCATACAACCTATAAATAGATTACAAAATTTTCATGTAAATTTTAGCTGTTTCTCCTTCCTCTCATCATAACTATGAAAAAATATTCTCCTTCATTAAGCAATGGCAAGGAAGAATGGATAAGCATTAACCTAACATATATTCAAATATTTCTTTGTTTTGATACTATATAATGGATCAATAGGATGCTGGACAAATTGTATTTATCAAAATGAATGTATATGTGTAATGAAGTTGATGATAGTTGGGTCTGATAACTGTCTATCAACCACCTATTTGTTATACTCCTAAATATATATGCATGATGTAAATTTTTTTTAACATTGAGGGACCAAGGAGAGAAGACAATATTTATGATAATATCCCTCCCCATTATGGATTCTCTAATGGGCCAAAATCATTTGAATATCCCTCATTTGAAATGCTACAAATTCTTCCATCAAAATGGGTTGAAATCATCTGAATTCCCCTTATTTAGAAGATGCAATTTCTTCCTTGAAAATAAGCACCATAGGTCCTAAAACCATCATAAAATGATATGTCCTACCACTTGTAATAAGTCCTCAAGAAAATATTTCTGATACAAAGAGCTTGAAAAACTATGCAATTTGAAAAAGAATTGTATGCAAAACTTATAGCCTCCATATGTTTAGGCTTGGTAACAATAGAAATAATGGAAAATTAAAACCTTTAAACATTAGGATGAAACCAAAAAACTAGAATCTCCCACTTATTGCATAATGATAGGAGGATTTCTACCAAAACCATTTGTCACTATGCAAATTGAACAAATATATGGATGCCATTTGTCTTGGTGTGATTGTGTATTTTATCATAGATATATAGAAAATTGATTTTTATGCTAGCACAAACATAAATTTACTACCATATCATAGCTTAAAAAGAGTTGGATGATGGTCCATAGGATTTAAACCAACATTTTTGCTAGAGAATACTCTAAGGATCTCTTGCTAGTCAAGTAGCCATACCCTTAATTAAATAAACATAGGATGCTCCACTAAATAAAAAAGAGGACTCCCATGGGCCAAAGAGAAATTCTATTAGCTTTAAAATGGTATAGGAATAGATCTTGCAGCCTTCCCCTTAAAAAACCTAAAGCAACTATCCACTAGCCAACATGTCAAACCATGCCATGATGAACCAAAAATATCTTCAATATGTAGAAGCTACCTAGTTTAGGAAAAAGAGCATTGATGCCACATAAAATGTGGACACCATAAGAATTAAAAATTGAGACCTTCAACCACCTAGAGGAATTGCACATGTTGGATAGCCACAATAGTAGCAAGCACCACAAACCAACTTGCTAATGTCTACTTGGACAATGTTGACAAATTTTATCCATGTTGGATAACAAAAGGTTATGGGACAAGATTGGACCATGTGATATCCCATTTATAAAGCACTTAACTGAAAACTACACCATGGATCAACAATGACATTGACTATGAGACTTTACCATATAATTCTAGTCTCTTCATCAATTATGCAAAATAAATTTTCTAGGGACTTGACCCGATGACCTCCCAAAAGATAATGTCTTAGCCACACTTTTCATGGTGACAAGGCTCCATATTCCATAAAATATGAGCATGCCTCTACTTATTAGAGCAGAAAAGGATCAATACCGGTAATATCAATGAATAAAAAACAACAATATACAGATGAAATGAATGCTCTCATATATTATTAAATCAGGGAGCCTTGATCCCCACTTTTATACATCAATATGCCCCAAATTAGGGGCTACATAAATACTTGTTTGTTTTGATACAATAATTACAACAAAGGGGTAAAACCCTCTTGTTGTATCAATCAACTGTGGTATCTTCAGATTTCTTCGCTCCAAATAAGGGTTGAGTGGGATTGTGTATCCACTATGGGACCACTCCAAGCTGCAACAACTATCAATGAAAATATCTCCTACACCTACATACAAACAAGCCACAAAAATGGATTAGTAGTACATGTGAGGGCTCCATTATGTGAGGCCCTCTATAAAATGTAGATCTACAAAAACCCTAAGTGCAATGCTTGTGAAAAATAAACAAAGTGCAAGAAAATGTAATAAAAAACAACCAATAACCTTGTCAATACCTGAATCACTAAATCTACACTTCTACTGGTTCGATCAAATGTTGCACGAATGCCCAAAAGCATTTGAGGGTTTGGTGGATGCAACACGATGTTTGGAAAATGCCATGGAGCTTTTGTAGACTACTATGGATGCCCTAAAACATTTCAAATATTCTCTACAAAATTTGGGGAATTCCCTAAGGTGTTTGTGGGTTGGATTAGATGCTCCGTGGCATTCGAATCTGGTTCGTGGAAGCTTTAGGGGTCGAACGATAGATATGATGGTGACTAGGGTTCATGTGAGTGCAAAGGGTGAATGTGATAACATAATGTTTTGACCTCTCAAGGTTTTTTTTTTGATCCCCATTCACAACAAGTGAATGATATTTTATGATTACCCTTGATTCATGCTAGGGTTTTGACGATAACAATGGGTGGCCAAGATTAAAACATAATGAGCGGTTGATATTGCAACTTGGTAAGGGACATGGATTGTTTTGAATGAGTGGCCAAGATTAAGACATGATGGGCGGTTGATATATATTCACATATATAAATATAAATATATAAAATTTATATTTAAATAAATAAATAAATAAATATAGCTAATGATGAATGATTGGATTTTGACGACGATGAGTGGATAATGAGTGGCTAGGATTTGGTGTCTATAGATGCCCCTTTTTGTATCACGTTGCGTGAAACACAATGTGGTGCAAAAAAAACAAGAGACATCTAGTTTTATGGAATGACACTTTCTTTAGTGCGCAAGAAGATTATGAAAAATAAAATTGTGGTTGTAGCTTACCCCCTAAATTGGTGAATGAGTGAAGAATGAATATCATGAGCCAATTGAAAAAAGAGGATGATGCAATGAATGTGAATGATGTCATGAATATGATGATGTAATGGATGTGATGGATTGATTGATTCTACTTTTGTCCCAACAAAAAAGGGTTTTTGATTGGGAAGGTGCAATGGATGCATGTGATGTATCCTGATGTTAGAAATCAAAGTCAAATTTGGTTGCCCCAAGTCTGGGGTGATTCTATGTTGTTAAAAATTATGCCTTTTGGCATCATTGAAATGCAAAGTAAATGATGAAGTAAAGGAACCCAATTCACTGCCCAATGACCCCATAGATTCCTTAATGCAAAATGATGAAGTAGAAATTTTTTCATATTTGTAACCCCACGAAGAGGGTATCAATGACAACATTGAGCAAATTAGTCTAAACATAGTCTCACTCGAGAAATGAGGGACCAAAATGATTTTATTTTTGAACAAGAGGATGCTAGATGATGATATGAGCAAGCGTCCTTATGGTGATATACCCATCCTACCGATTTGCATGGATAACCAATCACTGCAATCGCTAGGGGAATAGAGTAAATCACTAGATACGAGGTTCACTTGATAATGAAAGTGGATTTGACAATGTTGAATGTAAATGCATTGATGAGTGGATTTGACAATGTTGAATGAATATGTAAATGCATCGATGAGTGAATTTGATAGTTTTGTGAAATTTGGAATTGCTTTGGGATATTTTGAAGCAGTTTGGGGTATTTTCATGACTTTCAACTACAATCAATAATAAAATACCCAAATCAATCCATGTTATCACAAAACATAATGATATGATGTGATGAATTCTTGGAATAGTGGATTTGATAGTTTTGTGAGATTTTGGATCATTTTGAGACATTTTGGAGTGTTTTAGGTGTTCTCATAACTTTTGGTCACAATAAAAATGTAGACGCCCAAATCAATTCATGTTATCACAAAACTTAATGATATGATGTAATGAATTCTTGGATGGATTTTGTGGGGTTTTGCCATGTTTTGAGGCCCTTTTGAAAACATTTGCAAAATTTTGAAGATAAATGTCAACCTGCGTCCATATCTGCACAGACATGGGAGGGTGTTTGTTAGTCTGCATACATAGGGAGGCATCTGAGCATGTCTGGAAGATACCGTAGGACGTTTGGGTTCTCCAAATAAGCTATAAAAGGGTTGCAAGGGTATATTTTCGTTTCATTCTTGCTTTTGAGAGTTTGAGGAGTGATATTTAAGCAAAGGAGAGTGTAAGTGTTTGGTGATGGAGATGGAGGGAGAGAATATGACAGTTAGAGTTGATATGCAGGTGGAAGAGGTAAGTTCATCTAGCCATTCTTGTTCCTTTACAATGCTTTTTTTTATGACTGAATGAGGATAGGTGTTTTTTTTTTGCAATGCATGTGTATATAATTTATGGATGTATTATGATGACAATATGAATGCTTTATGATAATAATATAAGTGGACTGATGCTCTAATGATCATTTGTAGTAGTTTAAATTTTTGCTTGACCATCTTCATTGCTTAATAAGGGACACCAATATCTAATGGTGGGATATGAAATGGAAGACTCATGTAGTAATGTGACTATGATATGGATGCGATATTTTGATTTATAGGTAAAATAATCTAAAGTTGTTTTACAAAGACTCAAACATCCTAGTGATTTCAAACAAACTCATTAAGTTTTGTCGAATCTCTCAAAGACCAAATGTGTGTGTAGTGAATGTTTATTTACCAATCATGAGCATGGTGATGAATCAAGTCAGTCAAGAACCAATGTGTGTACAAGTGAATTCATTTAACCATATTGAGTAAAGTGAGATAAAACCTATCATGGAGAAGACCAGGAAGCTAGCTTGTCCTTTTGTGTGATCAGAGGTCTCTTCAAGAGATATGTGTCACCACGCATGAGCGTACATGACTAATGAAATGATCAGCTCCATAGCCTTGGTGGATATCAGCTCCATAGTCCAATGAAATGATCTTTAGGCTTTGGAGAATCAAATTACCTAACCATATGGATGAAAATGTAGCGCTATCCTTACTACTTGGGGATATGTGGTGTGTGATTTGTAAAAGACGTAGAACATTGGGGAATCAGATTCTCAACCGAATTGTGATGAGAATTTTACCCTATCCTTACTAATTCTTTTATTTAGAAGTATTGTTAGTGATGAAGACCATTGTTTGATTTTGGACTATGTGCATAATGGAACAAGCAAAGATGACTTTTTCACTTTGAGGTTCAACCTAATCATGGTGTTATACCTCTTTGATACAAGATGTTATTAATAGGTGTTATATGTGTTTTATTCAAGAATGTTAGATTCAATTTCTAGAACTCAATATTTTCTTAGTGATAATGTGCTTTTGGTCCTAGAGAAAACCTGACATGTAATGGAGGTTGCTTGAAACACTAGGAGTGGTTGAGTGATCGAAAACACCTAAGGGTGATGGAATTTTATGGTAAATTATGACATGACTTATGAAATGGTGAAATGATATGGATGTTAACTTGAGGGTTCCAGTGATTAAGGCAATAAGACTTATTGGATTAATAATTATTTAAACTAAGTAAATGATCATTAATATGGTGGATGAAAGTGATTATGCAAAATAAATGTATGGAATGAAGTGCAAACAAATGATGCTTTTTTTTTTTAAACCATGTGTATATGTATAAATAGGTCACATTAAGCATAGAACACTCTCAAGTGGATAATGTTCAATGGCTCAGGCTCTTCTACTCCCTCTAGACTGACAAGCCTATATGTTCCTTGACCCACTTTTTGTTTGAAAATGTATGGACCTAACCAATTAGCTATAAATTTATCGTGAAGATGTGGCAATGCATTGGTGCTTTGTTTATTTTATTTGAGGATGAGATCTCCTACTTGGAATTCGCATAGATGAACTTTGGCATTGTAAGTATGCTTTAGATGATCCTGATATATTCACAAGTGCTCCAAGGTATTGATTCACCTTTCATCGAGGAGCTTGAGTTGGTCAAAATGTGCTTGTATAGCGATATTGTCATGTATGAATTCCTACAATGAAATGCCTAATGAAGGAATCTCAAGCTCAAGAGGTATGATTACACAGAAATCATGACACTTAAACTAGGGTTTTTGGAAGCTATTGGAGTTTGATCTGTGTTCACATAGATGTCATAACATGTCTAGGGGATGCCACAGTGTGTTTTGGAGACACCATAGTGTATCTGGAAGATTTGGTACCATGTCTAGGAGATTCGGCTTCGTGTCTATGAAGATAGGGAAAAATAGATAAACTCTTGGGTAAGTCATTTTTAGAAACCCTAGCTATATTTTGTTGCTTTTTAAAAGGAAAAAAGAAAAATAAATATTCATATTTCTATTTTTAAAAAGCAATACATCAAGCATTTTTAGGCATCCTAGGCATCTTAGGCATTTTCTTTAAAAAAAGTGCATTTTAGAATAGCAATTTATTTGTTTACAAAAAATTCATATAGACTGCATTTAGGGGTAGATCTTAACTTGCAAATACATTTTTAGTTGCATTAGGTTTTTCAAATTCATAATAGTTTGTTTCTAAATCTATATGTCAGAAACATTCTAAGGTTTATTTGGAATTCACTCGCTTATTTTGGCTTAAGTTTTCTATTATTTATGACATTCTGTTTGTTGCTATGTTTACCTTGTGTACTTTCGATTATGTTTTAGACAAATAAATTTGAAATGCATACTAGTTGCATCTTAAGATAGTTTTTTATTTTTATTTTAATGTTCAGAAAAACACCATAGAAAACAAAAACTTAAAAGGAATCACACACTGCACGCTTAACTTTTAACATCAACAAGTTGAAATTCATCACCAACTGTTGATCGAGACTAGCGATGGTGGGCTTCATATGCATTTGTTGACTCACCCCCTAGACACTGTAGTAGACCATAACGAGTGTCTTTTCAGATTTCATCATTGAAAAGTCCTCTACTTTTGGGTGCACCCAGAGTAGGAAGGACTAGTAACACCCTTTTACCACGAGGCTCAATAATAAGTAGAACACAACTGTCATTCTTGTTCGAGCACACCGAAGTGTGAAGCAAAAGCCTGATTGGGAAAGTAGCAGGACTTAGACAACACGACCTCCCTCAAGGGGTAATTGTGATTCCTTAGGTTTACCTTGAGCCAATCATACCCTAGGAAGCCATTTTTTTTAGCCATTTGTGATTAATCCTTCGTAAGAGGTGTGGGTTTGAATATACCATTTTAGTTGCATCTATAATTCACCTTGCATAGTGGTTTTAGGCTTAGGATTATTAACATAAAAACACACAAAACACCAAAAAAAAATAAAAAAAAAAATAAAAAAACTTTTGCAAAGACATAGGACACACTTGTTTCCTTGATTTGTGTGTTTGTTCATTTTTCATTGCAATTACACTTTTCACACACACCCTACACATTCGTTATCCTAGCTTGCTTATAGCTTATGGTATTGACCTAAAATTAAGCCAAAACTATGAGTTAGCTATCCACTAGCCAACCAAATTCATCCATGGAGTGTTCCACCTCTTTCTCAACCACTTTTATGGCTAATATAGCCTAAATGGCATATACAAGATATCTTGACTTGTCTGCTGGACCCTATCATGTGGAATCTACTTTAGATGTAGATACATTACAAAGGGCAATTAACACTACCATCCTTGAAATCAAACCATCCACATCAACTGACCACCACATCACTTAAATAGTTTTTGATAAAGTTAGAGCCTATTTAAGACCAACCGATCTGGTTCTAGAACCCCTCAACATTCCACCCTGATCTATTCCTACATTTCAAAAAGAACCTTCCCATTCATACCAAGTCTTCACCAACCCCTTATTTGAGGCCACCTCTGCACTTCCATATCAACATTTTCCATAATCATTTAGCCAATGCACTTCCCTTACATCCAATTACACCACCATCCATTCCAACCAAATTTATGAAGCACAAGCTAACATTGCTTCACAAATACCTTCATCCATCCCATACACATAATTTGGGTTTGTTAATTCAGTCCAACATGACATTCCACATTTGGTTGCAATTTATTTCGTAGCTTATCCCTCGCCAACCTCAACCCATGTCACAAAAACTCACAATACATCAAACTCCATCTCCCATACAACTATTCAACCCAGATATGCTATTACCATACAATAAGCATGGTAACACTTAAACCAATTGCTTGGTAATGTGAATCAAAATATCCATGCCTTCGTGCAATAATAGTCACAAGTGGGAGAATTCAAACCTCAATCCATTCCCAACCAAAATATCTTTTTCACCTTTGATCCATCTTGGGTATCACAATATCCTACAATCACTATACCTACACCTCCATCCAACCACATCAATACCATTACCACCAATCAACACACTCAAATACCCCAAACTTCATCTTCCCATCATCAACACCAATCATTCCATAACCAACTCCAACAAAAAATTCAACACCACCACATATCCACAACCATCAAGCCATTGGCCAATCAGAACCTCATTTTGTTCCAACAATTCATCAACCTAAACACACCACCCACATACATCCATCATGTAAACCAAGGCTTCCAAACGCAAATGGAAGATCCTAAATATAATTTTTTCAAAAATTGATTGACAGCTTGATCATGCATACACTTGGTATGATGTACCAGAAACCCACTCTAAGACAGTTGGTCAATCACCCAATTCATCCTTCAATACCATTGCCCCCTTATCCTACCTATTTTACATTACCAAAGTTTGATAAATTCAAAGGGTTTGAGGACCGTAGAGAGCATATTAGTGCATTCATCCATACATATTTTAGAATCCAAGAGAAAGATACCTTAATGCTCTAAAATGTTTATCATATATTAGGGGGTATGCCTTAGAATGGTACAACCATCTACCACATCATAATGTTTATATATTTAAGAAATTGGTGAAAAAATTCTTAGAAAGGTTCTCCCTTAATGTTAGAAAAAAAACTACCTTGACCGACTTGTATAATATTAGACAATTTGAAGAAGAGTCAGTCTATGATTTTGGAAACCGTTGGAGGTCAATCATTACCAAATTGCCATTCATCCTACCAATGGAATAATTAACATGAATATTCATAAGGAGTTATCTAAAACCTATCTCCCTATTGCTTTAGTTACAACAATATAGAACATTTGATGAAGCTCTTGTTCAATCTCGAGTTATCAAAGAAATCAAGATTCAAGAGGGTGAGATTAAACCCAAAAATAAAGAATGGAAAAATAAGGGCCAATCCAAAGAAAACTATAATGGTCAATCAAAATTTGGACAATTGAATCAAGTGGTCTTGAGTCAACCAACAATGACTCAATAACACCAAGTCCATCATCAACAATGATATTCATCGCAACAACCACAACAAATGTCATATCAAGCGGTTCCATCCCCACAACAATTGCACACCCCAATGCCAACTGTGGAAAACAATCAATACCAATAGTTTATTTGGAAAAATTGTAATTACACACCACTACACGAGTCATATGCTTCCATATTTTGAAGGTTGTATGATACACATGCAATCACCTTGCCAAAAGTCAAACCTGATGATCTGACTAAACGTAGCAAGGTAAATAAGGAGCACTTGTTCTATCCCTTCCATAACCAGAAGGGCCATGGCAACAGTAACTACTTTTTATTTAAAGATATTATACAAGATCTGCTAGACCTAGGGGCTATTAATCTAGATAGTCCCTTGGCCTAACAAAACAAGAAGCTTGGTATTTAAAAAATACCACTTCCTCATCACGAGGAAACACAACAAAACACAGGGGGAGAAAACCCTATAAATCCTAACCAAGTCAACGTGTAACAATACTAAGGTTTTTTGGATGCTATTCATGTAGTAACACAAGGTTAATAAAACACAAATCATAAAAATGAACAAACTCAAGTAGTTAAATCTTCTGTGGCAACACCAAAAACTGTGTATCCACAACCCACCAATCCATCTCAACCCAGTCATATTTCTGCCAATTCATATCAATCAAATCATCTTACAAGAAATCCATCTCAATTCATTCACCTTCAAAGTCATCCACCATGACCTATCATCACACTAAGTAGTTTATTGACAAATAGTCTCAAAATAGCTTCAGCCAAATTATCGATCTATGAGCTTATACAACAATCTCCTCCACATCATGAGGCATTGATGGATATTCTGAAATCCATTGAACTTCAAACTCAAGACTCTAATGCCTTCAATAATTTTTTGGGGAGCATTTAAACATGTATGGAATCTTCAATTGTATTCTATGTTTTTAAAATCAAATCAATATCATTAGAATCACCAAATCCTCCATTACACATCATGGCTTAGGTTGATAGGCAACATTTTAAATGAGTATTAATTGACATCGAATCATTAATCAACATCATTACCACTTCAACACTCCACCATATCAATCTTCCACCTTCCCACATCACCAAATCCACCTTCACCTTATGAGCATTCAATGATGCTCTATGTTCTATAGTTGGCATTGTGCTCTTACCCGTACAAGTGGGGGTCAATATGTTGTACACCATGTTCCATATACTAGAAGGGACCATGGCCTACAATGTACTCCTCAAACACCCTTGGATAAGGGAAATGAAATGTGTTCCCTCAATACTATACCAATGTTTGTAATATGTACATGAGAGATAAATATATTGCATACATGTAGACATTGAACCATTCAATTATTGCAATTTCATTTCCAACCCATATGAGTCCTCACTTCCATTGAGTCACTTGTACTTAATTCCATCAATCCCACCATAAAATTCACATCACAATACCTCATCCAAAGCACCTGTGCTAGAGGAACTCCCCATCACTGATCCATATCAAGCCTCTACTTCCAAACCCTAACCTTTATCATAACCAACAACATGTACATGTGGTCAGACCCAATCATCACCCTCAACATCCATACAAGGGGGATATACTTACACATCATTCATATCACCAATCACCATTCATTCATCATCATCTACAAAACCTACTTTACAAGTATTCAACATCATTTCATCCACACCAAAATCACCAGCCATCCATCAAATTCCTCAACCAAACCCATCTTCATCTCCATAGATAGATGTATTACAAGTTGATTTGATAGATTTTGAGATGCCATTCCAACATACATCTATCCCTTCATTCTAGCCACAATACACTCTTGAGCCCCATATATCCATATCTAATTATCCCATCATCATCCATACAAGTTGCAGTCCATATTGCTAGTACTAGCATTGGCAAGTATGTGGTTCAAGATGTCACAGTCACACCACTCAACATCAAAAAGTTCAAATATAATGGTCATCCACGTGACCCACCCATATCCATAGGAGCAGTGTACAAAATGGGTTCATCCCTAAACATAATCAATTTTGTATATGGTGGGGTTGATTCATCATTTTATCCACTTCTCCTAGATGAAGATAAGTAGCCATCCTGTGCGAACCTCATGACCAATATTGATTTTCCATAATGATATTTTCATTGGGTTAATTGGAAAGGATATGAATTAGGATGACATGAATAGGGTATGCATGATATCATTGAACCTCACTATGGTGAAGCACATGACCATTCTGGTCTAGAATATAATCCACAATCTTCCACTTCCTCTTTTGAATGAGCCTTTCAACATCTCAATCTAGATCATGAAGAGGAAAATAATTATAACAATGAATCTAAGGATGAATTATATGAAGAATACAATATCATGTCGATAGATTTAGATGAATCTAAAGAGAAATCAATCCTATTCACTCCATTCACTAAACAAGATGAGTACTATCTCCAAATGTTCCCCATCCATCAACCCATATTCCGTTTGCTCCTCCTAAGGGAGTGAGCTGAGCCAACTAGTAAACTACCACCTCCACCTTGTCCACCTCATTGAAAACATGATGTAAATATGTACAAAAAAAATTACATTACATTTTTGTATTTGCATATTTTATCATTGGCATTTATATGTGTTTGTTGCTATTATCTAGGTGCTCAAAGTGCTCAAAGTGCTCAAAGGTGGTTAGTGGGAGAAAGGTGGTTATGATGTGCAATATGAGCACTTTGCAAAAAAGATAATATCCAACATAGTTTCTCAACTCCTTACTACCCATAGATAAATGGACAAGTTGAGGCAACCAATAAGATATTGATCACTATCCTAAAGAATTTAGTCAAAGAAAATCATCAAAATTGGTACACTCAAATTCCCTTGACATTATGGGCTTATCGAATGAGCATTCACATGCCTACCAGGGCAACACCATTCTCATTAGTCTATGGTGCTGAAGTAATCATGCCTCTTGAACTTGAGATTCCTTTATTATGCATTTCATTGTAGGAATTCATAGATGACAATACTGCTAGACAAGCACGTCTTGACCAACTCATGCTTCTTAATGAAAGGTGAATCAATACCTTGGAGTACTTACGAGTATATTAGGACCATCTAAAGTGTGCTTACAATGACAAAGTTCATCTACATGAATTCCAAGTAGGAGACCTTGTCCTTAAATAAAATTAGGAAAACACCAATGCATTATCGCATATTGATGATAAATTCATGTCTAATTAGTTAGGTCCATACATTATCAAACAAAAAGTGGGTCAAGGAACATATCGACTTTTCAATCTCTAGGGAGTAGAAGAGTCCAAGACATTGAACATCATCCACTTGAGAGTTTTCTATGCTTAATGCAACCTATATATATACATATATACATGGCTAAAAAAAACAAAAGCATCATTCATCCGCACTTCATTCCATACATCCATTTTGCATAATCACTTTCATGTCATTTCAATGCATTTCATCCACCATATTAGTGGTCATTTGTGTAGTTTGGATAATTGTTAATCCAATAAGTCTTATTGCCTTAATCAGGGGCACCCTCAAGTTAACATCCATCTCATTTCACCATTTCATAAGTCATGTCATTATTTGCCATAAAATTTCATCACCCCTAGGTGTTTCAACCACTCTAGTATTTTAAGCAACCTCCATTACATGTCAGGTTTTCTCTAGGACCAAAAGCACATTATCACTAAGAAAATCTTGAGTTCTGGGAGTTGACTCTAACATTCTTGAACCAAACACATACAACACCTATTAATAACATCTTGTATCAAAGAGAGATAACACCATGATTGGGTTGAACCTCAAAGAAAAAAATTCATCTTTGCTTGTCCCATTATGCACATAGTCCAAAATCAAAATAGTGGTTTTCACCACTAAAAACACTTCTAAATAAAATAATGAGTAGTAAGGATAGGGTAAAATTCTCATCACACCTAGGTTGAGAATCTAATTCCCCAAAGATCTAACTCTTTTATAAATAACACACCACAAATCCCCAAGTAGTAAGGATAGTACTATATTTCCATCCAGATGGTTAGGTAGTTTAATTATCCAAAGCTTAAATATCATTTTATTAGACTATGGAGTTAATATCCATTGGGGCTATAGATGCTTGACTGATAGTGGAGTACACTCATGCATGGTGATATGTCTCTCTTGAAGATATCTCTAATCACACATAAGGATAAGCTAGTTTTCTGGTCTTCTCCATGACAATTTTCATCTCACTTTACTTAAGCTGGGTACATGTATTCACTTGCACACACATTGGTTCTTGATTGACTTGAGTCATCACCATGCTCATGATTGGTAAATAAACATTCATTGCACACACATTTGGTCTCTGAGAGATTCAACAAAACTTAATGAGTTTGTTCAAAATAACTAGGATTTTTGAGTCTCTACAAAACAAATTTAGATCATTTCACCCATAATACAAAACATCACATCCATATCATAGTCGCATCACTACATGAGTCTTCCATTTCATATCCCACCATTGGTATCTCTAATTAAGCAATGAATATGGTCAAGAAAAAAATTAAACTACTACAAATGATCATTAGAGCGTCAGTCCACTTACATTATTATCATAAAGCATTCACATTATCATCATAATAAATCCATAAATTATATACACATGCATTCACACAAAATCATACAAAAAAACCATGATATATATATATATATATATATATATAGATAAATATCGCATGTATAGAGTACATCCAAAGGCTGTATATAATGGAGCACTTAGGCTCATATACAAAAGTGCACTAAGAGGCACTAGCTAACACCCAAAGGTGGACCCCTATGATCCTAATGGGTCAGGAGGAATCCTAGAGTGAGAGTCACTATGCCTAATACAGATAAATATGGAGGAGGAAGGCTGCACTGGCAATCCAATGCCATATTGCATAAGGCAATGCTCAAGCTCCTGAATGTAGCCATATTGGGATCGAAGTCATGACACTTCCTATATCTGATGAGCATCCCTCAACACCAACTCTACTTGAAGCCTAACCACCACATTGACATCCTCACCTCCACCTGTAACACCCCTCATCTCCAACTTCCTCTACAATCAAGTGACATTGACATCATGAGTTACCATAGCCGCATCTTGAGCTACTACCACTGTATTCAACTCCACCAACATCTATAGGAGTTGATCCTACTCCTCAGCTAGGTTATCCCCCTTAGCCTGGAGTACAACCCACTCCTCCTTGCTCTAACTAGGAGGTCTCTCCAAAATCCCCTCCATACCTCTCCCACCCTTGCCATCATCTCAAATACTAGGAGGTTGATCTACTGTAGCCCTCAATGGCTTCTCCCCATTACTAGATTGATGATGTCTCCATTATCAGGGAGCCTGCTCTGCCTTAGCCACTACCTCCCCATCATATCCACTGCGCTCATCTACCACATGACTTGATGTTCATGGAGGTTGAGAAGTAAACTAGGCATCATACTCTATTGTGGTCTTGAAATCATCCACATTAAGGAGATCCATATCCTTGTTATCCTCATACTCCACTTACCATGCCTTAGTACAGGGTAAGATCATCTTATTAGCCCAATGCTTGTATAACACTGGAGCATTAGGGACTCCCTACCGTATTGCAAACTATCATAAAATCTACGAGAACTAGATTAGCTCCACCTCATTGCCATGTTGACCAACCATCCATATAGCCTGCATAATCCACCATAGCTGCTCCCCATTAGTGGGCCATCTAGCATATTATCATGATTGCTAATACACCATATTAGGTGTCAATCCTACCCATACATCTCTGTACTCCTAGTCATTTTGACCAATATGACTTGGTCATATCTCCTCAGTTGCCCACCATATTAATGCATAGGGTTGATCCCTATCCTACTCACAAGGTAGGACCATAGAATAAGCTATACTAAAATGCTCCCAACACTAGATCTAAACCAGCACATTACATCTAAATCCATTTTGGTCGCATGTCTTCACCTCATACAAATCCATGTATACTTGAGATAGCAAGGCAGGTGCCCAAGCGTACACCTGAGGCTTATCGATCATATCAAATACCAATCGAATCATGTTCCAAGGGAATCAATATCATGTGTTGTTAGGCACCAATACATTAGCCAACAAGAACATGACATAGGTTGATAGTGCCTCCAACTACCCCTACATGTACATATTTAGGTATTTGATGCCACCACCATTAATCCTCACATCCCTCCATCCATTACCAAAAATTTAAATCATCTCATATCCCTTGTCATATCGAACGTAAACATGCAATCCCTCCACAAGTACTCAAAATATACGGTGCACATCCTCAAGCATCACAATCATCTCCCCTATCGGGAGCTAGAAGGTCTCTCTCTATGGATCCCACTACTCTGTTAAGGTAGAGAGGTATCCCTCATCTGCCCTCACCACATCAATCCATACACACCCATCTAATCCCACCTACTCCAGCCACTCCCAATTGGTCCTCCACAGTGCCTTTCTCACCCTTGGTAGAACATCAGCTCCAATTTCCACATTCACTCCCTCTATCACCATCACCAAATACTTGCACTCTCCTTTACTTAGATGCCATTCCTCAAACTATCAAACACAAGAATGAAATGAAAATTCATCCCTATAGCCCTTTTATAGCTGATCTAGCATACCCAGATGCCTTAGGGCATCTTCCAGGCATGCTTAGATGCCTTCCTATATCTATAGACTAGAAAACACCCTTCCATATTTATGCAAATATGGATGCATGCCAGTGCTTATCTTCAAAATGATATAAATGTTTTAAAATGGCCTCAAAACATGGAAAAACCCCAAAAAATCACTACAAAATCCATCCATGCATTCATTACATCATCTCATTACATTTTGTGATAACATGGATTGATTTGGGCATCTACTTTTTGGTTGCGAGTAAAATTTGTGAAAACACCTAAAACACTCCAAAACGTTTCAAAATGATCCAAAATTTCATAAAACTATCAAATCCACTATTACAAGAATTCATTACATCATCTCATTATGTTTTTTGATAACATGGATTGATTTGAGTGTTTAATTCTTGATTACGACTGAAAGTCATGAAAATACCCCAAACTACTTCAAAATATTCCAAAACAACTCCAAATTTCACAAAACTATCAAATTCACTCATCGATGCATTTTACATCTTCATTTAGCATGGTCAAACCCACTCATCAATGCATTTACATTAACATTCTCAAATCCACTTTCATTATCAAGTGAACCTCGTATCTAGTGATTTACTCTATTCCCATGACAATTGTAACAATTGGTCATCCATGCAAATCAATAGGATGGGTAGATCACCATAAGGATGCTTGCTCATATCATCATCCAAAATATTATTGTTCAAAAACAAAATCATTTTGGTCCCTCATTTTTTGAGTGAGACTATGTTTAGACTAATTTGCTCAATGTTGTCATTGATACCCTCTCCATGGGGTTACAAATACAAAGAAATTCCTACTTCATAATTTACTTTGCATTTCAATGATGCCAAAAGGCATATTTTTCACCAGCACAAAATCACCCCAGACTTGGGACAACCAAATTAGACTTTGATTTCTAACATCAAGATACATCACATGCATCCATTGCACCTTCCTAATAAAAAACCCTTTTTTATTGGGAAAAAAGTAGGAATCAATTAATCCATCACATACATTGTATCCATAATTTCATGGAATCATTCACATTCATTGCATCATTCATTTTTTGTCAATTGGATCATGAGATTCATTCTTCACTCATTTGCCAATTGAGGGGGTAAGCTAAAATCACAAATTTCTTTTTTAGAATCTTCTTGCACACTGAGCAAGAGTCCATTCCATAAAACTTGGTGTCTCTTATTTTTTTTGCACTGCATTATGTTTCACACATGATACAAAAAGGGGCATATGTAGACACCAAAATCCTAGCCACTCATTATCCACTTATCACTCAAATCGTAGCCATTCATCATTAGCTATTTATATATATAAAATATAAATATTTTATGTGTGTATATATGAATAAATCTTAGTCACCCATCATGTCTTAATACTGGCCGCTCATTCAATGCAATCCGTGTCACTTACCAAGTTGCAATCTTAGTCGCTCATTATGTTTTAATCTTGGTGTCCGTTGCTATCATTAGAACCCTAGCACAAATCAAGGGTAATCATAAAATATCATTCAATTATTGTGAATGAGTATCAAAATAAAAAACCTTGAGAGGTTGAAACATTCTATTATCACGTTCACCATTTGTACTCACACAAACCCTAGCCACTACCATATCTGTCATTTGACCCCTAGAGCTTTTGCAAACTAGATCTGAATACTGTAGAGTATTTGATCCAATTCACAAAACACCTCAGGGCCTTTTTTGAATGCTATAGAGCATCTTTGGAATGCTACAGGGCATCCATAGTAGTTTGAAAATGTTTCGAGGTGTTTTCTAGACACCGCGTTGCATCCATCGAGCCCTTACACAATTTTGAGCATCCGCACAACATCAGATCGAACTAGCAGAAGAATAGATCTAGTTATTCAGGTATTAACAAGGTTATTGGTTGTTTTTAATTTACATTTTCTTGCACTTTATTCACTTTTTACAAGCATTACACTTAGGGTTTTTGTAGATCTATATTTTATATAGGGCCTCTCATAGTGGAGCCCTCACATGTACTGCTGATCTATTTTTATGGATTGTTTGTATGCAGGTGTAGGAGACATTTTCATTGATAGCTGTTGTAGTTTGGAGTTGCCCCATAGTGGATACACAAACCCACTCAACCCTTTTTTGGAGTGAAGAAGATCTGAAGACACCGTAGTCAATTGATCCAACAAGGGGTTTTACCCTTAAGTTGTAATTATTGTATCAAAACAAACAATATTTTTATAGCCCCTGATTTGGGGCATATTGATGTATAAGAGTGGAGATCAAAGTTCCCTGATTTAATTTTATATGTGAGCATTCATTTCATGTGTATAGTTATTTGTTTTGATTCATTGATCGTCATTTTGTAAAGCAAAAAAATATCAACACCAATAATATCAATGAATCAAAACTAACAATAATATACACACGAAATGAATGCTCTCATATATTATTAAATTAGGGAGCCTTGATCTCCACTCTTATACATGAATATTCCCCAAATCATGGGCTACAAAAATAACTTTTTTTTTGATATAATAATTACAACAAAGGGGTAAAAACCTCTTATTGGATCAATCAACTATAGTGTCTTCAAATATTCTTCGATCCAAACAAGGGTTGAGTGGGCTTGTGTATCCACTATGGGGCTACTCCAAGTTGCAACAATTATCAATGAAAATTTCTCCTACACTTGAATACAAACAAGCCACAAAAATGGATCAGTAGTACATGTGAAGGCTCCACTGTGTGAGGCCCTTAATAAAATGTAGATCTATAAAAATCCTAAGTGCAATACTCATGCAAATTAAATGAAGTGCAGGAAAACATAAATTAGAAACAACCAATAATCTTGTCAATACCTGAATCACTGAATCTATGCTTTTGCTAGTTCTATCTAATGTCATGCGGATGCTTGGAAGTTTTCAAGGGGTCGGTGGATTCAACATGATGTCTGGAAAATATTTTAGAGTGTTTGCAAACTACTATGGATGCCTTGCAACATTCCAAAGATCCTCTATAACATTCAAGGAATACCCTGAGGTGTTTGTGGACTAGATCGAATGCTCTATGTTGTTCGAATTTGGTTTGTAGAAGCTCCAAGGGTCAAACAACAGATATGGCAGTGGCTAGGGTTCATGTGAGTGCGAAGGGTGAATGTGATAACAAAATATTTTGACCTCTCATGGTTTTCAATTTTGATCCTCATTCACGATAAGTGAATGATATTTTATGATTACCCTTGATTTGTGCTAGAGTTTTGATGACAACAACGGGTGGCCAAGATTAAAACACAACGAGCTACTAATATTACAACTTGGTATGACACAGATTGCATTGAATGAGTGGCCAGGATTAAGACATGATGGATGACTGAGATTTATTCATATATATATAAATAGATATATATATTATATATATTATAAATACATATAAATATTATATAAATATAAATATATATAAATATTATATAAATATAAATATATAAATATATATATTTATATATAAATAAATAAATAAATATGTATATATAGCTAATGATGAATGACTATGATTTGACAGTGATGAGTGGAAAATGAGTGGCTAAGATTTGGTGTCTACAGATGCCCTTTTTGTATTGCGTTGCATGAAACACAATGCGGTGCAAAAAAAACAAGAGACACCTAGTTTGATGGAATGGAATATTTCCTCAGTGCGCAAGAAGATTCTAAAAAAGAAAATTGTGGTTGTAGCTTATCCCCTCAATTGGCAAATGAGTGAAGAATGAATCTCACAAGCTAATTGACAAAATGTGGAAGATGCAATGAATGTGAATGATGCCATGAATGTGATGGATACAATGGATGTGTATGATGCAATGGATGTGATGGATTGATTGATTATGCTTTTTTCCCAATAGAAAAGGGTTTTTGATTGGGAAGGTGCAATGGATGCATGTGATGTATCCTGATGTTAGAAATCAAAGTCCAATTTAGTTACCCCAAGTCTGGGGTTATTTTGTGCTGGTGAAAAATATACCTTTTAGCATCATTGAAATGTAAAGTAAATGATGAAGTAAATGAATCCAATTCACTGCCTAGTGATCCCATAGATTCATTAATGCAAAATAATGAAGCAAGAATTTTTCCATATTTGTAACCCCATGGAGAGGGTATCAATGACAATGTTGAGCAAATTAGTCTAAATACAGTCTTACTCAAGAAATGAGGGTCCAAAATGATTTTATTTTTGAAGAGGATGTTGGATGATGATATGAGCAAGCATAATTATGGTGATCTACCCATCTTACTGATTTGCATGGATGAACAATCGTTGTAATCGCGATGGGAATAGATTAAATCACTAGATACAAATATCACTTGATAATGAAAGTGGATTTGAAAATGTTGAATGTAAATGCATTGATGAGTGGGTTTGACAAATTTGAATGAAGAAGTAAAATGCATAGATGAGTGAATTTGATAGTTTTGTGAAATTTAGAATTATTTTGGGATATTTTGAAGCAGTTTAGGGCATTTTCATGACTTTTGATCACAATCAAGAATTAAACACCCAAATCAATCCATGTTATCACAAAACATAATGAGATGATGTGATGAATTCTTGGAATAGTGGATTTGATAGTTTTGTAAAATTTTGGATCATTTTGAGATATTTTGGAGCGTTTTAGGTGTTCATAACTTTTGGTCGCAATAAAAAAGTAGATGCCCAAATCAATTAAAGTTATCCCAAAACATAGTGACATAATGTAATGAATGCTTGGATGGATTTTGTGGGGTTTTGCCATGTTTTGAGGCCCTTTAGAAAACCTTTGTATCATTTTGAAGATAAACACCAACCTACATCCATATCTACACAAATGCAGGATGGCATATGCCAGTCTATAGGTGCTGGTAGGCATCTAAGTGCGCCTGGAAGGTACCCTAGGGCATCTAGGTGCACCAAAACTATAAAAGGGCTGCAGGGGTGAATTTTAATTTTATTCTTGCAGTTGAGAGTTAAAGGAGTGGTGTCTGAGCAAAGGAGAGTGTAAGTGTTTGGTGATGGTGATGGAGGGAGCGAATACAAAAATTAGAGCTGATGTGCGGGTGGTATAGGTAAGTTCATTTAGCCCTTCTTTTTCCTTTGTAATATTTTTTTTTATGACTAAAAGAGGATACACAATTTTTTTGCAATGGATGAGATGTTTATGTGTATGTGTTGTGCTATAGTTGAGGATTATGGAGGCTCAAAATCGATTCTCACCTATCCTACTAGGTGTGAGAAAGACACTTCAAAGTATCGATTGGGAGTGGTTGGAGTAGGTGGGATTGGATAGGTGTTCATAGATTGAGGTTCTAAGGGTGGATGAGGGGTACCTCTCTACCTTAGCAGAGTGATGAGATCCAGATAGGGGGACCTTCTAGATCTCGACATGGGAGATGATCATGATGCTTGAGGAGGTGCACTACATATTTCAAGTACTTGTGAAGGGATTGCATGTTTGGGTTGGATATGACATGGGATATGAGATGATTTAGATTTTAGGTGATGGATGGAGGGATGTGAAGATAATTTGTGGTGGCATTAGATACCTAGATATGTACATCCAGAGAAATTTGGAGGCACTACTAATCTATGTCATGTTCCTATTGGCTAATGTGTTGGTTCCTAACAACACCGAATGTAAGTTTCCTTAGAACATGATTCAGTCGATATTCAATATGATCGATGACCCTCGAGTTTATGCTTGGGAACCTACCTTGATAGATTAGGTATACTTGGAGTTGTACAAGGTGAAGAGGCAGAGGCAGAAGGGATTGGACTACAGTGTACTACTTAAAATTTGGGGCTAGGAAAATTTTAGTATAGCTTGTCCTGTGGATATACCTTGTGAGTGGGATAGGGAGCAGCCCTATGCATTGAGATAAAAAGCAATTGAGGAGATACATCTGAGTCATCCTAGTAAAAATTACCAAGAGTGCAAAGATCTATGGTTAGGGTTGACACCTAATTATGTCTACTACAGACCATGGAAAGATGCTAGGTGGTCTACTGATGTGAAGTAGCTATGGTAGATTAGGCAGGCCATATGGATGGTTGGTCAACATGGAAATGAGGTGGAGCTGATCTAGTTCTTATGGGTTTTATGATAGTTTAGGATATGGTAGAGAGTCCCTAATGCTTCGATGCTGTACATGCATCAGGCTAAATAGTTGAGCTTACCTTATTTTGAGGTATGACAAGTGGATTATGAGGATGATGAGGAGATGGATATCCTAGACATGGATAATGTTGGGACCACTACAAAGTATGATGCTTTGTTTGCTTATAAACCTCCATTGGCATCGAGTTATGTGGTAGATGAGGGTAGTGGGGATGATGGAGAGGCAAAAACTGAGGTAGAGTAGGCTCCTTGATAATAGAGATGTCATCGATCTGGTGATGGAGGGAATTCATCAAGGGCTATGATAGTTCAACCTCTTGAGATTTGAGGTGATGGTGAGGGTGGGGGAGGTATGCAAGAGATTCTAGAGAGACCTCTTGGTTGAAATATGGATGAGTGGGCTATGATCTAGGTTGAATAGGATAGCCTAGATGAGGAGTAGGATTGACTTTTATGGATGGTGGTAAAGTGAGATATGGTGGTAGCAACTCAAGATGCAGCTATGGCAGCTCAAGATGCCAAGATCACTCAAATACAGAGGGAGTTGGAGATGCGGTGTGATGCAAGTGGAGGTGAGGATGCCGATGCAGTGGCTAGGTTTTGGGTAGAGTTGACATTGATGGATGCTTTTCAGAGATAATACATGTTATGAATTTGATCCCAGGATGGTTACATTCAGGAGCTTGAGAATTTCCTTATGCAACATGGCATTGGACTGCTAGTGTGGTCTTCCTCCTCTGTATCTAGATTTGTTAGGTGTAGTGACTCTCACTCTTGGATTCCTTGGGGTCCTGACCCATAAGGATCATAGGGGTATGCCTTTGGGTATTATCTAGTGCCTCTTGGTGTAATTTTGTATATGAGCATAAGTTCTCCATTGTATATAGCCTTTGGGCATACTATGTACATGAGATATTTATATATATACATGGTTTTTTTTGTGAATGTATGTGTGAACGCATGTGTATATGATTTATTGATGTATTATTATGACAATGTGAATGCTTTATGATAATAATGTAAGTGGAATGATGCTCTAATGATCATTTGTAGTTATTAAATTTTTTTGCTTGACCATCTTCATTGCTTAATCAGGGACACCATTATCTAATGGTGGGATATGAAATAGAAGACTTATGTAGTGATGTGACTATGATATGGATGCGATGTTTTGACTTATGGGTGAAATGATCTATAGTTATTTTGTAGAGAATCAAACATCCTAGTGATTTCAAACAAACTCATTAAGTTTTATCGAATCTCTTAGAGACCAAATGTGTGTGCAGCGGATGTTTATTTACCAATATTGAGCATGGTAATAATTCAAATCAATCAAGAACCAATGTGTGTGTAAGTGAATTCATTTACCCATCTTGAGTAAAGTGAGATGAAGCCTATCATGGAGAAGATCAGGAAGCTAGGTTTTCCTTATGTGTGATCAGAGGTCTCTTCAAGAGAGATGTGTAGTCATGCATGAGAATACTCTACTGCTAGTCAAGCATCTAACCTCGATGGATATTAGCTCCATAGTTCAATGAAATGATCTTAAATATTTTGGGAATCAGAATACCTAACCATCTAGATGGAAATGTAGTGCTATACTTACTACTTGGGGATTTATGGTGTGTGATTTGTAAAAGAGTTAGATCTTTGGGGAATTAGATTCTTAACCAAGGTGTGATGATAATTTTACTCTATCCTTACTACTCATTCTTTTATTTAGAAGTTTTGTTAGTGGTGAAGACCACTATTTTGATTTTGGACTATGTGCATAATAGGATAAGCAAAGATGACTTTTTTAACTTTGAGGTTCAACCTAATCATGGTGTTATCTCTCTTTGACACAAGATGTTATTAATAAGTGTTGTATATATTTGGTTCAATAATGTTAGAGTCAACTCCCAGAACTCAATATTTTCTTAATGATAATGTGTTTTTGGTCCTAGAGAAAACTTGACATGTAATGGAGGTTGCTTGAAATACTAGGAGTGGCTGAGTGACCGAAAACACCTAGGGGTGATGGAATTTTATGGCAAATGATGACATGACTTATGAAATGGTGAAATGAGATGGATTTTAACTTGAGGGTACCCCTAATTAAGGTAATATGACAATGAAGAAGTGGCTTGGGACAATGAAGGAGGACTCCATCATAACCATGCTTATACAACACATCCCCGAAGAGAGTGAAATGAGCTACCTTTTTCTTGAAAGTGTGTATGGAAGTTCATGACAAATATGATAGGAGTGTTCCAAACTTGAGGAAGTCTTTTTATTGACTATGCCAAGGCTTGTATTGTTAAACATGAATGAAGAAAATATCATTCTCATATTTAGACTCAAGACCAGGCATGTATTTATAAGACCATGCAAATATGCCCTTCTTTCTCATGAGGAGATTTATAAATTGCTTTTGTTCATCAGTAGACAATTTTTTTCCCAAGTTTCACAATTTATGAATTATCTAGATCTGAGCTTAGATTCATGTCTATAGTTTCTTCAATAGCCATGTGTAAAAATTTCTCAAGCTAATGAGATGTTGGAATCAAATGAATATCATTAGTGATGTTTTCAAACTCTTCTGGTACAATCTCTTCCATTTTAGCTTGGAAAATAATAGGATGCAAGGGTGAAGACGAAGACAAAGGTGAAGGCTATAGAGGAATGTAGATGGTAGAAGTCCTTAACAATTCCTTATAAAGGATGAATTTGAAAAAGGATGGTGATGATGAGATCCATTCCATATTGATGAGGATTATGTCAATAGAAATTGGTTTTTCCAAATCGTATGGATTGTAGAGTGGTGTGAATAATTCAATAGGATTCCTGTTTACTTAGTGGGGAAAAGGTGGTTGCAATGTGCATGATGTTTTTTGTTGGAAATTAGAGTCAAAAAATGAAACTCGAGAACCTGGATAACAACAAGCAAAACATATAAATGCCACTAACAAGGATATGCAAATGCAAAAATATAATGTAATTTGTTTTTTGATTTTTTTTTTGTTTTTGATTTTTTTGTACATATTTTACATCATGTTTTCAATGAGGTGGACAAGGTGGAGGTGGTGGTTCACCGATTGGCTCAGCTCACTCCCTTGGGAGGAGCAAATGGAAGATGGGTTGGTGGATGGGGAACATTATGAGATAGTACTCATCCTGTTCAGTGAATGGAGTGATTGGGATCGATTCCTCTTCAAATTCATCTGAAGCTATCGACATGATATCGTATTCTTCATATAATTCATCCTCAAAGTCATCGTTATCATTATTTTCCTCTTCATGATCTAGATTGAGGCATTGAAAGGCTCGTTCAAAAGAGGAAGTGGAAGATTGTGGGTTGTATCCTAGAATAGAACGAGTCATGCGCTTCTCGATATTGAGGTTTAATGATATCATGCATACCCTGTTCATGTCATCCTAAGCCATATCCTTACCAATTAACCCAATGAAAATATCATGATGGGAAATTAGGATTGGTCATGTGTTCGAGGTTGGCACAGGATGGCTGCTTAGGTTCATCTGGGGGAAGTGGATCGAATGATGAATCGACCCCTCCATATACAAAATTGATTTTATTTGGGGATGAACCCATGTTGTACACTACTCCTATGGATAGGGGTGGATCACATGGATGACCATAATCCTTGATAGTTTTGATGTTGAGCGGTGTGACTATGACATCTTGAACCACATACTCGCCAATACTAGGACTAGCAAGATGGACTGCAACTTGTGTGGATGATGATGTGGATGGAGTGGATGTGGAGATGTGGGGCTCAGAAGTGGCTTGTGGCTCGAATGAAGGGAGAGATGTATGTTGGAATGGCATCTCACAATCTATCAAATCGACTTGTGAGACATCGGTTGGTGGAGATGAAGATGGGTTTGGCTGAGGAATTTGATGGATGGCTGGTGATTCTGGTGTGGATGAAGTGGCATTGGGTGCTTGTAAAGTAGGTTGTGTGGATGATGATGAATGAATGGTGATTGGTGATGTGGATGATGTGGAGGGATGTCCCCCTTGTATGGATGTTGAGGGTGATGATTGGGTCTGACCACATGTACATGTTGTCGGTTGTGATGAAGGTTGGGGTGTGGAAGTGGAGGCCTGATGTGGATCAGTGATGGGGAGTTCCTCTAGCACAGGTGCTTTGGATGAGGTATTGTGATGTGAAGTTGATGGTGGGGTTGATGGAATTAAGGACAAGTGAGTGGATGGAAGTGAGGACTCATATGGGTTGGAAATGAAATTGTAGTATTTGAATGGTTCAATGTTTGCAGGTATGTAATGTATTTGTCCCTCATGTACATATTTCAAACATTGGTGTAGTATTGAGGGAACACATTTCATTTCCCTTATCCAAGGGTGTCCAAGGAGTACATTGTAGGCCATGGCCCCTTCTAGGATATGGAACATGGTGTGCAATGTCTTGACCCCCACTTGTATGGGTAAGACCATAGTGCCAACTGTAGAACATAGAGCATCATTGAATGCTCGCAAGGTGAAGGTGGATTTGGTGATGTGGGAAGGTGGAAGATTGATATGGTGGAGTGCTGAAGTGGTAATGATGTTGATTGATGAGCCGGTGTCAATTAATACTCATTTAAAAGGCTTCCTATCAACCTGAGCCATGATGTGTAATGGAGGATCTGGTGATTTTAATGATATTGATTTGATTTCAAAATCATAGAATATGATTGAAGGCTCCATACATGTTTGAATGCTCCCCATGAAATTGTTGAAGGTATTAGAGTCTTGAGTTTGAAGTTTGATGGATTTCAAGATCTCCATCATGATGTGGGGGAGATTGTTGTATAAGCTCATAGATCGATAATTTGGTTGAAGCTATTTTGAGACTATTTGTCAACCGACTACTTAGTGTGATGATAGGTCATGGTGGATGACTTTGAAGGTGAATGGGTTGAGATGGATGGCTTGGAAGGTGAGTTGGTTGAGATGAATTGGTGGAAATATGAATGGGTTGAGATGGATTGGCGGGTTGTGGATACACAGTTGTTGGTGTTGCCATAGGAGATTGAACTACTTGAGGTTGTTCATTTTGATGATTTGTGCTTCATTGACCTCGGGTTACTATGTGAATAGCACCCATAAAACCTTGGTATTGTTGCACGTGGTTGACTTGGTTAGGAGGAGTTATAGGATTTGATCCCCCTATTGTCTGTTGTGTTTCCTCATGATGAGGAAGTGGTGTTTGGTAAATACCAAGGTTTTGGTTTTGTTGTGCTAAGGGACTATCCAACTTAATGGCCCCTAGGTCTAGCAGGTCTTGCACAATGTCTTTAAATGAAAAGCAATTATTAATGTCATGGCCCTTCTAGTGATGGAAGGGATAGAACAAATGCTCCTTATAGCCCTTGCTATATTTAGTCGGATCCTCAAGTTTAACTTTTGGCAAGGTGATTGCATGTGTATCATACAACCTTTGAAATATGGAGGCATATGACTTGGGTAGTGGTGTGTAATTATGAGTTTGCCGAACAGACTATCGATGTTGATTATTTTCCATAGTTGGCATTGGGTTGTGCAATTGTTGTGGGGGTGGAACCACTTGATATGACACTTGTTGCGGTTGTTGTTGTGATGATGATTGTTGTTGATGATGGACTTGGGGTTGTTGAGTCATTGTTGGTTGACTCAAGACCACTTGATTCACTTGTCCAGATTTTTATTGGCCATTATAGTTTCCTTTGGATTGGCCCTTGTTTTGCCATTCTTTCTTTTTGGGTTTAATCTCACCCTCTTGAATCTTGATTTCTTTGATAACTCGGGCTTGGGCAAGAGCTTCATCGAATGTTCTATATTGTTGTAACTGAAGCAACAAGGAGATAGGTTTTAGACAACTCCTTGTGAACATTCATGTTAATTCTTCCATTGGGAGGATGAATGGTAATTTGGTAATGACTGCCCTCCAATGGTTTCCAAAGTCATAGACCGACTCTTCTTCAAATTGTCTAAGATTATACAAGTCGATCAAGGTAGTTTTCTTTCTAACATTGAGGGAGAACCTTTCTAAGAATTTGTCCACCAATTGTTCGAATGTATAAACACTGTGATGTGGCAGATGGTTGTACCATTCTAAGGCATCCCCCTAATGTTTGAGGAAAATTTTGGAGCATTAAGGCATCATTCTCTTGGATTCTAAAACATGTATGGATGAATGCACTAATATGCTCCCTAGGGTCCTCAACCCCTTTGAATTTATCAAACTTTGGTAATGTAAAATCGGTAGGATAAGGTGGTGATGGTACCGAAGGATGAATTGGGTGATTGACCAGCTATCTCAGAGTGGGTTTCTGGTACATCATACTAGGCATATGCATGATCAGGTTATCAATCTATTTTTGCAAAGCTTGTATTTTAGGATCTTCCATTTGTGTTTGGAAGCCTTGGTTTGTGTGATGGGTGTATGTGGGTGGTGTGTGTTGGGTGATGAATTATTGGGATGAAATGAGGTTCTGATTGACCAATGGATTGATGGTTGTGGGTATGTGGTGGTGTTGGATGTTTTGTTGGAATTGGTTATGAAATGATTGGTGTTGATGAGGTGGAGATGTAGTTTGGGGGATTTGAGTGTGTTGGATGGTGGTAATGGCATTGATGTGGTTGGATGGAGGTGTAGGTATAGTGACCATAGGATATCATGATACCCAAGATGGATCAGGGGTGAAAAAGATATTTTGGTTGGGAATGGATTGAGGTTTGAAATATGCCACCTATGACTGTTGTTGCAAGAAAGCATGGATATTTTGATTGGTGTTACCAAGTAATTGGTTTAAGTGTTGCCATGCTTGTTGTATGGTAGCATCAGATGTGGGTTGAACAGTTGTATGGGGGATGGAGGTTGATGTGTTGTGAGTGTTTGCGACATGGGTTGAGGTTGGTGGGGGATAAGTTGTAAAAGGAATCACAATAGAATGTGGTAAGTCATGCTAGGCTGAATTAACAAACCTAGATGATGTGTGTGGGATAGATGAAGGTATCTATGAAGCAATATTAGCTTGTGCTTCATAGAGTGGGTTGGAATGGATGGTGGTGTAATTGGATGGAAGGGAAGTGCATTGGCTAAATGATGATGGAAAAGGTTGATGTGGGGGTGCAAAGGTGGCCTCAAAGAAGGGGTTGGTGAAGACTTGGTATGAATGCAAAGGTCCCCATTGAAATGTAGGAACAAATTAGGGTGGAATGTTGAGGGGTTCTAGAACTGGATCGGTTGGTCTTAAATAGGCTCTGACTTTGTCAAAATATATGTAAGTGATGCGATGGTCGATTGGTGTGGATGGTTCAATTTTAGGGATGGTAGTGTGAATTTCCCTCTATAGTGTATCTACATCCAAAGTGGATGCCACATGAGAGGGTCCAATAGACAAGTCAAGATGTCTTGTCTATGCCACACAGGTTGGGTTAGCCATAGAAGTGGTTGGGAAAGGAGTGAAGCACTCCATGGATGAAGTTGGTTGGCTAGTGGGTACCTGAATCATGGCTCTAGCTTGATTTTGGGTCAATACCATAAGCTATAAGCAGGTTAGGATAACAAATGTGTGGGGTGCATGTGGAAAGTGTAATTGCAATGAAAAATGAACAAACACACAAATCAAGCAAACAAGTGTGTCCTATGTCTTTGCAAAAGTTTTTGATTTGATTTTATTATTATTATATTTTTTTGGGTTTTGTGTGTTTTTATGTTAAGACTCCTAAGCCTAAAACCACTATGCAAGGTGAATGATGGATGCAACTAAAAGGGTGTGTTTGAACCCACCCCTCTGACGAAGGATGAATCATGAATGACTAAAAATGGCTTCCTAAGGGTATGATTGGCTCAAGGTAAACCTAAGGAATCATAATTACCCCTCAAGGGAGGTTGCATTATTTGAGTCCTAATGCTTGCCCAATCGAGATTTTGCTTCACAGTCAAGCATGCTCGGATAAGAACAACGGTTGTATTCCACTTATTATTGAACCTCATGGTAAAAGGGCATTACTAGTCCTTCCTACTCTGGGTGCACCCAAAAGTAGGGGACTTTTTGGTGATGAAATCCAAAAAGCCACTCGTTATGGGCTACTACGGTTTCTAGGGGGTGAGCCAATGGATGGAGATGAAGCCCACCATCACTGGTCTCGATCAATGGTTGGTGATGAAATCCAACTCGCTGATGTTAAAAGTGGAGCGTGCAGTGTGTGATTCCTTTTAAGTTTTCATTTTCTATGGTGTTTTTTCTGAACATTAAAATGTAAAGAAAAACTATCTTAAGATGCAGCTAGTATGCACTTCAAATTTATTGCCTAAAACATAAGCAAAAGCACACAAGGCAAACAAAGCAACAAATAGAACACCATAAATAACAAAAAACCTGAGCCAAATGCAACAAGTGAATTCCAAATAAACCTTAGAATATTTTTGACATACAGATTCAAAAATAGACTAAGATGAATTTGAAAAACCTAATGCAACTAAAAATGTATTTGCAAGTGCATATCTACCCCTAAATGCAGTCTATATGACTTTTCTGTAAACAAATAAATTGCTATTCTAAAATGCACTTTTTTTTTTTTATTTTTTTGAAAAAAATGCCTAAGATGCCTAAAAATGCTTGGTGTATTGCTTTTTAAAAATAGAAATATGAATATATATATATATTTTTCCTTTTAAAAAACAACAAAATATAGCTAGGGTTTCTAAAAATGACTTACTCGAAAGTTTACGTATTTTTCCCCTAACTTTGTAGATGTAGTACCGAATCTCCCAAATGCGATGCTGAATCTTCCAGATACACTATGACATCTCCTAGATGCACTGTGGTGTCCTCTAAATGTGATATGGCATCTATGTGGTATCAAACTCCAACAGCTTCTAGAAACCCTAGTTTTAGGTTTCGTGATTTTTACGCAATTGAGTTTCTGAAAACCTACAATAAAAATAGAAAATATAGATCAACAAATCAAGATATGACAAGGCAAATCAAAATATGAAACCCTTTGGGGGTCCCACCATGATTACCATTTTGTAAAGCAGAAAATGATCAACACCAATAATAGCAATGAATCAAAACAAACAACAATATACACATGAAATGAATGCTCTCATATATTATTAAATTAGGGAGCCTTGATCTCCACTCTTATACATCAATATGCCCCAAATTAGGGGTTACAAAAATATTGTTTATTTTGATACAATAATTACAACAAAGGGGTAAAACCCTCTTGTTGGATCAATTGACTATGGTATCTTCGGATCTTCTTCACTCCAAACAAGGGTTGAGTGGGCTTGTGTATCCACTATAGGGCCACTCCAAGCTACAACAACTATCAATGAAAATATCTCCTGCACCTGCATACAAACAAACCACAAAAATGGATCAATAGTACATGTGAGGGCTCCACTATGTGAGGCCCTCTATAAAATGCAGATCTACAAAACCCTAAGTGCAATGCTTGTGAAATGTAAACAAAATGCAGGAAAATATAAATAAAAAACAACCAATAACCTTGTCAATACCTGAATTGTTGGATCTATGCTTCTGCTGGTTCGATCTAAGGTCACTTGGATGCCCGAAAGCTTTCAAGGGTTTTGTGGATGCAACACTATGTCTGGAAAACACCCTGGAGCATTCATAGACTACTGTGGATGCCCTACAACATTCCAAATATGATCTACAACATTTAGGAAATGCTCTAAGGCATTTGTGGGTAGGATCGGATGCTTTGTGACATTCGAATCTAGTTCACAGAAGCTCCAGGGGTCAAATGATAGATATGGTGGTGGCTAGGGTTCATGTGAGTGCAAAGGGTGAATGTGATAAGATAATTTTTTGACCTCTCAAGATTTTCAATTTTGATCCTCATTCATGACAAGTGAATGATATTTTATGATTACCCTTGATTCATGTTAGGGTTTTGACGACAGCAATGAGCGGCCAAGATTAAAATATAATGAGCGATTGAGATTGCAACTTGGTAAGTGATACATATTGCATTGAATAAGTGGCTAGGATTAAGACATGATGGGTGGCTGAGATTTATTCACATATATATAAATAGCTAATTATGAATGGCTACAATTGATGGTGATGAGTGGATGTTGAGTGGCTAGGATTTGGTGTCTACAACCTCTACTTATTAAAGTAGGATATTATACCCATTTTTTTAGAAAAATGACATCATAGCAAAAATATTATCCAAAAATAATATTTTTAATGGGATTCAAACTTATGCCTTATGACTTAGAATGATTCAAAATAGAACATGTTGAATACAAGAGAACTGCAATGTCTCCAAAACCAAATAGACAATCCTCTTCGAAAAACAAAGTATTGACACTAATTAGGTGCAAAGGTTTAGGTGAATTTGAGTGTGTGACCTAAAAAATAGTTTTTCTATGTGACCAAGTGATGTTTTTCCATACCTGATTTCATGCCATATCAAATTTCACTTAAATATTATGCAAGAGAATAAAGAGAAGCAAATTAGATATAGAAACACACAAAACAATAGAAGGGTGCCTATGGGCAACATCACAAGATATAAAATTGACATAATGAATAAAGTATTTGAGTATTTATACCAAATCCTCAACATTAATAATTACATAACACATGTCGCTATAATATAAGGTATTGAGGTTAATTACAAGTTACTAAATCCTTGCTTGTTACACATTAGGCATTAAAGGGGTTTATTGAAGGTTAACCATTTCCACTAGGGCTATTTACATCAAATCATAGTAAAATAAAATGGATATCGATTATCCATATGATTACATAATGATTACATCATACACTATTGGTGTTGGCCAATGAGGTCAAATTACACATATTCCAAGAATCACCACAAGAGAGATTATTCATCATCACTTTGGAAATAATATTCGTTGCTTAGTAGTAGCAAATGTTCACTACCTAGAGAATTTAATACATTACCATTGTCACTGCATGGATTAAGAATAGTTATCCTTTAAAACCATTTTTTAATATTCAATATAAAATATTTTATCCACATTGACCTAAGAAAAGAACTATGTTTTCTATTATGATGGTAAGTTTTTGTAAGCCCCTTAAAGTAGAGATAAAATTAGAGAAAGAGCAAGGATATGAGTATGATTTAGTATTAAAATACCATATATTGAAAAGCTAAGGTAAATGTAAGAAACAATTTAAATTCATTTGAAAATCCAAAATCATAGTACAATAGTTTGCATGATGATAGTGACAAGGGAAATGATAATGAAGAGGAGATGCAAAGTAATATATATCTAGGATGAACAAAACAACTATTGTTTTGAAATAATTACTTAAATATAAAGAGTGGGATGCATACAAAACTTATGAGTTAGATTGTTAGAGTACCATGGAGATGAGAAGCTTCCAAAATAAAAAAATATATTCTTTTGAGTTAAAAATTATAAGGATTTTAGTGTAGGTCCATTTATGAGCCTCTTCTAATTTGTTATAAGGTGTTTACATTTTGGGGATGAAGTTATATGATACACCTACCTATCATCCCATAAGCTAATTTAGTTCTTTCCATTTTGAGCTATAGATAATGGATTAATAACTAGATTTGAATGTGGTATAACCATGCTTCCTTTTAATGGTCAAAGAATACACATGCATAATAAAACTATGCCAACATATTGAGTATGTTCAAATGTAATAAATATAGCAGGTCAACTGAAATCAAATGGTGAAGACATACATTAGATGTATAATCACAAATATATAGATGGCTATCAATATGCTTTAAAAAATATTATTGATTTTATAAACATTTTATAAGGTTGTAGTATAATCACAAATACAATTTATAAACATTTACAGAAGGATGATAAGGAAAATGGAGATGATTAAAGTTTTAACCAGTTACATTATGGTTGAGGCAATAAGAGAGATAAAGTATGGAAAATATTTGCTTATGCATTATAGATTTAGAAGACATAATTTGTTTGATAAGCTAAAAGAAGCCCATAAACAAAGGGATTCTAATTAATTTGATATTGTAATGAATGATATTGATCAAAAAATGACATTGGTTTTGATATTTTCTCAAAAATATGTAATAAATTCTTTAAAATTTTATAACTCAATATGGTTAAATAAATTATGATTTGTTTTTATTTATAAAATCATTTTAAGAATTGGCATGGATACATATGTTTTTTCATTTATGTAATTAAGTCAAGGAGAAAATTTAAACTTTAATGATTATAAAGATAAAAAATCATAGTATCAATGGCCTTTGTGGTATCTTCATAGTGACTTGCATCAAGATAACTTGAGTAGAAAGGTTAGTTCTTAGGCAAGACCCATCTAAATATGTGTATAAATGTTAATGAGGATGATGACCTATTTATAGTTGGAATACTCCACAATTTGCATAAGTTACTGATGCATATGGTTTATGGGCTCATTAGGAGGATGGAGAATTTCATAATATGTTAAATAACTTCTTTACTATAGGGATTGAAGTTGGTTTGACTTATGATGATAGTAAAATTTCCATGGAGAATGACTTATGGGCTCATTAGGAGGATGGATAATTTCATAATATGTCGAATAAATTATTTACTAAGGGATTGAAGTAAGTTTAACTTATGATGATTGTAGAAATTCCATAGAGAATGAAAATACAAGTGACCAAGTTATGGATAAACAAGGAAAAAGATCTAAATATTTTAAAAATCCATTTATTTATACCAAGGTAGTTTATACATCAATTTTACGTGTTATATTATCAATAATGGATCTCAAAGCCATATTTGGATAGTCAAATATCATTTTGATTGCACTATATAAGAGAGTAAGGATTGTTTTATGACATATTTTAATTTCCTTATGATAATACATTTGTTTCAATGAGTTTACATAGGTTTTTATGAGGGGTCTTGGTCCCCTCATACTAAGTGGGGTTTGAAACTTGGGCCTCCCAAAGAGAGACCAAAGCCTTTACCGCTGCAGTAAGCTTGCAGAATATGATAATGCATTTTTTAAATATTTATAATTATTTTACTTTCTAGTTATTGAAAGATTTCATATTTCTAGAAATAAATTTACTTTGTTCATCACATAGAAGCTAAACAAATATAATCAATGCTAGGAGTTGTGCATGTGAATTAAGATAAATTTATAAGTTTTTGTATTGTATACAAAAAGGAATATAGGAATATTAAAGAGTGTCTATATGAAATATCCCTTTCCATTATTCATGTGTTAAAGAGGCAATATTTTTTTTTGGTAGATTGATTGTATTAACAGTGGGTTTTTATAGAGGATCCCAAAACCTTATGTACAAAAATAGGGCTGAGCCCATTCTGTCCTTACAGGCCTCAAGGGCTAGGATCAAATAGACTTGCAAAATCTAACTAAACCTGATTCAAAATTTCCCACAGGGCTTACAAAGGGGCCTCTTCGTGAGAGGATCGGCAGAAAAAAACCAATATGAAGCAAACTAAAATGGAAGTAACAAAAAACCATGGGAAAAACAAGAAAAAACCATAAGGAAGACAACCCTAGATCCTCCGCTACTCCAGATCCTCATGGTCATCCTTAACGTTCTGCTCCTTGATCCTGGTCAGCATATTGATTAGAGAATTGGTGGCCGAGAGGATGCACCACCTCTGAGCACCTTCCCTTTATTCTTATGTGTCTTCATGAGGAAAATCTGATTTGGCCATATTCTCCACCTCATCCGAAAAGGATGACCTCCATACTACCAACACAAAGGTCAAAAGACCTTTATTAGCCATGTAATCTACCAGCCTATTACCCTCCCGATAGATGTGATTGATTTGGGCATCGGTCCATCTAGATAGGAGGATCCTTGCCTCAAAGACAATATTGAAAACTTTTTATGAAGGATCTTTGCCATTCAACATATACCTTATGATATTCAGAGAGTCACCTTCGATGACCAAAGGGCGAGGATCTGAGAGGAGCTGAAGCCCTCTGAGGACACCCTTGGCCTTCACACTGTGATTAGATTGGATACCCATGTTCTCATAGAAGGTGAGGATAATCCTCCCCCTGTGATCTTTGACCACCCCTCTTGTAGCTGCTGGCCCCGGGTTGCCACGAGTAGCACCATCAAAGTTCAAATTAAGCCAACCCTCTGGGGGGTTTCTCCATTTGAACTTGATCCTGGGCAAAAGGATGTTAGGGTGGTTTGGATCCTCCTTGAGGTTCATCCTTTTGAACACAAATTCCTTCGATCGGATCCTGGGGAGGGGATTAGGAGTGAATTTTGAATTTTCTACTGCAAAGGCAAGAGCTCTGAAGGCTATGGAAGGGGGGTCTCTTGGAGGATTATCGAATACTCTTTTGTTCCTATCAAGCCAAATCTGCCAAAGGATGTGATGGAAGGATGCATCAAAAGGGAACCAGAGCTTAGGATTTTTGAATGGGTTTGGCCATTGAGCAAAGGCTTCCTTGATTGTCTTGGGAGGGCTCCAAGGGACCTGAAATGAGGAGAGGATCACACCGAACACCATGGTGGTGAACAGGCAGTGAAGGAAGAGATGATTTATGGATTCACAATATGCCATTCACAAATAACACCTACTGGGGATCACTCCTTTTCACCAGACTATCTACCATGGGAAATCCCCCTTAGCCTCCTTGGAAAGGATCTCATAGGCTGTCCTAACCGAGAAGATGCCAGTGTCAATGCCCATCCAGATCATCTTGTCGGGTCTTCTGGTAGTCGGGATGGTAATGCCCTGGAGGATCTTATCTAGAGAGGAGACTTCAGCTTCATGATCGGTGAGGGTCAAGATGTTCCACTGAGGGCTGCCATCCTTCCTCACAATGTAGTCTTCTACCTTTTGCTGGGATTTTGGGTCCACCAAGGATTTGAGGAGGGAAAGTTTAGCCTTCTGAGATAGAGGATCTTCTTCGACCCATCTGTCCTTACAGAAGTTGATTTTCTACCCATCTCCTAAAATCCATCAGACTCCCTTACTGAGTAGCTACCTAGCTTGGAGGACTACTTTCTAGAAGGCAGATCTTTTGGAGGGGGCCTCAACATCCAGGAAGGAGCAGTTGACGAGGTATTTCTTCTTGACGATTTTGACCCACTCCACAGGCTCGTTGGTTAGGATCCTCCAAGAATGCTTGGCCACGAGGGCTAGGTTCATCAGACTAGTTCTCCTTAGCCCAAGCCCACCTTGGTATTTGCTTTTACACACCTTGTCCCATGCCACCAAAGGGATCCTAGATTTATCTTCATTCCCAGACCACAAAAAGTTCCTTTGAATCTATTCGATCTTGCGATGGACAGACATTGGGAGGTTGAATACTGACATGAAGTAGGTCGGGATCCCTTGGAGGCAAGCTTTGGTGAGGGTAGCCTTGCCTTCCTGGGATAGAAACTTGCCTTTCCAAGAGGCCAGCTTCCTGTGAATTCGCTCCACCACCATATTCCACATGTTGTCCTTGGCCCTGCCATTGTAGAAGAGGGGGAGCCTAAGGTAGGTGTAGGGAGGGATTCGATTGTGCATCCCAAGATTTTGGCAATGTGGATCTACCACCCCTAGGGAGTATTTAGAAAGAAAAGCTTACTCTTGGTGTAATTTACTTTCTGGCCCGTAGCTCGCTCGTAAAGGGAGAGGATCCTCTTGATGTGTTTGGCTTAGGCCATAGAGGCGATAGTAGACAAGAGGATGTCGTCCACAAACTGCTGGTGGGTGACTAATTCCACTCCAAAGGTGGGGATGATGCCCAAAATCCTCTATCTTCAGAGGCTCTCCTTGAGGGTTCTGCCCAGAACCTTTACCAAGATGATGAAGAGAATGGGGGACATGGGGTCTCCTTGCCTGAGCCCTCTGGCACTCTAGAAGTATCCTGCATGGGACCCATTGATTAGGATAGAGAAGTAAGGGGTCGATATGCAGCTTTGGATGAGGTTGATCCAAGAAGGAGGGAACCCAAACTTTAGGAGAACAACATAGAGGAAAACCATATCCACCCTGTCGAAGGCTTTGTTCATGTCAAGCTTGAGAAAGAGGGCAACCTTATTAGACAAGGATGCAGAGTGGAGAGTCTCATGGATAGAAATGACACCATCAAGGATGTTTTTGCATTTCATAGAGCTACCTTGGCAAGGGTCAATGAGCAAGGGCAAGATGGGCTTCAGCTTGTTAGCTAAGACTTTGGTTAGGATCTTGTAGAAAACATTGCAAAGGTTGATGGGTCTATAGTTTGAGAAGGTCCTCCAGGTAGAGGTTTTCAGAATAAGAGCTAAGAAGATGGCATTAAGACTAGGGTGTATGGATCCAGAGGCTTGGATCTTATGAATGGCATCACAAACATCATTCCCCACAACCTCCCACATGATCTAGAAAAAGTGAGGAGGAAACCCATCTAGACCCAAGGTTTTGTCAGGTTGCATAGAAAATAAGGCCTCCTTGATGTCAGAATAAGTAAAAGGATCCAGGAGCCTAAGGCTAGCCTCCTAGGGTACTAGAGAGGGGATTTTTTCCAAAAGATATCTTTGGGCATGTAAGTCGCTTTCGGGGGAGGATCCCAACAAATCCTGAAAGAAGCCCACCACTTCAGTTCTTATCTCAGTAATGTCCTTGGTAGCTGTACCATCACTTCAAATTTCCTTGATTTTGTTGGAACCTCTATGTCAAAGGGTAGAAGCTTGAAAAAACTTGGTGTTAGAGTCTCCTTACTTTAGCCATAGATCTCTAGATTTATGTCTCCATAAGGTCTCTTCCCTAGCTAGGATAATGTGAAAGTCTGCTAGGAGGATTCTCTCTTCGTTTCTGTCAAATTCGCTGAAGACACCTGCCTCCAACCTTATTTCCAAGTTTTTGAGGCTTTCGGATATGGATTTCTTGGATTCGAAGATGTTGCCGAAGACCTCCTTATTCTAGATCTTGAGGTTTTCTTTGACAGATTTAAGCTTTAGGGCTAGGCATTTTGAGGCGGATCCTTTTACCTCCTGCTTCCACCATCCCGCTACCTGCACTCTAAAATATTTATGATGGGTCCACATGGATTCGAACCTAAAGGGTGTTTTGAAACTAGGCCCTTCACCCGATTCAAGAAGGATGGGGTTGTGGTCTGATCCGATCCTAGGAAGAGCTAGGAGGGTCACATCCCACAAGAAGGGAATAACCTCCTGGTAAATAAGGAACTTGTCTAGCTTGACCTGGATAAGCCCACTCCTTGTTCTCCTGTTACTCTAGGTAAAAGAGGAAACTTTGAGCTCTATGTCAACTAGCTCATTGGTGTCGAAAAAAATCTCTGAAGTCTTCTATGCTTCTGGAACCAATATTAGATCCTCCATTTTTTTTAGAAGGATGTAAAGGGTAGTTGAAGTCCCCCCTATTATCCAGGGGAGGGCATTGAAATTCCTTCACATCTGGGTGATGGTCTTCCACATCTCAGCCCTCTCAATGACCGAGTTGGGGACGTAGATGTTGGACAGGATCCACGATCGATTGCCTGTCTTAGAATGAAAGAGGATATTGAGAATCCTGCTGGATGAAGAACATAGACTTCCTTCTACAAGGGTCGGGTCCCATAAGACCATGAGCCCACTTGAAGATCCTTGAGCTAGACTGAATAGGAGCTCTGCTTTGGCCCAAATAGCTTTTGCTACTTTTTTAGTAGAGACTACATCAACCTTGGTCTCTTGGAGGATAAGGATAGAGGAATTTGATTGTTTTCAGAGATCCGCAACCATCCTCTGCTTGGCTGCTCTGGTTAGTCCTCTCACATTCCATGAGAGAACCTTCATCTTGATGATTTGGAGGTTTTATTGCCTTCCTTCACCATCTGGAAGGGGGGTTTGGTTCCTTGTGCTTCATCCCACTGAGTGTACGAATCATCCAAGAATAGCAAAAGTTGGGTCCCATTCACCACATCCTCTGTTGTTTATTTATCTCTCTGATCTTTGCCAAGAGGTCTTCCTCTTTTCCTCTCATTGCCAAAATCCATCGATTATTTCCTACTTCTGGTGTTCCTAGGGCTGACCCTTCCTGATAGGGAGGATCCCTTTTTTTCATGATGATGAGAAGGAAACTCTCCCTTTTCTCGATGGTGTGAGGTTTTCTTATTGCCTAGAAAATAATATTCCATGAGGGATTGCGAGGAGTTAGTGACGGGAGAGATTTGTACCTAGGAATTCGGTTCCTCTGCTTCATATTGGGGTGGAAGGCTTGAACCCGCCTCTCGGTGCTCCTTTTCCTGAAGGGAGTTTCCTCGCTGTGAACCTTGCTTTGGCTACTTGACAGACCTGTCCTATTCCTCCTCTTGAGCTTGCTATCTGCCCAAGTCAAGTTTGGGATTCACTGGGAGTTGGTCAATGGGAGGAGGATTCCTCTTATGTTTCTCCTCCATTGCCAATTGTGAATCTCGAGGCTATGTGGATCCTTTGGTCAGCTCCTTTGCTCGTTGGACCCTAGCAATTGGACACTGAGTCTTGAGGTGCCCCTGAGTGTGGTAATGAGAATAAAAGGTAGGTCTGTTCTCATACTCAATGGCCTGTCTCTTGATGAAGGTTTATCCTAACCATAGGTTGATGAAGGAGGGGAGCTCGGAGTCCAGGTCCGCTAGCACACAGAACCGAGCCTGGGTCAGTATGGATCGGGCTTTAGTGGGGGATCAATGAAGACCAATTCTCCAATGGACCGTGCTATCCCTCTGATAACATTTTCATGCCAGTAGTGAAGAGGAAGGCTGGGAAGCCTTACCCAAATTAAAGCAATGTTGATGTTTTGGGTATTCGGGTTGAAGTCATTTCCCCACTTCCAAAGAAAGAGGCTCCTGCACCCCAGGAACCATGGTCCTCCCACCAAAATTTCGCAGTAATCCTCCCGGTTGTTCAGGATGATGATAAATAAACCTCGGGTTAGTGTCGCAATCTCCATGTTTCCAGAGATTCGCCACTTGGAAAGAGCCCATTTGTGGATGGATTCCATGTCTGGACGTCCTCCTATGAACTTGCAAATTAGGGTAAACTTTTTGAATTCTAGAAAACTATTTAGGACCTCGCTAGGGATGTCCAAATCCTCTCTAGATAGAAATAGTTCCTAGGTAAAGCAACTATCTGGGGTTGCATGGCTCGCCACCATGTGGGCATAGGATCCTATCGCATTAGGGTTGGGGGTCCCCCTTTGGACTCCTTTGTCCAGGGGGTCCTTGTCTGTCTTCTTCGATCTGTCCTGTTGACCTTCTGCTGCTGGGTGCATTGATTCATCCCTGCTGGATCCCCTTCGACCTCCATACACCTTGCTGGTATTCCTGCCTCTTATCGACGGGATGGATCCTTTCCCGCATTCCATCACATGGATCCTCTCGCTAGATCCTCCTTCACTCTCCTTCATTGTTCTTACCTCGGGCAAAGAGGCAATAATTATCAATAATATTATCATGCATTTTCAATAATTGAAAGACTTAAACATCTTTTTCATTGTAAGTCACTTGCATAGTTCATGGCATGGAATTATACTAATAGAAGCCAATATGGGGTATGCCATATTCATATTGATTTCACATCAATACATCAATGAAATGTTGGAAATTTGAGCATGTTTTGTTATCATTGATGTCAAGAGGTTTGTTGATGGAATTAATGTCAAAAGGTTTTGATGTCCTATAATTAATGTGCTATGTGCAAGAAGGCAAGTGAAAAAGGATAATATTATAATATTTTGGCCATCAGGGCCTCTCAAAGGAGATTGGATAATGCATTGGCCAAAGGGTTTATCAAAGTGTTAAGCATATTATTTAATTAATTAAATTTAACCATAAGGTTAAATAATTAATTAATTAATATTTAACCTAAAGTTAAATATTAATAAAAATAATATTAATTTCGAAGTGCCAAAAATTAAATTGCATGAGCACCGACATCAAATATAAAGGAAGAGAAATATATAAATAAGGCTAAAGTTTTAGCCTAAGTGAATAATGTGATTTGATGTGCCTCCGAACCATTGCATAGCTCGTGCAACTTGGCAAAAGGGAGAAGACAATGCTTTGCACATTACGTGGGGCAGTAGTTGGTCAAAGGGAATAAGGGGTGTGTCCCCACTCATCCGAGGTGGCAACCAACCTGGCAAGAAAGGCTTACACAACACGTAGCAAGGGAGAGGTCCTACATTCGATTTGTGTGGAGAAATATTTTGAAAGGCGACACGTGGATTTTTTTTTATCACCAATAGTAGATATCAAGGAGGAAAATGTGCACTGTTTAATCGTGTGGCTTGGCTAGCCCACGCGGTAGCCTTACCGAGGCTAAGGTGCAGGGCAAATAGGTAGCGTAGGTTCGACTCCCGACGGTAGGCGGCAGGCGACAACAAAAGGAGGATTAATTTTTTATTAAAAATTAATTGTGCCCTAAGGTCTAAGGTGGCTAAGGTATGTGCTAAGGAGTTTTTAATTTATTTTATTTTTGCAATAAAAGGAGTTATAAGGTGATTTATTTTTGAGAAAAAATTAAGGTGGATTATTTTGTTAATGCATTGAGATAAAAATTAAAGTGAAGTTTTATTTATTTTTGGGAAATGCATTAATACAAAGTTAGGAGAAATAAGGTGTAAAAGTGATTTGATATTTTTGTATGATAAAATATCTTTTGAGAAGAGAGTTCATTGAGAAAGTATTTTGATAACTAACCTTGAGAGTGGCACATAGAAAAGTGGTTGGTTGTAAGACAGGTCTTGAGGATAATTCTTCATCAAAGCAAATGAGAGGTATGGGCACATCATCTTTTGTTTAAAGTGATTATTAGAATGAATGTTGTGAAACACAAGGTGGAGTGAAAAGGATTGTTTGATAAGCATTGTTGGAAATATATGAGCAAGTTTTGTGTGCTTCATGGTTGAATGATTGAGTGAAACTTCTTGAGCATTGGTTTTGAGTGAATGTGCAAACATTAGAAATCAGATTTGTGAAAGCAAGAGTGTAGATCAGAAAGATAGGTGTCATATTGAATCTATATTTAAAAGAGCAATAAAAGTAAGACATGTGGAAGAGATAAACTTAATTATTGACTAGAACATATTGAGTTTTGATAGAGTACATCATTCTCTATATGTTCCAGATATTAAATGAATTTTGGATAAAATATATCTAAACTACTTCAAGTTAAAGGAATTACTTTGAAGATTAGACAAAGCATTTGATAGCATTGTGTGCAAGATTTGAGATTAATTGAGCATATCTTGTGAGTTGTTTTGAGCATGTGTTAGAGAAGGTTTGAGCATGTGCTAAGGAAGATTTGAGCAAGTCTTTGTGAAGGCTTGATAGCAGAATTGAGCAAGTTCTTAGAAGGACTTGAAGGTAGAATTGAGCACATTATTGAGAGGACTTGAAGATAGATTTGAGCAAGTATTGTGAAGACTTGAAACAACATTAAGATAAGAGTTGATTTGTTCAAGATTTGTATTAATTCTTGGGGTAAATCTAAGCAAATTTTATTGGTGATTTGATCAAGCTTTGTGTTAAGTATTGAGGATAGATTTGAGATAGAGGTTAGTACAAATTTGTGAGCAGAGTTAGAGCAGATTTATGCTAGACTTGGGATAGAGTTTGGTGCAGATTTGAGATAGAGCTAAGAGCAAGCTTTGGAGGTGATAGAGTAGAGGACAATAGTATCCAATGGATAGATATCCATTAGCCAGGGTAGTGAGGACAAAGGTATTCTATGGAGAGATATCCACAAGCCAGAGTAATGGGGGTATAAGTCTTTAAGAATATCACCAACTAGAGCAGAAGGGAAAGAGTTCTCATGTGGATAGAGTTCCACAAACTAGAGCAAGGGGAAAGAGTTCTCCTATGGAGTGTGATCCGTGAACCAACTAGGAAGATAGAGTTATTCTGTGGAGAGAGATCCACAAACCAGTTGAGGAGAAAGAGTTCTCCTGGATCAAGTTACACAAATCAGGGAAAAGGAGAAAGAATTATCCTATGGAGAGAGATCCACAAATCAGAGCATAGAGGATTGGTATCTCCTTTGGATAGAGATCCATAAAAATTGTAATAGGGAATTGATTCCCAAGATATTTATTAAGATAATTTTAGTAGAAATATTTTCTCCGTGGAGTAGCCCACATTGGGTGAACCACGTTAAATTGGTGTCTCTCTTGTGTGTGATGATTTGTGCATTGATTTTATTACTGTGGTTGATATTTCCATTGATAATATTAGATAATATTATTTGGAAAGAAAAGTAAAAGTTGGTATTATACTGTTCACCCCCTCTATCAGTATAAACCCGTGTTCTTCACGAAACACATTGAAAAAATATGGCCTTAAAAGTTAAGAATACTCCTCAAATCATAAGATTTAATTTGATCTATATGGGGCAAACCTCTAGTAACATTTATCTCTAAGTGACTATACTTGGCCTATTGTGTTGAAAAATTTAATATTTCTCCATGGATCATCATATGAGAGGAACACCTAATGTTGTGATTGTCAGTTTCTATGAAGCACTAGGTGACAATAATGGATGTTACTTTCAACCTCTTATGTGCTATAAAATCATCACTATTCTAAAAAATTCCATGGGATATCAATACCAAATACTCTCAAATATGCACATAACAATGAACATCAAAATCACTAAATTTTAGTGATAATATCTACTAAAGCAATGCATAAATGCAATGCTTATTCTAACACAAGGCTTTGTCTTTAATATATACATACATGAGACTCTTCATATGCACATGAATCTTGACCTTTGCACTTACATAAACTCTTCATATCCTCATACTCATGGGAGATCTAACTCTTCATATTTCTCTCTTACATAATAATAAATCTCACATATTTACATAAAAACAAAGTCTCTCATGATTCTCATAACTCAATTCTAAATATGATACTTCACTCACATAACTCACTTACTAAAATGACACCTCATACACATAACTCCACACTTGATTACATGACACATACTTTCACTTAATAACATGACATATACTATAAAATCAAAATATTAAACACATCCTAATCTAAATTATTTACAAGGTCCTTGCATTAATGTTGCAAGGTACTAAATAATATCATACCTCCAACATTATGATATGACATGTAAATGTAAGATGTTCCTACACCAATAAATTATAAAAAATTCACATATTGTAGAACCTTTTGTTAGATAATTCATGATTATTAAGAATTAGTTGTTTGTTCAAGTATGATTAAAAATTACAATATAGAAAATAAACTCGTCATACTATCTAATTGATGTTTTTTATCAATATTTTTTTGACGAATGCATTAGTAACATTGTTTGGTTAGATATATCATTAAAGGAATATATACATGTCCTATATGCAATGATAAACTATTGAAGGTACCTATATGGACCAAAACATAGGAATTTTGAGTTAAGGAAGATCAAGAAAGAATACAATCTAGAAATAATAGAGTATAAAAAATCAAAACACATTAATATTAGTCAAAATAATACAATGATAATATTTATTAAAAAGTAGAATAAAATGGAAGCTATTTATGAGAAGAAATATGGGGTTATAACATTGCATCCCTTATTCATGCTTTTTGTAATCAAGGGTGCATCTCTTTTTAGAAAATATTTGGTGTGTTGAAAATTTGTTGCATTGAATATGGAGGGTCACCCATATGAAACTATGGTGTTTAACCTTCCATGAGTTACAAAGTGTATATTAAATAAAAATTATATATATGAGTTATCCTTTTATGCTTTATATTCTAGTAATGTGTCAACATGTCTAGAGATGCATTTTAGATTTAAATATTTAAACATAGAAAATTGCTTTTTTTATTGATTTATTGGAGGAAGGGGTTTTGAAAGGATCCTTGTAACTTTAACAAAAAAAGAGCATCAAGATAAACTATCTTCCAAATATAAAAGGAGAATATCCAAAAATGATATCAAGGGAGACTGCCTCCTTGATATTTGTTCAAGATGATAAACAATAATAGGAACAAAAAAGAGGGGGTCTTCAAAATAGAGGAGACCACCTTAAAAGCAAGGAGAAGAACACAAAATACAAGAATCAATGAGAGACACATCATTCATCAGTAGGAGTAGGGGAATACACATGATCCACTAGTTCATCACCTTCAAACTGGTTCCTAAATTCATCCAGAATGACAACAATCTACTGCAGTAGAGAGGTGTTCATTTTGGTTGCTCTCGACATAACATTCATTAGAACATCAAGCTACTAAATGTAGCACTTATTGATTATGAATGGACACATATTCTCTGCTAATCTAGGGATATCTCTTTTGAGAGGCGTACCATACCAAGACATCCTCATATTTGACTTTATGAAACATAGTGGGTGAGTCCTGCGACTTCTCCAATTCTTGCTCAAGGATGATGGGAGATTTTTCTTTTCCAGTCTGGGACTTGCTATGGGTTGAGCAATGTCAGGCCTTTTATTTAACTATGGAAGGAGTATATCTATCTTTAGACCTAAAATCCAACATTTATTTGGTCTTAGGAGAGATAGGTCTTTAGGCAACTTCATCAATAGCATATGAGGGGAGTCTCTCATAGTGGTTGAACTTAAGAATTTAGGGAATAATCGATGAACTTCCAACATAAGAAATAATTGCTTTTTGGGACTCCATCTAAATAACATGACTATAAGTTATAAGGTGGAGGCTTTTGATGTTAAGTTATCACAAGATACACATGATTCTTCAATTCCTCCCAACTCTAGGTGGGTTAAGATGCTTCAAAAGGATGCTCAACCTATTTAGTCCCTTGAGAAACATTAGAAGGCTCCTTCATGAGCATTTATTTTGAAGTTGGATCATTCTCAATACCCTCTCACATATTCTAAGGCTAAGGGATATCTATAAGAGAAGGATACCATGTTATAAAATCATGAGACACTAATGAAGAATAGGGCTTGGGAACTTCCTCTTCTAGAATAGAAGAATTTTGTTGGATACAAATGGGTCTATAGGACCCAATATATATTGGATGGTTAGGTAGAGAAGCATAAGATATACCTTGTTGCTAAATGGTTCTCTTAATAGGAGTAACTAAACTATTCTAAGAATTTTGCACCAATGGCCAGGATGGACTCAATCATGAATATTCTCTCCATTGTTGACTTCTATGGATGGAAGGTACATTATATGGATGTGAAGAGTACCTTTATATATGAGGAGCTTTAGGAGGATATCTACATGCAACAACCAATTAGTTTAATATTAAGGTACCCCCTCCATTGGTGTTTCATCTAATTAGGTCCTTGTATGGACATAAGAAAGATACTTGTCCATGGTATGAGAATAGCCATTCCTTTTTCTTTAGTTGTTGGTTCCAATAATATAAGGTTGAACATACTGTTTACACCAAAAATGAATATGGGGAAAATTTGATGACTATTGTATGTTAATGATCATATCATAATTGTCAACTCCTCTACTCTAATCTAAGACATGAAGTCATGATTTTTTTCCACCTTTGAGATGATATATTGGGGCTTCTACATTAATTTTTTAGGATTTATATTAATTAAATAGACTTTGGCATCACCATTTTTATTATTAAGTGTATTTTGGATCCTCTTCAGCATTTTGGAGTGGACTGTAAGCCTGCTCAAATTCTTTCTCAGGATTACAAATTTGGGATGATTGCACCACACCTTTAGTGGATGCCATGTTGTATTTGTATCTTATAATAGGACTTATCTTACTCACACGAGATTGGATATAGCCTTAGATATCAACTATTGTTCTAAATACATGCATGCACCCTAGAAGAGTCATTATATAATAATTTAGAGGATTTGTAGATACATCAAGAGGACCTATCAAATTGTTAGAGTATATTACATCATTTGGATCATGTAAATGTACCACATTTGGTACATATCTAGAGTAGGAGTTTGCTTCAAAGTAAGTTAGTTAGTTCAAGTATTATAATAATTGCACAAGTGTCAATGTGCAAGTTGTAAATGTGCATGTAGTCCACATGTACATGAGTCCTAGATAGAGTAAAGGCCAAGCAATATATCTTCCTATATAAAGGCCTCATAGGTAGTGTGTGAGAGATATGTAGGAGAGAGTGATATAGTAACTACATAGTGTGTAGTACATAGTGTATGTGTGTAGTAAGGTACAATGTAGTTCTTTCATATACTTTCATGGAGTGTTCATGTCCTCCATTATATAGCATTGTACTATTTTCATCACTCTCATTAATGGCATATTTCTGAGTTATTTGCAAATGTTCATTTCCTTATTTTCCTATATATTATTGTGCCATTAGTTTTATAGTTATCTCAAATTAGTTATCATACATCTTGTGGTTGTACTACCTCCCATCAAAATCTAATAGTGATATTAGAGCACATGGTAGATCAATAGGAATAGGGAGCCACAAGGAACTCTACTACATATTTGTAAACTAGATCCATCGCTATGCACCGTTGCATGCAAACACCACCGTAAGAGAGGCTCAAAGAAATAAAAATATTTTAGTCCCACAATTTTTGAAATTACATTTGGCTATAGTCTTTCTACAGGGCTATAGAAAAACTCGTGAAGGCTAGGACTCGACATAAACTTCCACTAGTTTCATAAATCAACTAGTGAAGTTCATTATCTCCAGAATTATAAATTATTTCATTCTAGTTTCTAACATATTTTTGTAGGAAAAGAAGATTCAAATAAAGTTAAGAAGCTTCCTACAATAGAGTTAGGAAGAAGATATTCATTATAATAATTCCAACACTTGCAGCAACAAGTAGAAGACTAAAAATTTCAATGATATGAAAAAAGGTTCCATTACAAGAGCTATGAACCTGTAGATTTTAGAAGAGAAGAAAATGCCATAGTAGCCTTATTGCAGACTCAAGGAAGAATAAGACTCCAGAGACAAGTTCAAAAGGAGATAGGATATTGGTGATCTCCATTGAAGATAAAAACCTACGGAGTGCAGAATAAGAAAATGCAAAATGAGCCTTGCTACAAATTCAAGGGAGAGAAGAAAAATCTAGTGAAGAGTCTCAATGAAGATAGGAGATAGGTGATCTCCAGTGCAAATTCAAGACTTCACCTTGAAGAAACTGAAGAGAACCTTAGAAGGTCCAGTTACAAAACTCCCAATTTTGAAAGTTTGGAGGTTGGTGATCTCCATTAAAGCCTGCAATTTATAGAAGTAAAGGACCAAAAAAGGTTTTGGAGGGTGTTCTGCTAGGTTTTGCACAATGATGGATCAGAGGGTCAGGTCCTCTATAAAAACCCATGAATTATAATGAAAAAGAGGGGGGGGAATTTTGCTAGAAAGCTGCTGTAACTTGATTTATGCAATTGATATTAAGAACTTTGGGTCTCATTTATCTCTTGTATGCTACCTTATGTGATTATTTTTGCTATTATATCTTTGTTTGTATACTGTAATTATGAATCCTGAATTTAGGTGTGTAATTGGGGATAGAACCCTGGAATTCTCCTGGAGGATACATAGGGGAGAAAATGCCATGTTAATGTTCTTGTATGCTGCCTGTGGATAGTGTTTCTGCTATATTTACATGTTTCCTATTTGCTGTAATTCTGAAATCTAGATTTAGGCGTAGGGGAATAGGTGAATCCTGGAACTCATCCAGAGGATACATAGGAAAGTTAGCGTGGTGTTCATTTATGTGTTATATTTTGTATTTATTGTTGCTACTTCAAGGTATTAGTTAGTGATCGTGCTACTGGTTCTTCCCCTTGTTAAATCAACCAACTGTGTTTCTTCCCTACTCATTTATTTCTTTCCTACACTCTTACTCTTTTTATGTCTTTCTTGCACTCTTATCTTTAAAAAAATAGTAGTTTAGTAAATGAGTCGGCATTTCTCTGAAGATTGGTACGGAGGGCATCTATTCCCTCTGACATTTCAATGTTGGTCTAGATCTAGGGCGCATATACGTACAAAATCCTTTCCCGTGGTAGATTTGTGACCAACAGTCCTATTCTAGATTCTAACAGTATCAATTTACAAATATCCGAGAAGAAGATCTCATTACCAACACTTCCTTAGTATAAGGTTGAAGGAAAGGTCTCATTTGGAAGACTAGAGAAGCTATGATATTGAAGACCTTGGTGAGGTCTCAAGGAGAAACAAGAAGGCTTGGAGAGCCTTAGTTTAGAATTTAGAGAAGGCTATTAAAGGAGTTCCTAGGAGAACTCACTGAAGAAATCTACCAGTAAGAAGAAGTTACAAATAAAGTAGAATTTGGGATAATTATCACTATCCGAAAACAAGCCCAAAAGGAGAAGAATTTGCCAAGGAGTGCCAAATTCTGGAGGATATTGTTGAAGACCTCAAGACATTTAGATTTTTAAGAAGAGGACCAAAATTCAATCTAGATTTTGACAAGGAGAAAGGATTCTAAATTTAATACCAAACCTGAAGGTTTGAAGATTGTCATTGAAGGCTAGAAGGCTCATTCAAATATAAGGGTTTGCTAAATCTTCAAAAAAATACTGAAGGGTTCTTGAAGGAAAACTTAGTTGTGATTTGGTGGAAGTTCCTACCAAATTTATGAGTTTAAAGAATAAAATTTTAATACAAAAATTGATTGTGAGAGCATAGCAATCAGGACAACATTACTAGCTATAGAACTTTAGAATGACAAAGAGTATTTTAAATGAGAACCAATATCATCATGCTATAGTTTCAAAGTATTAAGATAGAGGATCTACTAAGTTGTGAATTGGTTTGTTAAGGAGCTGTTGTGGACAACCATGAATAGTTGCAAATCCATCCAGTTAAATATAGCAATAAGGTGAGTCTAATCACCTAGAAATCCTTCATCTACAAATATTATTAAGGTAAGTAATATGGGTGCAAATATGTTCATTAGTTCAACTTTAATTTGGGTTATTATCCAGTTCTATTAAGCACCATTTTAAGTTCTTTAAAGTTGCAAAAAGAAGGTTGCATATTATAGTATTAAAACTCATAAGCTTATAGTCAATCAATCTTGTATTCATTATTATATTTATAGTTATAGGAAACACTGTTGTAGTGCCAATATTCATGATTTTTTTAAAGCTTTTTGATCCTAAAGAGGATCTAAGGAGGAACTATAATACATTTTGGTAGCATAGGAGTAGTGCCAAATTAGTGTTGATATAAAATTATTTAATTACACTAATATAATGCCAAAATATTGTACCAAATTAGTGCCAAAAATATGCACTGAAATAGTACCACTAAAAACTTGATATATATTCAAAATTCAAATTAAAATATAATGTTTATTGAATTTATTAACAACTTTTAAGAACTATTTTTTTATTAGATTCAATAAGGGGTTTTGAAAGGCTCCTGAACCTTTTACAAAGTAAATAAGGTGACTAGAGGGACCCCAAGTCACTTACAACAGGACATAGCCATGAGCAGATGGCTATAAGAGAAACCAAAAAGAGAAGCTAAAACACGATCCATCAAACCAGGATCCTGAAAACAAAGAATAGAGCTAGATCTCGAGGATCCAAAATAAATTGCAAATTGAGGTTTAAAAAAATTGTGAATATTGAGGACATACTAGAATCCACAAATCCATCAAATATAACCCCCATAAATTTCTTGCTCAATACTGGAAAACTTTAAATTCAAAATTACAATACAATTTCTGACTTCCTACCCAAGACAGGAAATGCAAATTTGCTCCAAGAAATTTCAAAAAAATCAAAATTACAATTTTTTGTCCACACCAGGAAAAATATTTCTATGGGGAAAAACATTTTCATGGGGGGAACACACACTCAAGCCGAGGAATTTCAAGAAGATCAATTTAAAAATTTCACCAAGGGGGGAAGAGGACTATCTGCAACACTGATCCACTTCCCAAGATTTTTGAGACCTGTATCCCCTAGATAGAACATAATAATACTCCTTGGGAATTCATCTGCCATGATTACAACAAAAGGCCACATGCTCAACACTCGGACCACCATCAGGACCACTAACGAACGATAAATGACCCACACCATCCAGATCAACTACTGTAAAGAGAACCCCACAAGGTTTGCCATCTTAGTCCAGAAATATCCAAGGCCAAAAAAAAAACCCTTTACTATAGAAATCCCGCACACTTCTACCTTAGCAATTTGAATAATTTTTCAACCCAACACACAGGCTGCAAAAGGAAAAAAATAAAAAAAAAATCATAGGAATAAAGAGATGGTTATCAATATTTAATAGATTGTCACACCAGGATCCGCATTAAAGCCCAAAAAGGTTACAGTCCTGTTCACTTTTGCAAATAATATTTGCAGGATCCGCATTAAAGCCCAAAAAGGTTACAATCCTATTCACTTTTGCAAATAAAATTTACCACTTCTTCTAGACCAACATAGAGTTTTTAAAAGGGTGAGTCCACAAGACTAGCTTAGGATCCATACTTTTGGAATCCATTTTCTCAAGTAAAACACCACTAGAACCTACTATCAAAGCATCACCAAATGAGATCCTACACCCATAAACACCAAGGAATTGGGGAACACTCTTGCTACAAGTAGAGTTCCCACAAATCTCCAATATTCTATCCAAGAACAATGAATAAACAAGCTTCTCACCCAGGATGGGAAACCTGCATGGGACTTCTAGAAAAGCCATCATAGAAACCTCATGATATAGGGGATCCGGATCCACCCCAATCCCCATCGAAACCATACTACTTTTAAGAACTATGATATCTAATAAATTGATTACTAATAATATTAATTGATTAATTCTTACACATCATTCACACATAAATTAGTCACATTACTCATATATATCATCATCAATTTCTGGATTGATTATTGATAATAATTACATTTGACTATTTAGTACATATAACATAATTTCATTATAAGGTTCATATTTGAAACTTCAGTATGTGGAAGTGTTATTAAAAAACAACTAACTTAATATAAAAATAACAAATTGAATAAATAAAAGCAGTGAATTGTAATATATATGATGGAATAATGAATATTTATCAAAATCATATACGTGAATAAAAATTATTGAACAAAAAGTTGAGTTAAATATCTTGGTCATGTTATTGGTCAATCAATGATATGCATTGTAATAACTAATCAAGTTGTTTTATTAATCTCATCACTATCTAATCTAACGTTAATGCTATCATTGTTATTGTTATATCCATGATGGCCATCACCATCAACACCCTCATCAAATTCAAATTGATCACAATCATCATCTCCATTATCAACATATTTGTATTCATCTAACTTATCATCTCCTTAATCATCACCTTGGCCCTTTTTCTAAATGCTACTCTAGATCACCTGGACACTATTTCTACTATCATAATTTGATGTAGACTTAGATTCCCCCATCTCATTAATGTAGTCCTCATCCTTTTCATTATTTTATATAATGTTCTCTCCATAGACAATCCTAGCTCAAGTTTCTCATATAATCACAACAAATAGATTGAATTAATCACATACATAAAAACAAAAACAAATTTCTACTATTCAATAATATTTATAAACTTAAATAATTCAATATTTTAATACATATACCCAAGAATATATGGATTTTTATAAAGAGATCTTTAAACCAATATAGCTAAGATTTTTCATCAACACTTTTTACTATTTTATGAATTATATATTTTTTGTTTGTATAATTTAGACTAATATATTGGAATTCACAATGTTTTATTGAAATGAATAAAAATATACATAACTCACACCTCATAGTAAGAGGAAAAGATAGATACAGGAAACAATGATTATACATGAATATGAAAGGATCCCCTTTAATAAAATCTTACATTAATGATCAAGATAAAGATCACATATTGGAACAATGTATAGTTCAAAGGTATATATATACCTAAGTAAATTACATTTAATTATATAATTCATAACCAAAATAAGTTTAAGGTTAGGGTATAATAAGGTTAAAATTGCAAGAATATTAAACCATGGGATGTAGACTAATATATAAAACCTCATTAAAAAGTATTTAATATTATCCCATAAGCATACACAAGATATGACATCATACGATATTAGACTTGGGCAATGGGGATAAATTATATATTTTTGTACCCCCATAATTTGAATTAAGAGGCTAAAGAGAGAAGACATTAAAGATAACATATTCTCCTCTCAATGGAAGCTCTAGTGGGTTGGTTCGTTGCTATATGAGGACCTATTTTCATTTCTTCATCATTTGGAAAGCTATCTTCTACCTTCTTGAACTTAGCTTTAATATTTTATAGTCTCATAAGGAAATTTATGGTAGAAGACCTTCCCTTCTATAGTGTTTGTAAATGGGTTTTGAATTCTTTGAAGACTTTAAATTATCCCTAGACTACTTGGTCTTTTCCTGTACAAGGTTGCAACCATTTGGATGAACATGTTGAGGATATTATCGTACCTTAGGCTTAATTATAAGCCTAATATATTATTATTTCTTATTTATTGCATTGTATTACGTGAGGTATAGTATGTCCATGTTGGATATGATTTATTAATTGTTAGTATCCATGGTTATGCTATTAGAGATATCTTTTATCTTCTAGCAGTTGTTTGTTTGTATCTATGTTTGGTAGGTGGTTTTCCCTACATAGTATTTGGTTACAGGTGGTTGGCCTTGCATGACAAATTGTTACAACCACTATAATCACATGATTACTTTGCATGTATTATATATTTATTGGTAATCATAGCCACATAATAGTTTGAGAAAGAAGAGAGGAAACTTGCCAAATTCTTTGCATCATATCCTAGACTAGTTGTTACAAAAAATTGGTGGGCCAATCATAACATCCATTTTGTGAAGCTCCTGATATGGTAGAGGGTGGAAACTACCCTCGCATCGAATAACCCTAAGAGAAGCATCAGAGGGTATCCTGATTATATTGCATAGGTAAGAAGAATTTATCTTGATTGGATATTAAATAGAGAAATGGAGGATATAATATTGTTAGTTTGAATCCAATAGCATTCAAATTTTTAGCCAGCTGAGGCCAAAAAGAGGTTTTAAACTTCCTTGCCAAAGGGTGCACAGGTAGAATCTTGGTGCATAAATTTTTAGAGGAAACAAGGGGCAGTAGAATTTTCTTGAAGGCTTAGAGGTAGAAGATACCTATCTTTTCTCATTTCCTCATTTTTTCTTGGTTCCCCCTCCCTTATGTCGATCAACAATTTTCACCAACCGGCCAACCCAACCAATTAGCCCCTTACCAATCGGTAAAGGTGTGGGAAACCCCTAACCCCAATTCCCCCTTATCCCTCCATATTCCCTCCTTCCATATTATTACTCCACCCTACTCTCCTTTTACCTATGCATGGCTATAACTTGGTAGCCTACAAATGATTGTTGCACAGACCTGTATGGCCAGGCTACAACCGATCGACGATCGGACACCCGTGGGCCGCCCCCAACGGTAAGTAGAAAAGAGTTGCCTCACATACTATGGATTGCAGGCTAGGATGCACATACATAGTTCAAATACATAAACACAGTTAAAACATGTAGATGCCATTCTATTGCAGATGAAGGAGATTGAAATTTTTTAGAAAAGTTAATCGATCACTAAGGTTTTTAAAATAGCCAATAGGGTTAAAAATTTGCAACCCTAAATATTGCCCCTTCAACATGCAACACGTGGTGAAAAAAGAAAGTTCCATGAGTATCTGGGTAGCTAATCAACTTGAATCACATTTTTTGGCATGATTTTTAGTCTCCAACATGATTTCCCGATGAAGATTCCATTCTCTAGCATGATTCTCTGATTTTCCAACGTGAATTTTGACCTTTCAACAATTGTAAATCATTCTCGATGTGATTTTCCCTTTTTTTGGTATTATCATGATATATTCTAGTTGTTGCAATATTTTTCAGTAGTCGCACTGCCTTTCAGCACCGCTCGACGCACTTCGATGGATCCCTGCATTGCGTAGGTGGGAAAGCAAAGAAAGTTAAAAAAAATGTTCGTAGATTTATCCCATATAGGGTATGCTTGGGCTCGATGGAGATATAAAAGGGTGAACATGCCCATAAAAGAGTGACCACCACTCTTGGTGGTCATGAAGGCTCTTCTCACGCAAGTTGTGGTTGTTTCTTGCGCTGCTTCCACTCATACACATGGTAGGCTCTGCACTGTGTTTACACCTATTGAATATAAACTATTGATCATAGATTTTCTATTGACTTGATCATGGAATTTATGCAACATATCGTTGACCTATTGATCTATTTTGTTGACTTGCATAGTTACCTATTGATCCACCAAATTTTGGTAGGTGAATCCATTTTTTGACAAATTTTGTAATTTTTCATCATTATCCATAGTGGACCATTGACCCATTGACCTATGTATTTGACTTAAACAATTGCCCATTGATCCACCAAATTTTGATAGGTGAAACCATTTTTTGATAATTTTTGTAATTTTTCATCATTATTTTTGCAAAAATTTATAATTTTGCCACCCAAGGTCCATTTTTTTTTTCATTAGGGGTAAAAATGAATTTTTTTTAGTGTTATATTCCCTTTTTGGAAGGAGAAATTTGTAATTGCAATTTTGTATAAGCACTAAAATTCACCCCATTGCAAATTGTAAAGGGATTTTTTTAAATCTAGGTCAATTTTTGCATTAGGAGTTTCACAAATTATCCTAAACAATTGCCTAGATAGTTCTTGCAATCACATTAGCTCTCCTAGACTAGCATACACAATATTTCAAATGGTGAATTACCTTGTAGCACAAGTGGAAAACATCACCACTGTAGTAGGTGACTTAATGGATAGAGTGAAAGATATTACTATCCAATTGACTCCTAGTGATGTCAAAATTTATAACAAAAAATTCACCAATAAATCAAAATGTGATCTTAAACCTTATGAAGGATCAAGGAATCTAGATGTGTTGTCTACTTGGATCTTAGATATGGAGACTTGGTTCTCATATGTTGAGATTCTTGTAGATGAACAACTACCTTTTGCTAAGGTCAAGCTCACAGGTTTAGCAAAGATGTTGATTTCAAATGGTAAAACTAAGATCAACTCTAGAAAAGAACTAGTAGAACTCTTGAAAGACACATTTTTCTGCCTAACTATCAGGGTGATCTAAGGATCAAGTGGCATACGTGGAAATAAACCTTTATTATGTCAAATTTTGACTACATTTTTTAATTCAATAGGCTTAGAGTTCTTGCTGTAATTAATGTTAGAGTTACTATGGTAATTCTATTTATTACCTTCTTTGGTTTGTTAGGGTAGTTAGTTATCTACCTAAGATTCACTTAACCACTTTGTTAAGCGAATATTTCTTGTTGATTAGTTAGCACTATTTGGTTAGTGGTTAGCTATTCCTATGGACTAACTATAGCCTAAGTTGTACTATTTAGTTTATGTTTGATTAATGAAATCTATTCCGCTTTTTGACATGGTATCAGAGCCTACTTTGTCAGGGCTCAATTTGTAGCTCGACAATTTTGGATTGGATCACTTTTGAGGCATGTTAACCTAGGCATCTTTGAACCAATTCCCACATGGACTTGTTGTTGGGAAGCTTATCAAGCGATCTGACTGGATAGATCAGACACCATGTTGTCACGATCATAGGGATCTAGATCCTAGACTAGATAGAGGACTTCAAGACCCTACCATATGTGACCCTAACATACCGCTATGGTGACCAGTGGGCAAACAAACTACTACCTAAGTTGGACCATCCTACGACGTGATGTAAACATAATCACGACCTAGAGCCTAAGTGGATGTGTCATGGATAGACTCCCAATGCTGGATCATCCTAGACCTATGTGGCTGAATAGATCCAGACCTGACCTAAGACTGGACATTAAGTGGCTCGAACCTAAGTGGACCATTGAATTGATGATGATGTGCTGGATATTACATGACTACGATGGAATGAATTAAAACCTGAGGGATCGTGACATCTAGATGGGACTGGACCCCTAGACCATGGACCTAATCCTAAGATGGATGTAGACAAAAGGATAGTATGGGGATCAACCACCAACAGGTGGTTATTAAGACTTTGATGCATTTTTGGTTTTATACCATATTGCGTACCCTCTCGTCCTCGATGTGGGACTAAAGCCTAAAGTTTTTTTTCCCTGCTATAACCAAACGATGTTTCTAAAAGCGGATTCTGACTTGGCGATAGGAATTGCATCACACATACCAAATCCTGATCCATATGCCTATAGGTGATGCACAATATATGCATAGGATAAAAAACACTCGCGTAGGGACGTTTTGGAGTCACCCTTGATGTAGGGAAGACAAACATTGAAGTGGTCTATTGACCAGATTTGCAGACTGTGGACGGGTTGCAGATATCAAGAGATAATTCTATGTAATCTAGCATGCGAGTAGATCAGGATATAATTCTACAGATAGTGGATGGGTTGCCAAGATTGGTTCGTAAGTAGACTACGATCAGGAGCCTATACGTTTGATCTAACAAACTGCAGGCCCGTAGCATCCCATATTCGATAATAGCTGTAGGTGGTGGAGAACCGAGAGTCGTAGCAAAAGTTTATCATTGGAGATTTCGTAGATGAGTTGATGGTTGAATATGGAGGCTCTAGATGAATGCATGAAGGCCCGAGATCTATGATCGTAGATTGAAATTCATCGTCACTGTGAAACATGTGCAAAACAGAGAGACGATCGTCTTGTGTGCAAGAATTTCCAATTCGATTTGTAGACAATTTATTTTTTTGCTGATGTTGACGTAAGGCAGAGCCATCATGGCGATAATCCATCTTCTGGAGACCACCACCAGTGCGGTGGGAGGTAGCATAGCCTGGATGAAGGAGAGTCTGCCTCTCAATACGAAAGCGTTGCCTAGGTGGCCGAGGAGCAGCACCGTCGCTCGTTGAAGGTATATCGGGCCCGCCCAATATTGAAATAGGAGCTAGTCTCATATCCTTTCCATCGGTGGTGCTATCCAGGTTGGTAGGAGGCTAGACGCTACAGATTCCCAACCGCGATGTCAGGGGTTCCATTCCCCTCGACCATATAAAGGTATTTATTTTGATTAATTTTTTTTTAGCATTTGTTTTGGTTTTAATGATTTTATTTTTTGTTCTTTAATTAAATATAAAATTTCTTAATTATATTATTTTATAATTTAGTTAAGAAACTTGTTTTATATTTAATTAATTTACAAATTATTTTCATTCCAATCAAACTTTTGTTTTAAAAATTAAACTTTTTTCCATACCTTTGTTCCCTAAAATAAACATTTCATCCTATATTTTGCAAACTCAAGGGGGGATTTAAAAAAAAAAATCCTATTTAGTGCAAAATTGTCACCCTCAAATTTGAGTGCATTTGAAAAATTGTCTACAAAACAACAGTCATCCCACACAAACCTTTTTAGACTTCATAAATAGCACATTCCTGTGTTTGGAGTTCTTGAAATAAGAAGGGGGATTTTTATTGTTGCAATTTTTTGACATTTGTCTAAGAAGGCAAGCATTTTTTGTGTTAAGGGAGGGATATAATTTTGCAAAAACAAGGAGGGAAGATTTATAAGGGTGCATTTTCGATAGTTTTCGACACCTTAGTCAGATTATTTTTGTAAAATTTTATTGTAAAAGGTGCATTTTCGATAGAGACCGACACCGTAAGAATCGACAAATCAAAGAAAAAACTATCCCAAAACCAAATGATGTTGCTAAATTAGTTAAAAATGCATACTTTTTTCCACACATGGACGGGATATATTATCATGAAGATGGCACATTTCTCACACTACGGAATGGTGTAGATGCCATAATCAATGATTATGTGTATTGTGAAGACATGCAAAAAAATGGTGTTCTAATCCCTATTGGTGCTATAATAGGAATATACGTGTCATTTGTTGCTCTTGACATTGCTCAAAGTAAAGTGAAAAAGGACATTAGTGAGGAAACAGAGGTCAAACCCCTAATGGTCAATGCTTGTAGTGACACAAGTGACCTTCAGCCCATGGTGGCGAATGTTTGTTGTGACACGTGACCTTGAGACCATGATGGCCAATGCTTATTGTGATATAGATGACCTCCTACCTTCAATGGTAGATATCAGTTGTAGCACAGGTGATCTCATCATAGTAGAAGATTTTGCTTGTGACACTAGTGACTTAAAAATTGAACCTCCTAAAAATGAATTCCATCATCTCATCAATAATGACAAATGCCATCTTGTTAAAAATATTAATGAAGATGAAGAAATTAGGTGTTTTGAAAAATACACCAAAGGATATGGATCCAAACTGATGAAGAAAATGGGATTCATGGTGAGATATTATGTAAATAGGAACAAGACATTAAAATTCCAATAATGCTAAATGTCAGGGCAAATAATGAAGGCCTTGGCTATACTGGACATGCAAGTACCAGTAATTCCATGTTTGTAAAACCTAAATATCCTACATTTCCTAAAAAGCATTATTGTAGTCATTGTGGAAAGACAGGACATGTTGCAGCTAAGTGTTGGAAATTACATCCTTGTGATTCATGTGGATGTACGAATCACTCTTCTTCCAGTTGTTGGTACAAAGTGAAAATGGCAAACAAGGTTCATATTGATTGTGGATGGAAAAATCTCACACAATAGACCATGATGAAAGAAATGTTGTATGGCTTCTACCAAAAAGGTAAAATCTATGGTAGACCCTAAGGTAAATCCAATGACAAATCAAGTGGCAGTCCCAGATATAATGACCCAAAGACAGACTTAAAGACAAACCCAAAGACAAATTTCTAGAGGCATATCTACAGGCATATCCAGAGGCAATGATCCAGAGGCAGATTCACCGATAGATCTAGAGATAGACCCAGAGGTACAAATCTAGAGGTATGCTTAGAGCCAAAGCTAGAGCCATGAGCCAGATCCAGAGCCGAAGACAAAGCACGAGCCACCATTCTTTCATTTCTCTTCTTCTTCTTCTTCACTGTATTGGGGCAGTTATATACTTTACCCAAATATTGTTGTATGGGGGGATGTTAGCATAGCTAGTAGTTATATTATTACCCAAATAATGTAATAAGGGAGGATTTTAGCGTATATTTCATTAGTTATTATTACATTATTTATGCAACTTTATTGTTAGTTGTTAGACCTAACTACGCCTAAGTTATTTCGGGTTCTAAGTTGTTCTTAGATCCGATAACTACGGATTAGTTGAGGGTAATGTTGTATTATTTATTTGGCTATGCTTAATGAATACATGTCGATTACTCTGACATGGTATCAGTAACTGCTCAAATATTATTGTATGGGTGGATAATAGTGTAGCTAGTAGTTATATTATTACCAAAATAATGTAATAAAGGGGGATGTTAGAGTTACTATGGTAATTCTATTTATTACCTCATTTGGTTTGTTAGGGTAGTTAGTTATCTACCTAAGGTTTGCTTAACCACTTTGTTAAGTGAATATTTCTTATTGATTAGTTAGCACTATTTGGTTAGTGGTTAGCTATTCCTATGGGCTAACTATAGCCTAAGTTGTACTATTTAGTTTATGTTTGATTAATGAAATATATTTCGCTTTTTGACAATTAATAATTCAGAAGAAGAGCTTATTGAAAAATTTGTTAGTGGGTTGCAAGATCCTATAATGAGAGAAGTGAAATTCATTCCATTTGTCTCTTTGTCATTGGTATTCAAGCATACCATATTAATGGAGGAGAAAGTTAATGGCTCTCACAGGTCTTGATCTTCACAGAAAAGCACTTCCAAAGGTTTGAATCAACACCAACAAAAGGTGGAGGAGTCTTCTCATTCTTCTTCCTCTAATTATTCTACTCCTTCCACTTCACCTAAATCCCATTATTCTTCTTCTCACTTCAAAAATTCTTCTTCTTCACCACTGTATTGTGTTTTTTGTAAAAAGAATGGTCATACAAAATCTAGATGTATTACATTTGAAATAATGAAGAAGAAGTTTCTACTTGTAAATCCTACAAATGAGGACCCACAAGATGATCCCATTATGACTACAGGGATAGAAGAAGAATATCCTACTTTGAAGGGTAAACTCAACAAAGTTACCCTCATGACAAATGTTTCTACACAAGGGGGTCATGAATTTTCTATTGATTGTATCATAGATAATGACTCCCAAAAAAATATAATTATGAGGACCATTGTCAAGAAGTTGAAGCTTCCATTGAAGCCACATCCTCAACCCTATGCACTTGGGTGGAAGGATGTAGACTCTACATCCAACATTACACACACTTGCATCTTGTATTTTACTTTTGGTGATAAGTTTATGGATAAAGTGAGGTGTGATATTACTAATATGGATTATTGTGGCTTGTTGCTTGGTAAATCCTATCAATTTTATAGGAATGCAGTGTATCATGCTAAAAATAACATAGACACCTTGGACTTGAATGATAAAACATATTTGATACAAAGTACTACACCCACATCAAATTTGATTCTAAGTTGTAAATAAGCTTGCAAGCCATTAAGTCAATCACATGTATTGGCCCCTACTTGCATAAGTTACACATAGGATAAAGAACAAGCACCTCCAAATATCTATGACAAAGAAGCTTCACTACCAAAAATTGTACAATCGCAAGAGCTCATTGTTAAGGAATCCATCACTCTCACTCATGAGAAATATACCAATCATTCCATTGGTATCACTTCGAGAAAACCTATGAACACACAAGCACTTTATCCATAGAATTTACCTTTAGAATTGCCCTCTTCCACCATTGCATATACAAATACAAAGCAAGATAAGGTAACTTACTTCATACAACACTGGTAGAGTATTCAGGCCAAGATAACATAGGACTTGCAGAAGACTCAACAAGAGCAACCAAGAGCAATGGCCAAGCATCACAGTCCTCATCCATTTTAGGTTAGAGATATATCTTGGCTTTCCTTGGACAAGTGATTTTTTCTAGAGATGCCACATCAGGACTCTCCTTTGGCACTTGAAGCTGTAATTAGCCAACCAACAGTAGTGGTACCAAACCCTTAGCTTTCGCTCACTACAGATAGAGTTTTTGACATGACGACTCATAACACTCAAAATGGTTCTTCCACTTATTACCTTGTCGTCTACCACAATCACTTTCCACATATGGCTCGTTGGATCTCTCACCATCAGATGGATCACGAATTTCCATATTTTTTGAGAGCATTGGGGTCCAATGCTTCTATGGTTGGGAGGAGTGTTGAGGATATTATTGTACCTTAGGCTTAATTATAAGCCTAAGATATTATTATTTCTTATTTCTTGCATTGTATTATGTGAGGTATAGTATGCCCATATTGGATATGATTTGTTAGTTTTTAGGATGCATGGTTATGCTTGTTAGAGATATCTTTTATCTTCTAGTAGTTAGTTTTTTGTTTGCATCTATGTTTGGTAGGTGGTTTTCCTTGCATAGTAATTAGTTACAAGTGGTTGGCATTGCATGGCAAATTGTTACAACCACTGTAACCATGTGATTCCTTTGTATGTATTTTATATTCAGTGTGAATAATGGAAATATTAGCTTCACATTTCATAATTCCATATCAAGCATGTACCTAAGAAGAATGAAATCAATATTTTCATAGCCAATTGAAAATTAACAAGAGAAAATAAAAAATTATTGAGGGTTAACTATTTAGGCTCCTTAATATGGTAACCACATAAACTATCTAAATATCTAAAATGGGAGATATTAGAAAGAACAATATTGATTCACTTTGTATAATATTTATTATTGACTCTTGAAGATGAAATATTCATCCTTAAAGATTTATATCTTCCAATATAGTTCACAATGTTATTGAACTCTTCGATTTTGAGAGAGAAAAACTCTATATTCAAAGACTAACTTTATTAGCACTTAGTTTATTGAAAAAATTCTACAACTTGGTCCACACCTTGGTAGGGTCACTTTCATATTTATATTGATAAGTAAATACTGTTTAATCATCATTAGAGATAAACCAAGATCCTCCTATTTCTTAAGAATACGAGTTGCTTCATAAAAATTATCTACAATATATTTCTTGAAGTCACTAAAAGTACTTACTTATTAATATACTAGTCATTTGAGTTAACAAAATATTATATTTTTTCTATAAATATGATTAACATAGACTAGAGGATCCAACTCATCCAAATTCATATCTTGCACTACAACAAGCCCTTCAACTAATGTGACTAGTATGAAGAGATTAAGAAACTCTTTAATATAAAAGGGGTTTGAAATACTCCCATATGAGAAGTTATGGACTTTAATAGTTTCACCCTATAAATTCCTAGTACAAAAAATATTATCTTCTCAAAACTTATAATTGTTATAACAAACCATATTTTGCTACCTGGCATACACAAATTGATATATATTTTCCACTATTCCTTCTCCACTTGTCTTCCATTGTGCACAAGGAAAAATCTAAATTTTTTCTTGGTACATGTTTTTATTCCTTAGCATATTATATCTATATAAATATAAATTAATTTTATTCCAAATTGCATTCACACACATTGCCATGTTGACCTCTATTTCCACCTTATACTATAAAGTAAGCACAAAGGGGAACTAGCAAGTATAAAACTCATGCATCCTAGGTTGTAAGTGGCTAAGACTAGCTAAACTAGCCAAGATCCCACATCATTTTTTGGTGACAAAAAACAAGCCTCCTCAAAATGAATGAGAGCATTTCCTATGGTTAAAATATATCTAGATACTCAAAATGTAAGGCATGGAGATCAAACTTGTAATCCTCACTTCCTGACATACATGTATTCTAGCCAAAGATACATATCAAGCTACTGACTAGGGAGTGCTCATTCATCCATGAATATAGTGAACCCCTCCACATTCTAAAACAAACAAGATGTCAAAGAAGAAATTAAAAGTAGAGATTTTTGAATTTATAACCCCTCACACCGCAACACTAATACTACCTCTCACTAGCCAATATGGAGGACCATTTTTATAATATGGATTAAGGCCTTGATGCTTAGATATAAGGCCATTTCCCATACCTTACAAGGGGAAAACACAAGAAAATATGTTTTCAATGCATTCAAACATTTTTTGGACTTCCATATCAACTTATTAATAAAGAGGTTTTGAATAGTATTGGTAATACATTAGGAAAATTGTTATAAGTAGAGTCTATTCCATAATTTGGATTATGTAAATGTATCTTCCAAGGTACATACTTAGAAAATTAGATTAATTTAAAGGGACATTATCTAGTTACTTCATGCATTGTAATAAATGCACAAGTGTCAATGTGCAAGCTATATATATGCAAGTTGTCCATTGCACAACTAGGTAGAGTGTTGGCCAAGGAACTTGTGTTCCTATATAAGAAAGACCTCATTGTTAGATATATGTGATAAGGGGGACATAGATAGAAAGGCCTCATTGGTATAGAGTTGCTTATAACATAGTTGTAGGTAGTAGTGCAGTGCTATGTAGATTACCATATATTTATGATGGGTGCAATGTACTTCAATAGCTTATTTAATGGAGTGTTCATTTCATTCATAGCTATGTTGTATTCATTTATGTTATTTCTATTCACAACATACTTCAGTCATCTTGTATATTTACCTTCTTTTATATTATTTTGCATCTTGTGATTTTTATCTCCTATTACTCGTTATATCAAAAGCTAATAGTGGTATCATAGCCATGGTAGATCTAGTTTGTGTAGGTCAATAGGGAAACCACCATTATCATTGAGCCTGAGTATTTTGTCAACCTAACACGCTACTGGACCAACCACTATAAAAACTCTCAGAAGAGTTTATGTGGTAGAATTAAGGAGAGTCACAAAGTTAGGATTGAAATAAATCTCAGCTCCAAAAATATTGAAATTACATTTGACTAAATTTGTTTCCACAGAGTTGCAAAAAGAACTTGTGAAAACTAGGACTCAACATTCAATCCACTAGATTGAAAAATAATCTAGTGAATATCATTCATTATATTTGAATTATGTTAACTATTGCCATAATTTTCTTTTATTGTAGAAAATTAATTCCTAGGAGGATTGGGACTCCTCCTACAACAAAAAGCTAGGAGACTCCAACTTCATTGCCCGAAGTTCGATGTGCCTTCATAGTGTAGATATTAGTTCCTTGTGCAAGAGAATAATACTATAGAAGAAGACTTCTAGTTAAGAGTCATGGTGAAGTTAGGAGACTAAATATCTCCATTGTTGAATTGAAGAGCTTCACAGATTGAAGAATAGTCCATAGAAGCCTTGATACAAAAAGTCCATAAAAGCCTTGAAAAAAAGGCCATAGAAGCATTGAAGGAGAAGCCACACAAGTATTGATATTGGAAAGGCCACAAAAACCTTGATACTAAAAAATGCCATAGAAGCCTTGATACTGGAAAGGCCACAAAAGCCTTGATACTGAGAAATGCCATAGAACCCTTGGTACTAAAAAAGGCCACAGAAGCCTTAATACTAAAAAAATCCGCATAAGCCTTGATCTTGAAGAATAATTCAAGGATAATATTTGATTCAGAAGTAGACTAAATATTTTAGTACTTATACTTTGTTATAGGGAAAGAAGATTCAATTAGTTGGAAAACTTCCTACAAGAAAGTTAGGAAGGGTATCTTCTTCAGAATCAATTTAGCACCTGAAGCAAAATTGAAGATATCAGGAGCAAATATCATTGAAGAACTTCTAGTCAAGGAAGAAGAAGAAGAAGGACTAGGTGAGTTATGCTCGAATCCAAAAGTAGTAGAATCAAATATCCAGAAGAAGATCCCACCACCAACACTTCCAAGAGTAGAAGGTTAAAGAGAAGGTCTCAAGGAAGACCATTAGAAGATGCAAGACCAAAGACCTTGGTAAGGTCTCATAGAGCATCCATAAAAAGGATAGGAGAGCCTTACTGAAGAAATTCTCAAAGGAGAACTCATTAGAGAAATCCGCTACCAAGGAAAAGCCCCTGATAGTGAAGGACTTGGGATAATTATTGCCATCTAACAACAAGCCCAAGAGAATAAGAATTTGGTAAGGAGTGGTAAATACGAGAAGAATAATTTGGCAAGGAGTTCCAAATATGAGAAGGAGAATTTGGTAAGGAGTGCCAAATCCATGAAGAAGAATTTGGCAAGGAGTACCAAATCCCAAAAGAAGATCTTGCTTAAAGTTAAAATTTGATTAGAAGACTTGAAGATAGAAGAAACTCACCAAATATTGAATATTTGAAGATTACCTCTCATAGCAAGAAGGTATCAATTTAGAGATAAAGAATTCTCTAAATCTACAGTAAAAGTAGAAGAATACAAGAGGAGAACAAGTCACCAAATTTTAGGCTTGTGAAAGAGAGTTCGAGACCATCATTTGGTGAAGAAGGATCTATTCAGGATAGTCTACAAAGAGTCGCAAGATCATGAAGCAACAACTTGGTGATTCTAGACACCAAGATCTACATCCTCTATAGAAGTGATAAAAGAGCTACAAAAAATTTCAAAAAGGTAAGCAACTTTTGGTGCATTTAGATTCATTAATTGGATTACTTATCATATTTGTTAGAGCACCTGAATTTGGATTAAAGTTGCAAGCAGAAAAATGGATTATAGTCTTCAAAAGTACAAAAAGAAATATTATTTTTAAGGTTCATTTGCACATTAATTAGGATTTTATTAGATTTTAGAATTGCTTCTATAAACTACCTATTATCTAATTTAGAAAAAGAAAAAGAAGACTAAGTCCTACAATATTAATTGTAGTGAAATTACATAATAAATCTTGAAGATTCATTTCAGATTATTCTTGATTAGTTGCAGTAAATTTGATTAAGTGCATTAATTTGAGAGTTGATTGGAGTGATAAGGTGAAATTGTTAGTGCATTAAAATAAAGTCTATTAGATTTATTTGCACTATTCTATTGCTCTCAAAAGGATTCTTATTTGTGTTCTCGAGAAGGGCACAAAATTAGAAATTGTCAAAGTGTCTAAAGATACTATTAGTACACAAAAATATGCAACATATAGTGATCAAGTGAAGCCACCAAAATAGGTTAGAATACTCCAAAATTTAGAGAAGAATATGACTAACCAAAAACAAAAATAAAAGCTTCAAATATTGAGACTTGGCGAGTCTCAAATCCAAAGCATTATAGGGTTAATTGCAAGGATAAAAGTGCAAAAAATTACATCATATAAGGAGCTTCTATATACTTCTATCTAAGCTTGGATTTATCATCATAATATCCAAGTAAAAAGGGGAAGGTGTCTAAGCAAAAATAAAACCTCAAAAACCCCTACACTGCATTCAAAATTATGCCATACAAATCAAAATATTAGACCTGAAAAAGGAGTGCAATAAAAAGGTGCAAAAAACATCTTATTTAAAAATATTGTTACATTGAGTTGCACTTCTCTAACTCATTCTATGCAGGAAAAAGGTCAGATTGGAAAGTGCCTCAAATGCACACTATAAGTAGGTTGAATCAGCCAAAGGCGGCAAACTGCTATCATTATCCGAAGCATAGCAAATAACCTCTCTTCTTGGATCATCTTCTATGTATCTTGGATGGCCAAACATACAAAAGACAAGGCACAAAGCTAGGGGGAAATCAAGTAGTATAAAGCAAATGAGCATTCCTATCAAATCAAGCATACATCCAAGCAAAGGATCATTCCTATCAAATCAAACATATATCCAATCAAGGAACATTCTACCATACGTGGAGCATCACGAAGTCTTCATCTAAGTCTTGCCATTCAAACTTAATTCAAGGGCCACCAAAGCTCTTCCATATATCCACCATAGCTCCACCATAAGCATTGCTTGGCTAGAAACATCACAACATCTATGTAGAACAACAAAGAACAAGGTGGAAAAACATGTTTGAAGGCCTTCAAGAAGGTATTGATAAGACAAGGGTATGCAAATAAAATAGGATGCCACTTGTCATACTCCAAAATAACCCTATAAAATACCCACAAAGGAGATGTTACATCATCTTGACGACAAAGGAGTTATGTACAATAAGGAGCATTACAGTTAGGTAAGTGCTGAAGCAGAAACATATTTCTAGAAAATGCATGAAGTGGGAGTGAAGAGTAATATCTCAAGAAAATGTGACGCTTGTCACAAGCATTGAGACAAGATTGGGACCTCCACAAAATATCTGAAGCTCTCTTGAGCATTTGAGAAAATGGTTGTGACACTTACCACACCTTTGACTGCCTATTAAAGATGACTTGGATGGTAGCAACATAAGCAAGCAACTTAGTAGCAATGGTAGCAAGATATTTTGAAGTAAATCGATAGTAAAGTGATAGCATCTTGATAGTATCACGATAGTAGCTTGACAGCTACACGACATCAGATCGACAATAACTTGAAGAGCAATTCAAGAGTAATTCAGAGTATCTAAAAGTAGATGAAGAACATTACTCCTGGTCAAACAAGTCAAGGAAGCATTAAAGTGAGTGTTGAAGCAAATAACAAGTGGAAGAATCTTCCATTACTCAAGCACCCAAGACGATCAATCTACCACCGATTTCATAGAGGTACAATTTCCCATCTAATTTGCTTTCCTTAAAAAGGGAGTTATAAGGTTATATTATAAGGTTGAATTATTGAAAGGAATTAGTATTCATTTTAAAGCAAAACTTACAAAAATTAAATATCTTTTTTTTATTTGTGGAAAACATCTCAAAAGGGATGCCACTTTCGGGTAAGACCCAAGGAGGCAAGGGTATCCATACCACCAAAAATACCCAGGACTCGGACGTGACCTACCACCTTTGACATACTCAAGGAGTAAACAAACACACAAAACCAATTTAAAAATAAGTAAATAACAACAAAAATAATAAAATAAAATAAAAAACACGCTCCTTGAGTGTGTCAAAACCAAAAGCACAACCAAACACGCACAATAAGATAAAAGAAACCACAACACAAACCACATAGGAAAACACAAGAACCACATAACAAAACACAAACAAGACAAAAACAACAGAACACTACAAAGACATAACCCAAAAAAACATGAAAAATAAACACAACAAAAACCTAAAAAATAAAATAAAAATAAAAGTAAAAATAAAAACAACCAACAACAGACAATAAACAAAAACAAAAAACATAGAAAACACTCACACATAAAAAAATGAAATAACACAAACAAAGAGAAACCCAAGAACAAGAATGAAAAAAACACAAGAACAATAACAAAAAACATAAAAAAAAAAACAACAAAAACACAAGAACAACAAAAAATAACACAAAGAACACAAAAACAAAACAAAACAAAAGAACCCACCCACCTTAAAAAACTAAACTAAAAAACAAAGAAGACAAAAAAAAAAAAGAACAAAACAATGACCTATCTAGACCAGAAGACTATTAATGCAATAATCAACAGAGGAAACAAAATAAAGAATAGAATGAGCTAGGGAACTAAAAAAACTGAATGAACCAAAGAGAAACAAAAAAAAAACAAGAAGAAACTAGGTACCTTTAGAATTGGAGCCATCCAAAAAAATTATAGAAAGAAGAGCTTCCCTAATTTGAGAAGCCCACCATATAGGAGGGTGGCCATAACAAGTAAGATCACCTTTGTCCAAAGCCCAATTAGCTAAAGCATCATCACTCTTGTTTTGATCTCTGACCACATGATTGTAATCAACTTTCAAAAATCCCATCTGGATTAACTGAATCTTCTCAATAATTCTTTTTATTCTCCAATCCACCTTATGATTCTTAGAAGGAGTCTTCAAGAGATTAATCATAAGTTGAGAGTCAGACTCAACTAACACATTTTCCCATCCAACCTTAGTAGCCTCCTGAAGGCCTCTAAGGATACCATACCCCTCAACAAGGTTATTGGAAAGAATACCCAAATTCTCAGCAAAAGTAAAAACCAGGGAGCCATCTGAAAGTCTACCAATTCCTCCCACACTGGCTTTTCTAGGGTTCCCTCTAGAGGCTCCATCAATATTGAATTTTCCAAAATTCTTAGGAGGAGGTTGCCAATTTCTTGTCCTATCCATCTTACTAATACTCACATTCCATTAAGTTGGTTGCCCTTAGAAGGTTTAATCTTCAATATTTGCATCACTTGATCCCATCTTTGGTGGGAGTTTTGGGGGTGATTAAGGAGTTGATGGACTGATTCAACTAAGTTGGCTATGGTATTTTGCCAAATATAGTGAATATCCTTCTTATCTTGATTAAAAATTTGGTTGTTCCTTTCATTCCAAATATTCCAAAGAAGAATGGTAGAACCCATCCAAACTAACTGCCTAATAAAATTATCAACACCCTCTTGATTAGGCCAATCCTTCCAAAGCTGTTCAAAAGTGAAAAAATTGGACCACTGTAAGCCAAGTAAAGTTGCCATTCTCCTCCATAGCTCAGAGGCTAAAGTACACTCACTAAAAAGATGGTTGATATTTTCTACATTCTCTTCACACATTTCACATCTAAAAGGGCCATGAAAACCACGCTTAATAAGTTGCTCACCGGTAAGCACCCTACGATGCAATAAAATCCAATTAAAGAACCTCACCTTAGGCCAGAGCTTTTGAGCCCACAATTGAGAAAATATGTCAGAAGAATGGTTGGGATTATTATGGCATAAGGTCAAATAACCTTGAGCAACTGAATACTCACCCTTAGTAGTGTTGTTCCATCCAAAACAATCTTTTTTATGGGACCAAGAGAGGGATCTCATATGAAGGATGCCTTGGATATCTTGTCTTTGCCTTTCTGGGATTTGAATAGGCTAGTCCTCAATAGGGATCCAATATCTACCAACCTTTGAATTACCAATATGGTACCGACAGTAATTAGCCACCTTTATCCAATTAGCTCGGTGAAGCTCCTCCATCCAAGGCCTCCAATCGGGAAACTAAGTTATCAAAGGCTTGTGACGATCCCAAGAATCTGTCCAAAAATTTGCTTGACCATTATGAATGATCCAAAATAATTTTTTCTTTATCAAATTCTCACCAGTCTTAAGAACTGCTAAAATGGGAGAACCTTTGGTAGGAAGTTGATAGCGAACAAGGTCTTCAGGAATTTTGTTCTCAACATATTTAGCACGGAGATTATTGGCCCAAAGAGCTTTGGGGTTATGCAACATCCTCCAATATAATTTAGCAGCTAAAGATTTGTTGTTATTAATTGAAGCACAACCAAACACACACACAATAAGATAAAAGAAACCACAACACGAACCACATAGAAAAACACAAGAACCACATAACAAAACACAAACAAGACAAAAACAACAGAACACTACAAAGACATAACCCAAAAAAAACATGAAAAATAAACACAACCAAAACCTAAAATATTAAAAAAATAAAATAAAAATAAAAATAAAAAACAACCAACAACAGACAATAAACAAAAACAAAAAACATAGAAAACACTCACACAAAAAAACACGAATTAACACAAACAAAGAGAAACACAAGAACAAGAACGACAAAAACACAAGAACAATAACAAAAAACATAAAAAAACACAAAACAACAAAAAACAAGAAACAAAACAAAAAGAACACACACACCTTAAAAAACTAAACAAAAAAACAAAAAAGAAAAAAAAAATTGAACATAACAATGACCTATCTAGACCAGAAGACTATTAAGGCAAGAAACAACAAAGGAAACAAAAGAAAGAAAAGAGTGAGCTAGGGAACTAAAAAAACCTGAATGAACCAAAGAGAAGCAAAAAAAAACAAGAAGAAACTAGGTACCTTCAGAACTGGAGCCATCCAAAGAAATGATAGAAAGAAGAGCTTCCCTAATTTGTGAAGCCCACCATCTAGGAGGGTGGCCATAACAAGTAAGATCACCTTTGTCCAAAGCCCAATTAGCTAAAGCATCAACACTCTTGTTTTGATCTCTGACCACATGATTGTAATCAACTTTCAAAAATCCCATCTGGATTAATTGAATCTTCTCAATAATTCTTTTTATTCTCCAATCAACCTTATGATTCTTGGAAGGAGTCTTCAAAATATTAATCATAAGTTGAGAGTCGGACTCAACTAACACCTTTTCCCATCCAACCTTAGTAGCCTCCTGAAGGCCTCTGAGGATACCATACCCCTCAACAAGGTTATTGGAAAGAATACCCAAATTCTCAGCAAAAGTAAAAACCAGGGAGCCATCCGAAAGTCTACCAATTCCTCCCACACTGGCTTTTCCAGGGTTCCCTCTAGAGGCTCCATCAGTATTGACTTTTCCAAAATCCTTAGGAGGAGGTTGCCAATTTCTTGTCCTATCCATCTTACTAATACTCACATTCCCTTTAAGTTGGTTGCCCTTAGAAGATTTAATCTTCAATCTTTGCATCACTTGATCCCATCTTTGGTGGGAGTTTTGGGGGTGATTAAGGAGTTGATGGACTGATTCAACTAAGTTGGCTATGGTATTTTGCCAAATATAGTGAATATCCTTCCTATCTTGATTAAAAATTTGGTTGTTCCTTTCAATCCAAATATTCCAAAGAAGAATGGTAGAACCCATCCAAACTAACTGCCTAATAAAATGATCAACACCCTCTTGATTAGGCCAATCCCTCCAAAGTTGTTCAAAAGTAAAAAAATTGGACCATCGTAAGCCAAGTAAAGTGGCCATTCTCCTCCATAGCTCAGAGGCTAAAGTACACTCAATAAAAATATGGTTGAGAGTTTCTACATTCTCTTCACACATCTCACATCTAAAAGGGCCATGAAAACCACGCTTCATAAGTTGCTCACCAGTAAGCACCCTACGATGCAATAAAAGCCAATTAAAGAACCTCACCTTAGGCCAGAGCTTTTGAGCCCACAATTGAGAAAATATGTCAGAAGAATGGTTGGGATTATTATGGCATAAGGTCAAATAACCTTGAGCAACTGAATACTCACCCTTAGTAGTGTTGTTCCATCCAAAACAATCTTTTTCATGGGACCAAGAGAGAGATCTCATATGAAGGATGCCTTGGATATCTTGTCTTTGCCTTTCTGGGATTTGAATAGGCCAGTCCTCAATAGGGATCCAATATCTACCAACCTTTGAATTACCAGTATGGTATCGACAGTAATTAGCCACCTTTATCCAGTTAGCTCGGTGAAGCTCCTCCATCCAAGGCCTCCAATCGGGAAACTGAGTTATCAAAGGCTTGTGACCATCCCAAGAATCTATCCAAAAATTTGCCTATTGACCATTATGAATGATCCAAAATAAATTTTTCTTTATCAAATCCTCACCAGTCTTAAGAACTGCTAAAATGGGAGAACCTTTGGTAGGAAGTTGATAGCGAACAAGGTCTTCAGGACTTTTGTTCTCAGCATATTTAGCACGGAGATTATTGGCCCAAAGAGCATTGGGGTTATGCAACATCCTCCAATATAATTTAGCAGCTAAAGCTTTGTTGTTATTAATAGAAGACCAGAATCCTAACCCCCCTTTATTCTTAGGAAGACATAAAGTGTCCCATTTCACCAAGGCCCATTTTCTTTTCTCCTTAGTACCACTCCAAAGGAAACGATGACTGATTTGATCCAGTTCTCGAAGAACAACCTTTGGAATATTCAACACGGAAGATACATAAATAGGAATAGCTTGAAGGACTGATTTTACCAAGGTGATTCTACCCCCAGAAGAAAGCCACATGTTGGTCCACTTTCCAATTTTCTTCTTGACTTTGTCCAACAACCAATTCCAATATTTATTTTTCTGCCTTTGAATATTTATGGGAATACCTAAATAAGTGATTGGAAGGGAGGTCTTCTTATATCTTAATTTATCCAAGACCATGGATTCCTGTCTAGCAGAGCAGTGAAAGAAAATAACTTTAGATTTGTCTTCATTGATCAACTGCCCGATAGCCTTAGAAAAATAGCTAATGATTTGCTTAATATTAGAAGCTTCCTTAACTGTAGCTTTACCTAAAAGAGTAGAGTCATCCACAAATTGAAGATGAGAGATAGGTCTAGCTCCATGAGCAATGGTAACTCCCTCAAGGGTTTTGTTTTCCCTCTTTTTGGTTATAGTCCTACCCAAGCATTCAACAAGAATGATGAATAAATAAGGGGATAGCGGGTCACCTTGCCTAATACCTCTGGAAGTAGGGAACGACTGAGAAGGCCTGCCATTGATAAGAACTAAGTAGGAAACTGAAGAGATACATCCCATAATCCAATCCATCCAATCCTTAGAGAAACCAAATTGCCTCAAAACTTTGATAAGGAAGTGCCAATCCACTCTGTCATAAGCTTTGGATAAGTCTAACCGAATGAACATGGAAGGAGATTTTTGCATATCCATGGAATGGATGGCTTCCTGAGCAAGAACTATCTCATCTACTATTTGACGCCCTTCCACATAACCCCCTTGCTCTGGGGAAATAATCTTATGCAAAAGAGGCTTCAACCTTTCTGCCATGATTTTAGTAATGATTTTGAGAAGAACATTACATAAAGCAATAGGTCTAAAAGCTGAGATATGATCAACCTCTTGAGCTTTTGGAACAAGAGTAATATAAGTTTTATTGATAACCTTCAAAATTTCTTTGGCTTTCCTGGCTTCTTCCACCACCTCTAATAAATCAACATGAAGGATATCCCAGAACTCTTGGTAGAACTCAATGGGAAAACCATCGGGACCCGGGGTTTTCCCTTTTTGCATTTTAAAAACTACCTGTTGAAGCTCATTGATAGTAACAGGAGCAGTCAAAATAGAGTTCTCCTCAGAAGTGATAAGAGAAGGGATTGCTTGAAGAACATTTTGTTGAGAAGTTGAGTCAAGAGGAGTAGCAGAAAAAATATTGGAAAAGTAATCAACAACAATAGAGTTCATGCCATCCCAAGTATAAACAACATCTCCAGAATCTGATTTTAGGGAAGAAATAAAGTTGTGAGATCTTCGAGCTAGAAGATATTTGTGGAAGAAATTTGTGTTTCGATCTCCTTCTTTGAGCCATTGAATTCTAGATTTTTGCTTCCATAAGATTTCTTCTCTTTTTTCCCATTCCTCTAACTGAGTTGTGAGTTTAATTTCATCTGCACTTCTCTTCTCTGTGAGGCCATCTAAATGGATTTTCTTATTCAAATTTTCAAGATGAGCAATAACTTCATGTTTTTTTTTATGAACATCCCCAAACTCTTTCTAGTTCCAAGTCTTGATTTTGGATTTAATGTATTGCAGTATTTTGGCAAAACAGAACATCTTAGTCCCATGCCTAGGTTTACCTTCCTTCCACCATTGTTGCACATGAGGTCTAAAGGAAATGTCTCTAAGCCACATTAATTGAAAACGAAAAGGAGAGAAACTCACATTGGTTTTCCACATTTCCACCATGAGTGGCCAATGATCCGAACCAACATTATTAAGAGTCTTCACTTTAGGAATGTGACCATGGATTAAGAAATTTTTAGAGAGCAAAAACCTATCCAATCTCTCCATTATACAAGCTAAGCCTTGCCTTCTGTTAGACCAAGTCATAAGGCCATTATCTGGTTGGATGTCCACAAGATGGAGGTTTGCAATATATTCGCTCATGAGGTCAGTGCTTTTGTCCAAATTTCTATTTCCCCCCTTTTCTCATCCAGAGAGAGGATGGTATTGAAATCTCCTCCGATCAAGATCCAAGCTTCAGGAAAATGAGAGATAATATGAGTTATATCCTTCCATTGTCTTCTTTTTTCCTCCAAAGTAGTCGGAGCATAAATAGTAATGTAGAGCATAATTTGGTTGGAATGTCTACTTTGAATAGCTATAGCCAACAGACCCCAACTGCCAACCATATGGTGAATAACTACCTCTTTTGGGTCCCAAAGACAAGCAATGCCACCAGAAGTCCCCTGGGAACCGAGGGAAACCACTTTTCCAGCTGGCCAAATTTTACTGGCAATTGAGTCCATATCCTCCATTGACATCTTTGTTTCTTGAAGGAAAACAAGATGTGGATGATTTATCTGAATCATTCTTCTAATTTCATTTTGTTTTGAAAGACTCCCTTTGAGTCCTCTAATATTCCAAGTGATGATCTTCATTAATACCAGGGCTAAAAAAGTTGGGAAGGGCATTAATCTTACCTTCCTCTACAAGCTTTTCACCTTCTTTTACCATATGATATTGATTGGTCTTGCGACATGCTTTTTGATTAGAATCCATCTTCAATTTTTTTTCCTATTTCTTGACTTATTCCAATTGAATCTGAGATGGCTTCTAACCTTGAAGAATGCTCGTACACAACCAAAATTTTACTAGAGGGTTCAACGGAGTCTATATTGGGACCTGTATTATTTGAAGTTTTGACATTTAAAAGATTGTTTTTCTTGTGTAAATTTTCTCCCTTTTTTTCTGTTGAAAACCTTTGATTTGTTGGTTTGTCTCTGAGTTCTTCCCTTCATATTTAAATTGTGTTTCTAAGATTTATGTTTCCATTATTTCCTCTTCCTCACTTGGGACATCATTTGTGGAAAGGATTTCAAACATATTAGCAGATGACTTTGATTGATCCTTCATAACTGGTTTTTTTAGAGTGTTCTTCTTCTTAGGCATTTGGAAACCTGCTGAGTTTATATCTTCTTTCTTTTGATCAAGAATTTTATTTGGGCAAGCACTGGCCAAATGACCATATTCATGGCAAATTCTACAACGAAAAGGAATGTTCTCATAGTCCACTACTTGCTCCCAAGTGTCTTCCCCAAATTGTAATGTGATATTTTTAGGTAGGGGTTTGTCAAAATCCATTAAAACACAAATCCGAGCATAAATAATATGTTCAAAATTTTGAGTACAATCAACGAGTCATCATAAAAGTTCCTAAAGAGTTTCCAATTGAAGAAAAAATAGTAGGATTCCAAAATTCAATAGGGAGGCCAAAGAGTCTAACCCACACGGGAGCTATAGAAGGCATCTCTTCTTCGACTTTAAATTTAGTATGCCAGGGCTTCATGAAAAGCCCTGCCCTTCCAAAAAACCAAGGACCCCCTTGAAAAGTTTTCTCTCTATCTTCATTATTAGCAAATAAAACAAGAAAATAACCATTTGGATAAATAGAGATTTGTAACTCACCTTTAGTTTTCCAGCTTTTTGCAGCCCAGAATTTGAAAGTAGATAGGCTCGGACGAAAACCCATGAACCGACAAATTAGTCCTCTTTTTTCCAAATCTTCAATGCCAGTCTGAATGTTACCCATATCAAGCTTAACAATAGGAGTTCCATCAGCTGCTTTAAGACATCCTGACTCCATTTTCCTGGGATCAATCTTAGGCATTCTTAGAGGTTTATGGGAAGCCCTAAGATTGATATTAGCATTGGGCTGAGGTTGTCCACCATGGAGGGCATCCCTAAAATTCATTTTTGGGGCTGAGTTTTCAAAATTCTTACCCTTGACAGGGGTTTTCACAGTAGAATTATTTTGTGGGTGCACCTTAGCACCAGATTCACTTGAGATATGAGCCATTTTTTGATCAACTGCTTGAAACTTGTTTCGTGATCTCTTTAATCCTTGCCCTAGACGTCGTGGAAAGGTATGGTTTTCACTTTTCTTTTGTGCAGACAAATTGGAAGTCGTTGTCACTCAAGTTCACAGTATGATCTGTTGAAAGACAAATTTCTAACCCATATTGGATCCCCTGCAACATTTCCTGCTAAAATATTGAGCATAAACCACAAAAATATTGGCCTCTAGGGCCCGAAGGCCCTAAAAACCAACCTCTGGAGCTGCTTGCACTCAACCCAGATGAAACCCTCGCATAGCCGCTTGCCAAAAATCTCGTTCACACATAGGGATGCGCTAGGATATGTGTTGCTCCAAATGATATGAAAATTTGTGGAGACGTTCTAGGGTTTTTCAGGCATCTACCCTCAAAATTTTAGCTCAATCCGAGTCCGGATGAGTGAGATATGGCCGAAACAAGTTCGATAGTTTGGGCAGTCCTACGAAAAAATGTCCCTCCTCTAAAGCAATTTTTTTTCTTTTTTCGTCTGTACCTATCACTAGATAACAAGCATTGATAATCTATTCTCTTACGAAAATTAAATATCAAATTTGACTAATATTTGCAAAACATAACCTAGGAGAAATAAAGGATACTACTTGGAATTTATTTATCTAAAGTTTACATATATAAATATATTCTAATCTTCCAAATTCGAGAGTCATAAGGGCTACAACTCCAAACTAGGTTATTGGAAATTAGAAACAATCCAAGGGATATAAAAAGAGGTTATTAAGATTTTTACTAAGGTTGAAAAATTATAATATTCTTGTCTCAAAGACTTATCAAAAGGGATAAAAGAAATTCAACATTGAAACCTCTTCAAAATTGAAAAGTGCTTAGTTCAATAGGAGTAATAAGGTGTTAAGAAGTTGATTTTTTATCTTTACAAAATTTATACAAAATCAACCAAAATTGAACTATATTTTTACAAAAGAACTATATTATATTCCAAAAATATCTAGGGAGTCATAAGGCATTATAAAAAACTTGATAATAATAATATCCTTCAAAGATTATCAAGTTGGGAAGATATAAGATTTCTACAAAAGCCTAAAAATTATATATTCATACTCTCATTACTAGGGAGACATAAGGAAGTCTACAAACCTAAGGATTAATAAAGGTTTTATCAATTCAAGCTTATATACTTTAATAAGGGATTATACATCCTAATATTGGGAGCTATAATGTATACTACAATTCTATATTTTTCTCAATTCTACTTATTCAAATAGAAAAAGGAATATCATACAATAAATGTAAAACTTGCTCCAACAGGAACCAATCTACAAAAAATGAAAACATGTGGTATATTGACTCAGGAGCTAGTCATCATATGACAAGAAATATACAATGGTTTGATTATCTTAAAGTTGCTAAAGGATACAGACTAATAATTGCAGATAGCCAAACCTATCCTACACATGGATATGGATGTGTAACACCTAGAAAATCATTTCTAGATATTTTACTACAAAAAGTATTGTATGTTCTTGGATTAACATTCAATCTCATTTTAGTAAGCAAGTTAGTAGAAAATAACTATATGATCAACTTTGGATATATGGATGGGATCAATACATATCTCATTATAAATCAAGATGAAATGAAAAACAACATGATCGATCCATGAAAATACATACGTCCTAGACTCAATGGAAATCCCTCAAGATATTGTGGTGTTTCAAAATGATGCTAACTCATTTACAGAGGAACATGTTGAAGAAAATGAAGAACCAATACACCAAAAAGGTAAGCATAGAAGGATCAAAATCAAGAATATGAGAGGAAAATTACACCATGCTTTACTCATTCATCAAAAATTAGAACCAAATGAAGATACTTGCAAAGAGAACTACAAAGGTGGTTGGATAGAAGACAAATTACCTGCACAACCTGAATACATCAAGCAATGAAGGAGAATACAAATTCCATTATCCATTGGAAGAAGATCCATATTTAAGACTAAAGTCTTCAATACCCAAATAATGTAATACAGGGGGGTGTTAAAAATAGAGTCTATTCCATCATTTGGGTTATGTAAATGTATCTTCCAAGGTACATACTTAGGATATTAGATTACTTTAGGGGGAAGTTATCTAGTTACTTCATGAAATGTAATAAATGCACAAGTGTCAATGTGTAAGCTATATATGTGCAAGTTGTCCCTTCAACAACTAGGTAAAGTGTTGGCCAAGGAACTTGTGTTCCTATTTAAGAAAGACCTCATTATTAGATAGATATGAGAAGGGGGACATAGATAGATAGATTTTCTTATAGCATAGTCGTAGGTAGTAGTGCAGTGTTGTGTAGATCACCATATATTGGTGATGGGTGCAATGTAGTTCATTAGCTTCATTAATAGAATGTTCATTTCCTCCATAGCTACGTTGTATTTATTTATGTTATTTTTATTCACAACATACTTCAGTCATCTTGCATATTTAATTTCTTTTATATTATTCTGCATCTTGTGATTGCTATCTTCCCTTACTCGTTACATCAAAAGCTAACATAAATTCATCTAGGAGGGACCAACTAGTAAGGAGTAAAGGTATGCTATAGATACTCAAATATGTGTGGCAAGATATTTTAAAACCTTTGTCATAAACCATTAGGATTAAATCAGAATCAAAAGAATTGGATCAAGTAAATTATGAAAACATTACATTACAACTCCACAAGTTTTATGAGACTAGACATATGAAAATAGATTAATAAGTGATAATGATGGAGAGAGAAAATTTGGCCACTTGATATAAAATTAAATGTGAAGTAAGGAGATCATACGATAGTGAAAACTAGATTAGATTAAGGAATTTTCACTCCTAAGAAAGTGGTAAAGAAATCCTCTCTGCATCATCAAATGGTTAAGGTCATTATGAAATTCAAATAAATCATTCAAAGAAACAAAGGACACAAGGTACAAGTATGATGTAAAAGTTAAAACTTAGAAGGATTTAAAGGTGTAAAGGAATATGGGGAGGTAAATTTTAAAGCATAAAAGGAGAAAAGTTCAAGATTAATCTAGGTAAATCATTTTCATTTTTCTCAAGTGGTATAAAATTCTATCCTTGCAATAAAACTAAAAGTAGTGCACTGAACATCCTTTGCACTTTAGGGTATCAAGAGAAACATAATAAAAAAATTATTATGAAGGATATCAATGGAAGTTTAGGGTTTCTATGGTAGCATAAGAAAATAATTACTATGGAGGATCATCCTTGCACTTTAGGGTTTGTGGGGCACCATTTACAGTTTTCATAGTAGCATAAGAAAGTACTTTGGAGATTTATCCTTGTACTTAAAAGTTTCCAAGAACATAAAGAGGAAAGTGTTTATGAGGTTGTTCCTTGCACTTAATAATTTCTAGGATAACATATACCTTTAGAAGATAAGTCTTGTTATGAACAATATGAAAAAATAGAAAACATTAATGAAAATGAAAGTGTTGGTGGAAATAAAAAAAATGAAAGGAGGGTTCTCAAATCAAGAACATATAGGACTTTAAATTTTCCAAGAACATAAAGAGGAAAGTGTTTATGAGTTTGTTCCTTGCACTTCATAATTTCTAGGATAACATATACCTTTAGAAGATAAGTCTTGTTATGAACAATATGAAAAAATAGAAAATATTAATGAAGATGAAAGTGTTGGTGGAAATAAAAAAATGAAAGAAATGTTCTCAAATAAAGAACATATTAAAAATGAAACTCGAAGGGACATAAATTTTAGAAACTAAAAATATATATTACAAGTGTTGAGAAGAATTGGGGCTAATCCCATAGATAAAATAAAAAGTGATGATGAAAATTGTATCATGGAATGTTAGGGGCATAAATAAAACCCTTTTAAAAGGAGTTATTATGGAATTAATAGGTTGTTATAGACCCAATATTATTTTAATAAAAAAAATTAAATTAAGTAGTGAGGAATATAATAATACATTAAAAATATTTGCAAGATGGGGGATTGTCTGATAATTTATTCTCTAAAACCTTTTAGAGGTATTATATAAAAATATAATACAACATAAATAGGATAGAAAAGTTTTATAAGCAAAAAATAATTGGGTTGCCAGTCTATTTTGTAGGAAAGAGAAAAATATCAATGTTGGGGTGAATATTCTCCAACTATAGTTACTAATGAAACATATTAGAAGTATCTTAGCATATTTTTGTCAAATTTACTGGTGATTTATAATTATGATCTATGGATTCCTGGATGGATTTCAAATTAGTTCTATCTATTTCAAAAAATAAAGGGGGTACTCCTAGATGGTGTAAATCAATAAAGGATTTTGTTTTATTTGTCAATTCAAATGACCTTTAGGATGTTATTCCTTCAAGATTTCAATATATGGGATAGTAGATGCTTTGGAAAATCTCATGTTGGATAGCCTTTTTGTTATCCAATATATGATTACAAATAAGTTATACAATATATTTAGACCATTTATTATGGGAAATATCATATCACAAACCCATTCTCTTGATATGTGATTTAATTAATAATTGTCATCCAAAGCAATTTTGATTTTAGTCTATACAGATTTAAGACCTTAATTTCTTCTAGATGGTTATTTTATGGAGAGATGAAGTAAAGTATAAAGGATCATATATGTATAGGTTTGTTTAAAATATGAAATAGCTAAAGGGGTAAATGAAGATTTAAATTTCAAATTTTTTGGTAACATATCTAAAGCAAAGAAGGAAATTGAATCCAAGCTCAAAAATCTACAAGAGAGTAGAAATTAATTGAATGGAGAAGGATATTTATACACAATAATAATAATGACCTTTTGATTACAATAATGTAATGAAAAATGATTCGTATTGATCCTAAATATATAGGGATATATGGCTTAAGGAAGGGGATAAAAATATCAAATTCTATCATGTTACAACTAAAATAAATTTACCTTTTCATCACATAAAACATATTTTAAGATTAAATAGAATAAATATTGAGGAAGGTAAATATATTAGGAAGGAAGTAATTAGTTATTTAAAATAGATTCTATTAGATGTTATGCAAGATAAGAAGGTTCAAGGTAAGTTTTTCAAATATTTCATCAATTATCACATAGGTCAAAATGAAAACCTGATGAGGAAGATATATGACACCTAGCCTTGATGGATTTCATACAATTTTCTTTCAAATGTTTTGGTATTTATTGAAGAGTGAAATGTTAGATACAGTTCAAGAGACCAAGAAAAAGAAAGCTAAAATATGTGAGATCAATGCCACCTTTCTTGCATTGATTCTAAAGAAAGACAACAAAATATTTTGATAATTTTTCTTTAATAAGCCTTTGCAATATGATTTAAAAGATCATTTTAAACTTATGGGAAACCAATTCAAAAATATTCTATATTGTGTTATCTTAGAGGAACAAAGTGGTTTTGTTCATGGTAAACAGATTCTTAATGATGTAATCATTACAAAGTTCATATATTATTTTCATTCCATGAAAAAGCCATGTATGTTTAAAAAATTAGATATGAAAAAAACATGTGATAGGGTTTGATGGAGTTTTGTACATTATATTCTAAAAAAATAGTATTGATCAAGGTTGGAGTGAATGGATTAGATATTGAAATACTCCAAAATATTTATTTTTTATCAATGAATCCTTATTGGATACTTCGAATCATCCCTTGGACTCCATTAGGGTGATTTATTACCTTCTTATCCATATATTATTTTTGTGAATATATTGGAAAAATATTCATCAAAGACAAAAATAAAAGGAAGATTCAAAAATATTTGGATTGCAACAAATGGTCCTTTTGAATCTCATCTCAACTTGTTGATGATATTTTTTTTGGGGTTATCCCCTAGTCAATAAGGCTATGGAGTTTAAATTAATATTATCATCCTATAAAAAGGGTAATGGATATTTGGATAATACTACAAAATCTGGTATCTTTTACAATGGATATATTTCCAATGGATTATTATGGAAAATACACGGTTTAAAGTTAAAAAAATTTCATCATCATATTTAGGTATTCCTTTATCTAATAAAGGAAAGAAGAAGGTTTGGCACTAAAATTTAGATAGAATAAAATCTTGTTTAGCTGGTTGGAAAGGTAAGTTCTTAATTATTCCTAGAAGGCTACAATTTATAAGACTACATTGCAACCCATCCTTACATAATGATGGCACTTTCAAGATTGCTAGTAGATATAACATCCACATTTGATAAAACTCAAGCAATTTTGTTTGGAAAGGATGAAAAGAAAATTTAGATTTCCTATTTGTAAGTGAGATAGGGTTTGCAAAGGAAAGAATATCAGAGGGACATGCTTGCCAAATTATAGACTTATGAGTTTGAAATTTGGAAAAAAACTTGGATGGAGATGATTTAAAGGTCAAGGAAAGGGTTGGGAAAAACTATCACTTCAAAAATATATAGGTTCTCTTGATGCAATAAAATTATTCAAGAAATAATCCCTACATGGAGGATCACCAACATGGAACTTCATATCAAATAGTTTGCAATTGATAAAGAAATATATTAGATGGTTAGTCAATGAGGGGGATTCTATAAATTTTTGGTTTGATGCTTGGTTTAAGCCTTATCATCTTATTTTTGATTGAAAATAAACTTGTTTTTCAAAGGTCAAAGATTATATTAATGTGAACAACATTTCCATATCACGGATTTTTATTAGGTTGAAGGAGATGAATTGAAACAATTGGTGAGCTTCAAAATATGTTTCAAGAGTTATATTTGTTTATTTTTATGCAAAATGATAAGTTGGTCTAGATTGAAGATTTAGAGCAATCATAATTTCTTGCTTCTAATTATATCTCTTGGAAGAATATTTGGTCATTCGATTCTATCCCTAAGGCCTCAACATTCATTTGGTTAGTAGTCCAAATTAAGATTCTTATAGGAGAGTTTACAAAGGATATCATGGACCTTTCAAGTTGGCCTTATGTGAGAAGGATCTAGAAACATAAAATAAAATACTTTTTTACTGTCCCTTTGCTTACATTTTTTGAGGTTACTTTTAAAAAAAAAAATTAAAATATACTAGGTAACATAATCAACATTGAGATAGTTAATGAGATGTTAGTTTAATTGCTTTAAACCTAAAGCTTTGTGCATTCCATGGAGAATATGTCTTTTTATTATTTATAGAATTTATGGCTTGAAAGGAATAATATATTGTTTAAAATAAATCTCATAATCATGCCCAAATTTGGAGTCATATTGTTACATCCATTATATAATACATGTTGCTCATCATGGGAAGTCTCAAGTGTTAAAAAAAAGTGTTGTCCTTGTTACAAGAAATTAATATGATAATGGAGTTGTCACAAATAATTTGCTTCGATCTATTGTAAAATTGAAATGTTCATAAGTTAGGTTTATAAAAAGTAATTTTGATTGTGCTTCAAAAATAAATCTAGGAACAGGTAGTGGAAGTGGTGTTCTTCAAAATAATGAAGCCAAAGTTATTAAAACTTAAAATCATATGGAGCTTTATCTAATAATTAAGGGCAGACACTTCTTGCAATGACTAAAACTTCAACTGGAAAATGGTGGAAATATATTTCAATTGAGGAGGATTTACAAATTATAAAATATTAACAAAAATTGAAATGGGAATTGAATTAAAAAATAACATTATTATTGATGTTTTTCAACTATTATTGGAGATAGTCTTTTAAAATTTTGAAAATATAAATATAATTATGAAGAAAGAAATGAAATAATACATATTTTAGCCAATAATTTTTTTGGGTGTGTGCCACAGAGTGTGTTAATTCTACCCAACATTTTTGTATGAAAGTGATTATTTCCAATTAATATAAGGTCCTTTCATTGAAAAAATAATAATAATCTTGATCTTCCCTTTAACAAAATTCAAATTATTGACTTTAATTGATGGAATGAAATTTTGGAGACTCCTTTTTATCTCATGTACGTTATATTTTGACCCAATGATCAATAAAAAAATATAAAAAGGTAGAAAACTCTAGTCCCGTCCCAAGATTCTCTGTCTTAGATGTAACTCATATGCATATTAACATATGCTTCATGGACAATATAAATTTCCTCTTTATAATCTATGATTCAGTGATCCAATTATGGGATGAATACGCATAGAAGAAACTTCGAGAACAATAGGAGAATAAGGACCTCCCATAAGAAGAAATATTATGAGAGAATTTAGCTTTCTCTCCCTTTAAATCCCTTTATCATAGCACGCTTCCTTTACAAGTTGGCTCCTCTTTGGATATGAGCCACACATGCAAAGATATTCGTATCGTGTAAACACTGTAAAGAACTAAAGCAAGATAAGAACATTCCATTGCCAACTTCCTATGGAATCAGATTCAACATTTAGGTGTATTTATATTGCACAACTACAGCACTAGAATTGCATCAAGTATTCACCATAAGTTGCCATTCTTCATCCAACACATATACTAAGATGGCCATATCACCTGTGTTCACAGATGGGTATGGTGCCGAGTTGGACGCAGAGACACAGGAACTCTTTCAAGCTTTCATTCTGCCAAGGCTGAATTCAATATTTGGGGAGGGCCACCTTTTTGATCCCTTCTTGTTCGGCACTTTCTGGGATCCATCTGAGCCTTTTCCACTCTGGGATTTCGAGAACGACGATGCCATTGCAGCCGCATCTTCACTCGAGTGGTTTGAAACTGATGATATGCATATTCTTCATGCTCAACTTCCAGGTAACTCAAAAGTATTTTTATTTTAACAGACTTAGAAGTGGTATCCGCAGCTCGCTCTTAATATATGTTTATAAGTGTAGTAGGCTGGTTATGTTTTCGTTTGTATATTAATACAACGTAGCCTTGGTCTTACTATATATTTTGAATGTTAATATTTCAGCTTATAAGGTTTATTGTGTTTTCGTTTTTTTCTAAGGAATTTCTAATGCATAGTAGTGGAGAATTTTACAAAATAGTTTTTTAAGTAATATTTCTTATATAATGGAGATTAAACTCTGTTCACATCATCGATAATGTAAGTGGTATTTTTATCAGTAAACCACACTTACGGAGATAATCTTACTAGAATGTTAATATGTCAGATTATAAGGTTTATAGTGTTTTCAAGGTTTTTTTCTAAGGAATTTCTAATGCATAGCTTCTTATTCTTATTAGTTTATTTTCATTGATAAGTTTATTCTTGTGGCGAACTTTATTTTTATTAGTTTATTTTTATAAAATAGTTAGGTTTTTTTCTTATCACTCCTATTGACATCCACAGCTGTAGACTTGCATCTAATTGTAAGAAAATGGTCTCCCTAATATCTATCTTGGATTTGTCTCAATTCTTTTCAATAACACAAGCAACCTTCACCTTGAAAACCTGAAAATACAAATGTTGTATATCAACTTGATTATGGTTTTACAGGTTTGAAGAAGGATGATATTCAGGTGATCGTGGAGGACGGGAGTATTCTGGAAATAAGCGGGCAGTGGAAGCAGAATAACGAGAACATTGAGGGAGATGGAGACTGGCGTCGTGGACAGTGGTGGGAAGTAGGATACCTGCGAAGGTTCAAGCTTCCTGATAATGTTAACGTTGACAAAATGGAGGCCAAGATCGAGAACAGCTTCTTGAACATCCAGATTCCTAAGGGGAAGGCCTCTGACCTGTCTGATCAAGTGAAAATTGTTGAGCTCCAAGGTTAAATGTCTATTAATGGACTAACAAACAAAATTTTGCTTTGGTTAAAGACCATTAGAATATGGTTAGAGAGTGCTTTAAAATGTCTTAAAGTGAATCAGTATATATAACGTTGTTACAAGTTATATTAATATGTAGAACTGCAATATCAATAAAGGTATGTTTAGAATAGACTTAAAAGTTGATATTAATATGTAGAACTGCAATATCAATAAAGGTATGTTTAAAATAGACAATGGCTCCTTTTAGTTGACTGTGTTGTTCGGGGAATAAAGAAATTCATGAATAATGGACTGCATCATTTTTTTTAAATGTGGAAGGGTTTAGAGGATTGGATTTTATTCATTGCAAGCACAACCATTTCTAGTTTCTTCACTCTATTAAAGGCTTCCAATACCATCTTAAAAACATACAAGATTCAAGAATCAGATTACAATAGCATATCGTTTTTTAGCAAACTATGTTGAACTAAGCGTGACACTGAGAGGGGGTGAATCAGTGTGTATTAAAAATTTAATCCAACTACGAAATCAAATCAAAACAAGCAATCACACAAACATGCATCACATAACACCAGATTTATAGTGGAAACCCGATGTGGGAAAACCACTGTGCCAATGGACTGTTTGGACTCCCATCCAAATCCAACCTTGAAAATGTTTGGTCTTTACAATATTTTTGCAGCACCAACTGTAGGGAATGACACCAACCAACCTGGACTTTAGCAACACCAACTGCAAGGAGCACCGACCCCTGTTGCCAAGCACCGACCCGACAAATTTAAAAAGCTCTGATAAAAGTTTTAAATCTCATCAAAAGACCCTGAGTGGTCTAGCTCACAAATCTTCTCCTCTAAAATATTTTGTCTAACCTTTTCAATCTTCTCAACTCTGCACATTGATTATCTCACACCTTGCACATTTTTTCAATCAAAATGCCAAAGAAAAAAAATTCTTCACAACATGCACCGGTAGTCCTTTCTCCAAAAAAACCTCTTCTCCCTTTTCTTTTAAAACATATATATGCTTCACATTAAAAAACGCAGCTCTTTTTTTCAGTTACACAAAAGTACCACTCAACCGTTATATTCTTAGAAACTGCCAAAATTGCCAAAAAGAGCTGACAGGGCTTTTTGTAACAGTCATAACTTCCTCCTCAAATTTCCAAACGGGCTAAAAATTGAAACATATATTCTTGGATAAACCGACTACCTTTAGTTTAAATTTTAGATTTTAACTCTTCACGGATTATTCGCAGTACCTCCGACAAAGTGGCCTCTAACGCTGATTTTACACCTGTCACATAAACTGGAAAAAGTGCTCCAGAGCCATTTTGCAACGCTCATCGTTTCTTCTTCCGGACTTCGTTTGGGATGAAATTTAAAACTTAAGCTCTCAATATATCCATATACCTCTAGTAAAAAATTTGAGGTCCAATTCCTCACGGATTTCTTAATATTCCTCCCACAAAGTGACCTCTGACGCAGATTTTACACCTATCACATAAAGCATGAAACTGACCAACAATGCACCGGTGAAGCAACCGACCGTTCCAAAACTGCAACCACACTTGATAATGATAAAAAAACCTCCAAATAGTATCTTGGGTTGTCCAACACATTCCATTGATGTTGTTGCAACTTTGATGATTTTTGCAACTTTGACAATTTTGCTACTTTGACAACTTCCTGATGATTTTTGCAACTTTTGCAAATTTGCATGAACAACCTGTAACAACTTCACCCAAACATCAAAAACATCCTCATAAGCATTGAACACCACTGTACATACTCCGAACAACCTCCGAACAACTATCCACTGCATCAACCTGTCCATCTGAGTGTGTTGACAACAATGACAATACTGTCGTTGCACCTTGCTCAACAATCTCCCCCTTTGGAATTGTTGGCAACACACGCACAATTTCTTGTAACTCTTCTCCCCCTTTGACAACAAGACCAAAGGGCTACTGCAAACTCCCCTTGAGTCCATGCACAACATTCTCAGGCAAAAATTATTACACTTAGCAAGAATCACAAACATGAGCAAAAAGATAAACAAAGACACAAATGCTCCCCTTGAGAATGTGGCCCCGATAGCTAGTCAATGCTTGGGAAGTGTGACCACTCCCAATTTCTTGCGAAGGTACTCAAAGACTTCCTTGGGCAATGGTTTGGTGAAGATATCCGCTACTTGCTCTGTTGTTGGAACAAAATCCAACTTAACCTCACCTTTCGCAACTTTCTCCTTCAAAAAATGGTACCGGATAGCAATATGTTTTGTGCGAGAATGCATAACCGGATTCTTTGAGATATTGATTGCACTTGTATTGTCACACATGATCGAGATGGGCTCACTAAAATTTATTCCAAGATCCTTCAAAGTTTGTTTCATCCAAAGTACCTATGTACAACATGATGTCGCTGCAATATACTCTGCCTCTGTTGTGGATAATGAGACTGACTCCTGCTTTTTGCTATGCCATGCAACAAGATTATCACCAAGATAGAATGCACCTCCACTGGTACTCTTCCTGTCATCTACACATCCTACCCAATCTGCATCTGAATACGCAATAAGGGTGAAGTCCTTACCTTTCGGATACCATAACCCATACTCCATAGTACCCTTGAGGTACCAAAAAATCCTCTTCATTGTTGTCACATGAGTCTCCTTGGGACTAGCCTGAAATCGTGCTACCATGCATACTGCCTACAAAATGTCTGGTCTAGTAGCTGTCAAGTATAGTAAGCTCCCAATCATGGATCTGTACATAGTTTGATCAACAGGTGGAGATTTGTCATCCTTGCTCAACTTGCAACCTGTCGTCATGGGAGTGCTAACTGGCTTGCAATCCTCCATTGTGAACTTTTTCAGCATCTCTTTCACATATTTAATTTGAGAAATAAATATGCCCTTCTCCTTTTGATTAACTTGCAATCCGAGAAAATACGAAAGTTCACCAATCATTGACATTTCAAACTCTTTATGCATCTTATTTGCTAAATATTTACACAACTCATCTTTGTTGCTGCCAAATATGATATCATCTACGTATACAACAACAACAATATGATGACCATTTTCTATTTTGACATACAAATTATTGTCCACCATACCTTTCTTGAACCCTTGCTGAGTAAGATAACTGTCTAGCCTTGCATACCATGCTCGGGTGCCTGTTTTAAGCCATATAACGCTTTCTTCAACTTGCAAACCAAGTTGGGATCATCACCAAGCTGAAAACCATCTAGCTGCTCAATATAAACCTCTTCTTCAAGTTTCCCATTCAAAAATGCTGATTTCACATCCATTTGATAAACTTTGAAATTCTTGTAAACTGCTAAAGCAAGAAATATTCTAATTGCCTCTAGTCTGGCCACAGGTGCAAAGGTTTCCTCGAAGTCAATACCTTCAACTTGCGCATACCCTTTGCATACCAATCTTGCTTTGTTCCTGACTACATGTCCATCTTCATTCAATTTGTTTCGAAAGACCCATTTAGTACCGATTACATTTTTATTTGCGGGTCTTGGTACTAACTCCCAAGTCTTGTTTTTCTTGATCTGATCTAATTCTTCATTTATTGCCTTTACCCAACTTTCATCTTTGCTTGCTTTAGCAACATTTTTGGGCTCAATGTTGGATAGTAAAGAGTAGTTACTTACTAATCTTCTTCTTGTCTGAACACCAACTATGGGGTCTCCAATTATTTGCTCTCTAGGATGATCTTTCTGCTAGCTACCTATTTTGAATTTCTTGTTTTCTTCCAATTTTGAATCACTTTTTGAATCCTCTGAGTCAATTCTTGGTTTCTTTTCCGTTTCCTCTTCCTCATCTCCTTCAATGACCTCTTCATAAATTGGGTAGTTCTCTTCATAGCTAATTACTCGTTCCCTTCCTTCATCAACTTTAACATCGACACTTTCCACAATTTTTCTTAGCCTCTTGTTGTAACATTTGTAAGCTTTGCTTTTTGATGAATAGCCAAGAAAAATACCTTCATCCGCTCTATCTTCAAACTTACCAAGGTTTTCTTTAGTTATTTTGATGTAACACTTGCTACCAAAAACTTTAAAATATCTTGTTGTTGCCTTTTTACCGAACCACAACTCATAAGGAGTTTTGCTTTCATGCGTCCTCAACATGCACCTATTTTGGATGTATACTGCAATATGGACTACCTCTTTCCAAAATCTATCTGCTACTTTGCTCTCAGTCAACATAGTCCGTGCCATTTCTTGCACTGTCATGTTCTTTATTTCTACCACACCATTCTACTGAGGTGTCCTGGCTACTGAAAATTGTCTCTTGATGCCATATTTTTCACAATACTCTGTGAAATCCTTTGAAATGAACTCTCCTCCTCTGTCTGACCTTAAACATTTAATCTTTTTCCTATTTGATTCTCAACTTGGTTTTTGAAAACCTTGAACATCTCAAAAGCTTCTGATTTATGCTTCAAAAACAATACCCATGTCATCCTGGAATAGTCATCTATACACAACATGAAATATTTGTCATCGTTTATGCTTTGCATTCTCATGGGTCCACATAAATCAGTATGTACTAGTTCCAAAGGTTTGCTCATGTAGTACTCTTTTGTTTTAAATGAGACTCTAGTTTGCTTCCCTTTTTGACATGAAGCACAAATGCTATTTGATGGTTTGCCAATGGTGGGAATATCTCTCACTGCTTTCTTTGAACTAATTTTTACTAGGTTGTCAAAACTGATATGATCGAGCCTCTTGTGCCACAACCAATTCTCTTCTTCCTATCCAATCAAGCAAGCTCCTTCTAAAGTCTCCGAGAGAGTGTACAAGTTGCCAGATGTCCTTGATCCAGCTGCTATCAACTTCCCACTATTTTCCTTTCTGATTTCACAACCCTGCTTCTTAAAGATCACATCATGACCTCTGTCACAAATCTGACTTACGCTCAACAAGTTATGCTTCAGACCAACCACAAACAAGACTTCTTCTGACCTGATTTTTCCATCACTGATCTTAACTAAACCTCTGCCAACTATCTTAGCTCCATCATTGTTTTTGAATTTCACTAAACCACCTTCATATTGCTGCAACTTCTCAAATTTATGTTTGTCACCTATCATATGACTGGAGCATCCACTATCAAGTATCCATGGTGCGGATTTATTCTACGCTTTAAATGTTGTTTGTACGATCAAGGATTCATTTTCTTCCTTAGGTTGCTCTTTTTCTTTCCACTCCAGTTTGATTACAATTTTTGGGCTCTTGTTTTGGCTTTTCTTTTTAGTAGCTTGTGCATGTTTTTCGAGAAATTTTCTATTTTGTCTTATTCCATTTGGCTGAAATTTTCTTCCTTAAAATTGATTTGATGCAAATGTACTTCTACAATTTCTTGCAATATACCCAAAGTTATGACAGTTATAACATTCTACTACATAATCCATCAAAGGTGAAAAAGCATTTCTACTGGCAAAATTCCTTGGTCCTACATTATACTTGCAATCTGAAATCTTATGTCCATAACCATTGCATTTAAAATAGTAACCAAAAAAGGGATGATTGAACCTGGGTGGTGGTCTTTGCCATGTTGTTGTAGGAGCCATAAATCTTCTTCTTCTTTGATGTGTGACATTGGTGAAACCATCATTGTCAATTCTCCTTTCATGCCTTGCATTATTGCTTTCCTTTGCATGATTCATTTTTGCTTGATTAACCTGTTTCTTTTCTTCATTCTTTGTGGATTCTTCATTTGTGGCCTTTGATCCATTTGATGATTCTCCTTCATCAAAACCCAAACCAAATTTGATGCCTGTAGTCTTCTGGTTCTTTATGATCTTATCCAACTTCATAGAACTCTCTTCACGTTTGTGATAAAAGCTAATTTTCTGATTCATCTCTTCTAGCTGCATCCTTAAACCAACAATCTCTTCTTCTAACTTGCTGCAATAATCTATTTTCATGGTTATTTGCACTTTGAGATCTTCGAAGATCTTCTTGGATTCTTCTATCTGCACTTTCAAACTTGTTATGATTTCATTTGCATCCTCAAGCTTTCTTGAAATTTTCTTATTCCTTTTTCTTTCTGTCTTCAATTCATCCAGAGCTGCAATTAGTTCCTCTTCCAAATTCACTTCTACGTCAATTTCTTCTTCATCACATTCCTGTTCTTTTTCTGGTTTTTCTTCTTCGAATGCCATGAAAAGAGCTTCACCTGTTTCTTTTTTAGAATCCTCACTGGAGTTGTCTTCTGATGAACTGACCTTCTTGGAGATGAAACTTTTCTTCTTGAAGTTACCTTTTTTGAAATTTGATTTTTTCTTCCAGTCACTTCTTTCTTCGTGCGATCCTTCATCACTTCTGTTCTTCTCATTAAGTGGACATTTAGCTGTGAAATGCCCAATGCCTCCACATTTGAAACATTTAAATGGTAACTTTCCTCTGTATTTTCCTTTTCCTCTTTTTAGTTTTCGAACAAATTTTGCTTCCATTTCATCTGATGTCTCTTCTTCCTTGGATTCTTGTTTTGCTTTCATATTTTTCTGGGCTTTAAAAGTAGCTTCTCTATTTGTGGGTTTAGATTTTCCTATTCTCATCTCATATGCAGTCAAAGAACCATGCATCTCATCCATACTAAAAGAATTCAGATCTTTAGCTTCTTCTATAGTTGAAACTTTAGAATCAAATATTTGGGGAAGGGACCTTAATACCTTTTTCACGATGAAAGAATATTCGATTTTCTCGATGAGTCCTCTAATCGCATTAATGACTTCATTAACTCTCAGCATATATGCCTCTATATTCTCATCCTCATTCATCTTTAATCCTTCAAACTGAGCTCGATGTGTTTGTAACTTGGCCTCCTTGATCTTAATGTCTCCTTCATGAATGCTCTTCAGTTTGTCCCATATTTTCTTTATTGTTTTACAACCCATAATATTTACCAGTTCACTATCCACTAATCCACACATGATAGCATTATTTGCTTTTGAGTCATTCTCAAATAGTTTCTTACCAACAACATCGATTGGAGAAGTGGTGGGTATTGTGTATCCACTGTTTACTAAATCCCAAATGTCGTATCCCAAAGCACAAAGATATGTCTGCATCCTGAGTCTCCAAAATGCATAATTAGTTCCATCAAACAATGGTGCTTTGTTTGATGAGAAGCCTTCACCACCTGCCATTGTGTCACTTCCAAGATCACCCTAGTCGATTAAGCATATTCAAGAACTTGGCTCTAATACCAATTGTTGAACTAAGCGTGACATTGAGAGGGGGGTGAATTAGTGTGTATTAAAAATTTAATCCAACTACAAAATCAAATCAAAACAAGCAATCACACAAACATGCATCACATAACACCAAATTTATAGTGGAAACCCAATGTGGGAAAACCATTGTGCCAATGGACTGTTTGGACTCCCATCCAAATCCAACCTCAAAAATGTTTGATCTTTACAATATTTTTGCAGCACCAACTGCAGGGAATGGCACCAACCAACCCGAACTTTAGCAACACCAACTGCAAGGAGCACCGACCCCTGTTGCCAAGCATCGACCCTACAAATTTAAAAAGCTCTGATAAAAGTTTTAAATATCATCAAAAGACTTGAGTGGTCTACCTCACAAATATTCTCCTCTAAAATATTTTTTTTGAACTTTTCAATCTTCTCAACTCTGCACATTGATTATCTCACACCTTGCACATTTTTTCAATCAAAATGCCAAAGAAAAAAATCTTCACAACATGCACCGACAGTCCTTTCTCCAAAAAAACCCCTTCTCCATTTTCTTTTAAAACATATATATGCTTCACATTAAAAATGCAACTCTTTTTTTTTCAGCTACACAAAAGTACCACTCAACTATTATATTCTTATAAACTGCCAAAATTGCCAAAAAGAGCTGACAGGGCTTTTTGTAACAGTCATAACTTCCTCCTCAAATTTCCAAACGAGCTAAAAATTGAAACATATATTCTTGGATAAATTGAATACCTTAAGTTTAAATTTAAAATTTTAACTCTTCACGGATTATTTGCAGTACCTCCGACAAAGTGGCCTCTGACACTGATTTTACACCTGTCACATAAACTGGAAAAAGTGCTCCAGAGCCATTTTGCAATGCTCACCGTTTCTTCTTTTAGATTTTTTTTGGGCTGAAATTTAAAACTTAAGCTCTAAGTATATCCAAATACCTCTAGTAAAAAAATTGAGGTCCAATTCCTCACGGATTGCTTAATATTCCTCCCATAAAGTGACCTCCGACATAGATTTTACACTTGTCACATAAAGCATGAAACTGACCAAAAATGCATCGGCGAAGCAACCGATCGTTCCAAAACTGCAACCACACTTTCTAATGATCAAAAAACCTCCAAATAGTATCTTGGGTTGTCCAACACATTTCATTGACGTTGTTGCAACTTTGACGATTTTTGCAACTTTGACAATTTTGCTACTTTGACAACTTCCTGACGATTTTTGCAACTTTTGCAAATTTGCATGAAAAACCTGTAACAACTTCACCCGAACATCAAAAACATCCTCATAAGCATTGAACACCACTGTATATACTCCGAACAACCTCTGAACAACTGTCCACTGCATCAAGTCGTCCATCTAAGTGTGTTGACAACAATGATAATACTATCGTTGTACCTTGCTCAAAAAACTAGTAAGAGATTGAGAGCATGCTGAAGGAAGCTGATGCCACTCCCTAACATCCCAATCTTCTTGAAATTCAGAGGTCCATTTAGCCAAAAAATCAGCAACACCATTCCACTCCCTTGGAATATGAGTAAAAGCGATGAACTCCATATGACAACGAAAATAGAGAATCTACCTAACCACCACCCAACCAGTCTCCAATTAAGATTGATAATATTACAAGTATTCAAAAAATTAATGAGAATTTTAGAATTCGATTCACAAATTATCCTGCGCCAACCCAAACCATATTCTTGTAAAAGCTATTTTTTAATATTTAAAATATATTTATGATTAAATTAATGAGAATTTTAGAATTTGAATCACAAATTATCATACGCCAACCCAAACCCTATTCTTGTAAAAGCTATTTTTTAATATTTAAAATATATTTATGATTATTTTTTTTGGATGGAGTAACAAATGGACACGTTTTTAATGAAGATGTCAAAAATATTTTTTATGACCTTAAGTTTTCATATACGTTCATAATTTTTTTTAAGAATTGGCATTCTGTCTTCCAATGAAAAGGAGCAATGCCAAACATCTTTCATGTTTCTAGAATAATAGGGCACAACGTGAATATGATACCTTAATAATAATATTGTACCTATTGTCCCTAAGGGCTAGTGGATGGTAAATGTTTGACTGGTCAAGTACTTGTCAAGAAGTTCAAACCTTGGGGGCATGCTACCAGCTTTAGGAAAGGTAGTAGTCCTTGTTCAATCCTCTGAGTGCATGTCAAAATTGATGATGGTACAAACCCTGAGTGACCAATGGTCTCTATCTCATTTTCGATCAATAACAACGAGACAAATAGGTTGTTGAGAGCATTCCTGTGGTTTGAACCCTGTTGTTACCAGTTGCTAAAAATAGTGGTTATAACCAACTCCCCTATGTAATAATAATAATAATAATAATAATAACAATAATATTTTTGTCCCTATTGGTGCAGTAACACCTCTTAAAAAAATTGGTAATTATTGGTGTAATAACACTTTTTCAAAAATATTTTTAATTTAATATAAGTAATAAAGTTATTTTCTTATTAAATGGTATTAATTTAATAGATTAGATTTTCCAAATTTCAATAAAGAGATCATATTTTGAATCTTGTCAAAAGATAGATGTATAGTTATTAAGCTTATTGTAGAGTGAAATGATATTAATTGAGTCCATGAAACCAAAAGAGTCTATGGGACCAAGAGCTTTAATACAAGATGGGATATGGTGTACAATCCTACTCACTTTTGAATTCAAACCTTGAACCTCTTATTTAGAGTTTCAAAGTTTAACAACATCCAAGAAAGAAAAATGTTCAACAAAGTCAAAAAGCTCAACATTCTCTTATCTATCTTTTAGAGTATGTTTTTTTTGTTGTTGATTTTGATGAGAAATTTTTCTTTTTTTTCATTTCTAAATTCTTCAAAAAGTTTCATTAGTGAATTTAATTTTAGAGTGTTCGCATATACAATTTTGATGTTATTTAGGCTTCACATTCCATGAAATATTTTTTTGGTCTCCACTACTGTTTTACAAAAGATACATATTCATTTTGACTATGCCTCTTGAAGAATTGTCCATATTCCAAATTCATATTTGAGATGGTGTGAACTAGATCTTAGTTAGGCTATAAGCATTTTTTTGGTCCATTTGATATTTGTATCTATGTACTTCTTTTATGTGTGTTCACAATTTAGATTGAACTCATTGATGTATAAATTTTTTTTCCTTCCTAAATTTTCAATCCACATGACAAGTTTAAATTTTTTCCTCACATGTTGTTTAAATTTTTTGTTGGAGTTTGAGATCTCATGAAATTAGTGCTCCATTTGTCCATCCATATTTTGTTGTGTTTCATCCACGTGTCTTTTCTTCTATTCATTGTTTCTTTGGTTACCTATTTCGACAACATGCTATCTTCTATTCTTTGTATTTTCTTTAGGTACCACAATAACCTTATCAAAACTTCTCCTTCTAATGGAAAAGTTGCTATTTTAGCAAGTAAAATATCATATGAAGCTAATGCTTCAATTATTGAATTATTTGTAACTAGCCACTTTTTAATTCTTTTTATTTTTCTTTATTTAAAATTTGATGTATTACTAGCCCCTACCTCACACCCATATAACACCACTAGAGTAACTAATAACCCAAAAAGGACCCTAATGGTTTTTCAATCCTGCAGTTCTTCTTTTCTATCCCTATTTAGCAATGAGTGTAGTGCCCTCCATCCTTTTTGTGTTTATTTCATTCTACATATTCCCCAGTTGAGTTTGCTTTGAAAATATAACCCAAGGTATTTGTCTATTACTACCTCTAAAGGATTTTTCAAATATAATATGACTGTTTTTGCTCTCTCTAAGCAAAAAAGACCATAATTTTAAATATAATCATATGATCATGATGTAAATGGGTGGGACCCTTTTCTATCCCATATAACCGATTAAAAAAATTATGTTCCTTTTTCAATGTTTTCTAATTTTACTTCTTATATGTGCTATTTTAAATTATTATTGTTTAAAATTATTTTTGACTCTTTTTTTTCAATATTTAATTCTTTAAACCTATTTTTGGAATGGCATAAAGTTAGAAGAAATTTACAAAACATGGAAGCCTTTAATAATGGAAGAAAAATATTAAAATAATATTTTTATACCAAATTTAAAATGTTCTTCCTCAAATGCTATTAGTTTAAGTCTATTGTTAGATGGACATAAAGTTAGAAGAAATTTATAAAACATGGAAGCCTTTAATAATGGAAGGATTTTTTTGTTTTTGTTTTTAAAAATGTGAAAAAATTATTAAGAAGAGAAGTCCAAAGTTACACTAATTATCCTACCACTTTTGGCTAGTCCCAAGATCCTAATAAAACTAACTCTAACATCTCCTTGGACCACAAATTTCTTAGTGTGATCCAAAGAGTAGAAACTCCTATCTTGATTACAATTTTGATTAATACTATTCTAGAGAACTTAGATTAGCTTCTCTCTCTTGCCATGACTTTGGGGGCTACCCCAAATTAGGACTAAGAGCACTACAAGCAATAGTCTAATGTCGAACTAGAGGTTAATCATCATAATCATATACCCTAGTCCAACACACTTCATTGCCTAAATTCCTATTGGCTAGTAATAAAATTTGTTGGTTCACTTCCATCCAATCTACAATATCCTTATTTTGATCATTATTTCAACATGTAACCAACAAGATGCTTGCTTCACTTTTTAGCCAAAAAGTTAATCAATGTATTCTTCCCTCTGCCTACATGAACTAGAATGACATCCTCAAACTGCTACTAGATGGCTTTGATTTGACTCACTATGTTCTTGATTCGCCATGTACTCAATCTAAAATTCCTAATCTCATCTAGCGATGTCACCAAAATTTGTGATTCAGAATCCACTATGATATTCCAAACTCCATTTTCCCAAGTATTGGAAGCACCATGAGTATGCCTCATGGAAGCATTCTCTCCTTCCTAGTTTTTGTTCGCTCCTACATAAGTTTTTTTTATTAGGTATAAGGGGTTTTGAAAGGGTCCCATAACCTTTTCTAGAAGGGGTTTTGAAAGGGTCCTCGAACCTAAGATCTAGCAATAAAAACATCCAAAGAGAAACCAATATGAAACACAAGAAGTTCTAACCCACCCAAGGGAAAATGATACCATAATTTAGATAAAATAAACCAAGCTCAAATGGCCCCTACCCAACCTTAAATTAAATCAACCAAATTTTAAGAGTTGGATCCTATATCTAACATAAACTAATCCTGTATTCGAGAACCTAGAAATAAAGCTGAGTTGAATTCCACAGATCCAAAACAAACAACATTCCTACCTTAACTTGGAGGATTTAAAAATAAAATTGAAATGAAGCTTCCCACCCAAGCCAAAGAACTAATTGCCTTGAGAATTAGGGAAATGTTAGCTTTTGATGCTATATATTTAAGGAAATGCAACCACAAGAACTAAAATGAGCATGTAATATTAAATATATGATAATGGTAATATACTAAGCAATAAAAACTCATAAGAAACTTTTGCAATAAATCATAAAACTGCCATTAATGAAAGCTCATGAAAATAGGATCTTCATACAAAATGTGGAGATCTCAAATGATCCATGCTTCATACAAGTTCTACATTGTGTCTAACTTGTATTCTACTCTACTCTCACTTATGTTTTCTTTTTTTCTCTTTTTTTATTATCTATCAAAGGCCTATATATAATGAGATGTGTCTCTTGGCCTTTCACCCACCTATGACTCTTCATATTCCTAATCTATGATTCATGTACACATGAACTACATGCACATTTACGTCATCAAGTACTTTGCACATTCTAACACTTGTGCATTTACTACATTGCATAAAGTAAATACTCAAATCCTAATATAAGATAAACTCCTAATCTAAATATGTACCCATGATGGTACATTAGCATGTACTAAATAATGCAATATATTCCAACACCCCCATGTATTACATTATTTGGTTATTGAAGACTTTAGTCTTGAATATGGTCTTCATCTTGGTTCTGGAGAACCCTTCTTTTCTAATTTCTTCATTTTTATCCTTGTCTGTATCTTGATCAAGTAAATAATTAGTATCTTCATAAAATATTATTTTTGTTGAAAGAGCTTTAACTTCATGTTCATCTATAGGTTCTTCCAGTTCCTAAATTTTTTGAATCTCTTGAACTAAATGTCCTTTTTGTTTTCCTTCTCTACATTGTAGTTGAGGATTATTATATTGATTCTGAGAAGTATATTAACACTAAACTTGTTGCTGATGTGAATTATATTGATTATGATATTATCTTGGTTGGAATGGCCTATTTGATGGGCTTCCAAAAATTATCTATTTTCCTTGATATTGATTTCTTGGATTAAATCTACAATAATTGGTGCTATGTCCTTTATTTCTACATACTTGACAATATCTATTATTCAATCTTGATCTACCCTTTGAGAATGAAGTAATATTTCCTTGTGGATTGTCTTTTAAGACTAAGCCATTGTTAGTCATTTCATCTTTCACTGAATTTTCTACCTCATATTCTTGTAGTATATTGACTAACTCATAAAATGTTGTATCTTTGCTTAGAATTTGTAAAGAGGTAACTAAATGCTTTTAGCTTTCTGGAAGTGCTCTTAAGGTTACTTGGACAAGAAACTTATCTTCTACTCGATCTCCTAATGTTAACAATTTTTCTTTTATATCTACTACTTTCCTTAGGAACAATTCTATACTTTTACCACTATTAAATTTTAGAGAATGCAATTGAGTTTGAGGATTCAAGATAATTGCTTTATTCCTTCCTTCAAATATCTTGGCTAAAGTTTTCCAAGCTTCTGTAGAAGTTGTTGCTGAACTAATGTATGGTTGTATTTCATCTGTAATTGTAAATGTTATTATCATGAGTGCTTTTGCTTCATCTTCTTCAAACTTTTGAATCTCTCTAGCATCTGTAGTAGGTTTAATTTTTGCTCCTTTAACAATATACCAAAGCTTTTCAACTATTAATATTGATCTCTCTTTGTTTTTCCATTAATTGTAATTAGGTCCTTTAAGAAGTTGGGATTCGAAAAGAATGAATTTATTCATTTCCATGATGATATTTGTAGACTACCTTATATATCTATAGTTTTGAGTATGTGAATGGTTTTGATAAGATCTTTTCAATTTTCAAGTCTTGTATCTATCAAGTGTTTTATATATGGTTTTAATAAAATGCTTTCTAAGCTTTCCTTTGAGTTGAATTATTTTTTTCTCCCTAATGTTCAATTTCTATTCTTCACCTTATTTCTCCCTATTTGTGAATATAAAATTGAAGATAATTTTGATGCAATTTCATTTCATAAAATTTTCTATCTTTAAGACTTTAGAGTTGGATTCCTTATGTCTCATTAATTTAACCAAGAGAAAAATTCCAATGTAGTTTTCCAACTTTTCAATAGCTCTATGTTTTGTTTCTTGTATCTTTCAATTCTCAATAATATAGTTTCTAAATTTCAATAATCTATGTTGGTTTTGAACTCCTTATAAATCTCTAATTAGAAATTTAGAAAATATGGATATTTACAAATTTAATATTTCAATTTCTATGTAGAATTCCTTATTCCTCCAAATTAAGTTATTTTCAAAATTTTCTTATGATTGAATATAGTAATTCCAAATGCTTTCCAATTAAATCTTTCTTGCTTCAAAAAGGCTTTCAAATATTTCAATAAAGAATCTAAGGTTATAATATATCAATGCAATCCCTTATACCTCCATTTATTTAATTAATCATAAGCATAAAAGATTAACTAACTTTAACATTAGCATTTATATTCCTTATTTCTCCTTTATCTTTATAAAAATGCAAGTTAATTTAAATTATTTTAGTACCTTCTTGATTATGATGCACTGTGTATGTGGTCAACTTCTCCTTGACTTCTCTATTTTGCAACTTGCACTCTGATTAAGGAACTATCCACTTCACTATCTCCAATGCAATATGACACCTTTATTACAACACTTAATGCTCCTCCTTTTAGCACTTTCTAATACATTGACTAGCCTCCTAATGCTGGTTGGTTTTACTATCCTTCAACTGTGTTGTATTATCTAATCACTTGTCTTACGTTCTTATTTCATGAATGGCTTGTATGACTTGTCTTTCATGCAATGAAACTATTTCATTTCCCTTGGAGTGACTTTATGCAATGTGACACTTGGCTAAGTATCTCTTTCCTCCTCTTGTGTTCTATCCTTCTAAGTGGAAATTCTCTTCTACGTAACCTGTATTCTCTTCCTTGGTAATGTTTTTTATGTTCTTCTTGGTGGTGGCACCTTGCTCCTTTTCTATGTAACACTTTCCCTTTGCTTGATAATGCTTCTTTTCTATGTAGCACTTTCCCTTTCTTGATAATTATCCTTCTTACTTAGTAACATTCTCTTCTCCTTTAAACTTGGCACCAAATGCTCCTAATCTTCATAACAACAAATTGTGTTAAGCTTTCTATCAACCACTCCTTGTTTTTGGTGTTCTCCAGTCCTTTGTAACATTGTTTACTTTTGGCTTTGGTGGCTTCTTCATTTTGGAACTCAGATTCTACTCTCTAATGTTACAACTTTCCTTGAGTAATGCTTTCTTCTATGGTTCTCTATCTTCCTCTTTGTCCAAATATGGTCGATCTTCTCCAGAATGGTGGCTCCTCCTTCAAGATGGTGGTGTTTCCTCTTGAGCTTGGTAAATATTCTATTCTTGGCTACTAGTCCATTCACCTTCCAATATTGGGGTGCTCGACTTCACTTTTGTATCTTTATTTTTTTTCCTTCAAGTGACTCTTTGATGGTGCAAATGCAAACAATTGTTTAGATCCTCCAAATGATGCTTAGTTTCTATGTTCTCCAAAAATCCTTTGTGGCAATGCTTCCTCTTAACCTTGGTGGCTCCTCATTGAAACAAGTGGCTCTTCCTTGAGAAACACTCCTCCTAGCAGCTTTAACCTTTTCTTTAGTAGTGTTTGAGCTCCCTTCTTCATGACTAGTTTGCTTTCACTTTGCTGCACTTTCTTTCAAACTTTCTTGGCTCTATGCTTGGTGGTTTCTTCTTTGATGACTCCAAGATTTTAATTTGTGCCAAAACCTTTACCTTTTGGATAGTATGATACTTCTATTCTTTGTTGTAATATATTGACTTATTTATTTTCCAAGAGATAGTAAGGAGTTGATCTTTCTCCTTTACTTATATTATGTCTAATTTTTCCTTTCTTTGTTGTAGGTTCTAATCCCTTGTGAATGCTATCTTCTCTGATATTTGAAGATATAAACTTGAGACCTTTCCTTTTGCTACTTTAAAAATAAAATATGGTGTTTTTGAAAAATGTAAATAATACTTGGATAAAAATTTTAATAACATCAAATTTCAAACCTTATTTTGGCCTCATGTGTAGAAAACTTTCTTGGTGATTTCGTTCACCTATTTGCTGTCCCAAATTTTTAAACTTTGCAGCTCTCCTTTCTACTTAATTGCTACCTTGAAATTGTCAATTTTGTAGCTCTAATTGCTGCCCAATTTTTTTGCCTTTTAGCCTTTAATCTACTATCCAAAAAACTGATTTTTGTGGCTCAAATTCTCCTCTAACTTTGTTCTCTCAAACTCTAAAATTTGTAGCTATTAGTTCTGCCAAAAATGCTGCCCTCTTGTTGTCCTAAACTCTGTAATTTTTAGCTTCTAATGCAGCCAATTCCTCCTTCATTTTGATGTCCTGAACTCTCTCAAACTTGCTAGGAAACTCCTCCAATTCATAGCTATAATCTCGCTTCTAATACTGCCCAATTTTCTTAATTTACTACTTTCTTTCTCTGCCAACTCCTCCAATTTTTTTTTCAAGGGTACTTCAAAATCTACCCAGCTTTTATCTAAATGTAGTTTTATGTCACCTTCAATTTGTTGTCTTATGACTCTTCAACTTCTACTATGAAAATAAAAAATCTTCTCCATTACAAATCAGCCTTCAAGCCTTTAATGGTAGTCTTCAAATTTCTCAAATTGGTGGTCTCTTCTACCTTATTTCTCCTCCTTAGCTCTTATCAAATTCTAAATTCAAACTTGGATTATTTAGTTGGCCTCTTTCTCAATAATTTGAATGTCTTGAGATATTTGAAAAACCTTTCCAAAATTTGGCAAACTTCTTTCCAAATCCTTATTCCTTTTGGGCTTGTTATTGGATGGCGATAATTGTCCCAAATTATTATTTTTAGGATCTACTCCTTCTTGCAATATTCTCCCTTGAGATTTCTTTAAATCTTCTATAATGATCACTTCTTAAATTTCTTCAATAGAGTTCTTTAGCCTTCTTCTTCTTCCTCTTCCAAATTTTCTTGAGACCTCTTTTGGGTCTTCAAGTTTTGCAGCTTCTCAAATCTTCAATAGGAATTTTCCTAGTCCTCCACTATCTTCAATATTTAATCTTCTATCTTCAAAATCTGGAATTTCTTCAATGGGATCTCTCTCTTGGGTCTCCTCCTCAATCTCTAGTCTTCAATATTCTATCTCTAATCTCCAATGGGGACATTTTCCTTGAGTCTCCTCTTTCTTCAATCTTCAATAGGACTCCTTTTTCCTCTTTCTCTCTTCTCAATATTCAATGAGGACTTCTTCTCTTGAGTATCTTCTTTCTTCAATGTCTATTTTTTTACAACAAAGAACTAATACCTTCTCAAGGAAAGCACATATACTTTTAGGTAATCGAAGATGAAATTATTCTCTATCCGTTACAAGAAGCTTCTCAAATTCTAAGAACTAATTTTATACAACAAAAACTTAGACAGTAGCAAGTTAATACATGAAAATATCTAGATCTCTATAAGTAAATAAACATCACTAGTTGTCCTTCAATCTAGTGGAAAAAAAAAAATTGTTGAGTCCTAGTCTTCATGAGTTTTCCTGCAACCCTCTCGAAAGACTCTAGCCAAATAGCAATTCTAAACTTTTTGGAAATGAAATCTCCCTATCTCCTCTCAATCTCTCTTGTGGCTCTCTATCTCTTATCAATATACCCTGTGCTCTGATACCACTATTAGCTTTTGATGCTACATATTTAAGGAAATGCAACTACAAGAACTAAAATGAGCATGCAATAACAAATATATAAAAATGGTAATATACCAAGTAGGAAAAACTCATAAGAAAATTCTGCAATAACTCATAAAATTGCCATTAATAAAATCTCATGAAAATAGGATCTTCATACAAAATGTGGAGATATCAAATGCTCCATGCTTCATACAAGTTATATGCTACAACCCTAACATATCTGACTATGTTAGTTCCAACTGATTTACTTGATTTCATTATTTAGGTTAGGTTGAGTTATGAATTAATCATCTATCATATTTTATTCAAATTTCATTTGCGACATTCGCATACTTGCTTGTACGACGGGGGTGTGCCCACCTGAAGTGGCAAATCATTTATCAATTGATTTATTCTTCTTAATTTCTGATTTATTCATCTGAGATTTAAGTTGCAAAGCTTACGTTTAAATTGTGGTAACAGTCTGTATTAAGAAGGCAAGGAGTTGCCTTGCATTGGTATCAGATTCATTCGATCCAGTCGTTGAGGGGGGTCCTTCATTCTACGTCACGCGTTCGGATTGTTTCACAACACACCAGGCGCAGCCGGTTAGACGTCGGAAACGGTGTTCGCCAAAGCAGCACGTCATTCGACAAACTGCAAACTCATCAATTACTTATTTTTTTAGTAAGCCGGTCGTGTTGAGGGAGACTATTCCTTCAGGTCTTCATGTCACATTTCCTACCAGTTCAGCAAAGCAAAGAGATCCGACGCGGAGCTGTGAAAAAATTCTGCCAGTTTGTCTTCAACGAAAACCTAAAAATCCTCCTTGCGTCGTGAGTACCAATTGGCAGCCATAAGACAGTGACAAAAAAAAATTTATATTTTCTAGGTTACACGCCAAACATCACTGAATTGCATTCGAAACGATAGCAGAAACCTTCACAAATATTCGTGCCATCCAACTTTCGAAGACGTCGTCCAATAGGAAGGGAGCAATTAAATAAATTTGCGTATATACTAAAGTTTAAAATTTTAATTTTTCTTCGCGTCGGGGACGTTTATCCCACACGCGGTGTGCAGTGGGAAAATTTTGGTTTATAAGCAAAAACGGTCAACTAATTGAATGTGACTTCGATCACATAAGCTAGCCTCCGCGTGCGTGAGCCCTCAGTGTCCTTGTTGGTTGACGTGTCCTTGTTTGGATGGCTCAAAGTTTGTTCCTCCTCCGTGTTATCCTGGCATCTTGTTGAGTTCCCACGTGTCCTGTCCTCTCCGTGTCTTGTGTAATCGTTGTCCTGGTCATTTTAATTCTCGCCTTCGCTTTCGTTCATGTCTTCGTTGGTCTCGTCAACTACGTTCGTGTCGTCTTTCGTGTCGTATTCTGGTCTCATCATCGTCTATCGTGTCGCGTCAGCTACTTTCATTCGTGTCTTCGTTGGTCTCGTCAGCTGCTTTCGTGTCATCTTCCGATCTCATCGTCATCTTGTCACGTGGTCCTAGTGCAGTCTTGGCGTCTTGTGGTCATTAGGTTCGCTCCTTAGGGGGTCCAGTACTAGTTGTAAGCTTCAGTTGTCGTGTGAATGGTTGAAAAAAAAATTGTCGAAGAATTGTAACTAAAAGTATCCAAAGTTGCAGAATTCATCCACATTCGTCCAAAATTGTCGAAGAATTGTTAAGGAAGTAAGCTAAAACAAAACATTCAAATCCACGTCGCAGTTGGAGCGACAGTTGAAGCGGACAACAAACAACTTTTTGGCATAATTTACCAAATTTTTGCTGCAATTTGAAGCTCATAAGCAGGAAATTTTGACAGTACATGAACAGAAGTTGGATCAAAGGATCTGACGGATGATTAATTAGCGTGGAAACTCCCAACAACAACGCAAGGAGAGCTCGTCGAAGCCAAGGTACAAAAAATTCTCCTTCGCCATCTGGAATTGGTAGTTTTAATCCGGGTCATCCAAGGGTCAGCTCAATGGCATCCAATTCTTCGCCAGATTCCACACATGAGAATGTCACCCAAATAGAAAGTACTCATCCAACCATCACAGATGAAGTATTAAAAGAGTTAATAGTAAATCTTTAGAGGATGACTGAAAGTTTCAACGCCTCTCAGAAACCACCTCAACCAAATCCTTCTAGTTCCAATCACTAGAGTACGGATGTCTACAACGACGATTACACACACCATAGAGGTCAAAATAGTCATTCCTTGACCCACAATGGTCACCAAAATATTGAGGATAGGGGTAATGAGGAAAATATGGAGCAACAAAGAGGGTTTTATAGATCCTATCACAATAACAACCAGAGACAAAGAAGTAACGAGGAACAAGATAGAAATAATGCCCACTCCCAACCAAGAGGTCCAAATGGAGTCAATCATCCACGCATTGATATGCCTACCTTTGAAGGCCAAGATCCACGCGGTTGGATTGCAAAAATGGAGGGCATCTTAGACTTTTATAAATTTTTGGACAAAGAGAAGGTTCCTTTTACAGCAACCAAATTTGGTACCGAAGCTTATCAATGGTTTACTTGGTATAAACGTGAGGAGCCCCAAGATGCATTATATTGGGATACTTTCAAAAGATCCTTTCTTCACAGATTCGATAAGGGTCCCATGGGTTCATACACAGTACGATTGTTGTCACTCAAGAAAACGGGATCAGTAGGGTCCTACATTTTTGAATTCACCAGTATGCTTTCCTATGCAGAAAACCTACCACAAGACGTGGTAGTAGCAGCTTTTCAAAATGGATTAAAAGCGCATATTAAAGTTGAGGTAGACCTACAAAACCCATCCAAGATGGATGAGTGTATAAGGATTGTTGACTTAGCAGAAACCAAGGCAAACATAGGCTCATCTACACGACGTGATTCATATGGTCGACCTCCATTCCGCACCAACTCTTTTCATAGAAATGATCAACCGTCATGATACTTCTGTTACAAATGTCACAGTCAACACCAAAAATATCAAGCATGTACACCACGACAAAATTTTCAAATGGAATATGCCGACCAGGTAGATGAAATAGAGGAGTACGACGCACCTGAGGATCTCCCAGTTGAGGACCAAAATACACAAGACGAAGTGGTTGCTGAAGAGGATACCATGACTATTTCAGTACATGCTCTTATGGGGTTATCTTCTCACCATACAATCAAGGTGGCAGGTTTCATTCGAAAGCAGCGGGTGACAGTACTAATTGACTCTGGTAGTACCCACAACTTCATTGATGCAAGACTTGCGAGGACACTGGGTCTGCATGTATACTCTTCTAATCAGGATCGGTTTCAAGTCAGAACGACAAGCAGGGAAGTTTCTCAATGTCTCGGTAAGACATCTCCAGTTTCACTACAAATGGGTACGTATACTTGGCAAGGTCCTCTTTTTGTTATGGAATTAGGAAATTCAGAAGTTATTTTAGGTGTTGCATGGATGGAACAATTAGAAACTACCGTGGGTTTTAATCACAAACATCACTTTGTGGAATGGCAAGCCAATGGGAGGACCATCCATCTTCAAGGACTACCCACACCTCCATCAAAAATTGTAAGTTCACATAGCATGGAAAAGTTGTTAAGAAGAGATGGTGGGGGATTCATAGCCCGAATCAATTGCATAGAAAAATTAGAGCAAACTATGCCAACAATCAAAGAGGAAGATCTCCAAAACATTGTCTCTAACTATGAGGAGGTTTTTCAAGAACCCAAAGGCCTACCCCCCAAAATATCTCATGACCATGCCATACATCTAGTGCCTGGTAATCTTCCACCCAATGGTCGTCCTTATCGATATCCCCAACCCCAAAAAACAGAAATTGAGAAGATTGTCCAAGAACTATTAGACCAGGGTGTCATCCGTCATAGTACTAGTCCTTATTCTTCACCTGTCGTATTAGCTCGTCGAAAAGACAATTCTTGGCGTATGTGTCCAGACTTTCGTCCTCTCAATAAAATCACAATCAAAGATAAGTTTCCTATTCCTGTCATTGATGATTTACTAGATGAACTACATGGTGCCAAATTCTTCACCAAATTGGACTTACGTTCAGGATTCCACCAAATCCGAGTTAGGGACAAGGATATTCCCAAAACAGCCTTTCGAACTCACGAAGGTCATTATGAATTTATGGTCATGCCTTTTGGTCTCACTAATGCACCATCTACATTCCAAAGTCTCATGAACCAAGTGTTTCATCCATTCCTACGAAAATTTGTTCTAGTCTTCTTTGATGACATACTCATCTATAGCAAATCATGGAAAGATCATTTAGTACATGTGGACAGAGTTCTCCATATCCTCCGCAGAGAAAAGTTATTTGTCAAAAGATCTAAATGCTCCTTTGGTGTTCATGAAGTGGAGTACCTAGGTCATATAGTATCTCACGAAGGTGTTAAGGTAGATCCCAATAAGATTAAGGCAATACAAGATTGGCCCCTGCCTAAAACCATCAAAAAAATTCATGGTTTTTTGGGTCTCACGGGATATTACCGTAAATTTGTGCGTGACTATGGTAAAATTGTAGGTCCTCTCATGGCCCTCACCAAGAAAGATGCTTTTCAATGGTCAGGAGTAGCTACTAAAGCTTTCGAGGCTCTCAAGGATGCCATGTGTACTACTCCAGTTTTGGCTACTCCAGATTTTCAAAAACCATTTGTCATCGAATGCGATGCTTCAGGAACAGGTATCGGTGTAGTACTAATGCAGGAGGGTCATCCCTTGGCATTTGAAAGTAAACAACTATCAGGAAAAAATTTGGGTAAATCCACATATGAAAAAGAAATGTTGGCTATTTTACATGCAGTGGAAAAATGGAGGCATTACTTAATCAATAGTCGTTTTATTATTAAAACCGATCACAGCAGTCTCAAACATTTTTTAGAACAAAGGTTTTCTTATCCCGAACAAAATAAATGGTTGACGAAATTATTGGGATATGATTTTGTGATTGAATATAAGAAAGGTAAAGAAAATGTGGTTGCGGATGCATTATCTAGAAAATACGAAGACGAAGTAGTTATTAATGCCATTTCAGGACCATGTTCGCAATGGGTATCTCAGTTACAAGAAGAATGGTTGTCCAACAGTGAAACAACTCAAATAATTCAAGAATTATCTAGGGGGTCCTCTACGTACCCTTTTTTCGAATATGAGGGCCAAATATTACGTAAGAAGAATCGTATTTACATCCCTCATAATTCACCAATCAAAGTACAAATTCTAGAAGAGTCACATGCTTCTCCTTTAGCAGGACATTCCGGGTTTTTGAAAACCTACATGCGGGTTAAACAATCCTTTTGTTGGAAAGGATTAAAGGTAGAGGTTAAGCAATGGGTAGTTGAATGTGAAGTGTGCCAACGCAATAAGGGGGAAACAATCAAATCACCAGGATTACTTCAACCGTTGCCTATCTCGGATCGCTAGTGGGAACATATTTCCATGGATTTTATTGAAGGTCTTCCTAAGTCAGAAGGAAAAATGGTAATTTTCGTAGTAGTTGATCGCCTTTCCAAATATGCTCATTTTCAGGCTTTACAACATCCATTTTCAGCAAGCAAAGTGGCCAAGGTATTTATGGATTCAATATTTAAACTACATGGAATGCCCAAAAATATTGTAAGTGATCATGATCCCATATTTACCAACAATTTTTGGAGAGAATTATTTTGACTTAGTGGTACCAAATTAAATATGTCTTCTGCATACCATCCACAAACAGATGGTCAAACGAAAGTAGTTAACAAATGTTTGGGTACCTACTTAAGATGTTTTGTTCAGGATAAACAATATCAATGGAGTCAATGGTTGTCATTGGCGGAATGGTGGTACAATACTTCTTATCATTTTTCCACTAAGATGTCTCCTTTTGAAGCATTATATGGAACAAAGCCACCAACAATTGTCGATTATGTACCGAGATCTTCCAAAGTGGCTCAAGTCGATGATTGGTTACAAAAGCGACAAGCAATGTTCACTATCTTGAAGGATAATTTGGTACAAGCATAGAATCGTATGAAGCAGCAACAAGACAAGCATCGTTCAGAACGAACATTCAATATTGGTGATATGGTGTTCCTACGTCTACAGCCCTACAAACAACTATCATTAAAGCTCAAATCCAGTCAGAAGCTGTCACCACGATTCTATGGTCCTTATAAAGTTATGCATCACATTGGTGAGGTAGCATATCAACTCGAGTTACCCCAATCCTCTCGCATACACCCAGTATTTCATGTTTCCTGTCTCAAAAAGGTGATTGGCTAGAAAGTACACTCTCAATCAGAATTACCAGTGTTGGATGAAGAAGGGCGTATCCATCTACAACCAGAAGAAGTGCTCCAAACCAGATCACGCAGACTCATATCTCGTCACATCCAAGAATTTCTCATCAAGTGGCAGGATTTACCTGAAGAAGATGCAACTTGGGAATCTGAAAGTATTTTCCAGTCATTTCCAGCTTTGAGGACAAAGCTTTCCGAGGAGGGGAGTCATGCTACAACCCTAACATAGCCGACTATGTTAGTTCCAACTGATTTACTTGATTTCATTATTTAGGTTAGGTTGAGTTATGAATTAATCATCTATCATCTATCATCTTTTATTCAAATTTCATTTGCAACATTCGCATACTTGCCTGTACGGCGGGGGTGTGCCCACCTGAAGTGGCAAATCATTTATCAATTGATTTATTCTTCTTAATTTCTGATTTATTCATATGAGATTTAAGTTGCGAAGCTTACGTTTAAATTGTGGTAACAGTATGTATTAATAAGGCAAGGAGTTGCCTTACATTATACATTGTGTCTAACTTGTATTCTACTCTACTCTCACTTATGCTTTCTTTTTTCTCTCTTTTTCTTATCTATCAAAGGCCTATATATAATGAGATGTGTCTCTTTGCATTTCACCTACCTATGACTCTTCATATTCCTATTATATGACTCATGTACACATGGACTACATGCACATTTACATCATCAAGTACTTTGCACATTCTAACACTTGTGCATTTATTACATTGCATAAAGTAAATACTCAAATCCTAATATAAGATAAACTCCTAATATAAATATGTACCCATGATGGTATATTAGCATGTACTAAATAATATAATGTATTTCAATAGTAAATTGATCGATGGATCCATCATTACAACCAACAATGCTATCTGACATCAATTTGAATTTAAAGTAAAAATAAAAATAGTGCTCAATTTAAAAAAAAATTGCTCAAACACCTGTGCTCGAGTTTGAATCATAAATAAAAATTAGGCCTTCCTGCCCATAAAAGGAATCCTAATTCTAGCAACTTTGGCCTCCACTAGTAGGTACCCGACAACCAATAAAAAAAACTTCTTCAAGAAGGTACATAGGGTCAAACCCCAAACCAAAAAAAAAACCTGTTATAAAGTCCCACCAAACAACCTTTTGCCTAGCATTGTAGAGAGGTCACAACCATACCCAACAACTTCTTGAGGATGAATCCCTAGAAGGCAAGAAAATACCAAAGCATTATTAGGTTCTCGCCTAAATTTGTATTAAATTAAAATTTAAGTTTTCCTCCTCTTCCACCTAAAAAATATAAAACCTGCAACAAAACTAGGGGGTAGACTACTCCAATATGAATCAAAAGGAAGAAAAAATATTATCTGATCCATAAGGAACCCTACAGCCAAAAATGCTAACCCCTAATAGTAAAAGCACATCCTACAACAAGGATTTTGAAATTAAACCTTCTCGCCTAAGATGGGAAGTAGAGATCTAGAACCAAGGGTGCTCAATCATGAATAAAAATTAAAGAACCCACCCAAAATAGGAACCTAGGAAATATAGCACTAGATTCTTGCCCAAAACATCAATTTCAAGGGGTGCTCAAATTTAAAATCAAAATCAAAACCCACCCAAAACAAGAACCTTGATACTGGAAGCACAAACCACCAACACTCAACACAACAAACCAATCCTACAGGAGGAACTAAGAAATATCTATTCAAGATGCAAAGAGGCTCACTCCCACAACACAAAGAAGGAAAAAAGCCACCCCAATCCATGTGGGTTATAAACCCATAGGCACATAAAAGATAAAAAGGAGGGTTCAACTATCCCAACCTTCCACCTAGCAACCCAACTTGTTGCATTTCATCCAACAACCCAAACTATGGTTGTGGTTCCTTTAGACGATCCATCCTCAAACAAGCCTTCCACCTAGTAAATGCCAACCTTCCATGCTCCTTCAGCCTAACCAACCTTCCATGCCCCTTAAACCTTCCCAACCTTCTACTCAATATCTCAACCTTCCATTATTGCTCCTTCAGCTAGACCAACCTTCTATGCTCCTTCAGCCCTACTGATCTTCCACGCTCCTTCAACCATCCCAACCTTCCACCTACTATCCCAACCTTTCACTATAACTCCTTTATCTAGGCTAGCCTTCTACACTCCTTCAACCAACCTAGCCTTCCACACTCCTTCAACCTTTTTCCTCAACTAGGCCAACCTTCCATGCTCCTTTAGCCAACACAACCTTCCATGCTCCTTCAACCAGACTCTAGGTTTTAGACCACCCCCAAAACTTTGACATAGGGTTTTAGAAAAACCCCCCTACATGATATTTTATTGTTTCTATGACCTTGTTTAATATTTTTTTTTCAAATTATCTCTATTAAAGTGTATTCCTCTCTAAAAATTTTGGCATTTCTTTCCAACCATATGTGCCACTAGATAAAGCTTAGACCTAGAGACCAACCCAACTGAATTGATTTATTTTTTAATATTCTTTGTTTATAGACCTCTCATATATTAGTAAGTGTTAACTATTGATTGATATAGGCCTTGAAGAGATCAACTTATTGACTCCACAACTCTAGGGTGAAGTCACACTAGAAGAAAAAATGATATATTATATCCTCTTGAGTATTACACATGATACATTTAGAGGGGCCATGAAAATATCTATTTTGTAAGTTATCATATATGAGAAATATTTGATGCATAACTTGTCAGACAAAAGAAATTGATTTTTGACCAGCCCTTTTCCAACCATACTCTACCCCATGGAACATCCAACAACATTGGTGAGGGAAGGATCAGTTGATTATAACCATCCTAAACTGTATAGATTACTAAATCCCCATGACCCCAAGCTATCTTATCCTATTTATCCTTTCTTGTAAGGTGGTATTGCTTTAATATCCTCTCTAATAATGATACCAAAATTTAAGAGATTGGGATTTACCACTCTTCCCACCACCTTAGTTGCATAAGAGAGAAGGACCCAATCTACCTTGTATATAGATAACATGTTATATTGATCCAAAATCTATCCTCAAGGATTTGTTGAAGGGGTTGCAGCTCTAAAAATTATGAATTTAACGGGGTATTGATCCCAAGAACCTATCCAAAAAAAAAATTATCCCCTCTATCCACTTTCTAAAATAGTCTTGGTTTTACCACTTTCTCTCTTAATTTCAGCACCTTACAAACAATAGAATCTTGGACACTCATAGGGATGCGACTTGCTTCCTCATGGGGAATGTTACCCAAGTACTTACTAGTAATGACTTTGCTAAACAACACTTCCTAATTGGAGATCCATATCCAATAAATCTTACCTACTAGAGCTTGGTTATTCAATGCTACTTTTCAAATTTCTATTCCTCTGCTTTCTTTAGACTAGTATATTTTATCCCAACTTACTATATTCCATCGCTTACCCATCCTTAATGTATTCCAAAATAATTTAAATTGCCATTGCTTGAACCATTGATTAAAGTGTCACTCTTCCTCAAAAATAAATCCATCAATGCATCCAATTATTTACCTTCACACCAATTATATCCACCAGTGTTTTTCTTTCTGCCACCTTCAATTTCTTATAGTGGAGTGGAATACCCTGGTAGTCCAATAGGATGGAGCCTTGAGAGAAGCCTAAGATGTTTACAATTTGATCTTGGATACCCCTTTTCAACATTAAATAACACTACCTTGAACTTGGATGCATTCACTTCTAGGCTAGTGGCTTCTAGATAGGTATTCAAGGCAACTTTAAGAACTCTTGCCTCCTTGACATTGGCCACCCCAAGAAACCCTATATCATCCACAAATTTTCAATGGGTCAGATTCACCACTCCCACTTGCACTCTTGAGATATTGCCTATTTATTTAAATAAATTTACCAAATCTTTCAACAAGAATAATAAAGAGATACAAGGATATAATATCCCCTTGCCAAATTCCTCTATAGACCTGAAAGGGATATGAGGGAATACCATTGATGAGGACCGAGTAGGAGGTCGAAGAGACACAACTCATGATCCACTCTCTCCAACACTAAGAGAAACAAAAATTCTCTAATATTTGATCCATAAATTGCCAAGGGACTCTATCATAGGCCTTAGACGTCAAAATTGATAAACATGCTTCTTTGACCTTTCTAATTCAATTAGTGAACTACTTCTTGTGCCAAGATTAATCCATCCAAAATTTATCGACCCTCCACAAATCTTCCTTGCTTTAGAGAGATAATACTATCTAGTATCTTCTTGAGCCTTTCAACCATCAGTTTGGTAATGATCTTTTAGACTACATTATAGAGTGCAATTGGGTGAAAATATCCAAGGTTTTAGGCCTCTTCCACTTTAGGAATCAAAGCAAGGAAAGTGTGGTTCATAGCCCTTAATATGATTTTATTTGCATGAGATTCCTCCACTACCCTAGTTACATCCTCTCCTATGTCATCCTAAAAATCCTAGAAAAAATTATTTGGGAACCTATCAGAGCCTAGGGGCTTTCTAGTTTTCATGTTGAAAACTATGTCTCTCACCTCCTCTAGATCCACAACTCTTAAGAGGTCCTTTTTTGGTTTGAATTTTATAAAATATGGGATACAATTATGTATCTCTTATTGCATTACAATATTAGAATGTATAGAAGTACAATTTTTCAAAGTAGATATTTGTAGCTTGTTGCATATTATTGGCTTTTAAGCTTAACTATCTTAAAATACCAAAGGTTTCAAAGTAAATAAACCAACAATATTATAGGTTAAAAATATCAATAATCAAGAGTAGAATAATATATGAGTAATCAAATATATATCAAGGCTAATATAATAATGAAATAACATTCACTTATAATATCAAATACAAATGTTAATGGCTAAAATCATTCATGTACATGCATAAAGAAATACTTACAATAGTAAATTGATCAAGATCTGTATACAAGCTTTATTATCAATGTGGTGATCGCTACATATTATTTTCCCACTTTTCTTCTTGTATATCTCATGTCCTATTGTATGGAGCTTTGTCTCCATAATATAGACATAGTAATGTGACTCTTCAATACTTGTTTATTGCACTCCTTAGATATTTGAGAGATATGACCTTTCTTATTCTTGACCTTTGGCTCTTTATTTCCAATACATCTCCTCTTTTTTTTCTATACTCTCTAACTCTTTTTTGACCAACTCATCTTCTTGTTTTATGTCTTCTATGCTTGTTTTAATCCAAAAGAGTATGACAAACTCCTACATCCTTGTAGCCAACAAAACCCTCTTAAGTTAAAAAACTGATTTATTGTTTCTTTTTTCAAAATTTGAATTGGGTTTTGACATGTTGGAGTTGTTTAAAGACTCCAAATAATGTTGTTCCATGAGCAAGGCACCCTCCTCCCATAAAACCAGGGTTTTATCCCTAATTTGCTCATTTTCTAGCAATAAATTCTCAAACTAAAATGGTCTAGAGAAATATTTATGTGCCATATCCCATTCCAAGAGAATTAAAAAGTGGTATGATTTTGTATGATTGAGGATTTCCATCCTGAGTGACCATTGCAAAAATATCTTTTCAGACACCAAGAATATATTTAGCTTTACCTTCCTATTTTCCAACCCTATTTATTTGTTTGTCTAAGTATGAGAATGACCCACATTGATGAGGATTGATGTTAGATCTTTCATATGACCCCTCTAGTAGTTCCTAGCTTAGGTTTGCTTAGTTTATTTCTAGCAAATTCATATTGTAAGTGAGTCTCTTTCTCACATGCACTTGTGGGCACTAGTTGTCTTCTAGTTGTCTTTTAGAGTGTTAGTTAGCAAGTGTGAACTCAAAGTAGGAAGTGTGTGCTTCAAGTTAGCTAAAATGGATCTTCTAGTTAGCAATCTTAACTTAGAAGTTTACGTGCATTCTCCTTTGCACCTTTGTAGCTTTTGGTTGAAGCGTATTGAATCAAATCCATGATTTCATGGGTTGGTTATGTATTTTGGGCCATTAGTGCCTATATAATGTTTTGTAAATAATAGAACACTTAGTTGGATTTTCAATCCTTTTCATTGGTATCAGAGCCTAGTTCATGTTTGCACTAGGGCTTGTGAGGTGAGAGGATAGGAGATAGAAATATTATGAGAAACGTATTCTCATTGAGGACTAGGTTTAAGCCCAAAGGGAGCTTGAAAACCATTCGGAGAAGGAAGTTCCTTCGCCGACAAACCCCTCGATCCAACTTTTTGCTTATGCTTAAGAAGTATAGGAAAAGTTTGCCCCAGAGTTCTTCATATACCGATCCTTGGAAGGGATTGGATCGTAGCTACGGTCCAATTAGGATTAGGGAGCCTTTTGACCCTGCTGCCCCCCCCCATTTTTGAGTACCGAAGAGCTCCAGGAGGACTTCCAAAGCTAGGTCGTGTGTCAACTTAGATCTGGGTGCCTTTCAAACGCTGGTCGTGTGTCGATCGGATCTTGAAAGGAGAGCTACCGGTGGGAGTCTGGTTGCTCACATTTGCATAATTTAAAGTTTTTCAAATTTTAGATTAACCCCCCTGGTTAATTTATAATTTTTTTCAATTTGTTATAGAAAAGCTTTAAATTTATTCTATATATTATTTTAATAATATATTTGCTGGTTGCTGAATTTATTGTAAAAAAAAAAAAAAAGCATTTTTATTTTAACATTTTGCAGCACTCGGCCCACCTCGGCTGCATTCGACAACTTCGGCAGCCTTCGGCTGCATTCGACAGGCGGTCGACCAGCAAATTTTTGGCATCCCCGACGCGTATTTGCGGCAGGGGGCAGCCGAGGGCCGGCAGCCGACAGCCTTCGGCTGTCGTTTCGGCACTGTCCGGTGCGATAGCGCCAGGCTGGGCCGAGGCTGTCCCGCGACAACACTACGGCCGAGGCCCGAAGCGCGTCGGCTGACAGCGTTAGGCTGATGCCTGACATTTCTATCAGGCGTGACAGCGTGCGCTGTCACAGCCGATGGCGCGTCGGCCTTCCGCCTCGTGTTGTCCATCTGGCAGCGCAGTCCGCCGCCTCGATAGCCGTGAGTCGCGCGGCCTCGACAGGGTTGATCGTCGTCGTGGTCGGCGCGGCTCGACAGCCGCTATCGTCATGCGGTCGTCGAAGTGACACTGTCGTAGCGCGGCAGAGGCCTGGCTACGCTGTCCTTTGGCAGTGCCGACGGCGGCGCTCAGAGGCAGCCGCACGGGTGCGCAGCTTGGGAGCTCGCACCAGAGTTTTTTTTTTCCTCTGTCGGAAACTGCACCACTATCCCTGAAATTTGTGCCTCGAGAAGCGTGCAGAGGACAAATTGGGAGCATGCAAAATTTTCATGCACTGTAGTTTTTGTCCAGTTTAACAGCAGAGAAAGGGTAAATTTATTGTAAAATTTTAAATTTTTACTATTTTAAAGTTGCATGTTAAAATTTTATTTTATTAATTTAATTTTTAATAACTTAATTAAATTCTTTAATCTTTTGATTAATTGAAATTTAATTTTTGATTAAGTTATTTTTAAATTAATAAATGTTAATTTTGCACTTTATATTAGTTTAAAAATTTCAAAATTGATAGCCTTAGGAGTAAATTTTCCATTTTAAGCAAGGACTCCATTGTAACAAGGAAATTTGCATTGTACTTCCTTGATTTAGTGCTTTCTTAAATTTTACTTCGGCTTATACCCGAGAACACATGGCTTCGACTTGGCTGCCCAAGTGGCGGAATTGGCCCATGTTGTAAACACTTTGCGAGATAAGGCTAATGACACTACAATGGCAGAAGTCCTTGGCAATCTTGCCATGAAGGTAAATGACATTTCTTTGCATAATGCCTCAACTTCTGCTCACGATTCTCGTTTGAGAGTTCGTTGTGAAGTTCCATTGTATGATGGATCCAGGAACCCTGATGTCTTGAATAGTTGGATTCTTGACATGAGTTCTTGGTTTGCTTTTTCTCAACTTTCAGAAGATGATGTAGTGCCTTATGCTAAGCTTAAACTTTCTGGCTTAGCCAAAGTACTTGTGGAATGAAAACGAGGACAAGAACTCACCACATGGGATGAGCTTGTACAATGTCTTAAGACCAATTTCTATCCTTCAAATTATTCTAGAGAATTGGTTATTAAATGGTTTCGTTTTCGCCAAGGTACTAATATGTCTGTACAAGAATATATTTTCCAATTTAACAGGTTCAGAATACTTGTGAATGTGGAGGATGATGTTCCAGGTTTGATTCTCAAGTTTCAAAGTGGCTTGTTGGAGCATTTGTACAGGGGAACTAATGTTTGTTTCTATGGAAACATTGGATCAAGTTTTCAACCAGTAGCAGCTTGCGGAGGACAAGTTCAAGGCGCAATCGCAGGCATTCCGCACACCTGTTACTCAAGTGGTTGCAAACTCATCAAAAGGGAATAATTCTTTCTCACAAAAGAAGAATTTTGCTCAAAAGAAGAATGTGTCTTCTCCATCTCCTTCTTCTCCTTCCCCTTCCACTTCTACTCCTTCTTCTTCTTCTTCTAAATCTTCATCTTCTTCTTCTAAGAAATTCTGCAATTATTGTAAGAAGAAAGGGCATGAGAAAGCTGATTGCTTTAAGCTCAAAAAGAAGAGTTTAGTGATTACTACTCAAGAGGAGGATGCTTCCAAGGGTCCCCTTGAGTCTGTAGGGAGAGAGTAGAGTATATACGGAATTACGAGGTAAGCTTAATGAAGTTACCTTAGTAAATGTAAGTTCTTCAGATGGGGCTCGTGATGCTTTGTTCATCACTCGAGCCCACTTACTTCACAACTTTGCAACTGATTGTATAGTGGATAATGGCTCGCAGAAAAATCTAATTGCGAGGTCCATTGTCGAGCGTTTGAAGTTACCTATGGAGCCTCATCCTCAACCTTATTCTTTGGGTTGGAAGGATAGTGGAAGAGGCTCGGAAATCACTCACACTTGCACTTTAAAATTTGCACTTGGCCCACAGTTCATAGATCAAGTCACTTGTGATGTGACTCCTATGGATTGTTGTGGGATTTTGCTTGGACAACCTTTTCAAGTATGATAGGAGAGCTGTTTATGATGCTTTTAAAAGAACCTACACACTTCAAAAATATGGTAAGGTCTTTCTCATTAAAAGTACCAACACTCCTAATATCATTCTAAGTTCCAAGCAAACGAAAAGAGTAATTAAGAAAGGTGGTGATGTTGCTCTAATTTTCATTCGCTCTCAAAACACTTCTACATCTACATCCATTACAAAGCAACACTCTTCAATGGATAAAATATTGCAAAGTTATTCACACATATTTCAGGAGCCAAAGTCTCTTCCTCCAAATCGCACAATTAATCACAGCATTGAAATAATTCCAGGTTCTTCTCTTCCTAATGCTCCCATGTATAGACAATCTATTTTGCAAAATGAAGAAATAAAAAAGCAAATAGAAGATTTGTTGTCTAAGGGTTTCATTAAGGAAAGTACTTCGCTTGTGCCTCACCTATTTTGTTAGTTCTTAAGAAAGATGGCACTTGGAGATTATGCATTGATTTTCGTGCTTTGAACAGAATTTCTGTGAAGAATAGATATCCCTTACCCCGTATTGATGATTTATTAGATCAGCTTCAAGGAGCTAAGTTCTTTTCAAAAATAGATCTCAAAAGTGGATATCATCAAGTGCGTATCCAAGCTGAGGATACATGGAAGACAACTTTCAAGACGAAGATGGGCCTCTTTGAATGGTTGGTCATGCCCTTCGGTCTTACTAATGCTCCCGCAACCTTCATGAGGTTGATGAATGATGTATTTCGTGAAGTCCTTGACAAATTTGTCATTATATATCTTGATGATATATTGATTTTCTCAAAAACTTGGGAGGAACACCTTAGGCATATCCAGCAAACCCTTGATCTTCTTGCGAAGAATCAATTATATGCCAACTCTTCCAAGTGTTCTTTTGGCAATACTTCAGTTTCTTACCTTGGCTATGTGATTAGTGAGAGTGGAATTCAGGTAGATCCCCTAAAAGTTGATGTTTTGCTTAAGTGGTCCCCTCCTACAACTCTCACTGAGTTAAGGAGTTTCCTAGGACTTGCGAATTTTTATCGCAAGTTCATTCCTCAATATTCCACCCTTGCAACTCCATTGCATTATCTCACTAAGTCCAAAACTCCATTTCATTGGGAGAAAAGCCAAGAAGTTGCCTTTGAGAAACTCAAAAAGAAATTGTGTACAACACCTGTGTTAACTTTACCTGACCTTTCTCAACCTTTTGAGATTGAAACAGATGCCTCTAAAGTTGCCTTAGGAGCCGTGCTCAAACAGAATGGTCATCCAGTTGCTTATCATTCGAAACTTTTTCTCGCCGCTAAGTTGAACTATTCTACATATGACAAGGAGTTGTATGCTTTAGTTCAAGCCATTAAGTACTGGAGACACTATCTTTTGGGAAAAGATACAATAGTACACACTGATCATATGCCTCTCAAGTTTTTACAATCTCAAAGTAAAATTGAAGAATCAAGACATATGAAGTGGGCCTCTTACCTCCAACAATTTCACTTGGTGATCAAGTACAAAAAGGGGAAGAGTAATACTATTGCTGATTGTTTGAGTAGGCCTCCGGCCGCTCTTGCCTTAACAGTTATGTCCACTTCGCACTTGGGATTTCAGACTTGGCCTAATCAGTATTCTCAGGATCCTGATTTTGGAAAAATATTTGAGCAAGTGAGTAAGCCTTCTTCTTCCAATTTGCGTCCTTTCCAAGATTTCTACATCAAAGAAGGACTTCTTTACAAATTGGACAAGGTTTGTGTTCCTTGTGAACCTAGAGTGTCCCTTCTTAAGGAAGCACATTCTACACTTTATGGTGGTCACTTTGGGAAACATAAAACACTTCATCATTTGCAACGATTTTTCTATTGGCCAAAAATGCAGAGGGATGTGTTGAGATTTCTCAAGCAGTGTGCAGTTTGTTGTCGCTCAAAACCAGCTAATAGAAAGTTTGGCTTAGGCATGCCTTTGCCCATTCCTTCCCATCCTTGGGAAAGCATTTCCATGGACTTGGTTAGTGGTTTTCCTATGACAGTGCGCCAACATGATTGTGTGTTCGTGGTGGTTGACAGATTCAGCAAAATGGCTAAGTTTATTCCATGCCGCAAAACAAGTTCTCGCATCGGACTTAGCTCAATTTTTCTTTGACAAGGATTTGGCGTTCCTTTGGTCTACCTACCAAGCATTATCTCGGATCGTGATTCACGCTTTGTGGGTCACTTTTGGCATTCTTTGTGGAATATTTTGGGAGTTTCCCTTAACTTTTCTACCGCCTATCATCCGCAGTCCGATGGGCAGACTGAAGTGGTAAACCGTACACTTGTGCAAAGTTTGCGAATCTATCATCACGCTTCACCATCAAAGTGGGACTTGAGTCTCACGCATATTGAACATGCCTATAATAGGGCCCTACACTCTTCTACAGGTCATTCACCCTTTGAAGTTTGTATGGGATTTCAGCCCTTGGCACCTTATGAGTTACCTTTGTCTTTGCCTTCTCCTGTCACTTCACATCTTCAGAAGGAGCAAGACAAGGCACACTCATTTGTTCAACACTTGCACAATCTTCAATCAAAGGTGGTTGAGATTTTGCAAAAGACACAGCAGCAGCAGAAAAAGGCCATGGATCGACATCGAATTCCTCATCCTTTTCAAGTTGGTGATAAAGTTTGGTTGCATCTTGACAAGCGACGTTTCACTGATAAGACTCATAGCAAAATCAAACCAATTCGCTATGGGCCTTATACTATTCTTCAACAGGTGTCCGAGAATGCTTTCTTCCTTGATCTTCCCGCACACTTGGGAATTCATGACGTCGTCAATGTAGATCTCTTGAAGTTGTACTTTGACTCTACATTAGAGACCGCACCAGCTATCAATCATCCTGTGGATGTGGTTCCTGAAGCACAGTTACCATTGGATGCAGATCAGATCTATGACACGAAGACTCGACAGACTCGCCAGGGGTCTACCACCTCATATCTTGTGGCTCGGCGAGGACAGCTGCCGCATCAGGCTCGTTGGATTTCTTTTCATCAGATGTCCCGTGACTTTCCTATTCTTTTGAAAGCATTGGAGTCCAATGCTTCTATTGTGGGGAGGCATGATGAGGATTGATGTTAGATCTTTCATATGACCCCTCTAGTAGTTCCTAGCTTAGGTTTGCTTAGTTTATTTCTAGCAAATTCATATTGTAAGTGAGTCTCTTTCTCACATGCACTTGTGGGCACTAGTTGTCTTCTAGTTGTCTTTTAGAGTGTTAGTTAGCAAGTGTGAACTCAAAGTAGGAAGTGTGTGCTTCAAGTTAGCTAAAATGGATCTTCTAGTTAGCAATCTTAACTTAGAAGTTTACGTGCATTCTCCTTTGCACCTTTGTAGCTTTTGGTTGAAGCGTATTGAATCAAATCCATGATTTCATGGGTTGGTTATGTATTTTGGGCCATTAGTGCCTATATAATGTTTTGTAAATAATAGAACACTTAGTTGGATTTTCAATCCTTTTCACACATACTAGATAATAATTAAATTGAGCTGATTTACTTTAGAGATCATAATCCCCTTAATCCAAATATGGGATGCCCATAGGAGGAGTTGCTCTCCATTAGCCACTATCCATTTCACCTCTTCCTTTCCTATCCTACTTGCTTGTAAAACTGCCCATAGGAGGAGTTGCTCTCCAATTTTTTTGAACCGTAGAAATTTAAAATTAATAAAAATTATCTCAAACTCTTACTCTTGAAGAGAGATGTGAGAAGCCCCCTTATTGTAACATGATCAATTGTTATCATGTTTAGAGGGTTCCACAAAGTTACTATACCCCCTTAAGCACCTTAAGAACTACAACCATATGCTCTACTATCTCCATATTTTATTGGCTATTATGTACATCATCTACATTGAATATTTTATCTCTTAAAGGATAATGAATTATGAATGATTACTTTCAATTAAATTATGAATAAAAAATTTATGAGACCTACTATTTAAACCTCTAATATTCCATTATTTTACAATCATTGGGAACCTGAAACCTAGTAAGTATCAATCTACTTTATGCTTCCTAGTTTACTAGCTGGTCACCCTCTATTACCAGCTTCTCTTGGTTTGATTTTATTTCCACACTCTTGGATTGGTTTTATTTTAATCTTGTATTTGCTTGCTAAATTCCAAGAGCAAGCTTACCTCTATATCTATCTCTATCTTTCATTGAGACATCCCTATCAATTTAGACCATAACAAGGTTGAGGTTTTTAGAAGTTGTTATGGCAATATGGTTTAGGACTAGCTGGATATTGGTCTCCAACACTGGTTGAGTTATTGTATGCTAGAATACTTCTTCCACATTTTTAGAGGGTTGATTTTCCCTTTGTGGTTCCCTTATAACTATATCATTCTCCATGTCCATTAGGGTACTAAAAATTTCATACTTGTTTAGAATTTTTTCTTTTGATTTGATTGTGCCTTCTTATTTTGCTTCTTCTTCCTCTTAGGTGCTTCAAAACTCTCTTCTAGTGTATTTAGGTTTAATATTGTAGGATGAGCCTCTTCCTTCTTCTGAGACATCTTTCCATCATTACCATTAGCCTCTAATAGGATGGGCTTCTTGTGGATAGTCTTAAGGTAGAAACGGGTAAGGTGTCCATGCTTATGATAAATCCTACATTGAAAGGGAAAAAATTCATAGTCTACTTGATAGACCCAAGTTAACTCCCCCGTATTTGTTTCTATTTCAATTTACAACAACTTATTAAGAACCATCTCAACATAGATACAAACATAAATGGTTGAAGCTCCCATCATCGTATCTCTAGCTACTCCCAGATAGCATCCTAAGAAATTATCCAATCTCTCAAAAATTAGTTTACACCAATATTTCATTGGTAGAGCATATAATCAAACCCAAACAATCTATAGCGGGTTCCATTCATGGATCAAATCCTAGCTTCTAGGGTTACACAAAAAGACTTGTTCCTCCATATCTTCTCTTCCTTGATTCAAAAGCTTTGCCCATGTTTGCTCTCGAAGAGAAACTCACTATATAGTATCCACTAATGATGAGAAATATTGAAATATCCCCAAAAGACTCCCAATTATTTTGAATCTAGGAGGTCATAAACCCTAGAGATGGTCTCATGCCAATAAATTTGTAGATTAGATCATCATTATTCCCATACAAGATGTTTTCAACCACCACACTTTATTCAATAACAAGCCTGGGTTGGTGGAAATCCTGGGGAATGTAACCCTTAAATCTGGATTGGATACAAAATATCATAATCAAACAAAGCTAAACTATAGTAGGTAAAGAGGATAGCGAGACTGAGCGCATGATCTAGGGTTTTTGGAGCTAGGGAAAAACTAGGGCATCAGTTGGGTTGCCGAAGAGATTTTTGGTTACTGTGGATTTGACGGCAAGATTGCTGCCCCAGTAGGGTCCAATGGGGACACCTCCGGATCCTCTTCTAGAGAGAAATAGCTCTTATGCAGATTTGTTAAAAGATAAATCTCCATCCAAGACTGACGAAGCACAAAGAACTGCATTTAAAATGCTCTTCACGACTGCTGGAAATAGATCAACATCGCAACGAGTTAATGGATGCTTGCCACAGTCTGATTCAAGGCCAAAGATTGTCATTGAGCCAAGGATGGTCGAAGAAATAGTCTTATATAGAGCCAATCACGATTTGATCTACAAATTCATGGGTATTCGCCCTACCCTAAATTTTTTGCATTCCTGGGTCCGGCAAAACTGGGAGCCTCTTGGTGAGTACTCTTTATGGTTTATTAGCAATGGGTATTTTATTGTTAGTTTTTCTTCACTGGCCGATAGAAATAGGGCTTTCGAATCAGAAAAGAGGAATCATGGTCCGACAGGATTATTTGTTCAACCCTGGAGAGTGGGATTTGATCCTCGAATTGAACCCATTGTTGTTCCGGTTTGGATCCGTTTGTATGCACTTCCAATGGAGTTTTGGAGTGAGCAGGTTTTGGAAATTATCGGTAATTCCCTTGGAAGACATTTGGGTGTCTCCAAAGACACAATAGAAGGAAACACAACTGTTTATGCAAGAGTATGTGTGGAAATGGATCTTAGCCAGCCTCTACCGACAGAGGTGGAACTTGAACTTGCAGGACTATCTTGGATTCAACAGCTGGATTATGAGGCTCTGCCCTTCGATGCAGAGTTTGCCACAAATATGGGCATTTGGCCCGATCTTGCCCAAATAATATGAACACAAAAATGGAGGCTCCTCTAGGAATGTCAAATCTTCCTAAGGAGGGTAAGTCAACAATAAACAAAGAACCAACCAATATTTCTCAGGGTAAAGAAGCACAGAGAGATGGTTTTGAACAACCCAAAAGAAGGAGAAGGCAAAAGAAAAAATATGGTAAAGAGCAAACCCAACTCAAGCCCGCCAATAGGTATGAGATATTTAAGACACTAATGGACCAAGAAGAACAATTCATGGAAGGAGTGGATGGGAATAGTGAAAATAATAACATCCACGTTCAAGCTCCTCTTTCATCTCCCCCCGTCATAGAGCAAGTAATTGAGCACAGTGAGTTACCGCAGTCAGAGAGTGCAGGGGCATTGATAGTGCATAACCAAGAGCAGCCAATAATTAAGGATGTCAGCATGGGAATAGCAGAAAAGAATAGAGAAAGGCCAACTTTAGGGATAACTCAGGTGGAAAAGAGATAAAAAAATAGCAACTCTCAAGGAGTGGGTAGAAAATCAAATAAGGAATTGCTAGCAGTTCAAGGAGACAAACTGATCACCAGAGGATCGGTGAGGCCAATAGATTCTTACTGCTCTCAAGGTAACCAATGATTATACAATCATGGAATGTTAGGGGTTTAAACAGTAGAACCCATCAATCTGCTGTTCGAAGACTCTTAGAAAAATGTAAAACAGATTTTTTGCTTATCCAGGAGACAAAAATGTCGTTAGATCTTATGTGTAAAATAGTTAACAGGATTTGGAGGGGTGCTGGTCATATGGAAGTGGCTGCCCAAGGTGCCTCAGGGGGGATAGTTACTCTTTGGAACTCTCTTGAATGGACTGCAATAGAACATATAGCTTGGAGGGGTGTTCTCACATCACATTTTAGAAATAATGTCACAACTGAACATGTTTTAATCACAAATTTTTATGGGGCTCAAAACCTAGATGGTCAGAGGCTTCAATGGAAAGTTGTGCATAACATGAGAGTCTCAAGGGAAGATTTAGACTGGATTATTGCTGGGGATTTTAATGCTAAATTATCCTCTAGAGATCAGGAAGGGGGAACCCCAATTTTGGACCCAGGGGATCGACTTATGATTGCCCAAGTCCAGGCTTTACACTTGGTGGATATTAAATGCCCTGGAACCAACTATACTTGGACTAATAAGAGGAGGGAGCCACATAGCAAGAAGGTAAAGTTAGACCATTTTTTGGTTTCAGAGGAGGCATTTGTAAAATGGAATACAAAATTTCAGATTTTGGAGGGTCCAATGTCAGATCACTTTCCCATTTTGTTGGAAGAAGGGTTTAAGACAGGGCAGCATCACAAACCATTTAAATTTGAAAATTTTTGGTTACAAAAAGAGGAACTTCGAAAGAAAATTCCACAGTGGTGGGAAGAAGGTCGCCCAGCATATGGGACAACAATGTTTAGATTCCACAAACAACTTCATTATGTCAAAGTTCAACTGAAACAATGGAGGCGAGCTAACAAGACAGACTTCCAGGTCCAAAGAGCTCCTTTGGTGGCCAGATGGGATGAGGTCCAAAAACACTTTAGGGAAGGAACAATTATAGACCAGCTCAAAGACGAGGATGATGCCTTGCGTAAAGCGGTTGAGGACATTGACAATCAAGAGGAAACCTACTGGAAACAGAGAGCAAGAACCACTTGGTTATTAGAAGGTGATAGAAATACCAAATTTTTCCATCGGATTGCTTGTGCTAGGAGACAGATGAACAACATGGAAGCTCTTCAAGATGAGAACGGACACTCCTTTGATACACTTCCAGGTATGCATTCCCATTCAATGGATTATTTTTCTAACCTATTTAAGGAAAGTATGGTGCAAGATGAAGAGGCTCAAAATGACGTTATTGTTGTCATACCTTCCGTTATCTCTGAAGAAGAAAATCAGACCCTTCTTAAACCCATTGATAGAGAGGAACTGAAGAATGTGGTCTTTGGAATGAGCACCGAAAAACTCCGGGTCCAGATGGCTTTCCAATTGAGTTTTTTAGGCCTTTTGGGATAACTTGGAGGAGGATGTAATGGTTGTTATAGAGGAGTCCAGAGGTAATAAAAGAATGCTTAAAGCATTAAATCATACTTTCATTACCTTAATTCCAAAAGGGGAGGAGGGGGTACATATTTCAGATTATAGACCTATTGCCTTATGCAATGTTATATATAAAATAATCACAAAGGTAATGGCTGAGCGGCTAAAACCTCTTTTACATAACATTATCTCCTCAGAACAAGGGGGTTTTGTAGAGGGTAGGCAGATCTTGGATGGTGTGGTTCTAGCTCAGGAGGCAATCCATTCAATGCAAACTTCTGGTAATAGAGGAATGTTCATAAAATTAGATATGTCAAAGGCTTATGATAGGGTGGAGTGGAGCTTCTTGTCAAAGATGATGGCAGCCTTTGGTTTCTCTCAAGATTGGATAGAATGGGTCATGAGTTGTGTTTCTACTTCGACATACTCAGTGTTAATCAAGGGTCTTCCCTCGCAACCGTTTGGAGCCACTCGAGGCCTTCGTCAAGGAGATCCTTGCTCTCCCTATATTTTTCTCATATTGGCTGAAGGATTAGGTAGACTTTTCTTGAGGAGAAGACAACAAGGTTTGCTAACAAGTATCAAGGTGGGTGAGGAAGTTTTGACTCACCTACAGTTTGTGGATGACACAGGATTGGTGGGAGTGGCCAGCTTCAGGGAAGCAAGAATGATCAGAGATACTCTTAATGTCTACCTTAGGGCTACAAACCAAGTCATCAATGATAAAAAATCCAAAGTGGTCTTTTTCAATCTTGATCAAAGGCTTCAAAACGAAGTTTTAGAGATCTTGGGATTCACAAGGACTTCTCTCCCAGTGGTTTACTTGGGGGTCCCTTTGCATTTTAAAAAACTAAAAATAGATATCTGGAGGAATCTTTTGGATTGTATCAAGGATAGAATTAATCATTGGTCTCACAAATGGTTAAGCTATGGGGGTAGATTAATTTTTTTACAGCATACTATTCAAGGCCATGCCAATTTATAAATTCTCTATCCTGGCTGCCCCACATACTATATGGAAAGAGTTGGACAAGATGGCTAGAAAATTTTTATGGGAAGGAGTGAAAGGAGAGAGGAAATGGGCCTTAGTAGGTTGGGACAAAGTAACCCAGCCCAAGGTAAAAGGAGGTTTGGGCCTGAGAAGATCCAAGTTAAATAATAAAGCTTTGGCTGGAAAGCTTTACTGGAGGTGGATTTCCCAACCAACTTCCTTATTCAGTAGAATCCTAACCAGTAAATATTTGGGACATGTAAACCCAAATGAGGTGGGTCATTTCCCTTTGGATGGTACTGGATCCTTAGTGTGGCATGCTCTCAAGTTAGGCTCTCAAGTAGTAAAAGATCGATTATTTTGGAAAGTGGGGAGAGGGGAGAAGGCACGATTTTGGACAGATTCATGGGATCAATACCCACCTATCATTGTTGAATTTCCTGAATTGCAACCAATAAAAATAGCCATAGAAACCAAGGGATGGGTCCAAATTGAAAGTTATTTCACCACTAGTCAGCTGGGGGATTATAAGTTTAAGCAGTTTAAGAAGTTGGATGAGTGGCCAATTTCAATCCCTCCGGATTTGGCACCCATCATGACTAAAATCTTGACAGAAAGATTTCTCACAGGTAGAGACGAGGAGGATGAATTAGCTTGGGGCTATGGGAGCCTTGGTGTCTACACAGTGAAGGACGGATATGATAAGATCCTTCCAGAGCCTCCCCCTCATACATATCAAGGTTGAGGATTGGAGAAAGATTTGGCAGTCCAAGGGTTGGCCGAAAGTAAACTTTTTGCCCTGGCAGTTCATGCATAATGGAATTCTCACTTTTGATAATCTCAGATGTAAAGGAATCATCGGTCCATCTCAATGTGTCTTATGCTACAAGAGTGAGGAAACAGCTGATCACTTGATGTTTGAGTGCCCATTCACGCGCTAGATTTGGGAGAGATGGTTTTTATATTATAAAATTCAAGTTAATGGTGACTTGAATCGGATTAATATCTGGGAAATATGGAAGAGGGGTAGATTTAAATCTAAAGCTCTTTGTATTGGTTGGGAGCTTGGATTAAACTTTATTTGGTGGCAAGTGTGGTTGGAGAGAAATGCTAGAATTTTTAGAGAAACTTTTTCTTCTTTAGATGGAGTTTGGCAGGTCATTTGGAGCAAAGTCACAGAAACCGTGGCCGTCTATGCTAAAGAGGAAACTCAGGTTGTTATTGGGGCAATGGAAGAGGAGGTTGAAGTGCAAGAGGGATAGGACAGAGCTAGTTGGAAACCACCCCCGTAAGGTTGGATTAAAATTAATACTGATGGAGCTGCAAAAGGCAATCCGGGTAGAGCCGAAATTGGAGTGGTTTGCCGGAATCATGTTGGAACAATGCTCTATTGGGAACTGCAAGGCTTGGGAAGAGCCACAAACAATGAAGCAGAAGCCATAGCTATCAAATATGCTTCTATTTGGGCAGTTAAACAGGGCCACAGGAGGATAATACTTGAATCAGATTCTCAAATAATGGTTGGAGCTCTAGATTGCATGAGGAACTTTGCTTTGAAAGCATGGAGGTTGAGGATTCTTGTCACTCAAATTAAGGAATTATGGAGGGAATTAGATGATGTGATTCCAGTTTATGTGAGTAGAGATTTAAACAAAGTGGCTGACTTCCTGGCTAAGATGGGTGCTGAGAAGGAGGTAGGGGTTCAGTTGCACAGTGACATGGCCATTGAGGATGAGGTGATTAGGCAGGGTCTTGAAAGGTCCCTGAGCTAATGATCAAAGAAAAAGCAAAGGGAGGAAAGGTGTCACGATATCGTGACATGTTGCTTCGTCATGGCCAAGGGAGGAAAGGTGTCGCGATATCGTGACATGTTGCACCGTCGCGGCCACAGGAGGAAAGGTGTCACGATATCGCGACATGTTGCTTCATCACGGCCAAGGGAGGAAAGGTGTCATGATATCGTGACATGTTGCACCATCGTGGCCAAGGGAGGAAAGGTGTCACGATATCATGACATGTTGCATCGTCGCGGCCAAGGGAGGAAAGGTGTCGCGATATCATGACATGTTGCTTCGTCGCGGCCAAGGGAGGAAAGGTGTCACGATTTCGTGACATGTTGCTTCGTCGCGGCCAAGGGAGGAAAGGTGTCACGATTTCGTGACATGTTGCTTCGTCGCGGCCAAGGGAGGAAAGGTGTCACGATTTCGTGACATGTTGCTTCGTCGGCCAAGGGAGGAAAGGTGTCACGATTTCGTAACATGTTGCTTCATCGCGGCCAAGGGAGGAAAAGTGTCACGATTTCATGACATGTTGCATCATCGCGGCCAAAGGAGAAAAGGTGTCATGATATCGCGACATGTTGCATCGTCGCGACCAAAGGAGAAAAATGTCGCGATATCGCGACATGTTGCATCGTCGCGGCCAAGAGAGAAAAAGTGTCACGATATCGTGACATGTTTCATCGTCGCGGCCAAGAGAGAAAAGTGTCACGATATCGTGACATGTTGCTTCATCGCGGCCAAAGGAGAAAAAGTGTCGCGATATCGTGACATGTTGCTTCATCGCGGCCAAAGGAGAAAATTGTCGCGATATCACGACATGTTGCATCGTCGCGACCGAAAGAGAAAAAGTGTCATGATTTCATGACATGTTGCAACATCACGGCCAAGAGAGAAAAAGTGTCATGATATCGTGACATGTTGCTTCGTCGCGGCCGAAAGAGAAAAAGTGTCGTGATATCGCGACATGTTGCTTCGTCGCGACCGAGAGAGAAAAAGTGTCACGATTTCGTGACATGTTGCAACATCACGGCCAAGAGAGAAAAAGTGTCGCGATATCGCGACATGTTGCTTCGTCGCGGCCAAAGGAGGAAAAGGTGTCGCGATATCATGACATGTTGCAACGCCGTGGCCCAAGGAGAAAAAGTGTCGCGATATCGCGACATGTTGCTTCGTCGCGGCCAAAGGAGGAAAAAGTGTCGCGATATCGCGACATGTTGCAACGTCGTGGCCAAAGGAGAAAAGTGTCGCGATATCGCGACATGTTGCATTTTTGCGGCCAAAGGAGAAGAAGGAAAAAGTGTCGCGATATCGCGACAAGTTGCATCAACAGACCAAACCGATCCCCCTGTTAGCTAGTTAATGGTTTAAGAGATTTGGCTCCATTGCAAATCTTCTTTTACTATTGTAAGCATGTGTTCTATCTGACTAAGGCTGGGAAAAGTCTCTTCCCAACTTGTAAATGATCTTTGTTTTAATACAAGTTTTTTCAAAATTTTTCAAAAAAAAAACTCTGGATTGGAGACCTTTATCCATTGGCTTCTTGGTGACAACAATAGAGAAGATTGAAAATATTAAAATAATAATTTTATATCAAATTTAATGTTTTTTTATTAAATGGTATTTTTTAAACTGGTTAGATTTCTCAACTTTCAAGGAGGAGACCGAGGTTCAAATCTTTCCAAGTGATACATACATAATTGTCAAGTTGTTGTAATACTACTACATGGTTATGATGCAATATAATCCTTCGAAAAATATTTAAAGTGTTCTTATATTGTTAAGAGAATAATTTTAAAATATTTTATTTATTTTTATGGTAATATAATCATATTTGTTATCCTTAAAATTACGGTGCAATGATAAACATGATGCAATCTAATAGGAATTTAATTTCAAATCCCTACATTATAATGGATATTTTTTCAATCCAAATCTAAATATCAAAATATTTTAATAAAAAAATTCACATTTTTTTTATAAAGTTTGGATAACCTTTTTCTATTCCTTCAAGCCTATACTTATAAGGAAATAAAGTTAAAAGAAAATTTAGTAAACATGTAAGCTCTTACAATTGGAATAAACAAAGATTGTCTATTTTTTGGAAAAGAATTATAAAATATTTTATCTATCTTATAATAACAAAATAAGACTTGGTATCTACTAAACTGTGATACAATTATAAATGTGATGCCAACATAAATGAAATTGAATTCATATTATTATGGACATTATTACAAACAAAGTTCAAAGTTAAAATCCCTTCATTATGATGGAAACTCTCACAATTAATAATATCAATAATATCAACCCCATAAAATCCATTGAAAAAAATAAAATGATGTTTACTTAATAAAAGTAACTTTTTGACAATTATTCTATAGATCTATCATTAGCCAATTTGACTCATATAGATAAGAATAGAAAAACTAGACTAATAATTTATGAATTGTGCTCTTGAACAAATTACCAGCACTCAAACTAAAAATCTAGACATTTTGAATAAAATATAAATCTTCTTTAGAATTATTATTGTCTAAAAGATATCCATCAAGTTTGAAAATTGATAGTAAATTTCTTTTTCTTGATAGTGGTTCTAGAAATTCTATAGATCTTTTAAATTCTAGGTAATTAATTTCTTTTTCCTTGATAGTTGTTTTATAATTTTTATAGATCTTTCAACATCTAAGGGATAATTAAGAGAGGTTGACAATGTTTCATATTATTTTTTATTTTATTTTTTAACGCATGATTTTGAAAGGGTTCCCATTTCCCTTTTACATCAACTTAGTTATATCAAGCTATATAGTCTATTTGGTGTTGCCAAGATTTGAACCTTGGTGTGAGCTACATCACCCATATGTCTCAACCGTTGAACCATGGTACCATTGGAGACAATGTTTCATATTGTTATTTTAGTAGGAGTAAAACACATTGTCTTTTACGTAGTTGGGTGACATTTAAATATATTTAGATGTTTAAACCTAACTAGGTTAATGGTCATTGTTGAGCAACTTATAAATATATTGTTATATTATTCATTATAAATCTTTCTCAAATTAGATTAAATTTATTTTTCTTTTTAAGCTATTATCATTTGTTTTATATAAAATATTTTTATATATTATCCAGTATAACTTATACTGATGCATATTCACATTGTTTCTCTAGAACCTCTAGATACCCTCTCATGCTAGGATAAAGTTTCTAAATATGTTCTCTATAATCATAATGCTTTATAAATATCATTTATGGTTTAATGATGATTGTCTTCATTTAGTATCTTGCTTCTAAATGAATTTGTTGTTCAATTGAATCTATTGATTTGTTTCAACCATTACATTATAGTATTTTTTCCAAGTGATAACTCCTTAAGTATATAAGGGCTTCCTTACAAGTTCAACCAAAATTTATAGTTAGATGTTGTATCTATTTTTTGTCAAGTTCTTGCTATAGTATTTCAAGATACATGAATAAGGTACAATCACTTTATAATAGTAATATTGGACAAGATCTAATTGTTTGCAACTAGAATACATTATGATATGGGGATATGTTCAATTTATATCCTGACAAAGTGAATATTAGTTATGCTAAACTAATGTACTAGATCTCTTTATTTTTAATCAGCTAATAAATATATTGTTAACAATAGTTTGAATCATCTTCTAAATAGAGTATAAGTGTTCAATAATAGGGTTGTTAATAACATGTGGAGAATGTAATGAAATAATAATATTCAATAAATATCATAACTAATTCCTTTGATATACCTTTTTACAACTCATTTCACATCATTTTTCTAAGAGAAGTCAACCAAGTACTGCCACTATTAAACTCTTAAAATGCAATGAAAGCTAGTTTGTAAATATTGTGGTACAGTTACTATGCTACGAGTCACTATTTCTAAGTACAATGAAGATACTAGTACTATCAATACAATGCTTATGAATACAATTTATGCTATAATAGAACTAGTTATAGAGTACACCATTTTGATTATAATTTCCAACACAAGTATTAAGTACATTCAACATAATACTTTGTTTTGGGAAAATATACAATAACAACCAAAGCATTTAGCTAGGGGCATATTGGGGGCCACCCTCCCCATCACTCAAAATTTGATTTCCACAAGGAGATCTCGACGTCTTTACCATTATGGTGTCTGGATTGGGGTAACATAGTACTTTTATTTTAATCAAAAATCTTGTTGTTTAGAATGGGTAGAGAAGGAATCATCTGGACGCTTTACCTCTCAACCAATAGATACTCAAAAAGTATCCCTATCTTAACTTCAATACTTGAAGTTCTAACTCTTCATGAAGGGGTAGATAATCATACCAAACTAGTTAGAGAGTCTATTGTAGTGCTTATGCAACATCTATTATGCATGATACCATAAACATACAAGTATGTACTTGTAACCAGATATAGATTTTAGTGTAGGTATCAGTCTACACTTGATATAACTACTATGTATACAAATAATACCTACATCGACATTTATACTTTCCTTAACATCTCATGTTATTTGAAAGTGCAAATTGGCATTATATGTTGTTCATGGTGTATTGGTCAAATATTTTGATGTTCCCTCTATCCATCTAGAGTGGCACTTTTCTATTCCATACATATCATGTAATAACATAGAAAAATCATTTAGGTAATTATTAATAACAACTAAGTGCATACAAATAATATTCAAAAATCTATGTAAAACATTGTTTTTGATGAATCCATATAGGTAAACATGTTGCTACCAAATAACATGACAATCAAATATTTCATTCTTGATAGGGCAATAAAGCATGGAAGTAATTATACTCACAATAGATGATAGTACAACAAGCAAGTTTTTATTACTTTGCATGAAGTAAAAAACATGCATCTCCCATTTAACCCCTCTCAACCTAAGATTTAGTTCATGATACTACAAGTTAAGACATTATATTATTCATAAAAACTAACAATCCTTCCCATTTGGATTATGTCCACACCAAGGTCCTTTCAAACTATCACTAGATAGTTCAATACCATAATATAGAGGTTTGATAGGTATTTTATCAATAAGGCCAATTAACTCTCTTTTCAAAGAATAGATTTGTAGGGTTTCACACAGAGATAACTATCCTTAGATCCTTATCTGACCATTGCAGTGTTATAATAGTTTATTGTATCAACTTATTTATTATATATGAAGATAAACCACCCTTGTCTACACAATTATGAATAAGCACTTATACAAAGACCCCCCTATTTAATGTTTAAGTATAACAATAATCAAGGACAACCCTCTAGTTACTTGTTCTTATCAATAAATTCCCCTTATCTCAATATAGTTGTGAGCTATTAAAAAATTAATCACATTGGTAAACATTAATAGATAAACATGCAAAAACAATAATATTTTATCAAGCACTTCTTGGACAAAGCTATGAATGATTTTTTTTAACCTATACATTTTGGAGAGGACCATGAGGACACGTTTCAAACAATTTCCTATCATCACCATTATAATTATTTTTACAAATATTTTCCTATCTTCACATGGTAAATATTTTTATAAACACTTTGTGAAATCCTACGACAATTTTTTTTACAAATGCTTTCCAAATATTGTGAAGTAGTCTTTTTTATAAAGACTTTCCCAAGACTATATGACAATAGTAATGAAAAATATTTTTACAATCAATTTCATGACAACAAGACACTCTAATGAAAGCAATAGATCATATTTTGATAACAACATTCAATTTTAAAAAAAGAGTACATGTTTTGGTTGAAGGAAAATATACTACATCTAGATTTTGATAGAGACTATAGTGAAACGTAGCTAAACCTTGCATCTTCTATTATTCAAGTTAAACAAACATTTAGGAAGGATTGAGCAATATTTCTAACATTCCAAAAGGTAAAACATAGTTATAGAGTACCAATGTATAGAAAATAAGATTCCTTTCAACTCTTTACAATTTAAACATGCAATTATTTTTGGATCTATTCAAGATCAAAAAATAATTACCAAAATTAAAAATTTTATTAACGACATAAGAAAACATAGAGAACTTGAACCTATACTAAGATCCTTTGTCATAAAAACTCAATGTTGTCTTTCTTCCTTGCTCAATGTTCTTCATATATGCCTAAGATTATCTTAAAAAGACCTTTTTGAGGAATTCAAATGAACCTATGGACTTATCTCCATCAAGAAAATAATTATAAAACCCAAGCATTAAACCAATACATAATTATACCAAGAATGGATAGGTAATTTGGACACCATTCATCCTCTCACATTCTTTCCTTCCACACCAAATCTCTCCTTCATACCAAGACAATCCAATTAAACCCATCAAATATATAGATCATGCACTAACAAAAATAAGAAGAAAGAACATGAGTTTTACGGATTAAAAGAGGTTTTGACTCATTGAATCTGCTTCTCATAAAGTTTTCAAGGTGGAAATAAACTTATGTCACAAATATCCTTTCCTCTCATTTTTCCATTAAAATAAAATAATTTCAATTTCAATCCATGGATTTGACAAGGAAAAAGAACAATAGGATATGCATTAAAATAATATCGTATTCTAGCTTTTCCATAGAGCAATGGGTATGATTATTACACAATTTAATTTCTTTCCATCGACATTATTGTACTTTCCACTAGCACAAGAATCATAATGGTCTAAGTAGACAAGTAGTTATATACTAATATAACATTTTTATTTTACCTAAATTTAATGTAGGTATGTGGGCTCTTTGAACTACTTGCTCGCTATGGATCTACCACCCTCTCTTGGATGATACCTTCCCTCTTCAATTTCCAACAAGGTGACCTATCATACTTACAAAAAAAATGCAAGTTAGCCTTTTTTTTTTTTTGATACATAGGGGAATCAGTAACTTCCCTTTATTTTCTACTATTGAGCTACCTCTATAAACCCTATCTCACCTCATCATTAGCAACATTATGTGAAGGAGACCACTGGTGGCTCAATATTGGAACCGTCATCATTAGGCTGGTGTGCACTTAGTAGAGTCAGGATAGTCTACTACCTTTGCCCCAAGAAAGGCTTACCTCCAAGGTTTGAACCTGGGTCTCCTCTTGGTAAGTGATAGAACTTACCAATATACCCAACCCTTGGGACTTAAGTTAGTCTATTTCTCATTAAATGATTAAATAAACATCAAATTAATTTTTTTTGGTAATCAAAGAATTCAAATTCATCCACATCAACAATAATTGTAAAAATAAAACTTTCTATTAGTTTTCTAATTTTTGGAATGTAACACTCTTTCATTCTAAAAAGATTCATCATCCTAACCACTTCAGGAAAATAATTTTTAAGGTTTCATGATGTTTATAAATTTAAAACAATTAAATCATAGCTATAAATTAACATTATGCTAATTGAAAACTAGTTTTGCATGTAATTAAATAGATTTACATATCTAACAACTCATATAGCATTTTTGTTTAATAAAAAATATGAGGGTGATAATTTTCAATTCCGTCTATATATTTCCTTATGGCATTGTCTTTTAAATATTGATCCCATTGGACCTTACATTGACATATTGCCTATTTCTCAATTGGAGTCAATGAATATTCAAATTCTTGATTCATTCAACTAGAAATATACCTTGATCCTGGACCTACATTGATTTCCAATCTAAAATATATGAAATATCAACATGATAGGGATTCAATAAAGATATATGGAAAAAATTATAAATTTTAGAAAGGACAAGAGATAGAGTAGGTTGGTATGCAATTGGGTTCACCACTTCTAGTATCTTGAAGGAACCCACAAACTTGGATGCTAATTTGACAATTTTCCCAAATTTGACATAATTTTTTTTAGGTTAAATCTAAGGACTTTATCTCTGACAATAAAGTATAAAGTATCTTGGGGTTCTATCCCTATCGATTTTTCCTCCACCTTATCCTAGCTAAAAGGTGTTATGCATTTTTTTTACCATACAATACCTTGAAAGTGAAATGCTCAAAAACCAATGCACAATAACTTGAAAATGTATGATTGGAATAAATAAACACAAGAGCATGCAATGTAACAAACTATGATAAAACAAGTATATGAAAAATTGGGTCCTTTATATTAATAAAACTTGTTTTAATCAAAATGGGTTACAACTACATCCCCTTTAGGGAGTTCAATAATGCAATACAATAATCCGAGAGGTTTAACCTCTCTTAAATAGTTCAGTGCACTATATGGCCTTATCACATCCACAAATCATCCTACAAAGGGTTTCTTTGTGACCTCAGAAAGCAATTATGATGTTAAACTCTTGCGCTCCTCTTTCCCTGTAGGAAATTTGTGATCTACACAAGGAAACACAAAAATCATTAATAGCATGTGCGGATAAAAAGATAAGAAAAAGTGATAAATGACTGAAAACATGATAAGCAAATGCATGAAACAAAATATAACTATGCTAAAATGATGAAGAATGCAAAAAAACTCAAAGATCCATGGTTCGATTCCAGCAATACTTCGTTACTTGCAAACTCTAAAAACTTCAAGATTTTCAAATGAGGGTGAATGCCAATTTATAGATCCTTCAATAAGAACCTATTAAAGAATGTTTGCATGGGAGGGGAGGCCAACATGCTCTTCCTAAAATCCCATGCAATGCCACTTGGCTCTCCTAACATATGCAACACTATTCTAGGGCAAGTGTGCATGCTAAAATGGGCTCAAGCATGTGTAAAATTGGCACCACCAGCCCACACATGGATTCTCTTTTTTTGTTCCACTTCAAGCACGACAACTTTAGGGCACAACGACCACATTTGGGGGTCGCTATGGGGTACAACAACCATTATTACAAAGGAAAATATCCCTATTTGAGTGGTGAAGACCACTTTCTAAGCCCTAGGGCCACCCAAGGTGGGTCACATGATCTTCAGGTAATCCAAATAAGTAGCCTCCTCAACATGACATGTTTTAGGTGTCTATAGATACCCTTTTTGGAATGCATTGTGTGAAACCATAATGTGAAGCAAAAATAGATGACCTATAGTCAAATTGAGGAACTTGACTATAGTCAAATTGCTCACTGATTTAATAAATGTTGGATGCCCCAATCATGGAAGGAACATTGCATTTTTGAATCATTGCTTTTGACAAGTTGAGGAACTTGATTTTAATAAACCTTTCAGCCAAGGGTGGACCTTTGTCTAGTCCACAAGGCCATGACCTTAGGCATACCAAATAGGTAGAGGTTCATCTGTCCTGTAATGTGTTTTAATTTAAGTTTTTGCTTGTTATCTGCCCCAAGCAAGAAGGGTATGATTATCTTTGGAAATGACCTTGATACTGATCGACTTTAAGAAGGTAGTGGATCCACTCGATATCAGGATGACATATCCATTTATTCCTCTTACCATGAGTCTGATGCAATATCCATTACTTCAAACAACTCAAAGGGTGCAGTAGCAGTTATTGTTCCTATCAATGATCACAAGGAATTCTATCTTTGTATGTTCCTTGTGGGGATGCCCATTTTTCATAGCTACTATCATCACAAGATCCATTCATTTTAGCTCCTCCTAGACCTCATCTAGTCATTTCATTTCCACCTCAGCCACCTTCGATGCATTTGAGGCCACCCATTTTTTATAGGCTCCATCCACCTACGAATGGAAACCATCCACCATCCATTAATGTGATTTCCATTGACCTAACCACACCACTATTGCACCTCAACCATAAGACCATCAATTTTTATTGCACCATAATTTCCCCATCACCCATAGAGTTATTCCCTTGTGAAGACATGTTACAAATGTTTCATTTCTCTCAAGGATTGCCTAAAGATGTTTGTCAAGTTGAGATTGAGCCTGATGAAGAAATCCATTTTCCAAATCCAGATGATGACATTCATTTAATCCCTACAACTCATCAACTCGAGGAGGGATCCCACATGTCAATTGAGGGAAAAATTGACGTAGATATCGGTACCTATCCTATCGTTCCTAAAAATATCAAATTAGGAATTATTGTATCCCTAGAGGAACAAGCTGATATCGTAGCTCTCCTAAAATAAAAGAGATAATCTTTTGCTTGGTCGTATAAATATATGCTAGGTTTGGACCTGAGTTTTGTCGTGCATAATTTAACACTTGATCCAAAAGTTAAACCGTTCAAGTAAAAGCTAAAAAATGTGCATTCAACAATTGCATTAATGGTAAAAGATGAACTTCAAAAATTGTTGAATGCCAAATTCATCCAGCCCATCGATTATCATCCTTGGATCTCCAACATGGTACCCATCAAGAAACCCGATGGGAATATTCGCATATGCACTGATTTTTGAGATCTCAAAAATGGATGTGGAGAATGATAAAAAATATTTTTATTGTTGATGCTCATTATCTATTACTAGAGGCAATATCCTGGTAGTGTGAGCATATTTATAGAGAAGGAAATTGAGTAGCAGATAAATTAGTAAATTATGGTGTTGATCATCTCGGTGAAATTGAAATTTTAGAAGGCAACTGGCCAAGTGATATTTTATGTCTTAATCAAAATGATGTCAAGGAGTTTATTGTGGAAACAACACTTTGAGGAAGTTCAAGAATATATTTAAGAGAAAAAAAAATAAAAAAGTCATGATAAAAATGTATGCTACAACAAATTTAATATTTTGGTATTGTGATGGGAGTGGCCCCCAATAGAAGCCACATATAACCTATTAAAAAATAATGAAGCTATTTGGAACATATAAGACATTATAACATATGCAAGAGATATCATTGTAGCCTTAGAGGATGTTAATATAGTGCATATTTATAAAGGGGGCAACCAAGCGGTGGATTGGTTGGCCAATAAACGTGTAGACAGTCTTGAACCAATTCTATGGAGGAATGATTTCCCTAGTCAGTTGAGGAGTATAGTTGATAGGGAGTTGCAAGCTTATGATAGACAAAATTATGGTTAAATTATTAATTACTGGTTGCAAGCTTTATTCACCTCTTGTAGTCATAGGAAGTGAAGCATTTCTATTTTTTTCCTTTAAGGGGTCTATGTGACTTCTTGTCTTGTTCTACGGCTAGTAATTGCATATTGTTGATGCAGGAGCACCCAACGGTGTAAGAGTGATCTTGCGTCACCCAAATTTGTATTTGCTTCATTTTGTTCTAAAGTTTGTTTAGTTTTTTAGAGGATGGATAAATAGACCCAACGTCGAAATAAACGTCCCAATATCCTGAGTGGTTTGGGAGATATATAAATTTTAGGGTCTTCTACCTTATCAAAACTAGTGAAAATCCTGCTAGTAAAACTTGGAGGTCAATTTTGAAGGCCTTAGAGGCCTTTTTGAGGGATGAAATATGGTGGTAATCTACATAAACACATTATCGGGTCATAAATCCATTTGAGATATTTTCAAAAATATGCGCCATTAGTTGTTTCGTGCAACGAGCGATGAGTTATGACCTCGAAAAGTTTTCCCTCGAAATTTAAATTTGAAATAGATGGTTCTAAGCGAAAAAAGGGAAAATATGGTATTTGAGGGGGAATTTCAAATTTGTAATTAGTTGGTCTTTGTAATATCTATTTTAAGAATAGTAATACAGGAAAAGCTTTGGCTCATTTTGTATTTTCTTTGCTTTCTATGGATTGTATGTGCTTGTTTAATGTAACTTTCCTCCAATTGTTGATGCCCTAGCTCCTTTTTGTTTTTTTTCTAATTTATCATTGTTTTATTTAATGCAGAGGAGCGGTATTGTAAAAAAGGATTGGGCCCTTTCAAAAACCCCTTCTTTTCGCCCTAATAAAAAAAATGGATGTGGGGATCAGATCAAACATAACATTATTAATGAAGTTCATAAAATTGTTGGATAATATTTTGGAAATATCAACATATCTATAGAGAAGAAATTAAGTAGCAAATAATTTAGTCAATCATAGTATTGATCTTCACCTTAGCACAATTCAAATTTTAGAAGGCAACTATCTAAATGAGATATATATCTTAGTGAAAATGATGTTAAGGAACTAATTATGAAAATATAGTAGTTTGAGAAAATGAAGAATATCTTTGATAAAAAAAGGCTAAATAGATATGGTTTAATTGACTAGATAGCAAATGTAATATTTTGTTACTTTGATGGGATGACCCCAAATAAAATCCATAGAAATGTATTAAAATATAAGATCACATTATATCTCATATGGTATCTAAAGAATACTCCAAGTACATATAATGGTAATACATGCTCATTCTAAAAGCCAAAAAGTAGGGAACATAAAAAATATAAATTGCAATATTTATAATGAAACTTTCAAGATAGCTAATCTCATGTTAAGGACCCATTTATTAGATAGTGTATCTTGAAATTTTTTGTAAAATATTATATTTAACAAGATGTCAAGAAATGAATCAATTCATTTTCAATTGATCGATCAGGTAGACAAAGTACTTTATGGTTACTACAAAATTAAATATGAGATTGTTTCCTAGTAGGACCCAATGGGGATGTCTCCAAATCTTCTCTTAGATAGACAAAGTTTGTTTAGATATTTTTTGAAGGAAAAATCTCCAACAGAGACTGAAGAAGCACAAAAACCTGCACTAAAAATACTTTTTACGACTCCACAAAAAAGATCAAAATCTCAAAGAGTCAATGGATGCTTGACAAACTCAAAATCAAGACCAAATATTGTCATTGAGAAAATTATAGTAGAAAAAACCGTCTTATATAGATCCAATCATGACCTGATCTAAAAAATCATGGGCATTCGCCCTACCCTAAATTTTTTGCATTCATGGGTTCATCAAAATTAGGAGCCTCTTGGTGAGTATTCTTTGTGGTTTATTAGTAATATATATTATTATTATCTTTCCTTACTTGCCAATAGAAATAGGGCTTTCTTATTATAAAAGAGGAATCATGGTCCGACAAGATTATTTGTTCAACCCTGGAGAGTGGGATTTGATACCTAAATTGAACCCACTACTATCCTAGTTTGGGTCTAGTTGTATGCACTCCCAATGGATTTATAGAGTGAGTAGGAATTGGAAATCATTGATAATTTCTTTGGAATATATTTGGGTGTTTCTAGAGACACAATGGAAGGAAACATAGTTTTTTATGCTAGATTATGCATGGAAATGGATCTCATCCAACATTTTTTGGTAAATGTGGAACTTGAACTTGTAAGACTATCTTGGATCTAGAAATTTGATTATGAGGTGCTTCAATTTAGGTGTAGAGTTTGCCATAAATATGGGTATTTGGATCGATCCTTCCTAAATAATTTTTTTTTGGAATAGGTGGAAGAAGGATTTTTGAAAGGGTCTTCAAACCTTTTACATAAGGGGTTTTGAAAGGGACATCTAACCTCTTACAACTCAACAAATATATTTAATGACAACCAAAATAAAAACACACAAATGTCTGATCCCCCAGGGTAAAAGAAACACAAGAGAAATAGCATCTAGAAAACCTGAGAGAACCAAGAGATTTCGAGAGGCAGATCTCACAAAAATTTAGGTGGACAAAGAAGAAATTTAAAATATAGGATCATAGGAAGGAACAAAGAGTTTCCACCTAAATTGAATAAAAAAGGATCATTTTAAATTTTAAAAAAAAAATCTCCTGCTCAAACAGGATTCCTGCATCCAGATCAGACTCCCTCATAGGTTCCACCCTAAAATGAACTGGTCAACCATTTATAAAGAGGAAGCTTACACCAAACCAATGACTTGAACCCAAATATCTTTCTCCAACTGGATCTGATACAAAGGGCACGCTATCTTAAGACCTCCAAAAGGCACTAACAAAATCTTAAAGGGAGATCCTAGGATCTGCATTGCCTTCAACCAACATCTCAACACTCTAAAATAAAGGTCAATGAATCCCCTCCATTGAGTAGCCATGTCCTCCAACATTTCTAGGATGCCACCCCAAAGGGTGAGAAAAATTTAAAATCCCCTGATCTCTTCTCCCACCAGGTTCTTGCATAAAATTGGTTCAAAATTCAAAATTAATTTTTTCTTGCCCCAACAATTCAAGATTCTAGAACCACTATAGATTTTGAATCCTTGCAACACAATACTAGGGGGGAGAAGCCATAACCAAGCTAGAATTTTTCATCCAATAGATTGGAAAATCCAGAACCGTTGAGCACTCAAAAAATTAAAGGTAACAACAATATCGCTTAGCTCAACCATCAATGTTTGGATCATGTTCTCACTCAGCACTGAAGCCTTAGGAAATAGAGCCTATAAGGATCTGAAAGAAAGATCCTCAGATATAGGTAAAACACAACTAGGACTAGCAAAAATAAAACATTGAGTTAGAATTCTGATTGCACCAATTAAAACATTTTACATCTTGACTAGAACAGAGATTACATCAATGTCTAATGGATCCAATCCATAAGTCTGCATAATTCTCTCAAGATCCACTAAAATAACCCAAATTTTAGACAAAGAAGATCTAGGGTTAGCGACCCAACTAATGATGATCAAAGGTCATATCACAACAAAAAAACCCTAGATAAGGACTTCATTATAGGAATAGAATAGGCCAACATGAAGAAAACTAGATTCTTAGATCGAGGAACATAAACCCTGGCTCCATAAAACAAATATAGACCTACGTAGGCCTAGTTTTCTCTCCAAGAAAACTAGAAAGAAGGACCCCAAGAAACATGGCATATTGAGAATAGAAAAATAGGTAAGGCAAGAACATTTTTTAAGGGGAAGACTCCACATATAACCACACTACTTACCAAGCCCAACCAACGAACAATGGCATGCCAACCAACCACCTACACATAGCCCACCAAAGCAGCACTGCCAACTGACAGACCTACCACCCAACATAGCAAGAAATAAAGGATCTAGGGTGTTTGGGGGATCCAAAGCCACTCCAATACCTATTGGTACAATACCACTTAGTACCCCTGAACTAGCACCCACTCCTAACCCTACTCCCTCTCTCAACCCAACACCCTTACCCAACCAAGCTCCCTCTCATGAACCAACATCCTTACTTGACCTAGCTTCACTCCCTCTCATCCTCCCATTATTCCCAAATAATATTATCACAAAAGAAGGAACATCAATTTTGTACCTAGGGGATTGGCTTATGATTGCCTAGGTCCATGCTTTACACTTGGTGGATATTAAATATCCTAGAACCAACTATACTTGGACTAATAAGAGGAGGGAACCACATAGTAAGAAGGTGAAGTTAGACCATTTTTTGGTTTTAGAGGAGGCATTTGTGAAATGGAATATAAAATTTTATATTTTGGAGGGTCCAATTTTGGATCACTTCCCCATTCTATTGGTGTTAAATTTTGATACTCTGATACTTAATATAAATCATCACAGGAAAATAATCACAAGATCTAATATAATGAAGTTGCAATATAATGAACCAAATAATATTTTAGAATGTAATAATAAATTGAATAACTCATAAGAATACTCACATAAACATGCTCACAATATTGCACATGAAAATACTAAAATGTTATTGGATATAGATCTACTAATGCAAGCATAAAGTTTTGCACATTCAATTCACCTTCATAATATTACAATACTTAGTCACAAATATATAATTGCATGTGACTCTTCATATGATGCACTCCTGACCTTCACTCTTCTTGATAACTCTTCATTTTCCTATTTTAAGGACACATGTGCACACTTACATATTAGAAAATTGTGCACATCTACACTCATAACACTTGCACACATATTTACATGACACTTGTGCATTTCCTACACATTATTACATTATATAAAATATTAACTCACTCACTAATCTAGAACACAACCCTAATCTAATATTTATAATAATGTACCAAGGTGGTACATTATCATGTACCAAATAATGTCTAAAAATTGGAAGGGGGCATCAAGACAAGGCAACACCACAAACCATTCAAATTTGAAAAATTTTGGTTACAAAAGGAGGAAGTTCAAAAAAAAATACCATAGTGGTGGGAAGAGGTATGACCAACATATGGGATAGCAATGTTTATATTCTATAAGTAGCTTCATTATATCAAGGATCAATTAAAACAATGGAGGTAAGCTAACAAGTTGAACTTCCAAGTCCAAAAAGCTCCATTGATGGCCAGATGGGATGAGGTGCACAAACTCTTTAAATAACAATAACAAAGCAGATGGGATTGTGTAAAGTAGTTGATGACATTGACAACTAAGAGGAGATCTACTAGAAATAGAGAAGAACCACTTGGTTATTGGAAGGTGATAGAAACACCAAATTTTTTCATCAAGCTACTTATGTTATAAGATAGATGAACAAGATGGAATCTCTTCAATATGAGAATGGAGACTTCTTTGATATGATCCTAGGTATGCATTTCCATTCAATGGATTATTTTACTAAATTTTTTGAGGGTATGGTGCAATACAAAGAGGCTCAAAAAGAAGTTCTTCATGCCATACCATTTATTATATTTGAAGAAAAAAATTAGGCCTTGCTTAAACCCATGGATATAGAGGAGCTGAAGAAGGTAGTCTTTGGAATGAGTACAAGAAAAATTCTAGGTCTAGATGGATTTCCAATTGAGTTTTTAAAACCTTTTGAGACAAATTTAAGGAGGATGTAATGTATATTATATTGAAGTCTAGAGGTAGTAAAATAATACTTAAAGCATTAAACCATACATTCATTTCCTTAATTATGAAAGGGGGGGAGGGAGTCCATATCTTAGATTACAAATCTATTGCCTTATGCGATATCATATATAAATAATCATCCAGGTAATGGCTAAGTAGCTGAAACCTCTCCTAGACAACATTATCTCCTTGGAGCAAGTGGTTTTTGTAAAGGACAGGCAGATCTTGGATGGTGTGGCTCTAACTTAAGAGGCAATCCACTCAATGCAAAAATCTAGAACTAGAGGAATGTTCATAAAATTGGATATGTCAAAGGCTTATGATAATATGGAGTGGAACTTCTTGTCAAGGATGATGGTAGCCTTTGTTTTCTCTCAATATTGGATAGAATGGGTCATGAGTTGCATATCTACTTTGACATACTTAGTGTTAAACAATGGTCTTCCCTCACAACCATTTGGATTCACTTGAGGCCTTTGTTAGGGAGATCCTTGTTCCCCTTATCTTTTCTTATATTGGTTGAATTCTTGGGTAGACTCATCTTGAGGAGAAGACAACAAGGTTTGCTAATAGGTATCAAGGTGGATGAGGAGGTTTTGACTCACCTATAGTTTGTGGATGACATAGGATTAGTAGGACTAGCCAACCTTAGGGAAGCAATAATGATGAGAGATACTCTTAATGTTTACCTTAGGGTCACAAACCAAGTCATCAATGATAATAAATCCAAATTGATATTCTTCAATCTTGATTGAAGGCTTTTGGATAGAATTTTAGAGATCTTGGAATTTATGATCACTTCTCTCCTAGTGGTTTATTTAGGGGTCCCTTTGCATTTAAAAAATATATAAAATAGCTACCTAGAGGAATCTTTTGAATCATATCAAAGAAATAATTAACCATTGGTCTCACAAATGGTTAACCTTTGGGGGTAGATTAACTTTTTATAGTCAATCATTCAATTCATGTCAATTTATAAATTTTATATCATTCATGCCCCACATACCATATGGAAAGAGTTCGACAAGATGGCTAGAAAATTTTATGGGTAAGAGTAAAATGAGAGAGCAAATGGGTATTAGTAGGTTGGAAGAAAGTAAGACAACCCAAGGAAAAGGGAGGTTTGGAACTGAGGAGATCAAAGCTAAATAATAAATCTTTGGATGAAAAGCTTTATTAGAGGTGGATCTCCCAACCAACTTCTTTATTTAATAGAGTTTTAAATAGTAAATATTTGGGATAGGTGAACTTAAATGAGGTGAGACATTTCCCTTTGGATAGTAATGGATCCCTAGTGTGGGTGGCTCTAAAGTTAGGATCTCATGTAGTTAAATATGGACTATTTTGGAAAGTGGGGAGAGGGGAGAAGGCATGATTTTGGATAGATTCATGGGATCAATACCCGCCTATCATTGCTAAATTATTAGAACTACAAAAAAAAATCATGGAAAGTAGGGGTTGGATCAAGATTAAAAGTTTTTTTTTGGTAATATTAAAATTTATTTCAACACCAAACATCTTGAAAAGGATTGAAAATCCAACTAACTTCATATTAATTACAAACTCATTATATAGGCACTAATGGCCCAAAATACATAACCAAACCCATCAAATCATGGATTTGATCCAATATGCTTAACCATAAGCTACAAAAGTGCAAGGGAGAATGCACGTAACTTCTAAGTTGAGAGAAAAGGAATAATGCTAACTAGAAGATCCATTTTAGCTATCTTGAAGTACACACTTCCTACTTTGAGTTCACACTTACTAACTAACACTCTAAATGACAACTAGAAGATAACTAGTGCCCACAAGTGCATGTGAGAAGGAGACTCACTTACAATTATTAATTTGCAATAAATAAACTATGCAAACCTAGCTAGGAACTACTAGAGGGGTCATATGAGTGATCAAACATCAATCCTCATCATGCCTCCCCACAATAGAAGCATTGGCCTCCAATACTTTCAGAAGAGTAGGAAAGTCACGGGACATCTGATGAAAAGAAATCCAACGAGCCTGATGCGGCAGCTGTCCTCACCGAGCCACAAGATATGAGGTGGTAGACCCCTGGTGAGTTTTTCAAATATTTGTGTCATAGATCTGATCAGAATCCAATGGTAACTGAGAATCAGGAACCACATCCATAGGATGACTGATAGCTGGTGCTGTCTCCAATGTAGAGTCAAAATATAACTTCAAAATATCTACATTGATGACGTCATGAATTCCCAAGTGTGTGGGAAGATCAAGGTGAAAAGCATTCTCGGACACCTACTGAAGAATAGTATAAGGCCCATAGCGAATCGGTTTGATTTTACTATGAGTCTTATCAAAAAAATGTCGCTTGTCAAGATGCAACCAAACTTTGTCACCAACCTGAAATGGATGAGGAATTCGATGTCGATCCATGGCATTTTTTTTTTGCTGTTGTGTCTTTTGCAAAATATCAACCACATTTGATTGCAAATTGTGCAAATGTTGAATAAATGAGTGTGCTTTGTCTTGCTCCTTCTGAAGATGTGAAGTGACAGGAGAAGGCAAAGACAAAGGTAACTCATAAGGTGCCAAGGGCTGAAATCCCAGATAAACCTCAAAGGGTGAATGACCTGTAGAAGAATGTAGGGCCCTATTGTAGGCATGTTCAATATGAGTGAGACCCAAGTCCCACTTGGTCAGTGAAGCATGATGATAGATTTATAAACTCTGCACAAGGGAATGGTTCACCACTTCGGTCCACCCATCGGAGGGGGGGGGGGGGGGGGAAAAGTGAAGGGAAACTCCCAAAATTTTCCACAAAAAAAGGGCAAAAGAAAGAATCACGATCCGATATAATGCTGGTAGGTAGACCAAAGGAACGCCAAATGCTGTCAAAGAAAAATTGGGCTAAGTCTGCTGCAGAACTTGTCTTGCGGCATGGAATAAACTTAGCCATTTTATTGAATCTGTCAACCACCACGAACACACAATCATGTTGTCGCATTGTCATAGGAAAACCACTAACCAAATCCATGGAAATGCTTTCCCAAGGATGGGAAGGAATGGGCAAAGGCATGCCTAAGCCAAAATTCCTGTTAGCTAGTTTTGAGTGACAACAAACTGCACACTGTTTGAGAAATCTCAACACATCCCTCTGCATTTTAGGCCAATAGAAAAATCTTTGCAAGTGATGAAGTGTTTTGTGCTTCCCAAAGTGACCACCATAAAGTGTAGAATGAGCTTCCTTAAGAAGTGACACTCTAGGCTCACAAGGAACACAAACCTTGTCCAATTTGTAAAGAAGTCCTTCTTTGATGAAAAAATCTTGGAAAGGACGCAAATTGGAAGAAGAAGGCTTACTCACTTGCTCAAATATTTTCCCAAAATCAGGATCCCGTGAATACTAATTAGGCCAAGTCTAAAATCCCAAGTGTGAAGTGGACATAACTATTAAGGCAAGAGCGGCAGGAGGCCTACTCAAACAATCAGCAATAGTATTACTCTTCCCCTTTTTGTACTTGATCACCAAGTGAAATTGTTGGAGGTAAGAGGCCCACTTCATATGTCTTGATTCTTCAATTTTACTTTGAGATTGTAAAAACTTGAGAGGCATATGATCAGTGTGTACTCCTGTATCTTTTCCCAAAAGATAATGTCTCCAAGTACTTAATAGCTTGAACTAATGCATACAACTCCTTGTCATATGTAGAATAGTTCAACTTAGCAGCAGAAAAATTTTCTGAATGATAAGCAACTGGATGACCATTCTGTTTGAGCACAGCTCCTAAGGCAACTTTAGAGGCATCCGTTTCAATCTCAAAAGGTTGAGAGAGGTCGGGTAAAGTTAACACAGGTGTTGTACAAAGTTTCTTTTTGAGTTTCTCAAAGGCAATCTCTTGGCTTTTCTCCCAATGAAATGGATCTTTAGACTTAGTGAGATAATGCAATGGAGCTGCAAGGGTGGAATATTGAGGAATGAACTTGCGATAAAAATTCGCAAGTCCTAGAAAACTCCTTAACTCAGTGAGAGTTGTAGGAGGGGACCACTTAAGTAAAACATCAACTTTTGTGGGATCTACCTAAATTCCACTTTCACTAATCACATAACCAAGGTAAGAAACTAAAGTATTTCCAAAAGAACACTTGGAAGAATTGGCATATAATTGATTCTTCGCAAGAAGATAAAGTGTATGATGGATATGCCTAAGGTGTTCCTCCCAAGTCTTTGAGAATATCAATATATCATCAAGATATATTATTAAAAATTTGTCAAGTACATCACGAAATACATCATTCATCAACCTCATGAAGGTTGCAGGAGCATTAGTAAGACCGAAGGGCATGACCAACCATTCAAAAAGGCCCATCTTCGTCTTAAAATTTGTCTTCCATGTATCCTCAGCTTGGATACGCACTTGATGATATCCACTTTTGAGATCTATTTTTGAAAATAACTTAGCTCCTTGAAGATTATCTAATAAATAATCAATGCGTGGTAATGGATATCTATTCTTTATAGAAATTTTGTTCAAAGCACGAAAATCAATGCACAATCTCCAAGTGCCATATTTTTTAAGAACCAACAAAATAGGTGAGGCACAAGCAGAAGTACTTTCCTTAATGAAACCCTTAGACAACAAATCTTCTATTTGCCTTTTTATTTCTTCATTTTGCAAAATAGATTGTCTATACATGGGTGCATTAGGTAGTGAAGAACCAGGAATGATTTCAATGTTGTGATTAATTGTGCAAATTGGAGGAAGAGACTTTGGCTCCTAAAATATGTGTGAATAACTTTGCAATATTTTATCCATTTAAGAGTGTTGCTTTGGAATGGATGTGGATGTAGAAGTGTTTTGAGAGCGAATGAAAATTAGAGCAACATCACCACCTTTTTTAATTACTCTTTTTGTTTGCTTGGAACTTAGAATGATGTTAGGAGTGTTGGTGCTTTTAATGAGAAAGACCTTACCATATTTTTGAAGTGTGTAGGTTCTTTTGAAAGCATCATAAACAGCTCTCCTATCATACTGAAAAGGTTGTCCAAGCAAAATCCCACAACAATCCATAGGAGTCACATCACAAGTGATTTGATCTATGAAATGTGGGCCAAGTGCAAATTTTAATGTGCAAGTGTGAGTGATTTCTGAGCCTCTTCCACTATCCTTCCAACCCAAAGAATAAGGTTGAGGATGAGGCTCCATAGGTAACTTCAAATGCTCGACAATGGACCTCGCAATTAGATTTTTCTACGAGCCATTATCCACTATACAATCTGTTGCAAAATTATGGAGCAAATGAGCTCGAGTGATGAACAAAGCATCACGAGCGCCCTCTGATGAACTTACATTTACCAAGGTAACCTCATTGAGCTTACCTCGTAATTCCATGTATACTCTACTCTCTCCTACTGACTCAAGGGGACCTTTAGAAGCATCCTCCTCTTGAGTAGTAATGACTAAACTTTTCTTCTTAAGCTTGAAACAATCAGCTTTTTCATGACCCTTTTTCTTACAATAGTTACAAAACTTTTAGAAGAAGAAGAAGGTTTAGAAGAAGAAGAAGAAGAAGAAGGAGTAGAAGCGGAAGGAGAAGGAGAAGAAGGAGATGGAGAAGAAACATTCTTCTTTTGAGCAAAATTCTTCTTTTGTGAGAAATAATTATTCCCTTTTGATGAGTTTGCAACCACTTGAGGAGCAGGTGCACGGAATGCCTGCGAGTGCGCTTTGAACTTGTCCTCCGCAAGTTGCACCTGGTTGAAAACTGAATCCAATGTTTCCATAGAAACAAACATAATTTCTCTGTACAAGTGCTCTAACAAGCCACTTTGAAATTTGAGAATCAAAGCTGGAACATCATCCTCCACATTCACAAGTATCTTGTACCTGTTGAACTGAAAAATATATTCCTGTACAGTCATATTAGTTCCTTGCCTAAACCGAAACCACCTAATTACCAAATCCTTAGAATAATTGGAAGGATAAAAATTGGTTTTCAGACAGTCTACAAGTTCATCCCAAGTAGTGAGTTCATCATGACCTCTTTTTCTTTCTACAAGGACTTTAGCTAAACCAGAAAGTTTTAGCTTAGCATAAGGAACCACATCTTCATCTGAAAGCTGAGAGTAAGAAAACCAAGAACTCATGTCAAGAATCCAACTATTCAAGACATCAGGGTTCCTGGATCCATCATAAAATGGAACTTCACAATGAACTCTCAGGCGAGAATCATGAGCAGAAGTTGAAGTATTGTGCACAAAAATGTCATTTACCTTCACGGCAAGATTACCAAGGACTTCTGCCATGGTAGTATCATTAGCTTTATCTGCTAAAGCATTTACAACATGGGCAAGTTATGCCACTTGGGCAGCCAAGTCAGAAGCCATGTTCAACCGGGTATAAGCCAGGAGTAAAAAAATGAGAAAGCACTAAATCAAGGTAAAAATTGAAATTTTCCTTGTTACAATATTGTGCTCCTAAATTTGAAAAATACCCCTAAGGCTCAAATTTGCAAAATTTTAACTAACCTAAGGTTACAATTTATAATTTAAAAATAACTTAATTAAAAAATAAATTTTAATTAATCATAGATTAATTAATTTAATTAAGTTATTAAAAATTAAATTAATAAAAACATAAAAATTACATGCAACCTTAGAATAGTAAAACTTTAAAAAAATTTACAATAAATTACCCTTGTGGCTGAAGAAAATCTGCCTGTCAACTGCAGTCACTGGCTGTCACTGTTGTTGCACATTTCTCGAGGCATATTTATTGCTCAATTTGTGCACATAACTTCTGCTGCATGCTTCCCGATGCAAACGTCAAATGAACCAGCGACGGATAATAATTTTCAGTGAAGCAAAAGTTTTTGTGCCCACTTCATCCGTCGGCTTGGCCTGGCAGATTCCAAGCCAGACAGGGCTGTCGTGGTGGCGGGCTGTCCATGCCCCTGGCACAGTCTACCGCAGGCCCTGTAGACGCCTGACAACACTGTCAAGCGCTGTTGTGGCGGCTCTGCGATGTAACAGGCCCTGCAGTCGCCTAACAGTCCTATCAGGCATTGCGTGGCAGCTCTGCGACGCAGCAAGCCCTACGACCGCTGACAAGATCGTCGAGCGCCACGATAGGATCTTCCACACCAGTGTCGATGCCTGACAAGACGTCAGGCTGTCAGGCCGAGGGCAGTAGAGCCTACCATCGGCTCTGCACCGGGCGGTGCTGCCACGGCCTGCGTTGCAGCCGCTGTCGCCTGACAGCGTTTGCCGTAGGACTGACGCTTGATAGACTGTCAGGCCATGGGCAGCGAGGTCGGGTGCGTCAGGCTTGTCTGACGCACTTCGACTAGCCATGGCTGCCGACCATGCACCCTTGGTGCTGGCGCGGTAGCCAAAAAGGCCAAGAAACCTTAGGCTCTAAAAAAAAAATTTTTTTTTTTTTTTACAATAAAAAAATCTAAATTAATATATTTAAGAAAATATATATTAATTTAAAATTTAAGTTTTTCTAAAACAATGAAATTTTTAAAATTAACCAGGGAGGCTAATTATTAAAAATAATGAAAACTTAAACTATTAAAAATATGAGCAACCAGATCCCTTCAGTAGCTCTCCTTTCAAGATCCGGTCGACACACGACCAGCGTTTGAAAGGCAACCAGACCCAAGTCGACACACGACCTGGTATAGAACTCCTCCAGCTTCAAGACTCCTCGATGGCAGGAACAAATGGCTCCCTAATACGCATCTCTCCGTAGGAGTAGTCCAAACCTGCCAAGGGATTTTTGTAAGAAAGGAAACGGGGTAAACTTCTCCTATACTCCTTGAGCATACGGAGAAAGTTGGAACGAGGATTTTGACGCCTAAGGAACTTCCTTCTGTGTATGGTTTTCAAGCTCCCCTTGAGCTTGAACCGAGTCCTCAATGAGAAAATATTTCTCATAAAAAAATTATCTCCTATCCTCTCACCTCACAAGCCCTAGTGCAAACATGAACTAGGCTCTGATACCAATGAAAAGGATTGAAAATACAACTAACTTCATATTATTTACAAACTCATTATATAGGCACTAATGGCCCAAAATACATAACCAAACCCATCAAATCATGGATTTGATCCAATATGCTTAACCATAAGCTACAAAAGTGCAAGGGAGAATGCACGTAACTTCTAAGTTGAGAGAAAAGGAATAATGCTAACTAGAAAATCCATTTTAGCTATCTTGAAGTACACACTTCCTACTTTGAGTTCACACTTACTAACTAACACTCTAAATGACAACTAGAAGATAACTAGTGCCCAAAAGTGCATGTGAGAAGGAGACTCACTTACAATTATTAATTTGCAAGAAATAAACTATGCAAACCTAGCTAGGAACTACTAGAGGGGTCATATGAGTGATCAAACATCAATCCTCATACATTTAGAGGATTATAGTTTTAAGCAATTTAAGAAGTTGGACAAGTGGACAATTCCAATCCCTTAATAATTGAAACCCATCATGACTAAAATCTCTGTAGAAATATTTCTCATAGATAGAGATGAGGAGGATGAATTAGCTTGGTTCTATGGGAACCTTGGAGTCTACATAGTGAAGGATGCATATAATAAGATCCTTCTAGAACCTCCTCCTCATGCATATTAGGTTGAGGATTGGAGAAAGATTTGGTCATCCAAGGATTAGCCTAAAGTAAACTTATTTACCTTATAGTTCATGCAAAATAAAATTCTTAATTTTGAGACATAGGGAAATACTTGGTCCATACCAATGTGTTTTATTCTACAAAAGTGAGGAAACGTCTGACCACTTGATTTTTGAGTTCCCGTTCATGAACCAAATCTTGGAGTAATGGTTTTTAGCTTATTAAATATGAGTTAATGGTTATTTGAACTAGATTAATATTTGGTAAATATGGAAGAGGGGTAGATTTAAATCTAAATCTTATCATATTGGGTGGAAGCTTGGATTAAACTTTAATTGGTGGCAAATATGGTTGGAGAGAAATAGTAAATTTTTTAGAGAAACCTATTCATCCTTGGATAGCATATGGTAGATCATTTGGAGAAAATTCATGGAAATAATGGTAGTGTATACTAAAGAGGAAACTCAAGCTGATATAGTGATAATGGAGAATGAATCCAAAGTGTAGGAGGGCTAGGACAAAGCTAGTTGGAAAACACCCCCGAAAGGCTAGTTTAAAATTAATACTAATGGAGATACCAAACGCAATCTAGGTAGAGTTGAAATTGGAGTGATCTACTTGAATCATGTTGGAACAATTCTCTATTAAGAACTACAATGCCTGGGCAAGGCTACAAACAATGAAGTAGAAGCCTTAGCTATCAAATTTCCTTCTATTTATGTGGTAAGACAAGGTTATAGGAGGATAATCATATAATATGATTCTTAAATATTTGTAGGAGTTCTATATTGCATGAGGAACTTTGCTTTGGAGACATGGAGGTTGAGGATTCTTGTCACCCAAATTAAGAAGTTGTGGAGGGAATTGGATGATGTGATTTTGATTTATGTGGGTAGAGCTTAGAATAAAGTGGTAGACTTCCTAGCTAATATGGGTATCGAGAAGGAGGTAGGGTTTTAGTGGCATAATGACATGGCTATTAAGGATGAGAGGATTAGGTAGGTTGGTGAGAAAATATAGTGTTTGGCTAATTTGGATAGCCATTGTAGACATATGATTTAAGAGATTTGACTCCAATGCAGATCTCCTTTTAGTGTTGTAAACAAAATGGCTAGTTCTTAGGATCTTGGGTTTTAGAGTTATGGAAGTTTGTTGGAAAGTTAAAAGGAGGAAACGGGTGCTCTTGTTGGCTACGACTAGGAGGAGTCCCATCCCAAATTGTAAATAATCTTGTTTAATATAATTTTTTTAAATTCTTTAAAATAAAAAATAATATATCAATAAATTAATGTAATCAACACATTATCTATAATAAAATAACAACTCACACATAAACACAATGCAATAACCATAAACACCAACGTAATTTAATTAAAGAAAGAAAAAGTCTTACAACCATTAAATAAATGGTTGGACTCCAAGGGTATCAATACCTAAATTATATGTGACCTTAGGTCAATATTAAAGCACCAACCTTAAGGCTTATTATTAAAATATTATAATAAAACCATTTATACATGTACAAGTTTCTATAGGGATATACAATAAATATAATAGAAAATTTGATCATAGCATAAAGTGAGTTTTAACATCACTAATTCCAACATCCCCATTTAAATTAAATAAGGGACATAAAGAGAGACCCTTAGAATTTATCCCCCTTAAGGGGCATTCTCAAACTTGAAGTTGCTTCTACAATTGCATAAAATCATCTCGAGCATGAGCTTGATCAAGATATTCATTATTTTCTCTACTAATATAAACATAAACTAGGTCAATAATCCAATAGGCATGAAGCCATTAAAATAGTGCATCCAAACCTCAATGTGACTAGTCCATTGACAAAATAGTGGACTGTAGAAAATCTTGATAGAGATCTATTTATCATAATGAAGGGTGACTAAAAAATGCTATGGAATACCCAATTGCTATAAAATCATAAGCATCCATAAAATATGTTTGGTATCCTTATTGGAAAAATATAATTTTTGTTTTGTAAAGTATTTAAAACCATGAAATTCATCCATTAAATCATCTAATAGGGATAAGAGACTTATCTTTGATATTGATATTATTCAAAGGTAAAAAAATAGGATACATGTGCCAAGAATTATCCTTGCATTAAACAATACCCCTCAAAAAGGAGTGAGCACTAATGCTTGGATGGATTATTCCTCGCTTCAGCATTTCTTGGACTAGCTTCTCAACTTTAGACTTTGGAGTTGGGAATAACAATAATGATGCACACTAGAAGATTGACTTCCAAGAACTACATGGATGGCATGATCATGTGTTTGCTTAGGGGGAAGACTCAATGGAGCACCAAATACATCCATATGGCAATCTATAATTTTTTTCAAGTCTAAAAGAAGAGCTAGAAGAAGCAACTCTAAAGAGTGAACTCCCATGCAATTGACCTAGGAAAATAATCCATGAACACCCATCTTTAATATATTTTCCATGGTATGGGAACTAACCACCTTGGAGGGAGGAGGTTGGATTCCTTACATACAAGTAAATTTTCCATTATCTATTCATTTGATATATAGATTTTGTAAATTAATAGTAACATTGCCAAGCTGAGTAGCCATTGTGCCCCCAATAGGGCATCTACACTACCCAAATTCATGGTGAAGAGATTGCCAAAACAAGTATAATCACCCATATAGATTTTAAGCTTATCCATTCGACCCACATACTATGTGGTACCCCAATTTTTAATCAATATTTAAAAATTTTCTTTGTTTAAATATTTCATAGGTAATCCCAAAAACTTTGTTATCTTAACATCAACAAAGTTATATGTGCTACCTGAATCAATTAACATATATACACATTGTTATTTGATGAATCCTTGGACCTTTATGGTATGGTGATATCGGTCTCCATAAAGGTAAAATAAAAAATATCCATGGTATCTTTATTGTACTAAGCATCAAATAATTTATTTGGTTGTTCCTATTGTAGTGAATCTTCATATTCTAACACTACTACTTCTTCACCTTCCACTTGAAAGTTACAACATTCTTCACTTGATCTCAAGGATGGTATTAACAATATTTGAAATAGAATAATTCCTAGAGATGCTCAATATTATGGTTATTTAATTAAGGTCATCAAGGGTTGAAATCATGTTGAGGTTGAGTATGGGCACCTAGAGCTTCTATTCTGCCACCAAAGCTATACATTGAGAATTCTTGGGGGTTTAAAAATTGAATACATTGACTTCCTACTGAATTTCATCCTTAATACCATGGAGAAAGGATGAGACCACTACTATTGGATCCAATTGGTAGGTGTATATGAGATTACTTGTAAACTCTAAGTAATACTCCTCAATTGATCTTGTTTGACTGTTTTGTATAAAATTGGCCACATACAATGTAGAAGATCCTTTGTCAAACTTTCATAGAAATCATACTTTGTACTTAGGCCATAAAATATAGTTTTCCTATTGGAAAATCTCCTATAAAAACCACTAATAAGCATGAGTTCCCAACTTAGTAGTAGCTAATATGACACAACCTTCTTTAGGAACATGGTATAAATGAATAGTGTTATCCATTTTGACCAAGCATCCACATGGATCAACATCCTCAAATATGGGGATGTTGATGCATGAAAAGGAAACATCATGAGGCCAATAAAGTAAATTAGAAACACCTCTTGAAGAGGTATAAAAATCAAAAGAAAAACCTAAGGTATAACCACCCATACGTGGAAGAGAACCTCTATGGACATAGGGGGCTATGTAACTACTATATAAAATGGGAGGTCTATGACCAAATAACTACTACTAGTGGATGCATGTGTACATGGGATTTGGTTCCTATTGCATACCTAATGGATACTACCTAATGACTTATTAAAACTCTTGGTTAAGGGAATGTATACTAGGGTCCATATCAAGAAAGCTTTGGATGTTTGTTGTCATAGTCATAATTTTATTTTGATAGAATATAATTGATTTAACTACTCTTTCTTGTGTCTCAAGATAGGAATGCTAACAAGATTCAATTATATCCAGAATAATGTTATCAATTATAGGGGTAGTGGGAGGAATTATGGGAGGAGGGTTGTTAGGAGGAAGAGGAGAGGGAGGAGTTATGTTGGGAGGAAGTGAAGCCATGGTGTTTGAGAAAGAAATAATATGTTTTGTGATTATTACCAAGATGTCTAGGCTAGCACTTCTTTTTGCTCATGCACACATCCTCTAAATGACCAATGCATTGTATTTGAACATTGATTATAACCAACCAATAGAAGTATTAGGTTTAGTCATACATTATGGACAAATGTTCAACCTAAAAATATTGTTGGAGAAATACTAAAAAATTATTGTGAGATATACCCCTTACTTTTATCCTACTTGAGGAGATGATTACATTGATCTAGATCTCCAACAAGGTTCTGGCACACCTAATTCTAAATAAATGTTATTGGAAATACCCCTTAGTTTCATCGATTTAGAGAGATGATCACAATGGGATAGGTATCCCATAAGGTTATTGACAGGACCTATTCCAAAAATGAATTGCTATATATACCCTTTGTTTTGATAAAGTTTATGAAAAGGAATTAGAAATAGAAAATTCACAATATTATAGAAGAAAAAATGCACTGAAATATTGAGCTAAAAAAATGACAAAAAATTACTAGGCAATAAAAAGTAGACCTTTTTTATAAAGGTTCTGGAATGGTTTGTGTGATCTTTTACCATACTTTCACACTAATATAGGAAGCTAAGATCAAATATTGGATACCACTTGTAATGAAACAACTTCCAAAACTATAGTAATGGTAGTAGCAATTCAATAATATGCAACAATCCATTGAGAATATTAAATTTAGATTTCAGTGCTAGAAAATAAAAAATACAAGTAATTAGATTCTAAATTCAAATCAATACAAATCATAGCCACTTAGAGAGGGTGAAATCTATTATTCACTTGGAGAGGGAAAAGTATCATATGCATAAGAGAGGTGACTAATATTAGGATATGAAATATGATTCCAACCATAAAATTACTCTTTTTAAGTCAACAACTACCCCATGTATATGAAAGATGATTCCATGATGACGTTGTTCTTCTACTCAAATACCCATTCTACTTTGGAGTTTATTGAATAAAATTCTAAGAAAATATCATGGAGAGACAAAAAATCATTAAAGAAATGACTATCATACTCACCTCTTCAATCTATTCATAAGCACTTAATCTTCTTCTTAAATTGATTCTCCATAAGAGCCTTTAAGTCCTAGATTTTCTAAAACCTTCATCTTTGGTGTAATGGTATACAACTAAGAATACCTAGAGAATTCATTGATAAAGATGAAAAAGTATTTATTCTTGGAGAGATGGAGACAACATGGACACACAAATATCACTATGAATGATCTCCAAGTACTATATAGCATGTCTAACTATCTCTTTGAGGAAACACTCACAATGATGCTTCCCAAAGATGTTCCCCTCACACTATAAGAAGACCATCATCCAACTAATATTGATATATGTACCTCAAGGATCCATAGTTGATGTGTTCAACCCTATGGTTCCATTGCTTGTTAGTTTCTTCTAACTATATCACCATACCCACAAAGTATCGCTTCTTGGAGGAAGAATAAGAAAAGAGGCATTCACTAAGCTTGTATAACTTATTGGAATCATCATAATATCTAAAAGTAAATATCCTAAATACATTATCAATAACACATAATCACCCATTTATTCAACCAAAACTCAACCTTTTTAATTGTATGGGTATGTGATAAATAGAAATAATATGGGATCCTCCACCTTAAAAATAAATAACTTTACCAAATGAGGAAGAACCAATTTTTACCTCACCACATTTGGCTACTTGTAAATATGAGGCATCACCAATGACCACATGATCTCCACAATGTTATCTCTTGGAATGAAATAAATGGCGATGATTAATAATATATAGGTTTACCTTTAATTCTATAATCTATTTTTCAAAATAGGTGGACACCCAATATATTGAGTGAATAGCTATGTTGCCTATGAGGTCTTTCCATCATGATAATTTTCACCATATGCAATAAGAGAGCAACATAAACAACCTTATTTTTATTTCTATTAAATATTTTTAATGCACAATTGACAAAAATTTGCCTTGCATCATTGTTGCCAAAACTATGGGAAATTATTCTCTTCTTGTCACTTTGCGAAGGATTAGGGTTATTTTCTATAAAAAAATATCTCATATTTTAGGAGCTATATCTTTATGAAGGGTTGTCTGATTCAGCTAATTCTTGTGCCAAGTTGTGTGGAATTTGATTAGCTTTAAAATGTGTGGTCATATGAAGGAATCTGAGCAATATTGAGGGAGATACAACCCTATGAAGTCAACCATATTGAACAAGGGCAGTGACGATTTTTCAAGTCATGAAAAACAAAATTGCAAATATTTGTCAGCTAGGGTTCATATGATGAGAAGAGCAATGAAGGGATAGGACTTCAATGAGGCAAGACATTCTATTTGGTCATAGAATTTTTCAGCTAAGTTTTTTTTTCCTTCTTTACCTTAGAAATTTTGCATGCAAATTATTATAATTTTTTAATCAAATATTATATTTGTCGTAGGACATTCTAATAAATTTCAATATATTTTGAGTTTTAGTTTCCTTTCCATGGAATTATTTATAGTTAAATCCTTAGAATCATCTCTAGTGGTAGAGTTTAGTGAGCACACCTCAAAGAGATCCTCATTGCTCCAAGATAGGGTGGTTTTTGGTAAATTTAATGGGTATTGACCAGGGGCTTTAGCCTTGAGAAAATGGATTGATAGGAGTTGGAAGTCTCCAAGAGTGATTATATCCTTTCTTCCCAAAGGTTTCTTCCTAGCCATTTTTTTTTCTAAGGAAGAAAGAGAAAAAACCTTAAAAGGATGAGCAAGACTCTTCCTTACCCGTTGGTATGAAGGATTTTCACTTGAAAATATAAATCTATCTCTAGTACTAGTCTAGGTTATGATGTTTGGGTTACCTATTGAATTTTAGGAAATAGATACCTTCAATACAATAGGAAACACTCTAGGATAATTTCTTGAGATTTTAGATACTATGAAATATGGATTCTTGGCTATTTATGCTCGATTATTGGTCATGATTGATATAAGTATAGCTTTACCAGAATCAATCATTAAGTATGGGGATACGATGTGGACTGAAACCATTGATTATGAAAACATATATTTTATATGTATAATATGTCATAAGGTGGGGCATATTGAGAGATAATGCCCTAAGAAGAGCCTAGCAGAATCATATGTAGAAAACCGTAAGAGAAACTTACAAATGGTTATGGATGAAGATGGTTTTCAACTTCCAAAAAATAGATCTAGAAAAATAAAAGAAAATAAAATATGGAGACCAATAAGGAAGGATATTGGAATAAATATCAACTCTTTTGAGGCTTTAGCCTATGAAGAAAAAGTAGATCCAAATTTAGAGGATACAGTGCAACAGGTTCAACATATTAACAAGGAATTGTCTATTCAGTATAATCTTGATTTAAAGAAGAATATTCTTGATGAACCTAAGTAATGTGTCTCATCAAATTTTGAAGACTCTCTTGAAGTACCATGCACTGTTTAAGAGAAAAAAATGGTAAATAAAATATGGTTTTAGAAGTTAATACCTCTGCCATTAATAAGGAAATACCATAAAATGAGTAGGACAAGTCAAAAGCTTTTGTAGTAGACCTAGGAGAGGATAAGTATGATGAAAAAAAAAATTGTAAAAATAATATTGAGGAATAGAATAATAAGACCTCATGATATAGGTAATGCAAAAAGAAGAAAACCCTCAAATTATCAAGCAAGATCAAGGGAAGCAAGAACAAACATAGAGAAAGGAACAAAAACTAAGTTGGTTGAACTTCTCTTTACCAACCAATAAAATAATATTGGTAGTATGCAGGTGTTGCCAATAGCTCCTAATGAGACATTATTATCATATCATGGAATATAAGGGGTGCTAATGTCCCCTCAAAGCACAAGTGTATCAGGGACCTATGTTTAAGTAATAAACTTTATATTCTTTGTATCTAGGAAACTAAAATGACAAAAGAAGAAGTTTAGAAAACTATAAAAGTAGTATGTACAATATGTGAATGGTATGCCATGTATTCTAAAGGAATGGTAGGGGGAATTATAACTTGTAATATTTCTAGAACATCCTATGTAACCATTCATAAAACTAGGTATTGGATAGCCTCTTTAGTCACTTGCTACTTTGCAGATATTCATTTCATCCTTATCAATATTTATGGACCTACAACTCACTTAGATAGATTAGAAGTTTGGATTGGGATTGAAACCTTTATGAGAAGTAAATACCAAGAAACCTGATTTATGATCATAGGATATTTTAATGCCATAACCAAGTTGGATGAAAAAATTGGGGAAATTAGGAAATTAACCCAAAGTATGAGAGATTTCTCAACTTTTATTCAAAACAATAATCTATGGGAGGTTGAGTTTGAAGAAGAAAACTATATATGGACCAACAAAAGGAGAGTCCAAAATCCAATAGTAGAAAAATTAGATAGATGCATACTCTTAGATCAATGGTTAGATGAAGAAACTTGTGCTAAAATTAATACCTTAACAAGGATTGGTTCAGATCACTGACCAATAAGAGTTAAAATGGTGGTAAGTGAATTAATAAAATTATATTTTAATATGAGCAGATGTGGGAATACGATCTCCAATTTATTTTTATGATATCACAAATGTGGAATTCTTTAGGAAATAGTGGGTTGTAAGATCTTTCAAAACATATTAAATCTATGACATCTAGATTAAAAGAATGGAACAACAACACTTTTGGAAATATTTTTTAGAAGAAAGAACTTAGAAAAGTTTGAATTTGGGAAGAAATGGGTTAGATGGATTAAATCTTGTGTCTCTATAGTTTCTTATTTAGTGTTGGTCAATGGGTTAGTAATAGAATATTTTAAAGTCAAGAGAGGCCTTAAAGAAGGATATCCTCTATCTCCTTATTTGTTCATTATTTTAGCAGAGGTTTTGAGTAGGAACTTAAAGAATACTTACAAATATGGGCTTATAAGTGGACTTAAGGTTAGTAATAACATCGACAACATCATACATCAACATTTTGTAGATGATACAACCCTTTTTTGGAAGGGTAAGGATAAATGAGACCAAAGATGTGAATAACTTTTTAAAGGAATACGAAAGAGATTCAAAGCAAAAAGTTAATAGGACTAAATACAAAATTGAATTCCTTAACACTCCAACTAATATCAAAGCAATCATTTATATGTTACTTCAAATGGATGAAGTAAATTTACTGGCAACTTATCTAGGGATCCCTTTATTTGAGGGGAGAATGAAGATAAAATTCTGGAATCCAGTTATTAGTAAAGTTTAGAATAAACTTCCAACTTGGAAAGGTAGATGGTTATCATTAGCAGAAAGAGTGCAGTTAATTAAGTTAGTCTTACAAGCCATTCCAACATATTATATGTCATTGTATACTATGCCAAAATCAGTTGAAAAAAGTTTAATCTATATTATGCAATCCTTTTTATGATCAGGATTACATGATAAAAAAAAAATTCTTTGGTGAAATAGAGGAAGGAGTGTGATGATAAAACTAGGGGAGGTCTTGGTTTAAGAGTTCTTACGGATGCAAACTTAGATCTTAGGGAAAAATTAATATGGAGATTGTACAAAGAGAGTCAAATACAATGGGCAATAATTCTTCTAAGTATGTTGAGCCCAATGACCCAAGTTTAATATCTATTGCATTCTCTCTACCAAATGGTTTTCCTCCATGGAATGTTTTAAAAAAAACTATTGATATAATGATTGAAGGTTTAAGATGGGTGGTGAGAGCTGGAGAAAATTTTTCTATTTGGATGGATACTTGGTGTAGTAAAAAATCACTTATTTAAATCCAATTTTGAAACCTTGGATGAGATTGCTTCAAGATAAATATATTTTAAAAGGTGGACTTTGAATTTTCAAAAGAACTAAGAGGAGAAATAGAATTATTTAGAGGTATCTCAATCTATATGATAGAGGAAAACATCTCAAGATTTGCTATACTACCTACATATGGGAAAATATATCATAAATATTGGGTAGAAGCTAAGTATTATCATTAGGACTTTCTACAACAAGGAGAGATATTGGATGCTACCCCAAAAGGCACCATCAGGTCCAGTCCATCGACATTGTAGGATGAAGGAGCAATAGATATTATATGATATCTTACTTATGAAGCATTTCATGAGATACTTTTCTCATATTATTTTAATATCTTATCCCATCACCATGGGAGAAATATTAGCATTCCCTATTTATTAGCATGAGCTCCATAAGATAAAGTAGCTAAGGTATAAAGAGGGACCAACCAACCTTCCATATCATGGGTTGATCTGCATACTAGTAAAGGGTGACCTACAAACTTAGAAACCTAGGGTTTCCTAGGAAGATTTTGTATAAAATAAAAAAATAAGAGCTATTCTAGATCCTATAGTGAAGAAACCTAATGCACCCATAAGAATGGATCTTGTAGAAGATCCTAAGGGAGAGACCCTTACAAAAACCTCTTGAAGATCCATTGAATCACCTAGCATAATTATTATTATAGTAGAATATAATGAAGAGTATATCCTCTTTCATAATTTAAGACACAAAGAGAAAGGATAAGGCATCAATGGATGAAGGCACCTCTCATTCCACAACCACTTAAGAGATAGAGAATGACATTAGAGAGGGATTCAAGGTCTATAGTTTCTTAAGAGGAAGTGGGATAAATCGAACCACCTACAAAAGAAGCTCCCACAGTAGATATATGGGTAAGTGAAGTAGTAAAAATACTTAATTAATATGGAACCTACTATGAATCCTAGGAGGAACCTAGTATGAGCCCTAGGGAAATACAATAGGATCTAGAAAAATTAGAAGAATTTTCTACAAGAACTGAGGATCCCCCTATGAACACTCAAGAGGTTCTTAATGATAAAACAAAGGTCCCTATGGATCCTCAACATACCATCGAGGATGGCTAAAGTCTTTTGGATAATTTGGCAACTCTAAGAGTAGTAGTAGAGGAGCATGAAGCTCCTATAGAACAAATGATGACGGAAGTATAAGAATAATCTGCAGATGTAGGTTTAATAGAAATGGGATAAGAGATACCTATTGTCTCTATAGTAATAGAGATTAAGGAGGACAAGAAAGAGATCTAACATAAAGTTACAAAATTATGGATAACATCTGTAATTTATGGAATAAATTAAAAGCTACAAATGTTGAAATTGTATTTTGGAAGGAAGAAGAAGCAAAATTAGACCTCAATATAAAGATTTCTCAGGTGAAAAGATAAAAATATAAACAAGAGATAGATAAATAGAAAAATAAGATGAGTCCTTTTATAATGGCTACATAGTTGTTGAAAAGCATAGACAAGAAATAGCCACCTTGATGGCATCCTTCCTAGAGTAGGTAGAGAAGTTAGAAGATACTATGGTCCAATTAGCCCATGAGAAAAGTAAAAATATAAGGTTTACATAGCTTCTACCTTTGACAGTCGAGTTGGGTATAGAGATGGAAAACTATAAAGCTCCTCCTCGTATTTATACCCTATATCTTAAGGTGTTATCAAATGGGCCCAAAACTCACAAGTCTATATTTTCCAGTATCTCATTCAATCACAATAACAAATGTTGCACAAAATATTTTTTTTATTAATAATATTTCTCATTTAATAATTCATTACATTGCATAGATATTTATCATCAATATATAACTTTTACATTATACTCTTCATTACTCCTTATTTATTTTCTCCTCAAACATACGTGAGATGCAAGCTTTTATATGTCATTTTTACATTATGACAAAATATTTTATAATCACATAACTTCTTAATTATAATCTTGACACATAACATTTGATTCTTCACTTACATATTTGACTCTTCACTTACACACATGACACCTTTTACTAATAAATCACGTTTGCACACATGACACCTTTCACTCATAACTCACACTTGCAAACATGACATCTTCCACTCATAACTCACACTCACACTTGATTATATGACACATAAACACTCTTCACAACTTGGCACATACTAAATAGTAAACTCACACTTTAGCATATCTCTATATCTTGTCTTTGTCTTGTCTTCATCCTTTGAATCTAGCTTTAGCATTGTCCATCATGTTGATCTTGTTCCATTGGCTTGTTCTTTGTTCTCTTTATATATTAGCTTTATGTTTAATATAATACTTCTTTTGATATTTCTCTTGTGGTAAAAATTGATATAACAATTTTTTTGACATTTTTATCATATTCAATGCAAATATTCCATTCTTGTGAGAATCCATAGCCTCAATTTTATTTTATCTCTTGACGAGACATTATTTATTTCCATTGAAATATCTAAACTCCATTGTTCTTCCTCTATCAAACAATTGAGATAACGAGATGATATTATTGGCTATCTAAATAACATAAAGTATATTTTCTAATGTACACTCAGAATATGGTAAACTAAGTGTTACATATCTAGATCCTTGTACATGACAATTATTTATCAACTATTTTCCCTTGTTTTCACTTGTAATGAGTCAAACCAATATAGATTTCCTGTCATGTGGTGACTTGCACCTGAATCAATATACCATGAATCATCATCATCTATCATTTTTGGATTTGAATGGATTTCATGTGGTTTATTATATCTTTCCATGTCTCAGACAATATCTTTGTGTTTGAAAATTTCTTCTCATAAAATTTGGTCCTTTATATTAATATGATCTTGAAGTATTCATTTTTTTTTAAATTGAATTTAATTTGATGTAGACTTACTTATTACTCCCAATTTTTAAGATTCAATATTTCAATTCTTCTTTCAAGTAATTTTCATAATTTTCTTCTTCTTCAAATTATCAATTTCAATTTCAAATTCAATAAATTCTAATGTTTCATTCAACTTCAATTTCCATTTTTTTATCTTCAATCAACCAATCTCAATTTCAATTCATTTTTCCACTTCTTGTAACTCCAAATTTTAATTTCAAATTCTTTCCTTTTCTAACAAATTATCAACCAATTTTCAAATTTTAAATTTCTTTGACTCCCAAAGTTTCAATTTTAATTTCACAATTTCTCCTTTCAATATTAATATCTTCAAATCTCAATTTAATTTCATTATATCTCCCAACTAATTCATTCCTTTCAAAAATACCTAACTCCCAATCTGTTTCATTTAATTAACAAAACCTTATAACTCTCAAAATCTTAAAAAATCAAATATTTCATCAAATAAATAATGTGCTCCAAAATATTAATGTGTCCTTAATAATATTAAATTCAATAATTGTTAGTAGTTACCTTAGTATGGCACCAAATCAAATTTCGTGTTGATTAATTTAATGTTATCCAAGAGACATTATGCAATATACTCATTGTCCAGATTCCTTTTTGAGCATTATGTCTACCTTTTGCACACTACTCACGCCTTTCTATTTACTACTCAAATATTTTGCACTTACTCAAGTATCAAATGCTCTACGTTATTCCAGTATTACTCTTCCTGTGTTTTCTCTCAAGGTAATGGAATGATATCTCTCCATATTTACTTTTCTAGTGCTTATATTCCAATGTTCTTCTAGCCACAATATGCACTCTAAGTGTCTGTGCATTCTCTAGACTCTCTCCAAGAATGTTCTTCAATCAGTTGCACATGCAATTTGTTGCTTCATCTTTCATCCTCCAAATTTTCTCCAAAATATTGCTATCAAACTTGCTCTCTTAACTCCATTATCTCTTCACATTCATTCACACTCTACTACTTTCACTCTAGTCTTCTTTTCAATCTACTCTCTCCAATATTCACATGCCAATATTCTCACTTCCAATATTCACTCTCATCCTTTCATGTTCATCCTTCTTGAATTCTCTCCTTTTGATTCACATGTCAAATATTTACACATTCAAGTATTCACATGTCCAATACTCACTCTTGTCCCACATTTATCCTTCTTGTCTTCTCTCCTTCAGATTCACACGTCCAATATTCACACCAAAATTTGGTACTAGCTATTCTCTAGTCTTTTTTTTTAACTTTTTTCAATCTTTAGCTTCCAACCTCTTCTAATAATATCCTTTTCTCTCTCTCCACCTTGGATAGGGCTTATTAAAGTGGTTATGATACCACTATTAACAATGGGTCCAAAAATCATAGGTCTATAATTTCTAGGATCTCATTCAATCACAATAACAAATATTGAACGCAATAAAATTTTTATTGATAATTGTTCTCATTCAATAATTCATTACTTTGCATAGAGCTTTATCATCAATCTATAGCTTTTACATAAGACTCTTTAATACTCCTAACTTTTTCTCTCCTAAAACATACAAGAGATACAACCTTTCCTATGCCATTATTACATTATGACAAAGTCTCTCATAATTACATAACTTTCTACTTCTAATCTTGACACATCACACATGACTCTTCACTTACACATATGATACCTTTCATTCATAACTCACACTTGCACACATGTCATATTTCACTCATAACTCACACTCACACTTAATTATATGACACAAACATTCTTCACAACTTAACATATATTAAATAATAAACTCACACTCCTAACCTAAATATTTACATTGGTATTTAAAGTACCAAATAATGTAATAGCACTAACATAAGTAACAATGGCTATGGTTATAGTTGGAGACACTCACACTTAATTATATGACACAAACATTCTTCACAACTTAACATATATTAAATAATAAACTCACACTCCTAACCTAAATATTTACATTGGTATTTAAAGTACCAAATAATGTAATACCACTAACATAAGTAACAATGGCTATGGTTATAGTTGGAGCATATAAAAAAATGAAATCCCCTGAATCCTTATTGTCCTTGATCTATGGACCAAGTTTATTTTTCTTTCACCCCTACATAAAAGAATTCTTTCTCTGAGTTTTACCTACACAAGTTTATTCTGCCCACATGCATTGAAAGAACCCAATGTTTTAGTGGGGGATGTTGTCATTCATGATTTCTATTTGACTCTTTGGCACAAAGTTTCTAGATAGAGGGATATTGAAAAATACCAAGAGAAGAAGCTTAGTGAACCTTTTATGGTTTGATCTTAGCATGAGGATATGGGAAGTATATTTATGAATAAAAAAAAGGAATTAGCCCTCTTACAGACTAAAGGCTAGATAAATACAGATAAATTCTTTACAAAAGTTTTTGAGCAATTCAAGAGGTGAATTGGAATTGGCTCTTAGGATCTCTTGTTCTAGATGGGAGGAATTATTTGCTTCTCTATAGAAGAATGAACCCTACTTTTTTGTTAACTTGCAAGAGGTAATTGAGCGAGCCAATAAGCATGTAGCTTTAGTAGATGAGTAGGAACCTTTCTGGATTGGTCTCCACTTTAAACCTCTCATGATTTGGGCCCCCTTTCATGACTACACGTAAAGTATGCCTATAGACATGGTTGAGGAAATACTTATCCCCTGGGTTATGACCTACTAGACCAATGTAGGATGAATATGACCCAAATTGAAGAATACTATTAGATGAAGTTTAATGGAAATAAAGAACACTAAGTCCTGAGGTTACACTAGGACGTGCAATAGAATCAACATTGGGGAAATTATGGTTTCTTTATATGCCTCATCCTACGCCTTATTTTGACCAGATTATACATTTTTTTGTTATCCTTTTCCATATGTATGCATGTAATACTTATAAAAATAATAATGAATGCATGTATACTATAATTATAATATTAACATAATTATTTTGGATGCAAATATATCTATTTGGACTCAATCTATAATTTTTTTATTTTTTGTAGAAAAAAGAATTGGTTTTTATGTGGTGCAGGAAGGAGGAATGATTTTGATGTCCTTACGAATAACTTAGCATCATTTATGAAGTAGGGATGACATGGATGTTGAGAAGGTACAATGAAATTTCCTCTAATTGAATTAACCAGGTATTAAAATGGTACTTTCTATGAAAATATTACCTATAGATAGTTAAATTGGTAAAAATAGTACTAGAAGCATCTAAATCTAACAAAACTAAGATTCTTGGGACCCAACACAAATAGTCATTTTTACTAAACAAGATTCCATATGAGGATGAGATTTCTATTGCATAAGGGAATGTATTTAGATTACCTAAAATATATTTCATTCTATTATATATGCCAATGGATTGCTAGTTGTTGTAACCAGAATATCAAGTTGTTTTAGAATAGATTAGTTAGGTATTCCCAAGTTTTGTCCAAACTTAGTTTAGCATTTTATTTTGTTATAAATTACATGAATGTTCTAGAAATTCATTAAAAAGAGGAATATTATAATTCTAATATTATCTTGAGAACCTAGAGTGTGTATATTGAAGATAAAATTTTAATATAATTCTCAAAATTCAAAAGCATAACTTTGTGTAATTGCATTTGTGATTCTATTTTGAGCATCTTATTTTGAGTTCTTAACTATAGGAGAGCCACACCTACACCTTGGAGAAAGGGCCTGCTACAAGTTCAAAGTTAGTTTGAACTCCTATAGAACTTACCTATAGTATTTATTTGTAGAACCTTGTTTATGTAATTTTTTGTAGTAGTTTACTACACAATTTTTTAACTATCTTTGTAGAAATAGCTAAACTAGTATTTGTTATTTTTATTGTTTTTTGCAATCATATTTTCCAATTTTTCACAGTCTATAATGTTATATTTTGTGTATTTATAAGCAGTAGAGATTTTTTACATAGTTACATATTTTTTTTAGTAGCACATTATACTATTTCATATAGTAGATTTTGATAAGATGATTGCCTAAGACCCCTTAGAAGTCAAGCATTGTGATAGGTCATAAAATCTTGTGATGTACATACAGTGCCTAGTACCTCATAAGTCTATGGATCCTAAATTGACATGTAAATGGCTTCTCATGCAATATGAAGGAGGTTGTGATAATTAAAATAGAATGCATGAGCTCATCAAAATCTTACCCACCAATATCTCCTCATGGACCTTCAACCAAAAATAGTAGCAAAATTTGAATGCATGATCTCCTCGAGGATCCCTTGCCAAGCATGCCTAAGTCATTCCATTAAGGATTATGGTAGAAACATTGATATGGCTACCTACTTGTGATTTCTCCATTGCACCTTGTATATACCATCATCCCCTAAACAATTCATTTTTCCACTAAAAGCAATAATATTCTTTTTCAAAATTCAAAAAATTTAAAATGAAAGTGAAGAGTAAATTTTTTTTATGCTAAAAGTAGGTAGTCAATGATAGAATCACAAAAATATATAAACTAGGATCCCTTTAAATTTTACAAAGAATTCAAAAAATCTCACAGTTCTTCCATATCTATCATGGTTTTCCCTATACAACCTTTTTCTAGAATGCAAGCAATCAAGACATTCTCTCCCACCAAAGAAAAATAAAATTTGTTAGACCATTTTTCAACATCTTCAAATAGCTTATAGGTCTTTTCCATGAACAAAATTTTGATCATAACTTCTCTAGCATTTGGAGAGGGCCAAAAAATATTCAACATATTCTTCTCTCATTCAACAATCATGCGGAAGCCTCTCATATATGTTGTATCAATACCAAAAAAAATGAAGTAGAGAAGGAAAAGGATTTTCTTTTAAATTCACAAAATACAAATAAGGGTTTAAAAAATCTCAAAAAAATCAATCCAATACTAGGGCATCCATATGGTCACTCAAAAAGAATCAAAATAAATTTCAAGAGAGGAAAAAAACCTATCAGTGAATATTTCTCCTAGAGCAATAAATTTATTACAATGTAGAGTGATCCTCATGATCCAAGTCCACTTAGGATTTTAGCTCACAAGACCAAGAAACTATTTATAACACAATGGAGCTTCTTTAGACTAGTACCAAAAATCATACTACTTCTATAATTTTCATATTAGAGATTTTACTAGGATCGTGTAGTCAAGTAATGGAGATCCACACCCGCTCTAACACCTTGTCAAATTTAGCAATATTTCTAGAAATAAATAAAATCAACATACTATACAAAATGAAAGGACAACTCACATATATGATGATTACACAATGACACTGAGAGGGGGGGTGAATCAGTGTAGCTATTAATTTTTATATCTACAGCATTTAATATGAAATAAAGAGAACTTGACAACTGAAAAACAACTTGAACAAGAGAGCACACCACAACACTCAATATACCGAGGTTCACCAATTTGGCTACTCCTCAAAAATGACCGCTTGGACTCCAATCCAAATCCAAGTCTTTGCAAAATATCAATTTTACAAATACTTTACCAACATCAACTGGAAGGAGCACCAACCCTTGTAATTTTTTTGCTGCAACATATGGAGCACCAACTCCTAGTACCAAGCACCAACTTGGACTGCAATTCTGATCAATTTAGAATGACATAAAAATGTCTTCACTTCATGCACGACCTTGACTGGTCTGCAATTAACCCAACTCTACACACTCTCACGACTCTGCTTATTTTTCTCTTGATTCTTTTCTAACCCTCCTTTTACAACAATTTCTCTCTAACAGCAGCAACATCTTCTCTGTACGATTATTCTTTTATAACCTTTCAATCCTGCATGCAATCGAATCACATACTCTGACTGTTCGAATCCATGCAATACGACTATTCGGTTCCATGCACTTTGACTGTTCGAAACCCTGCAATACGTCTTTTGAATCCATGCAATACGACTATTTTATTTCATGCACTTCGACTGTTCGAAACCCTGCAATACGTCTTTTAGAAAGCTTTTCTGATTCTCCATATTCGGCTGTTCAATTTCTTTGAATACGGCTTTTCGAATGCTTTTTCGAAACTCCATATGTGATGCATCGAATGCTTTTTCAATCAAGAGTATACAACTGTTCTAGTGCATGATTGACACTTGTCAATTTGTAATCGCTGATCGGACATCGCTACTTTTTACGTAATCGTCGCATGATTTTCCTCGTCTCGCTTTTTTTGACACGTGTCACCTTGCATGCTCCTGCGGGTTTTACCTGCCATTACCTGTCGCGATATCGCGACACTTTTTGAAGCCACACACTTCATGCCCTTGCTGTCACGAAATCGTGACCATTTTGACTTTGAAAGCTTTTCTTCTGTTCATGTCGCGATCTCGCGACACTTAGAACTTTTGCTAACGTCATCCTTAAGCATGTCGTGAAATCGTGATCGTTTTGGCTCTTGGAAGCTTTCCCTGCATCTTGTCACGATATCGTGACACTTTCAACATTTGCTAACGTCATCCTTAAGCATGTCGCAAAATCACGACCGTTTTGGCTCTTGGAAGCTTTCCCTGCATCTTGTCGCGATATCGCGACACTTTCAACATTTGCTGACATCATCCTTAAGAATGTCGTGAAATCGTGACCGTTTTGGCTCTTGGAAGCTTTTCCTGCATCTTGTCACGATATCGCGACACTTTCAACATTTGCTGACGTCATCCTTAAGCATGTCACGAAATCGCGACGCTTCTGGCTTCCGTACACTCTCCTTTGCCAGCAGCAGCGAAAATGGAACATGTCGCGAAATCACGACACTTTGGGCTTCCGTACAATCCTCCTTGCAAACTTCAATGAAAATGGAACATGTCACGAAATCGCGATGTTCACTGCTTCGTACACTCTTTGTTTCGTGCAGTAGCGAAATCACTACAACTTTGTGCCTTGTGCTTTTGATTTGTTACATCTTTAATTTTTGCAACTTTGAATGGTAGCGAAATCGCTACACCTTTGTTTTTATACATTTTGTCATGCAGCGAAATCGCTACATCTTCTTGTTTGTGTCTTTTCACTTGTAGCGAAATCGCTACATCTTTGTTTTCTGCACTTCCTAATTGTAGCGAAATTGCTACACCTTTGTGCCATGTATTTTCATCATGCAGTGATATCGCTACACCTTTGTTTCCATTCATTTCAACATGTAGCGATATCGCTACACCTTTGTTGCTGAGCATTCTCTCTCCTCTTCGGGTCGCGAAAACCCGACGTGTCGCGATATCGTGACACTTTTCGTTGCTAGCTCCTTTTCTCCATTTATGTCGTGAAATCACGACATCTTTTCACCTTGCTTCCCTCTCTGCCAGCATGTCGTGAAATCGTGACAGTTTACCTACAGATTTCTAGAAGTTCTCAGTCCAGTGGCTATTAACTTTCCATTTTTTGTCTTTCTTACTTCACAGCCCTCCTTCTTGAAGATTACATCATGACCTTTGTCACATATTTGACTTACACTTAGCAAGTTATGCTTCGGGCCAATTACAAACAAGACTTATTTTGATTTTATATTGCCATCACCGATCTTGACTGATCTCTTTCCAACAATCTTTGCTCCATCATTATTTCCAAATTTCACGGAACCACCTTCATAATTCTGTAAATTCTCAAACTTTTGCTTGTCACTCGTCATGTGACCGGAACAACCATTGTCAAGTATCCAAGGTGCTAATTTGTTCAGAGCTTTAAAAGCAGTCTGGACAATCAAATATTCCTTTTCTTTCCATTCTGGTTTGATAGCAGATTTTTCTACTTGTTTTGCCTTTGTCCTTTCATTAGCATGTGCCTGTTTTTCAGGAAATTTCTGGTTTTGTTTCAACCCACTTGGCTGAGATTTTCTACCCCTGATAATTATTTGATGCAAAAGTGCTTTTGCAGTTTCTAGCAATATGTCCAAAATTATGACAATTATAACATTCAACTGCATAATTCATTAAAGGAGAAAAAACATTTCTGCTGGTAACATTCCTTTGAGATACATTATGCCTGCAATCTGAAATATTATGGCCATAAGCATTGCATTTAAAACAATAACCAGAAAATGCATGATTAAACCTGGGTGTCGGTCTTTGCCAGTTTGAAGTAGGAGCCATGACTCTTCTCCTCCTTGGATGTGTGACTTTTGTGAATCCATCTTTGTCAGTATTCTTCTTGAATCTGGCATTATTGTTTTCTTTTGCATGATTTGGTTTTTCTGGTTCAACCCTGATCTTTTCTTCTTTCTTTATGGGTTCTATATTCAAGTTCTTTGAATCCTTTGAAGATTCTCCTTCATCAAAGCCTAAACCAAATTTGATGCCAGAAGGCCTTTGGTTATTTAACATTTTATCCAGCTTTACAGTACTTTCTTCAAACTTATGAAAATAGTTCAATTTTCTATTCATCTCCTCTAATTGCATCCTTAACTTAACAATGTCTTCCTCTAGCTTGCTGCATTCAACTGTATTTACAGTTAATTGTTCATCAAGAACTTCAGACATTTTCTTGAATTCCTCTATCTGTATTTTCAGATTGTTTATTATGTCTGTGGTATTCTCTAATTTCTTTAAAAAAAAATTATTCTTCTTCCTTTCTGCACTCAACTCTTCAAGTGCAGCAACCAATTCTCCTTCCAAATACACTTCAGCTTCATCCTTGGAATTTTCATCACCTTCCTGATTTTCCTCTGTTCTTTCTTCTTCAAGTGCCATGAACAGAGCTTCACCTCCTTCTTCTTCAGACTCCTCATCTGTGCTTTCTTCGAAACTGCTGACATTCTTGGTTATGAAGCTTTTCTTCTTGAAGTTGTTCTTTCTAAAATTTTGTTTCTTCTTCCAGTCACTTTTTTCTTGGTGTGAACCTTCACCATTTTTTGTTCTCTCCTGCATTGGACATTTGGCTGCAAAATGACCGACTCCTCCACAATTGAAGCATTTAAAAGGTAGCTTCCCTCTATATTTTCCTTTTCCTTTTGTGAGTTTTCGAACAAAATTGGCTTCTGTTTCATCCAGTGTTCCTTCATCCTCAGATTCATGTTCAACTTTTATATTCTTGTGTGCTTTAAAAGCTGCTTCTCTGTCTGTAGACTTGGTTTGTCCTATTCTCATTTCATATGTTGTCAAGGAACCATGCAACTCATCCATGCTGAAGTTGTTTAGATCTTTTGTCTCTTCTATTGCAGAGACTTTGGATTTAAATCTTTTGTGAAGTGTTCTGAGAACCTTTTTCACAACAACTGCATCATCAATTTCTTCACCGAGTCCTCTGATTGCATTAATAATTTCGTTGACTCTCAGCATATAAGTCTCTATGTTTTCATCTTCATTCATTTGTAGTGCTTCGAACTATGCTCGATGAGTTTGCAGTTTTTCTTCCTTAATCTTACTGTCTCCTTCATGGATGCTCTTCAGTTTATCCCACATGTCTTTTGCTGATTTACAACTCATGACTCTTATCAGTTCATTGTCAACAAGCCCACACATTATGGCATTCTTAGCTTTGGAGTTGTTTTCAAATTTATTTTTCTCGACGAGTATCTCGTTGGAGGGGTAGTGGGTGCTGTGTATCCACTATCTACGGAATCCCAAATATCGTATCCCAATGCACTCGGATATGTTTGCATTCCCGAGTTTCCAGAAGGTGTAATTTGTTCCATCAAATAATGGAGCTTTGTTGCATGAAAATCTTTCACCACCTGCCATTGTTTCTTCCAAGATCTCCTTAGCTGATTAAGCTTGTACAAGGAACCTTGCTCTGATATCAATTGATGATTACACAATGACACTGAGAGGGGGGGTGAATCAGGTGTAGCTATTAATTTTTATATCTACGACATTTAATATGAAATAAAGAGAACTTGACAACTGAAAAACAACTTGAACAAGAGAGCACACCACAACACTCAATATACCGAGGTTCACCAATTTGGCTACTCCTCAAAAATGACTGCTTGGAATCCAATCCAAATCCAGTCTTTGCAAAATATCAATTTTACAAATACTTTACTAGCATCAACTGGAAGGAGCACCAACCCCTGTAATTTTCTGCTGCAACAGATGGAGCACCAACTCCTAGTACCAAGCACCAACTTGGACTGCAATTCTGATCAATTTAGAATGACATAAAAATGTCTTCACTTCATGCACGACCCTGAATGGTCTGCAATTAACCCAACTCTACACACTCTCACGGCTCTGCTTATTTTTCTCTTGATTCTTTTCTAACCCTCTTTTTATAGCAATTTCTCTCTAACAACAGCAACATCTTCTCTGTACGATTATTCTTTTATAACCTTTCAATCCTACATGCAATCGAATCACATACTCTGACTGTTCGAATCCATGCAATACGACTGTTCGGTTCCATGCACTTCGACTGTTCGAAACCCTGCAATACGTCTTTTGAATCCATGCAATACGGCTATTTTGTTTCATGCACTTCGACTGTTCGAAACCCTGCAATACGTCTTTTAGAAAGATTTTCTGATTCTCCATATTCGGCTGTTCAATTTCTTCGAATACGACTTTTTGAATGCTTTTTCGAAACTCCATATGTGATGCATCGAATGCTTTTTCAATCAAGAGTATACAACTGTTCTAGTGCATGATCGACACCTGTCAATTTGTAACTGCTGATCAGACATCAGTTACTTTTTACGTAACTGGCTGCATGATTTTCCTGTCTGCTTTTTTTGACACGTGTCACCTTGCATGCTCCTGCGGGTTTTACCTGCCAGACTGTTACCTGTCGCGATATCGCGACACTTTTTGAAGCCACACACTTCATGCCCTTGCTGTCGCAAAATCACGACCATTTTGACTTTGAAAGCTTTTCTTCTATTCATGTCGCGATCTCGCGACACTTAGAACTTTTGCTGACGTCATCCTTAAGCATGTCACGAAATCATGATCATTTTGGCTCTTGGAAGATTTCCCTACATCTTATCGCGATATCGCGACACTTTCAACATTTGCTGACGTCATCCTTAAGCATGTCGCGAAATCACGACCGTTTTGGCTCTTGGAAGCTTTCCCTGCATCTTGTCGCGATATCGCGACACTTTCAACATTTGCTGATGTCATTCTTAAGCATGTCGCAAAATCGTGACCGTTTTGGCTCTTGGAAGCTTTCCCTGCATCTTGTCGCGATATCGCGACACTTTCAACATTTGCTGACGTCATCCTTAAGCATGTCACGAAATCACGACGCTTCTGGCTTCCGTACACTCTCCTTTGCCAGCAACAGCGAAAATGGAACATGTCACGAAATCGCGACACTTTGGGCTTCCGTACAATCCTCCTTGCAAACTTCAGCGAAAATGGAACATGTCGCGAAATCGCGACGTTCACTGCTTCCGTACACTCTTTGTTTCGTGCAGTAGCGAAATCGCTACAACTTTGTGCCTTGTGCTTTTGACTTGTTACATCTTTAATTTTTGCAACTTTGAATGGTAGCGAAATCGCTACACCTTTGTTTTTATACATTTTGTCATGCAGCAAAATCGCTACATCTTCTTGTTTGTGTCTTTTCACTTGTAGCGAAATCGCTACATCTTTGTTTTCTGCACTTCCTAATTGTAGCGAAATCGCTACACCTTTGTGCCATGTATTTTCATCATGCAGCGATATCGCTACACCTTTGTGCCATGTATTTTCATCATGCAGCGATATCGCTACACCTTTGTTGCTGAGCATTCTCTCTCCTCTTCGGGTCGCGAAAACCCGACGTGTCGCGATATCGCGACACTTTTCGTTGCTAGCTCCTTTTCTCCATTTATGTCGCGAAATCGTGACATCTTTTCACCTTGCTTCCCTCTCTGCCAGCATGTCGCGAAATTGTGACAGTTTATCTTTCACTTTCTCTCTCCTCTGCCATGTCGCGATATCACGACAAATTGGCATGCACTTTCTCTCTCCTCGGTAATGTCGCAAAATCATGACAATCTTCCTTGCAGTTTCTCTCTCTTCTGTTTTGTCGCGGTATCGCGACACATTTTCTCTCTCCTCAGCGAAAACTCGACATGTCACGAAATCGCGACATTTTGGTGTGCATTTTCTCTCTCCTACTTTTTGTCGCGAAATCGCGACAGAAAACATGTCGCGATATCGCGACAGTTTTCTTTCTTGTCTCTTTCTGCCAATTTCTGAATCTGGGTCACCTCTGTTTGTCTTGAAATTCACTGCACTTGATCTGACTAACCTCTGAACTGCATCAACTGCATCAATCTGTCTGTGTTGACAACAATGACAATACTTTTGCAATTCTTTTGCTGCACCTTGCTCAACAATATAAACATAATACAATATAGAGGGCGCATGTGAACGACTAATTAATCTCACTCTAAAAATATTAAGCACTTCAATAGATAAAGAAATGGTTAGTCTCAAGGGGTATAAATGATTGATTTACATGTGACCTTAAGTCATGGTTAAAGAACTAACCTTAAGGTTTATTATTAAAATATTATAATAAACCCACATATACAAAGTATACAAGGTCCCATAGGGCTATACAAAAAATATAATATAAATTTTAGTCATGGCCCCAAGTGAAGCATAACACCACATATTCCAACATAGACCCCCTTCTCATGAGAGATATTAGGTTCAAAGTATCAAGTATTCCTAATAAAGAACATTATATAAGAAAGCATGAAATGTTTCATAGTATTTTGTTATGGGTGGTGGAACTAGCAATGAAATTAGTTATGATGAACGTGGGGCTTGGGCTAACTTGCATTAACATCCAATAATAAAAAGGTAAATTGTTCCCTCCATGGAGTTTCTAGTATTAGAGATGAGGAAGTATAATGTGTAAGTTCAAATACAAAATGAACTAAAGGTATGAAGAAATATGAGAGGAAAATATTAAGTCAAAGGTAGTGAAATATGTCAAGGTTTAATCTAGGTAAATTATCTTCATTTTTCTCAAATAGTATGAAATCCTCTACTTACAATAAAAATGATAGTATAAAGTGTATCCCTTGCACTTTAGAGTTTCAAGAGAAACATACTAAAGAAATTAGTATGGAGGATATCCATGGAAATTTAAGGTTTTATAGGGCATCATAAATTATAAAAAATTATCTTAGAGGATCATCTTTGGACTTTAGGGTTTCTTGAGCAACATTTAGGATATTTAGAGTAGAATAATAAAAATTTATAGGGAGGATCATCCTTGCACTTTAGGGTTTTTGGAACAACATAAATAAGAAAGTGTTTGTGAGGCTATTCCTTTAGAAAATAAGTCTCATTTTGAACTATATAGAAAAATATAAGAGATTGATAAAAATGAAAGTGTTGGTGGGAATGGAAAAAGGAGAGAAAGATCCTCAAAATATAAAAAAATAGAAACATAGACTCGAATAAATATCAATTTGGAAAACCAAAAAAATATATCGTAGGTGATAACCCACCTAGATAAGGTATACAAGGACCCATAGGACTATACAAAAATATAATACAAAAGTTTGTCATGGCCCCAAGTGAAGCACAACACCACATATTCCAACATAGATTGTTAGCTTTTGATGCTAAATACTTAAAGCAAAGTAACCACAGGAACAAAAATAAAGTTGCAGTATGAAATATAAGATAAAGATAATATTCTAAACATATAAAACTCATAAATAACTTTTGTAACAAATCATAAAATAGCCATTAACAAATTCTCACAAAAATAGTAATTTGATATTACTTGTATAAACTTGTACAATGAAATATGGAACTAAGAGTCCATAATATAGATTTTACAAATGACCTTTGGTCTGCCTCAAGTGACTCTTGACTTACATAAAAAATAATGTAATATATTCTAACACCCCATGTATTACATTATTTGGGATGAACTTCTCTTGGTCTGCATAAATGATCTTTGAATGTTTGAAACTTATTTCGACCTAAAGCTTTTGTAAATATGTCTGCCAGTTATTCTTCCATAGGAATATACTTCAAGCTGATATGATAATTCTGAAAATGATCTCTAATAAAATGATATTGTGCTTCAATATGCTTAGTTCATTCATGTACAATTCGATTTTTGATCATATTGAGTACTCCTTGATTATCACAATGTATGAGGATTGGAGTTCGTTTCACTCCCATGTCAAATAGTATATATTATAACCACAAAGCTTCACAAGTTGTATATCTGGCTGCTTGGTATTTTTCTTTGGTAGATGATTGTGCTACTGTATGTTGTTTTTTACTGTGCCAAGATATTGATCCTGATCCAAGATAAAAAAAAATATACCCTAAAGTAGATTTTCTATCATTAATAGAACCACCATAATCAAAATCTGAGTAACCTTGTAGACAAAAAACTTTAACATTCTTCATATAAGTTGTTGTGGCTGATCCACAACACACCCCAAAATTGTGCTTTCAAAGAAGATCTCAGTGACCCAGATGCTAAAAATCAAGAAAAAGGCAAAATTGCACAAGGATGAAAAAGTGTCGCGATATCGCGACATGTCGCCTGCAGTCGGAGAAAATGAAAAGTGTCGCGATATCGCGACGTGTGCGCTCGTCAGCGGCAGAAAATGAAAAGTGTCACGATTTCGCGACGTGTTGCGCGGTCGCTGCCAGAAAATGAAAAGTGTCACGATTTCGCGACGTGTTGCGCGGTCGGCGGCAAAAAATGAAAAGTGTCGCGATTTCGCGACGTGTTGCGGTGAAAATGAAAAGTGTCATTCGATGTGTGGAAAATGAAAATTGTCGCGATATCGCGACATGTCACAAAATCGTGGGTCAAACTAGTCAAACAGGGCAAGGCACGAAAAGCGTAGCGATTTCGCGACAAAAAGCAGCAAAGGGGCACAAAGTGAAAAACGTCGCGATTTCGTGACATGTCGCGTTTTCACGGCCAAAACAGCAAGAGCAGCCCGAAATAGAAAAGCGTCGCGATTTCGCGACAGAAAGCTGGCAAATGGTACGAAACAAAAAAGTGTCGCGATTTCGCGACAAAAGTCGCAAGTGAAAGAAACAAAAAGCGTCGCGATTTCGCGAAGGCGTACGGAGATGAAAAACGTCGTGATTTCGCGACAAAAAAGCAAAGTGATGCCGAAGAGAAAAGTGTCGCGATTTCACGACAGAAAAATAGCAAAGTGTACGGAATGAAAAGTTGTCGCGATATCGCGACATGTCGCCATTTCGCTGTGCATGAAGGCAAGAAAGGCGCTGACAGAAAAACGTCGCGATATCGCGACATGTCGCCATTTCGCTGTGCATGAAGACAGGAAAAATGTCGCGATATCGCGACATGTCGGTTTTCGCTGTGTAGGCAGAGGAACAGAGTTACATGCTATTTTTTGTCACGATTTTCATGGGGCCATTACAGAACATGCAGAAAAGTGTGAAACACGTGGCATACATGTGTAAAGGCTAGAGGCGTTACAGTTCACAGAGAAGATCTCGAGCATGAATTCAAAAGCAATAAAAAAGGGGGAAGGTGAAACGAAGAGAAGACGAAACGAAGCGATCGGGAAGATGAAATGAAGCGTCACAAGGAAAAAGAGCATTGCCAGAAAGTATAAAAGCAGAAGCACAGATTGGTACAAGGGTCGAAAACCGCTGCGGGCAGAGTTGCAGTGCCTAAGGCGAGAAGCCATTCTGGGCTTGCTCGGGAGTGTTTTTCTTCCTTTTTCTGGTTTTGAGAAAACCAGAGATTCTGCTATTGTAACATGATTTATTTTTAATGCAGGAGTGTTCAGAAATTTGCATCTTGTTGGCAAGAAAGAAGGAGTCATTTTCTGCATGCAAGATTTAATTGTTTTATTTTTCCCTTTCAGATTTCTAGGCTTATAGGTGAAGTTTAATGCAAGTTCTCTTGGTTGCTTCATGCGAATGTCTAAATCTGAAAATTACAGTAAAACCCCAGAGACCAGCACTTAACTTACTTGGATTGTGCGTGTTTGCAGGTTTAATAAGTTAGGTTGCATGCATGGAAATCTCATTATCTTCGGTTTTGCCAGGACGGGATAGCATCAAACTGAATGCAATTTTAATTTCTTTTTCTTTGCATTTTATTTTCTTTTTGCTGCAATTTATTTTTCAGAAGTTCCAATTTTATTTTTCAAGCATTAAAATAAAATAAAAAAATTAAAAAACTTCAAAATCCATAAATAATTCCTTCATTTTATGGCATTTCATTAAATTTTATTTTGAAGTTACAGCATGGTCATATAGAGACCAAATCACATTTGCTTTATTAGGGTTCAATGAACAATCATTAAATTTCACAGTAAAATAAACCACAGTGCCCCTTGTTTTCAGTTACTTGCAACCACTAAGGTGTTCCAAGCATTTTAATTAAATATCTTTATTTGAGATTATTAATACACAGATGCAAAATGCTAACATAACGGAACCTTGGAGAAGTTACTTGTTTAATTTCTTTGCAAGCAGAGGATTTAGAACCCAAATCCTATCGGAGAGTGTGTTTTCACAATCGGGTGAAAATACCACTCAACAGATTGGCGCTAGAAGGAGGGCATGAGGCGGTTTATTTTATCATGATTTTAGATGCTACGGGTTTATAATTGTTTAAGAGCTTTACATTGCTAAATATTTCAAGTCCATTTGATTAGCATCTTCGGCCTCTAACACCACTCAACGGATTGGTGCTAGGAGGGCCGAACGGGTTTATTTTAGTGTTATTTAAATTTAAATTTTTTATGCTTTAGTCCTCTAACACTCAGCGATTGTAAAAAGGATGGCTCGAATTTATTTACTTGTTCTATTTTAAGCAATTCAGGTATACTGTAATATTTTTCTGATTATTCATACAGAAATATGTGATTTGATTTAATTTTGAAAATTTTGGTCTCATGCAATTACTTGACATTTGATTTTAATAAGTACATCTCTTAGTTGATGCTAACTTGATTTTTTTTTACATTGCAGGTTGAATATTCAACAGATTTGGTTCTAAAATTACATTTTAAGTTTCACTAATGGCAACACTTGAGGAGCAAATGGTATCCCTGAGAGCTGAAATAACATCTCTAAGAGAGAGAATGGTATCAATGATAGAGGATCATTATAAGGGTTTATCTATACCTGTGGTACCCTATCAAATTCCTAAAATGTTATTGGATTTTTTACGGTGTTTTAATCAAGAGGTGCCACTAGGATACTTGCAAAAACTGCATGTCTACAAGGATACATTATGTCAATTCCAGATTTTCTATGAGGAGGTGGCTTGTAAGTTATTTGCATACATTTTGGATGATAAACCATTCTTTTGGTACAGCCAACTACCCATGGAGGTTAGGACTTCTTGGATACAACTAGAAGCAGCCTATCTTTACCATTTTGGTAATCAAAGTTGACTTAGAAATCTTGAAAAATCAGTTTACCTCCATATGTAAGGAGCCTAATGAATCCTTGAGTCAATTCAATGGAAGATTTCGTGAGTTGCACTCCCAAATGTGGGAAAATTTTAACACATTAGAAGAGGAAGCCATGGAAGTATACCTAGGAGCCATACACCCCACACTTGCTTCACTCATTGAGGAAAAACCGAGTGGTTTGTCCCTAGAGAAAATCCATGAGGTCTTAGAAGAGATAGAACGACAAGGTCTTGAAGAAGAAAAGGCACAACATGTTCACATGAGAGATTGTTCTTTTGATGCCAACCTACACCAACCATCAAACATAGCACCCTCCACTCCAATGATACCTAAGGTAAATGATCAAGGGGATGAATTTGAATATCCAAATCTTACAACCACCTTAGATGTAGTCCACGAGGAGGTGCAAATTGCTAAGCCAACATCCACTAGTGAGGATTATGCAGAAATGATCTCATTCATAGAGATACACGATTATCCGGATGAAGGGGTTCTAAATTCAACAATGTTTGATATATGTGATAGGACGGAACCCACCATAGAATTAAATGAAGTGGTTGAAAGTGAAATTGGAAGAAAACCAATAAATGAATTTGAAGATATGATAGAATTTCACCACTTGTTCTTGGAAGATACTATTGATGAGATGTGTAAAATTAAGGATCAAGAAATTCTTCACCCTCCAAATTATGATAAAATGAATCATGGGTTACTAATTTGGACAATGATAGCCTTATAAATTTGAATTCAAGAAATAACCCACTTTTGGAAATAATTGAACCATCTAAGGAAGGTGAAGATGAATTTGATGAGAAACACATTGATGAATTGGAAGATGTTGAAGAAGTAGTTGAACGTCACCACTTGATTTTGAAAGATGATTATTATGATGCTTGGAAGAAGTGGGAAGACTACACTCAATCCAAAACTACTAATGAAACTTGTGTGCCCATTGATATACAGGACAACATAATCGCCTACTCAAAGGAAGATATTACAACTCCTGTACAATTTGAGGATGTTTTGGAAGAGGGTTTCAAATCTCATCAAATTTTGGAAGATTATAATGATTCTATTACCAAGGACAAAGAAGAAAATGAATTGATGAATGAATCAAAAGATCATGTCACAAATATCATGGAATTTCATGCCATGGATTTGGATGACAATTTTCACAATGGTTGGGGGAGATATGATGATGCATTCTTTTCTCACATCTCTATAGATGAAACTCATATTTCACTTGATATGCAGGATGTTGAACCTTCTACATCATACGAAGATCTCATATTCACAAGATTTGAAAAGGTGACAAAATTTGATCATGTTGAATATAAATTCATTGAAAGTGTGGATGCAAGTTTGCATGATGATTTTGAGGATTCAAATGAAGAGATACCATGGATAGTGAACAAAGAATTAGAACCAAATGACAAAGAGATTGATCAATTGGAAGCAACTCAAATGAAGGATCATCAAGATGAGTCATGGGACATACACTTTGACCAAAAACATTTGAGGGTTGAGAATTTGCATGACCATGTTTTGAATTTGAATGATGAAATGTCATTAAAGGTAAATGAAAAACAAGGTATAATTTTTAATCACACCTTTAATAACATTGTTTTAATGAATGGAAAAGAAGTTGATGCACTTGAATTGTTAAACCAAATTCATCAACAATTACTAATTGAATCTAGGATAAAAACTTTTAATGATCCTAATTTAGTAAATATCCTAGATGCTTGTAAATTGTTACACAAATTTGATTGGCCTACAAATTTGGAAAATGATTTGGCTTTGAAATTTGTAGAAATAGGCTCCTACTTACAAAATTGCATATTTGAAAAGGATAGCCTAATTCTAAATCAAGGAGGGAATTATGAAGTTTACATTTTAAAGAATAGACATGATAAAATTGAAAATCATTTATTGTCTAATCATTTTAGTAATTTGATGCTCACCTATGGGAGTATTATTGGAACTAAATCAAATTGGTATGGTGAGCATGGCAAGTGGAAATTTGTTGCATTGTTTGGTCTTGTCTTGTTTTTGTTGGATTCCCACAACATTTGGCATGCATATCATGTTATATTTTTGTTGAAATGTTCTAATCATGTTTGGGATCCAGGAAAGTGATAATCCAAGCTTTGCATCATCTTGTATTATATTGTACATTTGTATATAGATTTTGGTTTTTGGGTTTTGGTTTGTGTTTTCAAGATCGTTTTTGAAGTTACTTTGGGTTTGGTTTTGGTTTGTGTTTTCAAATTTTCATTTTTGGGATTGCAGTTTGGTTTTGGATTGAATAAGTTTTAATTTAAAGTTGTGTGTTTATTTGACATGTTTTGTTTGTCTATAAAAAAAAAAAAATGATGAAAAAGTTGCCTTGAGATGCTAACTTATGTTCTAGATCGGGAGAATATGAAACATTGGAATTGTCTTGTAAAAGCTCCACAAGTAACACAAACATTTTAAGTAATATCGTTTGAAACTTGTGATGCATGAAGTAGTCAGTTTTATATGGCAATATTTCATTTGCATTTCAAAAGACAATGCATTCATATTACATCTCACTTTGCACATACATGCCATCTTAGTTGCAAATGCATTTCAAATACAAATCATTAAAGTGTGTCAAATCCTCTTAAGGTTATGCTATCACATAAATAAGAAGAAAATCCTAAGGTTGGGAACTGAGTCTTGAGATATCTAGAACCAAGCACATTTTATACACATTAAAAAGGATCTTGAGCAAAATGATCAAAACCTTGCTTGGAAGAAAAGGTTGGGCGAAAGAAGTATTTCATGTCTATCCTATTTATGCAACATGATCCTTAAAACAGTGGTTTTGACCACTTCCATAAAGCTTAAAGCCTAAAATCGGAGTAGTAAGGATAGGGCTAAATCCTCATCGAACTTAGGTTGAGGATCCAACTCCCCAAAGCTTTGATTTGACCTACATGGAGTAGTAAGGATAGGGCATAAATTCTCATCTCGCTTAGGTTGAGAATCCGATTCCCCAAAGCTCCTATGTCTCATTTCATAATAAATCTTGGATTGGAAGGATCGTACTACTTGTCCTCCGCAAAGGATGGGTAGTCATCCCCAAGGTCTAAGCAATAAAATTAATATTTTCCATTTTTATCCAAAGCTTGGATTGGAAGGATCGTACTACATGTCCCTAGCAAGGATGGGTAGTCATCCCCAAGGTCCAAGAAGTAAAAAATTAATTTTTCCCATCTCATATTTATATTGGATTGGAAGGATCGTACTACTTGTCCTCTCGCAAAGGATGGGTAGTCATCCCCAAGGTCCAAAGAAATGAAGGTAAGTCTTGGATTATGGGGTTAAGTATGCCCATGCATGGCAACATGTCTTGTCTAAAAAACAAGACCACTGATTGTCCAAAGGGTTAGACTAGCATGACCATTTCTTCCATAATTGGTTAAATTATTTTGCTCAAAGTGAGGTAATGAATTCCAAATCAGAGTAGTAAGAATAGGGTTAAACTCCCATCTCGATTAGGTTGGGAGTCTGATTTCCCAAAGCCTCGATTTCACTTTCACTTGCACATGGGTTCAAGATAGTAGGGACTCATAACCAACTTTGGGATCTAATAAAGCAATTCATTATACATATAGTTGATCCTAAGAGGGTTTGATAATCTTGAATGTTTGTGTATGATACTAGAAGAAAGACTATGCCTTTTATAAAAGCAAAATCTCTTAGCATATTTATTAGGTTACACAAATCATTCACAATCTCACATATGCATTCATGTAAAACTGACGATGGAATGTTGATCAATTTCAAATGATAGGGAATGAAAACACATTGCACACACCGAGCTGATACTTAACAATTTTGATGATTCATGTATTTTTGATCTATGGGCATTCGTTTATATTTCTTATGTGCTAACGCATGGTTTCCGAGTTTATATACTTCCAGGTTGGGGTTCTCACTAAAATGCTCAAGAGCATTTGACAATAGAGTCGCCATTTGTTGTGGCTGATCCACAACACACCCCAAAATTGGGGACCCACCTTTTTTGCATGCTTTCAAAGAAGATCTCAGTGACCCAGATGCTAAAAATCAAGAAAAAGGCAAAATTGCACAAGGATAAAAAGTGTCGCGATATCGCGACATGTCGCCCATCCCGAAAATGAAAAGTGTCGCGATATCGCGACATGTCGCTCCTCGAAAATGAAAAGTGTCACGATTTCCAAAGAAAAAAGAAAAGAAAAGTGAAAATGAAAGGCAAAAAATGAAAATTGTCGCGATATCGCGACATGTCACAAAATCGTGGGTCAAACCAGAAAAAGGCAAGGAAAAGCGTAGCGATTTCGCGAAAAAGCAAAGGGGCACAAAGTGAAAAACGTCGCGATTTCATTCCAAACAAAGCAAATAGAAAAGCGTCACGATTTCGCGACAAAGTGGCAAATGGTACAAAAGAAAAGTGTCACGATTTCACGGAGAAAAAAACGTCCGATTTCAGAAGATGAAAACGTCACGATTTCGCACACAGAAGAGAAAAGTGTCACGATTTCGCGAAAAAAAGAGCAAAGTGTACGAAATGAAAAGTTGTCGCGATATCACGACATTCCCAAGGGAAAAACATCGCGATATCGCGACATGTCGCCATTTCCGTGCATGAAGCAAAGCTCACGAAAAATGTCGCGATATCGCGACATGTCGCGTTTTCACTGTGTAGGCAGAGGAACAGAGTTACATGCTATTTTTGTCACGATTTTCATGGGGCCATTACAGAACATGCAAAAAAGTGCGGAACACGTGGCATACATGTGTAAAGGTTGCAGAGGCGTTACAGTTCATAGAGAAGATCTCGAGCATGAATTCAAAATCAGTGAAAAAGCGAGGAAGGTGAAACGAAGCAATCTGGAAGACGAAACGAATCGATCGGGAAGATGAAACGAAGCGTCACAAGGCGAAACAGAGAGCATTGCCAGAAAGTATAAAAGCAGAAGCGCAGATTGGTACAAGGGTCGGAAACCGCTGCGGGCAGAGTTGTAGTGCCTAAGGCGAGAAGCCATTCTGGGCCTGCTCGGGAGTGTTTTTCTTCCTTTTTCTGGTTTTGAGAAAACCAGAGATTCTGCTATTGTAACATGATTTATTTTTAATGCAGGAGTGTTCAAAAATTTGCATCTTGTTGGCAAGAAAGAAGGAGTCATTTTCTGCATGCAAGATTTAATTGTTTTATCTTTCCCCTTTCAGATTTCTAGGCTTATAGGTGAAGTTTAATGCAAGTTCTCTTGGTTGCTTCATGCGAATGTCTAAATCTAGAAATTACAGTAAAACCCCAGAGACCAAGCACTTAACTTATTTGGATTGTGCGTGTTTTGCAGGTTCAATAGGTTAGGTTGTATGCAGAAAACCTCATTGTCTTCGGTTTTGCCAGGACGGGATAGCATCAAACTGGATGCAATTTTAATTTCTTTTTCTTTGCATTTTATTTTCTTTTTGCTGCACTTTATTTTTCAGAAGCTCCAATTTTATTTTTCAAGCATTAAAATAAAATTAAAAATTAAAAAACTTCAAAATCCATAAATAATTCCTTCATTTTATGGCATTTCATTAAATTTTATTTTGAAGTTACAGCATGGTCATATAGAGACCAAATCACATTTACTTTATTAGGGTTCAATGAACAATCATTAAATTTCACAGTAAAATAAACCACAGTGCCCCTTGTTTTCAGTTACTTGCAACCACTAAGGTGTTCCAAGCATTTTAATTAAATATCTTTATTTGAGATTATTAATACACGAGATGCAAAATGCTAACATAGCGGAACCTTGGAGAAGTTACTTGTTTAATTTCTTTGCAAGCAGAGGATTTAGAACCCAAATCCTATCGGAGAGTGTGTTTTCACAATCGGGTGAAAATACCACTCAACATAAGTCAGTCCATAATTTGTAGTTTTCTTAACATATTGTAGTATCCTTTTTGTAGCTTTCCAATGACTTTCTCTTGGCTCCTGCATGAATATTGAAAGATAATTTACAATAAAAACTAGATCAAGTCTAGTATTTGTTAAGTATAGAAGACTTCCAATTAATTGGTGATACCTTGTAGCTGAAACTAAAGGTGTTCCAACATTTTTGGATAATTGAATCCCTTGTTCCATAGGTGTATCCTTAGGATTACAATCATTCATTTTATACTTCTCAAGTAGATCCTTTGTATATTTTGATTGTGTAATTGTAATATTATCTTCATTTTGATGAACTTCTAGACCAAGACAATAGTTCATCAATCCTAGATCTGTCGTTTCAAATTCCTTCCGAATATCCTTTTTTATCTCATTTATTAGTTTTTAAAAGCTTCAAGTAATCACTATATCATCAACATACACTATAATAATTAATATATCATTTCAAATTTTCTTTGTATATAGACTTGGATGTTGTAACAAATGATTATTAATTTTTATGTTCCATGCTCTAGGGGCTTGCTTCAGAACATATAAGGATTTGTTTGATTTGTAAATCTTATGTTCTTGACCTTTAACAACAAATATTTTTGGTTGTGATATATAAACTTCCTCTTTTAAGTCACCATTAGGAAATGCACTTTTTACATCCATTTGATGAAGTTTCCAACCCTGATGAGCTACTAAAACACATATTGTTCTAATAGTAGTCATTCTAGTTGTTGGTACAAATGTTTCTTCATAGTCAATTTCATTTTTTTGAATATATCCTTTGGCCACTAATCAAGCTTTTTATTTGTCAAATTTCCCATTTACTTTATATTTAAACTTGTAAACCCATTTGCAACACACTATTTTCTTTCCTAGAGGTAATTCAACTAGATTCCATGTTTTGTTCTTTTGTAGTGATGAATATTCAGATTTTATAGCTACCCTCCAATGTGAGTGATTTAGAGCTTGATATATAGATGTTGGATCTATTGTAGTGCTTAGTAATCCTCTGTTCATCCTAATTTGACTACGAGTTTCAGATCTTGTAGTAGTAAGATCTAGCATTGAGAGTGTTTCTAAGCCATATTGGTTCCTTTCTTTGAGGAATTGTGAAAGTTTTTGTACATTCACTTTGTTCATATTGGTATTATAACTCTATCTCTTCATTTTTTAAGTCTTCCTCGGAGAAATTTAAAAGAACTTTGTATCATTACTTTGTTTTTCATTTTCAACCTTGATTTTTTCATCAAAAACTATGTATCTACTTGTGTATACCTTCTTTATACTTAGATCAATTATTCTACGCCCTACATATTCATCATCATAGCCAACAAATATTCTAGCCATAGTTTTTCATCTAATTTTGTCCTTTTTTTATTTTGGAATATGCATATAAGCTTTGCATCCAAAGATTTTTAACTTTTCAATATTAGGTTTTTGCCCTAACCATGCTTCTTCTGGTGTAACATTCTTGAGTATCCTTGTAGGTAATATATTTTGTAAGTATATTATTATTTTGACTGCTTCTTCCCAATACTGATGATCAAGATGGGCCTCTTTTATCATACATATGACCATTTCCATTATAGATATATTCCTTCTTTCTATAATTCCATTTTGTTGTGGTGAATATGTTGTAGTGAGTTGTCTTTTAATTCCATTTTTTCTAGAAATAGATTGATTTATTTTGACACAAATTCACCTCCTCTATCTAAATGAAGAATTTTTATAGTCTTTCTTGATTCCTTTTCTACTTGAAGTTTGAATTTTTTAAACAACTAAATGCTTTTTATTTGTACTTCATGAAGTATACCCACATTTTTCTAGTATGATCATCAAAAAATAGTTGAAAATACTTATATCCTCCAATACTAGTAGTGTTCATTGGACCACACAAATATGTATAATATCCTCCAATACTAGTAGTGTTCATTGGACCACACAAATATGTATAATATCCTCCAATACTAGTAGTGTTCATTGGACCACACAAATATGTATATATTAATTCTAATGGCTTTTGAGATCTATGCTGATGAAGTTCAAAAGAATTTTTATGTTGTTTTCCTCCCAAATATTTTGGACAAATAGTAGGTTCCTAAGATAGATCTGGTATCCCTTCAACTATTTGATATTTGACCATTTCATGTATAGATGATGCACTAGGATGCCCCAAATGTTTATGCTATAGATATTATGTTTCTGATGTTTTAACTAAAAGAGCCAAATGTGTAGTAGTATCCAAAATAAATTAACTATCTTTATAAGAACCTAAAGCTATCATTTTCTTTTGTTTGATAATATTATATTGTTTTCTTTCTTTGATAAATTTAGATTCTATTGTCATGTCTTGATCCATGAGTTGAGAAATTGAAAGAAGATTTGTAGTCAATCTAGGAATATATAGCACATTTTTAATTATTATTTTTCCATATGTTAGATTGACTAAAACATTCCCTATCCTTTTTACTTTATAAGTCTTACTATCTGCTATAGCAACTAGTTTCTCATTTTTCTCTTATTGAGAATCAAAACATTGTTTATTTCCAATCATATCTTTACTTGATCCTAAATCTATGTACCAATAATCCATAATTCTTGTCTTTAAATAAATCTTTCAATTTTCAAGTTTTTATGAAGTTGACTACCTTATGACTCCCTAGTTTGAAATAAGAATATTTGCAAATTTAATATTTCTAATTTGATGTAGGAAACATTTTTCTCCAAAATTCAAAAAGTTTGCAAATATTAAAATGCTTCACAAATTTCAATAACTCAATTACAAAATTTTATCAAATCTTCTCAAAACTTGAAATTGATTTCCAGAATTTCCAAAATAATTTTAAGACTTCTCAAAACTTTTCAAAGATATTTAATAATGCTTCTAAGGTTTCAAAAATCACTTCTAAACCTTTTCTCTCCAATAATATATAATTAATTAGGTTAATTTTCATAACAACTTTAGAAATATAATTTTATTTCTCCTTATAGCTCCTAACTTAGGAAAAAGTTCAAAATTCAATTAAATTAACTTTTACCTCTGAAATAGGCGATACAAATCATAGTCAATGGTGGTTGACCTCTTCCTCAATATTCATTCCTTCTTGAAAGCCTCGCTTGATGTAGCGCTCATTCAAAAACTCTGTCACTTCTTGGATGTGCTAAGTTTATTCTTATTCCATGCATTTAATATATGTAAGAAGGTGTTTCACCTTACTCATATGATGGTTGGCGTTCATCCTTCCACGATGATATGTGGCATTAAATCTCTTCAAATGCTTCTAAGTGATGCTTCTTCCTCCAGGATGTTATGTACAAGATTCTCTTTTACTAAAATGACTTCTTGCAAACATTTCAATGATGACACTTCTTCCAAGGCTTTTCAAACAAGCCAAACCTTAGATAAATAATTTCCAAACAATTTTTTTTGCTTGCTCTCATGTTGCACAGTTACATCTCTTTGATTTTCACCTTCCTATGAGTGAATCTTTGGTAGAGTGAATGCAAATAGTCGATTGTGCTCTTATAATGATACTTGTGTCTTCACACTCTCCAAAAGCCCACTTGTAGCAATGATTTGGTGGTTTCTTCTTACACATTGACAAATCTTCCTCAAGCTACAATGATTTGTTACACTTTGGTGGTACTTATTTCCTCCTTTGTATGGTGGCTTCACCTTTCAATGGTGATTCAACTTTGGTGGTTCTCCTTTCCTTCTACATATTGTGATTTCTTTGTCTTCCAATTATATTGCCCCTTTTCAGTAGATTCTATCTCGGCTCTAGATGGGTGAATCTCTTGTTATTTTATAAACTACTTGTACACCCTTTCCTTTACTCACTTTGCTGACTTATTTCTCTAAAATTTTGTATCTCAAAATTGTTGCCTTCTTGCTGTCCAAAATTTTTGCAATTTGCAACTTCAATTACTGTTTAAATCTTTCATCGCTTTATTTTCCAAAGCTCACTCAAATCTGTTCTAAAGTTCTCCAAAACATAATTTTCTTTTGTCCTTATAATGCTGCCCAAATTTTTAGCTCTATGTCACCTTCAACTTGCTATCCTGTGACTCTTCAACATCTGCTATGAAAATCGACAATCTCTTCTTCTGCAAATCAACCTTTAAAAACTTAATGACTGTCTTCAAAACTTTCAAATTTATGGTCCCTTCAATTCTTCGTTCTCCTTTTATTTCTTTCTAATATATGACTTCAAATCTGACCCCTTTCGTTGACCTCTTCCTCAAGAATCTAAATGTCTTGAGGTCTTCAAAAAAAGCTTTCCAAAATTTTGCAAATTTCTTGCCAAATCCTTCTTTATTTTGGGCTTGTTGTCAGATGGTGATAATTGTCCCAAATTATTCTTTTCAAGAGCTTCTCTTGCTTGTAATATTCTATCTCGAGCTTTCTTCAAAATTTCTCCAATGGCCACTTCTTCAACTTCTCAATAAGACTTCTCTAGCCTTCTTCTTTCTCCTAAATTTTCTTGAGACCTCTTTTCTTGGGTCTTTAAATTCTGCAACTCTTCAATTGAACCTTTTATTAGTCTTCTTCTATCTTCAATCTTTAAATATTTAGTCTTACAAATCTAGAAGTTCTTTAATGGGACCTCTTTATTGGGTCTCCTCAATATTCAACTCTACAAATTTTTTAATGGGATCTTTTCTCTTAGGTCTCCAAAATCTTCAATCTTCAACTTCTTAATGTAAGTACTAGATTAATTCCAAAGATGAAATTCCTCTCTATCTATTATAGGAATCTTCTCAACATTATTTGAACCAATTCTTATCTGCAACAAATTGTAATATGATAATCCAAATATTCAAATCTTAAAAATAATAATCTTAGCTAGTTAATCTTCTAAACTAGTGGAATTGATGTTGAGTCATAGTCTTCACAAGTTTTTCTATGACTCTGTGGAAAGACTCTAGCCAAATAGAAATCTTCAAATTCTACAAATACAATATTCCTATCTCCTCTTAATCTCTCTTATGGCTCTTCCTATTTCCTATCAATTTTCCTTATGGCTCTGATACCATTATGTTAGGATTCCACATCCTAACCTATATTTATCACTTAATTAACTATTTATTTTATGTTCTATAATTACAAATGGACCATCGTGTCCTTTCATAATAACCTTTAGATAGATATAAGATAGGATAGGTATTATTGTAGGAAGGGGCAATCAAGTAAAATAATATATATTCATTTCATATCCATTGGAAGGACCTCCCTTACCAGTGCAAAAGTTATTCTTTTTAAATAGTTATTTAGTGTTTTTCTGCAAATTGTAATATAAATTCCAATTATTATAGTGCAACTATTAAGATAGGATCAAGAATCCTATCATCTGGTATCAGAGCGTTGATCTGCATAAAGTTGGGAGGTTAATTTTATTAATTTTTGGAGATCCAACATTGATTCTAAATTTATAATTCTAGAAAATTATTTTGTTGGTTTCAAAAGAAGGTTCTATTTCCTCGATGCCATATTTTGTTGTTTTCAAAAACTCTATAAGCATTGGATTTCTACGGTCTTAAGGCACCACATTCACTCATAGAACTGTTTAGAATATGTCAAAATAAAATCAATTAAACTCAACACAGGCGTGTGGGTAGACGGTCTTAAGATTGCAATCTTCAATTGAATTCACAATTTGAAAACAATTACGTTGCACCTACAATTCATTCGCATGATATACTTGGACTCACCGTTAAATTTTAACCGAGATGTGGTGAACAATTGCTTTGAATTCCAACGCTAAATTAAACTTTTTTGGTGCAAACTACTTTTTCTATGAAGTCTTCGATGTATTAAAAGTCATACCTAAAGTTAAACTTTATTAATATTAATTTCACATCATTTGTGTTTTCTGACTATGGTCTCGTCAATGGGTTATAAAATAAAGTTGGGACATTTTATCCCATATTTAGTATGTTGGGGTGAATAGTGGTTTAAATATCGTGTCGTACATATAGTGAGTTGTGACCACCCGATAGTGGTTACATAGTTGCCTCCCTCACGAACACCACCTCTCTCGCCTACGCAGCTCACCTATCTCGTGCATACACATGTGACCTCGTGCTCTATACCCACTATTTCCACCTTGTCCCTCCTTGTTATCGTTGCCTTATGCATCATGCTCTACCTTGTCCCTACTGCTATTTGCCTTGTCTCACATGCCATTTTGTCTACCTATCACTCTCTATCCCGCCACTCTATCCGCCTACTGCTATCCCCTCATCTGCCTCATGCTTTTCTCTTATTGTTGTCCCCTCGCTTGCCTCGTGCTTATTGCCTGCCATTGTCGACTCTCCTCTTGCCTGCCTCATTCTTCCCACATGTTGTTGATTGTTCCCTTACCCGCCTCTTACCTCCTGCCTGTCAGTGCTCTCCTGCCCGAAAAGTGAACATTGTCCATTCAAATTTGAAAAAGTGAACATTGTAAATTCAAATTTTGAAATTCATAACCATCGAAAGGGCCAAATTAAATTTGCTAACAAAAATTTGGGAAACTATATTTAAAATTTGGGTCTGTTGGCAATTTTGGGTTTGAGATCCTAGCTCCTTGTCTATGAGTTGTCATTGATGTCAAAAGGAAATGGCATTAATGTTAAGAGGATGTGTTGGCTTCAAAGGTGAAAGATTCCAAGAGAATCTTTTTAAGATAATCCGGAGAGATTCCATTGGATAAGGTTTTTGGATAGGGTTTTATTAAAACCAAGTTAAATGGTTTTTATTAAAACCAATGGAGGTTCTCTTTATTATTTAATTATTATTTAAAACCCTTCAAGGTTTTAATTAATTAATTATTTAATTAATTAAGGGAGAAATTATTTTTAATTTATTAAAAATATTTAAATGTTTTTAAACCTTTTTTATTCTTAATTTATTAAAATTAATTAAGGGTTTTTAAACCCTTTAGAAAGCAATTTCGATTAAATTCGAAATTACGTTTCTCTGTCGTCGACGTGTTCTAAAGTCCACGATTGGACTATAAATATGGGAAGGATCCTAAGGTTTAAATCCTCTTGAGAATTTTGAATGCATTAATTTTTGGCTGCGATCGATGCTCTGTTGACGCCACGGAAGAAGAGAGCTCACGTTTGAAAAACTTACGAAGTGTTTGTTCGTTGAAGTGGTAGGAAGTTTGTCTTAGACTTCATTAGCCCCTTGTGGGCTAGTGGCAGCATAGGCTGCGTTTGGGCTTTGCGTAGGCAGAGGTCTGCGTTTCGATTCCCGCGGAGGGAGCTGTGCATGGATTAAGTCACGTTTTTGTTAAAACGTATTTTGTGCCACGATTTTCGAATTCGTCAAGGGCAGCCATTCCACGATTTTTGAATTCTTCAAGGGCAGCCATTCTAAGGTGTGATTAATTTCTTGATATAATTTTTGGCATTTTTTAGCATTGTTTAAAAGACATAGGAGAAATAAGGGGATATTTCTTTGGTTGTATTTTTGAGATTAGTCTTTTGCTATGCTAAAGTTTAAAATGGAGATATAAGGTGTAAGTTTTGGTTGTTGTGTTTTTGGCTTCTTTGGTGGTTGCTTTCAAAAGAAGAGAAGCTAAAAGGTGTACTAAGGAAAGTTTTTATATATGCTCATTTTATCTTGGTTCTAACCCTAACTTGGTTGGAAGTTTGAGGGTTGTGTGTGGTGACAGCTTTAAGGATCAATTTTCTTCTACTCCAATAAGGTATGGGCACATTCTTCTTATGAGTATGATTGGTGTATGTTTTCTCAAATAAGGTTGGAGTGAAAAGGTTTTCAACTAGGTTTTCTTTGATTGGGTGTAAATCCTATTTTCTGGTTTGTTGAAGACTACTTATGCATTGTTATCCTTAAGGAGAGTTTTTTGATGAATGCATAATTTTTGGTTTGAGATAGTGGAAGCTTTGTGCACTAGGGTTTGTATTTGTGAGTCTAGCTACTTGCATTGAGTTGGTGGAACCCTTGGTTGGTTGTTTTGAGTTTGATGGTTGAGTTGCTTCCATAGAGGTTGTTTGATCAAGTTATTGCTTTACTTGATTCATGATATTGGGCTTACTCCATTGAGTTGATTTGAGCAAATTATTCTTTGCATTTGGTGATATTGTGTTGGTGGCTGTTTTGTTCAAATATCTTTGGAGGGAAAAGGATTTCTACTTGTTTCCTTTTCTTGTGATGATTGGTTGAATGCTTCAAGGTTAATGTTGAGTTGAATGATGTTGGTTAAACCTTGTCTATAAGAATTGTTGTTAAAGCCCTAATTGGTTGAGAAAAGATATTGGTTGTGGAAAGAACATGAATAGCATTGTTATATGAGATATTGCATGTTTGGCAATTGTTGGGTTGTGTTTCATGTTCTTGAGAAAAACATACTACATCTATCTTATTCTTTTGAGATTGAGATTGAGTTGAGATTGATATTGGGAGTTAAGTATAGATCATATTGAGTCTCTAAAAATTCTCTTTATGTTTCTATGAGATTTGAGATTGAGATTAGGAGTTAAGTATAGAACATATTGAGTCTCTAACAATTCTCTTTATGCTTCTATGAGGTTGATGAATCACATTGGGTCTCTAACAATTCTCTTTGTAGGTTCATGCTAAGCAAGTTTTTTCTTGGTGAACTTGTGAGCAGGTTTTGGATAGGTTCCATTGGGGACTTGTGAGAAGGTTTTGAACAGGTTTCGTTGGGGACTTGTGAGCAGGTTTTGGACAGGTTTCGATGGGGACTTGTGAGCAGATTTGGACAGGTCCTAGCAGAGGACTTGTGAGCTAAGATTGATAGTTCTATCAGAGAACTTGAGGACAGAGGTACATTGGTTCTATCAAAGAACCTGAGGACAAATTTGGCAAGTCTTTGAGAAGGCTTGTGGACAGAGGATTGATTTGTTCAAGAGTTGGACAGATCTAACAAACAGAGGAAGACTTGTACTAGACCAACTGACTGTGTTTGGTACAGGTTGTTGAGCTGCTGTGGACGTGATCATAGAAGGCAGAGGTCTCTTAGGCTAAGCATTAAGGACAGGAGGTCTTCGATGGAAAGGAGTTCCACATGCTGGCAAGAGGTAGAGACAGTTGATCTTCTGAGGGATCATATCCAGAGCCAAGGGGAAGGTATCTCCTTTGAGCAGAGGCTCATAAATTCATATTGGGGGAAGGTTTCTCCTTTGAGCAGAGGCTCATAAATTCAGATTGGGGGAAGGTTTCTCCTTTGGGCAGAGGCTCATAAATTTAGATTGGGGGAAGGTATATCCTTTGAGCAGAGGCTCATAAATTTAGATTGGGGGAAGGTATCTCCTTTGAGCCGAGGCTCATAAACATTGTAATTGGGAAGGTTTCCCAAATAACTTTGAGATAACTTTTAGAGAAAAGTTTTGTGGACGTAGCCTAGCCATTCTGGGTGAACCACGTTAAAATTGGTGTCACTTTGTGGATGATTTTGTGCATTGCTTTGATATTGCTTTGGGTATATTGCTTTACTATTTTTAAGTATAAAGTAAAAAGTAAAAAGAGGTCTTATACTATTCACCCCCCCCCTCTCAGTATAAGCTTGTGTTCTTCAGGGTCAACTATATTCAAATTTTTGCCAAAATTTAAAAATTAATTTTTTGTGAAAACTTGAATTTTTGCAAACTACTCCTCAAATGGCTGATGGACAGAGATCGCAAGACATCTCAAAAAACTCAACCACGAGCTTTTCCAACTTAAGGACCAATTTTATCAATAAAATTTAGCTACGAGGTAGGATTTTGAGGAAAATATAATAGGGATACACTTGATGATAGACAACATAAATAACTTTGTTAATATGATGAATCAAAATATGGCACTAGTTCTAGCTGGCCAACCCATCGGAGGGTCGACACACCCGATACATCTTGGGGGACCACAAACATCCATCCTTCCAAGAACAACTAAATTAGATTTTCCAAAATTTGAAGGAGGTGATCCCACTAATTGGATTTATCGAGCAGAATAATACTTTTCCCTAAACCAGATTTTGAAGGCACAAAAAGTTCATATTGCATCCTTCCACCTCGAAAATGAGGTTGTCTAGTGGTACCAATGGTATGAAAATACTAATGGCAACCCTAATTGGCTAGACTTTATGTAGAATATATTGGTACGGTTTGGCCCTAGTAAATTCAAAATTTTAACAAGAGCCCTTACCAAGCTGTGTCAAACCACTTCGGTGTGCAAATACCAAGCTCAATTTGAGAAATTAGCCAGTCGCACATCATTTTTCCAAAGTTGTTTTATTAGTGGATTAAAAGAAGAAATTTGGTTGGAGGTACAAATGTACAATCCTAGTACCATGATGTAGACCATTGGATTGGCCAAGTTAGTAGAAGATAAACTCAATGCTCAACGTTGATTAGGAAAACCACCTATGGGGAAATCACAAATCACTTACACCACCCCCAACCCTACACCTATTGGAAAATCACAAATCACTTATGCGATCCCCAAACCTAACCCAACCTTACCAATTAAATGTCTCAGCTTTGAGGAAATGAATGAATGACAAGAAAAAGACCTATGCTATCATTGTGATGAGAAATTTGTACCAAATCATAAATGCACTACATAAACTTTATAGATGCAGCTAATCCTCATAGTTCAACAGAAGAAGAAAATGAGATAGAAGTAGTAGTGACGGATACACCTAATGATAGTGCTAAAGGTCCACTAGAAATTTATTTTAATGCCCTCACTGGTATTTCTTCTCCACAAACTATGAAATTTATTGGGTCCTTCAAACGACAAAACCTCATTGTGCTCATTGGCTCCAACAGTACCCATAAATTCATCGACCCCCATGTGGTAAAACAAGTTAATTGCTATATACAACCCTGTAATAGTTTTGAGGTCATGATTGGTAATGGGGGAAGGATCACCTGTAAAGAAAAGTGCCAGAATATTAAGCTCACCATGGGTGATTACAACATGAAAAATAACATGAATACACTTCCGTTAGGAGGATGTGATATTGTCCTCGGGGTGCAATGGTTGCTAACACTCAAGATAATCCAATGAGATTTTGAGGCATTATGGATGCAATTCACAATAAAAATTAGATATATACTCTTAAAGGATTACAACCAAGCCCCTCCCAAATAGTAAGTTCTCATCGAATGGAGAAAATTATTTGCAAATGAGGTAAGGGAATGGTTGCCCAACTATTTTCTATTCAAGCCACCAATGAGGAACAAAAAGAGGTACCAAAATTACCACAACTTCTAACACGCCATTCTAGAATATTTTATAAACCAAAAAGGTTGCCCCCCACCATTGTTATGATCCTACTATTCTTCCTACCAATCCCCCACCAAAGCTTCAACCTTCAAGATATCCTTGCTTACAAAAAAGTGACATTAAACTGGTGCAAGAACTTGAGCAAATGCTACTTGGGAAGTGCTTCATCCATCCCAACAACAATTTCCTCACTTTTATATTTGAGGACAAAGCTTCTTTTAAGGAGGGTGTCATGTTAGGAGTCCACATCCTAACCTATATTTATCACTTAATTAACCATTTATTTTATGTTCTATAATTAAAAATGGACCATTGTGTCCTTTCATAATAACCTTTATATAGATATAAGATAGGATAGGTATTATTGTAGGAAGGGGCAATCAAGTAAAATAATAATATTCATTTCATATCCATTGGAAGGACCTCCCTTACTAGTACAAAAGTGATTCTTTTTAAACAATGATCCAGTGTTTTTCTGCAAATTCTAATATAAATTTTAATTATTATAGTGCAAATATTAAGAGAGGATCCAAAATCCTATCACATTGTTAGATTTTGATGTTAAATATTTAAAGCAAAGTAACCACAGGAACTAAAATAAAGTTGTAGTATGAAATATAAGATAAATATAATATTCTAAACATATAAAACTCATAAATAACTTTTGCAACAACTCATAAAATAGCCATTAACAAATGCTCATGAAAATAGTAATTTGATATTACTTGTATAAACTTGTACAATGAAATATGGAACTAAGATTCCATAATATAGATTTTACAAATGGTCTTTGATCTACCTCAAGTGACTCTTGACTTACATAATAAATAATGTAATATATTTAGCATAGACCCCCTTCTTATGAGAGAGATCAGGTTCAAAGAATCAAGTATTCCTAACAAAGAACATTATATAAGAAAGCATAAAATGTTTCGTAGTATTTTTTTGTGATTGGTGGAACTAGCAATGAAAGTAGTGATGATGAAAGTGGGGCTTGGGAAAACTTGGAATAACATCCAACAATAAAAAAGCAAATTGTTCCTTCCATGGAGTTTCTAGTATTAGATATGAGGAAGTATAATGTGTAAGTCTAAATTCAAAAGGAATTAAAGGTACGAAGAAATATGGGAGGAAAATATTAAAGCAAATGAGGTGAAAGATGTTGAGGTTAATCCAAGTAAATTATATTTATTTTCCTCAAGTAGTATGAACTCCTCTCTTTATAATAACAATAAAATTAGTATAGAGTGTATCCCTTGCACTTTAGAGATTCAAGAGCAACATATTAAAGAAAGAGGTACAGAGGATATCCATGGAAATTTAGGGTTTTATAGGGCATCATAAAAAATAAATTACCATGGAGGATGATCTTTGGACTTTAGGGTTCCTAAGGAAACATTTAGGATTTTTAGAGTAGCATTATAAAATAATTACCTTGGAGGAGGATCATACTTGCACTTTAGGGTTTTCATAACAACATAAATAAGAAAGTATTTGTGAGGAAATTCCTTGAACCTTAGATTCTTTAGAGTGGCATAAACCTTTAGAAGATAAGTCTCATTGTGAACTTTATAGAAAAATAGAATAGATTGATGAAGATAAAAGTGTTGGTGGAAACGTAAAAAGAGAGAAAAATCCTCAGAATATGAACAAAGAGAAATATAGACTCAGAGAGATATCAGTTTGGAAAACCAAAAATAAATAGCACAAGTGATAACAAGAAGTGGGGCTAAGCCCATAAATAAAAATAAATAGTGATACTGAAAACGATATCATGGAATACTAGGTTTATGAATAAGATAGTTATTAAGAAATTTATAGGTTATTATAGTATTGGTTTTATTTTAATACAAGAAATAAAATTAAATAATGACAAAGGTAAGAATGAATTCAAAAAGATTTCGAAAATAAGAGGATTGGCTGGCAATTTCTTCTATGAGAGCTTCTAGAGGTATTGCAACAATATGGAACAAACATAAATAGGATGGACAATTTCTAGAAGTGAAAAGTAATTGGGTTCTTGGTCTATTTTGCAAGAAAGAGGAAAATTTTGAAGTTGGGGTTATAAATGTATATGCTCCAACTATAGTTACTCATCCTGAAAGATGTTGGAAGGACCTCAACATATCTTTATTAAATAAAACGATGATTCATAATTATCATATATGGATTACTAGGGTGGGGTGAAGGGGGACAGAAAATAGTTCTATCTCCTTTGTATATGTATAGGTTTATTCAAAAAATAAAATATCTAAAGTGATAAATGAATATTTTGAATACTAGATGTTTTGATAGCATATCTAAAACAAAGGAGGATATTGAATTACAAGATATAGTAGAAATCAATGGAATGGATTAGGATATTTATGTGTAAGACTTTTTATTATCATAATGTATTGAAAAAGGAAGAGTCATATTGGTCCCAAAAATATAGGGAGATATGGCTTAAGGGAATAGAAAAACCAAATTATCTCATCCTATAGGAAAAATATATTTGTCTTTTCATTTCATAAAAAAAAACTTCAACTCTAGATGTAATAAATGTTGAGGAAGAAGAGGATATAAGGAAGCAATTAATTATTTCAAATATATTTTATCATATGTTGGGCAAAAAAAGGAGGCTCAAAGGTAAAAATAGAAGAAAAAACCAAAGGTATTTAGGATGCAACAAATGGTCCCTCATAATATCATCTCCAATTTGTTGATGATATTGTTCTTTTGGTTAATACCTTAGTAAATGAGTCCATGAAGTTTAAATCGGTATTATCATTCTATGAGAAGGTTTTTGGATAACACTAAAAATATATATTATTTTCATTAAAATTGCCCTAGATTTACAACAAATTATTGTGGATATTTTAGGGTATAATGTTGGAAAAGTTTCCATCAACATATGTGGGTATTCCTTTGTCTGATAAAGGAAAGAAGAAGGAGCTTTGGGATTCAATTTTGGATAGAATAAAATCTTGTTCGGTAGGTTGGAAAGGTAAGTTCATAACCATGGTTGAAAGGCTAAAAATCATAAAGACTACATTGTAATCTATCCCTATATATGATGTTGCTTTCAAGATTACCAATAGGTATAGCATCTATATTTTGATAAAATTCAAAGATTTTTTCTTTGGAAAGGATATGAGAAAAAATTTAGGTTTTCCATTTGTAAGTAATCTATGGTTGCAAGGGAAATAATATTGGAGGGAAAATATTATAGAATTGCATATTATGAGTTTGGCATTAGGGGTAAAACTTAGAGATTATTCAAATATCAAGGAAATAGTTGGGCAAAATGTAACTTCAAAAATATATAAGGTTCTCTAGATGGGATAAAATTATTCAAGAAATGATCCCTACCTAAAGGATTGACAACATGTAACTTCATATCATATAGTTTGTAATTGATCAAGAAACATATTAGATGGTCAATGAATGAGGGGTCTACTACAAATTTTTGGTTTGATGCTTAATTGAATTCTTATCCTCTTATTTCTTATTTTAAATGATAATTATTAGCTATGGTATGTCAATCTTGTAAAGGTTGAAAGGTCAAAGATTATATTAATGTTAACAACCCACATCATGAATTCCTATTAGTAACCTAATTGAAGAAGGGAAACTCAAACAAATAGTGGATGATTTTCAAAAGATGCTTCAAGAGTTTTATTTACCTATTTTTACATGAAAGGATGAGTTGGTTTAGAATCTATCAAAAGATGGTGGATACTCAATCAAGTTGGGATATAGGATTTAGAGCAATCAGATTATCCTACAAGCTTTTAATGATTTTCCTTGGAATTTTTTTTTGTCATTGGAGGTCCTCCCTACAACCTCAACATTCCTTTGGTTAGCAGTCCAAAGCAATATTATTATAGGAGAGACTCTTCGAAGAAGAGAATATCATGGACCTTTGAGGTGTGTCTTGTGTAAAGAGGATTTGCAAATATTTATTCATTTACTTCTTCATTATTCATTTTTTTACACCAATTAGGATCACTTTTTCAAAGATATAATAATATATTTGGTAGCTCCATCAACATTAAAAGAGTTGATGGAATGTTGGATTAATTGTTTTAAAGCTAAAGCATTATGCATTTTATGGAGGATTGGTCCTACTATTTAGCTTGAAAGGAACAACAATTTTTTAAAAAATACATCTCAAAATCATGCCCAATTTTAGAATCATATTATTTGCTCTCTTACAAAATGTTTATAAATATGGTGCTCATCATGGGAAGTCTCAAGTGCAAAAAAATAGGTGCTAGACTCTCGGTTACAAGATTTAAATATACATGGAAAGGTCATTTGTGACAATGAAATTAACACTAAGAATCTACTTTGATCTATGGTAAAATAGAAATGTCCAAAAATAGGATCTTTCAAAATTCAATTTGATGACTTTCAAAGGAAATCTAGGAAAATAGTTGCAGCTTATTGCAATGGTAAGGGCTTTGGTCTCTCTTTGGGAGATCCAAGGTTCAAACCCCACTCAATATGGACATGTACCCCTCATAAAAACTCATGTAAACTCCTTGAAAAAAAGGAAAACTAGGAAAACCTAGTGGAGGTGGTATTTTTAAAATAATAAAGGTAAAATTCTCCTCACTTAATCAAAATAATATGGTAATTAACAACTATATAAAGGCTAGGGTATTTTTTACACACATCAAAACTGTAATTGAAAAAGGATGGAAATGTTTTTCTATTGAGGGGCATTCACAAATTATCATTAGTGCCATCAATAAAAATAGATATGAGGATTGGAGAAAATGCCATATTACATCAACTATTACTAGATGCAATCTCTAGGAAATATGAGCGTATCTATAGAGAAAGAGACTATATAACAAATAATTTAGTCGATCTTGGTTTTGATCTTTATCTTAACAAAATTCGAATTATAACATGTAACTCTTTAAGTAATATTTTATCTCTTAAAGAAAAGCATAACAATTTGAGAAATATAAAAAGTATATTTAATTTTTTTAAATGAAGTATATCTTTAATATAAAAATAAATTAGAAATATCAAATGACATTAGCTCAACCACTTAAATTCCTCAACTTTCAAGAATGAGACCAACATTCAAATCTTGCCAAATAATACATGGATAATTACCAATTTTTTAAAATTGTTTAGCCATGATTTAATTCATCAAAAACTCTTTTAATCTCAACCAACCAATTTAAAAAAATAAATATAAATATATATATTTTTTATTTGGTTAGTATGAGAAACCCCTACGACCAACCAAAGCACAGGACTGAGAATTCTCCTCCCAACCATGATCCCTCGTAAATTCGAGAGCTATGCTTATCAATAGGGAATATAACACACAACCACCACACATCCACCCCCTCACACTCGCTCATGTCGTGGTTTGAACCTTGGACATCTCGAAGAAGAGCCAAGGCCCGAACCTGTTGTGTTGTCCTCCTGGGACAATATAAATATAATTTAATTAATATAATATTTTATTATTTTAATAAAAATGACTCAAATAAAAGCCATACATTAAAAAATTAATTAAAAAATAAAAAGTAAAAAAAACAACCCATGACCTACTAAGAGGTTTTGATGAAAAAGAAAGGCTTAGTCCTTTCAAATCAAAATCCTTAATCTAATCTTCTTTTAAAATTAAATATAATTTAATTAATATAATATTTTTTTATTTTAATAAAAATGACTCAATTTTTTTTTTTTAATAAGCTATGTGTGCCTTCTATTGGAGGTCATTCCTATTACAGAAACAAAACATTACATTGATTCCATTACATTTCTAACAAGTTCATTAAATCATGCTCAGCTTTGCCTTTCTATCAAAGATATTCTCCATCTTCCTCAAATTGCTAAGTTTCCATAATCAACTTTTTTTAAAGGAGCTAACAACAAGAACAACCCTTACATGACACAACTCCAACAGATAGAAGGAAAACAAGCATAACAATCATCTATCAAAGAGGAAATTAGTTTGATTAGCTTTGCCTTTCTATCAAAGATATTCTCCATCTTTCTCAAACTGCTAAGTTTCCATAATCAACTTTTTTTTTTAAGGAACTAACAACAAGTGCAACCCCTACATGACACAACTCCAACAGATAGAATGAAAACAAGCATAATAGTCATCCATCAAAGAGGAAATCATTTTGATTATTTTTCTTCTGTAATAAAGGCTCTTCCTTCTTTAGAGTGGTAAGGTCTAAAAATGTATTTTTGCACTTTAAGCTCTTGAGGTAATATCTAATTGTAACACATTTGGTAGCATCTTCATTTTTAGAAAATTGATTATCACTAATTGTTCCATAGTTAGCTTCAAGAATACCATATGAGATGTTAATCTTATCAATGGAACCGTCTGGATGGTCTTTAGTAACCATTTGGCTTTTATTAATGATCTAATCCAATTTCTTCTTTTGGGTTGTCTTTTGTTGCTTGCATGATTCCTGAACAATTGGTGCATCTCGAGGATGAGATTTTTTTTTTTGAATTGGGATATTTGAAGGTTTCAAATCATTCACATGTAGGACCTTCTCCTCCACTAAGGAGGAATCAGAGCATGATCGCAGGATCAAGCATCTCTTCTTCAAGTGGCCATATTGCTCATAGTCTTAACATCTTAGGGAGAAGTTTTCATATTCAATATTTTGAATCCATTTCCCTTTGCTTGAGAAGATAGTAATAGATTGAAGCCCAGAAATTGAAACATCCATCCAAACAACCAATCTTGCTTTACTCATATTAATTTTCTTGGATAATTTTTTTTTTAATTGAAATATATAACTGTCATATTAAATAAACAACAACAAATATAAATCAAAGAAGGTCCAAGCCTCAAAAATCAAACTAAGCTAAACATCTTCATGCAAGGAGGAAACAAAAATACTATACATCATATGAGTGTAATTGTATCATTGTATCTTTTTACAAACATATAATAACATTTTTGTGCAAGAATATAATAGTAGCTATACATATCCACGCTGCCTATGTCATCATCCATCAACTCCCGATCCTGAATAGCTTTGAAAAGACGAGCCAACTTGTTCCTAGAAACCTGCAGATTTCTTCCAACCTGAAACAAAATAGCAAGTTGTGTGAGTCTCCTAAGAGACCCAGTAAGGTGCCTTGGCCTGATCTGAAAACAATCATCATTCCTAGCCTTCGAAATAATCCATAAAGTTTTTGTAGAAATTATTGGACAAATTTTCCTTTGTTTGGGCATCTATATATTGGAATGCACCAATGGTATTACCGATTTTGATGAATATCTTTTCTCCTTAAAACTCCACAGGGAGAACATAAAGATTCATCCAGACTGGGAAGCCATTAAGTTCTTCTGTAAAGGGGTTGAAACTAGGAGTCCAAGGTCTTATATAGACACCCCTTTGTCCGAAAATTCAATTATATATATAATCCATTAACCTATCTCTATTCGCTAAATTAGAAAAGGAAACAAGAAAAAAAAAATTGGGTAGGAGAGATACTTGAAATTATGCACACCAATCTTTAATGTATCTTTTGAGCTCCTCTAAGCCTCGTCTTTTGCCCTTGAGCTTGCAGATAATTGTTCGGGCTTCATGATCAATCAAATCCAACCCAAATTCATTCTTCGAAATCCTAATAAAAGACAGGTTCATCCATCCGCGAACCTAAAGCTCCTTCAGAAATATTTCTTCTAACTGAAAAGGCTTTCTCACAAACTGAAGAGACAATCTGTGAACAACCATCTTCCTTCAATGATTGATTACACCTAATATTTGCATCCCTTTTGCAAAAATTGTAGCTAAATTTATAGTTTTTTTTTTCATGACTTAACTATACCTAAGGTTTATAACCTTTTTAGTACATACATAATCTTTATTATGATTCCTTATTTCAACTTAAATAAAAATTATACATTAAATATTTTATTATTTTAATAAAAATTATTTTAAAAATTAAAATGTTAAATAAAAAACAGCCCGTGATGTGCTAAGAGGGGTACATTACTTTTTGATGAAAAAGAAAGGCTTTGTCCTTTCAAATCAAAACCCTTAATCAAACCTTTTAAAATTAAATATAATTTAATTAATATAATATTTTTATTATTTTAATAAAAATAATTTAAATAAAAAATTATATTAAAAATTATGTTAAAAAATTTAAATGTAAAAAAAACACAGCCCATGAGGGGGCAGATTACTTTTTAGGAAAAAGAAGATTTTGTCCTTTCAAAACAAAACCCTTAATCAAATCTTCTTCTTTCCGATTTTGTCACTTCAAAACAAAACCCTTAATCAAATCTTCTTTCCGATTTTGTCATTTCAAAACAAAACCCTTAATCAAATCTTCTTCTTTCCCATGCTTTCCTCCGTCGAATCAAAGCCCTTTAATATCCATGATCCTGGATATACTCAAATCTTAATCCTTCCAAGGACACTTACATATGAGTGCATTGTATATTATTTTTATTTAAATTCACAATCAATTGGACTTTCAATTTTACACAAAAATAAATTAGAGCAACTCATAAAACATTGTTTTATTCATTATTATTTTTTATAAATTCATAATGTTTTTTACACCTATAAGTTTGTTAAGGTCTCCTTTAATAAGGTTGGTTTTATATATAATACCCATGACACAATCAAGTATCACAATCCTTTTCTCATTATTTAGTTATATACTATTAAAATGTTTCCCCAAATTAGAACTCTTATTCTTTTCTTTAAAAGATTAAAAAAGCATAACCATACCAATTTATTAATAAATTAATAATATAATTTTTATATATTTAAATTATAAAAAATTGAAGCCAAGGATCGCAAAGCTTGAAGCTATAACTTCTGTGGAAGGAAAGGTATTTAATTTTCTAGTTTTTTTCATATTTTAATTTTTTTTATATATTTTAATTTTTTTTTATATATTTAATATATAAAATAAAGTTTTAGATTATATAGATGTTAAAATTATAGGAATTGATTTGAGATTATACTTTTGTAAAAATTGATTATCACAATAGTGATATGTATGTCGTTTTGAACTAGTATTTAAATATCTTTCATGGAAAAGTGATATGTATATAGTTTTGAATTAGTATTTAAATATCTTTCATGATTTTTCATGTAATTTGATATTTAAAAATTTTATACAATATTTTATAAAATTACAATATCTTTGAAGAATTTTTGTGGTTTAGTGAGCGCAGTCTCTGATGTGGTTTGGTGGAAACAACCTTCTATGATTTGAACCTTACGCTTGTCAGTTATTAAAAAATAATATAATTATGATCAACTCTCCTATATAACTCAAAAAAATAATAAAAAAATTATGACATCTTTAAAACATCTTTTAGATCATCATTTTTACAATTAACTTCTTTGTGGAGTGGTGAGTTGGAAGGCTTACTCCAAATAGGTCAAAGGTTGAGTTTGTTGAGAACTTAATTGGGTGGATTGGTAAGACGTTGGGCACTTATCAGGAGGAGACCTAGGTTCAAACCTCGCGAACTTGCCCACTCTAAGGCAAAGGTAGTAGTCTTACTAGAATTCGTTGAGTGTGTGTCAGCTTGATGACGGTGGTACCAACCTCGAGCTACCGGGGGTCTCCCTCACTCCGGGTCGTGCTTGATGATGGTGGTACCAACCTCGAGCTATCAGGGTCTCCCTCACTCTGGGTCGTGTTTACCGAGACAAGGTAGGGGTTATAATGGTAGCTCCATGATTTGACGCTACAACCAGAGGTAATGTGATTTACCCCTGTAACCAATTGTTTAAAAAGGAAAGGCAATTACCAATTCCCCTACATCAAAGAAAAAAAAACTTAATTATGTCCTCATGGTTTTAAATTTCTATGTGTATTTAAAATATTATTAAAAAAAATTAACTTTTAAAATATACAATGCTACACCTTTTATAAACAAAAGAATTGTAAATTTTGGGCAAACCTTATTGTTTCTCTTAATATATATTTTTAAGGTATTTAAGCACTTAGTGTAAGCAAGGGAATTGTATACGATAATTTCGAATGGTATTAGATCATATGTTATTATATGCTTTGAATATGTTTCAAGGGATAGCGCAACGGTTTGAGCTTTGGCTCTTTTTTCCTTGGGAGGTTCAAGGTTCAAACCGCGATGTGGGTGAGTGTGTGAGGTGGTGAGTGTGTGTTAAATTTCCTATTGATAAGCATAACTCTCAGCTTTAGGAGGGGTCATGGTTGGGAGGAGCCTGCCCAACCCAGTGTGTGCGTGGGCGAGTGTGTGAGGGGTAGGTGTGTGGTGGTTGTGTGTTAAATTCCCTATTGATAAGCATAATTCTCAGCTTTAGGAGGGGTCATGGTTGGGAGGAGCCTGCCCAACCCAATACGTGCATTGGTCGTAGGGGTTTCTCACACTGACCAAATAATAAATAAATAAATAAATATAATATAATATAATATAATATAATATAATATAATATAATATAATATGCTTTGAATATGTTTTAGATTTTTTAGATAAATTAGTACTTTTTAAATTTATTTGGAAAGATTTATTTACACAGAATTATGTATGTTAGATCTCTTTAAAGTTATAGTTTTACAGTTTAAGGCTTTTTCTTTAGTTTTTTAGTTATAAAATATGCTTTGAACATGTTTTAGATTTTTTCAGATAAATTAATCCTTTTTAAATTTATTTGGAAATATTTATTTACATATAATTATGCATGTTAGATCTCGTTAGATCTCTCTAAAGTTATAGTTTTACAGTTTAAAGTTTTTTTTAGATCTCTCTAAAATTATAATTTTACAGTTTAGAGTTTTTTTGTGCTTTAGTTTTACAATGTAAGCGATACATCTCTTGATGATTTGTTCTTAGTTTGGTTTCTTGCATAGACTTTGGGGTATACTTCCATACCACCCACCTTTTTTTTTGAACTTATATTCTTATTACTCTTTTTAATAAGATGTTGAAAAATTCACAACTACTTGTTATTTTTTTACTTCTATTTTTATTTTTTGTTGTTGAAGGTGAAGTACAACCAATATAGTTTAGGGCTTTTTTTCTTTAGTTTTTTAGTTATAAAATATGCTTTGAATATGTTTTAGATTTTTCAATAAATTAATACTTTTCAAATTTATTTGGAAAGATTTATTTGCACGGAATTAAGCACGTTAGATCTCTTTAAAGTTATAGATTTATAGTTTAGGGCTTTCTTTTTGCTTTAGTTTTTTAGTTTTATAATGTAAGCATACATCTCTTGATGATTTGTTCCTAGTTTAGTTTCTTGCACCAAATTTTTTTTTGTGAACTTGTATTCTTATTACTCTTTTTAATAAGATTAAGTTACTTTCAACAAAAAAAAATTCAAAACTACTTATTATTTTTTTACTTTTATTTTTTTGGTTGTTGAAGGTGAAGTACAACCAATGGTGCACAACTGGGGGCCACACTCCTTGGGGTACAACAGGGACCTCCCTTCCAATGATTTGAACTTAGGTGGCTTGGATGACAATCCAATGACATACCACTAAGGCGTCCTTATAGAAATTTAATTTTACCATTTTTTTATTTTTTTAATAAAACTATGTGTGGCTTTTATTGGGGACCACCTTGTTACAAAAATAAAACATTACATTTCTAAAAAATTAATTAAAGCATATCCAACTTTACCTTTTGATCAAAGATTTTTTCATTTGCCTTTTTATCAATCTCCATCTTCCTCAAACTGCTAAGTTTTCACGATCAACTCCTTTTATATCAAATGCTTTTTAAATTTAAATTCTGCAAAGATGAATTTGAACACCGCTAATGGCTAAAATATTTGTTGCCAAACTTTTATATTTATAAATATCTTGTCTATAACAACTTCACAATTTCTTAATATCTTTTTTTAGGGTTCTTATCCATTTCCCTAATAGTACAAGATATTATTTTCATTGTTATTTTTTAATTTTATTTGTGAGTTTAGTCCCACTTCTTGTTAGCACTTGTGATATTTATCTTTGTTTTCTATATCAATATCCCTATGGGTTTCTTTTTCTCTTTTTTTTTTTGCTTCTTGGGTCTTCCTCTTTTTTTTTCATTCCTAGCACTAGTTTCATCTTTATCAATCTCTTTAATCTTCTCACACTGCTCATAGTCAAATTTATCATCTTTAGGTTTACCTTGTTCTGAAAGATCTGAAGTGCAAGGAATAACCTCAAAAGCACAATCTTTTTTATGTTGCCTTAGAAACCTTAAAATACAAGGATGGTCTTTTGTAGCAATTACCTTCTTATTCTACTGTACAAAACCTAAATTGTTATAGGTTTCCTTCATCCTTATTTATTTATTATGTTGCTCTTGAAACCTTGAAATGCAAGAGATAACATCTTCATCCCTTTCACTCTTATTACTTGGAGAGGATTCTATACTACTTGGGAAAAATGAATATGATTTACTCAGAATAAACTTACCTCTTTTGTTGTCTTTATTTTAGGATTTCTCTCTACATCTTCTTTTGCACCTTCAATTCCTTCTGAACTTGTCAAATGATATTGCAAATAGGATTTCATTGCCTCTTATTTTGGAGTGGAATGTCCTTGATTTGATCTAGCTTTTATTACTGTATGATTTTCTTACTTCATCTTGAAGTTTATTTCATGGCTAGAATTTTTTATCTCTTTCTTCATAGCTTTCACTTTGCAAATTCTTGCCATATGTCCAATCTCATAACAATCGTGGCAACAAAAAGTGATATTTTCATAATCTACTTGTTGATCTCATTCTCTTGATTTAGATTTTATCTTAATGGATTGTGGCAAAGATTTTGAAATACCCATAACATCACATATTCAAGTAGATATAGCATGTTTTTGCTCCTGAGTAGTTAGTCCTTCCTTGATGAATTCCCCTAGGGTATTTTCAGTATTCTTCAGGATATCCTTATTTATAAGTTGATATGGAAATCCAAAAAGTCAAACCCATACTGAAAGCTTCTTAATAGTTTATGTCTCAATAGAAAAAATTGCATTCCATGGTCTCAAATAAAGCGCATCTCTTTCCCTAAACCATGGGTCACCAACCATTATTTTATCCCTAATTTTTTAACTTAAAAAGATGATGAGAAAAAAACCTTTAGGAAGAAAAGTCTTAGAGTAATTTGAATTTAATCCCCACTTTCGCTTGATCCAATTTTGAATCTCCAAAAACCCTAGCCATGATCTATGAAACTTACATATTAACCCTCTATTTTTAAGAACCATTATATCATGCTCAATCATCTCATCCTTGATACTCACTTTTGGTATAACATCTACTACCTAGATGGAGTGTGCCATGTATTCGCTCTTCTGCTTATCTCCAACTTGAGCCTCCATACTTCCAACTAAGGCATCTTGACTTTCCATTAAGTATTTCAAATATGACTTTCCTTCCATAATAGCTACTGAGGCTTACTCTTGGTTTGCAATCCCTTTTGGCTCACCTCTTGGCTTGCACTCTCTCCTACCTCATATTCACTCTTGACTTGCACTTCTTTTTTGGCTTGTAATAGCCCTTGTCTCTTCTTTTTCTTGGTCAGGGTTATGCGTAAGGGGTCGGATCCAAAATATATTTATAAAAATTTGGCGAATCAGTTTCGAAATCCAGGCGAGTAGTGTCCAAAATGCAAGTAGAAGGTTCACTATTATTAGGGGCAATGTTGGAAATTTAAACTTAAAATGGTCAAATTATTATAAAATTAGGGTGAATCGACCCAAAAAAAATTGCACCCAAAATTTTTTGGCTAAGGGGCCCTGGTCAAGGGTCCCAAATATTAGCCAATTTTAAATTTTGAAAATCCTAATTTTAGCCAGTTTGGCGATAGATAACCGCTATGCATAACCTTGTTCTTGGTGTTCCTTCACTTCAACTTTTTTTGGAAATAGTGTTCCACACATTTGTGGTAAGAGTTTGAAGCATTGATGCACTTCAAATGAACATGCTGCTCTTCTACCATGACTAAATCTTGGCTTGCACTTCCTCTTATATCACACTTCCTCTCAACTCACACTGGATTTTCTTCAATTATATCACACTTTACTTTCTACTTCCTACTCACACTTCTTCCTCACTCCTAGCTCGTGTTCACTTTTGGCTACACTCACTCTCGACTCAAGCTTGCACTTACTTCCAGCTACACCCACTCCTAGATCGTGCTCGCACTTGCTGCTATACTCACTCTCAACTCGCACTCACACTCGTAACTACACTCCCTACCAACACTCCCTCTTGACACGTGCTCACACTTGCTACTACACTCACTCTCGACTCGTGTTTTCACTTGCTATTACACTCATTACTGGCTCATGCTTACATTGCTGCAGTCACTCCCAGCTTGCGCTCACGCTGTTGCACTCACTCTCAACTTGCGTGATGTTGTTGCACTCACTCTCAGCTTGCGCTCACGCTGCTGCACTCACTCTTAGCTTATGCTCACCCTCAGCTTGCACTCACTCTCAGCTCACGACTCGCGCTCACTTCTGCACTCTACCTTTAATTTTATAATTTAAACCACTTGTCAATTTTATTTCTTTAGATGAAGAATTTTTGACTAAGTAGTTTAAATGGTATAATTTTAAAAAAATTGTACATGCTAATCATTCAATGGGTATAACCATATGCCAGGTTATGTTTTTTTAATATATACAAGGAATAACCCCTTGCCCCACCTCTTTAAATATTTACTCTAAGTGAGGAGGACCTAAGGGAACAACCCCTTGCCTCACCTCTTTAAATGTTTACTCTGAATGAGGGAGACCTCAAGGGGCTTGAGATTGGAACATGTCACATTATGTTTTAAGGGGACCTGGAGGGCTTGGGATTGGAACATGTCACGTTATGTTTTAGGCGTTAGTGTTTTTTTCATAACTAAACACTTTTAATATATTACTTGGATTTTCAGTTTTATAGATAAATTATTCATATTTATCTTTTTACTACTTATAACATCATAACAAATAAATTTAATTGGATGTTGAGTTTAAAAATCTTATCTTGAAAATATTAATTAAAAATAAATAAATTTTATTTTATATGTACTAAAAATAATAATTTTCGAGTATTATGTCTTAATGAATAATTAAAAAAAAAACTTTATTTTATATGCTTTTAAACTTTTATTTTTATTTTGTAGAGCAAGGGGTTGTACTTGAGTCCCCCATCATTGACAAGTCACAAATCTCTTGTTTAGAGCTTGAGAGTTTATAAATAAATTCAATTCTCATTTCAATTGCGATGTTATATCTAGATGCCTACATCATTTTTGATAAAATGTTTGAATTTTTAATTTTTTCTTCAATTTTCTATGTAAATACAAATATTCTAGTATTCAACATTCTTCTTAACATTTTTTACAATAACTTTTATAACACCAAAACTCCACCTTTAGTATCTATGCATTAAGAATTGCATCTTTTTTATTGAAAAAAAATAAATTATATTAATTCATTAACCGAAACATTACAATAATACAGCGCTATCAATGTCTCCCAACTAAAAAAATAAAATCTAAAAAAATTAAAATGGAGTGGTATCAGTGTCCACGAACTAAAAATATAAAATGATGTTATGCATTGTATCTTAGGAGAATAATATTTTCAAAACATCATACTATCACAATTTCCTTTTATAATTTTGGATTAATAGTTTCCTTCATTAAACCTAAATACAACCACAAAAATTATAATAAATAGTTTATATGAAAACATATTAATATTATAAAATAAAATAAATATTACCAATAAAAAAAAAATTATTATTAAATAATATATTTAACATCTTTAGCTTATTTAACATCTTATCTTTAACTAAAGTATATATTAAAAAATAAATAAATTCAGTTTTTACTTCTTATACACCATAGGTTTCAACAAAGACAATAAAAGTCCTTAATTCTCATTCCTTGAATTAAATACCTCTTGTGAATTGGATAGAAGATATAGTTATATATATCAATAAATTATTTATATTTATTTGTTAAATTTATAAATGAGGTTGAAACTAACTTATTTTTACATATATTATTTTAAAATTTTATAATTTAGATTTTATTTTTAAAAATTAAAAATTAATTAATTAATTAAATTAATAATAATAAATTTAATATATATTTAATAAATCACGATCAAAGCATAGTAGTTAAATTAAATACACTCTATTTATTTAGATTAACGGAATACAACCCATAATCCTATACTTCTTATAAAGACATAAATATTATTTTCCAAGACCCGTGCTAAGAAATATTACAAGGACATTCCTAATTTGGAGAATAACATAATAACTCTTAGAACTCTTAGAGACTATAAAGAGTTAAAAACAAAATAGTAAAAAAGGTCACTATTTGGTGCCATGATTTTTTAGTTTTTTAATTAGTAATGTAAGGTATGACTTTAGATTATATTTGTTATTATTATAAATCATAATCTTTTTTATGACAGTAAAAGAATCGAACCAAACAGTTCAATAACACCAACTAATTAAATGACTACCAACTAATTTATCTTTTTCAATGTTCTATTGACGTGCAGGACACTCTAGGGACGCAAATTTTTTTGTTTTGATATGAGGTGTAAAAGTTGGGTATAACTGGTTGTTGGATGCGAATATATTTGCATATAACTTTTTGGACCCGAACATATTTTTAGGGATAATGTCAAGTTTGTTGTGGGTGACTCGACAAACACAATCATTAAGGAGTTGTAAAGCGTCACGGATGAAAAGGAGTTGACGCTTCGTGTCATCGTTGTTTAGTAGGATTCCTCTTCCAGAGTTTCAAATGAAAAGCAAACCTTTCTTTTATTTAAAAAATAAGTGGCTCTTGAGAAGAGGAGACAAGAGACATGGGAGGCTGATTTATTCAAAGTGTTTTTTTAAAGTTCAGTTTTTTTTAATAATGTTTTTATAATATATTTTTAGAAAGTGAGATTTTGAAAGGGTTATTTTTTCTCTTTTATATTAATTTAATTTGATTTAGTTATATAGTTTATTTTGTGGTGCTCATATTTGAATCTTGCTGTGGGTTATATTATCTATATAGTTTTTTTCTTCAATTGATTATATGGGAGTAGATTGAAATGGGTCCCACTTGTACTACATATTTGTCTTATTTCAATAGTTTGGATATTATCTATATATTGTTTTGTGAGCACCTAAGGGTGCAGTGCAACGGTTTGGGCTTTGGCTTTCTTCGAGAGGTTCAAGGTTCAAACCGCGGCATGGGGTGAGTGTGTAAGGGGGTGGGTGTGGTGGCTTTGTGTTAAATTCTTTATTGATAAGTATAGCTCTCGACTTTACGAGGGGTCATGGTTGGGAGGAGATTGCTCAGCCCTATGCATCGGTCATAGAGGTTTTTCACAATAACCTAACCAAAAATATATATATATTGTTTGATGATTTGAACTTAGGTCTCATTATTGAATACTGTGTAATCTAATTGGTTGAGTTAATGTCATTTAATAAAAAATATATAATTAAATAGTATATTAAAACATAGTTGCAAGCTTATTGCAGTGGTAAGCGCTTTGGCCTCTCTTTGAGAGGTCCAAGGTTCAAACCCCACTTAGTACGAGGGAACTAGGACCTTTCATAAAAACCTATGTAAACTCATTAAAAAAATAATATATTAAAACATTAAATTTGATAAGATAGATAGATATATAGGCATTTGATAAGAGGATAATGTATAATTTTTCTTACTTAAATATTTATATTAAATAGATTTAATTGTTTATTGTAATATTAGAATTTTATAAGAAATATAAGTAAAACAAGGTACTATCAAGTTAAACAAGGAGTTCAACTTAAGCAATAAGGACAAACAAACAAAAAACTAGCTTCAATATGGAAGTACAAGATCCCTCCAAAAATACAAGTTTTCTTGTGGCTAGTACATCAAAACAAGATACTTACAAGAGAAAATTTAGAGAAGAGGAACATCATGGATTCTTATGTTTGTCCAAGATGTCTCCAAAACAATGAGACAACAAGACACCTATTCTATGAGTGTACAACAACAATCCAAATTTGGATTGAAGTCTCGTATAAATTTGAATCAATTATTTTAGGTTACTTGAATTTGAAGAATTGTTTTAACAAGTTGAGTAAAATGTAGAGATGGGGATAAAAGGCAAGCATCTCATAAAGAATCTATGATATTATATTCCTTTCTTTGTAATTTGACACATTTGAAAAGAAGAATAAAAGGTAAGCATTGATAAAGAAGCTATGAGATTCTATTCCTTCATAATTTGACACATTTGAAAAGAAGAAATAGAATTGTCTTCAAAGACGAGGACAAGAATCATAACATTAGTCAATAGAATTACATGGGAAATAACACTCCACACAAAAGTAAATTATAAGAAGAGACAGAGCATCAAGAGCTTGACTGACAAAGAAACAAAATTATTGAAAAAGTTGGATCTCCAAGATCTCTTGGAAACAAATAGCATTAAAATCAAACCTAGCCCGCCACACATAATGTATCATGCTTGCTTTTTTGATGGAGCCTCCAAGGTTCAAGTTTGTTAAGTTTTTGGGACAATATATTTAGTTTCTGTACAAGTTCATTTAGTTTTTGTTCAAGTTTGTTAAGAATTTGGGTTAGCATAATAATCATAGCCTATCAAGCGCTATATCAATTAGTATGTTAAAGGCTCTTAGAATTTTGTATCACCTTTAACCAAAGCACATTTGTTGGTTAGGAGCAAAACAACAAGGCATGTAATCTTGTATCTGAAAATTATTATAAATCATTTCTTTTAGAAAAAAATTAAAATTTTATAATATATATTTTTTTGATATATAGAAGCAATGGTTACAATCACGATTTTTAGTAACTACCAGCATAGCTGGTAGGGTTCAAACTATCTGCGAAGGCTCCCAGGACTTCCACCGTCTCGGTACATGGTAACCCGACGTGAGATGGGGACCGTCGGACGCACAAGGGTTGCACCGTCGTCATCAATCTGGCACACCACTCAGAGGAATCGGATAATAAGTAATTTTTTAATAAATTATATCTATGATTTTATAATTTATAATAAGTTATAGTATTATAAAAAAGTTGTGTAGTATTAAAAATAAATGTGATTTTATATATTGATTTAGATTTGAGTGGTTTTTTTTTTTCGGATAATAAGGGGTTGTAGTCGGGTCCCCCATCCTTGACAAATTACATCTCTCTTCTTTAGAGCTTGAGAGTTTACAAATAGATACACTTCTCATCTCAATTGAGATGTTATACCTAGAAACCTATATCATTTTACATAAAATATTTGAATTCTTGATTTTCATTTTCTAGGTCTTTTCAAAAATTTGTATGAATTTAGATATGAGTGGTTGAAATAAGTAGTATTTTATTTTAAAAATATGCAAGTGTTCATTATATTTTATACTTAAAAATTGTGAAAAAATATTTAAAAAATGAGGAGGTTACTTTTGACCTTGTGAATATTAAAAACCTTTTATTATATTCTAATACATTTTTGCAAGAATATCTTATAAACTGATTATTTTATAAACTTAAACCTTTAATTTTTTTTATTATACTAGAGGAATTGGTAACTCGTTACAATTTTCTATGCCTCTTTGTGGGTTCGAATCTCGCTCCTTGTCGCCACTATAACCTCTAGTTGCATCGGGTAAACCTTTTACGTAGCCGGCTACGCTGATGCGACATGCCCACCGGTACTACGAGGCCCGAGGGATTGGAACCTTGGTATCCGTGCTCCTACAAAAACATTTTGACCATTGAACCAAGCCCTTGAACCCAAACTTAAAACTTTAAATTAAAAATAAACAACTAGATTATTATTTTTAGAAAAAATAAATATATATATTTTTTATATATAGAAGCAATGGTTACAATCACGATTTTTAGTAACTACCAGCACAGCTGGTAGGGTTCAAACTATCTGCGAAGGCTCCCAGGACTTCCACCGTCTCGGTACATGGTAACCCGACGTGAGATGGGGACCGTCGAACGCACAGGGGTTGCACCGTCATCATCAATCTGGCACACCACTCAAAGGAATCGAATCTAGGCTACTGTCTGTGCATGGACAAACCCGTGGGATTGGAACCTAGGTCTCCTCTCGATAAGCGCCCCAACTTACCAATCCACCTAGACCCACGGACTAGAAAAAATAAATATTGAACAAAACTAAAAATCATAGATAATATTGTAACATTGGTTTCTCATATTATGCATAGGTTTCTATAGCATATATCCACTCTAAAAAAATAACTAACGATAAAATTTAATCACATTAATAAATTTGATGGAAATAAATAAATAAATTCATTTGTGATGTGAAATTCATAAAAAATTACAATCAATATCACTCTATTAAATTCAAATTACAAGCAATATTAGTAGTATTGAGGAAGCACATATTTCTAAAGTGTTTATCAATATGACAAATTAAAAATGTCTAATTAAGCGAAGGCACTAGGCACTTCACTCAATAGTGGCTTACTTGAGACATCTCCAATAAAAACATTTTAAGAATATATTGGATAGATTTGTATCTTTAAGCAAGGGATAAAGGTGACATGAAGACTAAGAGTAAATGGTGGAAACCACATATATTGTATGGGGATATGACATTGAAGGAAGAAACTATGGATATAGAATATTTAGTTACTTAAGGTTATTTAACTAAAGCTATAATTGGTGTTTATTAATAATAACCAATATTTACCTTGTTTAAAGATGAAGTAATTAGAGATAGTTATAGATGGAATAAAGTGACGAGGGTGTCAAAGTGGTATTGTATTATAACTGTATTATAACTAAAGACGAAGAAATGACATACAATTATCTTGGTTACTTTAGAAAGCATATGTACACAATAATTTAAGTAATAGACACCATGGAAAATTTAATATTTCTGGGTTATTTTTTATTATCCTCTTCATAAATTTGTTTAATATATAGAATCCAAAAATAATTTCCATAAACTTTAAGGACTTTTACAACATGGATTAGCATTTTGGGGTGTTTGATCAAATCCTTTCTTTATTTTCCATTTGTTCTCTTGACATGGAACATAATGAAAAAGAGATAGAGTGAAGGTGAAGTAGTTAATAGCGATGACACTTTCTTTTTTGTTTGCAAATAACAATGAAAGAAACTATTACAATGGTAGGTGGGAAATTTGTAGAGATCATCGATTACATAAAAAATGAAAATGAAATTAGTCAAGATGAACAACTTAATATCTAGATTTCATATTATATGGGTTTAAAAAATTTATTTCACGGAGCTTTAAATGATTAAGATTATATTTAGCGGATTAAATTGTAAAAATAAAGTATCAAATAAGAGAAATTTGGTTTAGGATGATGCTCTTTAAGTTTGGTTCAAGATGTTGCTCTTTGTGACAACTATGTTTGGAGGTTCAGTGTGTATATTAAAACATATTGATATACCATGGTTTATAAGGCGTGGGAAAAGAAGATTAAAATAATCTACCATAAATAAATTGATTCAATAGCTTGGATCAAATATATGAGTGCTAAGCATTATAAAGGAGACTTATTTTTAGAGGTAAACAATTAGAGGATTTTTCAATGGAGACACTTGGAAAAACCCTTCAAGGACTAATAATTAAAATATGTTTATGTACATTATTAGGGGCCTACTCATAATGAAGGTTGATTGTCAAAAAATACTCCAATGATAGCATACCCTTTCATAGGAGAAGCAAGTTTTAAAGGAGAAATACCTTCGTAATGACAACCATGAATATGAGGCTGTGACATATTTTATGGTATTGAGAAAGTGAAGGCAATATTGACATATTTGATATTGACCACGAAGAATAATCTGCATTTCGTGAAGAAAATGAAAAGTAAAATTGAGAGGCATGTTAGAGAGGATCTTTATGGTTCCTTATGCAACATGGTGATTGATTAAATTTTATGGTGGCTTGCATGGATTAGTGGTTGAGGAGATGAGTAACACACATAGGAAAATAATTATAGATGAATTGTACAATAGCTTTTGAATAATTATTTGGGGTTAAACACAACCAATCAAGTTATCCTCTCATGTCTATGTAACAAAACAGTTGCCAGAACATTAAGTGAATTTGGCAAGTGAATAGAGCTCATGTTTATTCTAGGGTTTTGAGAGAGGGGTAGGGAAGGCAAATACTTAAGGAGCTTGGTGGAACCAAGTAATAGGCAATAAAACCAAATTCCAAACTACAATGATCAGAATATGCCAAAGGAAGCCTACGAGCAGCAAACGGTAGACAATAGACATCTGAGATCAAAAATGAAGAAGATAAAATATAATAATTTAGGTTTCCCAAAATGGTTGTTTAGGGATATTCATCTTCAAGGGATGATTTTAAAATATCACCTATTAAAATAATACAAGCAATGGCTGAATCTAGGAAGAAAAAAATAGAGATTTATTCTTTCCTCCAAAAGGATGGATTTGTAAAAAGAAAATAATAAATTCCAAAGGTAAATTTTGATGAATAGAACCTCGTAGAGGGTTATAACAAGTTGGATGAATGTGGATTGATATGCTAGTTTTTTAATGTATGACCATCTCCCAAGGGTATTGAAACTTAGGTTAAAAATAAGTGGCTCTCATTAATCTTGCAAGAATAAAATATAGTATATGCAGTAAGAGGGTTTTTTATAGTAACATTTGATAATCCCAAATATAGGGAAATGATTTTTTGAGAGAGGTCCCTAGTTCATATGAGAAGTGGACTATTTATGAAGTTCTAAGATGGAAATTTTGACCTAAGAGAAGAATATAGGTTAAGATATTTTTTTTCATACTAGTTTTAGCAAGAAGAGTCTTTTAAAACAGTAGGAGACTATTTAGGGTGGTTCATTAAAATAGCCGAGATAGCAAAACAATGAAAGTTAACCACATATGCCAGAATATGTATGGAGATGGACATAATGGAAGGCTTACCGAAGCATATTAAAATTGAACTATAGGGTCAAGTATGGAAGCAAGAGCTAGATTATGAGTAGATCCCATTTAAATGCACCTACTACCATAAATATGGATATTATGTCCATAATTGGTCAATCAAAGAAAGATACGTATCGGATTAACACAACAATGAGAAGGATTTATGAATGTATCAAAGAAAAAGTAGACTAAAGGAAAGTGGGTACCAAAAACAAAAGAGACATTAGTGAAAAATCAATTTGAGGCCTTAGAGAAGGAAAAACCATAAGAAGAGATTACAATGGGGGAAAATAATTCATAAATGAACAATGAGGTTTTGAACTGATTGAAGGAGTTCAAAAAGGAGAAGAGAAAAAAATAAAAATTCAAGAAGAACAAAGAGCATAAGGTAAAAAAGTGGAAGATGATGTAACAATGCATGGTGGTATACTATCCCTAAGTCAAATAGAATTACAAGTAGACTATGGACAAGTACCAAGAAGAAGGTAGGAAAACCCACAAGGTTGGAGGCATTGTAAACATATTTGTAAAAAACCATTGAGGAGGGATATCAAAATCAAATCAATATAGAGGACAAGATAACATCATTAAATCCTCCAAGTGGGGGGGAGTAAGAAGGTTGTACTACACAGCTTGAGAAAATTATTATATTCTATTAGAATATAAGAGGTATGGATTTTACTTGAACAAAAAGAACCTTAAAGAGAAATATTCAAGAATTTGGTCTCTATAATTTTTCTTCAGGAAACTAAGATAACAAAATTTGAATGGAGAAATACAAAAGGAATATGAAATACTATAATATACCAGAGTGAATGTATTAGCTCGAGAGGTCAGGTAGGAGGCATTGCTACAATATAGAACAAAATAAAATGGAAGTTCATAGAAGTGGTTTGAGACACAATATTAGTGGAATGCCAAAGATCAATAAAACATATCATCTAACAAATGTGTATGGACTCACTTATCAATCCTTGGCAAAATAATGTTGGTAAAGAATATGGAAAGATGGATCATCAAATAGCCTTAAAAATTGGATAATAGGAGAAGACTTTAATTTAATTCTCAAATTAGAGGATAAAAAAGAAGGAATAATGAGTCTAAACCAGAATTCAAGAATGGTATAAGATATGATAGAAAAGAGGGACCTGGTAGATATGATTCCAAAACATGGTATTTTCACATGGTCAAATAGAAGAGGAGAAGTCTTGATTCAAGAAATATTATATAGGTTTTTAGTACATGAATCCATCCTAGGAATAAATGTATCAATGAATTATTTTATGCTGTCTAGAGTGATATTAGACCATGCACTAATATTGTTAAAGATACATAAATTTGAACCTTCAAAAAATGTGTTGTTCAAATTTAATCCTCAGTTGATGGAACGTGAGGGGTTTTAGGAAATGTTAAAAAATAGTGGAATGAGATTGAAGTTGAAGGAACAACAATTTAGATTCTATAGAAAAATGAAAAATGTAAAAAAAAATTAAAGGATGGAAGAGAAGCATAATGAAATATGAAGCTGAAAAAAAAAGAAGAAATTTGTGATAGATTGGAAGAATTAAACAAATTGGCAAAAAATGGAACATATAATATGTTATTTCTTGGAATTCTATGCCTCTTGGATGAACTTATCTAAAGCATTTATAATATTCTTCAAAACATCCTTATTGATAAGGTGATATGAAATTCTTAAAAAACTTATCCATATTAGAACCCTTTCAAGAGTTTTTGTCTTTATAAGAAAATTTCACTCCATGGTTTTAAATACAAGTCAATCCTCTTTGTAAATTATTTGTTGTCACTTATCACTTTGTACCTAACTTATAAACTAGAGAATATGATTCTTTAGAAGGAAAATCATTGCAAATAAAATGATTTCCTATATCCTCTCAATCCACTATTTAATATTTGAAAAACCTCATCAAGATTTATTAAACTTGCATATTAAACCTTTATTTTTATAAACCAAAATTTTTGACTTGATCATCTCATATTTATAATCACTTCACTTCTGATGAATTGTCTATCACCTAGATGAATATTAGCATATATTCACCCTCACTCATATTCTTAATAGAGAAAAATTATTTCCTGTAATTAGGAATTTGCTTAAATGTCTTTCATTTATTGTTAACTTAAATTTCTTCATCAAAATCCTTCATTCTTTGATATGGGTCTCATTTATCACTCACATCACATTCACTCCTTGCTCACACTCACACTACTTCCTCATTTGAACTACTAAAGTTATGCTATGCTGGCATGAAAAATATATGGGTGTCTTCCAATTTGTTGTTTTCTTTTTTGAATACTTTTAGGTAAATTCTTATAATGGGCAACGTAGTAGTACATTATTTTTTCATAATAGTAGTACATTATTTTTTCATAATAGTAGTACATTCTTTTTTCATAATAGCACAAAAAATATGTGGGTTTTATATTTGATTTCCAATTTGTTGTTTTCTTTTTATGAATATTTCTAGGTCAATTCTTATAATAGTAGTGCATTATTTTTTCATAATAGTATCTTAGGTTATTTTAGTTGTTATTTGTTAATAGTAATCCATATTTACAATTCATAAGCATCAAAGATAATTTTAAGTTATCTATGGGTTAAGGCTAGTTTAAGAAAACAACTTGTTCTTATGGTTTTTTTGCAATGTGGAATGTATGTGCCCCTACAAAGTATAAAAGATCATTTTGTTGGATATATAAGAAAAATTCAACCTCATAGTTTAGGCTCTAAACATTATTTAAATCTTTCTTAAACAATAAAAATATACAATTTATGTTACAATTAGTTATATGGGTGGAAATGGGGTTTGCATGTATTATATTTATTTCAACTAGTCACATTATTGTGGTATTGTATGAAATCATATTATCACATTTTATCTTAATTGCATGAGTGTCCATTACAAAACCTATTATTATTATGATATTATATAAATTAAATCCCTATTTCTCTCAATCCATTATTGAATCTCTTAAAAAACTTCATCAAAATTTATTGAACTTATATAGTAAACTTTGAATATGAGGTCTAAGGTTCAAATTCGAAAGGGGTAGGGTTGTACATAAGCATTTGGATAACCACATCATCCGATATGTCCTATGGCTTCATGTATGTCAAAAAATACTTTAGTTTAGTATAGAATCAATCTTACTTTTATTATTAATAGGCAAATAATTGTTTCCTTCCATTAGTGTTTTACTTAAATGGTTTTTGACTATTGTTACCCAAATCAAAATCATTTATTTTTGAATTTGTTCTAATATGTAGAACAAAAAAATAAATTATAGGGCTTATTTCCCACTCATACTTGCATACACTTCTTTATCACACTTACATTACCTCTTTATTTGTCATCTAAAGTAATTTTACACTTGCATGAAATATATGTGGGTTATGTCTTGAATTTATAATTTGTTGTTTTACTTTATGAACATTCATATGTTAACATAATAAATTAAATATTTCATCAACTCTTTCAATTTCGATGGAGCTACCCATTATATATTCATATTCTTTAAAAAATGACCCCAAATAGTGTAAACAAAGGGATAATGAAGAAGTAGTTGATTTATTGTTTCAATATATTTCTCACAAAAGTTAAATCTAAAAGATCCATGATATCCTCTTCTTTGTAAACTCTCTCCTATATGAATCTTGCTTTGGAATACCAACCAAAGGAATGTTAAGGCCTTAGGAAGGGTCTCTATGACCAAATGTTCTTCAAGAAAAATTATTGGGAGTAGGAAATTACGATTTTTCTAAATACTTATATCCCAAATTGAGCACATATCCACCATCCTTTTATAGATTTGAAACCAACACATCATTTTGCACAAAAATATGAAAATAAAACTCATGAAGCATCTTTTGGAGCTCATCTGCTATTTGTTTGAGTTTCTCTCCTTCAACCAAGTTACTAATAGAAATCCATGATCTAGATTTATTGCTCACGTTAATATAATATTTGACCTTTGGATCTTGACAAGCTAGACATGCCTGATCCAACCATTGTAATTTTGGATCTAAAATAAGATTATAACAATTTAACTAATAATAAAACTCATTAACTAACCATCCAATATTTTTATTGGTCAATTACAAATTATTTGATATGAAGTTTTATATTAGTGATTCTTTAGGTAGGCTTTGTCTCCTAAACAAATTTATTTTGCATCAAGATACTATATATTTTTGAACTAGATATTGCCTAAATCTTTTCTTAATATTTTAATAATCTCTAGCTTAGTTTTGTCTCTATTGCCAAATGTTGGAAATTTGAGTTAATTTGAGGTATTTTATGTTATAATTGATGTCACATGGATCATTGATGTCACATGGATCACATGGATCACATTTGGTTTTGGTGGCCAAAATATTTCATAAATAAACAATTATGATATTTTGGAAAGCATGGTTATTTACAAGGTTTTTAAGAAAACCAAGGCAGAAAAAATAAAAGGTTTTATTTAAAACCATGGTGGGCTTATGTGGAAAGGGTTTTTCTTAAAAGCCAAGGTGGAATTTTGTTTCATCGAAAAAGGACTTCCGGTGATGAAGATATTAAAGTTTAAAGTTTAAGTTTAAATTAATGGAGGGCCGACCTATGTGCAATTAATGGAGGTTGGCATATATATATATATAAAGGTTTCAATTTATTTCGGAAAGTGGGCATATTATATATCGTCGAAAAGCTTATTTCGAGGGCTATTTGGCTAACTTATTTAAAAGGAGAAATAAGGTGTGTGTAAAGATATTTTTCTGATTTTACAAAGGGGTTCCAAAAGTGAAGTTTGCCTTGTTCTTTTTCAAGAGGATTAATTCTTTCATGAGGTGACAAGGTATGCAATATTGAGATTTATTTTATTTTATGGTATAAGTGGTTTTGGGAGTGAAAAGGTTATGCAATTTTTTGATTTATTTTATTTTATGGTACAAGTGTTTTTAGGAGAGATAAGGAAGTTGTGCAATTAAAGGCCTTGGTGATGATTATTGAAAAGTGGAGTAATGTTGATTATTTTGTGATCTATTAACCCTTGTGAAGATTGGCAAAAGAATTTTGTGATTGTGGCAGATTTACAAAGAGGTTTTTTCATCTTCATAAAAGGTATGGACACATTCTCCTATTGATTGTTTATGGTGGTTGATTTCTGAAATATCATTAGAGGGAAAAAGATTGTTTGTGGTTTCCTTTTCGAAAGTGGTTGGTTGAATGCTTCAAGGTTTTTTGAATTGAGAGTTGTGTTTAAATATTGTGTTATAAGCATAGTAATTGAAGCCCATTGGTTGTAAAATAAATTGAGTTAGAAAAGAACATGAGTATCATTGTTATGTAAGATTTGTGGTTGAGCATTGTTGGAAATATTTGAGTTGGTTGATGCATACTTGGATTAGGGTTTTGTGAGAAAGAGTTGTCCCTTGTGGTGATTTGGGTTGAGAGTGAGATTAGAACATAATTGAGTCTCTAACAATTCTCTTTATGCTTCTATGAGTTGAGTTGAGATTGATTTGATTTGATTTGAGTTGAGATTGAGATTAGAACATATTGAGTCTCTAACAATTCTCTTTATGCTTCTATGAGTTGAGTTGAGTTGAGATCATTGTGGATCATTGTTGTCATCCATTGAAGAGTACATTGCCATTCATTGTTGAGTTCATCTTTGAGCTTTGCCTTGATAGATTTATGGATGAGATTTGAGTGCTACTTGAGCATGATTGATTGAGCCTTTGAGAAGGCCTTTGGGACATATTTGAGGACAATGTTGGGATAAATTTGTGGACAGTTTTGGGCAAGTTCTTGGTGAGCTTGCTAGAGCATATTTGGGCAAGTTCTTAGTGAGCTTGCTAGAGCATATTTGGACAAGTTCTTAGTGAGCTTGTTGGAGCAGATTTGGATAGGTTATGTGTGAGCTTGTTATTCAACATTGGACAGGTTCTATGTGAACTTGTTATTCAACATTGGACAGGTTTTGTGTGAGCTTGTTATTCAATTTTGGACAAGTTCTGTGTGAGCTTGTTAAGCAGGTTCAGTGTGAACCTATTGAGCAGGTTCTTAGTGAGCCTATTGACAGAGCTTTGGAGGTGACAAAGTACATAGGATAGAGTCTTAGTGGATAGAGATCCAGTAGCCAACATAGTTGAAGATAGATCTGAATGAGGAGTCTTCAAGTGGAGAGGTCCACCAGTTAGTGCAGTAGAGAGACAGAGTCATCTAGAATATCACATAGCCAAAGCATAAGGGGAAAGAGTTATTCTATGAAAGAGATCCACGAACTTGAGATTAGGGGATTAACATCTCCTTTGGACAGAGATCCATAAACATTGTAATTGGGAGTGATTCCCAAAGAGATTGATTGAGAAAGTTATATTAAAATATTTTCTCCGTGGAGTAGCCCACATTGGGTGAACCACGTAAATTGTGGCGTCTCTATTGTGTATGGTTTTTGTTTATTACTTTAATTACTGCTATTGTTACTGCTATCTTTACACAACATAATATTGATTTGGAAGAAAAAATAAAAAGTGGTCTTATACTGTTCACCCTCCCTCTCAGTATAAGCTTGTGTTCTTCACCAAACTCATAAGTTTACATTTCTACAAGCCTACCCTTTCCATACTATTTCCTTTGTAAACAATATCCCATATACAAAGCAAACTTTTCCTTACATTCTTTCTAAAAAAATATCTTTAAATCTTATTAAATTTAAATGTTATACCTACTGACAATCTTGAAGGTGACATCATATGAATAGGGATGAATTGTAATGTAGTTTTTATGAGTTGTAGCCTTCCAACCATGGTTAAGCACTTAACTTTTCAGCCTACCAAACAATGTTTCATTCTATCCAAAATTGAGTCTCACTTCTTCTTCCTTCTTATTTCCTTTATCATACAAAGGAACACCTAAATGGTTTTTTCCAACTTAAAGTCCTAAAATATCCATAAGAATTCATTCTAAATCTAAGATAGTATTAATAAAAAAGATATTGGATTTTGTATTATCAACCATCTAACAACCTTATCATGCAATGATTATATTGATTTAAAATCCATTTTCTCATTGAGGGATGACCTAAAAGAAAAATATCATCAACAAATTAGAGATGAGATTCAAAGAGGTATTTTGTTGCAACTTAAATATTTTTGGGTTTTCCTTCTTTTTTGCCTTTGAGAAAGTTCTTCCTTATGTCTGTGCAAGAATAATAAATAAATAATGAGATAATGAATCAATCACACAAAGTCCACATGATAATTCAAAGTATCCAACAAAGGATCTATTGATCAAAATAGTACTACAACATATAATCCATTCACATCAACCTTGATCAAAACCAATTTAAAAAAATCATGTAAAAAACTCCAACAAACCCTATCATATATTTTATTATATCTAATTACATAAGTATACCTGGTTTTTTTATGGAATGGAGATAATACATGACCTATAGTGTAATGATTATACTATTAGGAATTTGTCTACCATGAACAAAACTATATTGTTTCTAGAGATAACACGATGTAGAATGTTTTTCAATTTGTTTGCCATAAGTTTTGAAATGATCATATAAATCACATTGCAAAGGCTTAGCGGATAAGAATTATCAAAATATTTTATCTTGCCTTTCTTAGGATTTTTTCTACCATGGATAAAACCACATTGTTATTAGATATAACACAATCTAGAATTTTTTTCAATTTGTTTGCCATAATTTTTGAAATGATCATATAAATCAAATTGCAGACTTATTAGACAAAAATTATCAAAATATTTTGTCTTGCCTTTCTTAGGAACCAAAGCAAGAAATATGGTATTGATCTCATATTTTGCACCCCTATTTCTATTGCTCTCTTCAATTACAACCAACATATCACTCATCAATAAATCCCAAAATTTTAAAAATAAAATTGTAGGAAATCGATTGGGCCTAGGTCCCTCATTAGGATGAAAAGAGAAAACTACCTCACATAGCTCCTCCATAGAGATATTCCTCGACAAGATTTCATTTTGTCCCTATTTGATAATTGGAGATTTTTGCAAAATCTTCCCTTGAGCCTCTTTATCTTACCCAACATCTAAAAAATATCTTTGAAATAAGTAATTACTTCCTTCCTAATATCTTCTTCTTCCTTCGTAATATTTATTTCATCTAGAGTTAAAATATTTTTGATATGACAAAAAGAAAAATATGTTTGGCTATATCATGAAAGAATTTGGTATTTATATCACATTCCTTAAGCCATCTCTTCCTAAATTTTTTAGACCAATCTGACTTCTTTTTCAATAAATTAATATAATAAAAAAATAATTGTTTTCTTGCACATAAATATCCTAGCCTATTCCATTGATTTATGTTACTCTTGTAACTTTTTAAGACTAGCTTCACTTTCTTACTTTGCTTTAAAATGTTACCAAAATATTTGACATGTCAAATCTTCATTTGCTCTTTAGATATTTCAAATTTTGGGGAAAAATTTACATATATGATCCTTCAAATTTTACTTCACCCCACCATAACATAACCTTATAAAATAAATTAGGGTCTTGAAGCCATATACATTGAAATTTAAATGACTTTGAATGACCATTATTAAGTAAATAAAATTTTAAGAGAATGGGTTTGTGATATGAAACTAATCACAATAAAATATTTGAAGAAATTATATATTCTATATTTTTAACCATTTATTAGCTAACATAAATATATCGAATCTTTCTATTATACGAGTTTACCCAATGCATCTATTATTCCACATATATTGAAAGCTTGAAGGAATAACATTCCAAAGGCCATTTGAATTGACAAATAAAGCAAAATCACACATTGATTTAGACCATCTGAGTGTCGCACCCTTCTTTTTTAAAGGAGATAAAACTATGTTGAATCCCTACTGTTTTGACAAAAATATGTTAAGGTCCTTCAAACATATTTCATGAGGTGTAACTATACTTGGAGCATATACATATATAACCCTAACTCCATAGTGTAGCACCCTTATTTTTTAAAGGAGATAAAACTATGTTGAATCCCTATTGTTTTGACAAAAATATGTTAAGGTCCTTCAAACATCTTTCATGAGGTGTAACTATACTTGAAGCATATACATGTATAACCCTAACTCCATATTTTCCTATTTCCTATAAAATAACCTTTCAAATCTATTATTTTTTTGCTTCTAACAATTATCTATCCCCCATCTGTATTTGTCTCATATTGTGTAGTATCTTTGAAAGCTCTTAAAACAGAATTACCAAAACAACCCCCCATCTTCCAAATATTTTTGAATGTATCCTTACATTCCTCCCTAAATTTTATTTCTTGTATTTGAGTAAACACATGACTATAACAACCTATTGATTCCTTAATATCTCTTTTTTAAGGGTCTTATTCATGCCCCTAATATTCTAGAGTATCATTTTTATTATCACCTTTTGTTTTGACGTGTGGACTTAGGCTCACTTCTTATTAACACCTATGATTTTTTGTTTTGTTTCCCAAATCAATATCCCTCTAAGTTTCCTTTTCTCTTTGTTCTTGCTTTGAGGGTCTTCTTCTCCTTCTTTTAACCCCACCAACATTTTCATCTTCATTAATCTCTTTCTTTTTTCAATATTGTTTCATAATGATACTTATCTTCTAAAGGCTTATGTTGCCTTGGAGAATTTAAAGTGGAAGGAATAGCCTCAACAACACTTTCCTCTTTATGTTGCCCTAAAAAACCTAAAGTGCAAGGATATCCTATATGGTAGCTATTTTCTTATGTTGTTTTAAAAACCCTAAATGTTGCTCTAAAAACCCTAAAGTGCAAGGATGATCATCCATAATATTTACTTTCTTATGTTGCCATTGATAAGGATAGCATAAGATAGTTATTTAGTTTTATTATTCCTATGTAAAATGTGAGCATAATATTAGCCCACGTTGATTTTCTAGAAACTTATAAGTTTCTAGAAAATCAATGTGAGCTAATAATATGCTCACATTTTACATAGGAATAATAAAACTAAATAATTATCTTATGCTATCCTTATCAACCATGGAAACCCTATATTTCCATGGATATCCTCCGTGCACATTTCTTGTTATGTTGCTCTTGAAACCCTAAAATGGAAGGTATACACTTTACACTACTTTCATTTTTATAACAAGGAGATGATTTTATACTCTAAAGAAAAGTGAAAATGATTTATCTAGATTTAAAACCTTGTTGTCTTTGGTATCCTTTGCTTTAAAATTTATCTCCTCATCTTCCTTTACACCTTTAATTCCTTATGAATTTATTCTTATACATTGTTCTTCCTCATTCCTAGTGACATTTGTTTCTTCTAATGATTATTTTGAGTAAATTGTAATGACCTTCAACATTTGATGATTTAGAGGGGTTTTCCTTGCCACTTTCTTGAAAGTGGAGAATTCCTTGATCTAATCCATCTTCTACATTAGTATGATCTCCTTGTTTTATATTGAAGTTTGTGTCATACCTTAAAATTTCCATCTCTTTCTCCATCATTATCACTTTGCAATTTCTTGCCATGTGTTTAGTTTTGTAACATTTGTGGCATCAAAATGCAATGTTTCAATAATCTACTTGTTCATCCCATTATTTTATTCAATTTTAATCTTAATGGACCATGAGAAAGGTTTAAAAATATCAATGACAACACATATTTGGGTATATACAACATGGCTTTGCTTCTTAGTAGTTGGTTTCTCTTGGATAAACTCCCTAAGAGTATTGCCAATGTTTTTTAAAACCTCATTATCGATAAGTTAACATGAAAGTCTAAAGAACCTAACCCACACTAGAAGCCTTTAAATAGTTTTTGTCTCCCAAAAAAATTATTATATCACGGTTTTAAATACAATGCATGTCTCCTCCTAAACCATAGGCCACTATCCATTATTTTATCCTCAAAGTTTTAACTAAAAAAGATGATGAGAGAAATCATTTCAATAGAAATATCATAGAGTAATTTGAATTCAATCCCCATTTCTACTTTAATCTAATTTAAAATGACTTGCTTTTGATGTACACCTACACCTATTCTTAGCTCATTAAAAACCTTTAATCCTGTCCCATGGGAATAGCACAATGGTTCAGGCTTTGACTCTTCTTCAGGAGGTCTAAGGTTCAAACTGGAGCGTGGGCGAGTGTGTGAGAGAGTGGGTGTGTGGTGGTTGTGTGTTAAATTTCCTATTGATAAGCATGGCTCTCGACTTTACAAGAAATCATGGTTGGGATTGATAGGCATGGCTTCTAACTTTACAAGGATCATGGTTGAGAGGAGATTGCTCAACTCTATACATTAGTCGTAAGAATTTCTTACACTAACCAAATAAATAACCTTTAATTTTCAAATTTTAACATTAATAGTATTTTAATTAATAATAATTATATATATGTAATATATATTTGTTGCTCATTTCAAACACATATCCTAACCTTTTACATTTGTTGCTCATTTGTTTAACCAGTTCCGTAGATGTCTACTCATCTTCCCATCTCCGTGGATGTCGGTGACTTTGTCCTTGAATAATGAATGGATGTAGCTTCCTTTTGTTTTAGTCCAATCCTTTCGGTAAGAAACCCATTTTTCTCAGATGGAATCCTTTTGTCTGATATGATGATTTCAGATTGAATTCCAATGTTATTATTAGTTTTATTGGAAATAAATTTTATAAAACTACTTTTAATAAAACTAAAATTTATAATAAATTTACTTGGGTAAAGTTAAAAAAAATGAAACACTCAATTTTTACTAATTAATTTATCTTTTCGATTGTTTGAGTGCAAAACTTTTGACTTTGCTGGAAATGATTGAGAGAGGTGCAGTTGTCTTCTAGTCGTTGAGCAAAACACAAATTTGTTCATGTTCAAAGGAAAAGGTTTGACCTAACAATGGGGATACTGAAGATGGAGACGTGCTAATCAAAATAAATTGGAATTCTTGACAATAAAATAGTGAAGGATAAACGCCAAACTTGTACTTGCACAAACATTCTCCCTTCCGCTTCCGCCAATAACACAGCGGTACATCGGCTCCGACATTGGGAATAAAATCAGTTGTAGATAGACATCTTAAGCAAGCGAGCGCGCACACACACGCATAAGGGATCAACTTCCAAAGCGGCTTTTCCCTTGCAGGACGCTCGGGATGGTGAAAGCCGCAAATAGTGGGGGAGGTCACATGGGGTGGGCCCGCGGTCACATGACGCCAAGGGAATTGAATTGGCAATTTGGCCCCTCGCAACCCAAGAAGGAGCGCGACCCTATATAGTATTGCTAATGCCCTCCCTGCCTGCACTGAAATCCACGCTATGACAATCCAGAAAAAAACAGCAGCACCAGCACCAGCAGACAGAGCGACAGTACGATTATCGTTTGAAATAACATCAGCTGGATACGGCGCCCCAATGGCAACAAGAAGATTTGTACGAAGAGGCAGAGGAGTAGTCTTCTTTCTATAAGTATTTGTTTATGCAGGGTTGTCGAACATTCGGGAGGAAGGGACCTAGGGTTTCATGAAGGTACAGAAACACGGAAAGGAAACTGAGGTGGAGTTCCGGACTTGCAGGTCCGTCCTGTACTTGTCAAAGGAGAGAGGAGAGCCTGGAGTTCAAGACAGTCAGAGACTTATAATTCCCAGGCAGCTTGCGTAAAGTTTGAGTAGCAAAGTATAAAGGCGGAATGCTATTGTTTTTTAACCGAATAAAGGTTTGACTGCAAATATTTAAAGTAGGAAGCTGGAGTTGCACTCATGGCGGGAGTATTAATATTTCGCGTATTTTGCGGTACTGACTTATTATTAATATAGAGATTTTGGAGGAGACGCCGGTTCCGTGGGGTTTGGTTAAGGTTTTATTAGGGAGGGATTTGCGACGAATAATGAGATGAGCAGGGCTGACTTTTAGCCATGGCAGCCAATTGTGGCACTGGCGTTCACCATGGGTCTCCCTTCAATGGTAGTAATGCTAACCATGGTGGCACGGCTGCAGGCGTGGGGCCGGCTTCGAAATTGTCTGCGGGCAACGGCGCTGGGAATTCGCAGGCTCTGAAGCACGACCCGGGGCTCGCTCAGGAATGGACCGCGGACGAACAGTCCGTGCTTGAAGATGGCCTTCAACAGTATGTGTTCTGAATTCTTTGTTCTTTAAATTTCTTCGGCAGCACCTTAAACAAAAAGAAAACATAACCACTTCAAAGATGATTAAAGACGTCGTTCTAAACTAAAAAGATTAAGTAATCTTTGAGGTGCACGAGTATATATCAGATAATTCTACTTCTTCCGGCTCCACTATATATGAAAGGAGGCACTTATATTATTTAGGATTCGAACCTTGACTCTTTTACAAACTTCTTTAATTAATATCTCGTTGGCGAATCCCCTTACTTCAATCAGTGGCTTAATTTTTAGGCTTCTGTTTTGCATAATGATGATAAGAATTGCAATTTCGGTCGAAGAATATCGACACAGGAAAGGAGTTGTGTTCATGGATTATAGGATAAAATTTGAGTTGATCTCTTCTTGAGAAAAGTGATAATAAGGAGAATTGAACATAAACAGTATGTATTGACGTCCAAAAACGACTATGGTGACACACCGGTACTTTGTAGAGTGTGCAAAATTGGGTGGGGCAAATTTTCTTGTCACTTTGATGATGTGAGACTGTTGGCCTTGCCTGGGGTGATTCCTCGTGAGATTAGGCGTAACTGCCTGGTCATTGGGATCATCATCTACCTCTGGCTCCGTTGTGTAGTGTTATCGGAGAATTTTGTCTACCTGTGAATTGGAATTCAATTCACCATGGTCCCCTCTCTCCAACATAGTGATTGGATGGGCATGCATTTTCTTTTTAATTTTTTTTATATTTCATATTGTAATGAGATAAATAGAAAAACTAGGTTCCATGCAATTCCAGTAGCCCATGAGAAAAATCTGAGAGGAGGGCTTAATAGGCTAGCCCCTATGTCGCCAGAAATTGGAAAGTGGGAAATAAATGGAAATGGGTTAGAACTGTAAAATGGGGTTTCCAAGGTTTTAGGGATAAGAATTTTTTTTAATATTTTAAAAATACATGGGCAACAGTGGTTGAATTTTAACTGTAGTCATACCAAAAGAATATCACCAATCATGAATTTTCTACAAGTGTAAAGATACAGGACTTTAAATGTGACAAGCAACTATTTAAATTTATAGGGATAGAAGCAAAACCTCACATAAGCTTTTAAGAAGAAACTAGAAGATACTAAAAAGCAATTTTATATAGCAAAGATTCTGTGAAACTCCAAGAGGAGACTTATTGAACAGAAGTCCATCTCTATGGAGCTGACAGCAAGCATTTAAACCAAAGAAATATCATGGTTACATGTTGGATTTTTTTTTAATGGCTTATATGTGATTGAAACGGCCCCAACCCTAGTACATCATGGCCACATAGAGATATTAAAACAGCTTGGCAATTGTGCATGTATTGTTTGGTAAGATTTGAACCTTGGTGTCGTCCTTGAAAGTTGAGTAATCTGACTGGTTGAGCTAATGCCATTTGATCACATGTTGGAATGATTACTGGGTGATTGCCACAATTAATTTCTGCTAAATATAAAAATTCCAAAAAACAACTTCATACAACAGGTTGAGCTAATGCCATTTGATCACATGTTGGAATGATTACTGGGTGATTGCCACAATTAATTTCTGCTAAATATAAAAATTCCAAAAAACAACTTCATACAACAAAGAATCTGTGAAACACTTCGGTACGAGATTCATTGAACAGAGCTCCATCTCTACGGAGCTGATAGTGAGCAATTAAACAAGAGGAATGCCATGGTCACATGTTGAAATGATTACTGGGTGAGCAATTAAACCAGAGAAATGCCATGGTCACATGTTGAAATGATTACTGGGTGATTGCCACAAGTAATTTCTGGTTTTATTTATTTGTTTTTTAGATATGGTCAGTCCTTTGTTGCAGGCAAGAAATCAATTAAGAAACAGGTTTCTGAATGAGCCATCGGATGTTCCAATTCTAGTAACATAGACCACTCCTACATCATGTTTGTTTTAAAGGTTTCAGTCGGTACACTTCTATCAGGATCCCATAGATACAACTTGAGTGGGCCTAACGGTAAGACTTTGGAACTCTGAATAGGAGGTTCAAGGTTCGAATCCAATGGGGGTAGAGTTGTACACCATACTTCAGTAACCGGAGTTTGGTTGGATAAACATATATTGGGTAAATAACATCCTCTATGAGGGTCGTCTCATATGACCTATGGTCTCGTGGACGTTAAAAACTAATTTATTTTTACCTTTAACACCATCATAGATGAAATACATCAGAAATAGGACCATGGAAAACCTCAACAGCTTAGCAGTAACATAAATATTTATTTTAAGCATCATCTGAGCTACACATTTAGTCTTTTCTTTCTCAACAAGATCTGCCAAAAGAGAAAAAGTATAGACATCTAGCAGCATCAACTATGCCCCCATGGGCAAGTAGAAGTACTTTATAATATCAAACATCATTGGACATTGCCTAACCTGTAAGGAAAGAAAAACTGGGAACAAGTTAATGGCCATTATCATGCCCTTTTTCATTGTTGACCAGTAATAGGGCTGCAGATCTGTCATTTCAATTCAAGGTCCCTGCAGAAGGTCCTTTTTGTCATAGACAAGAGAACCCGCATCCCCATCATGTACAGAAACATGAAAATGTGAAGAATTTCCACTCTCAAATGCTTTTTATAACTAAATTCTTCCCTTTTTTCTAATTTCAGTCGACATTCTACCAATTCGAGGTTTGTATGAGAAAGAAGGGAAATAAAACTTATCACTGGCTGTTGCATAGGAAAATCCTGAATACCAGTAGAATTAGTGGGTAACAACTGTGCGACAGTATTCCCTGCAACATTGGTAGACATACCATTCCTTTCAAGTATAACTGCTTGAATCCAAGATGTGCAACCATCCTTCAAAATATTTTAACGTTCTCTTGCCCTTGATGGGGAAGACTTTGATACTGCATATAGGAGTTCTAAGGTTCAAATCTGGAAGGTGGGTAAGGTTGTAAAGCAAACTTCAGTAACTACAATATCAAAGTTTGGGTGGATTAACATATATGGGATAAATAACATTGTCCATTCCATATGGCTGACGGCTTAATGGACATTAAAAACTACTGTCCTTTTTCCTGTCAACTGTAACTGTATTCTGCCCTACAATGGTGCCTTGGACCACGTTCTCACTGTTTTCTGAGCTTACAAGTAATGTGCAGATTGGAAGAATGAAAGTTGTCATCAGTATCAATGATGTTATCTTCTTGAAAGGTGAAAGTAGACCTACAGACTGCATTTATATCATTCGCTCATCTGTAATAGATAAAGCATTGCACCGACATTCTTATGAGAAAACTATCATCTACTTCTTGAGGGGTTAACAAAGCCTCCTGGAGACAAAGTCCCCCTCTGATCTGAGCTGTTGATCTGTCTTCCATCGTGGAGATGGGACCCTCAATTTGTCCATCTAACCAGACCTCTATGGGAGGCCCTCTTCTGACAGCCCCCTCCCCTGTGACTGTGGCTCGTTGTTGCCCCTTTTGAGGGGGGCCTCTGCTCACTCGTCTATGGTTCACAGTTGGCCCTCTCGAATGGGAGGGGGAATTGTTGATCTTTCTTCAGTGGCAGAGGTGGGATGCTCAACCTGTTCATTGAACCTGACCTCTATCAGGAGGTCCTCTCTTGACAACTTAAGCTTTTGGGCGAACTGTTCGAACCATATTGAGTCAAAACATGAACTCTGTGAATATGCAATAACCTGATATTTACCATGCGTGGCTGCAAATCCTGTTTTTATCTTTGAATTGAAGTTTCATGAATTGACTGTCACTACAATAGATTAGGAAAAGGAATGTTTGAGTTGTAGAAGTGTCTTCGTTTGGGTTAATTGTCTCAGATTTTATGTGTTAATGACCTGGGATACAGCTTCTGATAAATTGAAATCTCACCCTAAAGACAAAAATCTTTCAAGGTGTTGCAAAATGTATTTTGAGACCTTTACTTATCACAGTTTCCATTAGTGGCCAAGTATTTCTTTTGACTGAGTTTCCAGTAAAATGAACAGGGTCAACTTTCTGTCAAGTTATTGCCCTGTCCTAGACTAGTTATGAAGTTGATATCCAAACAAATTATGAAATTTCAAAATTAATTTCAATAAGGTGATCTAGAGTTAACTGAAATTCTTTATTGAGATTTAGCCAAGTGCCAAGTCAATTCTTACTCTTTATGGTTTTGTCAAGTCATTCCCGAGGTCAAGCCATGAATGATATAACTATGATATTGATTGGCATAATGTGAATGAAGGCATGATGTGTGAAGTTTACTGAGTCTGTACATGTTATTTATATTTTTTAATCATTCAATATTTTTTTCTATTTATTCCATAAAATGTCCTTTGTTTTCAGAGTTTGAGATCTAATTTATTTTTTCTCCTCTATCTTGAGAAATCTGGATATTTCCTTTATGTTTCTAGCTTCAGTCATCTTTGGTCTAAGAACCTGGTCAACTCCCCAAATTAATGTGAACCGGTCCTTCTCCTGCTCTTGAACATGTTTGGGTGCACATTTGAACCTAAGATCTTCATACCTTTTACAGCTGCAGATAACCACCCAGGTAAATGACAGGCACCAGCCCTTGATTCTAACCATTCTTTTTCCCTAAATATTTGTTTTGTTTTTTATGTAAGTGAAAATTGCTGATGACATAAAATGTGAGAAAGACTAAAAAAAATTAATAGCAATACAGAGCAACATTGAAATAAACAATTCATTAAGGGTTTTTCTTCCATCTTCATCCTCTATTGGCACTTTAATTTACTTTTTAGTCTCATTGATGATTGACTGACTTTGATTATTTGTGGAATCTACTACAGTTTGTTTTCTCATTCTAGAAAGGATTTTAAAAGTTTTGTTGTTATCTTTATAGTCTCATGGCAGGGAAAGAATATTCCTTTTTATGTGCTTTTGACACACATCATTGAGTTAAAGTTTGATCCTAATGTAATTTTTTACTTTTAGTGAATATTGGTGCTGGTCCTTATTCATAATTCTCATAGTCCTTCATATTAATTTCACCCGCTCTTAATTTGTCTCATTATTGTGATTTATTGTCGTTAACACACTTAATTCAATTAGTATGCTACATGCAATCAAAGTTGACAGTTCTATTTGCAATTAACTACTTCTTCCTTGGCAGTCTGGTTGGTTGACCAGTACCATTGGTTATTAGAACTTCTGCATCAAGCTTTTTTTTTTGTTTTCTTTTCCTTTTTAATTGCAAATTTGCTACTTACCATTTATAGGCTGGAGAAGGCTTCCACAGTTTTCAAGCATAGTTTTTCCCTCTTTGGTTAAAGATTGGAGGATGGAAATTAATAACAATTTGCTCCTGTTCATGCAGGTTTGCAAGTGAATCAAATATTTTGAAATATATTAAAATTGCTGCACTTCTGCCTGAAAAAACAGTACGGGATGTTGCATTAAGGTGCAGATGGATGTCAGTAAGTGTTCTTTTCCATTATTCAAATTAATGACACAATTTTGGAATGTGGTAACTTTCTTTATGTGCTATCATTACTTTGCTAACAAAAGCCTTAAATGAAGTGTTGATATAATGTCTAAATTTTGAATTTAAAGTTATTCATTGTTACATTAATCTATTTTCTTGACGACTATTACATTTTCATGTATTCCAAAACCCTTTTATGCAAAGCAAGGAATCATAACTCATTTATTAATTAAAAAAATAAAAAGCCAGGTAAGATTTGGGAATTGAATTATTTTTATAATAGATATTCAATTCAAGCATTATCTGGCTATTATATGTGTCATGTCTAAATGTTGAAAGTGCTAATAAATAAATCAACCATGCCCCATAATAAGGCAAATAAAAAAATCATCATGAGTACTAGAAGCTTTATGGATCTAGATAACATATAGGTGGCTATATTGCAGAAGGATCTTCAACATCTAAACTGGAGAGATCCTCATCCAGGTCATCTTTGACATACATCAACTACTCAAAGGAATGCTCAGTATCATCAATGACCCTAAATTCTGAGATACCATCTATAGTATTCTTTTCCTTTAAAGAAGCATCCCCGGATCCAACACCCCATTGCTTAGAAAGGCCCTCCTAATATAACCTTTATCCTGGTGTCATATTAGTCAAAGACTGCTATGGGTAAAGACCAGTTTTTTAGCCCTTTTTGATTCAAGTTGTTTTTTCTTCAGAACGTGAATGAAATAATGTGCTTCAGTCCCTTTCACAAGCAGAGAAACTCACCATTTGAGAAAGCAAATGGGTGGTTGCAGCTCAGCAGCATAGAATGGCCACCAATCATTGGGATCTTTCATAGTCATTTAAGACTTTGCATCCATAGATGCAAACTCACGGGAAATTTGTGCTTTAATTTTCTATGCTTTCTCTTAGTGCCCCAAAACCTTCTCCATGCTTTCTCTTAATGCTACCTGTGGATCTCTGAATGGAGGCCTGTTTTTTCTGTTTTTAGTGTCATACTGCTTATTATTTATAGCATAACATCCATCCATAAAGTGTGCTCAGGTTATTTCACCTGATAAGATATTTTCTTCCTACATTTGCTTGTATTATTCAAATTTCAAGGCTTATCCTGTGTGCAAATTTATTCATTTGCTTATGCCTTTTGATGATTGCATATAAAGTTTAAACATCTGAATATTCCTCCCCTTTGTAGTATAAAGGGGCAACCCAATCAATCTTTGAAATTTCCTTAAAAGCATTTTTTATTGCATGAACACATGTGATGTCCAATGAATGTGCTTGTTCTTTGTTGCACTAGCACACCCGTAGCTTTAAATACATGAGTTTTATCTATAATAAATAACTTGAACAACAATTGACAGGCCGACCTCTTTTATTGCAAAAGACAACACCTTTGACTAGAAATTCACTTTCTTGTCCTTTAGTGTACAATTAATGGTTGAGGAGATACATGACAAGAAACAATGATGTTTAACAGACGCTTGCTTTTGATATCTGTCCCCATCCATGATAATTGTGCATCGGACTGGATCCCTTGTTCCCCCCCTCATTTATACTTGGAAACGATTTTTCAACATTCAACTTTTCTTTGGTCCAAAAGCAGTGTTCCACGGGGACGTGTCCCCCTATCCCCACTGTCCCTAGAACGGGGGGACGGCATCGGGGATGTTTCCCTACCGCCCCCCTTTGGGGAACGACGGGGGGCCATCCCTAGGATGCCAAGGGCCCAAAGGGGACCTTCCCATCCCCGGGATGTCTCTTGTGAGGGGACATCCCCAAGGATGCCTAGCCATCCCCGAGGACTCCTTGGGAACACCTAGGCATCCCTCGACCATCCCTAGAGACGCCCAACCATTCCCCACGACTGGGCGTCTCACACTTAATTTAAAAAAAAAGTTGCTTTTATAATAACATGACTGCTTACCAATAACATTAAAAAAATCAATACTACGAGTATAATACTCAATTATTTGCACTAAAGTGAACAGGATTATCATAAATTTAAGAGGAGTCAATAGCTACTGCAAAAAAATTCATTGCTGTCATAGCTGGTCATCCCTAAAATTTCTAGTCAAAATCCTATAACAGACCTATTCATCATTGTGAACAATGCAATCAAGGGCTAAAGTCAGAATAATCAATTTCACTTAAAAGTGAATCTTGACAAATAATAAACATTGATACTAGAGTTGGTTAATGCTTCTAAAGGTATGTTTCACAGGTAGAATGTACTTGTGCCTCTTCTGATTTGGTTACACTAGCAAATTTTGATTTCATTTGATTTGTCAAATGGTTTGTTAACTGATCCATAAACTGGCATCACCAAAGTTAAACATGGAAAAGCAAAAATGCACATGTGGGTCTATCTTGAGAGAGATAACTAGGGATTTGAACCATTTTGTTTTTAACATGATTTTGCTTTTGTTAAATAACTGCAATCATGACGTCACAAAAGATCAAATGATGTCATGATCTCCTATCACCTAAGTGGAAAGCCCTCCATGCTCTCTACTTTGAGAATATCTTGCATCAGTTGAAGATGTCATTGATGAGTTCACGGTTAAGTTAATGCTCTCTAAATTTTTAAAAATTATAATATTTTTATGCTTGTCGTCCCCCAGCCGTCCCCCAACCGTTTTCTAAAATCGGCTTGCAGTCCCTAAAACCCGTCCACCCGTCCCCCAGCCTCGTGGAACCTTGTCCAAAAGGGTGGTGCAATTTTTTCATATTTGGCACGCTTTTAGGCTATATAACTGTGGCACGTGAGTCTTGGAGCAAAATGGAAATAAGAAATATTATTCATTAACCTTACGAAACTTAGAAATCACAATGCTTAAATAGGGTTGATTTAACAACCTTAGGAAATATAGGAGAAGTTAGGAAATGAAGAAAAATAGGGAGGAAAGGAGGAAGGGAAATTGATGTCGAATGCCTTGCCGCCCATCCCGTCCAATCTGCCCAGTCAGCTATCGTCCGAGGAGGTAAAAGGGTAAGGTCCAAAGCTTACCGTTGTAAACAAATTTTTTACCTTTTTATACTGCTTTAATTTCCAACATTCTCCCCCTTAAAGTTGAGAGGACTGACTATACAGTCTCTCAGCTTTATATATTGAGCTTTAGCTATACCTTTGGTGAAGATGTTTGCAATATTATCCAAAGTGTTACAATATTGAAGCTCAACTATCTGCTGTTCCACCATATCTCGAATGAAGTGATACTTCATATCGAAATGCTTTGATCTGCTATGGTGGACTGGATTGTATACCAACTGAATGGCACTTATGTTATCACAATACGAGTGGGGGTGGACCACTTTGACTTTCTCCAATCTCTTCCCAAGAACTTTTCTCTTCCAACCATAGGGCTTGAGTACTAGCATGTGTGATGGCTATATACTCCCTCCCCCCCCTCCCCCCCCCACACAAAACACTCGTTACCACTTCCTTTCTCCTCTCTGCAAACTTTTCTCACCCAGGGCTTGGCTCGTGTTGCTATAACTCTTTAATGCTACAACGTTTTTTCTTGGAACTCCATGTAATTAGTCCCGATCCTAGACTAAAACAATTTCCTGATGTAGATTTCCTGTCATCTATATTGCTGCCCCAATCACTGTCATTGAAGCCAACTAATTTCACAGAATTACATTTTTGGTAATGGATTCCAAAATCCAATGTACCTTTTACATATCTTAAGATTCTTTTAGTTGCTTGTAGATGCAGCTCAGATGGACTAGCCATAAACCTTGAAACTAGAGAAACAACATATTGAATATCAGGCCTTGTGTTGGTGAGAAACATCGGACTCCCAACCATGCTTCTGTAAGTGGTCATGTCAACCTGTGATGCTCCATCGTCCTTGCTCAATTGGATCCCATGTCCAGTTGGAGTTGCAACTGATTTGCACTGCTCCATGGCAAATTTCTTGATCATGTCTCGAGCATACTTGTGTTGACATATGAAGATCCCTTTATTTGATTGATGCACTTCCATCCCTAGGAAGTATCACATTAAACCAAGATATTTCATCTCGAACTGTTTCATCATGGAGTTTTTGAACTCCATATTCATTTTATTGTTACTACCCATAAATATTAGATCATCCACATACAAACAAACTATGAGAATGTCTACTCCATGCTTTAGGTAGTACAGAGTTGGTTCACTTTTGCTTCTTGTGAATCCATACTCGCTGAAATATCCATCAATGCGTGAGTACCAAGCTCTTGGTGCTTGCTTGAGGCCATAAAGTACTTTCTTCAATTTGTAAACAAGGTTCTCCTTTCCCTGTTCTTGAAAACCTTGAGGTTGTTAAAAAAAAACCTCTTCTATCAAGTATCCGTTCAAAAAAGCACTTTTCACATCCATGTGTTGAACATTCCATCCTTTATGGGCTGCTAAGGAAAGAACTGATCTGATTGTTTCTTGTCATGCAACAGGAGCAAAGGTTTCCTCATAGTCAATGCCAAATTTCTGAGTAAAACCTTTTGCTACTAGTCTCGCCTTATGCCTCTCAATGCTTCCATCAACATTGTACTTGGTCTTGTAGACCCATTTACACCCAACACATTTTTTCCTTTGGGTAGCTTTACTAGCTCCCATGTATCATTATTGTTTATAGAGGTTATTTCCTCTTTCATGGCTTCTTGCCATACATTTTGAGTACATGCCTTCTCATAGCTAGCTGGTTCTAGCTGTGTACTAGCCAATAAAGCATAATTGACTACATCTCCCCTAGGATAATGGGAGTCATCATCTCCATACAATTGCAAATTTTCAAGTTGTTGCAAAACTGTATTCATCTCACTAGCTTGGCTTCTAGTGAATCTTCTCTGGAAATTTTGATCCAACATTTGAAAAGATGGATGATATTGTAATGTTCTTTTGCCTCTCGATGAAGAGTCTCTGTCAATGTCCATCGGTGAAGAACTTACTGATCTCTGTGGAGAAGGACTTGGAGTGTCGGTTGAAGTACTTGATGTAGTACTCCTGTATGGGCTTGGAGGGGGTGGTGTGCCTTTGCTTTTCTTTGGAGACACCTGCTGTACCTGTGAAGAACTTACATCTTGGGACTCATCATCAACAAAAATTCTTTGATGACCCCATTCTCCCCCTTCATAAAAAATTACATCCCTGGAGAGTATAACTTTATGAGTCTTGGGATTGTAGAGTCTATATGCCTTTGTAGACTCACAATACCCTAAAAATATACAAGCTTGACTTTTTGGATCAAGCTTCTTCCTTTTCTCATCAGGAATGTGTGCATATGCTAAATAACCAAACACTTTGAAGTGCTTTACATTAGGTTTCTTTCCGTACCACCCCTCATAAGGAGTGACATCATCTAAACTAGAAGTAGGACTTCTATTTAGAGAATATACACTGATTCTTACAGCCTCTGCCCAGTACATATGAGTTAGATGCTTAGTCTGAAGCATCGATCTCGCCATTTCAACTATGGTGCGGTTCTTTCTCTCGGCCACACCGTTCTGTTGTGGGGTATAGGCAGTGGTGAATTGCCTTTTAATCCCACTTGCTTTACAATATTTCAAGAATGCTTTTGAGGAGTATTCACCTCCTCGATCTGTCCTAAGACATTTTACATAATTCCCACTTTGATTCTCTACATTGTTTCTAAAATATATGAAGCAATCAAAAGCTTCATCTTTATGTTTCAAAAAATAAATCCAAGCACATTCTAGAGAAGTCATCTATGAAAGTGAGAAAATAAGAATAGTTTCCGAGACTTTGTGTTTGCATTGGTCCACATATGTCTGAATGTACTAACTGAAGTGGATAGCTGGCTCTCCATGCTTGTCCTTTTGGAAACTTCGACCTTGAGTGCTTTCCCAAAGCACATCCTTCACAGACCTCCTTTTGTTCGTTGATTTTGGGAAGTCCTGTCACCATAGCTTGAGAAGTTAGAAGCTTCAAGCTAGCGGAATTAAGGTGACCATATCGCAAGTGCCAAAGCACACTTGGATTTGTTATAGCTACATTTGCAATTTGAGCTCCTCTTGGCTCATCAAATTTGAGAGGGAATAACCTGTTCTTGGTCATGGGGACCTGTGTGATGACACGATTACAATTATTTTTATCAAAAATGATATATTGTCCTTCATCAAATACAAGCTTGTAATTGTTTTCCATCATTTGTCCAACGCTTAGCAGATTGTGTTGGAGCTTTGGAGTGTAATAGATGTCATGCACTTTCTTTAGTCCTTCTTTGGTTGGAACCTCCATGGCTCCAATACCCTCTACTTGCAATGTCTTATCATCCCCTAATTTGATTTGGGATTTATAAGTGGAATCTAGAGTAGCAAATAAATGTTCTTTGCCACTCATGTGGTTTGAACAACCGGTATCCGAATCCATGTGTCATTTAGATTCTCTTCTGATTGTCCATATGAAAGAAAAAGATTAGAGGTATCATCTTCTTCTCCATAATTACCATATTGACTATTGTTGCCTTGTGAAGATTTTGACCAGCAGTCATGAGCGAAGTGACCTGGCTTGCCACAGTTGAAACAAGCTGATTTTGACTTGTCACTTCCTCGCCCTTGATTTCCACTTTGTCCTTGATTTCCTCCTTGATTTTGATTTCCACCTCTTTGCTGATTGCCTCATCTATATGAGTTGCCTCCTCTGTTGGAATTGCCTCCTCTGTTCTGGTTGCCTCCTTTGTTTTGATTGCCTCCTCTGTAGTTGCCTCTGCCTCTACCTCTTTGCTTGCCTCTGCCTTGACCTCTTCCCCGTCCTCTTCCATTGTTTTCATTGGAAGTGAAGGCCTTATCATCGCCTCCGTAGCTGGTTGAAGGAGTTTTAGGAAACCTCTCTTCATGTGACATTAACGATCCGATTAATGCATCGAATGTTAAAAGGGAAAGATCTTTGGATTCTTCTATAATTATGGCAATATGGTTCCATTTCTGTGTAAGTGTTCGCAACACTTTTGTTACAATTGTCTCAGGCTTGATTTCTTCGCCTAGTGTAACCATTTTATCCACAATTTCTTTTACTCTAACACAATAATCACCGACTTTTTCATCATCTTTCATTCGGAGATTTTCAAAATCTCTCTTCAGTGTTTGAAGCCTTACCTACTTCACTTGATTACTACCCTGGAATCCATCACTCAATGCTTTCCATGCAGCTTGTGCAGTTGTACAAGTGGCGATTCTAGGGAATATGCTTTTCTCCAATGCAGCTTGGAGATGAGAAAGAGCAGAAGAGTTGCTCTTTTTCTCTTCTTTTCGTGTTTTCTTGTCTGCGGCACTTAGTGGAAAGAAGAAGAAGGAAGAAAGAAGAGATTACAAATTTAAGTCAAATCTGAATTGTTCTACTCTATCATTCACTGCTTATTCCTCTTGATGTGGGGATGCTATCTCTTGATTTACAAAATTATCTGCTACTTCTTCTTCGTCGTCACTTATCAATATTATTTCCGGTGATTCTAGTTCTAAGATTTCCAATGAAATACTGTAGTGTGTATACTCTGATTCTTGTGGTGTAGCTTGTACGGATTCCGATTGTTCAAATTGACTCCTGAATGAGTTGTCTTCAAAGTCTGCCTCGTACCCTGAGTCAGGATGCCTTTGATGTGCTATCACTACATTTTGAAGTTGGCTAAACACAATGTTGAGCCCATAACCTCTTACTTTTTCATCAAACCTCTCTGCACCTTCTCTTGCTAAAATTGCACATAAGGCATGATAACAACCATTTGGTCTTATCATCAATGCCTATTTACAATTTTACAATTTGATCCTTGGTATCTTTTACAAAAAAAAAAAAAACTAAGCCTCTTAGGCTTATTACACAAGAGTTCTACAGTTTGTGATTCCTTGAATCAAGTAAAAAAAAAGTATGTACCCTTTGATTACAATAATTGTCTCTTAGACAATATTTTCCTTTCTTTTATAATATTAAAAAACTATATTACTATTTAATAAATTAAAAAATAATTGCCCTAATTTTTTTTTTAAAGAAGCAATTATATTTAATATATTAAATATAATATAAGTAGTTTTAATAATATAAAAAAAAATTAAAAGAACTTATATAAATTTTTTTTTATGGTCTGCAGGAATCGAACCCGCGACCTCTTGGCATCAACAAATCGCACTAACCAACTCGGCCACCACTGCCGATGAGAACCAAAGGGAATGAATACAATTTTATGCTGTTTCGGATCCGATTTTTAATAAAAAAAAATTTCAAAGCTTTTTCCGTCGCTGGGTTTCGAACCCGTGACCTGCAGGAAGGCGGGCGCCTTACGACTGGCTCCTCGAGCCAGTCGAGCTGCGTGGCTCGACAGGAAGGCAAGGGAAGCTTGCCTTCCTTGTTCTTCTCGCGGCCGCGCCGAAAGAAATTTTTTTTTTTGGGACTTTTAGTCCCACATCGACCATGCGAGAGCGTTTGAGGTGTTTAAAACCCTCAACGCTCGCATAGTCACTTGATTGCCTTCGGGAAATCAGTGACCGCCCTTTTGCCTCCTTTAGCCTGTCGCTTGTCGCCTCCTTCTGGCACGTAACCCTTCATCCGCCACGTTGTCGGTTCTCCTTCTGCCATGTAATCGGATCTGTGTCGATTCTGTGTCGTCCGGTCTACGTCAGCCTTGCTCTCCTCTCGCCACGTGGCTCTCCTGTTGGTTTCTCCTAGGTTGCTCCTCCTCGCGTGCTCGCTGTGCGAGCCTTCTCCAAAACTCGCCTCGGTTCGCGATTCGCTGGCCTTCTTCGACCTCGCCTTGGATCACATGTTGTGGGCCCCACTTGACCTCGCCTACCTCTATGCTCGTGCTGTTGGTTCCTCCACCTCGATCTTCGGGCCCTCTCCGGCCTCGGCTCTGATACCAGATGTGGCACGTGAGTCTTGGAGCAAAATGAAAATAAGAAATATTATTCATTAACCTTACGAAACTTAGAAATTACAATGCTTAAATAGGGTTGATTTAACAACCTTAGGAAATATAGGAGAAGTTAGGAAATGAAGAAAAATAGGGAGGAAAGGAGGAAGGGAAATTGATGTCGAATGCCTTGTCGCCCATGCCGTCCAATCTGCCTAGTCAACTGCCGTCCAAGGAGGTAAAAGGGTAAGGTCCAAAGCTTACCGTTGTAAACAAAATTTTTACCTTTTTATACTACTTTAATTTCCAACAATAACCTTCATTAATGGCACACACCATCTTCTAAAACTAAGAAGATCACACCACCTTAAAGAGGATTTCATATGCATTAGAAAACCTAGCAATGAAGGCATCCGGTTTGTCCTTATTTTCATTGTCAAACAACGGTGTAATGGGACAAACACTTTGCCTTCTTATTGTTGGAAGTGTGGGCTAGTTCACTTGAGCCCCACTCTCACCAACACTACGTTCACTACCAGTTCCACCAACCATAACAAAAGACAAACATCGTTGTGCTTTCTTGTAGAAGGTTCCTTGTTGGGCACACTTGGTTTTTTGAACCTAATCTCTCTCATGAGAAGAGGGGGTCCACGTGTTTTTAAGACACAATATCTAATAAATGGGTCCCTACACAAGATTAGCAGGGTCTACATGTGTTTTTAAAGACATAATATCTAATAAATTGGTCCTTACACAAGATTTGCCTTCCGAAAAGATTCATTGCAGATATTGCACGCTACATTTTTTCTGAATGCTCCCTGCTCTTTTTGCTTTCAAAATAGTCATGTACTCCCATTATGTGTACCTGGAATATTCTTTTGGGATACCATGTGTGACATAAGTCGATTTTGCAATTAAAATAAAGAAAAAAATTACAAAACAACAATCAAAATGATTAATAGTTTAAGAATGTAACCGAAAGTAGATTAAATAAAATTTATATTTCAATTTTTCTTATTTCTTAATTTTTTAATAAGCCATATATGGCTTCTAATGGGGGCCACTCCCATCAAAATACGAGAACATTACATTTGTTATTAGGTCAATTAGATCTATCCACCTTGCCTTTCTTTCAAAGGTGTTCTTCATAAGAGTGTTAGGAGGTGAAGTCAATATCCAGATCTCCAATGTTCTTCAGCAGAGAGGTGCATGGTGGTGCAGCTTATGAAGAGGAAACAAACAGTTTTCTGGAGTCTTCCTTTTGGGAGAGGAAACAAATAGTTTTTTGGAGTCTTCCTTTGGAAGAGGAAACGAACAGTTTTTCGAACTCTTCCTTTGGAGGAAACAAACAGTTATTGGAGTTTTCCTTTGGGAGATGAAACGAACAGTTTGTTTTTTCTATAAAAGGGGAATGACCCCTTGCATGTAAATGTTGATTGAATGTAATTCTACCAAAATCAATAAAATATCAAGCTGCCATTGCCCCGTGGTTTTTCCTGCACATTGCAGGTTTTCCACGTAAAATTTGTGTTATTGTTTTTCCTTGCGTTATTGTGTTTTTTTGCTTGCACGTAATTTTGCTATATTTTCTAACATTTGGTATTAGAGCCTAGGGTTTTGTGCGAGTGGGAACTGCAACAATGACTGGAAGTGTAACCAAGTTTGAGATTGAAAAGTTTGATGGCAAGAACTTCGCCCTATGGAAGATGAAGGTGGAAGATTTGTTGGTTCAAAATGGCCAAGCCCTAGCCTTGAAAGGGGTTGCGAGTAAACAAAGTAGCATGAAATATGAGGAGTGGGCAATGCTGGATAGGAAGACGGTTTCTACAATTCGTCTATGCCTAGTAGACTCCGTCTTGTTCAATGTTGTTGAAAAAAAGACCACGGAAGCCCTTTGGAAGAAGCTTGAAAAGTTGTATGAGATGAAATCTGCAACAAATAAGGTTTTTTTGAAAAGACAACTTTATAGCCTAAGGATAAAGGAGGGTTCATCTGTGGCAGATCACCTGAATGAGTTTAATACCCTTATCAGTAAACTGGTTTCAGTTAATGTGAAGATGGAGGATGAAGACAGAGCTATCACCCTGCTCTGTTCCCTCCTGGAGACTTGGGATCATTTGGTGATGACCATCAACAATTCATCATCGGGAGCTCTAACTTTTGATGATGTGGTAGCCGCTTTGTTGGCGTAAGAGTTGAGGCGGAAAACGTCTTTGGAACCCTCAACCAATGAAGCCCTAGCCGTGAGAGGTCGATCTTTCGAGAAGAGTCAACAAAGTAGATCACAGTCCATATCTAAGTCTAAAGGACGCAAGCTGAAAGGGAAGTGTTGGCATTGTGGGAAGCCAGGGCACTCAAAGAAGGATTGTTGGCAGTTAAAAAAGGAAAAAAATGGTGAAAAGCAATTCTAGCCATCAGCTGAGGCCAATACAGTAAATTTTGGAGAGACGACATGTGAGGCTTTCTGTATCAGCCACAACAAATCTGTTTTATATACCTGGGTTTTGGACTCGGGTGCATCTTTCCACATGTCTCCTCACAGAGACTAGTTTGACAAATATCAACCATATAGTGGTGGGAAGGTCTACTTGGGTGATGATCGCCATTCAGAAATTGTGGGAAGAGGGGACATAAGGATCAAGTTGGACGATGGTAGAGAAAGGATGTTATGTGATGTACGACATGTGCCAGATTTGCGGAAGAATTTGCTTTCAATCAAGATGATGGATAAGCTAGGGTATTTTGTCACTTTCGGTAACAACTATTGCAAAATTACCAGAGGTGCTATTGTAGTAGCAAAGGGAGAATCTTATGGGACCCTATATCGTTTATGCGATGATACGGTGACAAACCATGCAGCAGCAACAACTTCTATTCAGGATGCAGTAATGCTATGGCATCAACGCCTAGGCCATATGAGTGAAAAAGGTCTGAAAATTCTGCATGACAGAGGTATGCTTTCTGGGATTAAGTCTTGCAATTTAGACTTGTGTGAGCACTGTACTTTTGGTAAACAAAAGAGGGTTCGGTTAATTGCAAGCCTTGGTAAGAGTTTTGATTTTCAGCAACTTATACATTCAGATATATTTGGACCAGTCCCCACTTAGTCCTTAAATGGTGCCATCTATTTTTTGACTTTTATAGATGATTATTCTAGAAGAATGTGGGTTTATTTTCTGAAGAAGAAGTTGGAAGCTTTGCAGAAATTTAAAGAGTTCAAAACTCGAGTAGAGAAAAGTTTGGGCAAGATTTTTTATGTCTTAGGTCAGATAATGGGGGTGAATATTGCTTCAAGGAATTTGATAAATTTTGTACGCAGGAAGGAATTAAGCACCGAAGATCGTACCATATACTCCACAACAAAATGGTGTGGTTGAGCGGATGAATCCTACAATCATGGAACGTGCAAGAAGCATGCTCAGCGCATCCATGTTGGATAAAAGGTTCTGGGCGGAAGCTGTTAATACAACTGTTTATCTTATTAACAGGTCACCTACAGCTGCGTTGTATGGACAGATTCCAGAGGAGGTTTGGTGTGGTAAGCCATTTGATTACTCTCATTTGCGTACCTTTGGCTGTGATGCATTTGCCCATGTGCCTAAAGAAAAAGGTCCAAACTTGACCTGAAGTCAAGCAAATGTGTTTTTCTCGGCTATGGAGATGCAATAAAGGGGTATAGACTGTGGAATCCTACTGCCCACAAGGTAATTATTAGCCTAGATGTTATTTTTGATGAAAAATCCATGCAAAGGAAGGAGGTACAGCAAACACCTAATGTTGTACCAGTTGAAGTAGACATGAACGAAGATGAAAATGAAAATCAGCATGCTGAATTTTTTGACCAGCATGCAGAACAACAAGTAGAGCAGCCACAAAAGTCACAAGACCGAGAGCCACAATCAACATACCATTGGGTTAGAATATTTACACGTCCACAAAAGTGTCCGGAAAGGTATTCTCATGTTTATCAGTCATATTTTGCTTTGTTAACTGATGATGGTGAGCCTAGTTCATTTCAGGAAGCTAGAGAGTCTGAGAATGCGGAAAAGTGGAGGAAATCCATGGAGGAGGAAATCGAGGCACTTCACAAGAATAAAACGTGGGAACTTGTGGATCTCCCACTTGGAAGAAAGGCTGTTGGAAACAAGTGGGTTTACAAAGTAAAGAAAAACAACGATGGGTTGTTGGAATGCTATAAAGCTCGCTTGGTTGCTAAAGGCTATGTGCAAAAGTCAGGTATAGACTTTAATGAATTTTTTTCTCCAGTTGTGAAGATGACTACTGTTAGAGTTTTACTTGCACTTGTAGCAGCACAGGATTTAGAACAGGAGCAGCTTGATGTAAAGACTACTTTCCTGCATGGTGATCTTGAGGAGGAGATTTATATGGATCAGCCCGAGGGCTATGAAGAAAGAGGCAAAGAGCATTTGGTTTGCAGATTGAAGAAATCTCTGTATGGGTTGAAACAGGCGCCAAGGATGTGGTACAGAAAATTTGACACCTTCATGAAGAGCCAAGGTTTCAGTAGGAGTGAAGCTGATCATTGTGGATACTATAAGAGGTTTGATGATGGCAGTTTTATTATTTTGCTGTTATATGTTGATGATATGCTGGTTGCAGGCCCCAACATGAAGAAAATCATTGATCTTAAGGCTCAGTTGGCTAGGACATTTGAAATGAAGGATTTAGGAGCAACAAACCAAATTTTAGGGATGAAGATACACAGGGGACAGAAAAGGAAGAAAGATTTGGTTAAGTCAAAAGTCATATATAGAAAAGATTCTGCAACGCTTCAATATGCAGAATGCAAAACTAGTTAGTACCCCACTTCTTTCACACTTAAAATTGTCTTCCAACCAGTGTCTTGTTGGCTATGAATCTGCCACTTAGTAAACGATTTAGTCTTTTGCGCCCTAGACCCGCCCAAAATAATGAAAGGCCGGAAGTAATGGATGCCTTCCGTGCCAATCTCCGGAGAAGGCCGAATCCTTTACTACACTAACTGGGGTTTGAGATAAGGGAACTGGAAAGAGATTGTAAAATGCGGAAAGAAATGTAAAAGCATAGCAATAGTGGTGGGGAAGAACAAGCAGCACAATCACTAACTAATACCCAAACCAGTAGCAATCAAAACAAAACATATAACAGAAACCAACACTGCAATTCCTCCCTATGTATCCTTCAACAAGAATTCCAGATTCACTTAATTGCCAATGCCCTAATCCAGAGTTCAGAATTATAACAATCAGAAAAATAAATGAACATGAAGCAGAAATACTTGCAGAAGGCAGCATAAAAGGAGACAAGAGTCAGAGCCAAGGATGTCTTGTATTGAAGCAAATGTTTGTTTATAGCAGCTTTTTTAGCAATATGTTCCCCCCATTTACATTGAAAGTTCACTGCTATTTATAGCAGAATTTTCCCCCCAAATTACATTGAAGCACATAATCCCAAAACTGTGACAACTACTGAGATTTGACCCTTACGGGCCGTGAGCGTACCTGCCACACGATTCTCCTGAGTTTGGTGCAGTTCTGGATAGGTCTGGTAGCTGAGAAGAGACGTCTCTTCATTGCTGTGGGTACACTCTGCCCTTTGGGATGCTGAAGATCTCTTGACAAGACGTCTTGGGGAAACATTGATCTGGCACTCTATTAATGCATCTTGACAGGCCACCTACCTCCGTCCTCTGAGTCTGCTTGAAAACTGCTAAGGGTTGCAAAGCCCTACACTGGAGATGAAAGTCGCAGATGCATAGGAGCGAGGCGGAGAGTCGCTCCGGATTGGAGCGAACCTGGAGAAGGAAGGATGGGGGGAATGCTCTGAAAACCACATTGCGGTTTGATGGGCTGGACGAGCGACGACAAGAGTAGCTGCTGGATAGAGCGAACCCGAGAATTGCGCCTAAAAGGGAGTGAACCCAGGAGTCGCTGCTAAGTGGAGCGAACTTCGGTGCGGGGTTCCTGCCTTAGAAGGTTTTTCAAATCTGAATTGGCCGGCGATTGCAGGAGGGGGAGGCGAACCTGGGGGTTGCCGAGCATTAGCGACGACGACGGGAGTCACTCCAGAATGGAGCGACTCATGGGCTCTTCAACTTAGACGCCTTTTCATCCTTTATCCCGCCGGCAGTCGCTGGAGGAGCGCAGCGAGGATGGGAGTCGTTTATGGGCATGGCGACTACGGTAGTCACTTATCCTTAGACATTTTGAAACCTCCTGCCAAGGTTCACCGAAACCTGCAACGATGACGGGAGTCGCCGGGCAAACAGGGCGACTGCGGGGTTCGCTCGCCAGAGGAGCGATCTTCGGCCGGGCGACCCTGCCTTAGCCATTTTTCTGCCTTCAACCTTGTCGGCGATCGCAGGAGGCGTGCAGCGAGGACGGGAGTCGCTCCAGAATGGAGCGACTCGCGGGAAAGCCATGCCTTAGATATTTTTTCAATTTTTCTTCTGCCATCGACCGTCGCTACTGGATTCTTCCGGGAGTCGCCTGGGGTGGAGGCGAAGCTGGGAATCGCCGCAGGAGTGGAGTGACTCTTGGAATCGCTCAAGAAGAGTGCAACCTGGGAGTGCTCCTACCTTAGAATTTTTCGGGCATTTCCCAGACTTCACCGGAGCTTGCTGAAAACTGAGAACTTGATCTTGGAACACAAACTGAACCTACCAATACCTGAAAAATGCCATCCTGAAGGTCGCCTGGACTGACAGCTCAGAGAGGAGGAAAGGAGAGGACCTGGTCCTAACAGTGCAGCAGTTTTTCAAATTTTCAAAAGTTTTACCCCTTAGCAAAATGTGGCAACATTCCTGGCGGCTCGCTGGGTCTCGAGCTCGCCTCGATGCAAGGACCCATGCCTTCATCCTTTGGGCCTAGAGTCACCCCCAGTCCCTGCTTCTCTCTGCTGCTCTTTTTTCTGCTGCTCTTCTTTCTACTACTCTTCTTCTTCACTACTGTCGTCAGCAAATTCCTCCTCTGTTTCTCCTTTTGACTGTTGCTTGCCTTCTTCTTCCTCTTGCTCTGGATTGGTATCTGGGGAAGCAAGGCGTCCGCGAATGCGATCACAGGTAGCCTAAACCTGGGTCCAAGCGTCCTCCTGAAAGGGCTCGAGATCGTGGAGATCTTTATCATGCGCTTGAAGGTTTCAACTTGAAGCATATCAACCCGGCTGACTCTCTCACTCAAATCAGCGAGGCAGGCGCTAATCTGGCAGAACTTGGATATTAACTGTGTTACCTGCGTTTCTAGAATTGGGTCTGCCTAGCTGTCAATATCCGTGGTATCTTCTTTGAAGGCATCCCAGGCCAGCTTCAGCTCCTCCTTGGGCATGCAGTTCTCGCTGTCGTCTGTGAAGCTGGGAAACCCCAGTGACGCAAGAGTCTGAAAAGGTGCCAGGCAGATGCTTCTCTCTTTCTCTAGAGTGTCCACCAATCTCCTGGCTTTCCGAATTTTTTCCAATTTTTCAAAATAAGAATGCAAGGTTGCCCTTCCAGCGGCCCAATCAAAATTCCCCTATGACTCGGATTGCCCTTGCAGCAACCCAATCAAAATTCCCCTATGACTCAGATTGTCCCATAGAACCTTGTAGCATTTGTAAGGGAAGTTGTTGAGCCTTAGGGTTTTGTCATTGTCATTTGCATGAGATCCTGATGAAGGTTGTCCATAGAAAGAGGCCTATCACAAGCAAAGTTTTGGGCTTTGGAGAGCTTAGTGGGAACCACCCTCAAGCACTGAGAGATTGCTTCCTTTTGATCTGTGGAAAGAGGCTGAGAGGCAAAGACCTTGTAATGTCCCCTTCCTAACCAGTCAGTGTTATCGCAGGGGACTAGCCTACTCACGGGTTCCCGTAGGCTATGACAGATGTGTGGGAGCCCACTTGGAGATGGGAGTTGTGGTCTGGACGTGCAGAGCTTTCATTTACCAGTTTTTCAGGCCGTTTCAGACATGGGAACAGGGACTTACTATTTTTAGTAAGTCAGTCGGATTAGGGTTGGTTGGAAATGGATGGTACGACTGGATTCTTTGGCGAAATGGGTGTCCGTTTCTATATTTTGTTTGGTGATTGGATATTGGGAGGCCAGAGATTTTAATGTGCAAAGTTAATTATATTAAATTAAATATTTAATATAGTTTAACTTTAATATTTTAATATTTTGGAGATATAAGGTTATTTTTTGGAAGTCACTTATTATAATGTTTTTTTAACATAAAGTGACTTAATACCATGACCAAGGGGGACGCCACTTTAAGTGGCTATGGTAAATTAAATAAAATCAAATCAAATTCATTGGGAAACGAGGAAATGGCCGACCCAACTTGAGGAAAGGATAAAAAGGGTTGGAGACTTCATTTGGCATCATCTTTGGCTATCTTTCATATGAAGTTTCTTGGAGAGCAGCTTGCAGAGATTTTTGCAGGGTTGTATTGCTTGTTCGGAGACGAAAACCTCTAGCAGGATCATCACTTTCGGGATTGCAAGACATCCTCAGAGTGATTTCGGGCATCTTCATCACAGGAGGTGCATTTGTGCTTACAAACTACAGATTTTCAGTGAGTATTGAGTGAGGGTTTGCAGATATATTGATGAATATTTTATTCTACTCACTCCCAGTAGTGGTCGTACAAATCTAGCCAGCATTGTATGCATTTTGGGGCGATTTCTAAGGCAAGGGTTTCGAAGTTATTGGCATCACTTATTAAATCTACACCCATCGACCAGATTGAGGGAGTTTTTGGAGCAAAACATAGGCAAACAACATTTATTCTAGCAGGTCGTACATGTACCAGCTGGCCGTACATCACAGGGAGAGCGTTGGAATTGGTGTTTCCATTTCTCTTCATTTTTGGCAATTCCATCACTTGGAATAGAGGCGTCCAACTTAGGAATGCAATTTGGAGACATTGTTTGTACGGAGAATTCATCCATTTGATGCTTGTAATTAAAACTCCAAGTTCTGTACCTGCTGTAAAAAAGCACAGTCAGCAATATTCGGCACTTCATATCTTCCGGGTACTTTGTTGTTTGTTAAAAAGCTTCAATGGGTTGTTAGATGTATATATCTAGTACTTGCGTTTCAAATTTCTAGTGGTTTGGATTATTAGTTTGTGAGTTACAAATTTCTGAAGTTAGCAGTTTAGTCTTTTTTCTGCATTTTACATTTATATGCAAAAACACCAAAAAAAATCAGAATATTGTCAAAACCTTCAAAAAAATCAAATATCACAAAACCTCAAAAAAAAAAACACAGAGCAGGGTAGCATATTACAGTGGTATCAGAGCCCAACTCTTCCTGCCATCCTGAGGGTTTGAATGCAGCCGGGTACACACCAATACTATCGTAGAAGAAACAGACCTAATCCCAATATAGACGAAGACCCATTTGACACATTTCCGGAAACAGGGAGAGAGGAAGAAATCATGGGAGATAGAGACAGGGATAGAGAGAACAGAGGACCTACAGATAGAGAGATCATAACAAAATTACAGAGGGGGCAGCGTGACCTTCAGCAGAGTATGGCTCAATTAGTTGCACTAGTGACCCAACAAATGGTTTGTAACAATGCAAACAACAACCAGAACAATCAAAACAATAATGGGCAGCGAGGAGGTGAGGCTGGAAACAACAGAAATAATGGAAACGGAGAGGGTTCAGTGAACCAAGGGGGTGCGGATCAGAATTACAGAGCTAGGGCAGCGAGCACTAGACCTTTGATTCCCACCTTTCCACCCAGAGTTGAGGTGCAGCCTGAAGAGGAGCCTACTCAAAATGACTTCCAGGAGCAGATTCTACGGGATTGGGAAAATTCCAGTCCTGAATTTAGAGCAGAGTTGTCCTTCCGAGAGTATGTAGATTGGAGAGCCAGGAATAGGCCACAGAGGGGAAGGCATCATAATCATGAGCTTCAGAAGAGGGTTAGCAAACTCTCTATACCATACTTTGATGGATCCGGGAAGAGTACTGCTAGAGCATGGGTCCAAAAGTTGGACACATACCTTCACTTGAACCCGATGCCTGAGATAGAAGCAATCAAATATTCAGCGTTACATCTAGATGGTCTAGCACATGAGTGGTGGCATCATGGGATGTTCACCCTTGGACATGGTCAGATTACCTCCTATACAGACTTCACAGAGAGATTGATTGAGAGGTTTGACAGGAAGGATCCAGAGCTCCATTTTAAGGAGTTGGCGCAACTCAAGCAGTGGGGTTCAGTAGAGAGCTATGTTGCTGATTTTCAGAGGCTCTCAGTCTTGGTTACAGATATTTCCGAGAGGAGGCTCATAGTGTTGTTCATTGATGGTTTGTCCGATCCATTGAAGGGCTGGATCAAAGCCCTTAATCCTCCCAGCTTGCAGGAAGCCATTCGCAAGGCTAGGGATATGGAGTCATCCACTTCCAGGAGTAAATTTCAGTCTAAGGGTTTCGGGCATAAGAAGGATAAGAGACAATTTCAGAAGAATTCAAACTCACCTAAAGATTCTCCTAGCAAAGTGGACAGCGAGAGTTGGAATGAGCTAAGGAAGAAGAAATTATGTTTTCAGTGCAGGGAGCCATGGGATCCATCTCACAAGTGTGCAGTGAAAGCTAAAGCTAAACAGATTGAGTATTTTTCAGCTACAGATTCAGATACAGAGAAATCAGACCAGCAGGATGATTTTGATAGCAGTGGCTCAGATAGTGATGGAGATGTTGAGGCTACACATGAAAAAGAGGGAGTTGTGGCACAACTTTGTAGTTTCCAGAAGGCTGGTTCATTTAAGGTGCGAGGAGTGTTAAGTGGACAGCAGATTACTACACTCATTGATACAGGTGCTACACACAATTTTATAGATGAGGGGCTTGTAGCCAAGCGGGGCTTGCAGACGAAACCTTTCGATGGTTTCAAGGTGATGATGGCAGATGGATTCACTCTTACTTGTACACGGAAGATTCCCAATCTTCGCATTCGGATGGGTGAATATGACCTCCAGGATGATTTTTATGTTGTAGGGATTGGAGACACAGACGTGGTCCTTGGTATGCATTGGATGCGTACCCTTGGCGAGTTCACTATGAACTTGCATAGTATGGAGATGAAGTTCGAATCAGGAGGGAAGAAGATAGTCCTTCGAGGCATTTCAGTTGTGCATAAGAAGAAATACAAAACAGCAGCTTTGAGTACATGTTCTGTTTTTTCCAGTGATGTTTTTGAGATTATTGGATTCCTTGTTGATTTTAGTGGAGTGGATATAAGTGATGACAGAGTTGAGTTCACTAATGTTTTTTCAGATGAAGAGCATATTGGTGGTGGGAACATTGTAGTTTCCAAACCTACTTACAGTGACAATCTCTTTTACACTCTAGTGATGATAGTTCAAGTGGGTTTGGGTTTGACTTCCAAACCAAACCTATGGAGAGGAGTGTTCATGATGACTTCAGTATTGGTGATTTGGAGAGTGATTTATTCAGAGAGACAACCACTCATGAGGAATATGTTTTTGGGTTGAGCAAATTATTTTTCCTGTTGCCCAGGATCGTGTCAGACAGAGGGATTACAGATGTGGACCTCACTGAGGTGCTTTGGCAGGAGATCTTTCGTGATATAGTTTTCAGCCCTCACAGGTATTTCAGTTTGAATTTTGATGATGGTTACATTATTGGGTTACAGGAGAGGAGAGTACAACTTTGGCATGATGGATTCTTAGTTATAATCAGAGTGGCGCAGCGTCAGCATGATGGGTTTTTTCTGAGATTGATTTGGGACCCTGGGATCACACTTGGTTTCAGTTGGCTTAGTCAGGTGATGTTGAGGTTGTGCTGGCATTGCTTGAGGACAAGCAATCTTTGGGGAGGGCGGACTGTAATGTCCCCTTCCTAACCAGTCAGTGTTATCGCATGGGACTAGCCTACTCACGGGTTCCCGTAGGCTATGACAGATGTGTGGGAGCCCACTTGGAGATGGGAGTTGTGGTCTGGACGTGCAAAGCTTTCATTTACCAGTTTTTCAGGCCGTTTCAGACATGGGAACAGGGACTTACTATTTTTAGTAAGTCAATCGGATTAGGGTTGGTTGGAAATGGATGGTACGATTGGATTCTTTGGCGAAATGGGTGTCCGTTTCTATATTTTGTTTGGTGATTGGATATTGGGAGGCCAGAGATTTTAATGTGCAAAGTTAATTATATTAAATTAAATATTTAATATAGTTTAACTTTAATATTTTAATATTTTGGAGATATAAGGTTATTTTTTGGAAGTCACTTATTATAATGTTTTTTTAACATAAAGTGACTTAATACCATGTCCAAGGGGGACGCCACTTTAAGTGGCTATGGTAATTAAATAAAATAAAATCAAATTCATTGGAAATGAGGAAATGGCCGACCCAACTTGAGGAAAGGATAAAAAGGGTTGGAGACTTCATTTGGCATCATCTTTGGCTATCTTTCATATGAAGTTTCTTGGAGAGCAGCTTGCAGAGATTTTTGCAGGGTTGTATTGCTTGTTCGGAGACGAAAACCTCCAGCAGGATCATCACTTTCGGGATTGCAAGACATCCTCAGAGTGATTTCGGGCATCTTCATCATAGGAGGTGCATTTGTGCTTACAAACTACAGATTTTTAGTGAGTATTGAGTGAGGGTTTGCAGATATATTGATGAATATTTTATTCTACTCACTCCCAGCAGTGGCCGTACAAATCTAGCCAGCATTGTATGCATTTTGGGGCGATTTCTAAGGCAAGGGTTTCGAAGTTATTGGCATCACTTATTAAATCTACACCCATCGACCAGATTGAGGGAGTTTTTGGAGCAGAACATAGGCAAACAACATTTATTCTAGCAGGTCGTACATGTACCAGCTGGCCGTACATCACAGGGAGAGCGTTGGAATTGGTGTTTCCATTTCTCTTCATTTTTGGCAATTCCATCACTTGGAATAGAGGCGTCCAACTTAGGAATGCAATTTGGAGACATTGTTTGTACGGAGAATTCATCCATTTGATGCTTGTAATTAAAACTCCAAGTTCTGTACCTGCTGTAAAAAAGCACAGTCAGCAATATTCGGCACTTCATATCTTCCGGGTACTTTGTTGTTTGTTAAAAAGCTTCAATGGGTTGTTAGATGTATATATCTAGTACTTGCGTTTCAAATTTCAAGTGGTTTGGATTATTAGTTTGTGAGTTACAGATTTCTGAAGTTAGCAGTTTAGTCTTTTTTCTGCATTTTACATTTATATGCAAAAACACCAAAAAAATCAGAATATTGTCAAAACCTTCAAAAAATCAAATATCACAAAACCTAAAAAAAAAAACACAGAGCAGGGTAGCATATTACAGACCTATTGATAATGTCTAAAAAAGGCTCGAGATTTTTTAGAGAGCTTAGTAATTTGGGCACCCACTTCTTAGAAGGCTTGAATTTGAGTGGCCCCCTAGCAAGGTTGGAGTTTGGCAAAAAAACTCCTTGGAAACTTGGTTTCCAATTTTCAGCTTGTGCAATTTGGCTCTAATTTGTACCCCCATCGCCTCATATACCTCAAAGAGTTTAGTCTGGTGCATGAGAAGGGATATAGCTATTGGAGAGAGGTATCATAAGGGTTATGCTCAAGTTTGAGGAAAGCCTTTTCAAAATCCTACACATTGGCAACATTGGAACGTCGCCTGATTCTAGCCAGTATGGTGCCAAACTTCTAAAGGAAGGTGGAGGCGTGCTAAATGGTCATTCCACACTCAATCTAGCCATTGTCTCCTTGGGGAGGGGGGACTAGGTTTGAGACCCAACATATGTGAATCAATATATTTGAGTGAAGAAGAAAATATGTGTTAAGGAAGAATTGAGACTCGATGTAGAAGTGAATTGGAGAGTGGTTGAACATAGTAGCATTTGGAAGGACATTGATGAGACTTTGAGAAATAATCGACTTGGAAAAGACAAACGAGGTCTGGTCAGAGATCATGGCTTGGTCTAGCCACTTGAACACTTGGTAGTCCCCTAGTTGTTGATTGGACTAGGTAAACCAGCGTTGGTTTGGAAGACTACCTGGATTAAGACATGCATTGGGGGTTTGACAATCCTATTCCGTTTTTCATAAAGATCCACGTTTCTTGTTCACCCAAACACCACCGCATAGGGATGTGATCAAGCTTGTTAGATGGGCGTTGAATCATAAAAATCCCCCCAAAAATCCCAAATGGCTGTAGGGATTGTTGTGGCCAACCATTTGCATAAAGCACATCATTTAGGGGCCAACTTGGGGGCATAAACATTTACTACCCCAAATGATTGTCCATTAATATCAAAGAGAAGCCAAATTACATGATTTGATGGGTCCACTCCCCAAGACATTAGTTGGAAATGTAATTTTAGCGCCTTAAGTATCTTGGCACCCCCATGTCCCGACTCATGATTAGAGAGAGCGTTCACTAACATTTGAAATAAATTGGTACATACTCTAACGGAGATAGTAGATAATCTTGACTTCTTGTAGGCAAACAAGATCAAAAGAACTAGAAGTCTACTCAAACTGCCACAACTTCTTGTAGACCAAATATTTTTGGACTGGATTCATCAGTCTTTTAATATTTCATGATAAAATATTCATGATGATTGGTCAAGGTGTATGTTACCCTCAAATTCGCCCTCATCTTCAAATGCCTTGAGAGCCCTATAAGTGTTATGCATAGAATGATGGTGGCTCTCGTGTGTAGACTCATCCAACTCGATTTGACATTGCTTTTCATTTTGCGTACTCTTCTTGTCATACCCTAACCCTAGCATTACTTCTTGAATGATCGACTGTCTCTCCCTTGTTGGGTAGAGCAGTTGCCAATGCAATAGAGCTAGGAAATCTCTTGGGTGCTGGAGATGATGTAGGCATAAGTCAATATGGAGGGAAGATCCCTTGAATACAAGAGCTTCGAGCTTGAGGATAGGGTGGTGGCATGGCTTTGTTTTGTTTAGGGGGGCCTTGTGATGCAACCACAGTGCTAGCATTGGCTTTTGATTTCGTGGGCTTAGACTCCACATTTTTGATGGTTTTTTCCCTTTCGGCTGGCCATTGTGGTCCAATCTTCCGCAGACATCTTAGACTCCAACTCTATTGCTTAAGTAGGATACAACAGGGACCTAGGCTTGAAGCGATCCTCCATGAGAGAGCGGTCTTTGATCTTGTGGGACGTCGATTGGCACTGAAAACAAGTGTTCAGAAGGTTAATGTAAACCACTTGTTGCATGAACTGGGTGTCACCAACCTCGGTATCAATGGCCTTCTTAGGGTCCTTGGCCAAGTCAGCTTCAACATAAATACATCTTTAGGGCTGGGCGCCATAGAACTTCTTTTGTTCATGGCAAACAAAATGATCAAGAGGGGCAACTAACAAGTCTAAAAAGGGCCACAATGACAAGGGGAGCGTTGGAAACTTGAACCACATAGGGATTTTTAGGGAGTTAATACTCTGAGACCACGAAATTGCTAGACCACAATTGAAACACTAACAAAGTTTTATGAATATATCATGGCCTGTGTTTTAGGATACCAACAACATGTTGGGGGTTGGTAAACCTAAAATGAAAGGACCCCTTGGTGAGGTTTTGGAAACTCTCAAGGTTTACGCCATGGAGTTGCTATGCAACTTGGATCCAGGACTTAATCATTGAATCATTAGGGATACAACCCATAAATTTCCCAATTAGGGTAAAGCTTTCTAACCAGAGACATGCACTTTCAAACTCAGGAACATGCCAAATAACCTTTGGTTCAGAATCCTTACCTTGTGGAAGACCTTTGAGACAAAGTTCTTGGGACATTTGAATGGAACCATCCTTCCCTCCAGCAGCAGCACCAACCACATTTGGTGTTGTTGTGGAGGAGGTCACCATTTATAACAGTAAGGGAAAGGAAAGCCCTGCCCAGTGGGTGGACAAATTCAAAGTGGGAAACAATAAATGCACAGTAAAGACACTATCTCACCAAGATCTATGGCGATATGCTATTATTGGTGAAAAGGGTATGAAGGCACAAACCGGAGCCAACAAGAGGAAGTTTTTTTTTTTTCATTTTAACTTTTAATTTTTTTTTTATTATTTATTTTTGGGGGAAGGGAATTGAAAGGAAAGATAAACTTCAAAAATAAAATAAAAAATAATAAACATAAAATAATCTTGATGTGACATTTAAGGCATTGTATCTTATGTGTGTGTGTGTGTTTTTTTTATTTATAATACAAGGGCATTCCCTTGTAACCTTGTACACAAGTTTTGGTGGTGTGCATTGGGAAAAATTCATATCCACTCGTGTATCCTCACACCCTCCTAATCTTGGAGGGAATGAATCTGAAATGACATGCAATCTTCAACAATAAATTACTTATGCATTGGGTTTTGATTTCATTGCTTAGATATCTCAATAAAGGTAATGCATTTGGGATTTGACTGTCAGTATCCTAGTTCCTTTTGGAATGTTATTATTATTATTATTTATTTTTGGGAATATCATTTGAATGTGGCCTTAAAATTATTTTTTAAGTAGACAACCAACAGAATGTGATCCATACAACTAGTTGTATCATTGAAATAAACCAGTTTGTATGCCATATAATTTAAATGGTTTGCTTGATTTCTATGAATACATCCAAAACATATGGTGCATAATTGATTAACCCTCTCTTAATTATTTACTAATCTTTTCAAGTCACTGGTTTCACAAGACAACTACCACTCTTGCAAAGATGGTTGTTTATTGTTAAAGGGTTGAGCTTTTGACTGCTGACTAGTGATATTCTGATGCTAAAGATGTACTTTGGTGTTTTTCTTTTCTATAGCATAGAATCTTGCATCTATTAATTTGTAGCTTATTTTGTATTTAAAATTTTGACCGCTTGAAAATGGCTTATTATTGTAACAGGGTCCAGATTTAGATGATTTTTTCATTTTTGACTGAGCTGCAAGTGAATATTCCACAATTCTTATTCAAGCAACATTTATGTGGAATCTAATCTTGATAGTATGATAGATGAGACATCATAACAAGGTTATAATTTTATGCAGAGAAAAGAGAATGGGAAACGAAGGAAGGGCGATGAACAAATTGCAACAAAAAAACCAAACAGAAAGGTGAAAGTGATACTTCATGTTTTTATGACTTTTAATATGGTTTAACAACTATACTTTGACAGACATTTTCATATTTTGCAATTAGCTATCATCTCCTTCTGTTATTCAGGGTAATATGGTGAATTGCTTAAAGTTCAAAGCAAATTGATTATTTGCGTAGAAAAGAAAATTTATTATCAGTAAATAATTTATTTGCGCCAAACCACAATTGGTGCCTTTAATTTCATAGCAGATCTTTAAAAGCACCAACTATATATATATATATATATATATATATATCAGAATGAAGGCAAAAGTCCAGACAGACAACCTGATCTGTTGTTTAAAGTTTTCGCAAAAAGACAAAATTGAAAGAAGAGATAGAGAGTGCACTTTATTACAGCATGTTTGTTCTTATTTGTCAAGGCTATGCCTTAGCCAAACCAGTTAATGTAATCTCTAATATCTACTGTTGGGCACAATTATTTAAATATTGAGTGTTACATTCTTAACGACACTCCTAAACATGAAAATATCACTAACTAGTACTCATCGCTCTCAAGACACTTTCTTTAGGCAAAACATGGACCATTCGAACATGGACCATTCTTGGGCCTATGCCTACTTAAGTCTTCCGTCTTTGTTGGAACTCTATACAAGCTTCCAAAGATACATCAAGTTGAATCTAATCAAATTCATGAAGCTGCTATCATTGCCGCTATGACAAATAGGAGTATAGTTGTGCAATGCTCTCTGACTAACACAAACATCCATTTAAACCATAGTAGTCAGACTCTTTTGGACTCTCGAGTACTCCGCCGAGTCCAAGTCCGAGTCTGAGTGGGCTCAGCCGCACCGAGCCCACTCCGACTCCTTTTTTTTCTGGACTCCACCGAGTTCGGCTGAGTTGTGGGCCAAGTCCGAGTCCGTCTCGGACTCCGGAGTCCCGACGTTGGGACTCGGCTGGCCCAAAAAAAATGGAAGTTAAAAAAAAAAAAAAAAATTACGTCTAGGGCGGTTAAGTGTTGATGATGCTCCACGACTTAAGCATCCACGTTGGCCAGTGCGCAATCACGAACAAGATGCTGAAATCTTTGTTTATTAATTTTAACGAGAGAATGTGCAATTTTGCTTCTCAAACCTTCAGAATGCTTATCCCTCAATTATAATTTATTTTAATACAAATATATCTTTCACCGATGGATACATCATCCACGTCTTGTTTGGGAATGGGAACCGCTTCAGAATGCACGTATGCATGTCCTGTGGGGTGTGGCGATTCGGGCGGAGAATGGCATGATTTTTGGAGGCGTTCGATCAAGGAAGGCTTGAGGGCGCCAGTGCTGAGACCTCTTTTGGAAAGTTCGTCACGCAGTTCTTGCACCTTCATTTTCTTCCATTCGTTTCTCTCCTTCAATGCACCCTCTCTTGTCGCCGTCACTGCCATCGTCGCCACTGCAGCCAATACACACCACCACGTTGCAATGGATAAAAATTTTAAAAACAATAATTTATTTCGCTCTGAAACCCTAGACCGCCAACGAAACAATTGCTACGCACAAAGCTCCCCCAAAATAATGAATGTCGCTTCTACCTTGAATTTTGGTACGCAGTTTTCAAAAACGGCTTCCCATTCTAAAACCGGAAAAATGACTAGGATTAAATATTAGCTTTATTAATATTTGAAGAATTTTTTTTTCAATTTTTTTTCTCGAGAACCTTTTAATAAAAGTAAAGTTAATAGATCCCAACCAACCATCCAGGAAATCGAATCTAGACAACCCACCGATTATTTTTAAACATGGTATTTGAATATTTTATTTATTAAACATGGTGGACTAAGTTAGGGTGATTCCGTCCCATGGTTTCTCTATTAAACATGGTATTTGAATATTTTATTTATTAAACATGGTGGACTAAGTTAGGGTGATTCCGTCATACAGTAAAGTTTATTATTATTTAATGTTTTGTAAAATGTTAATAATGTTTTTGAACTTTATATATTAAGTTTTATTTTATCATTATATTATTTATTTATAATTTTATAAACCAAAGTGGTCATGCTTGCAAAGGTCATAGTCTGTTCCGAATCCTCTGAGTGCACGCCAGACCGACAACGATGATATGAATCTCGAGCGACCGGTGGTCCTCTTCATGCCGGGTTATAAAATAATGAGGTGGTATAGGCTTGTTGGGGGCAGCCCCTATAGTTTGAACCTTTCACTTGGCAGTTACTAAAAATAGTGTGGATGTAACCAACTTCCTATGTATAAAAAAAAAATTATAAAACAAAATTATTAGCTTGCTATTAGAATATGCTCCTTCCTCTTGTTAATTTCTTATTTGTATAATGTTGAATGTTGAGTAAGTGTGTTAGAATATACTAATAAGTAATATGCATGAAAAAACTTATTTTTTCAATAAAAATTTGTATTTTTTTCAATTTTTTTTTTTTTCGAGTTTTTACCGAGTCTTGCCAAGTTTTTTTGCTGACTCCCGAGACGAACTTTCCGAGTCCGAGTCGAGTCCGAGTTTTGCTACTATGATTTAAACTATAATGCTTCGTTATGGTGCAATCGCCATTCTGCTGGCAGAATCCTACTATCATGTAGATGACCATCCATGCTGAACCATTGACCAACAAAGTGAAATTCCTAGATTCAGAAGTGATTCCAACATATTAAAGAGTAACTTTTCTTCACCTTTGCCCGTCATGTTATCAGTTTGTGGAGTGTCATCTCTGGTGTAAATATCGCTTTTGTCTATTGTCAATTTTATTTTTTCTTCCTTTTCTTAGGCTGTATGACGTGATTTTCAGCAATAGACAAACCCTATTTCTTATCTTTGAATTTTCTTTTTCTTATTCACTATAAGAAGTGTATTTACTCTCATCAATGCCTAAATGCTTTTCCTTTTCATAGCATGGGCAAATCATGTTTTTCCAAACTTCACATTGGTAACTGATGAAGTGTGCAAACTATAGTACTGTGTATTGGGGAAAAACTTTTGAATAAATTGTTTCCATCTGGTGTACATCATCGCAACATTTTTTTTTAATTTGTGCAGATTGTTTTATTAACTGTCTTAATGTATTTACATGGTCTGTCATAGTAACATTGGTTTTCACTTTTCAATCAAATAATCTGGTTCAGGGTGAACTTTGCATTCTGCATTTTTTGACCTAAACAATTCATTTAAGTCTTCCTAACATAGTGTTGATACTTGCATAAGTCACATGAGTATTTGCTGAGTTGTGAGCTGAGTGAGGTGCTGAGAGACAAAATGACATGACTTGCCACAAGCCACAATGCCTTGTCTCATGAGTCATAGAGAGATGGATGGGAATGATATGTACCTAGTAAGGGAAAACATGAAAAAATAAAGAGGACTTAAAAACTAAAAACACTTGAAGATCCATCTTTATACTAGTATGAATACGAAAATCCCTGAAACTTGTACTTTTGAGAGAGGTTTTTCAAGGTTAATATACAGCCCAACCTTTTTTGCTTCAGGTGCAATCATTTATTTTTGTACATTTTGATGGTTATATGGATGTTAGCGTAGATATTATTATTTTGTATCTAATTTATGTTAATTTATTGCCAAATTATAGAAAAAGGTGCATTTATTTTTATTTTTTCCATGAAATCTTTTGTATGTTAGTTTCTCCTTATTTGTTGAGTCATTAGCATGTTCCCTGAGTTTTGTGTCGAGGCTGAGTCTGAGTCTAACATAGGATTGTCAAGTCCGCCCTGAGTCCAATTCTCAATTCTAAGCTTCCTAATGTCCCATTGACATTTTTATATGATCTAGCAAATGAAGTCAGTGTATGCAATTCCTAACCCAGTAATGAACTTCATCTTATTGTCTTTGAAACAACATCCTATTAATTTATTAGGTAAAATGGTTCTCTCTGAGTGTGTGTGTGTGTTTGTGTACATATTCTCAATAAATAGAATTGCATTTTAACCTATCCCTTATGAAAATTATAGTCATTACACATTTTTATTATAATCTCCATTTCTTTATTTTAGGGTTTCATTTCAATTTTTTTTTCAAAAAACTACATTCAGAATTAATTTCTTTTGCATATAAAATTAAGGTATGCCTTTGTCTTGCTATTTCTTACCTGCAAACTTCATTGCAACAATTGAATTGAATAGGAAAATCACAGAACACGGGTTTCATGGTTCTGTATGGTGTGAGTTTCTTGCTTCACAAACAACACATTGGAAGTATGAAATGAACCTGTTTATCCAGCTCCAATGGGGGTTCTTTAAACAATTCTTAACAATATATATAAATATCAACTCCTTAATGTCTATAATGTGAAACACATGTCATTATCGTTCATGACCTTTGCAATGTCAACATGGGAATATTCAAGATCTGATTGCAACAGGAATCTCTGCAAACAAGTTTTGAACAAGTCTTTGATAAATTGTTAATCTATCTTTGCAATGGCAATATGGGCATATTCAAGATCTGATTCTAACAAGAATGCCTATAAACATGTTTTGCACAAGTCTTTGATAAATAGTTTACTCTATAACATAATGGCTCTCAACAATTGTGTAATTTTTCCCTAAAAGTTAGCGAGACTCAATTGAAGTGAGCATGGGATTTGATTTTATAACTGCACCCGCACCTGCACCCATGCACCCGGTAACCTTGCATATGAGTTAAAACCAGCAAGAAGTAGTAATCACTTGACCACAAAGCTTGTGTGAGTACAAAAATGAATTGTCATGCAAGGGGAGAAAACTGTCAAAGATAAATTTCATTATTTGAGAGAGTTCATTTAATTCCAAAACATGTTTTTCTTATATGTCAAGTTGTGCCTTAACCATCCCACCTAATATAACTCCTTATACATATAATGTTGGTCATTTGATCACTTGTTTATTGATTTTTCTCAAGCTGGCATTGTGTCTAGGTGGACTTAGAGGCAATTGTTGACATTTTGGAAATAACCTTGTATGACACCTGCATTTGAATGTAGCGAACCACTATAGATAATTGCATTAGTTGGTTGTTAAAATCCTCAAGCTAGGCTGGAATTTTGAACACTGGATTAACACATTTCTAGGTAGCAATCTATAGTGATATCGACTTGGAGAAGGGTGCCAGACCCCAGAGTGGAGTTGGAGGAAATTCTCTCTATGGAAGCCTGATAGTTGCACCCTACCGAGGTTCAACAACAGGAATCAACTCAATGTTGTGACTCAAACATTGACACAGAGACTGGTCCTAGGTGCATGTGCAATTTGAAGCACCCAAAGGGAAAAATATGGTGTTAGACACATGTCTAGTGGAAGGGATTTTTTGACCCACACATGCGTCAACTCAAAAAGATGATACTTGCAAACATATTATTGTAACTTGTGACTATGTTATCCTTAGGACAAAAATGATCTCTATTTCTATTGAAGCACACAATCAATCAATAACTCAATGCTTTTTATCTTAAAAGCAATTCACATCCGTAAGAACATTGTATAGAAATATTCATAAGCCCATAAACTACAAAATTATTTTTAGTATTATGATTCCAATCTCATGACAAAATCTTCCACGTCAATTTCTTATTGAAGCAAAAGAATTTATCTACGAGCCTATCTATGAGCCTATCAATCTCTTTCATCATACCGTTTGTGACTAGACATGTTGGCTACTCTAGTTGTTGCAAGTTTTATTTTACTGCATAAAGTCTTGTGTTTCATCCAGGTTTTCCTTCGAGTTCTTGATTCGTAAAGGATTGTCTTAGTCGAATTCTAAGTTTTTTGACTCGATATTGCTAGGCTTGAAATGGAAGAACACTTTATTTTCATGTTCCCCTTTTGTTATGAGATTTGAGGGATATCATTGGTTGTATAAAGTCTTAGGTGGTTCCCTATCTTCCTTTTTTCATTTTCCTCGCCACAAGTGTTTGGACCTTAACTTTGAGCAGGTCCACTAGATTGATTACATCCTTCTTGCAACTTCTAACCTTGAGTGAAGGTTTCAATCATCTGTTGGATGTTGCAATTACTCACATAGATGGTGGTATATTAGTAAAATGAGGCCCGCTTCATGATTAATCACCAAGGCACGTCCTCCAATTCTCACTCTATATGTTCGATATTAGCTATTTTTAGGTGTAGAGGGGTCATCTACTCTCTCCAATTCATGGTCCAAATTACATAAGTGGACTCATATTACTATTTTCCCCTTTACTTTAGGAGGATTATTGGTCATGGATTAACTAGGAGAGGCTTTGGGAGGTTGTACCTTACTTCCTTCTAGGATTATTTAGTTAGGTTGTCTTAGTTAGTGACATCCCTAAGTACATGATCAATATATTGGCTATTTTGTGGCGATTGACGAGGATTCTAGATTTATATTCATTGTAAACTTTGATGAATCACATCCTTGACCTCCATTAGTCTCCTCTTTATGGTTGTATTGCTAGTTTCCTTTGACACTTGGCCTTCCTTTTGTAGTGTTATTTGTATTATATGATTTGTCCATAATGACTTGTCTAGGGTTTCTAACCTCTTTTTCTTCTCTTCCTGTTATTATTTTTTAATATCTTATTGTTAGGTGCTTATTTTGGTTCTCGGAGTTTTCTTTTAGCAGTTCAAACAGGGTATTGTAATTTCTAACTTGTACTTTTGGGTCCTAATGACCTGCTTTCATTGTTTAGGGAATGTATTCTGGTTTCATTCTTTTTATATTTCTTTAAAACTTTAGGAACGACGAGTATATTCCAAAAAAGCAACCAGCTAAAGCAGGTGCTTGTAGGCTTCACACATAAGGCCAAATGAGATCAAACCTAGTAGACACAAATTTAGCAATTATGCTCATTCTCCCCCTATTTTCAGGTTTTTGCTCTCCTGGCTAGCATTCAGATATGGATAGACAGGCTCCCGCCTTATTCTTTGGGGGTTCTTCCCCCCTCTCGGCTTAGTAAGGAGAAGATGCTCCACGAGATTCGGAAGGATGTTAGTCTCCAGTACACACCAGATGCACATGGATCTCTCCCTGTTGCCCCTCTTTCCCCCAAGTTGTCTTTCTACCATGAGCACTTCTTACAGATTCAGGAGGGCAGAATAGTTCCTCCACAATACCTTCAGCAGCACACAATGCATAGTCTTCGGATCACTATTGGGCAACTCAGGGTGTGTTCTCACCAACTTCGGATTGAGTCAGATCACCATCTTCCAACGGAGGAGCAGATTTGTTTTTTTTGCTCCTTGGGTGAAGTTGAAACCCTTCATCACTTTATTTTTTGTTGTCCCATTTATTATGAGATCCGAGGTAGGATCCATTGCCTTTTTAGGGACAACTTTTGATCTGTTTCTACCTTCTTCAGATACTCGGACCAGCGTTGTCTCGCACTCTTTCTTAGGGAGATAACTTAGCTTCGACGACATAAAAGTTCTCCAAATGGATCTCACCCTCCTCAACATTGGCTCATCACAACATACTTCACCAACTCCGACGGACCAGGTGACTTCAATCGGAATGCCCCACATCATCCATTTCGGACAGAAGTAGGGTCACTAGACAATGCACCAACAGTTTATCAAGGTTCCGAAATAGCAATGGGCAGAGACATATCATGAACTTCTTTAGCTCCAATACTTTGGCCTCGACTGTTAGGAGAGATTAGTTTCGGGAGGGTTCTTGGAGCTTGCCCCCCTTGGGTTGCTCCCTCTCCCCTCCTCTCTCTCCGTTCTTCTTGGCGTGCACTCCTCTCTGTTGGATTGCATCCCTCCCCCCTCTGCTCTCCCTTTTCTTTTCTTTTCCCTTTCTCTTTGGCCCGTTTGTCGGGTTTCATCTTGTATTTATCTTAGTTCTTTTCTTTGTTGGGATTTTTAGCCTGCTAGTTGGCAGTCATTATTGTCCTTATTATAGTCCCTTGGGTCTTATTTTGGCCCACCGTGGACATTAATAATATTTCATTTCATTTCATTACATTGACTGAATCTGATTTTTCTTGATGAATGTAAATGGGACACAAATTAGGAGTATTTAAAGAAATTTAGAGGAGGATCCACTGGTCACCATCATTCAAATGAAATTTATCTCACATTGACCCATGAGGTCTAGTTAATACATCGTACATGTCACAAATGGATTAGATTCCTCATCCACTTCAAAGAAGCATATTTTCTATAAATTCACTTGTTAGTCGTTAATAGGATATAGAGGTTTCATGATATATATATGAACCTGTGGCTCTCCTCCAACTCCCTGGTTGAAGAAAAGTTAGAGACACTAGTAGAAGAGGTATTAAAGTGGAAGGAAATTCCAACATAGGAATATGCCACTGGAAATAAATAGCTGGCATGGGAACACAACAACACATGAACCGGTTAGAAAGCAAGAGGGCCAACTACTGCCCCCACACATGCCGCGACTCAATGTTAATAGGGGTGAGGAGTCCCACATAAGCGGGACCAAGGGCTTTCCCATTGGCAAAGAGTTTGGCAAGTGTTGGGGCTCATAAACCACTCAAGTCCCATAACCAAGTCAATGTGGGATTATTAACACACACACACACACTACACTGATAATCATCCTCTACTTCCAAGCCTTCTAGATAGGAGCAAAAATTTGAGAGCCTCCTATCCTAAGATAGAAATTGTCAAACAGTAAGTCAACTATTGATAGTTTCTTCCTAGTAAGTTTTCCTTTAGGATATCAATTCAAGCTATTACTTTGGACGAAGACTTTCCAAGCCTTATCTCTTTGTAGTTTGTATAGCTTTAACTAGCCCTTAACATCAAAAACAATTACTTTGAATCTTAAGTTCTTTTGTTGGAAGCTTCCAGTTTTCCTAGGCAGAACGAAATACTTCAAACTAATTGAATTTCTTTTTCAAGAGTTCATGCCATGGGACTAAATTGATTCCTTAACCAATTAGTGTATTTTTTAATTGGAGGAGTAAAGAAAAGCCAACAAGAAGAGAAATGTAGACTGTAGGGTGACAATACCTTTTGGCAGACTTGAGACCTTCCAACAAAACATAATAAATCTCCCTTCCATTTATGGAGTTTCTTATTGACCACCTTTAAAACCTAATCCAACATAATTTTAAAGGAGAGCTCTAGAATAGAGGAAAATACGAGATACCTAATGATATCACCTAGTTGGTGTCACTTTTGGTCTTGATGTTACAAGCATTTATGAGAGGAAATCCAGGCTGCCACCTGACATTTATGAAAGCCTCTCTTTAACCTGAAGATGAAGTATAATATGCCCAAAATTTTCTTCATTTTGTTCATATATGCAATAATGAAGTTTGTGAAAAAGAAATACCATTAAAACCCTTAAAAGGCCGTCTAAAGTTATTGTCCTAAATTGAAAAATATACTCTCCTTTTTTCAGAGACAAGAAGAAAAGGTGCCAAAGACAAAATTTTATTGACCGGAAAAAATGGAGTACTCCTATATGTAGATTGGCCAATATCCCAAGTCTCAAAGTGAAATATATAATATCTTGTCGGTTGGTTATCCTCACCTTCTGACTTAAAACTGACTTTAACTCCGAGTTTGCAATTATGAATTTGAATGAATTAAATACAATCCATTAATATTTGAATTAAAACCAAAATAACCTGACTTTTTATTTAATGTTATATACATATTCTATGTTGTATGGGCGTATGAACTTCACCAATTTTGTCTCTTGCTGCAGACACATCCATACTGGGTAGTCAGGTATAGTTGTGAATTGCACCCCTTCTTGCACCTGAGACACTCAACACTTCATGGCACACGTGTTGTGCTCAATACGTTGTTCCTCATTTAGGCGTACTTGAGTCCGACAATGAAAATATGAAAAATAATATGCAAGATAAAGGAGAAAGGAAAACTTGCCTTTCACTCCTATCCCATTTGCTGAGAATCTCAGCTTTGACTCTTGGTCAATGCCTTTGTAACTCATATTTGAATTGAGTTTCTTGTTTTACAAAGTTTTGTGCGAACCTTATTTTGCAATTTTATGATTTTATCACTACATACACAAGTTCATGTTTCAATTTTATGATTTATTTAAAACATACCAAAGTTTTTGATGTCTAAACCATACATACCCACACACCTTGCATACCCTTGCCCTGTTGCATAGTAGTTAGACTCTTTTGGACTCCCGCATACTCCATCGATTCCGAGTCCGAGTGGGCTCAGCCGCGCCGAGCCCACTCCAACTTCTTTTTCTGGACTCCACCGAGTCCGGCCGAGTTCTGGGCCGAGTCCGAGTCCCGATGTCGGGACTCGGCTGGCCCAAAAAAAAGGGAAGTTTAAAAAAAAAAAAAAATTATGTCGAGGGTGGTTAAGTGTTGATGATGCTCCACGACTTAAGCATCCACGTTGGCCAGTGCGCAATCATGAACAAGACGTTGAAATCTTTGTTTATTATATTAACGAGAGAATGTGCAATTTTTTTTGGTAAGTAGTGTTTGTATTTACAGCGGGTTTTAACAAGGATCCCAAAACCTGATTACATAAGCAATGGGCCTAGGGCATCAATCCCTTGAAACTGAACACCAAAACAGAAATCCCGCCTAGCGGTAACAGTAAGCATGAAACAATCCCTCTCAGCGGGAAACAAAAAAATAAGAAAGAAAGTAGTTTTGGAGATCCCGCCACGGGGAGTAGCCAAAAACCACCATCGAGAAGATCCCGCCCAACAGGAAGCAAAGAAAAATTGTTACAATAAAATCCCGCCTCATGGGAAGCAATCAAAACCACCACAAACAGTCCCGCCTAGCGGGAAGCAACAGGGAAATCCCACCATCCGGGAAACCAGCAAAAAGAAAGGATCCCGCCTCGCGGGAAAACCGGCGGATTTGGCGGATCCCGCCCTGTGGAGAAACCAGCCGCCCACCGGGAAAACATTCCATTCAGCGAGAGCCATCCCGCAGGAAGCCGACAACCAAGACAGAGAGGATCCAACCCATCAAGAAGTGACCAGAGAGTTGCACCACAAGGAACCCGCCCCGGGAAAACAGAAGAGGATCCCAGCAGCAGGGACCAAGAATCTCGTCCAAGCACAGAGCCCATCGAGGATTCACAAGAAAAAATGGGGAAGCTGTCCAAACCCTAAACCGTCACCTCCACCGCACCGAGAAACGCAGGGGACCAGATCCACGCGAATAACCTGCAAAAAACCCTAGGGGGAAGCCTGAGGGAAAAAGGGAAGGGATCCCCAACCAAACAGGGATCCCTGGGAAGCACCAGTCCGAAAAAACAACCAAGGAAACCCTAGCCGGCCGGGGAGGGACGCAGATAGTGGAGAAGGATCTCCCCCCAAGAGATCATCTGCAAACAACCACTCCCCGGGAGGGATGACCTGGGTTGAGCCAGAGACTAGGCAGGAACCAGGAGCCATGGGAGGGGAGCAGGGGAGGGACCAGAGCCCTCCCCTCTCTACTTTCTTCCCTCACAACTTCTAGAGAATGTGCAATTTTGCTTCTCAAACCTTCAGAATGCTTATCCCTCAATTATAATTTATTTTAATACAAATATATCTTTCGCCGATGGCTACATCATCCGCGTCTTGTTTGGGAATGGGAACCGCTTCAGAATGCACATATGCATGTCCTGTGGGGTGTGGCGATTTGGGCGGAGAATGACATGATTTTTGGAGGCGTTCGATCAAGGAAGGCTTGAGGCCGCCAGCATTGAGACCTCTTCTAGAAAGTTTGTAGCACAGTTCTTGCACCTTCATTTTCTTCCATTCTTTTCTCTCCTTCAATGCACCCTCTCCCATCGCCATCACTGCCACTGTCGCCATTGCAGCCAATACACACCACTATGCCAAAATGGAAAAAAATTTAAAAACGATAATTTATTTCGCTCTGAAACCCTTGAACGCCAACGAAACAATTGCTACGCACGAAGCTCCCCCAGAATAATGAATGTCGCTTCTACCTTGAATTTTGGTAAGCAGTTTTAAAAACGGCTTCCCATTCTAAAACCGGAAAAATGGCTAGGATTAAATATTAACTTTATTAATATTTGAAGAATTTTTTTTTCAATTTTTTTTTCTCAGGAACCTTTTAATAAAAGTAAAGTTAATAGATCCCAACCAACCATCCAGAAATCGAATGTAGACAACCCACCGATTATTTTTAAACATGGTATTTGAATATTTTATTTATTAAACATGGTGGACTAAGTTAGGGTGATTCCGTCATACAGTAAAGTTTATCATTATTTATTGTTTTTATTATTATTTAATATTTTGTAAAATTTTAATAATGTTTTTGAACTTTATTTTATCATTATATTTTTTATTTATAATTTTATAAACCAAAGTGGTCATGCCTGCAAAGGTCATACTCTGTTCCGAATCCTCTGAGTGCACGCCATACCGACAACGATGATATGAATCTCGAGCGATCGGTGGTCCTCTTCATGTCGGATTATAAAATAATGAGGTGGTATAGGCTTGTTGGGGGCAGCCCTTGTAGTTTGAACCTTGCACTTGGCAGTTACTAAAAATAGTGTGGATGTAACCAACTCCCTATGTATCCAAAAAAAAAAAATTATTAGCTTGCTATTAGAATATGCTTCTTCCTCTTGTTAATTTCTTATTTGTATAATGTTGAATGTTGAGTAAGTGTGTTAGAATATATCAATAAGTAATATGCATGAAAAAACTTATTTTTTAAATAAAAATTTGTATTTTTTTTCATTTTTTTTTTCCGAGTTTTTACCGAGTCTTGCCAAGCTTTTTTGCCGAGTCCCGAGTTCGACTTCGGTGTCGAAATTTCCGAGTCTGAGTCGAGTCCGAGTTTTGCTACTATGCCCTGTTGCACTTGTGTGCGCTAGTCTTGGGGTTTTCCATCGGGTATGGACCTTACCCTGTACTATACAACCTTGTACAAAATGATCAATTGAAGACTTATTAAACAAAGTAAATCCTACACCTACCACTTAGAATTATGACATCTTTTCTCCTCTAATAATAAGTGCATTTTGTTTGCTCTAAGTAATTTTCTAAATTTACAAAATTTCTCTCCCTTATGGTTTGGTAAAGAGAACTGTTGGTCACGAATTTGCCATGAGGAAAGGATTTGTTGTTATTGCGCCCTAGGACCCGCAAACCAACATTGAAAGGCCGGAAGGAAGGAATGCCTTCCATGCCAATCTCCGGAGAAGGCCGGCTTCCTGTGGGGTTTTGAGGTTCAAGATAAGAGTGCAGGGAAAGAGATAAAAAGTACAGAAAGAGATCCAAATTAGATTGGAGTTGGGTGGGGGGAACTAACAGTACGGCAACGCATCAATCACCACTACTAACACCAATATAACAATAACACACCACTATGGATGCTGTCACTCGCCAGTAGGACAGAGCCAGGTATACGTTTTGTGTTAAGAGCCAGAAGCACAGCTACAATGGTTCCCTAACAGACATTCCCTCCAAGGAACTGTTGGTTACGAATCTGCCATGAGGAAAGGATTTGGGTTAATGTGCCCAGATTCGCCCACCAGCATGAAAGGCCGGAAGGAAGAGATGCCTTCCGAGCCAATCTCCGGAGAAGGCCGGCTCCTTTTTGGGGTTTATGTTCAAGCTAAGAGTACAGGAAAGAAATAAATGAACAGAAAGGAATTTACAAATATATTCAAAGGTTGGTGGGGGGAACTAACAGTACGGGAACACACCAATCACCGCTACTTACTGCATTATAAACACAAAGCATAACTAGGAACTGCAAAAACTATGTGTACTTCCGATACTCAAGCAGCGTATGCACAGCTTCAATGATCCCCTAACAGACATTCCCTACAAGGAACTAACAGTACGGCAATGCACCAATCACCAGATACGTACACTGACATGAGTAGAAAGCAAACTTAGAGATATCAGAGCCAGGTATATGTGTTTATGTAGAGAATTTAACCGCACAGCTTCAATGGCCCCCTAACAGACATTCCCTACAAGGAACTAACAGTACGGCAGCGCACCAATCACCAGATACGGACCAGCAACAAAACACACAACTGATGGAACTGCTACTACAGCTATTCTATGTATCCTTTTAATTCATGAAGTACAGGGGGTGCTTTAAACAAGCAATGCTAGAGGCACCTGATCATCAAATGCTGAAATGAATCAACGAGCCATGACACAGGTTAGCCTAAGGCATGAATATAAAGAAAGGCAGCATAAAAAACAGAAGCAGCAGAACAGAACCAAGCATACAGATTATATTTATAAGCAGAAGCACGGTTACAATGGGCACAGTGGTTCCCTAACAGACATTCCCCTTCCACCCTTTACAATGAATTCACGGTGGGCTTTTATAGCCCGAGTCCCTCCCGTTACATTAATGGGCACAAGGTCCCAACCAAACATAAGCTGACAAAAGCGGCGAAAGAGCTGCAAATGCTGACCTTTTGTCGGACCGGACTGCACCCGCAGCATGGTCTTCCTGGAAGCTGGACAGCTACATGGCGGTGCGTTGGGCAGAATCTCCCTCTGGCAGTGATGCGGGTAGCTGGAGCAGGTAAAACCTCAGATCAGCTTTAAATGAGGCTACTGGCGCAGGCAATGCAGCCCATGCTTGTCCTTTTGCTCGGCACGTTTCGGCTCTAATCCCGAAGTTGGACACTTGTCAGATGATGGATGATGCTGTGTGACACGTGTCTGCCTTGGAAGGCGGTCCGTCCAACTTCGCTTGGGATCAGAGCGTCTCGGGTTGCGCGGGCAGAAAAAATAGTGCAGTCGGGAAGGCCTTCATGCCTTGGTCAAATTCTGGGTTTGTTCCCCTACTGCGCACTCGTCAAGGGCGCACTCCGACTTCACTGCGAAGTCGGGCTGCGCACAGGTGGAAACTGGTGTCTGCCGCCGTACGGACTCTGCTCCGGCATTTTGTCATCTTCTGTCAGCCTGCCAGCCTGTCAATCTGCCAGTTGCAAGGTGCGCCCAGAAAGTGGGGCGAAGTCGGACTCGCACAAAATCGGGCGAATGCGAACTCGCACCGAACTGGGCAAAGTGCGCACTTCGCACCCAGACTGGGCAAAGTGCGAACTTCGCACCCAGACTGGGCGAAGTGCGAACTTCGCACCAACACTTAGCCATTTTTCAGGTAACTTGCTGGAAAGTTGAAAAATCAACTGGGACTCCAAGAAAGGGGGGAAAGAAAGAGAATGCGGGAAGGAAAAGGAAAGGGAGAGGAGAAGGAAGGAAAATAGGGGAAGAGGGGAAAAGAAGAGCAGCACAGTTACAACACTGAAGACATTGCACCCCGTGCAAAATGTGACAACATTTCTGGCGGCTCGCGGGGTGTCGAGCTCGCCTCGGCGCAAAGAATCCATGCCTTCATCCTTTGGGTGCAGAGGAACTTGCCTCCCCTGCCTTTTGCTGCTCTAACTGTCCTCCTTGTGGCAACTGTTCTTCAGATTCATCTTTGTCAGTTGCCCCCTCAGAATCACCTTCCGAAAGCTCTCCATCTCCTGCTTCTGCTTCGCAAATGCGATCGTATGCGGCCTTGGCTGGGCGCCAAGCTTCTGCTTCAAATGGCCGGCGGTCAGCTACATCTTCTAATGCTGCGTGGAAAGCAGCGACCGCGTGCAGGTCGATGGTGAGGTATCTCTTTTCTAACTCCTGGAAGTAGGAGCTGATCTTGGAATATTTGGAGACCATCTGAGTGACCTGACTGTCTTGAATTGGCTCAGCCCAGCTATCAATTTCAGCTGTATCTGCTTCGAAGGACTGCCAATTCCTTTTCACCCGATCTAGGGTGAGAAGCTCGCCATTTTCAACAAAACCTGGGCACCCTAGTTCGAAAAGAGCGCGAAAGGGGGCCAGACAGATATCCCTTTCATGTCTGAATGCATCAAGCATTCGTCTGGCAACTCTCACCTCTTCAACTTTTTTGAAATATTTGTGCAAGGTCACCCTTGCACCTGCCCATTCTATAGCGAATGAGGACACGGGAGAAAATTGGAGGCCGTTGCGCTCGCGCTCCTGAAGATTTACCGCCAGGTCCAGCCATTGCTTCGCCTGACGCTCGGCCTCCTCTACCACAGGCTTTCCCTGGGCAGAAACTTCTTGAATTCTGGATGCGAAATCCAGAACTGCCATCGCCTTATAGGTGTGGGGCTTGCATTCCCGCAGCAAACCAGCCCGCATCTCCTTAACCTTTGTCTTTGAAAAGACCGTCGCTTGAGATGCTCTCTCTGCAAGTTGCGACTGTGCCTGCTTCAAAGACTCTTGGAGCTGAGAAATCTGCTCCGAGGCTGCTTTCTTCTCGGTTGCGGCTTGTTGCTGAGAAGCGGCCAGCCGGGCTTTGAGTTCATCTATTTCTTGCCGCGCCGCTTCCAGTTGCTCGGTGGACCTAGACAGGTCCTCTTCAAGCTGCCTTGTTTTATCCTGCAACCCGAAAAGTTCTTCCTGCTCCTCCGGACTTTTGACAAAGAGATTATCGACTTTGCGCATGATTGACTGAATCTCATATTGCTTGTTAATGTCGTCAAAGCTCTTCTCCTTTGTCTGGAGCTCGTAGTCCGCCCCGGTCATTTCCCGGAGAGGTTTCTTTACTTTTGGGATTATTTTCTCCGTTGTAATCACTCTCCTCCCGAAATCATACTTTGCGCGTTTTGCCGGGGCGGCTATCTCTTCATGTCTCCTCCGCTTCAGGTCCTGGAGGAAAGAGACAGAATACTCTACAGCCCTCGTTGCCAGGGGCAAGTCGTCTGTATTCTGGAGGTCGTCCATAAAATCTGGTTCCCCCAGCCTAGGGTTCTGCTGAGACGTCTCTCCTGCGGGGATGGGACCAGGAGGAACCGGACAGACCTTGGAAGAATCGGCCGCTTGTGGGGGCGACCGGGAAATGGAGATGGGAGCGGCTGACACTGCAAGGGTTTGAAGCGGCTGAGATGGTGGATGTGACGGTGAACGGACAGCCTCAGCACTAACCTCAGGCGAAGGGTTTGGAGTTGTGCTCAGAGAAAGAGAGACGTTAGGGTTCTGAGCAAACTGATCAAAAGAATGGGGGCCGCTAGAAGGGCGTGGAGACGGGGAGGGGGATGCGGCCATGACTTGCTCGGATTGAGCGGGAGACGGAGTGGGAGTGGGACTGGGTGAGACCAAAGAGACAGGGGCAGCAAACGTACCTGCGGGCTCCGCCTGAGCCGATGCCGGATGGATGTCTGTGCTTCTGATTTCGGCGGCTGGCTTAGGACTGCCTAGAGACACTGTCTCTGCGGCGGCAGGACGCGGCTGCGGCTCTGCAACTGGGCTGCTGCACTATCAGGCTAGGGCGCCTGATTTTCTCAACTCTCTTCCGCTTCTTCTCTTCGGGAATAACAGTCTGATCAGGGGAAGGAGATGAAGCGGGTGCAACAGGCGCTGATGCTCCCACGGTAAACTTGTACCGGGGTTTGACTTGCAGAAGGTCTGCCGCAACCGGTCTGCCCTCTGACGGCGCTGGCGCTTTTCGTGCCTGAGGGATTGCCTCGGGCGTTGCCTTGACTAATTCTTTCGCCTTCTCAGGCGCCATCTTGGAAGCCACGGGCTGCATTGGATTGACCTGGAAGTCTGCTGGGCCCACGCTGGTAGTTGCCGAAGTGTACAACTGTTGGGAGGGAGACCCTCCTTTATAGTCTTCAAAGGGACCTCGGGGAACGTAACCTTGATATGCGAACGGCCGCCAGCTGTCATGATGCTGGTCATAGAGAACCGAAAAGTCGTCATCTACGGCCGGGTTTCTCCTTGTTGATTTGTCGTGTCGCGTGCGGCATCTCATCTTCCAGAGATTCGAGTAATCTTTTCTTTAGACCAGTTAAGGCCTGCTATCTTGGATAGAAATTTTTTGAACCCCGGAGACGAGAAGTGGTGGTCCGGGTTTCGCTTGGGGTCATATGTCACCTCCTCGCAGTAGAAATCCTGCCAGGGAGGAGAAGCTTCCATCAATTCGATTTCCCAGTCAAGATCCACATGGACCACATCGCATCTATCTTCGGTTATATCTTCCCGGGGGCAGAGATGTGTGAACTTTCCCCTTATTCCATATGGGTCATACTTCCAACGCTGCGGCAACAAAACCAGGCCAATCCGAGAAAACTCTTGCTCAAGGTAGACATGCTGTCCTACCTCAAAAATCTCAACATTTGCCCAGGAAAGAGGGTATTGAAAAATCTGTCCTCTCTTCTTTCCTAGGCCGAACTCCTCTTCAACATAGTCCATTTGTCGGGCAACCTCCATCCCGAACAGGTGCTCCGAGCACCAATAGGGCAGCAAATGGGGTTTGCCCTTGAATCCGTAGATTCTGACCACAATTCCCTGCGTCAGTCTGAAAACGTCCCCGAGCTTCTGATTTATCAAAGCGCTCGTCATTTCTCTCGGGGGGCGAGGAATTTCGCTTTCACTGAAGACTGACATGACGAATCCCAGAAAGTTGAAGTTGAACTTGTAGTAGGACCCTTTCCGGTATAAGTCATCCGTCCAGTTATAGACGGGCTGTGGCTCTCCCCTCTCGTTGACCTTCTTCAGGTTCAGGATCGGCATCAGGGGGTGCAAATGGTACAAACAAAGCCAAGCTAGAACAGAACTGAAACGAAAATCGGTAGACTGCCTCTTTTGGATTTTTACCAGGCTGGAATGAACGGCGTAAGCCGACCGGCTTGCTCGGTCGAAAGAGATGGGACGCTTCCCACTTCTCTGTGCTGCCGGTTCGTAGGACTCTCCACACAGGAGACATTCTGCCAGCGCTAGCTGGTACGGCTGTACCAGCTCATCAGAATCGCAGCCAAGAATAGATGCCAAAATGATGTACAAGTACTTGTTCTGGAATTGTGCCAAGGGCATGGGGCCGGTTGGCCACTGTCCTGCTGCAAGCGGGGCGTTCAGCTCTGAATTGAGGAAATCCCTCATCCGTTTTGTTGGCGTGAAACGTCCCGCCTGCTCGCCCAAATTTATCTTTCTGAGAATGGCGTTGGAGTCATACTCCAACCCTGGGGCGAAAGCTGGCTGGACAGTCTCCCTGCGCAGTGTGAACAAGGGTTTACCGCTGGAGCTGCAAATTTGCCGGGTAGCTGGTCTGTAGTGTCTGACAATTAGGTCTACTAGTTCCGGGCATTGGTGGACAGGAGGGCACAAGAATCTGAACAGATTGGATTTGTACGCCGCTCCGAAATGGTGGGAGGGCGAAACTTTGTCAGCCCAACTTTCCACATTTGCCCGCAGCTTCGTCAGGCTCATAGAAAAAGAGCCGTCCTTGTATCCCGACAAATAATTCACCGGAGGTGGTGGGGCTTGCCCACGCTGTACTTTTTTCGTCCGGGACTTTGACTTTCTCTCTGGCGGGGTTTCGCTTCTGAAAACGCCCGGCCGCGGTAAATCCTTTGGTTCGCCACTTTCGCTGGACTGCGCTGACACTGGCATCTTTCCTCTGTCCATCTCTCCGAATCAGCAATAATTGCAAGTTCAAGGCGTCTGCAGCAGATTTCGCTGTCACAGGAATAATTTGCACTGTCCGAGGAATAATCTGCATAGTCTGGAATGTTTAAAAACATCTGACCCCCTTTTCTAGATAAAGACAGCGCCATTAATGCCGCGCAGGAGGAGGTAGGTCGGCTGAGTTAAGGCTCTTTGGTGGCTGCGCAGGAGAATGTTTGGAAAAAGCGCGCTCCGGCAGACGTGCCATGCTCTTTTGCTTGCACTTTCGTTGAGGAACGTGCAATCATCAATTCTGTCTTGGACGCTGCGCCATGGCTGACGTCACTGCCGGAGCGCGGGCACACTGCTCAAGAAAGAATCATTGGTGCGGAAACCCACTTTGGAACGGCTACAAACGCGCCTTGGGCCCAGCTTGGGACCTTTTTTGAATTTTTTATTTATTTTTAAACGTTGCCCCAAACTGGCCCAGAAAACGAGGCGCAGCCGGACTTCGCCCAAAGTTGGGCGCGGCCCGACTTCGTGGCGAAGTCGGACTTCGCCCGAATTTCGGGCGAAGTTCGAACTTCGCGCGAAGTGCGCGTTCGAACTGTTCCTTCTTTCTTGCTTGCTGCGCCCAAGGTTTGGGCGCAGTCTGGGTCCTTTGCAACCTTCGGGCCTTTGACCACACTTATCATTTTTCTTTAGACTGATCCTGGACAAGCCGCGCAGTGCAAACGCTGAGGCGGGTTCGGACTTCGGCCGAACTTTGGGCGAAGTACGAACTTCGCGCGAAGTTCGCACTTCGCACGAAAGTTGGGCGCAGCGCGGACTTCGCGCGGAAGTTGGCCGAAGTCGGACTTCGCGCGCAAGTCAGTCTTCGGCCAAAGCTTAGCGAAGCCTGTCTTTAGTGTGCCCTTGTGGCTTTCCTTTCAGTCGCGCTTCGCACCGTGGCTGGCCCGAAGCCCGACTTCGCTGCGAAGTCGGACTTCGGCCAACACTTAGCCAATTTTTTGCCTTTTTTCCTTTTCTTTTCTTTGCATTGCACAGCCGAACTTCGCCCCTCCTGAGGGGCGACGACAGACTTCGCTGCGAAGTCTGTCTTTCTCTCCCATGCCGCAGTTAAGCTCAAAAAAGAAGAAAAACAATTTAAAAGCTGAAAACTGGAAACTGTACATGCTGGGAAATGAAAAAGCATAAGGAAATTTTTTACAAGGAAGGGCCACTTGGGCACCTTCAACAGCGGTAAAGTTTCAAGTGGAACCCGTTAACAGGGATAGGCAGGAGCTGACCCTCCATATCCCGCAGTACGTAGGCATTGAACTGGTTCACCCGGGCAATCTGATAAGGGCCCTCCCAGAGGGCATCAAACTTCCCGTGATTACCCGGCTTTGCTTTATATGAGTCCCACTTCAGCACTAGGTCCCCGATTTCGAAAACTCGGGCAGTGGTGCCTTTGGCAAACCAGCCTTGAGTGGCTGCAATGTGATTCGCGAAGGCCTGGTATGCACTTTCTCTGTCTTCTTCCAACTGCAGGAGTTGGCACAGTCTGTCATCCACCGGGTCTCCGCTGCACCTGTCTTCGTCAATCATCCACAGGGCAGGGATCTCGATGTGTGATGGCATGACAGCTTCTTTGCCATAGACGAGCGCATAGGGGGACGTTCTGAGGGATTTCTTAAATGCAACTCTGTCCGCCCACAGCGCCCGGTTCAGGAGCAAGTGCCAAGTCCGCTTGTTTCTTTCAATGGTCCTCCGGATGATCTTCAGGAGGTTTTTGTTAGTGGACTTGGCAAGGCCATTCCCCTGCGGGTAGTAATTAGAAGACATCTTGTGATAGATGCCAAGTCTGCCGGTGTACTCCGTGAGTACAGCACCTACAAATCCCGGACCGTTGTCGGTCACAATCGACTCTGGAACCCCGAAGCGGGTAATCAGGCTCTCAATGAACCTGATGACCGTTTCTTGGTCTGCGTTCTTGGTCGGGATCGCCTCTGTCCACCGCGTGAAATAGTCGGTAGCCGTAAGAATAAACTTGTGGCCGACAGAGGAGTTAGGAGAAATCACCCCAATAAAGTCTAAACCCCATTGCTGGAACGGAGTCTCGGCCTGAATCGGTTGAAGGGGCAGGGGTGCTTTTCTGTTTCGGCCAGCAAACCTCTGGCATTGATCACATTTAGAGCAGACCGCATGCGCGTCTGCAAACAAAGTGGGCCAATAGTACCCAACCCTTATTATTTTTAAGGCCGTTGGCCTTGAAGAATGGTGACCCCCAGGCATCCCGGAATGAAATTCTCCGAGGACCCTAGGCTGGTCAGATTTCATGACGCACCGCAACAGGATGCCGTCGATGTTTTTGAAGTAAAGCCCCTCGGGGCGAAGAGTGTACTTGAGTGCACCTAGCCGAAATCTCCTTCGTTGTGAGGCGTTCAGGTGATCGGGACATCTTCCGGTGCAGAAGTATCTCACCAGTTCATCTGTCCAATCACTCCCCTCCGATAAGGAGTCGGCTAGGTAGATGCGTGTCGCTGTGTCCTCCCACTTACAGGCGGAGATGCCGGCTACAGCGCTTCGGGCCAATTCCTGACACAAGGCTCGGCCTCTGATAAGCTTGGTGGGCCGCACTTCAATGTCAAACTCCTGGATCTTGGCAATCCATCCCGCTCTCTTGTGACCCGGTTCTCCTTGCAAGATGAAGCTTCGAACATCCGGGTGAATCACAAAGACAGTGATCTTGCTCTGGGAGACAAAATGCCTGAACTTTCGAAGGGACTTCATGACAGCATGAACCTGCCGCTCTATAAAATTGTACTTTTCTTCATGCGGCGTAATCACTTGGCTGAGGAATGCTATGGGGCGCTCCTCACCATCGTCTCCCTTCTGAGTTAGGACTGCAGCTTAACTTTCGGGTTCTCCCACCGCATACAGGATGAAGTCTTTGGAGTAGTCCGGGTTTGTCAACACTGGAGCTTGTGCAATTCGGGCCTTGATTTCCTCGAAGGCTTGCTCTCTCTCATCAATCCATTCGTAACGTGTATCTTTCTTAAGCAGTTTGGCCATAGGTTTGATCACCTGTGCGAAGTCCGGAATGAACTTCCGCACGAAGTTAATCTGACCGAAGAAGGACTGCAGCCCTTTTTTGTCGATGGGGGCTGGCAAGCGAACGAGGGCCTCTGCTCTGTCAGGGTCAATGGCGAGGCCTTCCTCGGAGATGACATGTCCCAAGAGCTTTCCTTCCTTTACCGCGAAGACAGACTTCTTCGGGTTTATAGAAATGCCGAATTCTCGACAACTCTCAAATATTTGCCGTAGGTGCGAAACATGGTAGATGACGATAATCTTGGTAGAATTCTTGGTCATGTCATCAAGGTAGATGACGATAATCTTATTGAGCAGCTCTCGGAAGGCCAGGTCCATGGCCCTTTGGAACGTGGCACCAGCATTAGATAAGCCAAATGGCATGCGCTGATAGGCGAACGTCCCCCACTTCGTGGTAAACGCCGTCTTATGCTGGTCTTCGTCTTTGACCCAAATCTGGTTGTAGCCGAAAAATCCATCTAAAAGTGAAAATCTCTGGGCTCCAGCAACGATATGTAGAATCTGGTCGATTTGGGGAAGCGGATAGTGGTCCCGGAGGGAAGCCTGATTTAGGTTTCTGAAGTCGACACAGAGACGAATGTCGCCATTCTTTTTCCTCACGGGCACCAAATTCGCGACCCAGGATGAATGTTTGATGGGGTAGATGATCTTGGCCTCCAGCATCTTCAAGAGCTCGGTCTTCATCATGGCCTCAATCTTTGGATTCACGGCCCTCTGCTTCTGTTGGAATGGCTTGGCGCCATCCTCTAGCTCAATGGTATGCTGGATGACATCTGTCATACCCCCTCAAATCCTCGTAGCACCAGGCCACGATGTCGGGGAACTCCTGGCACAGTGATCTGATCTGCTCCAGTTCCTCCGACGTGCAGTCTGTTCCGACCTTGATGGTTTTACCAGGTTCAAGTTCTAGGTCAGCATACTGCCTCGGGTCTACTTTGATCTTGTGGGATATTGCTCTGTCATTCTGATCAAAGAGACTTTCTAATGTAATCAGTCCTTTTGGGACGTGATTATTCCGTAACTGTATCAACCCCTCATATTGCTCGTCATCATGGTCTCTACCTTCTATTACACACACTTCGTTAACCAGGAATGTGACGATTTCCTCGTCACAACTGAACACCTGCCAGTGGATGTCCTTATCAGGCACAGAAGGCCTGTAGACAGTACGAACCAGCTTCGGTTTCTGGACAACGTCTTCAGCCGGAACGTACCTGGCTCCAACAGACGCCAGAATATCAGCGTGCTTGTTTTTCTCACGCGATATCGCTTTGACATTCAATGAGTCGAATGACTCCATCAGGTCCCACACCCGATTGCGGTACGCTCTAAGATAGTGCTGTTTGGATGCGCATTTCTCCGTAACTTGGTGACACACCAGCTCTGAATCTCCGAAAATCTGGAGGTGCTTGATTCCGAGCCTCTCCGCCTTTCGCAAACCCAAGCACAGGGCTTCGTATTCCGCCGAGTTGTTAGTGCAGCTCCAGGCCAACCTGTAGGCATAGTCCTTCTGGATTCCGGTTGGAGAAACCAGAAGTACCCCTGCACCGGCGCCATTCTTGCATCGCGCGCCGTCAAAGAAGAGCTTCCACAACTCTTCGGGTGCAGGTCCTACTTCTTTTGCAGCTGACACGTCAAGCCTCTCGGGCTGTACAATGGAGTAACAGCCCTGCTCTGTCCCGATTACGGCATTGAAGTCCCGCAACGAGAACTCATCTTCGAGCTGTAGCACTTCGAGGGCTTGCTCAGTCAGCTCCACTGTCACCAGCTCTTCCTCTGACAACTGGACCATGCAGTCCAACTCTCCTCCGGGTATCTTGTCTACTAGGAAGGTGGAAGGCTTCTCATTAAAAATTTTCAGTCTCCTTCCTTTGAAGGGCACTTCCATGTGTGAGTAGTCTAGAGACAGGTACCCGCCCAACTTCGCAGTGAACTCCCGAGAGAGACACATGCCGAAGTAAGGCTCCAGGTCAACAATCACGACCTCTTGGATGACTACGATGTCGAGAGCTTTGTGCAGTCGGATAGGGATGTCCTTTATGACACCAACTGTCTTGACAGGGGTGCCGTCTAATTGCAGCACGCCTTGGCTGCTCCGTGTGTATTCCATCCCGATCTCATCGCAGACGGCCTTCGGCATCACAGTCGAGGAAGCACCAGAGTCCACCATGCAGTTGTGAACTATGTGCCCTTGCATCCGTAAAGACAGATAAAAGGGTGGCGGTCTGTTCTTCCCAGTGGCGGAGACTGTCAAAGGTTGAACCAGGACAGCGGGCTGTATCTGTCTGCCGTTCTTCATGTTCTTCAGTGATTCTTGCAGCAGATCTACCTGGCCTGGGAGCAGAAGAGCATCGTACATGCTGATTCTAGCAGGTGTTCTCTTCAACTCGTCTACAATGCTGTAGCCCGAGGTACTAGCTCCTTCTGCTTGTTTTGCCGGCTCATACTTTGTCCGGTACTGCTGGGTGGCCTCAACTCGCTGCCTCTTGGTCAGAGACGGGTACTTCAGCTTCTCCTGGGCTTGTTCTTTGGTTTCAGCTGGAGGCTGAAGTACCGGAGTCTTAGCCGGAGTTGGGGCCTTTGCTGGAGGTTTGGCTGGAACAGGGGCAGCCTTTGCCGGAGAAGGCTTGACTGGAGCTTTATCTTTGGATGCCTTCTCCTGGGCTGTGTAGGGCCACAGCCGCTTGTATGGTGGCAGCCCGCCGGGCTGCGGTTTTTCTCTTCTCGCGTAGACTTGCAAAGGCTTGGCCGCGTCTGCGGCTTTCTTTTCTTCCTTGGCGGGTGGCGCTAGATTCTCTTCCGGGAGGGCAAAGTTGGCCTCGCCATCCAAGATCATGTACAGCTCATCGTCTTCTATAGCGCTGCCGGCCAAGGTCTGGATGTAGTGCTGGTGCAAAGTGCAGTCTTCCTCCGAATGCGGGTCATTGCACGTAGTGCACCAGTTAACCTGGTCGGGAGGACCAGGCGGGTCTTCTATAGCAGCATTTCTCGGAGGCGGACGCCTCTGCGGCTGGTTTTCTGGCGCTTTGTCTTTTGTTAGCGCCGGGGGCGCATATGGCCTCCTAGGAGCGAGGTCCATCTGGGCCTGCTTCTTCTTCATAGCGGTCATGTCATTGGACATGGCATGGTATCCGGAGGCCAAAGCCCGCACTTCTTGTAGAATCGTGTTCTGGATGCTGCTGTCGGGTGGCGGCAATTGTGCCGGTGGAGGCAATGCGGCCAATGGAGGAGGGTTAGAATAAGATGCGTACTGTGGAGGAGCGGGAAGTGCTGGAAAATGCGGAGCAGGAGGCGGCGGGTGAGGGTAATGCAATTGAGGCGGGCCGTAAGGAGTTACGACCGGCGCCGGATTCCACTGCTGCTGGGGTTGCTGTCCTGATGTGGACGGCGCACCACCAGAAGCAGAAGGATACTGAGATCTGGGGAAGTCGGGATGGATGGGCTCCTGCACTCTGGACGGGAGTCTGCCGATGGAGATAATGTCAGCTTCAGCTTGCTGGGCAGCTTCGTACAGCGCAGGGAACTCGTCAATTCTGGCGATCTTCAGCAACAGGCATATGTCTGAGTTGAAGGATCTCAGATAGTAGTGAGCAGCCATGCCGGCTGAAGGCCGAAGTTCGCGAGGTACCCGTTTCCAGGATCTCGCAAACCTAATGTTAAAATCAGACACCTCCTCTTGAGGATGTCTCTGGATAGCTTGGAACTGATGCAGTAGAGAAGTAGGGTCAGCAGACTCGTTGCATCCTTTTACGAGCCTCCTGGCAAGCTGGGGCCACCCTGTGATGGATCCCTCTGGCAGCGATCTCCACCAGTAGAGAAGCTTTCCCCTCAGGGAAAGGGCCAGCAGACGGGTCTTCACACTTTCATCGGTGATAGTATGCAATGCGGCCAGGGCAAGGATGTCCTGGATGTGCTCGTACGCCGTCTTACCGTAGCCGTCGTATGTGGGAATAGACTTTAAAGCAGCAGGGGGCACAGCTTGCTGTCCGACCAGGGCCAAGGGCCCCGTAGAGTCCACCGCCGGGAAGAGATCATCGTCATTCGGCTGTTGGGCAGCCATTTCTTCTTCTTCTTCTTCTCCGCCGTCGGTTGTGTACTCAGTGTCGGTACTTTCCGAGGATGCAGGATCTTCTTCTTCCTCGGCCCCTTCTATTTCGTACTCGGCTCCTCCGACTTCGGCTTCGGCTTCTTCTTGATCTCAGCCTCGGCTTCGTCAAAACGAGCTCGCGGATCAGCCAGCCTGGGGATCTCGCCTCGAGCGTTGATGTCCAGTTCGTAGAACTCAGGTAGGCTTCTCGGATCCCTTGCTTGCCACCTTCTCGTGTGCATGAAGGTGCTGGGACCGGTCTTCTAGACTCAGAGGATTTGTTCGTGCAGAGTCGCCGTGTGTTCAGATTTGGAACAGCAATGAAGCGAACACCGGTGCTTCAATTCTGTCGGGGGTGAGAAACTTCCTTGTCTCACCGAGAGCTCAGGAACTGTCAGCGCCAGGTGGAGACTGATCAGAAAATCTCTCTTCAAACGTGGGACCAGGGTCCCACCGGGCGTGCCAGAGAAACTGTTGGTTACGAATCTGCCATGAGGAAAGGATTTTGGGTTAATGCGCCCAGATTCGCCCACCCCAACATGAAAGGCCGGAAGGAAGAGATGCCTTCCGAGCCAATCTCCGGAGAAGGCCGGCTCCTTTTTGGGGGGTTTATGTTCAAGCTAAGAGTACAGGAAAGAAATAAATGAACAGAAAGGAATTTACAAATATATTCAAAGGTTGGTGGGGGGAACTAACAGTACGGGAACACACCAATCACCGCTACTTACTGCATTATAAACACAAAGCATAACTAGGAACTGCAAAAACTATGTGTACTTCCGATACTCAAGCAGTATGCACAGCTTCAATGATCCCCTAACAGACATTCCCTACAAGGAACTAACAGTACGGCAATGCACCAATCACCAGATACGTACACTGACATGGGTAGAAAGCAAACATAGAGATATCAGAGCCAAGTATATGTGTTTATGTAGAGAATTTAACCGCACAGCTTCAATGGCTCCCTAACAGACATTCCCTACAAGGAACTAACAGTACGGCAGCGCACCAATCACCAGATACGGACCAGCAACAAAACACACAACTGATGGAACTGCTACTACATCTATTCTATGTATCCTTTTAATTCATGAAGTACAGAGGGTGCTTTAAACAAGCAATGCTAGAGGCACCTGATCATCAAATGCTGAAATGAATCAACGAGCCATGACACAAAGTTAGCCTAAGGCATGAATATAAAGAAAGGCAGCATAAAAAACAGAATGAGCAGAACGTAACCAAGCATACAGATTATATTTATAAGCGTAAGCACGGTTACAATGGGCACAGTGGTTCCCTAACAGACATTCCCCTTCCACCCTTTACAATGAATTCACGGTGGGCTTTTATAGCCCGAGTCCCTCCCGTTACATTAATGGGCACAAGGTCCCAGTCAAACATAAGCTGACAAAAGCGGCGAAAGAGCTGCAAATGCTGACCTTTTGTCGGACCGGACTGTACCCACAGCATGGTCTTCCTGGAAGCCGGACAGCTACATGGCGGTGTGTTGGGCAGAATCTCCCTCTGGCAGTGATGCGGGTAGCTGGAGCGGTAAAACCTCATATCAGCTTTAAATGAGGCTACTGGCGCAGGCAATGCAGCCCATGCTTGTCCTTTTGCTCGGCACGTTTCGGCTCTAATCCCGAAGCTGGACACTTGTCAGATGATGGATGATGCTGTGTGACACGTGTCTGCCTTGGAAGGCAGTCCGTCCAACTTCGCTTGGGATCAGAGCGTCTCGGGTTGCGCGGGCAGAAAACAGTGCAGTCGGGAAGGCCTTCATGCCTTGGTCAAATTCTGGGTTTGTTCCCCTATTGCGCACCTGTCAAGGGCGCACTCCGACTTTACTGCGAAGTCGGGCTGCGCACAGGTGGAAACTGGTGTCTGCCGCCGTACGGACTCTGCTCCGGCCTTTTGTCATCTTCTGGTCAGCCTGCCAGCCTGTCAATCTGCCGGTTGCAAGGTGCGCCCAGAAAGTGGGGCGAAGTCAGACTTCGCACCAAAACGGGGCGAAGTGCGCACTTCGCACCAAAACTGGGCGAAGTGCGAACTTCGCACCCAGACTGGGCGAAGTGCGAACTTCGCACCAACACTTAGCCATTTTTCAGGTAACTTGTTGGAAAGTTGAAAAATCAACTGGGGACTCCAAGAAAGGGGGGAAAGAAAGAGAATGCGGGAAGGAAAAGGAAAGGGAGAGGAGAAGGAAGGAAAATAGGGGAAGAGGGAAAAAGAAGAGCAGCACTGTTACAACACTGAAGACATTGCACCCCGTGCAAAATGTGACAACAGGAACTAACAGTACGGCAACGCATCAATCACCACTACTAACAACACTATAACACAAAACATAACCAGAAAACTGCCGCTAACGTTTGCCCTATATATCCTCTGATTTATGCACCTTAGGCATACCTGACCACCAAATGCTGAAATGAATCAACAAGCCATGACACAGGAAAACGTAAGGCAGAAATGCAAAGGAGAGGCAGCATACAGAATAAAAACAGTATAACAACACCAAGTGTATGTATTATATTAACTGGCAGAAGCACAGCTACAATGGTTCCCTAACAGACATTCCCCTTCCACCACTTTACAATGAAAATGTGGTGGGTATTTATAGCATGAGAACCCCCCCGATTACATTAATGGGCACAAAGTCCCAGTCAAACATTAGCTGACAAAAACAGCCGCTGAACTGCTGATGCTGACCTTTGTCTGGCAGGACTGTACTTGCAGCATGGTCTCCCTGAAGGCTGTACAGATACGTGGCAGCGCGTTAGGTAGAACTTCTCATCGGCAGGAATGCGGGTAGCTGAAGCAGGTAGAACCTCCAATCAGCTTTAAAGGCGGCAGCTGGCATAAGTAGTGCATCCCATGCTTGTCCTTGTGCTCGGCACGTCTCGGCTCGGATCCCAAAGTTGGACACTTGTCGGATGATGCTGCTTGACACGTGCTTGCCTTGAAAGGCAGTTTATCCAACTTCGCCCAGGATCAGAGCGCCGTCGGGTTGCGCAGGCAGAAAACAACGCAGTTGGGGAGGCCTTTCATGCCTTAGTCAAATTTTGAGTTTGTCTCCCTACTGCGCACCGGTCAAAGGGCGCACTCCGACTTCGCTGCGAAGTCGGGTTGCGCACCGGTGGAAGCTGATTTACACTGCCGTACGGACTTCGCCCTGGAAAGGGGGCGCACTCCGACTTCGCTCGAAGTCGGGTTGCGCCCCAACACTTAGTCATTTTTCCTGCCAGCCTGTTACCTAGTGCGCCCAGAAAGCAAGGCGCACTCCGACTTCGCTGCGAAGTCGGATTGCGCCCGAACACTTAGAATTTCTGGCTGATTCTCTCACACCGCGCAGTTTGCATTCCTGCTGCGCTCCAATCGGAGGGCGCACTCCGACTTCGCCGAGTCGGATTGCGCCCTGACACTTAGCCATTTTTCAGGCAACTGCTGTCATTTTGAGATTTGACTGAGGGGCTCAAGAGAAAGAGGGAAGAATGAGAATGTAGGGAAGAGAGAGAAAGGGAGAGAAGAGGAAGGGGAAAGAGAGGAAGAGGGAAAGGGAAGAGCAGCACTCTTACAAAAATTGAAAACATTGCACCCCGTGCAAAATGTGACAACATTCTTGGCGGCTCGCGGGTGTCGAGCTCGCCTCGGCGCAAAGAATCCATGCCTTCATCCATTGGGTGCAGAGGAACTTACTTCCCCTGCCTTCTGCTGCTCTGGCCGTTCTCCTCGCGGCAACTGTTCTTCAGATCCACTTCCGGCAGCTGCCTCCTCGGATTCGCCTTCCGAATGCTCTCCAGCGTCGGCTTCTGCCTCGCAGATGCGCTTGTATGCGGCCTGGGCTTGGCCCCAGGCTTCTGCTTCGAAGGGTCGGCGGTCAGCAACTTCTTCTAACGCTGCGTGGAATGCAGCGACCGTGTGCAAGTCGATGGTGAGGTATCTCTTTCCCAACTCCTGGAAGTAGGAGCTGATCTTGCAGCACTTGGACACCATCTGGGTGACCTGACTTTCTTGAATTGGCTCGGTCCAGCTATCGATTTCAGCTGTATCTGCCTCAAAGGACAGCCAATTCTTTTTCACTTGCTCATGGGTGAGAAACTCACCATTCTCAACATAGCTCGGGCACCCTAGTTCAGAGAGAGCGTGAAGGGGAGCCATACAAATGTCTCTTTCATGTTCGAATGCATCCAACATTCGTCTGGCAACCCTCACCTCTTCTGTTTTCTTAAAATATTTATGCAAGGTTACCCTTGCATCTGCCCATTCTGCAGCGAATGAGGACATGGGGGAGAATTGGAGGCCATCGCGCTCGTGTTCTTGAAGTTTTATCGCCAGGTCCAGCCATTGCTTCGCCTGGCGTTCGGCCTCCTCTACCACAGGCTTTCCCTGGGAAGAAACTTCTTGGATCCTGGATGCGAAATCCAGGACAGACATGGCTTTATTCATGTGGGGCTTGCATCCCCGCAGCAGATCAGCCCGCATCTCCTTAACTTTGCTCTTTGAAAAGACCGTCGCTTGAGATGCTTTCTCTGCAGATTGCGACTGCGCTTGTTTCAAAGACTCCTGGAGCTGAGAAATCTGCTCCAGGGCTGCCTGCTTTCCCATTGCGGCTTCTTGCTGAGAAGCGGCCAGCTGGGCTTTTAATTCATCTATTTCTTGTTGCGCCGATTCCAGCTGCTCAGTGGACCTAGACAGGTCCTCTTCAAGCTGCCTTGTTTTGTCCTGCAACCGGAAAAGCTCTTCCCGTTCCTCCTGATTTTTAACAAGGAGATTATCCGCTTTACGAAGGATTCCATGAATCTCGTATTGCGGGTGGATATCGTCAAAGCTCTTCTCCTTTCTCTGAAGCTCGTAGTCCGCCCTGGTCATTTCCCGGAGAGGCTTCTTCACTTTTGGAGTTATCTTTTCTGTCGTGAGCACTCTCCTCTCGAAGTCAAACTTGGTGCGCTTTACCGGGCGGCTATCTCCTCAAGTCTCCTCCGCTTCAAGTTTTGGAGGAAAGAGATAGGATATTCTACGGCTCTTGCTGCCAGAGGCAAATCGTCCGTGTTCTGGAGATCGTCCATGAAGTCCGGTTCCCCCAGCCTAGGGTTCTGCTGTGACATCTCTCCTGCGAACAGGGAAGTAGGAAAAACCGGGAGGACTTTGGAAGGAACGGCCGCATTTGAGGGCGACCGGGGAGCGGAGAGCGGAGCGGTTGATGCTGGAAGGGTTTCAAGCGGCTGAGGCGATGGATGCAACGGTGAACGCGCAGCTTCAGCACTAACCACGGGTGAAGGGTTTGGGGTTTGACTCAGGGATAGAGAAGCGTTGGGGTCCTGAGCAAACTGGTCGAAAGAATGGTGGCCGCTAGAAGGCTGTGGAGATGGGGAGGAAGATGCGGCCACGGCTTGCTCGGATTGAGCGGGAGATGGAGTCGGAGTAGGGCCAGATGGGATCTGAGGGAGCGGGGCAGCGGACGTACCTGCGGGCTCCGCCTGAGCCGATGCTGGATGAATGTCTGCGGTTCTGGTTCCGGCGGCTGGCTCAGGACTATCCAGAGAAACAACCTCTGGAGCGGCTGGACGCGGCTGCGGCTCTGCGACTGATCGTCGCACCGTCAGGCTAGGTCGCCTGACCTTATCAACTCTCTTCCTCTTCTTCTCTTCTGGAGCAATGGCTGGTTTGGAAGAAGGAGATGAAGTAGGTGCAGCGGGCGCTGATGTTCCCACGGTAAACTTGTACCGGGGTTTGACTTGCAGAAGGTCTGCCGCGGCCGGTCCGGTCGCTGGCGGTGCTGGCGTCTTTTGTGCCTGAGGAGTCACCTCGGGCGCTGACTTGGCTGATTTTCGCGCCTTTTCGGGCACCACCTTGGAAGCAACAGGCTGCATTGGGTCCACTTGGATATCTGCTGGGCCCGCACTGGCAGTTGTAAAAGTGTACAACTGTTGGGAGGAAGACCCTCCTTTATAACCCTCGAAGGGACCTCGGGGAACGTAATCTCGGAATGCGAAAGGCCGCCAGCTGCCAATGTGCTGGTCATATAGAGCTGAAAATTCATCATCAACGGCCAGATTCCTCCTGATGGATTTATCGTGCTGCGTGCGGCACCTCATCTTCCAACATTCAACAACTTTTTCTTTTGGCCAGTTAAGGCCTGCCAGCTTGGTGATGAGTTTCTTAAATCCCGGAGAAGTGAACTTGTGGTCCGGGTTTCGCTCGGGGTCATATGCTACCTCCTCGCAGTAAAACTCCTGCCAAGGAGGCCATGCTTCCATCGAGTCAATCTCCCAGTCGAGGTCAACATGGACCACATCGCATCTGTCTTCGATTATATCCGCCCGGGGGCAGATATGAGCAAACTTTCCCCTTATCCCGTGTGGGTCGTACTTCCAGCGCTGCGGCAGCAGAATCAAGCCAATGTCAAAGAGCTCCCGCTCGAGATAGACATGCTGTCCTATCTCTGATATTTCAACGTTCGCCCAGGAAAGAGGATATTGAAAGATATGGCCCTTTTTCTTTCCCTGGCCGAACTCCTCTTCAACATAGTCCATCTGCCGCGCAACCTCCATCCCAAACTGATGATCCGTGCACCAGTAGGGCAGCAGATGAGGCTTGCCCTTGAATCCGTAGATTCTAACCACGATCCCCTGCGTCAGTCTAAAAACGTCCCCGAGCTTGTGATTCAACAAATAGTTTGTCATTTCCTGCGGGGGGCGAGGGATCTCACCATCGTTGAAGACTGACATGACCAAGCCCAGAAAGTTGAAGTTGAACTTGTAATAAGACCCTTTCCGGTATAGGTCATCCGTCCATTCATAGACGGGCCGTGGCTCTCCCTTCTCATTTTCCTTCTTCAGGTTAGGGATCGGCATACGGGAGTGCAAGTGATACAAACAAAGCCAAGCCAAGAAGGAACTGAACCGAAATTCAGTTGACTGCTTTTTCTGTAGCTTCACCAGGCTGGAGTGAATGGCGTATGCAAGCCAGTCCGCCCAGTCGAAGAAGATTGGGCGCTTCCCACTTTTTTGCGCTGTTGGTTCATAAGATTCTCCGCATAGGAGACATTCTGCCAGCGCTAGCTGGTACGGCCGTACCAGCTCGTCAGAGTCGCAACCGAGGACCCACGCCAGGATGGTGTATATGTATTTGCTTTGAAACCTTTCCAGGGGTATGGGGCCGGTTGGCCATTGTCCAGCTGCGAGCGGGGCGTTCAGCTCTGAGTTGAGGAAATCCCTCATCTTTTTTGTATGCGTAAAGCGCCCCGCTTGCTCGCCAAGATTTATCCTTTTAACAATCGCGCTGGAGTCATATTGCAACCCCGGGGCGAAGGCCGGCTGGACGGTCTCTCTGCGGAGTGCGAACAAGGGTTTTCCGCTGCAGTTGCAAATTTGCCGGTGGCTGGCCTGTAATGTCTGACAATGATGTCGACCAGCTCCGGGCAAAGGTGGACAGGAGGGCACAAGAACCGATGAAGGTTCGACTTGTACGCAGCCCCGAAATGGTGAGAGGGCGAAACTTTATCCGCCCAACTTTCCACATTTATCCGCAGCTTAGTAAGGCTCATGGAAAACGAGCCGTCCTTGTACCCGGACAGGTAATTAACCGGTGGTGGTGGGGCTTGCCCACGCTGTACTTTCTTTGTCCGGGATTTTGACTTTTGATCCCGCGGCGTCTCACTCCTGAAAGCATCTGACTGCGGGAAATCCCCACTTTCGCGCTCCTCGCTGGACTGAGCTTGCACTGGCAACTTTCCTTTGTCCATTCCTTCGAAAAAGCAATAATTATGACCTCTGGACGTCTGCAGAAGATTTCGCAGTCACAGGAATAATTTGCACGATTTGGCATGTCTGGGCGCACCAGACCCCCTTTTAATGATAATGACAGCGTCATTAATGGTGCGCAGGAGGGGGTAGGTCGGCCGGCTTGTGAAGAAGTTATGTTTTTAGGTGCCTGCGCAGGAGAATGTCTTGAAAGATGTACCCTGGTTACCGCGCCATGCCTCCTTGATTGCGTTTTCCTTGAAGGTTGCGCAATCATTAAATTTGACTTTGAACGCTGCGCCATGGCTGACGTCACTGCCACAATCCGGGCACACTGCTCAAGGCAAAACCCTTTTGGTTCGGAAACCCATCTTCACAGCCGTTGCGCCCTGGGCCCACACTTGGAGTATTAATTTTTTTTATTTTTTATAAACCATCCAAGTTGCGCCCAGGAAACAGGGCGCAATCGGACTTCGCCCCAAAATTGGGCGCAGTCCGACTTCGCCCGCGCAGTCGGACTTCGCCCCAAAATTGGGCGCAGTCCGAACCGACACTTGCTTCTTTTCTTTGCTGCCTTCACTTCCCAGCTGCGCCCCTTGGATGGGCGCAGCTCGAACTTCGCCCGCAAACCGGGCGCAGTCCGAACTTACACCTAGTCCCTTCTGCAGCCTTTACTTTTTTCTTTGGTGAACCACCCGAGCTGCGCCCGGAAAACGGGGCGCATCTCACACTTCGCGCGAAACCTGGGCTCGCCCAAACTTCGCGCGCGAAGTCAGACTTCGCCTTGAAAGTGAGCGCAGTCCGAACAGTTAACTCCCTCTTGATGCTCTTTCTCCAACTGCGCCCTTTGGGAGGTGCGCAGCCCGACTCCGCGAAGTCGGGTTGCGCACCCGGACTTAGCGGATTTTCACTGTTTTCTTGGGCAGTCTCCTCTTACGAACTTCGCTCCTTTTCAGGGGCGACCCCTGACTTCGCCGCGAAGTCAGAGCTTTCTCCTTCTGTCCGACTTGGGCTTATTAAACTGGAAAAACTGAAAGCTGAAAACTGTACATACTGAAATTTAAAAATGCATAAGGGAAATATGTTACAAGGAAGGGCCCGTTAGGACACCTTCAACAGCGATATATTTTCAAATGGAACCCGTTAACGGGAATAGGCAGGAGCTGACCCTCCATATCCCGAAGTATGTAAGCGTTGAGCTGGTTCACCCGGCAAATCTGATAAGGGCCCTCCCAGAGAGCATCGAATTTTCCGTGGTTGCCCGGCTTCGCCTTTAATGAGTCCCACTTCAGCACCAGGTCCCCGATTTCAAAAACTCGGGCAATGGTGCCTTTCGCAAACCAGCCTTGAGTGGATTCAACATGCTTGGTGAAGGCCTGGTATGCTTTTTCCCTGTCTTCCTCCAACTGCAGGAGTTGGCACAGTCTGTCATCCACCGGATCTCCGCTGCTTCTCTCTTCGTCCAACATCCAGAGAGCGGGGATTTCAATGTGAGATGGCATGACAGCCTCTTTGCCATAGACGAGCGCATAGGGGGACGTTTTAATGGACGTCTTGAACGAAACTCTGTCCGCCCACAGCGCCCGGTTCAGAAGTGAATGCCAAGTCCGCTTGTTCCTTTCAATGGTCCTTCTGATGATCTTCAGGAGGTTCTTGTTAGTAGACTCAGCAAGGCCATTCCCTTGCGGGTAGTAATTAGAAGACATTTTGTGATAAATGCCAAGTTTGCCAGTGTACTCCGTGAGTACAGCGCCTGCGAACCCCGGACCATTGTCCGTTACAATTGACTCTGGAACCCCGAAGCGGGTAATCAAGCTTTCAAGGAACCCGATGACCGTTTCTTGGTCCGCGTTTTTGGTTGGGATCGCCTCTGCCCACCGTGTGAAGTAATCGGTGGTCGTAAGAATAAACTTGTGTCCGGCAGAGGAATTAGGCGAAATCACCCCAATGAAGTCTAGACCCCATTGCCGGAACGGAGTCTCGGCTTGAATCGGTTGAAGGGGCAGGGGTGCTTTTCTGTTTCTGCCAGCAAACCTCTGGCATTGATCACACTTGGAACAGACCGCATAAGCGTCTGTAAATAGAGTGGGCCAATAGTACCCGGCTCTAATTATTTTCAAGGCCGTAGGCCTTGCAGAATGATGACCTCCAGGCATCCCGGAATGAAAATCTCCGAGGACCCTGGACTGGTCTGATTTCCTGACGCACCGCAACAGGATGCCGTCAATGTTTTTGAAGTAAAGCCCCTCGGGGCGAAGAGTGTACTTGAGTGCACCTAGCCGAAATCTCCTTCGTTGTGAGGCGTTCAGGTGATCTGGACATCTTCCGGTGCAGAAATATCTCACCAGTTCATCTGTCCAGTCACTCCCCTCCGATAAGGAGTTGGCCAGGTTGATGCTTGTTGCTGTGTCCTCCCACTTACAGGCGGAGATGCCGGCTACAGCGCTTCGGGCCAGCTCCTGACACAAGGCTCGGCCTCTGATAAGCTTGGTGGGCCGCACTTCGATGTCGAACTCCTGGATTTTTGCAATCCATCCTGCTCTCTTGTGACCCGGCTCTCCTTGTATGATGAAGCTTCGAACGTCCGGGTGAATCACAAAGACAGTTGTTTTGCTCTGGGAGACAAAGTGCCTGAACTTCCGGAGCGATTTCATGACAGCGTGAACCTGCCGCTCTATAAAGTTGTACTTTTCTTCATGCGGCTGAATCACTTGGCTCAGGAACGCTATGGGGCGCTCCTCGCCATCGTCTCCCTTCTGAGTCAGGACTGCGGCGTAACTTTCCGGTTCTCCCACCGCGTACAGGATGAAGTCCTTGGAGTAGTCCGGGTTAATCAACACCGGAGCTTGCGCAATTCGAGCCTTGATTTCCTCGAAGGCTTGCTCTCTCTCATCAGTCCATTCGTAAATTGTATCTTTTTTCAGCAGTTCGGCCATAGGCTTGATCACTTGTGCGAAGTCCGGGATGAACTTCCGCACGAAGTTAATCTGGCCGAAGAAGGACTGCAGCCCTTTTTTATCAATTGGGGCTGGCAAGCGAAGGAGGGCTTCTGCTCTGTCAGGGTCAATGGCGAGGCCTTTCTCGGAGATGACATGTCCCAACAGCTTACCTTCTTTTACCGCGAAGACAGACTTCTTCGGGTTTATAGAAATGCCGAATTCCCGACACCTCTCAAATATTTGCCGCAAGTGGGAAACATGATCCCCTCTTTGGTGAGAGAAAACAGTCATGTCATCAAGGTAGATGACAATGATCTTATTGAGCAGCTCTCGGAAGGCCAGGTCCATGGCCCTTTGGAATGTGGCACCAGCATTGGATAAGCCGAAAGGCATGCGCTGATAGGCGAACGTCCCCCATTTGGTGGTGAACGCCGTTTTATGCTGGTCCTCATCCCTGACCCAAATCTGGTTGTAGCCGGAAAATCCATCTAGAAGTGAGAATCTCTCGGCTCCAGCAACGATGTGTAGAATTTGATCAATTTGGGGAAGCGGATAATGGTCCTTGAGGGAGGCCTGATTCAGGTTTCTGAAATCGACACAGAGACGGATGTCGCCATTCTTCTTCCTCACAGGCACCAAATTCGCAACCCAGGATGAATGTTTGATGGGGTAGATGATTTTGGCCTCGAGCATCTTCAAGAGCTCGGCTTTCATCATGGCCTCGATTTTCGGATTTACGGCCCTCTGCTTCTGCCGGAACGGCTTGGCGCCATCCTCTAGCTCAATGGTATGCTGGATTACATCTCTGTCATACCCCTTCAAATCCTCGTAGCACCAGGCCACGATGTCGGGGAACTCTTGGCATAGTGATCTGATCCGCTCAAGTTCCTCCGAAGTGCAGTCTGTCCCGACCTTGATGGTTTTACCAGGTTCGAGTTCCAGGTCGGCATACTGCTTCGGGTCTACTTTGATCCTATGAGATATAGCTCTGTCATTCTGATCAAATAGACTCTCCAATGTAATCAGTCCTTTTGGGACATGATTATTTTTCAACTGTATCAACCCCTCATATTGCTCGTCATCAGGGTCTCTACTCTCGATTGAACATGCTTCATTTACCAAAAATGTGACGATCTCCTCGTCACAATCGAACACCTGCCAGTGGGTGTCCTTATCAGGCACGTAAGGCTCAGTAAATAGTGCGAACCGGCTTCGGTTTCGGACAACGTCGTCACCGGAACGTACTCGGCTCCAACGGACGCCGTAATGTCGCGTGTTTGTTTTTCTCACGCGATATCGCCTTGACATTCAACGAGTCAAACGACTCCATCGGGTCCCACACCCGGTTGCGGTACGCCTTGAGATAGTGTTTTTGGAGGCGCACTTGTTCGTAACCTGGTGACACACCAGCTCTGAATCTCCAAAGATCCGCAGTGTTTAATCCCCACCTCTCCGCCTTTCGCAATCCCAAGCATAGGGCTTCATACTCCGCCGAGTTGTTAGTGCAACTCCAGGCCAGCCTGTAGGTATAGTCCTTCTGGATCCCGGTTGGAGAAACCAGAAGCACCCCTGCACCGGCGCCATTTTTGCATCGCGCGCCGTCAAAGAAAAGCTTCCACAGCTTCTCAGGTGCAGGTCCCACTTCCTTTTCAGCTGACTTGTCAAGCCTCTCGGGCTGTACAATGGTGTAACAGCCCTGCTCTGTCTCAATTACGGCATTGAAATCCCGCAAAGAGAACTCATCTTCGAGCTGTAGCACTTCGAGGGCTTGCTCCGTCAGCTCTACCGTCACCAGTTCTTCCTCCGACAGCTGGACCATGCAGTCCAACTCTTCTCCGGGTATCTTCTCTACTAGGAAGGTGGAAGGCTTCTCATTAAAGATTCTCACTCTTCTTCCTTTGAAGGGCACTTCCATGTGTGAGTAGTCTAGAGACAGGTACCCGCCAGCTTCGCAGTGAACTCCCGGGAGAGACACATGCCGAAGTAGGGAGCCAGGTCAACAACCACGACCTCTTGGATGACCACGATGTCGAGAGCCTTATGCAGCCGAATAGGGATGTCCTTTATGACACCAACTGTCTTGACAGGGGTGCCGTCTAGTTGCAGCACGCCTTGGCTGCTCCTTGTGTACTCCATCCCGATCTCGTCACAGACGGCTTTCGGCATAACAGTCGTGGAAGCGCCAGAGTCCACCATGCAGTTGTGTACTATGTGCCCTTGCATCCGTAAAGACAGATAGAAGGGAGGCGGTCTGTTCTTCCCAGTGGCTGAGACTGTCAGAGGTTGAACCAGGACAGCGGGCTGTATCTGCTTGCCGTTCTTCATGTTTTTCAGAGATTCCTGCAGCAGATCCACCTGGCCTGGGAGCAGAAGAGCATCGTACATGCTGATTCTAGCGGGTGTTCTTTTTAACTCGTCTACTATGCTGTAGCCCGAGGTGCTAGCTCCTTCTGCTTCTTTTGCCGGCTCATACTTCGTCCGGTACTGCTGGGTGGCCTCAACTCTCTGTCTCTTGGTCAGAGACGGGTACTTCAGCTTCTCCTGGGCTTGTTCTTTGGTTTCAGCTGGAGGCTGAGGTTCTGGAGCTTTAGCCGGAACTGGAGCTTTTGCTATAGGAGGCTTGGCTGGAATAGGGGCTGCCTTTACCGGAGGAGGCTTGGCTGGAGCTTTGTCTTTGGATGCCTTCTCCTGGGCTGTGTAGGGCCACAACCGCTTGTACGGTGGCAGCCCGCCAGGCTGCGGTTTTTCTCTTCTGGTGTATACTTTCAGAGGCTTTTCCGCAGCATCTGCAGTTTTCTTTTCTTCCTTGGCGGGCGGCACTAGATTTTCCTCTGGGAGGGCAAAGTTGGCTTCGCCGTCCAGGATCATGTAGAGTTCATCGTCCTCTATGGCGCCGGCCAAAGTCTGGATGTAGTGCTGGTGCAAGTGCGCCTTCCTCCGAATGCGGGTCGTTGCACGTAGTGCACCAGTAACCTGATCGGAAGGACCAGGTTGGTCTTCTATAGCAGCATTTCTCGGAGGCGGACGCCTCTGCAGTTGTTGTTCTGGAGGCCTGTCTTTTGTTAGCGCCGGGGGCGGATATGGCCTCCTAGGAGCGAGGTCCATCTGGGCCTGCTTCTTCTTCAGAGCGGTCATGTCATTGGACATGGCATGATAACCTGAGGCCAAAGCCCGTACCTCCTGGAGGATTGTATTCTGAATGTTATTGTCAGGAGGCGGCAATTGTGCCGGTGGAGGCAATGCGGCTAATGGAGGAGGATTGGAATAAGGTGCGTACTGCGGGGGAGCAGGGAGTGCTGGAAAATGCGGAGGAGGAGGAGGCGGGTGAGGATAATGCATTTGCGGCGGGCCGTAAGGAGTTACGACCGGCGCCGGATTCCATTGCTGCTGGGGTTGCTGCCCTGATGTGGACGGCGCATCACCAGAAGCTGATGGATATTGGGATCTGGGAAAGTCGGGACGAATGGGTTCCTGCACCCTGGACGGGAGTCTGCCGATGGAAATGATATCCGCTTCAGCTTGCTGGGCAGCCTCGTACAGAGCAGGAAACGAGTCTATTCTGGCAATCTTCAGCAGCAGGCATATGTCTGAGTTGAAGGATCTCAGGTAGTAGTGAGCAGCCATGCCAGCTGAAGGCCGAAGTTCACGAGGTACCCGTTTCCAGGATCTCGCAAACCTGATGTTAAAGTCAGACACCTCCTCTTGGGGGTGTCTCTGGATACTTTGGAACTGATGCAGCAAAGAAGTGGGGTCAGCAGACTCGTTGCATCCTTTCACGAGCCTTCTGGCGAGCTGGGGCCACCCTGTGATAGATCCCTCTGGCAGCGATCTCCACCAATAGAGAAGCTTTCCCCTTAGGGAAAGGGCCAGCAGACGGGTCTTCACACTTTCGTCAGTAATGGAGTGCAATGCAGCCAGGGCAAGGATGTCCTGGATGTGCTCGTACGCCGTCTTGCCGTAGCCGTCATACGTAGGGATGGACTTTAAGGCAGCAGGGGGCACAGCTTGCTGTCCGACCAGGGCCAAGGGCCCCGTAGAGTCCACCGCCGGGAAGAGATCATCATCATTCTCGCTCGTCGGGCAGCCATTTCTTCTTCTTCTCCTCCGTCGGTTGTGTACTCAGTGTCGGTACCTTCCGAGGATGTAGATTCCTCTTCTTCCTCGGCCTCTTCTATTTCGTTCTCGGCTCCTTCGACCTCGGCTTCGGCTTCTTCTTGGATTTCAGCCTCGGCTTCGTCGACACGAGCTTGTGGATCAGCCAGCCTGGCAATTTCGCCTCGAGCGTTGATGTCTAGTTCGTAAAAGGCAGGCGGGTTTCTCGGATCTCTTGCTCGCCACCTTCGTGTTTGCATGAAGGTGCTAGGACCGGTCTTTCGGACTCAGAGGATATGTTCGTGCAGAGTCGCCAGGTGTTCTGATTTTGAACAACAATGAAGCGAACACCGGTGCTTCGATTCTGTTTGGGGGTGGGAAACTTCCTTGTCCCACCGGGCGTGCCAGAAACTGTTGGTCACGAATCTGCCATGAGGAAAGGATTTGTCGTTATTGCGCCCTAGGACCCGCAAACCAACATTGAAAGGCCGGAAGGAAGGAATGCCTTCCGTGCCAATCTCCGGAGAAGGCCGGCTTCCTGTGGGGTTTTGAGGTTCAAGATAAGAGTGCAGGGAAAGAGATAAAAAGTACAGAAAGAGATCCAAATTAGATTGGAGTTGGGTGGGGGGAACTAACAGTACGGCAACGCATCAATCACCACTACTAACACCAATATAACAATAACACACCACTATGGATGCTGTCACTCGCCAGTAGGACAGAGCCAGGTATATGTTTTGTGTTAAGAGCCAGAAGCACAGCTACAATGGTTCCCTAACAGACATTCCCTCCAAGGAACTAACAGTACGGCAACGCATCAATCACCACTACTAACAACACTATAACACAAAACATAACCAGAAAACTGCCGCTAACGTTTGCCCTATATATCCTCTGATTTATGCACCTTAGGCATACCTGACCACCAAATGCTGAAGTGAATCAACAAGCCATGACACAGGAAAACGTAAGGCAGAAATGCAAAGGAGAGGCAACATACAGAATAAAAACAGTATAACAACACCAAGTGTATGTATTATATTAAAGGGCAGAAGCACAGCTACAATGGTTCCCTAACAGACATTCCCCTTCCACCACTTTACAATGAAAATGTGGTGGGTATTTATAGCATGAGAACCCCCCCGATTACATTAATGGGCACAAAGTCCCAGTCAAACATTAGCTGACAAAAACAGCCGCGGAACTGCTGATGCTGACCTTTGTCTGGCAGGACTGTACTTGCAGCATGGTCTCCCTGAAGGCTGTACAGATACGTGGCAGCGCGTTAGGTAGAACTTCTCATCGGCAGGAATGCGGGTAGTCGAGAGGTAGAACCTCCAATCAGCTTTAAAGGCGGCAGCTGGCATAAGTAGTGCATCCCATGCTTGTCCTTGTGCTTGGCACGTCTCGGCTCGGATCCCAAAGTTGGACACTTGTCGGATGATGCTGCTTGACACGTGTCTGCCTTGAAAGGCAGTTTATCCAACTTCGCCCAGGATCAGAGCGCCGTCGGGTTGCGCAGGTGAAAAACAACGCAGTTGGGGAGGCCTTTCATGCCTTAGTCAACTTCTGAGTTTGTCTCCCTACTGCGCACCGGTCAAAGGGCGCACTCCGACTTCGCTGCGAAGTCGGGTTGCGCACCGGTGGAAGCTGATTTACACTGCCGTACGGACTTCGCCTCGAAAGGGCGCACTCCGACTTCGCTGCGAAGTCGGGTTGCGCCCCAACACTTAGTCATTTTTCCTGCCAGCCTGTTACCAAGTGCGCCCAGAAGAAGGCGCCATCCGACTTCGCCGCGAAGTCGGATTGCGCCCTGAACACTTAGAATTTCTGGCTGATTCTGTCACACTGCGCAGTTTGCATTCCTGCTGCGCTCCAACTGGAGGGCGCACTCCGACTTCGCAGCGAAGTCGGATTGCGCCCTGACACTTAGCCATTTTTCAGGGCAACTGCTGTCATTTTGAGATTTTGACTGAGGGGCTCAAGAGAAAGAGGGAAGAATGAGAATGTAGGGAAGAGAGAGAAAGGGAGAGAAGAGAAAGGGGAAAGAGAGGAAGAGGGAAAGGGAAGAGCAGCACTCTTACAAAAATTGAAAACATTGCACCCCGTGCAAAATGTGACAACAAGAACCATTGTCTGCTAGTATGTGGCACAATTCTTCAACTCTACAATATAATTTACAAGAAGCTGCCTGATATCATGTCACTTTGGATTAATATGCTTGCTCTTGAAGTGGTAGAATTTATTGTTGACAATCTTCATTGTGACTTGGTATTGACCCATATCAAAGTTGGACTTGAATAAACAAAGCCAAGAATGTCGAGTGCTTAGCGGAATCAACCTACCTTCATGCTGAGAAAGTTTTGTGTTGTGTTCCATATGTGTAGCAGTATCATTGCACTCAAACAATTTGAATTTATTTAATAAGCCTCAAACATGCTTAGCCTATGAATTTAAAAGTTTCTAATCTAATTTCCAAATGTAAATTACAAGACAGTAATGTGAGAGTTGCAAATCCGTCATCTTGAATCCATGTGTCAACTCTTTCTTTTACATCTTTAATAAACTTATCATCATTGCTAGTGAGATTCAAGTCATTGACATATAGAACAATGATAATAATGCAGAAACCTTCTACCTTCTTGTAAAAATTAATCAATAGACTAAGTATTTATGCATACGTTTTTCCATACAAAGCATTATTGAAAGTGTGAAATGACAACCCTTGTGCTCTTCACCTTTCTCTTTTGAACCTTATGGATAGAACATATTTACTTCGTCAGACAAGTCACCATTCAAAAATGTGCTTTCCACATCTATTTGATATCTAGCTTCAAACTATTTTTTCTCTTGATATGCCATGACCATCCTGATAATATTCCACCTGGCTATAGGAATTAACGGTTCTTCATAAACACACCCTCTTGATGTGACTCTTTGCAACAAGCCTCACCTTATATAGGTTGATTGATCCATCTGACTTGTCCTTAAATTTATAAATGCAAATAGTTAACATGTGTGAGACTATCAACTAGCTTTCAAGTATCATTTTTCATCAACACTAGATATTGTGCATGTATAGCATCTTGCTAGACATCTTATATAAAATTTCCTCGAAATTTATAGTTTCTAAGGAATTCTTGAGCATAGCATTAAAGGCAAAGCTAACTTGTTCATTTCATGTAGATGTTCATCCATTCATTCTAGCAATTTCATCTAGTTTTACATTTGTTAAAGGGTCAAAGGAATGGCTTGATTTAATTCTAAGAGCTGTTTCAAATAACTTCGTAGCTTGTTCATTGTGCTGAATTGGTGCTGAATTCAAACATTGTACCTACCTCTTTCAAGTCAAGTGACCCAACCACACATACTATGGTGTGCATCATACCTCCTAAGGAACTTCAATGGCATAAAATAAAGACATCTTCCAATTCCTCTATTTCAAGACACCTCCTTCCTTCTGTTTTTGCAGCTCTACTTGAACATCGCACATGATTTAAGCCTTTCCAAATATTACTCATAGAGTGCAGCACACATTGCGAAGTGGGCCACTTACACAAATTGGTGCCAAAGTTTCAAATTTGAATTTGAAAGTCTTCTCTCTCTTGGATTGGTTTGCTGAGAACATTAAGCTGGATTTTGTGTGGCAGAATGGGATATTTGAAGAAAGTGCAAAGGACTCTGCCTAAGTTTTTGGAATGAATTCACTGTTGTAAATGGATCCTGAAAATTCTTTGTCAAACTCAAGATATTTTGTCTTTTTGAAAAAGCTTCAATTGACAATATTAGGGCATGCAAGCACATAACAATGAAATTCATATCACAAATTTATCTTGTCAAGCTCAATATCTCAATGGTTAGGTTTTCCCAAATTCACAAATGTGCTTGAAAAATTAATGATTTTGTCAATGCTTTGTTGTGTTAATTCCGAAGACATATAAGTGCTTCAAGAGCTAAAATTCAAACAATCTCAATTCTCCTTCACACTCTAATGAATCAAATATGAATAATACAAAAACATGAAGATCTAATGCTTAATCTTGTGGAAGATACCTCTCTTCAGATATAGAATCTCCCAAGACAACACGGCGTGGATCCTAATGCTCAAGTGTGAATCCTCTTCATATATAGAATCTCCCAAGAGAACATGTCATGATTCCATTATTGTTCATGTGGTCTCCTCTAAAACGCAATATGAGGACCAAAGAAAGGGGAGTTTATTCCTGTGATTTAATACCATACAACATTACATCCAAGATTCTATAATGAAATATATTATCAACTTTACATAGCAATACGATGAAAGAGACATCAATATGCTTGGGTGTATCAATAGATACCCAAAATATCAATAAGTCATAAGAATCACAATAGTACAATGGTCTAGATTTTGATCTCGTTTAGGCAAGATCCGCAAGATGATTCTCATGACAACAAGCCTCATCTGTTTGAAGTCATCTCAATGCAGATGTTCCTGACTGTAAGGTTGAGTTGGACAAATGCATAGTAAGGTGTACCCATATAAAATTTTAATAACAATCAACATTAATCCCAAGGATCCCACAAGTTGGTTTATTATTGGGTGACACAATAATAACCGTCTCCAGATTACCAGATGTTGATACCTCGTTGGAGAACAAGTCAAAATGACACGTATTCTTGACAAACATACTAGAAGTCAAGTTCATAAAATAAAATTAAAAGGCAATCCAACTATCTCCTTTTAAGAGACTTCCTATTTTTATGTGTTCTTGTTTGAACAATCACTGATCTATTATCTAATGTTTTCTTGAGAATTATATTTTTAGTTTTAATCTTGCCCTTGAAGATTGCCTTTTTTTTGGGGCAGTGATGATGGAATTTTTGTACTGCCTTACAAAGCATGCTTATTTTATTAAAATTGAAAAAGTGTTCAACATTATAAGTTGCAGAAGTCTATGTAAAATATGTATCTAAATTGCATTGATTTTCGAAAGTAATAGTTTTTTTTTTTTTTTTTTTTTTTTGATTTTACATGGTGGAATTAGTAGCCGCCACGAATCTAGGTAGGCTGTCCGACTTTTTATGGCCGCCACAGAATTATGCACTGTCCGCCCTGGAAGCCGCCACACAGATCTCCGCGCAGTCCGCCCAAATAACCACCATGCCACGATCATTTAAAACCTTTTACACCGCTGAAAGCACCAGGAAAGGAACAAGCGTTCAGTTCGGCGAGGCCCGAGATTTGAACTGTGGACCTCCGCCCCCCTTACCGGGTGTGGGGAACTAATTGGTCTACACCTTGGACCTTTTTAAAAAGTAATTGTTACCCTAATTACAAGTAAATTTTCACAGTTATTTAAGCAGATAGGGCTATCACTTGCTATAAGCTATGCACACCATCCTCAAACAGATGGACAGCAAAAATCATTAAGAAGTGTTTGGAAAAGTATTCATGATGCTTTGCTTGCAATAAACAGAGCTAGTGGACTAAGTGGTTGTATATTGGAATGGCAATATAATACCGTATATTAGTCATATTCTAAAATGACTTCATTCATCATTTCACACAGAAATGATGGACTCGAAGAATCCTTATTTAATCAATAAAAAAGTTTCCACTGTATGAATTTTCATGGTGGAATCTTGGGGATAGTTCGAGTTTTAAAAGATAATGTAGAGAACCTGCAAAATATGAAACCACAAGTGGATCAATGTTGAGTTGACATACAATTTTTTGGAAGGTGATTGGGTTTATGTGCATTTACAATCCCACATATAGATGTTGAAATGGGGTCGTAAAAATTTTAAACTTACCTTCAAGTTACTAGGTTCCTTTTCAATTATGTAAAAATTTAAACAACCTTGCATAGGTCTTGGATCTTCGAAATAAGGATGTATGCACGTCTTTTGTATATTCTGTTCAAAAAATATAGGAGGTTCTCTTAATTCAAATATAACTCCTTATTTTAGATGGAGAAAGAAGGCTTGTTCTCAAATCTGAAAGTATTTAGGAAGTTGAAACCAAAACCGTCCACTCTCAACATATTGTGAGTTTACCAAATAAAGAAGCTACATGGGAGTACCACTCATTTGGTGATGCTTTTCCTGTGCTGCCTACTCTTTGAGGATAGTATTGTCGCAAGGGAGGTTTTGTAATAACTCCAATTTGTGAGATATAAGTGCCTTGATGGGTTCTATCTCTATGCATGTACCACCACTCTTGTGAATATATTTGTTTTTCAACTTCCATATCATCTGTCCACAGAACAAAGTTCCTTTTTGTTATACATTTTATTTTTTGCCTCAAAATTGTATGATCTCATGCAATATCTGAATTCTGATTGTCACAAATTTGTCACATGCTACCACCCCAGGCATAAATAAATTAGACATAGTATAAACCTGAATTTATCCCTGAAAACCATATATATTATTAAGTTCAGATTCACTGCTCACAATTTGTAGGTTGGAAGACAAAACTGTTACAACCATAAGCAAAGATTTTTCTAGGTAAAATCTTGTCAAATTAATTTTCAATCAACATTTTGGGTCCCACTTTTGGGCCCATCATACGTATACAAATTATAAATATAATATGCAGATGCATAGATCTAGCTAGTATAAAACTAGTCGTTACACCACAATTCTTCTATGGAAAACAATAAACTAACTGTTACAAAACAATTCACCACTGGAACACCATAAAGTAGTTGTTAAACGCCAATCCTCCAATGAAACACAATCAACTAGCATTACACCACAATCCTCTAATGAAAAACAAAAGACCACCATAACGTTTAATGCCTATATCTCGATGATAGAGGCTTTATATGGTCTCTTGTTTTTTGTTGGTGGATTGTGGTGTAACGGCTAGTTGACTTTGTTTGGTTGGAGTATTGGTGTGTAACAACTAGTTTATTGTGTTCGATTGGAGGATTGTTGTGTAATGGTTATTTTATTGCTTTGGGTTGGAGGAATGTGGTGTGAGGACTAGTTTTACATTGTCTAGGTCTATGCATCTAGGTTTTCTATTTACAATCTATGTATTGATGATGGGGCCTGAAATGTTGATTGAAGAATAATTTGATAGAGGTTTCATCTGAAAAAGTCCTTGTTTATTATGATGGAATGTGGAAATCCCATATTGTTTGTTTACAACCATGACAATTTCTCTCTAATACAACTCATAGGTTGATCATAAGCAAAGCATATGCATCTTGAAAATCTGACAGATTTGTGTGTTTAGTGCATATATCATGCCTCTAATTGGATGCAAGTTCATAGATACCTCTAAAGTACTCACTTGTTGATTACAATAATGTCTTTGTCTAGAATAAATTGAAAGTGTCAAGTCTTCTTATGCTATGTTGGGACGTCTACTTTGTTCATTTTATTTAACATTTCTATAATATGCCATTCTCCCAAGCATAGTTGAGAAAATTGGAATCAGATCAGAATCAGCATGGAAAAAGAATAAGAAAAAATCAGGAATCAGCAAAAAAACCCCGAAGAAAATGCAAATTTTCATTGAAAAAAAGTATTTTCATGCATATCACAATGAATTAACATTATGCAAATCAAATATTAATATTGTAAGTGATACAAGCTTAAACTACACATGAAAATGGCAAGTGATACAAGCTTAAAGCCTTAAACTACACATGAAAGTGACAAAACACATCTTAAATAAAGAAATTTTAATGCATCCAAAATTCAAATATTCTTGTATTGCTTATAATATAAAAAAGGTACAAATTACAAAATGTGTCATGAGTCATGACAAATACAATGGCTCAAGATCTTTGAATGCCTTTTCCCTTTGCCCTAGTAGAAGCTCTAGTCTCTCTTTATCATTGTGATTGTGCCTCTTCTTGTGCCTTGGTTGCTAACACTCATTGCCACCTGTGTCGGGGTCAAGGGGCAGCGTCCCCAGAGTGTTTGGGGCAACGCCCTGAAACCTCAACGGAAAAAACATTAATACCTTCACTTTCTAAACTGAATTTTTCTCCTTGTTTGCATTTTGGTGCAGAAAGGATGATGCAATTACTATTTTGGGACTTCAACAATTCATCGGCTGAATAAAACACCAATAAATTTACTTAAATGATGGTTGCGATTGGTTTTTACTATATCTTAAGACCCATGTTGTCTAATGAACCTACATAACAAATAATCACATGTGCTTTTAAATATTACTCCTATATACAAGCATATTTTTCAGATCTCAAACAAATTTTACATAGTAATCTTACAAAAATCTGTAAAGTTGTTTTTGATATTAGGCTTCCAAATTTGTCTTTTGCAAGGTGTTTTAGGCTTTGTGTAATAGGTAGTTTCACTTTTCCCTTTTGCAAGGTGTTTTAGGCTTTGTGTAACTGGTAGTTTCACTTTCCCATTAGGTCCAATGTTTGCAACATTAATTTTTTCTTTGTAGGATAACAAAAATTGAGCAATTAGTTTGGATTGATAGTTCAACATATTTTATGGAGAATTTCATCAGTTAATAATGTATAGCATTGTTGTTGGTGGCTGCTAGATTCCTTCAAACTGCAAAAAATCTGCTATTAGGATGCACTTTAGTGTTTTTTTTGGTGTGGTAGTAGGTAGGCAGAGCTTTCTCTCCAATTTGGAACAAGCAAAATGACGCAAAATGAAAAAAACAAGCAATTTTTGCCATTTCCCCAACTTGTGCTGTTGCGGCCGATTTTTTACGTTGCGAATTGCAATTTTTTTGAAAAAATCGTGATTCCCGATTTTTTGCCAATTTTTTGAAAAATTTGGTGATTTTTTCAAAATGCCAATTCCCGATCCTGATTGACTCAGCAAGGCCGAATCGGAATCGGAAAAAATTGCGATTTTCTGCTGATTTTTGCTACTATGCTCCCAAGTTACTATTGTCTGCTGATTTTGAGTGATAACAAAATAGAAGATGAGTGTTGGAGCTGTAAAGAAGAATTCATATTTTCTTAGGTAAGGGCACTGATATCACACAAGAAACAAACTCTTGGTCTGTTTGAACCCACTCATAATTCCAAGTATTCCATGATATTTTCATACTTGTAGCTGCGATCTCCTTATCTTTTGTTTTCAAAGCATCATATTTTTTTTGGTTATTTTTATCAGTGCATTTTATGTGTACTTAAGAGAGCAAATAAATGTTTTCAGAATTCTTCTTCCTGCAAGTATTATATCTGAAGCTTTTAATGAAGTTCAAAGCTTTAACTTCAATGGGAACTAATGGTGTTGACTGATGCTTTTTATTTCACAATGGTTCAGGAGAAATTTGTGGATCTGTCATGGAAGCAATCTAATCATTTAATCCAACCATCAGATATGGTCACATGTGCTTCACCAGTGTTTTCCATGGACAATGAAGGAGTACCATCATATGAACGTCAGTAATTTTCTGTGTGTGAATGTTTTTATGCAAGAAAGATTGCATTTTTAGCAAAAAGTAGTTGCATATATTATGGTTTTAAGTGATTGTGGATGTATACTATTTCCAAAACTTAGAATAAAGCATTCTTAATCTTTCATATTTTATTCTATGTTCCATGGAGACGCATACTCTATACTCAAAACTCATGGATACACGTCTGTTTCCCATGGGGATTCGTTCCCTTCATTTTCCATTTGAGCAATGTTTTCCTTAGCCATTAGTTCTTAAGTAGTGTAGTTTCTGTTATTTATACAGTAACTACACTCTTTTTGCTTGTTCTCAGCTATTACACAATTTTTAATGAAAATAGAGTATGTACTCGTATATTTTATAATTTTTATTTTTATAGTAATTTTTTGCATGTTTGTCCTCTTTACCATCCTTTTGTGTCCTCCTAAAAAGGGACCTGGTTAACATCTTATTTATTCAAATGTTGTTAAGGGGATGCCTTTGGTTGCCCTTTAAGGCTATTTCTAGAATAGAATTTAAGTAGCCGTCAAGCCAATACATGCTGTCCCATATGAATTTCTCTTCTTCACAAGATAAATTATCTGGTCGAATGTATTTACTAGGGATACACGGGGATGCGTCCCCCCATCCCCGCCGTCCCCGGAACGAGGGGACGGCAAAGGGGACATTTCAGCCGTCCCCCATGGCTGGGTGTCCACTTTGATGTGTATGTGGATTTTGCTTATTTTTGTAGGTGTCAATCAGTTCGTTGTACATGAGTTTTAAGTTTTCCCACATTTTGATAGAATTGGTTACCAACCAATTCTGTTATATAATATGGGGATACATCAACATGATGGTGAGCAAAATTTCCATTTTTTTTTCTCATTTAGAGTCACAAAATTGGTCTGTAGTGTTAGGAAAAACTTCAATATTTATCACCTGCAAGACGAAGCACAATAACAAAAATATAGAACACGGAAACAGTAACACAAGTGACACAGAGATTTATGTGGAAACCTGCAATGTGCAAGAAAAACCACGGGGCAATGGCAACTTCTCTTTTATTATTTTCAGCAAAATTTACATCCACGTCTTTCAACGTTTTCAGCAACCATCTCATATCCCTTTTATAGAGCAGAAGGAAGACTCCAAACTGTTCGTTTCCTCTTCCAACAGAAGCCTCCAAGATTGTTCGTTTCCGCTCCCCAAGATTGTTCGTTTCCGCTCCCCAAGACTATTCGTCTTCCGCATTCCTGTTGTCTACTTAGATGTCTATTGCTTTGACGTCTACTTGGCTTGACGTCTGGCCTAGACGTCTACTTGGTCAGACGTCAGGTTGGACGTCTACCAGCCTAGACGTCTGGCTGCCTAGACGTCTACCAGCCTAGACGTCAGGCAGCCCAGACGTCAGGCCCGGGACATCTACCAGCCTAGACGTCTGGCTGCCCAGACGTCTACCATCCTAGACGTCTGGCTGCCCAGATGTCAGGCCCAAACGTCTACCAGCCTAGACGTCTGGCAGCCCAAACGTTAGGCCCAGACGTCTAGTTGACCTGCTTGCTGTATACTGTCTTCATACCTAACATTCTCCCACTTGAAGTTAGTATTCAGGAATTCTTCTGCTCAAAAAATTTTCATCCAGTGCCAATTGCCCAATGCTGCCCTTGTTACTTTTTTAGCAAGCCCAAAGAAGTTCTGCACCACTCAAACTTCTCTACCTTGACCGACTTTGTAAGCATATCTGCAGGATTCACTTCAGTGTCGATTTTCTCGCAACAGGGTCCTACTCTTCTTCCACCACATTTCCGATAAAGTGGTACTTGACATCAATGTGTTTCGTGCGATCATGGAATGTTGGATTCTTTACTAGCTAAATAGCACTCTGGCTATCACAATGCAGCGTAATTTTCTCCTGCATTACCTTGAAGTCACCTAACAATCGCTCTAGCAAAATTGCCTCTTTGCTGGCATGAGTTATTGTAATGTATTCTGCTTCAGTGGTTGATAAAGCCACAACAGATTGCAACTTAGAAGCCCAACTCACCGCTCCTCTAGCAAGAGTGAAGGTATATCTTGTAGTGGATTTTCTCCCATCTCTATCTCCACCATAATCAGAATCCACAAAACTTGTAACTTGCAAATCTGCCGATCCAAAGTAAATGGCAACATCTAAAGTGGCTCTTAAATATTTGAATATCCACTTCACCGCATTCCAATGCTCCTTACCAGGATTTGCCATGTACCGGCTGACTACTCCCACTGCTTGGGCAATATCCGGTCTGATGCAGGAGCCTATCTTTAGAGGGTTTTTTTAAAATGAGTTTTTAAATAATTTTTTTATTACTAAAAATGGAAATATTTGACGCAAAAATAATTTGCCGAAAATGGTAATTACTAAAAAAAGTAATTTTTGATGAAAAATAATTTGCCGAAAATAGTAATTACTTAAAAAGGCAGTTTTTGGTGGAAAAATCAATTTGCCTAAAATAGTAATTTTTTATTTTTAGGGCTTTAAGCTTTAGGGTTTTCTTTTAGGGTTTCTTTTAGGGCTTCAAGCTTTAGGGTTTTCTTTTAGAGTTTCGTTGGGGATATATATTCCCTTGGTATTGCATTGTAAAAGGGGAGGTGAATCCATGAATGGAAAAATAAAATGTTTATTGGTTTATTTCCATGTATTGTAGTTTTTATGTGAATGGAGGGTTTTATTGATTATTTTCATTTATTACAATTTTTATGTAAATGGAGGGTTTTACATATTATTTCCATTTATCATAGTTTTTATGTAATGGGAGGTATTTTGTTTTGACCTCTTGTAGTTGGATTTACATCATTTGGTATCAGAGCAAGTTGGATCTTGCTAGGGGAAGAAAAAAAGAAGAGAAGGAGAGGAGAGCAAAGGGGCTCCACAAAAATTGGCACTCTGTGCAGTGCTTGCAGAAGGTTTGTAAAACCTTGAAGAAAGAAATTGACACTTTGTATAGTGCTTGCAGGAGGTTTTTTATGTAAAAGCCTCAGAGAAAGAGATTGGCACTTTGTGTAGTGCTTGCAGAAGGTTTGTAAAACCTTGGAGAAAGAAATTGGCACTTTGTGTAGTGCTTGCAGGAGGTTTTTTTTATGTAAAACCTCAGAAGGAGGAATTGGCACTTTGTGTAGTGCTTGTAGAAGGTTTGTAAAACCTTAGAGAAAGAAATTGACATTCTGTGTAGTGCTTGTAGGAGTTTTTTTTTCATGTAAAACCTCGAAGGAAGAAATTAACACTATGTGTAGTGCTTGCAGGAGGTTTGAGATATAGAACCTCGGAAGGAGATTGATACTTTAAGGAGTACTTGTAGATGTGTGGCCCTATATGGAGAGCAATTATGAGTTTGATCAAAGGAACTCGCAGGAGCAGAGTTCTTTTCAACCAAAGGAGAATGATGCAGGAGCCTATCTTTAGAGGGTTTTTTTAAAATGAGTTTTAAAATAATTTTTTTATTACTCAAAATGGAATTCTTTGACGCAAAAATAATTTGCCGAAAATGGTAATTACTAAAAAAGGTAAATTTTTATGAAAAAATAATTTGCCAAAAATAGTAATTACTTAAAAAGACAGTTTTTGGTGGAAAAATCAATTTGCCGAAAATAGTAATTTTTTATTTTTAGGGCTTTAAGCTTTAGGGTTTTCTTTTAGGGCTTCAAGCTTTAGGGTTTTCTTTTAGGGTTTCTTTGGGGATATATATTCCCTTGGTATTGCATTGTAAAAGGGGAGGTGAATCCATGAATGGAAAAATAAAATGTTTATTGGTTTATTTCCATTTATTGTAGTTTTTATGTGAATGGAGGGTTTTACTAATTATTTTCGTTTATTGCAATTTTTATGTAAATGGAGGGTTTTACATATTATTTCCATTTATCATAGTTTTTATGTAATGGGAGGTATTTTGTTTTGACCTCTTGTAGTTGGATTTACATCACGGTCTGGTGCTCACCATGGCATACATGAGGCTTCCTACTGCTGATGAATACGGTATACGAGACATGCTTGTCTTCTCTGCTTTTGTTCTAGGACATTGGTTGGAAGATAACTTTAAGTGTGGAAGAAGTGGGGTACTAACTGGTTTAGCATTCTGCATATTGAAGCGCTACAGAATCTTTTCCACATATGACTTTTGACTTAACCAGATCTTTCTTCATTTTCTGTCCTGTGTATCTTCATCCCTAAAATTTGGTTTGCTGCTCCTAAATCCTTCATTTCAAATGTCCTAGCCAACTGAGCCTTAAGATCAATGATTTTATTCATGTCGGGGCCTGCAACCAGCATATCATCAACATACAACAACAAAATAATAAAACTGCCATCGTCAAACCTCTTATAGTATGCACAATGGTCGACTTCACTCCTGCTGAAACCTTGGCTCTTCATGAAGGTGTCAAATTTCCTTTACCACATACTTGGCGCCCGTTTCAATCCATACAATGATTTCTTCAGTCTGCAAACCAAATGCTCTTTGCCTCTTTCTTCATAGCCCTCAGGCTGATCCATATAAATCTCCTCCTCAAGATCACCATGCAAGAAAACAGTCTTTACATCAAGCTGCTCCAGTTCCAAATCTCGTGCGGCTACAAGTGCAAGTAGAACTCTAATAGTAGTCATCTTCACAACTCGAGAGAAAATTTCATTAAAGTCAACACCGACTTTGCACATAGCCCTTTGCCACCAAGCGAGCTTTATAGCATTCCAACAGCCCATCGTTGTTCTTCTTCACTTTGTACACCCACTTGTTTCCAACAGTCTTTCTTCCAGGTGGGAGATCCACAAGTTCCCAAGTTTTATTCTTTCGAAGTGCCTCGATTTCCTCCTCCATGGATTTCCTCCACTTTGCTGCATTCTCAGACTCTCTAGCTTCCCGAAATGAACTAGGTTCACCATCATCAGTTAACAAAGCAAAAGAGGACTGATACACATGAGAATACCTTTCCGGACACTTTTGTGGACGTGTAGATCTTCTAACCCAATGATCTGTCGGTTTTGGCTCTTGGTCTTGTGACCATTGTGGCTGCTCTACTTGTTGTTCTGCATGGTGAACAAAAACTTCAACATGTTCATCTTCATCGTCATCTTCACTCAATTCTACTTCAACAGGTACAACATTAGGATTTTGCTGTACCTCCTTTGCATGGATTTTTCATCAACAATTACATCCCGACTAATAATTACCTTGTGGGCAGTAGGATCTCACAGTCTATAACCCTTCACTATATCTCCATAGCCGAGAAAAACACATTTGCTTGACTTCGGGTCAAGCTTGGACCTTTTTTCTTTGGGTACATGGGCAAACGCGTCATAGCCAAAAGTGCGCAAATGAGAGTAATCAACTGGCTTACAACACCAAACCTCCTCCGGAATCTGTCCATCCAATGCAGTTGTAGGCGACTTCTTAATAAGATAAACAGCTGTATTAACAGCTTCCACCCAGAACTTTTTCTCCAACATGGCTGCACTGAGCATTCTTCTTGCATGTTCCATGATTGTGCGATTCATCCGCTCAGCCACACCATTTTGCTGTGGAGTGTATGGTACAGTCTTCTAGTGCTTAGTAGCTTCCTACATACAAAATTTATCAAATTCCTTGGAGCAATATTCACCCCCATTATCTGACCTGAGACACAAAATTGACTTGCCTAAACTCTTTTCTACCCGTGTTTTGAACCTCTTAAATTTCTGCAAAGCTTCCAAGTTCTTCTTTAGAAAGTAAACACACACTCTCCTAGAATAATCATCTATACAAGTCAGAAAATAGATGGCGCCTTTCAAAGACAGAGTGGGCACTGGTCCAAATATATCCGAATGTATAAGTTGTAGAAAATCAGAACTTTTACCAGGACTTGCAGTAAACTGAACCCTCTTTTGTTTACCAAAAATACAATGCTCACATAAGTCTAAATTGCAAGACTTAATCCCAGAAAGCATACCTCTGTCATGCAGAATTTTTAGGCCTTTTTCACTCATATGGCCTAGGCGTTGATGCCATAGCATTACTGCATCCTGAACAGAAGTTGTTGCTCTGCTGCATGGTTTGTCACTGTATCACCGCATAAACGTTATAAAGTCCCATAAGATTCTCCCTTTGCTACTACAAGAGCTCCTCTAGTAATCTTGCAGTAGTTGTTACTGAAAGTGACAAAATACCCTAGCTTATCCATCATTTTGATTGAGAGCAAATTCTTCCTCAAATCGGGCACATGTCGCACATCACATAACATCCTTTATCTACCATCGTCCAACCTGATCCTTATATCCCCTCTTCCCACAATTTCTAAAGGATGATCATCACCCAAATAGACCTTTCCACCACAATATGGCTGATATTTGTCAAACCAGTCTCTGTGGGGAGACATGTGGAAGGATGCATATGAGTCCAAAACCCAGGTATATAAAACCAATCTGTTGTTACTGATACAGAAGGCTTCACATGTTGCCGTCTCTCTTGAATCTGCTGCATTGGCTTCAGCTGATGGCTGATTTTGCTTTTCACCATTCTTTAATTGCCAACAGTCCTTCTTGGAGTGTCTTGGCTTCCCACAATGCTAGCACTTACCTTTCTGCTTACGTCCTTTAGACTTAGATCTTGACTGCTTTCTACCTTGTTTACTCCCCTCGAACGATCGACCTCTCACAGATAGGGCTTCATTGGTTGAGGGTTCCAGAGACGTTTTTCGCCTCAACTCTTCTACCAACAAAGCGGCTACCACATCATCAAATTTGAGAGTTCCTGATGATGAATTACTGATGGTCATCACCATATGATCCCAAGTTTCCTGGAGGGAACAAAGTAGGGTGATAGCCCTATCTTCATCCTCCATCTTCACATTAATCGAAACCAGTTCTCGATCGAGTATTAAACTCATTCAAATGATCTACCACGGATGAACTTTCCTTCATCCTCAAGCTATAAAGCTGCTTTTTCAGAAAAACCTTGTTAGTTGCTGATTTTGTTTCATACAACTTTTCAAGCTTTTGCCAAAGGGCTTCCGCGGTCTTCTCTTCAACTACATTGAACAAGACGGAGTCCGCTAGGCAGAGACGGATTGTAGAAACCGCCTTCCTATCAAGCGTTACCCACTCCTCATATTTCATGCTGCTCGGTTTACTCGCGATCCCTTCCAAGGCTTGAGCTTGGTCATTTTGAACCAACAAATCCTCCACCTTCATTTTCCATAGAGTGAAGTTCCTGCTATCAAATTTCTCAATCTCGAACTTGGTTACACCTTTTGTCATTGTTGCAGCTCCCACTCGCACAAAACCTTAGCTCTAATACCAGATGTTAGGAAAAACTTCAAGATTTATCACCTGCAAGAGGAAGCACAATAACAAAAATATAGAACACGGAAACAGTAGCACAAGTGACACAGAGATTTACGTGGAAACCTGCAATGTGCAGGAAAAACCACTGGGCAATGGCAACTTCTCTTTTATTATTTTAAGCAAAATTTACATCCACGTCTTTCAACGTTTTCAACAACCATCTCATATATGCAAGGGATCACATCCCTTTTATAAAGCAGAAGGAATACTCCAAATTGTTCGTTTCCTCTTCCGACGGAAGCCTCCAAAACTTGTTCGTTTCCGCTGCCCAAGACTGTTCGTTTTCGCTCCCCAAGACTGTTCGTCTTCCGCATTCCTGTCGTCTACTTAGACGTCTACTGCTCTGATGTCTACTTGGCTTGACGTCTGGCCTAGACGTCTACTTGGTCAGACGTCAGGCTAGACGTCTACCAGCCTAGTCGTCTGGCAGTCCAGACATCAGGCTAGACGTCTGGCAGCCCAGACGTCAGGCCCAGACATCTACCAACCTAGACATCTGGCTGCCCAGACGTCTAGCAGCCTAGACGTCTGGCAATCCAGACGTCTACCAACCTAGACGTCTGGCTGCCCAGACGTCTACCAGCCTAGATGTCTGGCTGCTCGGACGTCAGGCCCAAACGTCTAGCAGGTCAGACGTCTAGCTGACCTGCTTGCTGTATACTGTCTTCATACCTAACATGTAGGAAATGGGTTTCTGTGAGTGTTAAGCTTTATAACACTATCTTCCAGTTCTGTTTAATTGTCCTACTTGAAGGTTTTATGTGCCAGTTTTGATTGTAAATGTCTCTTCCATGCCCCCTTCTTGTAGGCTATATGTCTTTAACAAGCCCCTGCCAGAGTCCTGTCTATATGGATTGCGTTTTTTTGCCCCATCAAAAAATACTGGAGTTTCAAAGCTCCATAATGTTTATTTGGATGTTCCATTTCATTCAATCCAAGAGTCCCCAGTTTGGGTATGTTGGATGTCCTCCCCCCTTTCTCTGAACCTTTCAGAAAACCTAAGTCCTTATTGTTGAGCCAATGCGTATTGCTACTTTACCATTGTCTTATGCAATTGCCTATAGTCAAAATCAAGCTTCATTCTGCTATTATTTTCTTCCTAAATAGACTATTTTTGTTGTGTAAATTATTCTAAATATGATGAGGGCAGCCATCAGATACCATTTTTTTTTTTTTTACATGGTGGAATCGGTAGCCGCCACGAATCCGGGCAGGCTGTCCAGCTTTTATGGCCGCCACAGTATTTTGCGCTGTTCGCCCCGGAAGCCGCCACACAGATCTTCGCGCAGTCCGCCCCTATAACCGCCATGCCACAATCATTTTAAACCTTTTACGCCGCTGAAAGCACCAGGAAAGGGACAAGCGTTCAGTCCGGCGAGGCCCGAGATTTGAACCTTGGACCTCCGCCCCCTTATGGGGTTTGGATGAACCAATTGGTCTACACCTCGGACCTGCCCATCAGATACTATTATACTTGCCCTCCCCCAGCTGTTTCCTTAAATCAGCTTATTGTCCCCCGCTGCCCTGAAACCTGTCCCCGCATCCCTGATACTTTTGTAACCTTGGTATTTACTCAATTTGTTGGTTCTTGTTTGCTTTTAGAGATTTTTGTATGTCCAATTTGGAATTTTTCTGCAAGGTATATGTAATAGGGTCACTTACTACAACTATATAATCTCTCTTTTAGTAAGAGCTAATGTATATTCCCTTTATATCTTAACCAAAGCCTTATTCAATGCCAAATGTGATTTTTGCTTTTTTTGTTAAACAATATTATTTTAGTTTCCTACTATTTATCATATATATTTTAGAGAATTCCAGTCACTCAAAAAAGGAGTAAGAATGAGATTGCTTCCAAAGGTGTTTCATATATGAAAGTGTATTTGGGTTGAATATTGTACATTTTATATTTCTTTGAATAAAGGTTATGGTTCTTGAGCAGTCACATTGGAATCACATTGTTTTGGGTTTTCAATTGGGTGTAGTAGGAATTAACATGGGCAGTATATTAAAACGACAAATGGTTCTTTTTTGCAAATTCGGTTGAATTCTAATCACCCACATTGTGCTTAAGGCATGGCTTGTTTCTAATAGTTGTGAACAATCCACTTTAGTGGTGGTACTCAGTAGCAGTTATAAGAGTAAACAACTTATAATTTGATGTAAGCCTTAGACGTATTAGCCTTACACAGCATATGTCCTCAAACGGAGTTGATATATACTTTAAATTATTATTTATGCATGCATGTCTTTAGCCATGTAGCTATCTATAGCAAGGTTTGATAGTATAATGGTGACGTGTCTAAAATGCCTTAATTCAATTTAATTGCATGTTATGGGTTTTAGTTTATAGTGAGGCCAAGACAACTCACTTGGGGATCAAGCACTTGTCATTCACACGTCGGGCCTCCATGCCTGCGGAAACTTGAACCCAAGCCTTCTCCATGAAAGATGACCAGTCTCAACTCAAGATAACCTTGACGGACAATGTGTTTATAATGTTTAACAAGGAGTTCTAATAAATTCATATTTTACATAATAACGAGTTCACGACTAAATATTATGAACCTTGTTATCATTTAAATAACTAATTGACAAGAATCCCCCTTGTAAGCATGCATGGTAAGTGTTCAACATGCAAGTATCTACATTTGTATAAACATATGCAATGATTTATTGTGTTTGTATGTGGGTGTATATATACAACAAATGAGAATAGTTTGTTGAAGGTAGAACTAATTTGACATTAGAGATCTAGGGATTTGTGTTGGGAATATTTGGACTAATGTCACAACAATCTTGGTGGAAGACAACCTTTTAAAAACTCAACTGTAAATCATACTTTGCAGCTTAGAGATTGAAATTTTCAGCATGCAAATTAGAAATCATTAGATGAATTCGAGAATCGATGATGCAATTGAAGTCTTCTATTTAAATAGGTTTAGACCATTGGAAACCTCATAAGCCCTGATTGGGTTGACTACTTAATAATTAGAAATGTCTAGAATAGTCTTAAAGAGTGGCCTAGGTTTATCACATCACAAGTAAACCATTTGTAAGCCAATTACACATAGTGACAAATGTAGGTCTAGGGCGTGTGTTTGCCCTTCCCCTTTGGAGAAGTGTTTCCCTTTACGCTTGATTGATGCAGCTTGCAAGATTTAATTTTATTTTTGAATGGTACAGGTAGATGGGAAAATCACGATGCCACAATTCAAGTCAATGACACAATTTCAGTGTGCAGCCATCTGATCTAACACATTTCATGAAGCATTATCCACAATTGTATGTGTGATAACTATGCTATAAAACAAACAAACCCTCAAGTCAGCAGCATTGGTTTCCTCTGCAACTAGTACAAGCAAATCCTACCCCTTCTGACAAGTGTTTCCACTGATGCTTGGCAATTGCAGGTCATTGGATGTAATTTTATTGTTGATTAGTATAGACAGATGAGAAAACTGGGTGCCCCATTGCAAATCAACACCACAATTTTAGAGTGTACCCGTTTAATCTACCGTCCTTCAATAAGTATTATCTACAATTGTATCCAGTCTATTCTATAAGTAGAAGTGAAGCCTTAGCTACGAGGCATCAGTTACCTATGCAATGAATACTAACTATTATTCTGTGTTTATGCATTAACTGGAGCTTCAAGTGGTGAGTTCCAGTTTGAGGAATGTATGTGAATGCTTATTTATGTTTGCTCCCCCTCTATGCAATGCTATGATTGACATCAGCATATTGTCAAGTTTGGTATTAGACCATTTCCATCAGTAGAATTAGAGTGTTTGTGTTTTTTTTATGGCATTTCTAACATTTGTATCAAAAGTTTTATTGAGAGAATAGACGTGGATACTGAGAAAATAACCCTATATAGTTGTTGAGGATGAGTATATAAAAGCTTGCCTACTATATTGTCACATTGATAGGCTATGTAAGGAAGCTTTCTTCTATTGAAGAGTCAAGAGTGTTTGTTGAAAGAAAGATGATGTTCTTTGTTTGATTGTGTTGCTGGAGATGCACAACTGAGACCCATTGTTGCCGAGATTGTTGTCAGCAAGGAGAGGATCAAGAAGAATGTGGACGCCCAATAAATGCCTTGGGAAGCAATGGCTCTATGGACATCAATCCAATGAATGCAAATCAAATGAGATGGGGCTTGCAAAGTCAACTCCTCTTCAGAGTACAGCCCCTTTTAGATCATTAGAAAAGAGAAAATAATGAATTCATTTTGTGTATTTTATGGCTAGGTTGTCAAGACGTGTGAGTCTATAATTAGTTGAGCCTGAAGATCAATGGGATGTGATTGCGAGTTGTAAAGTTTCATATCAAGAAACGAAGAAGCTGGATGCAACTTGTGTCTAGTATAGTTGAAGAGTGCCAGTTGGATGATAAGGATGCCATTGTGAGGGTTGGTATTGGGTTCTAAAGTTTGCTTTTTCTAGATTTGTTCAAGAATTTTGTTATGTATAAGTGAGTTGTGTTTTAGATGTTAGTTCCCATGTCATGCCAATGGAACATGGGCAACTAGCTGATGAAGCCCTGCAAACCTAATTGGAGAGGACATGGTGCACAATTGTTGAAGCTATGATTGACCATTGTGCATAAGACAATGCCAATCAAAGATGAAGAGACCACAAAGTTGAGCTAATGGATGTATGAGGCACAAAAATTTATTCACCTTACAAGTTAAGGAGGATTTGATATTCCACCAATGGCCAAGATGGTGTAGTAAGGCACTTGTAGAGCTTGAGCAGAAGACACTAGACATGAAGACAATGCAGAATAAAATCGAAGGCAGGCAAGCCAAAATATAATTATGTTTACTGATTATGAAATTTTTGGTGTTGATTATTTGTTGAAACTATGTTTAATGAGTATGAAATACTTGGTGTTGATTATTTGTTGAAGATAGGCGAGGAGTCATATTTAAAGTGGTCATAAATGTGAAAGTGGAATTGATAAAGTATTTTATTCGTTGTGACTTGTGAGATTAAATTGTTCTTTTTATGGTAGGATGGTGTTCATGTGGATGTTATTTCATGACGGAGTTTGGCACTCATATCATGTAAAAAATTGTTAAAAGTGAAAGGCATCAAGGAAATTGAAAGGAGTACATTAGATGCATATGTGCCTTGTTTTAGTTGGGGAGTACTTAAGCGTACATGATAGTGATATCCCACAAATTGTGTCCTTTAAGGACTATGTAACAGAGCAAAGTACTTATTTTAAAACAAGTATTTATGTGTCAATATGTCAAAGGTCAATGTCATGTCTTCCCTAAGTTCACTTGTGTCAATAGGAACAGTCATAGTTATGAAATTCGGCTTGTTTTTGAAAAACACAGTTTTTGAAAAACGCGCCAAGTTCACACCTGAATCGGCCTTCCCGAGTTCTTTTGACTTGGCTCAATTAGTTTTTATGGACTCACCGAGTATTTTTCACTTACGAGTGTTTTTAAGACTCGCGAGTCCAAGAAATAAACTTGTTGGCTATGGTGGCAAAAATATAGAAAATGACATCAATTTTTTTTTTCTAAATTGGCCTCATTTTTGCTGTTTCCACTTGCAAAGAGAGTAGAGAGGTGAAATCGGACCCAAAAAAAACATTCATTTGCATCCTATACCCAAAGTTATCCTAGTTTTCAAGAATCTAACAACCACCCAATAGATACATTTGAGGTTAAAAAACAAGAACCAAAAGGAAGGCTAATGCCACAAGGCCCACTTGATTATAAAGAACCAAAGATGAAAGGAAAAGAAAAAAAAGTCAGTAGAGTACAAGGATAAGGTCAAACAAGATCAACAATGGAAGTTGAGACTAAAGGGGTAGACAACATTAAGAGTAATCTAAACCAATCTTGTATGGAGTTCCATGGTAATATGTCCCACCCAATGCAAAGTGTAACACCTTCAATAATCAAGAGCAAAATTTCTTTGCACTTTCTTGTAATATACATTCTCTAGAACACTCTTTTGATCATTGGGCCTAGGAACAAACAAACGCTTCCGAAATCCTAACCAACATAGGAAACATTCACCATGTTTGAGGCAACTCAAAGGTGTCAAGAATTAGACATGAAATATTGGAATAGTATAGTGCTTGGGCCCTCTCACAATCCTAGTGAGATTTATAAGACGCACATAAAATAGCAAGAGGCCATTTGAAGAAGCACAAAATGTCCTTGAGGTTTCTTTCTATGGAAGACAAGTTGACTAATAATTGTGATATGTAGTTATACCCTTTGAAGGATAATATACTATCCATACTCTGCTAGAGAATAGCTTTAACCATATTCAGTGTTGGTTTGGGCATTGCACCTATGTATGGTCACAAAACCAGAATGAGAGATAACATGACTTGAAGGATTTTTAATAGTAGCCACTAGCCCATATATAACCATTTGTCTATGGATGGGAGGCATCCCCTAGTACAGCCATAATCTGAGAACCAGGGAAATTAGAAGGGATATGTACCAGCCTTATGTAGTCTCTCTGGACTTCGACTCAATATGAAATATTAGCAAACACTAGATATTCATCAAGAGGAAATAATTACAAATAAACAACACTTTAAATGACAACAAAAGGGCTTGTAGATGCTCCAAGACTGAATCTAACAACCACCCAACAGTTACATTGATGTGTGTTTTGTCACTTTCGTGTGTAATTTAAAGTTGCATCGCTTAAAGTATTAATTTTGGATTTGTATAATTTTAAATTAATTGTGATATGCAGGAAAAAAACTTTCCTGATGAAAATTTGCATTTTCTTTATTTTTTTTGTCGATATTTTCCAAACTTTTTTGCTGAGTCTGAGTACTGTTGGTTACGAATCTGCCATGAGGAAAGGATTTTGGGTTAATGCGCCCAGATTCGCCCACCAGCATGAAAGGCCGGAAGGAAGAGATGCCTTCCGAGCCAATCTCCGGAGAAGGCCGGCTCCTTTTGGGGGGGGTTTCTGATTTAAGCTAAAGGGAACAGGAAAGAAATAAATGTACAGAAAGAGACAAATGTACAGAAAGAGATTACAAATATGTCCAAAGGTTGGTGGGGGGAACTAACAAGTACGGGAACACACCAATCACCGCTACTTATCGCATACAAACACGAGAGCATGGCAAGGGACTGCAAAACCTAGGCGTACTTCCGATACACAAGCGGTGTATGCACGGCTTCAATAGCTCCCTAGCAAACATTCCCTACAAGGAACTAACGGCGGGGGGATCGTATCAATCACCGGATACGTACAGCGACGGGGGTAGAAAGTAAACCTAGAGATGTCGAGCAGGTATATGTGTTTGGTAGAGAATTTAACCGCACAGCTTCAATGGCTCCCTAGCAAACATTCCCTACAAGGAACTAACAGCAGGGGATCGCATCAATCACCAGATACGGGCCAGCAACGTCACACACAACTGATGGAACTGCTACCACATCTATTATATGAAAAATTAAAAGTACAGAAATAATGCTAAAGGCGCCTGACCATCAAATGCCGAAGTGAATCAACAAGCCATGACACAGAATCGCGTAAAGCATAAGCATAAAGAAATAAAAGCGGTAGAACAGAACCAGGCATACAGATTGTATTTGTAAGCAGAAGCACGGTTACGAGTAAGCACAGTAGTTCCCTAACAAACATTCCCCTTCCACCCTTTACAATGAATTCAAGATGGGCTTTTATAGCCCGAGTCCCACCTGTTACATTAATGGGCACGAGTCCCGATCAAACATAAGTCGACGAAGCGGCGAAAGAGCTGCAAATGCTGACCTTTTGTCGGACGAGGGCTGTACCCGCGACATGGTCATCCTGGAAGGCCGGACAGCCTACGTGGCGGAGTGCTTGGGCAAAACTTCAAGTCGGCGAGGTTCGCTGGTAGGCGGAGCAGGTGAAACCTCAGATCAGCTTTGAATGAGGCTATTAGCGCAGGCGGTGCAGGCAGCCCATGCTTATCCCTTTTGGTCGGCAGTCTTGGTTCAAATCCCGAAGCTGGACACTTGTCTGATGATGGGTGATACTGTGTGACACATGTCTGCCCTGAAGGGCAGTCTATCCATCTTTGCTTGGGATCGGAGCTCCTTGGGATGCGCGGGCAGAAAACAGTGCAGTGGGGAAGGCCTTCAAGCCTTGGTCAAATTCTGGGCTTGTTCCCCTACCGCACACTCGTCAAGGGCGCATTCCGACTCCGTTGAGAAGTCGGGCTGCGCACAGGTGAACACTGGTGTCTGCCGCTGTACGGACCTGCTCCGGCAGTTTATCATTCTTCTTTGTCGGCCCGCCGACTGCCGGTGCAAGGTGCGCCCGGAAAGTGGGGCGAAGTCGGACTTCGCACCAAAAGGGGCGAGAAGAACGCGAATACCCGGGCGCCCGCCGGCAAGGCGCCGAAAGGGGCGAAGTCGCACTCGCACCAAAGCCGGGCGAAGTGCGCACTCGCACCCGGCAGGCGAAGTGCGCACTTCGCACCAAACAGGGCGAAGTGCGAACTTCGCACCAACACTTAGCCAATTTTCAGGTAACTTGCTGGAAAGTTGAAAAATCAACTGGGGGACTCCAAGAAAAAAGGGGGAAAGAAAGAGAATGCGGGAAAGAAAAGGAAAGGGAGAGAAGGAAGGAAAACGGAAGAAGGGGGAAGAGAAGAGCAGCACTGTTACTTTACAATATTGAAGACATTGCACCCCGTGCAAAATGTGACAACATTTCTGGCGGCTCGCGGGGTGTCGAGCTCGCCTCGGCGCAAAGAATCCATGCCTTCATCCTTTGGGTGCGGGAGGAACTTACCTCCCCTGCCTTTTGCTGCTCTAATTGTTCTCCTTGCGGCAACTGTTCTTCAGATTCATCTTTGTCAGTTGCCCCGTCAGAATCTCCTTCCGAAAGCTCTTCATTTCCTGCTTCTGCCTCGCACATGCGAGTGTATGCCGTTTGGGCTGAGCGCCAGGCTTCCGCTTCGAATGGCTTGCGGTCAGCTATGTCTTCTAATGCTCCGTGAAAAGCAGCGACCGCGTGCAGGTCGATGGTGAGGTATCTTTTCTCTAACTCCTGGAAATAGGAGCGGATCTTGGAATATCTGGACACCATCTGAGTGACCTGACTGTCTTGAATTGGCTCAGTCCAGGCTATCAATTTCAGTCGTATCTGCTTCAAAGGACTGCCAATTTCTTTTTACCCGATCTAGGGTGAGGAGCTCGCCATTCTCAACAAAACTTGGGCACCCAAGTTCTGAAAGAGCGTGAAAGGGGGCCAGACAGATATCTCTTTCATGTCCGAATGCATCAAGCATTCGTCTGGCCACTCTCACCTCTTCAACTTTTCTGAAATATTTGTGCAAGGTCACCCTTGCACCTGCCCATTCTGCAGCGAATGAGGACACGGGGGAAAAATGGACGCCGTTGCGCTCGCGTTCCTGAAGACTAACCGCCAGGTCTAGCCATTGCTTCGCCTGGCGCTCGGCCTCCTCTACCACAGGCTTTCCCTGGGCAGAAACTTCTTGAATCCTGGATGCGAAGTCCAGGACCGCCATCGCCTTGAAGGTATGGGGCTTGCATTCCCGCAGCAAACCAGCCCTCATTTCCTTAACCTTTGTCTTTGAAAAGACAGCCGCTTGAGATGTTCTCTCTGCAAGTTGCGACTGCGCCTGCTTCAAAGACTCCTGGAGCTGAGAAATCTGCTCCGAGGATGCTTTCTTTTCGGTTGCGGCCTGTTGCTGAGAAGCAGCCAGCTGGGCTTTGAGTTCATCTGTTTCTTGCCGCGCCGCTTCCAGCTGCTCAGTGGACCTAGATAGGTCCTCTTCAAGTTGCCTTACCTTGTCCTGCAACGCGAAAAGTTCTTCCTGCTCCTCCAGACTCTTGACAAAGAGATTGTCAGCTTTGCGCATGATTGTCTGAATCTCATCTTGCTTGTTGATGTCGTCAAAGCTCTTCTCCTTTGTCTGGAGCTCGTAGTCCGCCCTGGTCATTTCTCGAAGAGGCTTCTTCACTTTAGGGATTATCTTCTCTGTCGTAAGCACTCTCCTCGTGAAATCGTACTTGGTGCGTTTTGCCGGGGCGGCCATCTCTTCATGCCTCCTTCGCTTCAAGTTACGGAGGAAGGAAACGGGGGTACTCTACGGCTCTCGTTGCCGGGGGCAAGTCATACGTGTTACGGAGGTCGTCCATAAAATCTGGTTCCCCCGGCCTTGGGATCTCGCCGAGACGTCTCTCCTGCGGGGATGGGATCAGGAGGAACCGGACAGACCTTGGAAGAATCGGTCGCTTGTGGGGGCGACCGGGAAATGGAAATGGGAGCGGGCGACACTGCGAGGGTTTGAAGCGGCTGAGGCGGAGGATGTGACGGTGAACGGACAGCCTCAACACTGACCTCGGGCGAAGGGTTTGGAGTTGTGCTCAGAGAAAGAGAGACGTTAGGGTTCTGAGCAAACTGATCGAAAGAATGGGGACCGCTAGAAGGACGCGGAGACGGAGAGGAGGATGTGGTCATGGCTCGCCCAGATTGAGCGGGGGACTGAGTGGAAGTAGAACTGGGTGAGACTAGAGAGACAGGGGCAGCAAACGTACCTGCGGGCTCCGCCTGAGCCGATGCCGGGGGGATGTCTTCGCTTCTTGTCTCGGCGGCTGGCTTGGGACTGCCCAAAGGACTGTCTCTGCGGCGGCAGGACGCGGCTGCGGCTCTGCGACTGGCTGCTGCACTATCAGGCTAGGTCGCCTGATTTTCTCAACTCTCCTCCGCTTCTTCTCTTCTGGAATAACCGTCGGATCAGGGGAAGGAGACGAAGTAGGTGCAGCAGGCGCTGATGCTCCCACGGTAAACTTGTACCGGGGTTTGACTTGCAGAAGGTCTGCCGCGACCGGTCTGCTTTCTGACGGCGCTGGCGCTTTTCTTGCCTGAGGGATTGCCTCGGGCGCTGCCTTGACTAACTCTTTCGCCTTTTCAGGCGCCGCCTTGGGAGCCACGGGCTGCATTGGATCGGCCTGGGTACTTGCTGGGCCTGCGCTGGCAGTTGCCGAAGTGTACAACCGTTTGGGAGGAGACCCACTTTTATAATCCTCAAAGGGGCCTCGGGGAACGTAACCTTGATATGCGAACGGCCGCCGGCTGTCATGATGCTGGTCATAGAGAACCGAAAAGTCGTCATCTACGGCCAGGCTTCTCCTTGTTGATTTATCGTGCTGCGTGCGGCATCTCATCTTCCAGCACTCGGTAACCTTTTCTTTAGACCAGTTAAGGCCTGCTATCTTGGATAGAAATTTTTTGAACCCTGGAGACGAGAAGTGATGGTCCGGGTTTCGCTTGGGGTCATATGTCACCTCCTCGCAGTAGAAATCCTGCCAGGGAGGAGAAGCTTCCATTAATTCAATCTCCCAGTCAAGGTCCACATGGACCATGTCGCATCTATCTTCGGTTATATCCCGGGGGCACAAATGTGTGAATCTTGCCCTTATCCCATAGGGGTCGTACTTCCAGCGCTGCGGCAGCAAAACCAGGCCAATCCGGGACAGCGCTTGCTCTAGGTAGACGTGTTGTCCTACCTCAGTAATCTCAACGTTGGCCCAGGAAAGAGGGTATTGAAAAATCTGTCCTCTCTTCTTCCCTAGGCCGAACTCTTCTTCCACATAGTCCATCGGTCGGGCAACCTCCATCCCGAACAGATGCTCTGAACACCAATAGGGCAGCAAATAGGGCTTGCCCTTGAATCCGTAGATTCTGACTACAATCCCTTGCGTCAGTCTGAAAACGTCCCCGAGCTTCTGATTTATCAATGCACTCGTCATTTCTCTCGGGGGACGGGGGATTTCGCTTTCGGTGAAGACTGACATGACGAATCCCAGAAAGTTGAAGTTGAACTTGTAGTAGGACCCTTTCCGGTATAAGTCATCCGTCCAGTTATAGACGGGTCGGGGCTCTCCCCTCTCGTTAACCTTCTTCAGGTTCAGGATCGGCATTTGGGGGTGCAGATGGTACAAACAAAGCCAGGCTAGAACAGAACTGAAACGAAAATCGGTAGACTGCCTCTTCTGAATTTTCAGCAGGCTGGAATGAATGGCGTAAGCCAGCCAGTCTGCCCAGTCGAAAGAGATGGGGCGCTTTCCACTCCTTTGCGCCGCTGGTTCGTAAGATTCTCCACACAGGAGACATTCTGCCAGCGCTAGCTGGTACGGGTGCACCAGCTCATCGGAGTCGCAGCCGAGAATCCATGCCAGGATGGTATATAGATACTTGCTCTGAAATTTCGTCAAAGGCATGGGGCCAGTCGGCCATTGTCCGGCTGGAAGCGGGGCGTTCAGCTCTGAATTGAGGAAATCCCTCATTCGCTTGGTGTGCGTGAAACGTCCCGCTTGTTCGCCCAGACTGATCTTTCTGAGGATGGTGTCGGAGTCATACTCCAGCCCCGGGGCGAAAGCTGGTTGCACAGCTCTCCTCGCGCAGTGCGAACAAGGGTTTGCCGCTGGAACCGCAGATTTGCCGGAAAGTCGGTTTATAGTATCCGACAATTAAGTCTATCGACTCCGGGCATTGGTGGACGGGAGGGCACATGAATCCGAAGAGATTTGATTTGTACGCCGCTCCAAAATGGTGGGAGGGCGAAACTTTGTCGCCCCGGCTCTCCACATTCGCTCGCGGCTGAGTTAGGCTCATGGAAAACAAGCCGTCCACATATCCCGCAGGTAATTCACCGGAGGTGGTGGGGATTGCCCACGCTGTACCTTCTTCGTCCGGGCCTTTGACTTCTTCTCTGGCGGGGGATCGCCTTTGAAAACTCCTGGCCGCGGCAAATCCCCTGGTTCGCTGCTTTCACTGGACTGCGCTGACACGGGCCTTTTTCCTTTGTCCATCTCTCCGAATCAGCAATAATGACAGGTTCAGGTTGTCTGCAACAAATTTCGCTGTCACAGGGATAATTAGCACTGTCCGAGGAATAATCTGTGCAATCTGGAATGTTTGCATGCTTCTGACCCCCTTTTCTAGATAAGAACAGCGCCATTAATGCAACGCTGGAGGGGGTAGGTCGGCTGAGTTAAGATCCTTGGGTGGCTGCGTAGGAGAATGTTTCGAAAAAACGCGCCCCGGCAGACGTGCCATGCTTCTTTTGTTGCATTTTCCTTTGAAAAACGTGCAATCATTAACTCGGCGTTGGAGACCGCACCATGGCTGACGTCGTTGCCACCACTTGGGCACACTTGCTCAAGACAAAAACCTTCGGTGCGGAAACCCACATTAAAACAAGTGCAAGCGCGCCTTGGGCCCAATTGGGGTTTTTGAATTTTTTTATTATTTTTTAAACCGCGTCCCAATACTGGCCCAGAAAACTAGGCGCAGCCGGGCTTCGCCCGAAGTTGGGCACGGCCCGACCTCGCCGGCGAAGTCGGACTTCGCCCGAATTTCGGGCGAAGTACGAACTTCGCGCGAAGCGCGTGCTTGAACTGTTCTACCTCTGTTTTTTGCTGCGCCCAAGGTTTGGGCGTGATCTGGGTCTTTGCCGCCTTTGATCTCGAATAGCACTTAACGTTTTTCTCAACCTCTGCTCTTTGGTCAAACTGCGCAATGCGACGCTGGGGCTTTGTTCGGACTTCGGCCGAAGCTTGGTGCGAAGTGCGAAGTTCGCACTTCGCACGAGAGTTGAGCGCAGTGCGCACTTCGCGCGGGCGCTGGCCGAAGTCGGTCCTCGCTGCGAAGTTCGCACTTCGCGCAAAGGCTGCGCGCAGTGCGTACTTCGCACGGAAAGTGTGCGCAGTGCGGCTTTCGGCCAAAGCTCGCGGAGCTTCCCTTTAGCGTGCCTTAGCATTTTCTTGATCGAACTTCGCAGTTCGGCTGGGCCGAAGTCCGACTTCGCTGCGAAGTCGGGCTTCGCCCAACACTTAGTCAATTTTTTGCTCTTTTTTCTCCTTTCTTTCTCTCGCATAGCCGAACTTCGCTCCTCCTCGAGGGCAACGACAGACTTTGCTGAGAAGTCTGTCTTTCTCTCCCATGCCGCAATTAATCTCAAAGAAGGAAAAATAAATTGAAAGCTAAAGCTGGAAACTGTACATGCCGGGAAAAATAAAAAACATAAGGGAAAATTTTTACAAGGAAGGGCCACTCGGGCACCTTCAACAGCGGTAAAGCTTCAAGTGGAACCCGTTAACAGGGATAGGGAGGAGCTGACCCTCCATATCCGAAAGTATGTAGGCATTGAACTGATTGACCCGGGCAATCTGATAAGGGCCCTCCCAGAGAGCATCAAACTTCCCGTGATTGCCCGGCTTTGCCTTGTATGAATCCCACTTTAGCACCAGGTCCCCGACCTTGAAAACTCGGGCAGTGGTGCCTTTTGCAAACCAGCCTTGAGTGGCTGTAATGTGATCCGCGAAGGCCTGGTATGCACTTTCTCTGTCTTCTTCCAACTGCAGGAGTTGGCACAATCTGTCGTCCACCGGGTCTCCGTTGCTCCTGTCTTCGTCAATCATCCACAGGGCGGGGATCTCGATGTGTGATGGCATAACAGACTTCCTTGCCATAGACGAGCGCGTAGGGGGACGTTACGAGGGATTTCTTGAATGCTACTCCGTCCGCCCACGGTGCCCGGTTCGAGGAGCAAGTGCCAAGTCCGTTTGTTTCTTTCAATGGTCCTCCGGAGAATCTTCAAGAGGTTTTTGTTAGTAGACTCGGCAAGGCCGTTCCCCTGCGGGTAGTAATTAGAAGACATCTTGTGATAGATGCCAAGTCTGCTGGTGTACTCCGTGAGTACGGCGCCTACGAATCCCGGACCGTTGTCTGTCACAATCGACTCTGGAACCCCGAAGCGGGTAATCAGGCTCTCAATGAACCCGATGACCGTTTCTTGGTCTGCGTTCTTGGTCGGGATTGCCTCCGTCCACCGTGTGAAATAGTCAGTAGCTGTGAGAATAAACTTGTGGCCGGCGGAGGAGTTAGGAGAAATCACCCCAATGAAGTCTAGACCCCATTGCTGGAATGGAGCTTCGGCTTGAATCGGTTGAAGGGGCAGGGGTGCTTTTCTGTTTCGCCGACAAACCTACGGCATTGATCACATTTGGCGCAGACCGCATGCGCGTCTGCAAACGCAGTGGGCCAATAGTACCCAGCCCTTATTATTTTTAAGGCCGTTGGCCTTGAAGAATGGTGACCCCCAGGCATCCCGGAATGAAAATCTCCGAGGATCCTAGGCTGGTCCGATTTTATGACGCACCGCAACAGGATGCCGTCAATGTTTTTGAAGTAAAGCCCCTCGGGGCGAAGAGTGTACCTTAGTGCACCTAGCCGAAATCTCCTTCGTTGTGAGGCGTTCAGGTGATCGGGACATCTTCCGGTGCAGAAGTATCTCACCAGTTCATCTGTCCAATCACTCCCCTCCGATAAGGAGTCGGCTAGGTAGATGCGTGTCGCTGTGTCCTCCCACTTACAGGCGGAGATGCCGGCTACAGCGCTTCGGGCCAATTCCTGACACAAGGCTCGGCCTCTGATAAGCTTGGTGGGCCGCACTTCAATGTCGAACTCCTGGATCTTGGCAATCCATCCCGCTCTCTTGTGACCCGGTTCTCCTTGCAAGATGAAACTGCGAACATCGGGGTGAATCACAAAGACAGTGGTCTTGCTCTGGGAGACAAAGTGCCTGAACTTTCGAAGGGACTTCATGACAGCATGAACCTGCCGCTCTATAAAATTGTACTTCTCTTCGTGCGGCAAAATCACTTGGCTTAGGAACGCAATGGGGCGCTCCTCACCGTCGTCTCCCTTCTGAGTCAGGACTGCAGCGTAACTTTCGGGTTCTCCCACTGCATACAGGATGAAGTCCTTAGAGTAGTCCGGGTTTGTCAACACCGGAGCTTGTGCAATTCGGGCCTTGATTTCCTCGAAGGCTTGCTCTCTCTCATCAGTCCATTCGTAAGGTGTATCTTTCTTCAACAGTTCGGCCATAGGCTTGATCACCTGTGCGAAGTCCGGGATGAACTTCCGCACGAAGTTAATCTGACCGAAGAAGGACTGCAGCCCTTTTTTGTCGATAGGGGCTGGCAAGCGAACGAGGGCTTTTGCTCTGTCAGGGTCAATGGCGAGGCCTTCCTCGGAGATGACATGTCCCAGCAGCTTTCCTTCATTTACCGCGAAGACAGACTTCTTCGGGTTTATGGAGATGCCGAATTCTCGACAACTTTCAAATATTTGCCGCAGGTGCGAAACATGATCTTCTCGTCGGTGAGAGAAAACAGTCATGTCATCGAGGTAGATGACAATAATCTTGTTGAGCAGCTCTCGGAAGGCCAGGTCCATGGCCCTTTGGAACGTGGCACCAGCATTGGATAAGCCAAACGGCATGCGCTGATAGGCGAACGTCCCCCACTTCGTGGTAAACGCCGTCTTATGTTGGTCTTCGTCTTTGACCCAAATCTGGTTGTAGCCGGAAAATCCATCTAAAAGTGAAAATCTCTGGGCTCCAGCAACGATATGTAGAATCTGGTCGATTTGGGGAAGCGGATAGTGGTCCCGGAGGGAAGCCTGATTTAGGTTTCTGAAGTCGACACAGAGACGAATGTCGCCATTCTTTTTCCTCACGGGCACCAAATTCGCGACCCGGGATGAATGTTTGATGGGGTAGATGATCTTGGCCTCCAGCATTTTCAAGAGCTCGGTCTTCATCATGGCCTCAATCTTTGGATTTACGGCCCTCTGCTTCTGTCGGAATGGCTTGGCGCCATCCTCTAGCTCGATGGTATGTTGGATGACAGTTCTGTCATACCCCTTCAAATCTTCGTAGCACCAGGCCACGATGTCGGGGAACTCCTGGCACAGTGATCTAATCTGCCCCAGCTCCGCCGACGTGCAGTCTGTTCCGACCTTGATAGATTTACCGAGTTCGAGCTCCAGGTCAGCATACTGCCTCGGGTCTACTTTGATCTGTGGGATATTGCTCTGTCATTCCGATCAAAGAGACTCTCTAATGTAATCAGTCCTTTTGGGACGTGATTATTCCGTAACTGTATCAACCCCTCATATTGCTCGTCATCAGGGTCTCTACCTTCGATTACACACACTTCGTTAACCAGGAATGTGACGATCTCCTCGTCACAGCTGAATACCCGCGGGAAGGTATCCCTATCGAGCACGAAGGCCCGTAAATGGTGCGGACCGGCTTCGGTTTACGGACGACGTCTTCGGCCGGAACGTACCTGGCTCCAACAGACGCCAGAATATCAGCGTGCTTGTTTCTCTCACGCGATATTGCCTTAACATTCAATGAGTCAAACGATTCCATCAGGTCCCAGACCCGATTGCGGTACGCTCTAAGATAGTGATGCTTGGACGCGCATTTATTCATAACTTGATGACACACTAGCTCTGAATCTCCGAAAATTTGGAGATGCTTGATTCCGAGCCTTTCCGCCTTTCGCAAACCTAAGCACAGGGCTTCGTATTCCACCGAATTATTAGTACAGCTCCAGGCCAGCCTGTAGGCATAGTCCTTCTGGATCCCGGTCGGGGAAACCAGGAGTACCCCTGCACCGGCGCCATTCTTGCAACGCGCGCCGTCAAAGAAGAGCTTCCACAGCTCTTCGGGTGCAGGTCCTACTTCTTTCGCAACTGACACGTTGAGCTCCTTGGGCTGTTTAATGGAGTAACAGCCCTGCTCCGTCCCGATTACGGCATTAAAATCTCGCAACGAGAACTCATCTTCAAGCTGTAGCACTTCGAGAGCTTGCTCGGTCAGTTCCACTGTCACCAGTTCTTCCTCTGTCAACTGGACCATACAGTCCAGCTCTCCTCCGGGTATCTTGTCTACTAGAAAAGGGGAAGGCTTCTCATTGAAAATTTTCGGTCTCCTTCCTTTGAAGGGCACTTCCATGTGCGAGTAGTCTAGAGACAGTACCCGCCCAACCCGCAGGTGAACTCCCGAGAGAGACACATGCCGAAGTAAGGCTCCGGGTCAACAATCACGACCTCTTGGATGACCACAATGTCGAGAGCTTTGTGCAGCCGGATAGGGATGTCCTTTATGACACCAAGCTGTCTTGACGGGGGTGCCGTCTAATTGCGGCACGCCTTGGCTGCTCCGTGTGTATTCCATCCCGATCTCATCGCGAGATGGCCTTCGGCATTACGGTCGAGGAAGCACCAGAATCCACCATGCAGTTGTGAACTATGTGCCCTTGCATCCGCAAAGACAGATAAAAGGGTGGCGGTCTGTTCTTCCCAGTGGCGGAGACTGTCAAAGGTTGAACCAGGACAGCAGGCTGCATCTGCTTGCTGTTCTTCATGTTCTTCAGTGATTCTTGCGGCGGATCTACTCGGCTTCATGAACAGAAGAGCATCGTACATGCTGATTCTGGCAAGAGTCTTCTTCAACTCGTCTACAATGCTGTAGCCCGAGGTACTAGCTCCTTCTGCTGGCTTAGCCGGCTCGTACTTGGTCCGGTACTGTTGGGTGGCCTCAACTCGCTGCCTCTTGGTCAGAGACGGGTACTTCAGCTTCTCCTGGGCTTGTTCTTTGGTTTCGGTTGGGGGCTGAAGTACAGGAAGCTTAGCGGGAGTTGGGGCCTTTGCTGGAGGCTTAGCTGGAACAGCAGCAGCCTTTGCCGGAGAAGGTTTAGCGGGAGCTTTATCTTTGGATGCCTTCTCCTGGGCTGTGTAAGGCCACAGCCGCTTGTACGGTGGCAGCCCGTCGGGCTGCGGTTTTTCTCTTCTTGCGTATACCTGCAAAGGTTTAGCCGCGTCCGCAGCTTTCTTTTCTTCCTTGGCGGGCGTCACTGGATTCTCTTCTGGCAGGGCAAAATTGGCCTCGCCGTCCAAGATCATGTACAGCTCATCATCTTCTATAGTGCTGCCGGCCAAGGTTTGGATGTAGTGTTGGTGCAGAGTGCAGTCTTCCTCCGAATGCGGGTCATTGCACGTAGTGCACCAGTTGACCTGGTCAGGAGGACCAGGTGGGTCATCTATAGCAGCATTTCTTGGAGGCGGACGCCTCTGCTGTTGGTTCTCTGGGGCTTTATCTTTTGTCAGCGCCGGTGGCGCATATGGCCTTCTAGGAGCGAGGTCCATTTGGGCCTGCTTCTTCTTCATAGCGGTCATGTCATTGGACATGGCATGATATCCGGAGGCCAAAGCCCGCACTTCTTGTAGAATCGTGTTCTGGATGCTCGTCGTCGGGAGGCGGCAACTGTGCCGGTGGAGGCAAAGCGGCCAATGGAGGAGGGTTAGAATAAGACGCATACTGCGGGGGAGCAGGAAGCGCTGGAAAATGCGGAGCGGGAGGAGGCGGATGAGGGTAATGCATTTGAGGCGGGCCATAAGGAGTTATGACCGGCGCCGGATTCCATTGCTGCTGGGGTTGCTGCCCGGAAGTGGACGGCGAACCGCCAGAAGCAGAAGGATACTGCGATCTAGGGAAGTCGGGATGAATTGGTTCCTGCACTCTGGACGGAAGCCTGCCGATGGAGATAATGTCAGCTTCAGCTTGCTGGGCAGCTTCGTACAGCGCAAGAAACTCGTCAATCCTGGCGATCTTCAGCAGCAGGCATATGTCTGAGTTGAAAGATCTCAGATAGTAGTGAGCAGCCATGCCAGCTGAAGGCCGAAGTTCGCGAGGTACCCGTTTCCAGGATCTCGCAAACCTAATGTTAAAATCGGACACCTCCTCTTGAGGATGTCTCTGGATTGCTTGGAACTGATGCAGTAGAGAAGTAGGATCAGCAGACTCGTTGCATCCTTTCACGAGTCTCCTGGCAAGCTGGGGCCACCCAGTGATGGATCCCTCCCGCGCCGATCTCCACCAGTAGAGAAGCTTTCCCCTTAGGGAAAGGGCCAGCAGACGGGTCTTCACACTCTCATCGGTGATGGTATGCAGTGCGGCCAGGGCGAGGATGTCCTGGATGTGCTCGTACGCCGTCTTACCGTAGCCGTCGTATGTGGGAATAGACTTTAAAGCAGCAGGGGGAACAGCTTGCTGACCGACCAAGGCCAAGGGCCCCGTAGAGTCCACCGCCGGGAAGAGATCATCGTCATTCGGCTGTTGAGCAGCCATTTCTTCTTCTTCTCCGCCGTCGGTTGTGTACTCAGTGTCGGTACTTTCCGAGGATGCAGGAACTTCCTCTTCCTCAGCCTCTTCTACTTCGTACTCGGCTCCTCCGACCTCAGCTTCGGCCTCTTCTTGGATCTCAGCCTCGGCTTCGTCGAAACGAGCTCGCGGATCAGCCAGCCTGGGAACTTCGCCTCGAGCGTGGATGTCTAGTTCGTAGAACTCAGGCGGGCTTCTCGGATTTCTTGCTCGCCACCTTCTCGTGTGCATGAAGGTGACGGGACCGGTCTTCTAGACTCAGAGGATTTGTTCGTGCGAGTCGCCGGTGTTCGGATTTGGAACAGCAATGAAGCGAACACCGGTGCTTCGATTCTGTCGGGGGTGAGAAACTTCCTTGTCTCACCAAGAGCTCAGGAACTGTCAGCGCCAGGTGGAGACTGATCAGAAAATCTCTCGTCAGATGTGGGACCCGTGTTCCGCCGAGCGGGTCAGAAGAACTGTTGCGCTAGGTGGAGACTGGACGGGTACTCTTTCTTTAAATCGTGGGACAAGGGTCCCACCGGGCGTGCCAGAGAAACTGTTGGTTACGAATCTGCCATGAGGAAAGGATTTTGGGTTAATGCGCCCAGATTCGCCCACCAGCATGAAAGGCCGGAAGGAAGAGATGCCTTCCGAGCCAATCTCCGGAGAAGGCCGGCTCCTTTTGGGGGGGTTTCTGATTTAAGCTAAAGGGAACAGGAAAGAAATAAATGTACAGAAAGAGACAAATGTACAGAAAGAGATTACAAATATGTCCAAAGGTTGGTGGGGGGAACTAACAGTACGGGAACACACCAATCACCGCTACTTACTGCATACAAACATAGAGCATGGCAAGGGACTGCAAAACCTAGGCGTACTTCCGATACACAAGCAGTGTATGCACAGCTTCAATAGCTCCCTAGCAAACATTCCCTACAAGGAACTAACAGCAGGGGATCGTATCAATCACCAGATACGTACACTGACAGGGGTAGAAAGTAAACCTAGAGATGTCAGAGCCAGGTATATGTGTTTGGTAGAGAATTTAACCGCACAGCTTCAATGGCTCCCTAGCAAACATTCCCTACAAGGAACTAACAGCAGGGGATCGCATCAATCACCAGATACGGGCCAGCAACGTCACACACAACTGATGGAACTGCTACCACATCTATTATATGAAAAATTAAAAGTACAGAAATAATGCTAAAGGCGCCTGACCATCAAATGCCGAAGTGAATCAACAAGCCATGACACAGAATCGCGTAAAGCATAAGCATAAAGAAATAAAAGCGGTAGAACAGAACCAGGCATACAGATTGTATTTGTAAGCAGAAGCACGGTTACAGTAAGCACAGTAGTTCCCTAACAAACATTCCCCTTCCACCCTTTACAATGAATTCAAGATGGGCTTTTATAGCCCGAGTCCCACCCGTTACATTAATGGGCACAGAGTCCCAGTCAAACATAAGCTGACAGAAGCGGCGAAAGAGCCGCAAATGCTGACCTTTTGTCGGACAGGGGCTGTACCCGCGACATGGTCATCCTGGAAGGCGGACAGCTACGTGGCGGAGTGCTTGGGCAAAACTTCAAGTCGGCGGGGTTCGTCGGTAGGCTGGAGCAGGTGAAACCTCAGATCAGCTTTGAATGAGGCTATTGGCGTCGGCAGTGCAACCCATGCTTATCCTTTATGGTCGGCAAGTCTTGGTTCAAATCCCGAAGCTGGACACTTGTCAGATGATGGGTTATGCTGTGTGACACATGTCTGCCTTGGAGGGCAGTCTATCCATCTTTGCTTGGGATCGGAGCTCCTTGGGATGCGCGGGCAGAAAACGGATGCGGTGGGGAAGGCCTTCAAGCCTTGGTCAAATTCTGGGCTTGTTCCCCTACCGCACACCTGTCAAGGGCGCATTCCGACTCCGTTGAGAAGTCGGCCTGCGCACAGGTGGACACTGGTGTCTGCCGACGTAAGAACTGCTCCGGCATTTTATCTTTCTTCTGTGTTTGCCTGCCAGTCTGCCAGTGCAAGGTGCGCCCAGAAAGTGGGGCGAAGTGCGCACTTCGCACCAAGACTGGGCGAAGTGCGCACTTCGCACCAAAACTGGGCGAAGTGCGAACTTCGCACCAACACTTAGCCAATTTCAGGGTAACTTGCTGGAAAGTTGAAAAATCAACTGGGGGACTCCAAGAAAAAAGGGGGGAAAGAAAGAGAATGGGAAAGAAAAGGAAAAGAAGAGAAGAAGGAAGAAAGATGGGGGAAGAGAAGAGCAGCATTGTTACTTTACAATATTGAAGACATTGCACCCCGTGCAAAATGTGACAACAAGTACAAGTCAAAAGTTGGCCTTGCTGAGTCCACAGCAAGTCCAAGTTTCTCTACTATTGGAACAACTGTCTAGTGTGAAACACAACGATGACATGGCACTTGGTTTACATTGTGTACAAGAGGTAAATTTGTCTATCCTTTTAAAGTCATGTTTTCATAAGGCGATGAGAAGTCCCTCATACTCCACATAAAGCTTAGAGAGTGGATATGTTTTAGATGGTCAAGTCTTGTCACATAAAACCTGAAAAGTCATGGTTTGAAAATTTTCTTTATAAGAATTGTCTTAAAATATTGGAGAAAAGTGATATTCTTGTGAGCTTTGGTAACATTTCCCCTTTTACCAAAATCCTAGCTTCTACAACAATTGAGACTATCAAAGGGATTTTTGATGAGGAAACTAATCTTGTGGAGGCTTTCCTTGGATCCATTTTTTTTAAGTTTTCAAGGTGTGATCTATGGGAGGTTAGAGGGTATTGCAACTGGATCTCTTTCTAGTTGTATCATTCCCTCTCAAGCCAAAATGGTGGAAGAGGTATGGAGTCGACATGAATATTAATTGGCATTACAAGATGGAGAATACGTACAGATTCCATAAAGATTTAAACAATCAATGTTGCATGGTCCAACTTATGATGGAACTTGAATACCAAGGGACCCTTGCATTCTTGGATTTACAATTTTCTAGAAATCAGGAGAGGCACCTCTCAAGGTAGGTCTAAAGGAAATCTATTCTAACTAGTTTCTATTTGTAGTTGACCTCCCACAATCATCCTTCGTAGAAAGAAAAGGTTCTAGAAACTTTAATCACTATACGAGAGTTACTAATGGGAATCACTTGGAACAAGCAAAAGTTCACCTCATGAAAGTGTTCCAATTTTATGGCTATTCCTAACAACAAGTAGAGCAATTTTGAATGAACAAAATAACACAACAAATTCTTGGGGGAATAATATTTGTTATGTTGAGGGTGTCTCCAACAATATTGTAAGAATCTTGAAGAGGAATAACATTCATCGATGCTTCATGCCTGTAGAGACTGTTAGGAAGCGTAGATTTAAGAAGCATCATTTTGATCCAAAGCTTAGTAGTGGTGTACTCACATCTCTTGCTCTTGTGACTGAGTGAACATAGGAGAAACATGTACAATGATCCGAACATAAACTAAGGAGCGTTCCAAAGACATATATTGTGCTATTTAATTGGCAAATTTAACCTCGCCAAGTTTTTGGAACTCACGAGTTAAAGAAAAACTTACAAGAGTCTCAAAAAAAAACTTGGCCATCCATGCACGTGTAGAGGAAAACAACATAATTTTTTTTTTTTTTAAAAGTCCCCTCATTTTTGTTGTTTCCAGTTGGAGAGAGAGCAGAGACAAGCTGAGATCAGACCAACAACAACACTAAATTGCATCCTAAATCCAATTTTTTTTAGTTTTAAAGAATTTAACAATTAACTAACAGCCACCCAACACTTACATCTGAGGTAAAGAAAAAACTTGGTTTCAATTGTCAATGCTTAAACCCTAGGGCCTTTTTTTTCTTGTTTTCTAAGTTTCGAACTACTTGTTTGTTGTTTCCAAGTGCAGCCACATTGAAACAAAATGAAGGGAAAAAAGAGACGTAGGGTGGAAATATGCAAAGGAGGGAGAAAAGAAAGGGGAGGTTTACTATAATTTTTGTGGGGACAAAATTCATGGAGGCATAAACCGCCTCAAATATCACTTGGCGAGGTGGAAACACCATGATGTCAGGCAATGTTCAAAGGTGCCTATTGAGGTTGAGAGGGAATGCAATGCCCTCCTAACATACTACAGTGAAAGAAAAGAACTAAAATGAAGAACAAGCGAGGCCATGGCTAGTCCCCCTTCTCGACCTTGTACAGAGGGTACCAGTAGCACCTTTAGCCGGTTTCAGCAGTGCTAGAGTGGGTCCAGTCCATCAGTTGCACACTTGGGGAGTGGGATGCAGGAGTCTTTTTTTGTGGAATGTTCTGTGCCAAGGTCACAACCCATGGTTGAGGGTATGATTGCATGGAACGAGGAGAGGCACAAGGCTGCAAGGAAATCTTGTGCAAGTTTTTGGTATTTTTCCGACATTCCTTTCAATGTGGCAAGGTCTAAATATTGGCAAGGAATGGTAGATGCCTTGATAGTTTGTGGCCCAGGATTTAAGCCGCCAACTTATGATGATTTTAGGGGCCCTCTCCTTCGTGAATCCGTGGAGGATATTTAGGTGTTGGTTGAAGAGCAACGTAGGGTATGGAGGAAGAGGGGTTGCACAATCATGTCCGATGGGACGAATCGGACATTGATTAATTTTTTGGTTACTTCTATAGGAGGAATTATATTCCTCAAGTTAGTAGTGGATCGACACAATTTAAGAGTGCCAAAATGCTTGCACAATTGTTGGAGGATGTTGTGTTGGAGGTTGGGCAGGAGAATGTTGTCCAAGTTATCACAGGCAATGCAACAACGTATGTAGTAGCTGGTAGTAATTTGGAGAGATTCCCCACCATTTTTTGGACACAATGTGCACCCCATTGTCTTGATTTTCTTATCGGAGACATCAGGAAATTACCTTGGGTGTCAGAGGTTGTACAAAAGGAAAAATGTATTACCAAACTTATCTACAACCATATGTGGGTCTTCCAGTTGATGAGGCAATTGACTAGTGGGAGGGAGCTTGTGCAGCCTGGAGTTACACACTTTGCCACAAACTTCATTACATTGCAGAACCTCTTTGATGCAAACGGGGCATTGAAGAGGATGCTTGTGAGTGATGAGTGGACTGCCAAAGACAGTGCTAGATACTGACTCTCCAACGAGGGCCAGAAGGTGTAAGACTATATCTTTGAGGAGCTCTTCTAGATAGCTATGCATGAGGCAATCAAGGTACAAGACTATATTTATGTTTATTTTATTTTATTATTTTTATTTTTATTTAAATTATTTTTCCATTTGCGAATTTTGAATTGTAAATTATTTTTCTATTCTAAATTATTTTTATTTAAATGATTTTTCCATTTTTTGTTTAGGTGTTAGACCCTTTGGTGAGGGTTCTCCATCTTGTCGACGGAGAAAAATCACCAATGGGATATGTATATGAGGCTATGGATAGGGTAAAAAGGCAATTGCCAAATTTTATAATTATTCCAAGCCCAGATACAAACCATTTGGGAAATTATTGACCAACAATGGATTTCTTAGCTCCATAGCCCAGTTCATGTAGCGGGGTACTACCTGTTGCCACATTTTGCACAGGGGTGCCATGTGTTTGGTTTCTGCAAGTGAGCTACTCTTTTCCTTCCCTTCTCCTCATTTTCCCCTTCTTCTTCTCTCCCTTTCTTCCTCTTCCTCACAGCTTCATTCCCTCTTCTTCTTTCCCCCTTTCTTCCCCCAGTAAAACTTCAGCAGGTGTACCTTGAAAATTTTCTAAGTGTTGGGGCGACACTCGACTTCGCTGCGAAGTCAGAGTGCGCCCCTCGAGTGGAGCGCAGTAGGGAACCCAAAGTTCTCAAACAGGCAGCGTCGAAGCAGAATCTGACTAAGTGTCAGGGGCGCAACCCGACTTCGCAATGAAGTCGGGGTTCGCCCTTCTTCCTGGGCGCACTAGGGGAATGGTCTATCAGAAAAACGGCTAAGTGTTGGGGCGACACCAGACTTCGCAGCGAAGTCGGAATGCGCCCCTGTTCCAGTGCGCAGTCCGAACAGTGGACGAAGACAGCCAAGCACCGGTGCGCAACCCGACTTCGCAACGAAGTCGGAGTGCGCCCTTCGACCGGTGCGCAGTTGGGTGAAGTCAACTCAGAAATTTCCTAAGGCAGGAAGGCCTTCCAACTGCGCTGTTTTCCTCCTGCGCAACCCGATAGCGCCCGAATTCCTGGCGAAGTTGGATAAGCTGCCTTTCAAGGCAGACACGTGTCATACCTCAGCATCCGACAAGTATCCACCTTCGGGATTCGAGCCAAGACTTGACCGCGCAAGGACAAAGCATGGGCTACACTACCGACACCAACTGTCATCATTTAAGCCGATGTGAAGTGCCATCTGCCACACCTACCTGCATTCCTGTTGACTGAAGACTCGACTCAACGCACTGCCACGTAGCTATACTGCCTTCAGGGACACCATGCTGCAAGGACAGTCCGGCCCAACAGAAGTCAGCACCAGCAGTCCCTCAGCCGCTCGTGTCAACTACTGTCTTGTCTGGGACTCCATACCCATGAATGTAATCAGGGGAATTTTGGGCTATAAATACCCACCACATTTTCATTGTAAGTGGTGGAAGGGGAATATATTGCTAGGGAACAATTGTAGCTATGCGTTTGCCTCAAATATAAACATACACTTGGCTCTGCTTACTGTCTTTTATCTTGCATGCTGCCTCTCCTTGTCATTTCTGCCTCATGTTTCTTGTGTCATTGCTTGTTGTTGTATCGAACTCTGGACTCCAGCATTTGATGGCCAGGTATTCCTGGAATGCATAGATAGGGGATACATAGGATCGCTGATAGCTGTAGTTTCAATGTGTGTTTGTAGATGAATGCTGTTAGTAGTGGTGATTGATTCGTTGCCGTGCTGCTTATTCCCCCCACCCAACTCCAATCACATTTGGAATCCCTTTCTGCATTTTTATCTCTTTCCTGCACTCTTATCTTAACACCAACCCCACAGGAAGCCGGCCTTCTCCGGAGATTGGCACGGAAGGCATTCCTTCCTTCCGGCCTTTCAATCTGGTGGGCGAATCTGGGCGCAATAACAACAAATCCTTTCCTCATGGCAGATTCGTAACCAACACTACCTCAAGCCCAAAATTTTTAATGATAATTCATTCGAGGCCGACTATGAGGTGAAGTCGGGCCTTCGACAATGCCTTGACCGGATGGTGCCAGATGACCACACCTGCAATTTGATGCAGGATGAGCTGCAAGATTATAAGAGATGTGAGGGCGCATTTTTCACATCCACACAGTGAATTCGAGCAAGGTCAACTTTGAGGCCAAGTAACTCATCGAATTATTATTGATTGTGTCTTTTGATTTTACATGAGTTATTAAATTTTTTTTCTTAGCTTTTTCTAGATTTATGGTGGGAGGGCTTTGGTGCGTATGCGCCCAATCTACAACGCTTTGCCATAAAAATTTTATGTCAATCATGTAGAGCTTCAGGTTGTGAGTGCAAGTGGAGTATGTTTGAGCACATTCACTCTAAGAAGCGCAGTAGGCTTATGCAACAAAAATTAAATGATCTTGTTTTTGTTCATTACAACCTTCGCCTCCACCATAAAAAAATTGTGGGAACAAGTTACGAAGCCATTGATCTAGATGAGATTGATCCATTATTTGAATGGATCACAGAGCCATACGAGTAGCAGCAAGAGCCTCTCTTTTCCATGCATGATTTTGAAAGCATGGCGGAGGAGTAGCGACAAAGGCACAAGAAGAGGCATGGGCATAGTCCCAAAGAGAGAGGACTTGAGCTTCTACTAGGGCAAAGGGAAAAGCTATTGCAAGACATGGATAGTGGGTCTATTGAGGTATTATCATGACACATTTTGTAATTTGTACCTTTTTATATTATAAGCAATACAAGAATATTTTAATTTTCGACGCATGACAATTTCTTTAATTGAAGTGTGTTTTGTCACTTTTATGTGTAGTTTAAGCTTGTATCACTTATAGTATTAATTTTGGATTTGTATAATGTTAATTGATTTGATATGAATGAAAAAAACTTTTTTTAATGAAAATTTGAATTTTGTTGTTTTTTTTTTTGTCGAGTTTTTGCCGATTTTTCTTGAATTTTTTTCCTGAGTCTGAGTCTGAGTCTGAGTCTTGATTTGGCCTTGCCGAGTTTTTTCCGAGTCCGATATTCTCTACTATGATGGAGATAATTAGTGTATCCTCCATGGGTTTATTAATCTTCCTATTAATTGGATACATTCATAATGAATTATGTTGCTTTTGGAAAATCATTATTGGTGATGAGTAAGCATTTTAGATGGAGGAATGATGCCAACATCGAACATGTATTTAATTGATCTTTCTATGTCACTTAACATCAAACATGTCTTTAATTAATCTTTCTATCACACTATTCGTATGGATAATGATGCAGCCTCATGTTGGGAGAATGTTTATGAATCAAATCAATAGGATCGTTATGTTCTTGGATTGGAGGTAAGACTTATGTTAGATAGAATACCTATCGATGCCACTGGATGATCATATATAACCCTAGTAAAATAATTGAAATTCCTTTAGATTCCAAGGAGTGTATTTGATCTAGTACAATCCAAGTTTCTCACTCAAAAAGCTTTGTTAGACCATGAAATCTAAGTGATTTGATTGAGTGGAGTCCCAAAACCTGTATACCTTTTCCATTGTTGTGTTGTGAAATGCATGAACATTTATTGAAAATTCATGGATAAAATACCAAGTTGTTTCAAGTTATGGACAAAAATGAAAGTGGTGAATGGATTGATATTTTGAGGTTTAACTTGTAGGAAAATATTCTTTCAAAGTATTTGGATAGTTTTGTAAGAAGATTAGTATCAACGACTCCATACACCCCAACAAAATGGCATAATAGAAAGGACAAATGGAACATTTATAGGGAATACCAAGTCAATAATGAAGGCAAGGGATCGTGCAATGTCCTTTTGGGACGATGCAATTAGGACTTGCACATACGTGATTGATATACATTGTGGGGCCCAGAATGTGGCACACTGGACAACTCCTTAATTCATCTTGTGAAACTAGAGACTTGCAAGTTATAGATGCAATGAGGAACAAAGCTTCAAAGATGTGAGAGCTTTGATACCATTGATTTGGATTTGGTTGGCAACACCGGATTGTACTCATCTAAGTGTGGGAATGAGGGATGCATTAACTATGGATATAGGGATTTACCATGTCATAGTGGCAGAAGCAATAGGTTCCACTCATGTTAATTTGATTAAACATAATGTGGATGCATTAATTAAGGTCATGTGGTAATTTGATTAAACACGTTGGTTTTTCTAAATTAGATAGTATTGATGGGTTATGTGTGTGTTTATTTTTCAATTTGATTAAAAGAAACAAATGAATTTATCTTAACCTTTTATCCAAGGAATGCAGGGGTAACATAGATAATTGTCCTTATTTATTGAATTAATGCTTTAGAAAAGCAAAGATTATATCTTAGCATCCTCACCTAAAATATCATTGATTTATTCGTCGTAAAATGAGTATTGCATTAAATATTTGAAATTATATAAGTCAATCTTTTGAAAGTGTGATTTCATTGAATGTTTTAGAAGATGTATGAGGTTTTCTTTCAAGGTTCAACATCATAGTTAAATTTAGAGTGATCTTATATTTCTTTAGACTTTGTATTAGGTTATAATTTTAGTGTTTGATACCATAATTTAATTGATATTTTAGTTAAGGAGTTGTAAAGGATCATTTGCAAAAATGTCAATTCAAGATTCTCATTCGATGGTATTTGTTGTTTTGATATTTGAAGTCTTTTTTGGATCAAATACAGAAAACACTCCAGTTGTGATGGTTTTAGATACTTTATTGTTTGAAGGTTTTTTAGATTCAAATAAAAATGAGATAGAAGGGTTACAATGTGAGAAGATAGGAAAGACAACAGTTATAATATTTGCAGTTACATCTTTGTCATATATCTCCAAGATATCAAAGAAACCAAGATGGAGGGAGGGGATTCGTCTCAGAAGTGAAAAGAAACATAAGGTGAAGAAAATTAACCGAAATGAAGGGATTATGTCATTGATAAAAGTAAAGCTTCTATGTGGAAGCTGACCTTCTCATCATTGCAAAAAAATGGAGGAAATCCTAAAGAAGGGAGTGCAAAGTCCAAGCACTCCATGGATCAGCAAAAGCTCTTGAAGATCACTCCCTCTACCTTGAAAGAAAAGAGAAGTCAAGTTTCAATGATTAATTTTTTTGTTTTTGAGTAATACTTCTTATACACATCCACCATGGGGATTGAACCCGGGTCACATCCACTGTTAATTGTTACAAGAGATGCTCAATATTGAAAATGAACACTCGAACACAACTAAAAGAGCAACAACTAATTGCCATTCAAGACCCTACTGAAGCACATGGATGCTATTAGTAAACACATGGAGAAATTCTGAAAAACAATAGCAAGTAAAAAATTATTAGCATGTCTTTTTTGTATGTATCTTAGGTGCAAATAATATGTGGCTACCCCCAAGGTTGGATTCCAATGGTGAAGATGCTATGCTCACAGAGAGCCCACCTAGGTTCAATTTTTCTGTGGTGTGTATATTGTAATTATTAGTGTGTAGCTTCATAGTTTCTAATGGAAACTGATGTAATTGCTTTCCAATCGGGGAAAAAAAAAATCTAACGCCAGTTTTATTGTAGTTGGTTGTGATATTAAGGCTTAAATTTAATATTGTTTCATATATGAGGGTTTAGGATCTCTTGGCATCTATGACAATGAACCTTATTAAGTGTATCAACATAATAAGTTTTGGTGGTTGTGACAACTTCCACTAAACCAAGCACTATAAAAGCATTTAATTACTAAATTAACAACACTGCATTCAAACATATCATTATAGCAATATATCATTAGAATGCATGCCCAAGAAATGTTGGATTCTATATAAGATGCTCCATATTTATAACCATTTTGAAAAGAAAATTAAATAATCTCAAACATAATAATATACATTTTTAAAGCTGCAAGCTTATTGTAGTGGTAAGGACTTTGGCCTCTCTTTGAGAAGTCCAAGGTTCAAACCCCATTCAGTATGACGGGACTAGGACCCCTCATAAAAACCCGTGTAAACTCATTGAAAAAAATAATATACATTTTAAAAATAAAATATACAACTTATAAATGATTGGTAATATTTGGCCTCTTTAACTTCATAAATTCACATCTACATGGTTCCATGGCTTTTCCTTGCCCACGAGAATTAGTTAATCAATTTTGGTTTTAATTTATTCTATATGCCACATTAGCTTTAAGAAGTAATATCCTTAAAAAAATCATAGGACATAATCAATACATGATTACGTGACCATCTCGTTTCAAGCATAATAACTAATGTGTCGTGGGGCATGCATTCCTTAAAGGTCCAAAACTGTATGGTCATAATAAAAAACAAGGCTTATAAAATGTAGAATCTTTCACTAGTACAAGATCGTTCACCATAAAAATGATTTAGTCAACCGACTACTAAGTCATCCTAATGTCAATATTGTAAGGTAGATGACCAACATAGTGAAAAATTATAATAATTATTCCTTTAAACTTAACCCATAATTTTAAATAATTCCAACCAAAAGACTAATAATACATTAATGATGTTTAAAGTGGCATCATAAAGGGTTCTACATCATCGATTTTAGTATGATATTTTTCCTCATACTTTACATGTCTAAGATTAAGAGTCAAGCAATGAGAAGCAAAGTCTAGTAACACCTTTTAAATTTAAAAAAAATATTATCAAACACACTTAAAGTTAATTTTTGAAGTTCATTGTGTTTGGGACAAGCAACAGAGAACCAAAGCTTCTCCCGTAACCTAAGGATCCATTTACATGGGTGAATTTTAACATTTTTTAAATGACATGAGCTCAAATAGTTATAAACTATGGGCTCTAAATGTAAAGACTTAGGTTCAAATATTGTCAAGTGATATATGCATAATTTATAGTTATAGTACTGCTATGTGGTTTATTAAAATATTGCAATAATCCAATCATGATGTAATATGGTTGGGACTCATTTCAATCCCATGTAAATGTTTAAAAAGTCTTGGAGGTTGTGAGAAACCTCCGCCACATCAATTATAAAAAATCATTTAACTAAACAATTACACAAATCATTGTTATATTATTAATATTCGAAGTTAGATTAATATGATAGATGTTTCATAAAACTATTGATCCTAAACTCTAATATATGAAACAATGTCAAATTTAAGCCTTAATATCACAACCAACTACAACAAAAATTATTTTTCCCTTTTTCGATTGGAAGGTGATTACATAAGTTTCCATTAGAAACATGTGCATTGTAATGGGTACATTGCCAACTATGGAGCTACACACTACCAACTATAGTGTAGGCACCCCACAAAAATTGAAAACCTAGGTGGGCTCTATGTGACCATAGCATCTTCACCATTGGACTCCAACCTTGGGAGTGACTACATATTATTTGCACCTAAGATACATACAAAAAAGACAAATATTAACATTTTTTTATTTGTTAATGTTCTTCAGAATTTTAATTTTCTCTTTGTTTATTGATAGCATCAATGTGCTTCAATAGGTCTTGAATAACAAGTACTTGTCATTGCTCTTTTAGTTGTGCTTGAGTGTTCATTTTCAATTTTGAGTATATCTCTTATAACACATTGATAGTCGAGACTCGACTTCTCTTCCCATTTAGGTAGCAAGAGTGATCTTCAAGAAAGTTTGTTGATCCAAGGTGTGCTTAGATTTTGCACTCTCTTCTTCAGGATTTCCTTCAACATCTTTTTGCATTGATGGCAAGGTTGGTTCCCATATGGAAGCCTTATTTTTATCAATGCTAGAATCCCTTTGTTTTCATTGATTTTCTTCCTATTTGGTTGCCTTTCACTTTTGAGACAAATCTTGTCCTTCATCTTGGTTTAATTGAAATCTTGGAGATCGTTAGACAAGATATATCTGGAACTATTACGACTGGTGTCTTTCCCATCTTCTCACGTTGTAACCCTTATACCTCATTTTCATCCGAATCCAAAAAATCTTCAAACAATGAAGTGTTTGGAATCATCATAATTGGAGTGTCTTTTGTATTTGATCTAGAAAAGACTCCAACGATCAAAACAACAAATACCATCCAACAAGAATATTGAATCTACATTTTTGTGGATGATCCTTTAAAACTCTTTAACTAAATATCAACTAAATTATGGTATGATACTATGAAACACTAAAAGGATGAATTGATACAAAGTCTAAAGAACTATAAGATCATTCTAAATTGAACCATAACATTAAACCTTCGAAGATGACCTCACACAACGTCTAAACCAAACAATGAAGTCACACTCTCAAAAGATTGACTTACATAATTTCAAATACTAAATGCTATACTCATTTTACGAAGAATGAATCAATGATATATTAAGGTGAGGATACTAAGATATAATTTTTGCTTTTCTAATGAACTAATTCAATAAATACAGACAATTATCTATGCTACCTTTGCATTCCTTGGATAAATGGTTAAGATGCTTTAATTTGTTTCTTTTAATAAAATTAAAAAATAAACACACATAACCCATTATTACTATCTTGTTTAGAAAAGTCAACATGTTTAGTCAAATTAACACATGCCCTTCACAAATGCATCCACGTTTTGCTTTATGGGGAACAAATTTCGAAGTTCAAATAGGTAACCACAAAAATCATAATTGGCTCTCTTGGCATCTATGACAGCCAACCTCATTAAATGAAGACAAATGCACATGAGAAAAGATCATCATGATGCCTCGAAACTATATTATTATTAGAACACATCTAACAACACATTGAAGGTTGAGTTACAAAGTGCTAGGCGACTAAACACATTCATCAAAGGAGAACAAACAAATTAGAAGTTAAAAGACAAACTTTATTTGCATGGGGAATCTGTACAATGAATCTCTATAGAGAGAGATGTCGTAAGGTGTATCATATCTTTGTAAAGGGATGTTGAATGACAAATGCCAAATACTTAAGGAGGGATGTGGAATTGTGCAGACCTCCAATTTGATGTGCTTTTATGGATTGATGCATTGGTGTTGCCACTAGATCGTTGAGGAGAGATGTAAACTGCTGCAACCACCAAACAATGGGGAGCTTGAAGAGTATCATCAAATGTCATAGATTGCTTTTCTCCACATACTTACGCTCCTTTCTTCCATCTGGACGACATTTTTATAAGCTTGCCTATTAAATAGAATGTGAAGAGACAATGTTGAGCGTAGAAGAGGTTCATCTTTCATTGACTCCAAGAATTTTGACATTCACTGACCGTTGATATTTTGTGCACACATAGTTTGCCTAAGTTGCACACAAATCTTTTGATGTGTGCACCATCTAGTTTTGGATGCATGCCTTTTGCATGTGGGGGTGTTGTGTGCATGCCATGTGAAATTATTCTTGTGCTTGTTGATGTTGTGCATGCACCTTGTGTGCTTGTGTTCATGTTGGTGTTGAGTGTTGGTACTAGGTGATGTCATGCCTATTGGAGTTGTGTGCACGTCTTGTATGCTTGCACAAATGTTGTTGGTGTTGAGTGTTGGGCATTGGAGCTAGTGCTTGATGTTGATGTGGCAACTAGTGACAGACTTTTGCAGTTGGTGCTGATGACAATTGCACCTTATGATGCTACCATTGACAACCAAAGATGGAGCCTTTAACACCCCATTGGCTATTGGCATCTAGTGTTGGTGCCCTAGTGATCGTTGATATTGAGGTGTCCCATTAGTGTTAGTGGTTAGCGTTTGCAACCCATGGTGATTGAGACAAAACCTATGGTTCTTCATTGGTGGCTAGTGGTTGGCAGATGGCACTTGAAACATGATGGTAAGTGATACTAAAGCGGTACCCCATTGGTGCTAATTGTTGGCACTAATATTGGCATTAGTGCTGGTGTCGGTATTGATGAATGGGGCTTTATGGTTTTTGGCAATGATCTACTTGGGCCATGCATAGATCATTTGCTACTCCTTGGGAATCCCTTACGTCCAATTTCAAATGAGGAAAATAGTGTTCAATTTTTTTATGAGGTTTTCCCATGGGAGGTTGGAGTATAGAGGCCGATTTTGGACCTAGTTGAAGCAATGGTTACTAAATTGACCAAACAAGTACTTTTTTCTGCCAATGCATCCTAAGTGAGTTTTTGGATGTTTAGGTGGTAGATGTGGAGGAATATGTAGGTTTATCCATCATGGCAGGCAAATGATATTCATTTGGGTGCTTGGACCAGGAACTAGGTTGCATAGCTTCTTTCTAGTAGTATGAGCAATTTGGAGTGGGTAATCAACAATGAAGCATATCAAATGACTCACATTTAGAAAGAAGATGCAACAAGAGATGAACTGGATGTTAGGAATGGAGCCTAATTATGAGGAGGCTAAACAGAGAAAGTTTCTGGATTTACTGCAGGGCGGGCAGGGAAAGTTTCCAGATTTACGGTCTGTTAGTCTACCAGAGAAAGTTTCCGGATTTACAACAGGACAGCCAGGGAAAGTTTTTTTGTTTTTATCCCAAAATTAGGTGCTGGGAACTCAGTGTTAATCTTGGAATGTATTAAGAAAAGCAGTTTTTTTTTTGTTTTTTTCTTCTATATAGTTGTGAGGAAAAACAGAGTATATGATGAAAAATTACTGTGTTGATTCCTTGTAAATATAGAGAGGAAATTACAGCAGATTTTTGCTGTAGGTTGTAACCCTCTATTGCTTGGATTGAGAAAGAAAGGACTGAAAATTCTCGGTGGATGTAACCCACATTGGGTGAACCACGTTAAAATCGTTGTCTCTTCTACTGTGTGTGTTTGTCTTATTTTGTTAATTCTCGTTGTTAAAGTTTGAAACACTATAATTGCTTTTCTATATTTTATATAGTGATTTACTCTAACAAGTGGTATCAGAACGTTTTTTTTGTTGGGTGCACTTGACAGAAGGAGAATTTCTGGATCAAGTGGGAGCAATGGCGGAAGAAGAGAGGTTTAGAGTTCAAAAATTCAATGGCCAGAACTTTCAATTTTGGAAGATGCATATGGAGGATTATTTGTACCAGAAGGATCTTTACTTACCTCTTGAGGGGGAAACAGAGAGACCTTCAACTATGTCGAATGAGGAGTGGAGTCTCCTTGATAGAAAAGTATTGGGTACTATAAGGTTGTGCTTGGGAGCCACCGTAGCCTTCAACATCTCCAATGAAAAGACTACCAAGGGAGTCATGGATAAGTTGGCCAAGATGTATGAGAAACCATCAGCATCAAATAAGGTATTCTTAATGAAAAGGTTATTTAACATGAAAATGAGTGAAGGAGGATCTGTGCATGATCATTTAAATGAATTTAATACTGTCACTAATCAATTGCATTCAGTAGGATTGGATTTTGATGATGAGCTTAGGGCCTTATTAATCTTATGCTCTCTTCCGAAAAGTTGGAACAGTTTGGTAATGGCGGTAAGTAACTCTGCTTCGAGTTCAAATAAATTAGAATTTGATGATGTGGTTGGTGTGATACTCGGTGAGGACATGAGAAGAAAAACCACGGGAGAATCATCTAGCACCGCCTTAAGCGTTGAGAATAGAGGAAGAGGAAGAGAAAGAGGCAAGAGTTCACATCGTGGCAAATCCAAAGGCAGATCCAAATCATTTGGAAAAGGAAAGCTACGAGTGTTGGCATTGTGGCAAAAAGGGTCATCTCAAGAAGGATTTGTTGGCAAAGAAAGGGTGATGGAAATGAAGGTAATGATAATAATGGTAACACTTCAAAAGCCAATATTCTTGGACAAATTCTACAAGATGCTTTAATCTTATCTCTTGATAGAAATAGTGATTATTGGGTAATTGATAGTGGTGCTTCATTCCATGCTACCTCACATAAGGAATACTTCATAGATTATGTTTCTGGAGATTATGGACAGGTTTTGTTGGGAAATGACCAACCATGTAAAATCGTGGGTATTGGAAAGATTTTGATTAAATCCCCAAATGGATGTCAATGGGCTCTTAAAGAGGTGAGACACATACCGGATTTAAAGAGAAATCTTATATCGGCAAGTAAGCTTGACGGTGAAGGATACACGGTTGCATTCGGAGAAAATGCTTGGAAAGTTACTAAAGGTTCATTGATAGTAGCTAGAGGTAAATTGGTGGGTACTCTTTATTTACTTACCGATTTTTCTCTCTGCTCCATGAATTTAGTTTCTACAAGTGAGAGTGCATCTTTGTGGCACCAAAGACTTGGCCATATGAGTGGAAAAGGTATGGAAATTTTACATTCAAGAAAGTTATTGCCTAAGTTAAAAGAGATTGATTTGGAATTCTGTGAGGATTGTGTTTATGGTAAAGCAAAGAGAGTTAGATTTCTCAAGGATGGCAAGGAAAGGAAGAAAGAGAAATTGGAGCTTGTGCACTCGGATGTTTGGGGCCCAGCTCGGGTAACTTCTCTTGGAGGTTCCTCTTACTATGTACTTTTTATTGATGATGCAACAAGGAAAACATGGATATATTGCATTAAGAATAAAAGTGATGTTTTTAATACCTTCAAGAATTGGAAAGCATTAGTTGAAAATGAAGCTGGAAAAAGGTTAAAGTGTCTAAATTCGGATAATGGTGGAGAATATTGCAGTAGAGAATTTGATGTGTTTTGTTCTAAAAATGGAATTAGAAGAATCAAGGTAGTTCCAAGAACACCTCAAGAAAATGGGGTTGCGGAAAGAATGAATAGAACCATCATGGAGCGTGCTAGGAGCATGAGAATACATGCAGGCTTACCATTATTTTTATGGGCTCATGCTGTTGATACTACAGTATATCTGATTAATAGAGGACCGTCTAGTGCCTTGGATGGAGGAATTCCGGAAGAGCTTTGGAAAGGTAAACCGGTAAATTATTCTTTCCTTAAGGTATTTGGATGTGAGGCTTTTATGCATATAGACAAAGAGAACAGAAATAAGTTAGATGCTAAGGCCCAAAAGTGCTATTTTATTGGTTACGGTATTGATGGATTGGGTTACAGATTATGGGATTGTGATAACCGAAAAGTCATTAGAAGTAGGGATGTCATATTTAATGAAAAAAACTTGTATAAAGATCGGTTGCAAGGAAAGAAACAAAAAGAGGAAATTACTGAATACATAGACCTTGATGGACACATAGAAAAGGTAACTCCAAAAGTGGTAGAAGATCAAAATGTACAGCAGCAGCAACAAGCACCTCAATCTCCGAGAAAGTGTTGTTAGACGATCTACCGGAGTTAAGTAAAATTCCTCAACGTTTCTCGATTATGTTTTGTATACTAATTCTAGTGAGCCAGAATGTTTTCAGGAAGCATTACAGATGGATACCGGGAATAAGTGGGAGCTTGCAATGAATGAAGAAATGGACTCTTTATTCCACAACCAAACTTGGGATTTGGTTGAGCTACCCAAAGGTAAAAGAGCTTTGACCAATAAATGGGTGTACAGGATTAAAGAGGAGAATGAAGGGTATAAGAGATACAAAGCAAGACTAGTGGTCAAGGGATTCGCTCAGAAAAAAGGTATTGATTTTGATGAGATTTTTTCTCCATTTGTAAAAATGACCTCTATTAGAGCTATTTTGAGTCTTATAGCTATAGAAAATTTGTATCTGGAGCTATTGGATGTGAAGACAGCATTTCTTCATGGTGATTTGGAGGAGGAAATTTATATGCACCAACCGAGAAGGCTTTCGGGTGAAAGATAAAGAGGATTGGGTATGTAAACTGAAAAAGAGCTTGTATGGGTTAAAACAAGCTCCTAGAAAGTGGTATTTAAAATTTGATAAGTTCATGGCTAATCAAAGGTTTGAAAGATGTCAAAGTGATCACTGTGTATATTTTAAGCAAACTGGAAATGGTAACTATGTTATTTTGCTATTGTATGTGGACGACATGTTGGTTGCAGGAACAAATATGCAAGATATAAACATGCTCAAGAAGAAGTTGGCTAAATCCTTTGCCATGAAGGATTTGGGAGAAGCCAAACAAATCCTTGGTATGAGGATAACAAGAGATAAGGAGAGTCACACTCTGAAATTGTCACAAGCAGAATACATTGAAAAAGTGCTTAAGAGATTCAACATGAACAATGCAAAGTCTGTTGCTACTCCATTGGCAAAGCATTTCAAACTCACCAAAGATTTGTGTCCCAAGACACAAAAGGAACAAGAGCATATGGCTAAGGTTCCCTATGCATCAACGGTTGGAAGCTTGATGTATGCAATGGTTTGTACAAGACCAGACATTGCCCACGCAGTGGGAGTAGTGAGTAGATTTATGAGTAATCCGGGAAAAGGACATTGGCAAGCGGTAAAATGGATACTCAGGTACTTGAGAGGAACTTCAAATTATTCTTTGAATTTTGGAGGCTCTAATATATCCTTGAAAGGTTTTGTAGATTCTGATATGGCGGGTGATCTTGATGGTGGAAGGAGCACTCCCGGCTACATCTTTACTATAGGAGGAGGAGCGGTTAGTTGGATTTCTAAACTCCAACACATAGTTGCCCTTTCAACCACTAAAGCTGAATATGTTGCTGCTTCAGAAGCAAGCAAAGAGATGGTTTGGTTGCAAAGACTAATGGAAGAACTGGGAAAGAAGCAAGAGGATAATAGGTTGTGGAGTGGTAGCCAAAGTGCTATACACCTTGCGAAGAATTCGGCATTCCATTCAAAAACTAAACACATCAAACTCATGTATCATTTCATTAGATCAGTAGTGGAAGATGGATCTTTGAAATTAGGAAAAGTTCACACATCACAAAATCCTGCTGACATGCTTACAAAAGTGGTGTCAAGAGAAAAGTTGAGCTTTTGCTCAACTTCAATTGGCCTTAAGGAATAAGAGGCCATGATGAGAATTTTTCAGTCCTTGGTTGCAGTATGGTGCAATGGAATTAGTCTCCAAGTGGGAGATTGTTAGGAATGGAGCCTAATTATGAGGAGGCTAAACGAGAGAAAGTTTTGGATTTACTGCAAGACGGGCAGGGAAAGTTTCCAGATTTACAGTTTGTTAGTCTACCAGAGAAAGTTTCCGGATTTACAACAGGACAGCCAGGGAAAGTTTTTTTGTTTTTATCCCAAAATTAGGTGCTGGGAACTCAGTGTTAATCTTGGAATGTATTAAGAAAAGCAGTTTTTTTTTTCTGTTTTTTTCTTCTATATAGTTGTGAGGAAAAACATAGTATACAATGAAAAATTACTGTGTTGATTCCTTGTAAATATAGAGAGGAAATTACAGCAGATGTTTGCTGTAGGTTGTAACCCTCTATTGCTTGGATTGAGAAAGAAAGGACTGAAAATTCTCGGTGGATGTAACCCACATTGGGTGAACCACGTTAAAATCGTTTTCTCTTCTACTGTGTGTGTTTTTCTTATTTTGTTAATTCTGTTGTTAAAGTTTGAAACACTATAATTGCTTTTCTATATTTTATATAGTGATTTACTCTAACACTTGGAGATTGCGAAGGCTTGAGAGAAAATTTACTCTGACATGAATTTAAAAACACAAACAAAATATTTTTATAAAGACATGCACATAATACTACAACTCCAATGGATGTAAGATCCATGTGTTTTTGGGGGTGGTTAAGAGAATCGCTATGTAGGAATGGGATGTATATTGCAATGCTAGACTCCCAGTAATATAACAATTTCAAATTGCTGGAGTGAACTTCTTTCAACTGAAAGGGGAAGTCCAACCAAAATGTATCTGTACCAAGTTTGATGTCTTTTGAAGGGGAACACTCATGAAGCAACAGATTGAGCTGCTGCGATCAACAGTGGGAAAGAAAAGAAATAAAATAATTAGGTTTACGATGAGAGAGGCCTTGTCAAAATCCATCTGCATTGTCCTCATGGAGCCCTTCTCTGCATGTTCGCCATGCTTTGCTTCCTTCCTTGCAGGCTGTGTGAACAATGTCTTAGTTGCCTTTGAATGAATAACTCTGCAAAGGTCCTTCTTGGTGCCCCTTCACTCTAATTGCCGTTGGATAGTGGATTTTGAGATATCACAGGTGAGAATCTTTCCATCCTTTCCCACATTAACATTACCTTGTTACTCATTTTTGCCCTCAGTACTCACACAATCACTGTGAATATCTCCTATTAAAAAAACAATACATGTCAAAAGCATGAACATGATTTAGGGAAGTAAACCTATGAGTCTAATATGCAAGCTGCAAATCAAGGAAGCAAGTTGAAGTCAACAATGGCCAAGCAACTCGTCGTTTCACACAAATAATATTTTTTCTTTTCTTGTCTCCTAATGCCTATATTATTTTTGTGATTGCTATATGACTTTGAGCATTTGTGACCCACTTTTTCTTTACACATAAAGGACATACGTTTTTAAGCCAGATTATTTATTTTATGCTCCCTATTGTTTTCACTACAGTCTGCCAAAATTATTTCTGCCTGTTGCTACATGAAAATCCCAGAATTGTGAAGAAAGAAAGGTTACATATAGATATTCTGGTTGCTTATAGGAACCTTTCTCCTAAGAACTTATCTTTGATTTGTGTTCTGTATTTGTGACTGTATCTAATTCCCTGGAGTTTGTTGTGATCATCTTAGTAATGCAGGCTTATGTATCTCCCAAAACTACCCCTAAATTTTCTAGTAGCATCTACACAATTTGCATTTATCTCCAAGATAACCTAGAGGATCTGCCTTAGGGACTGTATGTGATGTTTTTATTTCTGTTGATCATCTTGGTCAGTTTTCAGCATTAATGTGTTTGTGTGTGTGTATTTGTTTTTTTCCCACTTTTCTTCGGTCCTTAACATTTCTATTTCTCTGGGAACACGCAAATGATTCCCTAATTTTGTTAGATTGATTATTTAAAATGTTGTAGAATTTTATATCTATTTCCCAAAACTCTCTTGTGCTGCTTTGAAAGGGGCATCCTTCTTCCATTGAAAGACTTGAATGTGGATATCCAATTACCCACAACAGCAGGGGCCATGAATCCTTCTCTTCTGGTTTTGATGTGATTTGAATGGTGTTATATTGGAGTTTGTTATAAATATTAAAGGTAGGCAAAAGATTATACCTATTTAAGCCTAAGGTTCCTATGCAAGCGAACAACCTTTGATTGATTTCAGAAGATGAAGTGCATTCTTTGGTCAATATTCAGCTATTGGCATTACTGAATAATAAAGGAGTTCATGTTCAGTTTGAAGATTTTTCCATCACTTGGTACTCAGAACACATTAAGTTTTTTCAAAGGTTAGGTTGTTATTTTCTGAGTAAAGATTACCTTGAAATGATTCACCCATGCTTGGAATCCATCAGGCACATCCTAGATGTAATTAATTCACTAGAGTTTTATTATTGTAATGCTACCAAGCAGAAATTGTTGCTGCTGAATACTGGCCCATTTTGTTAGATTGATTATTTAAAATGTTGTAGAATTTTATATCTATTTCCCAAAACTCTCTTGTGCTGCTTTGAAAGGGGCATCCTTCTTCCATTGAAAGACTTGAATGTGGATATCCAATTACCCACAACAGCAGGGGCCATGAATCCTTCTCTTCTGGTTTTGATGTGATTTGAATGGTGTTATATTGGAGTTTGTTATAAATATTAAAGGTAGGCAAAAGATTATACCTATTTAAGCCTAAGGTTCCTATGCAAGCGAACAACCTTTGATTGATTTCAGAAGATGAAGTGCATTCTTTGGTCAATATTCAGCTATTGGCATTACTGAATAATAAAGGAGTTCATGTTCAGTTTGAAGATTTTTCCATCACTTGGTACTCAGAACACATTAAGTTTTTTCAAAGGTTAGGTTGTTATTTTCTGAGTAAAGATTACCTTGAAATGATTCACCCATGCTTGGAATCCATCAGGCACATCCTAGATGTAATTAATTCACTAGAGTTTTATTATTGTAATGCTACCAAGCAGAAATTGCTGCTGCTGAATACTGGCCCCCACAACTACAAAAAGCAATGAAGTTTATCTTTTGAAAAGAGAGGGTTACCAGTTCTCCATATGGATAAAATGTGGCAAAGAAAGAGAAAATACAAGTTGGTCTCAAAATGATTAAATACATGAAAGTTGAAGATGCACCTGGTCAAGCATGGGACTTCTGTCTTCCTCATTAATTTTAAGACTAGTCTTGACATGTTCTTTTAAAATCCTGTCTATCAGAGCTAATAAGCTATAAAGTGAACTTTTATTTTTTGTAGATATGGTCTTTATGTTTACTTATAAACAATTTTCTTCTATTACTTGTGTGTGATGACTAATGGGCTTTGTGTTAAAAAAAACATGACTTTTTATATGGCATTGATATCGGATCAAAAAGGAAAAAGATCTTTCCATCCTTTTTGAATGCTGGTCATATAATTCTTATGTATGATGTAAATTAAATGCTTTAAGTATCCGGTTTACCTGTTTAAATTTTTTTTTATTAGATCACTCAATACTGATTTTTTTTTTTTTTTACAATTGATTTCAATCAGAAATTGGTGGTACGACAGGGCATCTGCTGGAACAGAATGCAAAGGCCTTTGAACAAATTACTACAAATCTTGCAGCTTATAGAGTGAGTTATCTTTGACAGTTTTTATTGAGACTAAGGATGAAAATAATAGCATAAGCCTAAAAGAAGCAGGACATCCATAAGAAAGTATTATTTACTAGGCATTTGTCATATTGCTCTCTCTACATGACTATTTATCCTAATATATCATGTTCATGTTTTATTCAAGTCAAGTTTCCTATTGGTCTTCAGATACAACCAGAAATGTTGTGGTTGGTTTGCAAAATAATTTACTATTTCATCCTATCAGTTAATAATGACTTTAAAATAACTGGTTTTATGGAGTACTTTTCAACCAATACTGTACCTTGTTCTTGCTGATATTTTTCATTTAATAATGAAAGGGTCATTTTCTACCATTACAGAACTTTACTCATTTTTGTAGTGTGATTTTTCAAATGGACAAATGCAGTAAATTATTTATGGCTAATAAACTGACTAAACTGAATGTAAAATTTTGTTCAAGTGCCCTCTGTATGGTTTTCATGTACAGATTTGACTTCTTAGGATCTTTCTAATTTCTCTTTTCTTCTGTTGTCAGTATTTGCTATCAGGTTGGTCTCTCTTTGTTTTTTCTTTTATAAAATGGTTAATGGTCTCCTCGTTTGGCCACTTCCAATTTTATAAAGTAGATGTATCAGCTGAACCCCTTCAGTCTTCCACAGAAGAATTACTGCAACGTTTGGAGCAGCATGTTGGTAGAACTTTAAGCAGCCACCCCTTGTTCTGAGTTATGGCTGTTACTGAACTTTTTTTAGCAGCACATTGGTAGAACTTTAAGCAGTCACCCCTTGTTCTGAGTTATAGCTGTTACAGAAATTTAATAAAGTGCCTAGGATTGAAATTCCACTTGTGTACATAGAGTAAAGGCGTTGAAGGTTTAAGGAAGGTGCTCTAATTTATTGTTTTAGGATTTAACTTGGATTTGGCAGGCCTGTTTTGGCTTAAGAGTCTGATTTGGAAATTGACATAAAACCTCAGCAAATGTAAAGATAAACATAACATTTTGCAAATTTAACTAGATAAATGTTATTTTTATACATTTCACATCAAAGTAACATTAGTGACCTAAATGATCCAAACTGACCATACAAATGATATGCATAGTATCCATCACAATGTGAGTAAATTATGCAATCACATTTGAAGCAAAGGAGGTTAAGATGTATATTAGAATTCAAATATTCATTCAAGAGCACAAAATTTGTTGACTTGGATGTCCATGGCATTGAAAACATAAACATAAAGATATCTGACTAGGACAAAAGGATTATTAGGCCCAACACAATCACCTCTGTTATGCCAGTGGTAAGTCATGGAAGCGGCAGCAACAGCCATCCTATCTGCCTCCCTACCTGCAGCAACTTTCTCCTCATCCTTCCCAACAGCCACTGTCTCTAGTTCTAAATGTGCTTGAGTCAAGCTATGTTTTTGGCAAACAGGGTCTCGTCAGTCTCAGTGATCCATTCTGACTGTAGATCGATATCATCCAAGTCAATGTAATCCAATCCATAATCTATTTGTGGCAAAGTTGAAGGTTGTCGTGTACAAAATCTAAATCATTCAATCTCTATTTGACCAATCTATTATACTTACTAGTTTGTATGTGCTCAAATATGCTCTTGTTGTGATTATCTTTAGAAGTGTTGCATGGTTGGGGCAAAATTTGAAGACTAGGCAGAACTGCTTCAAAGTGTTAATATCCTCCCACTATATACCTAGCAATAGAAATTCAAGTTTCATTTAAGTGAATAAAACATGAGTTGCCAATGAACCATGAAACTTTTTAGATTGGATGATTTAAAAATATTAACCTGGTTTTGATGTTTCACTTGCCATGATAGCACAATCACTACAAAAATGTTCTATCCATCCCTTTTATACACTTGAAGCTCTTTTTAAGCTATTTTCCTAACAAGTGTATGGGGAAGCAAACGAGAGGCTTCCTATAACCACCACATCAGCCTTGAAGTGCCCAACAAAATAGTATCTTGGGTTTGAAAAGTACCCAACATGATGCAATGACTTGCGGAGTTAAAATTGCCAGCTATGGTCTATGATGTGCCACATGGGATGAGTGCTGTAGTTAGGAATCGAGTAGTTGATGCAGGAGGATTGCAAGATGACTATCTATTAAATTTGGGGGGACATTTAATATATGTTATTTATAAAATTTGTGTGGTTAAGTTGGTGTCACTTTTAAGTAAAAGTTGGCAACTAATAGTTTTAATTAGCGGTTATCCAGCACATGGTTTTAGGACTGTGGATTTGATATATGATTCCAGCTATAAAAGGGAAGTTGGGGTAGTTGTAAGGAGAGGCAGATTTGGTTAGTTTTAAACTTTTATGTGTATTTGGTGAATCCATGGCATATTGTGAAGTATGCCAGGTGTTGTTATACTGATATGTAAAAAGGTGATGGTAAGAATATAAACGTAAATTTGTCTCAAACTATGTGAAGTATGAGTATCTGATGTGTGGTGATCTAATTTATGAGTTCTGAAACTTTTTTTCTTTTTTTGTGATCCATTACGTGAGATGAAAAAGATAAAAGATTAAAAAAATGACAAAACTGGATGTTCAAAACTAAAAAAGATCCATGATTCAATTCATCCTTTGGTCACTTCTTGCCCTTAACCCAAAAATTAGCCTCATTGAACATCCACATGTCAATGCTAACCTTCTTCCTTGCATGCTTCCAAGAAGTTCACTTATGACTAGAAAGCATTCTTTTAAAAGTAACCTTTGGCTCAAGTAGGATTTGCAAGGTTATAAATTTAGTGACAAAACGAGTGAATATTGGCAATACAGGCTTCTTGTTTTCCATGATTTACCGCATCAATTTAGGGACCCATGAGTGGTTATAGATGTATTTGCTTGCAATGTGTCTGTTCTCTTCACAACATTCTTAACTCAGTGTGTTTTACTGAGACTCTGTAGCATAAGAATGAGGCAGTGTGCTGCACATGGAGCACCAAACATATCAATTCCTTGCATTCTTGTCCAATGATGTTCAATGGGATACTCGGATGACTATTTGTTATGGTGAAACTAGTAACTATTTGGTTTCAAAATAAAATTAGATATTGTGGCATTCACTTGAATTGAGCCTCGTTCTTTGAATGCAATAGGAAATTATTTTTTTTTATAGGTTGAGTTGCCTGACTATCAAGAATTTACATGCAGGAATTTTTGAATTCCAAAGCAGCCAGTTGAGATATTGACTGAGCAATCTTTTATTGGGGCCAAAAAAAGGATAAAAGAAACAATATAAGAGAAACATTTCTGAATGCAAGGGGAAGGTAAGCTTCTCCCAGAGTGTTGACAATAGTTGGGTGCAATGTTGTCAGCACAGATGGCAACTGCTTGTATGACAGTTTTAATTCCAATCTCCTGTGCAACCTCATCCATAAGTCACAAATATTCTGCATTCTTTATTGTTGTCGAAGCATCAATGGATTTAAAGGCATACAATACCTCCCATTATGTGTTGGATTTCCACCATCTCCCTAACCAATCTGACATTATAGTTCAATTTAGAGGTTCCAACCTGCAATTCATATTGTTTACCTTTTAAGAGGAGACCTTCAAAACTTTGAGAGTCTGTTCTTATTCTCTGCATAAAGAAAAAAAATTTTGTGCCAAAAAACCAGCACAAAAGAGGCTAACTGTACCTGTAATTTAATCAGGAAGGGAGAAAGTGGAGATATCCATAGGACCTTGGGTGATTGAGTCCCTTGATTTTTATGCTTTTTGTCTCTTTTCTTGCCTTTTAAAATTTGCAACGTTCCACGAGCCTAGGGGACGGGGGGACGGGTTTCGGGGACGGCGGGGGACGGCAAGCCGATTTTAGGGGACGGATGGGGGGACGGCTGGTATAATACTATGAAATTTTTTATTTTTTTAGAAATTTAGAATAATCTACAAATTCTACACAACAAAAATGAAAAATACTAATAGTAATACTAAAAACATAAAAAAGTATGCATGTTCTTAGAATCATATAGGATATTCATATTTATCATTGATATTAGTATATTACTAAGTGCAGCCATTTCAATGATTTCATTGTTTCAACAAATTTAACTTGAAGGTTCAGCCAAGGATATCAAGTGCAATCTGCCAATCTCTAACAGTTAACCAAATTAGTTGCTATTGCTCAAGTAATGAATGCCACACTGTTCAGCTTCTAAGTTTTAACATTCAAACAATAACAGTCATCATTTTTTCAGCCACCAATGTTCAAGGCTTCAAGCAAAGCTGCAAAGACTATCATTTTTTAAATTTTTTTCAGTCACTAACTGTTCAAATATGACAGCATAAATTATTAAATAGTCAGCCACTATAACCAAATAGTGAAATCAGAAATTCTCATAGTCTCAATGCTCATTTACAACAAAAAGACTCGAGAGTTTACATCATAAAATTAAATACTAACCTGAAAGATCTGAAACTAGGTTTTAAGGTTTGTAAAGATAACAGTGTCATATTCACTTACCCAACATACACTTGCATATTGCTATTGTGAAAAGGCTAAGACACTTTGCCAGAGAAGATAGTTTCACAGGGGAGAAATAATGGCCTAAAAAGAAAAATGAAAGCTGCTTCTCAAAATCCTTGGTTGCTTGCTGTTTAGCAGAGTTTTTTATTTTTACATTTTAATTTATTTTTTTAAAACTCCAGTCCCCTGTAAAGGGCAGTTTTGGTTGCATTCATATAACATTAGAGCTTGAGAGCTTAAGGAAGATTCTCTCTTTCCCAAAGCTGAACCACTGAAGGACCAGAGTCTGAAGTTGGGGGTAAATGTGACATTTTCAAGATGAAGGGAATGGATACCAAATTCAGCTTACGTGATATTTTGAGGGGCTGTCTATTTATAACAGATCAGACATTGGCGTATATGGTCTGCACTTTCTCCAAAGGGACGGCCCAAGCATCCCCAAAGGCGCCCAGCCATCGCCGGGGATGGTTGGCTGTCCCCAGGGACGCCCCAAACAGGGGACGTCTTGGGGACGGAAGGCCGTAGAATTCTGGCATCCCCGGGGACGGCAGGGAAACGTCCCCCATGTTGGGGGACCAGTGGAACCCTGTAAATTTGTGTTTTTGTGGTGGAATTGTAAACATAGGCAATTTGTTAAGCATAGTAATAGGAAAACTAGTGGATTTTGAGAATTTTGGCACATAAAAGCATGAGATGAATAATTTAATGATTAATGATTTGTGGGGTCATGTAGACTAGTTTTCCAGAAGGCATTCAAATGACAGTATTGAGAATGGCCATGATGCCAAAACACGAGCGCTGGTTGGGGTGTAGTCCTCTTATAATATGAATAGAAGAATGTACACAGGTCTTGATATTGAGAAATTAGTTGTGTATAGCCTTAAGGTGATCAACAGTATAGAATATCATATGCAAACAATCAAGGGCTTAAACAATTTGTGATGAGAAATTAATTTTTGCAACTTTAAAGAGTCTTCCCAAACTATATGGGAGTCTAATTACAAGTTCATAGTTGTTGGACAATTGGGTACTATTCCTACTCCAAAATGAGCAGATGATTAAGAACAATAAGAGAAGATCGGTCTTATGTGATTATTGCTAGAATGTATAAAGGGAAGAAGTTAGCTGGTTGAAAGAATGCCCCAAGGAAGATGAAGAGATGAAGAAACATGGATATCCTCTCAAGTTCAAGAAGCAAATTACTTGTTTTACTTGTTGTCGGGAAGGTCACTGTTAGAAGAATTGTAGGAAGAGGCAAGCTATGCAAAAAGAGTGGGGTGATCATAGAAAACCAAGATCAACTCTTTAGCAATCTACTAGAAAAAACATGAAGATAGAGTGGATGCTAGGTGCATAGATTTTGGACCCACACCTCATATGACTAGCCATAATAGAGGAAGATTCAGGCCTTCACAAGCTGTTAGGTTTCACCCCAGAAGAAGAAATTCTATTATGTAATTTAGTCTCAAAAGATCGATTATGAAATAAATGGCTTGGGCACTTGGATTATCCTTGACTCAATTATATGTTTGTACTGAACATGGTGTGTGGACCCCCCTAGAATAGTTGCAAATAGATCCCTTCGTGAATCTTGTATTTTGGGCAAACATCATAGGAAGAGACGAGGAGAAAGCATGGAGGGAAAAAAGAAAGAAGTGGTGCACATTGACATTTGTGGCCCCATGCCAACCACCTCACTTGGAGGTGCCAAGTACTTTTACTTTCGTAGATGATTGTTCATGGACATTGGAGACTATGGATATATCTCTTCAATAAAAAGTGTAGGCACTTGAAATTTTAAAGAATTCAAAGAGGAGGTTTAAAATGAAAGTGATGAAAGGATCAAGATTTTGAGGTTTGACAATGAAGGAGAATTTACCTCAAAAGAATGTGGATAGTTTCGTAGGAGGAATGGTATCCACAGGCAATTAACTTTACACACACCCCAAAAAAATGGATATTGAGAAGAATGAATAGAACATTGGTAGAGAAGGCCTAGTTCATGATGAAGGCTTAAAATCTTGCAAAAATCTTTTGGGTAGAGGCAATTAAGACTTCCACATAGTCGACAAATAGAAGCTTAACCAAAATAGTCAGATAATTTATGTTGAAGGAAGGTTGAAAGGGTAAAAAGCCAACATTAATTCACCTTAGGACCTTTGGATGAACAATGTGTTGCATGTCCCTAAGGGTAATAGACAAAAAAATCATGATAAAAGTGCCAAATGCGGTACTATAAAACCAACAAAGCTTATAGATTGTATCATATCAAGGCAAGAATAGTACAAGTGATAGTTTCAGGCCCAAATTAATCTATGTAGGCTCCATATTGTCATGCTCAAGACGATCCAATCACATAGAAAGATAATGTGCTAAACTCTAAGTGTATAAAAAAACACATTGAAGTTATTGCAGTGGATTGTAATTGCACATAAAACATCAACGTGGAATGATTTTAATTGAATCAATAGATAGTTATACATTTGTGTCTCAAACATTCTCTTTATACTATCTAAAATGTAACAAGTCTACTATGTTCTAGGAAATTCGGGGATGGGGATAATAGGATGGATTTTTGGGATGGCAAGATGCGTTTTGGGATGGTGGGACACCTTTTCAAGACAGTGGGACATGTCTCCAAGATGACCCCCAAATTCTAGGACAAGTCTTCATGGAAAATAGCCAATCTGCTAAAATTAGGTCTTGACAAACTAATCAAGAATAGATTTTATCACAACTTGATATTTTCACGACCACCCACTTAAACTCAAGATAGAATCTTATCTCAACTGTTTAACAACTCTCTCAACTATTTTAATATTATGCGAGATGGAGATGACCTAAGTCCAGCTTAGGTGGCATGATCTATACATTTGTTTAATATAAAAATTAAACAAACTAATAAACTAACAACCTTAAGATTAACACTTCCCTCTATATTTAGAGATTGTACAACCACAGTAATCACTAAAATCAATTCACCTTGCATCCAACTACAAGTGAACCACTAACCAAATTTCAATTCAATTTTCATAGTTGCAATCATGTTCTCACCTGGTTGAGTCTAACATCTTACCAATCCTGAAGACATCCTGAGATCGCCATGTAAAGAAAACTGCCACTGCTTCTACTTTCAACCTCTAAGAAGAACTCCTAAAATTGAAACACATCTCAACTCTTTAATATGAGTTTGGTCCATGTTCCTCATGTTCAATAAAGAGTAAACAAATGAAATTTCCCTCTACAATATAAGAATATCATCCAAATCCAATCATTAAACATTTGTCATCTCATCAAGAATTTTCTCAGGAAAAAAAAACCACTATGCCATTGGTGTGTTTCCCATAACAGTCAATTCTTGCATCAAAATATTCAAAGAGAAAAGATTTGTAAATGGTTGCTTTATGGTTTGATTCTGATTAGCACACCAAATCATACAAACTGCAAAAATAATATAATGAGGGTTTTCACAAGTGGGTTATGTAAACCATCGTTACAGCAAACTCTTAACTCAAAAGCCAATGTTGTTGATGTGTTTTTCTGAATGCCTGACTTCTACATCATTATCAACATCATCATCATTATCATCAACAAAATGTTGTTAGAGCTTCTTCATCTTCATATTCATATTTAGCATTTTGCATGAAATTATTAATACAACATTCATTTGCATAATGATCAAATTCTCTGCACTTGAAACACTTGATGGTTTTCTTGTCTTTTCTTCTGTGTCCAAATGGTTCTTGACCCTGTCTTATTTTTCTACAATCACAACCTCCCCTTTGGTAGCTTCCTCGAGTATTGTAATGTTGGATGAATAATGTTGCAAGCTTGTCAAACGTAACGACCTGTATTTTGTTAGAGAGCTGCAACATTTCTAAAATTTTCTTATATGATTCTAGCAAACCATTTAAAGCTACAATAATCATTGTATCTTCATCCATGGAAGAACTAGCAGGATTTTCAATTTAATGACAAATATTTTTGAGTCTCAAAATTTACTTATTTAAATTTTAAATGTCCACCTTCTGCAAACTTTTGATTGAAAATCTCCATCGAAGTTGCATCTTCTTATACTTTGGATGCTTGTCATAGAGATTCTCCACCATGAACCATGTTTCTACTGCTCTCTTGCCAGACTTAATGTGCACAAAAGATAAACATAAGCTTCCTATCCATACCAATGCTTTCTTGTTCTTGCTATCATATAGGGCCTTCTTCTTGCCCCCTGTTGGAACAGTCATATTCTTTCACATCAAACTGCCATTCATTGATGACTAGTGTCCTGCATAAATCTTTTCCAATCTTTGTAATTGGAACCCATTAGCCAATCTGACTCTGGCAACAAAGACTGAATTCATGACATTTTCAACAATATACTGAACATACTTTGTGACAGGACCTTAAATGACATTTATAATTGATTTATTTTGTAAGTTAGTTATATGCGATTTGATTTATTATTTAATTGTATTTTATTTATTTTTATTGTTAACTTCAATACATATGAAATAACACCCCTTTTTTGCTTTTATAAAAACTTTGACATTCACAAGTTCCACCACATGAACCAGTCTTTTCCTACGACTCGACCTTTTTACATAGCTTGACCTTTTACATGGCTCAATGACCTATTTTTCAAACATGTGTCCACACTGACTTTAAACTTAGGCATCAACACTCGTTAATAGACAATAAGATGTCTTCTCGTTCCTCAATTTAATAAATAATACAAAAAATAATTTCTATTGTGCATTGTGCAAAGTCTTTTTAATGAATTTGAGATGAAATTCAGAGCATAATGATGAGAACATCACCCAAGGAAATAAGAGTGGTGATGAGACCCATAGTAATGAAAATGCTGCCCAATCTCTGGCATAGATGTAAAGCATGAACTACTCATATTTCCTTTATTTGTTGGGGTGGGTGCCAATGCTGGTGTTGGTGCTGGACTGCTAGTGCCTTTCTTGCCCTCCTTCAAACATCTATGTTGTTTCCCTGTATCACAATTTTCAACACTCGATCCTTGTGGCCTCAACATGATATACAGACACTATTCTCATGTCCAGCAATGTATCAAATAGTATAGATTGACAATCATATGATCAACGACAAAGAGATGCATATGTTGCTAATCAACCTCACAATTCATGATAAATAGTTTGATATTTGAGATCCTGAGAATGGAAGAGCTTAGATATCAATAGATTAACTTCCCACCCTTTTTTTCAAATCTTCTAAAAGCTTTTATGCACTTATTCATATCACAAAACAAATCATGAAGCCAATCTCATGGGTTGTACTTATAATTACAGATTGACTTGGTGATTTGTCTCACACAAAATATCTTGATATTCTGGCAACCACGTTTGCGATCTGATTTACTTCTTTGGATACTCAACAACTTCAATTGATATTCACAGGATCTATTATTAGCCACATCCAAATAATTTAGAATTTGCGCACTTATAAATTCTATTAAATCGAAGACATAAATTGATACACTGGTATGATGCACATGTGAGTATTCTGTTCTACAAATCAAAACAATAAAATTGGATGACCATTGTTTCATGACTGTACCGATGAAGCCAAACTTCCATCCTTCCATCCACCAAAAACCATGAAGATCTGTTTTTAAAGAGAGGACATGCATTTTTATTTGCCTACAAGAGAACATCTTTAAAACCATACAAATGCTTATCTGGCAAGAAAAACTTGGTGCTGGAATGTCCCTAAGGGTTTTGGCCCTCTAGAAATTCATTGGTCAATTGTTCCAACAATATCAAATGGTCAGTATTATCAACACAATCAATATTTTGTTGCATAGATCATAGGTTTTGATAGCATTAAATGAAGAGAAGTCTTACCAAGCATCAAGCTTGGTCTCTCTCAGAGATCAGATTGGGCTTTGATATCAGTGATAGTTTTAGGCCCAGATTAATTTATCTCCATATTGCATGCTGAAGATCATCAAATCACATATAATTTTTTTGTATTAACCTCCAAGTGTATTAAAATGCACATAAATGTTATTGCATTGGATAGATTGCACATAAAACACCAATGTAGAATGATCTTCATTGATGCACATATGGTTTCCTGCTCTATTAGTAAGGCCCTCTTTAGGTTTCCTGTTTTCTTTCTCATGATTCCTTGTGGTTAGAGCTGCTAGTGATGGAAGCAAGAGCCAACCTGATGGGTACTTTGCATGGAGAGAGGAAGCACATTTCCTATCTACAGAAGATAGCTGGCTCCTACGCTTTTAAGTGTATTTAAGACAAAACCTGTCGAGATCTAGAGAGTGACCCACAAAGACCCTAAGGCCAGAGTTAGGAGGAAAAGATAACATACTTCCTTCCGCCTTTCATTTTGGGAGCTTTAGAAGGGATTTTAAATAAGCACTTGCTTACCTTAATGAGGTTTGTGTTCTTTTGATGCCTCATGAGTGCATTTCTAAAAATGGTTGTGTATATGCACCTAGATAACAAAGGTTAGTTGACATAAGATAATATGTGTATGAAAGGGGATCAAAACGAGCAATAGAAAATGATAGTAGACAAAAAAGAATACTTGGGTTTGAGTGTCACACAAATGGCCGAAGAGTTGTCATTGATGGACAGATCCTGAGGTATAGATTTCCTTTTTCCCACATCAGTGGTATGGACCACAATTGATAATGTTGTTAGGAGGTGATGGACTCATGAATAAAAAGTCGGAAAAGGATAAAGTGTGGCCATACTGCTGTGCAATAAACCGAACTAGACTTTAGGTATACATGATGGTGCAACAAAGTCACCATATAAGTCAAAACTTATCACAGGGAGGGTGTCAACTAAAATGTTTCATGTCAGCCCTACATGTAGTATTTTGCTCCGTACCATGTTTTTATGATATATCCAGTCAAATTAATATGGCCATATTGATTTTATGATATTGTTATGAGTATAGTGTTGAGATTTGTGCAAGTCGCACGAGTAGTTGCATAAACCAACTTGAGTAGGGTTGTTGCAACCAAAATGATTAGACTTGCTACAACGCACCATGACTCATGAGTACATGAAAAAATAAAGGGAAAAGGACTTGGAGCACTTAAGAAAATCATGTTCATGACAGCATGGATAAGAAATCCATGAAGGCTGTACTTTTTGAGACAAATTTTCAAGTTTAACATATGAGCCGACCACCTTTTCTTTAGGGGCTGTCATGTATTTTCTTACATGTTGATGGATATAATGGATATTAGCATAGATATCATCATTCTTATATATAACTTATATTATTATTACTTTTTTTAATCAGTTATATGGGATTGAAACGGACCCCACCCGTATCATATCATGACCACATAGTGGTATGACAAAAACTTGACACTTATGCATGTATCACTTGGCAAGATTCGAATCTGGGTTTGAGGGATATAATTGGTTGAACTAATGCCATTTGATAACTTATATTATTTTGTTGTTAAATAAAAAAAAAAATCATTTATTTTAATTACTTTTATAAATTCTAATATATTTTATATTTTTCCTTATTTGTTGAGTTATTGTGGACTTTTATGAGTCCGATTCCTGTCACTATAGTTATGAAATATTATTAATGTTCATGGTGGGCCAAAATAAGACCCAAGGGACTATAAGAAGGACAATAATGACTACCCGCTAACAGGCTAAAAGGCCCAACAAATAAAAGAACTAAGATAAATACAAGACGAAACCTGACAATCGGGTGAAAGAGAAAGGGAAAAGAAAAGGGAGAGCAGAGAGGGGGAGGGTTGTAGTCCAAAAGAGAGGAGTGCACAACAAGAAGAATGGAGAGAGAGAAAGAGGGGGGAGGGAGCAGCCCAGGAAGGGCAAGCTCCAAGAACCCCCCAAAAACTAATCTCTCCTAACATTCGAGGCCGAAGTACCGGAGCTGAAGAAGTCCATGATATGTCTCTGTCCATTGCTAGTTCGAAACCCTAACTGTAAGCATACAAGACAACACCTTTGCAAATGAAAGACCAAAGACGAGCAATAGGAAGCGAAATAAACTTCTGTATTTGTATTAGAATACAGTGGAGCCTTGGTCTCCTTTTACAATGATTTTTCCCCGAATGTACAGGGGTCTGATTACAATAAGAATGCTTTTGCTTGCTTTTCTGAGAATACAGTGAGCAAAAGAGGGAGAAAATCCCTTTTGCATAATCAACGGAATATGGTGTCAATAGTCTTCTTCGCCAACAATCAATGTGTTGGATGGGCTTGGGTATCCTCGCAGGCCATCCTTGCTCTAGCAGCCTTCAACAACCTGTAACCTGCACATAGAAGCTTGCAAACAAGAAAAAAAGTCGGTAGCACATGAAGGGCCTCCACTGTGTGAGGCCCGTTTTGATACAAATGAAAGCTACAAAAACCTTGGATTAAAATGCTTGCAGAATATTAAAAACCTGTGCAAAAGATAGAAACCAGTGCAAAAAACACAATAACGTGCAAGCAGAAAACACAATAACGTAGAAAAACAATAACACAGATTTTTACGTGGAAAACCTGCAGTGTGTAGGAAAAACCATGGGGCAATGGCAGCTTCGTTCTTTTATTGATTTTGGCAAACTTTTTACATTCAATCAATCTTTACATGCAAGGGGTCATTCCCCTTTTATAAAAAAACCATAGTAGCAAAACTCGGACTCGGCTTGGACCCGAAAAGGTCACCTCGGGAGTCAAACTCGAGACTCGGCAAAAAAACTCGGCAAGACTCAGCAAAAACTGGGCAAAAAAAAGAAATGAAAAAAAAAAACAATTTTTTATTGAAAAATAAGTTTTTTCATGCATATTACTTATTAGTATATTCTAACACACTTACTCAACATTCAACATTCAACATTATACAAATAAGAAATTAACAAGAGGAAGGGGCATATTCTTTCTTGTATTCATCAAAATGTTTATAGTACAAAATGTGCTCATGAGCCATGACAAAATACAAAAGAGGGCTAGCTAGCTTTTTCATGTTCTTTTTAACTTTAAGTTCTTTTTAAATTTTGAAGAGGTAATATTGATTCTTTTTATTTTTTAATATATTTTTAAAGATACTTTAATAGCCGCGAAGTATAAGGGGACCACCTTCCCATAATTTAAACTTGAATCTCCGCAATATAAACCAAACCTCATACATTGGACCACTTTTCATATATAATCTAGGATTCTCAACCTATATTCTCTCTAGAATGGGGACAAAGCTTACGACCACCTATTTTCTACATAGGGAGAATTAGGTGATTTTGAACGTCCACCTCTAAGCCTTTTGGTTTTGCACTGTAAATGGCCTGTGTGGGGCCGGCGATCTTCATTTTGCAGTGAATGGGACTGAATGTGTTGAAGTCCTGCAGTAAATCAGGCTGTAACGAACTTGTCTACTGTGCGCATGTGGATTGCTACATCCTGTTAGCCATCCTCAGATGCGTTCATTGCTCCAGCAGAATCAACGGTGAATGAGCAGCATCAAGAGGATATAGTTTCTTTTGGTTAACACATAACGCACACCATCATGTCAAAATGAGTGATTCTTCATGATGTTTACCAGAACCAAAGCCATAACCACTGCTCTGTCCCACCTAGACAGAGGATATAATTTTCAAGATATATAGTAAAAATATATTGTTTTTTTAATTAAGTTTTTGATCTTATAATTAGAAGTTTAAAATTCATATTTTAGAAGAAAATGTTATATATCATATTTCAGTAACGAAAAATTAAATAATTATATATTAACTAAACAACATCTTTTATAAAAATAATCCATATAACTTATAACCTAATAAACATTAAAAACTACTTTATACAAAATAATTAAGACCATTTCATTTCATTTTATTTATTTTATTGATTGGCCGATGAATTCAGATGTCCACGTTCCCCTTAGTGCATAGGTGCACAGGATTTACCTCCGCCACGTCTTAGGTGTGTTGGCGAAAAGCGGACTCTTCACGTGGTGGCCCACAAACAGTTGGTAGTGGCAAACGTCTTTCACAAACCCCTCTTTTACGAACTTATGTTGTGTCTCAGCTTCGTCCACCTATGTCTGGCCAACGGAGAATTGCATAGGTGCCCGTCATAATGATCTTCCAACCGAAGGCTTAAAAACTCCAAACTGAGTCTTTTGTTGGTGCATTCCTTGTTATTCGACATTGGACGCAAGCAGATTCAAACTGTAGCTACGTCGGCTCAACATGTCTTAGATGCCAGCTAATTCAATTAGCTTGTACCGTTAATGGATGGTGATGGTAAAACGGAGGGGCCTGTGGCCTTTAGGGAAACGATGGATTGCGACTGAAAGGCAATGAAAGGCAACAATTACAGTGAACAGGCAGAGATATATATTGACGGGTAGATTGTGTATAGGCAAGACAGAGCCAATTTAGAAGGCCAAAATGGAATTTACACAAGCAATATAAATCTCCAAGCAAATTTGTTACTTCGAATATGTTCAAGTTTAAATAAATGAATAATTAATTATTTTTACAATCATATTTGATTTGGGGAGGAAGAAATTGGATCTTGGGAAAAACAAATGACCATTAACTTCCCATTCGGGGGTCAACATGTCACGCTAGCCCTCTTTTTTAATTTTATTTTAACTTTAATTTTTTCTGGGCCAGCCAAGTCTCGACGTCCGGACTCAGACTCGGCTGGACTTGGTTGAGTCCTGAAAAAACCGAGTCCAAGTAGGCTCGGCGTGGCTGAGCCCACTCAGACTCGGACTTGGACTCGGCTGGACTTGGTTGAGTCTTGAAAAAACCGAGTCCGAGTAGGCTCGGCGTGGCTGAGCCCACTCGGACTCGGACTCGCCCGAGTACTCCGGAGTCTGACCGAGTTTGACTACTATGAGAAAAACAAGGAAGACTCCAAAAAATTGTTCGTTTCCTTTACGAAAACGGAAGACTCCAAAAAGTTGTTCGCTTCCTCTTGAAAAAAATTGTTCGATTCCTCTCCCAAAAGAAGACTCCAGAAAATTGTTCGTTGCCTCTCACAACGTACGGTTGTATGGACAGCCAAAAATTTTAGGTCGGGGGCGAAGCCCTCGAACCCCCAAGTAGGGGGGAACCTAGCCGGTTCTCCCTTGTGACCCCTCTCGTGTGCCCGGCGCATACGAACAACGCATGAGGATGGATCACAATAAACTGCACCACCATACACCTCGTTGCTGAAGAACATTGGAGATATGGATATTGACTTCACCTCCTAATAGAATGTACAGGCGCATACGAACAACGCATGAGGATGGATCACAATAAACTGCACCACCGTACACCTCGTTGCTGAAGAACATTGGAGATATGGATATTGACTTCACCTCCTAACAGAATGTACAGCGGTATGATTACAATAATAATGCTTTTGCTTGCTTTTCTGAGAGTACAGTGAGCAAAAGAGGGAGAAAACCCCTTTTGCATAATCAACGGAATATGTTGTCAATAGTTTTATTCGCCAACAATCAATGTGTTGGATGGGCTTGGGTATCCTCGCGGGCCATCCTTCTCTAGCAGCCTTCAACAACCTGTAACTTGCACACAGAAGCTTGCAAACAAGAAAAGGAGTTAGTAGCACATGAAGGGCCTCCACTGTGTGAGGTCCGTTTTGATACAAATGAAAGCTACAAAAACCTTGGATTAAAATGCTTGCAAAATAATAAAAACCTGTGCAAAATATAGAAACCAATGCAAAAACAATACCTTGTGTCGTTGGTTCCGATCCATGCCTGGAAGTGACTGATCTGCTCTTGTGCAAACACAGGGCTACGTTTGGGGTTGGTCAAATGCAGTGCTGCATTTGCGATTAGCTTGTCAAACGCAGGGCTGCATTTGGGGACCCGCGAAGTTGCGTTTGCTTCTATGTAAACACAAATCTGCGTTTGGGACTGAGTTGCAGAAGGGCTCGGGGCTTGAGATGGCAACCCTTGGCTTCAATGGCTCGAACTTCGAGAATGTTGGTGTTCCCATGGCGCGATTTTGGCAGCGTGACGATGTATGTTCAGCCCTTCTTTGATGATAAAATGATGGAGCCTTTATAGGCTTTTGGGAGGTGATGTGGGTGAGGATAGGTGGCAAGCCAGTGCTGCCAAGTGGCAGGGATTGGGTAGCCACCTAACCTGGGCAGTTAGGGTGAGTCACTTAAAGTATCTCCCTTAGGTGGAATGGTGTTGTGGGTAGGTGAAAGTGAAGCGAGGTGTGTGAGATGTGGCAAGGGGAGGGGTAGTGGTGGTTAGGACACTTGGCAAGTGGGGAGATAGGAAAATGTATCTAAGTTAAACCTTAGGCACATTATTTATTATGCAGATTTGTGGGATGGATGGGTTTTGCAAGTGGTTAAGGTTTGGTGTCTACAGATGCCCCTTTTTGTACCGCGTTGCGCAAAACACAATGCGGTGCAAAAACAAAAGAGACTTGGTTTATTGGATGGAAAAACTGATTTTGTTGCCCCGGCACGAGGATTGAATGACTCTTGGAAAATTTTGATTTTGGCTTACCCCCTCAAGCGATGAATGGGTGAAATATGAAATAGATGAAACCCACAAGTCGCCTGACAGAATGCGGATGGTGAATGGTGTGATTTGATGGATGCAAATGTCGCGAATCAAGATCAAGTTGTTTGCCCCAATTTTGGGGTATGCATGTGTTGTTGAAACTTTGTCTTTGGCAGAATTATGTGCAATTTTGGTGTGGTAGATGGACCAGCCATTGAGGGTGCATGTTTGACCCGTTTCTAAATGGCATAGTGCATACCAATTTGAAATTTGTGAAAGGTTCTGCTTTTGCGACCCCGTAAAAAGGGTTTGATGATAGCCTTTTGCAAACTTTCTTGGACACATGCGACTCCAAAATTGAGGTACCAAATTGATCTGATTTGGGGCAAGATGAAGCGAGATGATGTGTTTGATGCATCGATGACTTATTTTGATGGTTTTGTGAAGTTTTAGAGTGTTTTGGGATGTTTTGGAGTGTTTTAGGGCTTTTTGGTGCCAAATGCAGGGCTGCGTTTGGAGACGCCTGTCAAACGCAGGGCTGCGTTTGTGAGCGCCTTTTTAGGCTACAAATAGGCATGGAGAGGTCATTTTGCTTCATTCTTGTGGTTAAGAGTTTTGAGTTTGCGTGTAAGAGAGAAGGAGAGTGAAGGAGCTTGCGTTTGCGATGGAGGGCGCTGGCGTTGCGGCTGGAGCAGGAGACCGTGTGGCAGAGGTAGGTTCCTGTAGCCCTCTTGTAGCTTAGACGTTATTTTTGTTGTTTTTGTTTTTAAGTTTTTTTTTTTTTTTTTTTAAGTTTTGTATGTTTGTGTTTATTATTATTATTATTGGCAACTGAAAGGTGGGGTGGATTTTTTTTTTTTTTTTGAAATGGATGGGGATGGAATTTTTTTTTTTTTTTTTTTTTTTTTTATGAAATGGATGGGGATGGAAAAAAAAAGTTTTATTTTTATTTTTGAGATGAAATGGATGGTGTACTATTTTGTTTTTGTTTTGGTGCAGTTGAAGATGTTAGTGGCTTGTCACTGATTTTCTCCTGTTTTGCCTCAAGTGAGGAAGGCGTTGACCGCTGATGCTGGAGAGAGTGGGGTTGGCTAGAGCTGTGCGTGTGGAGGTTGTTAGAGAGGATGAGGGGTACATCTCGACATTGGTGGAGAGGTGGGATCCGAACATGGGGAACTTTCAGCTCCCAACAAGGGAGATGACGGTTATGCTTGAGGACATTTACCGCATCTTCCATGTGCTTGTGGAGGGGCTACCTATTCGAGTCGGATGTGACAAGGAGACTGAGCTGAGGCGCATTTTTGGCGATGGATGGGAGGGTGTGGATGTTAGCAAGGGCAGCATCCAGTAACTCGAGATGTTCCAGAGGGGGGAGTTGGAGGCACTACCCACCTATGTGATGTTCATTTTGGCTAATATGTTGTTACCAAACAACACAGGAGCCAAGTTCCCTTGGAACCAAATTTGGTTGGTTTATGACATGATCAACGAGCCTCGTGTTTACGCTTGGGCGCCTGCCTTATTAGCTCAGACTTTCATTGAGCTATATGAGGTGAAGAGGCGAGAGTGGAAGGGATTAGGCTGCAGCTTGTTGCTTCAAATCTGGGGTTGGGAGCATTTTAGCGTGGGTCACCCTGTGGGTTTGCCTTGTTAGGGGTATAGCTCGCACCCAATGAAAGACAAATGACAAGCAATAGGAAGCGAAATTTGTAAGCAAACAAGACAACACCTTTGCAAATGAAAGACAAAAGACAAGCAATAGGAAGCAAAATAAACTTTTGTATTTGTATTAGAATACAGTGGATTCAGTAGCACATGAAGGGCCTCCACTGTGTGAGGCCCGTTTTGATACAAATGAAAGCTACAAAAACCTTGGATTAAAATGCTTGCAGAATATTAAAAACTTGTACAAAAGACAGAAAACAATGCAAATTTAATACCTTGTTGTGTCGGTTCCAATCCGTGCCTGGAAGTGACTGATTTGCTCTTGTGCAAACACAGGGCTGTGTTTGGGGATGGCCAAATGCAGTGCTGCATTTGTGATTGGCTTGTCAAACGCAGGGCTGGATTTGGGGACCCGCGGGGTTGCGTTTGCTTCTGTGTAAATGCAGATCTGCGTTTGGGACTGAGTTGCAAAAGGGCTTGGGGCTTGAGATGGCAACCCTCGGTTTTGATGGCTCGACCTGCGGGAATGTTGGTGTCCTTCTGGCACTATTTTGGCAGTGTGATGATGTATGTTCAGTTCTTCTTTGATGATAAAATGATGGAGCCTTTATAGGCTTTTGGGAGGTGAGGGGGTGAGGATAGGTGGCAAGCCAGTGTTGCCAAGTGGCAGGGACTTGGTAGCCACCTATCCTATGCAGTTAGAGTGAGTCACTTAAAGTGTCTCACTTAGGTGGAGTGGTGTCATGTGGGTAGGTGAAAGTGAAGTGAGGTGTGTGAGACGTGGTGGTTAGAACACTTGGCAACTGGGGAGACAAGGAGATTTTCCAGATTTTACAAAATCTTGAAAATAAGATAATGTGCAGGAAAATGTATCTAAGTTAAAGCTGAGGCACATTATTTATTTTGCATATTTGTGGGATGGATGGGTTTTGCAAGTGGTTAGGGTTTGGTGTCTACACTAACAAACTATGGGTGCGCTGTCTAGTGACCCTACTTCCGAATATATATAATGATATTCAAATTACCCATTGAATAAATGCATTATCACCATTGATTAGGGGTGTTTGCAACCAAAATGCTTAGACTTGCTGTGACACACCAGTACTCATGAGCATAGTAAAGAAAATCGTAATCGGCTTAGAATTGGTCTGAGAAAGAATTGGGAAAAATTGGGAATCGAGAAAAAATCAAAACAAAGAAAATGCAAATTTTCATTGAATTTTTTTTTTCATGCATATCACAATGAATTAACATTATGCAAATCAAATATTAATGATGTAAGACTATAAGCTTAAACTACACATGAAAGTGGCAAGTGATACATCATACAAGCTTAAACTACACATGAAAGTGACAAAACACATCTTGTATTGCTTATAATATGAAAAGGTACAAATTACAAAATGTGTCAAAATGCCTCAATAGGCCCACTATCTAGTGTCTTCCAATTCCTTTGCCCTTTGCCCTAGCAGAAGCTCTAGTCTCTCTTTGTTGACGTGCCCTTGTCGCTTCTTGTGCCCGTGCCTCTTCTTGGTCCTTGGTTGCTATCTCCTCCACTAGGTCTTCAAAGTTTTGTAATTCATCCGAGGAGAATATTGGCTCTTCCTGCTACTCTTGCTCTTCATCTATGATCCATTCAGATGATGAATCAATGTCACTTTGGTCAATGGGCTAGGTACTTGTTTTTGTAATACGTTTTTGATGGAGGCGAAGGTTGTAATGTACAAACACAAGATCATTCAACTTTTCTTGTGTAAGCTTGTTGCACTTCTTGGAGTGTATGTGCTCAAACATACTCTAATTGTGCTCACAACCTGAAGTGCTGCATGGTTGAGATAAGATTCTGATGGCCATGTGTTGCAAATTGGGTGTAAAATCACCAAAGTCCTCCCACCATAAATCTAGAAACAACAAAAAAAAAAAATTAATAATTCACATGTAAAATAGTAAATTGAGATTATTTTTTAAAACAAAATCAAAAGACAAAATAAATAATAATTTTATGAGGGTTACCTGGCCTCAATTTTGACCTCATTCTCTTGCATTGCTCGAATGGGAAAAGGAGGCCCCAACATTCCTTATAATCCTATATCTCTTCACATACCTTATCGCGCAATTGTCTATCAGGGAACATGCGGTCAATGCAAGCTTGAAGGCCAAGCTTCACCTCATAATCGGCATGAAATGTAGCAGAATAAAAAATTTGGGGGTTCAAGTAGTAACTCGTTGCATGAAGAGGGCTATGGATTTGAGATGTCCATCAATTATCAATGATTGTCCATCGTATTTGTTGTGGGCATATCCATAAAATGCGTCAATTGCCTCTTTTGCCTTGTCCATAGCCTCATATACATATTCCATTGCAGATTGTTCTCCATCAACAAGACGGAGAACCTTCACCAAAGGCTCTAACACCTGAAAAAAAGGAAAAATAATTTAAATGAAAATATTTTACAACAAAAAAAAATTACAAATTACAATACAAGATTCCCAAATGGAAAAATATTTTAAATTAAAAAAAAAAATAATAAAATAAATTAATAAACTTAGTCTTGTACCTTGATGGCCTCATCCATGGCTATCTAGAAGTCCTCAAACAAATAGGCATATACATTCTGCCCCTCAGGTGAGAATCAGTATCTTGCAGCTTGTTCGGAATTCCAGTCATTGCTCACAAACATTTGCTTCAATGACCCTCTTGCATTATTTTTTTTTTACAAGGTGGAATCGGTAGCCGCCACGAATCCGGGCAGGCTGTCCGGCTTTTATGGCCGCCATAGTATTCTCGTTGTCCGCCCGGAGCGGCCACACGATCTTGCCCAGTCCGCCCTATAACCGCCATGCCACAATCATTTTAAACCTTTTACGCCGAAAGCACCAGGAAAGGGACAAGCGTTCAGTCCGGCGAAGCCCGAGATTTGAACCTTGGACCTCCGCCCCCCTTATGGGGTTTGGATGACCCTCTTGCATTATAGATGATCTGCAATGTCACAAAGTTTGTGGTGAAGCGAGTAAATCCATGCTGCACTAGCTCCCTCCCACCAATAAATCGCCTCATGAGGCTAAGGACCCATGCATGGTTGTAGATGAATTTTGTGATAGCCTTAGCCTTCTGTACAACCTCTACCACCCAAGGTAATTTCCCAATGTCTTTGAGGAGCAAATCGAGACAATGGGCTACACATGGGACCCAAACAATAGTGGGGAATCTCTTCTCCAAAATCTTACCCACAGCTTTATACGTTGTTGCGTTGTTCGTGTTGATTTGGACAACATTCTCCTCCCCGACCTCCATTACAACTTCCCCCAACAACCCTGCAAACATTTCGGCACTCTTGACTTGTGCTGATGCATCTACTGACTTGAGGAATGTAGTTTCTCTTGTAGAAGCAACCAAAATATTAATCAAGGTTCTTCCCTTCCCATCCGTCCATCCATTAGATATGATATTGCAACCCATTGTCCTCCACACCTTATGCTGGTCTTCAAGCACAGCCTGAAGTTTAAAAAAAAATTAATCATGCATGTGTATAAATTTAAGCACAACCTGAATGTTGTCCACATATTGTCGAAGGAGAGGGCCCCTAAGGTCATCAAAAGTTGGTGCCTTAAATCCTGCGCCGCAACTTGTGATGGCATCTATCATGCGTCGCCAGTATGGAACTTAGCGAGGGAGGTTATCCAAGCTAAGGATACCTTGCCACATTAAGGGAATGTTGGAAAAATACCAAAAAGTGGCAATGGTTGTCCTTGTTACGTTGTGCTTCTCCTAGTTCCATGCAGCCATACCCTCAAGCATGGGTTGTGCCCCTGGCGTGGAACGCTCTACAAAATGGAACTCTCTCGTCCCACTCCCTACTTGTGCAATTGATGGACTTGAACTTTCGTGCTGAAACCGGCTAAAGCTGCTATCAATACAGGGAATTCGAGAAGGGGGGGATGACATGGCCTTGGTTTGTCTTTGTTTGAGTTCTCTTTTTTCCTGTGAGCTAGAGATCATGGCATCTACTTTTTGTCTAACTTCTTCCGACACCTTTTCACATGACTTGGCATCATGGCCAGTTCTATTTGCCAAATGGAATTTTAGGTGGAAAATGCCTCCATAAAAAATATTCTCAACAATTGCATATAGCTACCCCTTTCTTTTCCCCTTCCCTTCCATACGCTTATGTTGCATCTTTTTTCGGCATTTTTTTAATGACTGCATATGGAAACAACAACAAAGTTGCAACAAATTACTTTAAAAAAAAAAAAAACCTAAACCTAAACATTGACAGCTGAAAAATGGGCTTGCATACATAGTTATCAAGCAGCAATATTTACTTAAAAGGAGGGAAAAAAAAAAACTCGAAACCCGAAACCCTAGACTAGGGTTTAGGGTTTAAACTTGAAACATTGACAACTGAAAAATGGGCTTGCATACATAGTTATCAAGCAACAATATTTTAGGGGAAAAAAAAACACCCTAGACCTGAAACCTTAGACTAGGGTTTAGGGTTTAAACTTGAAACATTGGTAGCTGAAAAATGGGCTTTGCATATATCGTTCTCAGGCAGCAATATTTACTTAAAAGGAGGGTTTTTTTTCTACCTTAAATTTATCTTTGGGAACATGCTTGAAAAAGAAAACAAAAACATTTGCAAACAACCTTAATCTAAACCTAGTTTCAACCTGGAAACAAAAGTTTTACTTACCTCGGATGAATCATCTAGGCAGCTGTTGGTGGCTGCCGGATTCCTTCAAACCGCAAACAATCTGCTGTTAGGATGCCTTAGTGTGTTTGGTTTGGTGTGGTAGCAGGTAGGCAGACCCCTTTCTCCAATTTGCAACAATTGAAATGAAAGAAAATGAAAAAAAAAAAGACTTTAACCTTTCTCCAATTTGCAACAATTGAAATGAAAGTAAATGGAAAAAAAAGACTTTAAAGTAAATTGGCCGCAGCATCTACGTGTGCAGCTGTGGCCAATTTTTTCCAATTTAATCGACAATTTTTTGGAAAAATAACCAATTCCGATTTTTTGAAAAAATCAACGATTCCTGATTTCATGCCGAGATGACTTGGAATTTTGAAAAAATCGTGAAAAATTGGGTCTTGCCAATTTTCTTAACAGAGCTCATGAGTACATAAAAAAAAATAAAGAGACAAAGACTTGGAACACTCAAGAAAATCATATTTATGATAGCATGGATAAGAAAATCCATGAAGCCTGTATTTTTGAGACAAACTGTCAACATACGGGCCAACCTTCTTTTGTTCAGGTGCTATTATGTATCTTCTCACATGCTGATGGTGATGGATATAATGGATATAAGCATAGATATCATCATTCTTACATCTAACTACATTATTTTGTTGTTATATATAAATTTTTTTATTTATCTTTATATTTTAATGAAGTCTGCTATATTTTATTTTTTCCCTTATTTGTGGAGTTATTTCAGACTTTTCTGATTGGCATTAAGCTTTAAGTTTGGACAATCAGAAATAGCCAAATACTTACTGTAGACAGTAGCTTGAATGTTTAAGACATAATGTTATGGTCCCTGGTACATCTGGCATGCACACTTCTGGGCAATATGAAAGCAACTCACAATGATCAGTGACTCAAAGGGGCAGCTTTCCTTTCTTTCTGGAGAAAGGGAGCTAACATTTGACACTGCAAATTTGCATTGTCACAAAGTTGTCAGCATGGAGATGTCCTTTAGGTGTTTATATAATATGAACTTTCTGCACAGTTTAACGTTGTTTCTTTTTGTTCCTTGAGTCTTTAACTACCCAATATCTGAATCTCTCTTGATTCAAAAGCTATACGTGATTTTATTGTACAATGTTTGAAACTGCTACATTTGCTGAATCTTTTCGTGAGAATGATGTCAGTTCCTCTATAAATGATATCTATTACTGTTTCTATTTTAATTGGTTAATGGGTTGACCTTGTAGTTACATTACTCAAGACTCGCACAAATTCATTTTCAAGAGAGAATTTAGTTCGTTGTTGTTCATGTAATGTTACTCATCATTGTTTTGAATGATTATATCTTTTATTCTTTCTGTCAAACAGATACAGGAGAACTTTAGCCTTTTATGTCGAGCACGAGACAACATTGGTGCAATTTTGAACGAGTGAGTGGTGTTAAATGATGACTCTAATTTTTTTATTAGAAACAATAAATCAAAAGAAAGTGGATATGAACAAAGAATTACCTCTCCAATGAAGTCTTACCACAAATTTTAAATAAAATATGCTACATATTCAATGTCTGCAAGTGCATTTACTTCCTTTTGGGTTTTTGCGAACGCATGTTTCCAATCTTGGAGTTGGGGAAAATTGTACCTCTCTGAGAAAAAAATGATTTATTTGGTAATATAGCTACACACCATATACATCACTGCAATGTTGCCCATTTTATTATACATGGTGTTTCTGCTTCTCTCATGTGGTCATTGGATCACAAGAGCTGATTGCCTTGTGATTCAATTCAGGGGGCAAAGTCTACTGGCCTTACAGTTCTAAATAACTTAACAAATGAACTCTCCTTTTTCTTGCAGTATGAAAGATATGCATGGGACAATGAGTCAGATGCCGCCTCTTCCTGTTAAGCTAAATGAGGATCTTGCAGATTCAATACTTCCAATGCAATCCCAGGTAAGTTCCATTGCTATCATTTTATTTTGTGAAAGTATTTTTTTCTAATTGTTTAATGGAGGAGGAAGACTCTGGAATCCAATATTTGTATTGGCTGTAGTTATCTTTGGACCAAATCTACAATATTGAAAGAATAGTCATTTTTCTTATTAGATTAGTCACCGTCTCTTTGCTAAATATTAAGATAAAATTTCTATATCATGCTTATATTAAATATATCTCAAAATTTAGAGATGAATAGTATAATCATTTGAAAGGACTATTCTATATGCAGATGATTGTACTGGATAGCTCGAGTATACATTTGAAGCAAGAAATGAGATGAAAGATGGCCATCAATGGTTAAGAATGGTTATCATGCTCTTGCGTAAAATGTAAGGGCTTGAAGAACCAAATGTTTTGTTGGACGCACATACTGTAGACCACGAAAATTGTACCTTCAGAGCTTTTCTGTAACTATAAAAATGGGGCAAATGGACATATGGTCTTAGGGATGGAAGAATAGTCAATATTGTCAAGAACGACTGAATTAATGCATATTGATATTGAGATTTTGATTCCTCGGAGCCTTTGTGAAGGGGTCTTGCCTTTAAAAAGTTGAAATTCTTATTCCGTCATTTAAAATGGATGCTAGCCATCTATGATTTGTATTGCTTAGGAAATCCTAAAATTAGTTTTAAAAATGCCAAAGCTTACATGCTTTTAAAATGAAATTTGATTTAGTAAATATGATGAGTTGATTCAATGTGCGTTAAAGTTTAATTTGATTTAGATTGCTAGGCTTTTAAATTATTATTATTTTTTTTTTTCAATTTTAGTTTCACTCTAAATATCAATCCATAAGGTAGATAGTATTGAATGTTAAAGATTTTTTTGTTTTTGTTTTTTTAATTGATAATATAATATGATTTAGATTGCTATATTTTAGTTTTACTTCCAATATTCTTATGTTGAAATTATGTTCCACTTTATTACTTCTTCTACTTCAAATATTATCCCATAAGGTAGATAGTATTGAATGTTAAGATTTTTTTTTTTCTTTTTCAATTGCTTATATGGGATTGAAACGGGTCCCACCCATATTACACCATCACCACATAGTGGTATTGCAACAAAGCTTGGATATTAACCATGTATCCTTTGGCAAGGTCTGAACCTCAAGTCTCCTTCTTAAATGTTGAGGAATAGAGCTAATGTCATTTGATAATAAATTTTTTAAGGTAAAGCACGGGATTTTGAAAGGGGTCCGGTCTCCTTGTATTGGGGTTTGAACTTGGGTCTCTCGATGAAAACCCAAAGACATACTAGTACGATATGCCTAAAGCATGGGTTTTTGATCCAAAATTTAAAGGTAAAGCATGGGTTTTTGATCCAAAATTTAAAGGTTTTTGATCCGAAAATTTAAAGGTAAAGCATGGGTTTTTGAATGGGATCAATCCCCTTGTACCGAAGTTTGAACTTGGGTCTCTTGAATGAAAACCCGAAGACATATCAGGTATCCCACATGGGACTTTTCAAAACACGGGTTTTAAAAGGGTCACAGAACCTTGTATCTGGGTTTGAATATGAGTCTCCTAAATAAAAACCCAAAGACATAACACTATATTATCCTCATAGGAAATTTTTTTAGGGTAAAGCACGGGTTTTTGAAAGGGATCCCGGTCCCCTTTACCAAGGTTTGAACTTAGGTCTCCTAGATGAAAACCCAAAGACATACCACTATGATATCCCTCACCCAAAGACATATCACTATGGTATTAGGGTAAAGCACAGGTTTTGAAAGGTTCCAGTTTCCTTGAACCGGGGTTTGAACTTAGGTTTCTTGGATGAAAATTCAAAGACATACCATTATGGTATCCTTCATGAGACAATGTTAAATAATTTTATTGCTTACAAAAGTGATGTATATTTTTTATTTTTTTTGGTTTCTATGAACTGAATTTTCCTTTAAATGTTGATATTGAATTTCTTATTAGCTTTGGTACAACTTAATGACTTCACCATCATGCTAAATAAATCTGGTTTTCAAAACGCCTACATCAAAGCTGAAGTTTAAAGATACTAAGTTGACCAAGTTTAGAGCAACCAACCTTGGCATGGGAGCACTATCTGGCCACTATTTGGCCACAAGGGACCTTAATAGAAACAAACCATAATGGTATCACATGAGCATGGCTGCCTAACATAATAATTATACAGTGAATAGCCCCTTTTGATCAGTTTATGAAGATGAATAAAACTTCATATATTGGTAAACATTGTTAAGACCATTTTCTATTAAGGAGGTGGGTGCTTGAGAACATAAAAGCTATTTTATTATAATAATAGATTCTCGACCCCAAGTCATTGTAAGTAAATGTTATTTTGGTCTATGATTCTTGACCCCAAGTCATTGTAAGTAAATGTTATTTTGGTCTATGATCAAGTTTCATGTTGTGAAACCTTTGGCAGTCGATGACTTTCTTGATTGCATAAAATTTCATTTAGAGGCAAAGTGGATTCATGCATAATGGCACCTTGTGCATGGAGAAAAATTTGACCCTTTTTTTTATTTGAGCAGTAGTTTAAGTTTGAAGGACGCAATGACATATAATTTTAGCTTCACATTTAACATTTACTATCTTACGACGAGTATTATTAGTGTTGCACTATAAATTTTTTTTTTTTTAAGTTATGGATTATTGAGTTGATATTTCATGTTAAAATAGAGACTTTGTGTTATATTTTATTGTAGCTTATTATGTCTATGATTTTGTAACATATAAGGTCATATACATTTACGTAATACCGCAGAGAGAATGAGTTATATTTTATGGTGGTTTATTATGTATGATTTTGTAACATATTAAATTGCATACATTTATCTAATAATTAGATAGATATTACCACAAGTCGCTATGAGGAGTATTTTAATTCCATCGTTAGATGATTTTAGTTAGGCTAGGGTCATAGAAAGATGGAAGATTACAAAACTTTTGAATCCACCATCTCTCTCATGCAACATATATAGTCCTCATGGACTGTCTTTATTAGCTACAAGTTTCTGTTTAGAAATCATTTGGTTAAATCAATTGATATCAAAGTTGGACCACAAGGTCTTGATAGAGTGGTGAGTGTGGTAAGGTTTTGGTAGAGGATTCGTATTTCCTTGACACTCCATGCCTTTGAGTTGACATAGATTTTCTTAATAGAATGATTTCCTTCGTGTATTGGTGTTCATTTTAAAACCATGTCTGTTGATCTTGTATTTTGTATGCTCCATCTCTTTTTAGTCTTTTTAGTGGTGTACCTCATCACTTCCAAGATCATTATGTAATTCATGTTCACTTGTAGTTTGTTATTCTTTTAATGCTTTATCCCATTGCACCCAAAATTATTATGTAATTTTTTTTTTTTTTTTTAGCGGTGTACCTCATCACTTCCAAGATCATTACATAACCTTATTTCCAAAATATATTGTTAGTGCCTATGTATTTAAAACCATGGTGTTCGCTTTAAATCCATATTTATGTAGTTTGTTATTTCCTTAATGCTTTTTCTCATTGCACATTTTTTTTTTTTTAAATGTCTTGCTTCTAACTATTTGTTTATTTAATTTTTTTCAAAGTCATGTGTTACACTGAATTGTGCAATTATTGTTTTTTATTTTTCTCTTTTTAAAATCTTATATTATATTTTATACATAATAGATTTTTAAAATAAAAAATACCCCTAAGCAAATTTGTTCTATAAATCTTTTGAAATTACCCTTTATATTTTATACCTTATTAGTCTTCACTGAACATAGCATATTTGGGTACATTAAATTGCTTTTGTGATTATGTTTTTTTACATTTTAGAAACTCACACCTGTAGCAAAAGTCCATGGAAAAACAAGTTTGTATTCTCCCAAAATTATTAAAGATCATCTATGTAACAAAATTCATCTATTGCATGAGTTGAAGCTTAATTTAAAGATATCCTAGCTTGATTATATAAAGAAGTTATTCAAACATTTCTTGAAGGTTGGAATACGTAAGAAGACCTACCTAAGCAAGCTAGCTATAAAAAAAGGAGAGAGTTTTAATGAAGTTAAAAAAACAAGAATAACCATAAAAGATATGGAGTACAAGCTCACATAATATCTTCCACTAATTCTTTAGTTAAAAAATGTAATTAATATTTTCATTCATTTTAGATGTTCACAAAAAAACATAAATAATGAATAGTTATAGTTTGTTTGTAGGAAAAAAGGTTAATTATTTGTTATTGATAAGGAACAAACACATAATGAGAAGACTGAAAGATAGAGCTAGAATGAGATCAAGAATTAATCATGTTGTTGTAAAATTAGGAATGAACAAACTTTTAACTTTCATGGCCATATTTGATATTTACACAAACAATGAGGTGGATTTTATCACAAATTATGGCCTGTTATTTAAAAAAAAAACTAAATAAAATTGTCAAATGGGTACAATTCGCATGACATAAGGAGTATGTTTGTGGAATTGTGTCCATAAATAGATAATATATAGGAGTAAAATGGTGATTTTGACAAATGAATGATAAATGAAAGAGGAAAGGACTTATAGCATCAACAATCATAGCCTACCTCTTCTTTCAACTCATCATAATAGTAGAAGAAGGCATCATTATTTTACTTGAAAATTTTTAGCTTCTATTTTTTCAATACATATGGCCCCCCTTCTGAGGTCCATGGTTTGATATTATAAGGGTTAATTCATATGCCACCTCAAGAAAAGAACGAACATGTAATAATTGAAGTAAATAAAATTTAAAAATATAAGTGATGTACAAATCAAGAGTGAATGAATATAAAATATATACCTATGATTTACCTAACATGGCAAGATGTTAATACATTGATGAAGCTCTAGCATGTATTCAAGACTTATAAAACAAAATTTCAAATCAATAAGGTGAAGTTTGATTACACCACTGTATGAAACCTTTAAAATAGAGTTTTACTAAAATGCAACACATAAAGTTGTTTTTTGAATTTTTATATAATTTTCATATACTATTTGTGTATTCTAAAGATTATTTTTTGTGATAGAGTGATATACATGATTGAGTTTGTTAGTTGCAAGATATCATGCTTTATATAGGAGGAGCTATGACATTAAACTCCTTTTTATAGCATTTATTGCATTTAGTTTTAGTTTTACTTATTAGTAGCAAGTACAATCAAGATGGATGAGAATATTTGAGAATTGTGAAATATAAGTCATTATGTCTGTCTTGAAAATTCATAAGATTTGTTCTTGACATTTCATTTGAAAATGTTCATCCAATATCTATTAAGACATATTTTGAAAAAATGGTATAGATGATTAGGAAATATGTAAAATATATTTTATTCAAATTAAAAATAGGAATTTTATTTTGGCATATGTTGCATATAAAAGGGATGAAAAGAGGTCTATGATATTTTTCAAAACATATGAACTAGGTTTTTTCTTTTGTTTCAAATACATCCCTCGTTTTTGTGCACCTTTTGCATTTTAAGGTCCACATTTAGGCTACTAAGGTAGGTTGGAACATAGCTTATTCAAGCTAGGAGTCCTAGGGTGTGAGTCAATCAATTGGGTAGAGGGCACAATGATCATTAAAAACCAAGTATGGAGGGCAAAAGAGCTTGAGTGTGTAGAGGTATTGTAAGAACTTGATGCCCTAATATTAGGCAATATTGACTACAATAGGTATTGGGGAAAATTGCTCAAAGTCATTGGGATGTATTAAAAGAGGTGATGACATTGTCAGAATCCTGCTCCAACACTTCTTGGAAGAAATATTTGATTAAGCTTTATTAGAGAGAGAACCATATACAATGAGATATGGATCTAGTTGACGAGAGTCAAAGATAGGTTTAAAAATTATAGTTTGGTTGTGTGGTTTTTTGAACTATGATAAGTTTGAAAATTTCCAACATTTTAGATTAATGAATCCATTTTCAAAAACTTGGATAACTCTATGCTTATGCTTAAAGTATGCTATAAGATGAATGCTACCATAAAAAATATTTTCTAATCCTTTGTGTTCTCATAATGTTATGTGAGTGGCTTGACATTCCTTATTGATTCATGAATCAATCAATGATGTTAAATAATACCTTAAGGGGGACTATACACTTGTTCATTAAAATATTACAGCCATATTGTGATTTTAATAGTAATATCAATAATTTGTTTACATCATTAAGCTTGACTTTGTCCTCTCTATAAATTGTAGGAATTTTTCTATTTTTGTAGCTTTTCTCACACTTCTCTTCACCTTATTGTGTTTTTTAACTAAAACTTTGGTATCTTCAATGGAGATATGATGTTTTTTTTTAATTAATAAAGCTCTACTATTCCCAATATGGAGGTCTTATTATGGTTTATAGTTGGAAAATTCTTATTTAATCTAATTTTGGTCTACGTATTTGACCAACATAAGACATTTCAGATGAACATAGAATCAAGTAAATCATTTTTTGGATTTTTGAAGTGAATTTAATTTTGTCTAACTGATTTTTTTAGAATGTTCATTAGAGCAAATAACACATCTATTTTTTCCTCCTTAAGGTTCTAATTGCTTTACTTGAACAATGCGATTCTTAGAATATTCTCTTGCTTAATTTAATTTCTTTTTATTTGTCTTGTTCTTGAGAATAGTTATAACGATTTCACATTGCTAAGTATTTTTTATAAATCAATGACTAAATACCTAGAAAAATCTTATGGGAGAGTCTACAAAGAAGAAAAATCTTTGGTTAGTAGTTCAAAGTAAGATTCTTATGGGAGAGTCTACAAAGAAGAGGATATTATGGACCCTTCATATGTGCCTTGTGTGAGAAGGATTTAGAAATGTCATACCATTTACTTCTTCATTGTCCATTTGCTCATACCATTTGGGTTTATTTTTAAAAATATGAAATTATATTGGGTAGCTCCATCAACGTTGAAAGAGTTGATAAAATGTTGGATAAATTATTTCAAAGCTAAAGCATTATGTATTCTTTGGAGGATTGGCCATGCCATTATTTTTTGGAATTTATGGCTTGAAAGGAATAACAAATTTTTAAAATAAATATCAAAATCATGCCCATGTTTGGAACCATATTAATGCCTCTCTTGCAAAATATCTACAAACATGGTGCTCATCATGGGAAGTCTCAATTGTAGAAAAATAGGTGCTAATAACTTGGCTACAAGATTTGAACATACATGGAAGAGTCATTTGCCACAATGGAATTAAAACAAAGGATCTACTTTGATCTATGTAAAATGAAAATGTCAAAAAATTGGGTTTATCAAAATTAATTTTGATGGTGCTTCTAAAGGAAATCCAGGAAAAGTTGGTGGAGGTGGTGTTTTTAGAATTAACAAAGGCAAAATTATCCTCACTTATTCATAATCATATGTAACTTCAACTAACAACTATGTAAAGGTTAGGGCACTTCTTACAGGGATTAAAATTACTGCAAAAAAAGGATGGAAACTTATTTCAATTGAGGGGACTCACAAATTATCATCAGTGCTATTAACAAAAATGGATGTGGAGACTAGATAAAAAATAATATTATTGTTGATGTTCATCATATATTACTAGAGGTAATATCTTGACAGTGTGAGCATATTTATAAAGAAGGAAATCGAGTAGCAAATAAATTAGTGAATTATGGTGTTGATCTTCATCTCGGTGAAATTTAAATTTTAGAAGGCAACTGGCCAAGTGAGATTTTATGTCTTAATAAAAAATGATGTCAAGGATCTGATTGTGAAAACATAGCACTTCAAGGAAGTTGAAAAATATATTTTAGAGAAAAATAAAATAAAAAACCTATGATAAAAATGTATGCTGTAGCAAATGTAATATTTTGGTATTTTGATGGGAGTGGCCCCTAGTAGAAGCCACATAAAACCTATTTAAAAAAACTAGAATAGTCATGATGTAGAACCATAAAGAAAGGGATGTGGGTGATTGATTAAGGTATTCATGGTCCAAGGAGACCCTATAACTCCTTTTTCATAATGTGTTTAATATGAAGTTGAGGATATAGGATTTTTAAATTTATGTGAGGGTTTTACCAATTAACCATAAGAATTATGGATTCATATATTAGATGGTATGAAATTTATGGTATAGTGAAGGTTGTTAGGCACAATTATTAAATAAGTTTAGCATTATAGTAATTGAGTCGTACACAATTAGATGAAGCATCAATTGTAGCAATCTCCTTGGTTGTAATGATATTTTGTTTATAATGGTAATTGATCGTAATAATAATTTCATGTATTTATATGTCATCTTGAATCAACAAGAGATGCTAATTTTTGACATTGATATCAAAGCGTGTTAATTTATCTAGGACTTGTGTGTCATTGAGAACCAGTTTCTTGAACTAGTTTATGATCCAAAGGCTTCACCAAATTGATGATCGGCTCAGAACTAGAAAATACAAGTTGGGGGTATGCGGTTTTTTTAACACGTCCAAACAGTAGTGGAGTTGGTAGTTTGGTCAAAAGACTATTGATGTGGTAATTCTAGGTTCAAATACCTTGGGTGCTTTTTTCTTTAATGTCAAGTCTTGAATGCATTTTTTAATGTGTTATTTTTATTTTTGAAGGCACATTTTAAATTAAAAGAATTATTTTTAATATTTTTTATAGTGAAATTATATATATATTTTTAACTATAGAACATTATTAAAAAAAAAGAATGCACTTTATTTAAAGAGCAATTTGGAGTTATAAGGATGTAATTATAAGATTATTAAAATGCATTTGGTTTATAGGTGATTTGTTATAAGGTGAATATTTTGTAAATTATAGAAAGGACAACAACAAAATTAATTTTGCAAAGTTCAACACTATATTTTGTAAAATTTGAACAAGCATTGTAATTGTAAAAGGTGCAATTTTGGTAAAGAATGACACCTTCAAACTCTTTTTTTAAATTTTACATCAAAACACCCTTTATTAAACCTTATGGTTTGAAGCAGTGTTCATGTTCGATATATACAATGCCTCCCACGGTCGTTTATAGGTAACGTTGTTACGACACGTTACTAGACTTAATTCCCAAAATAGTTGCAACAATGACGTTTAGGACCTATCCCTATAAATCATCGAGAAGTAATAAGGCAAACTCCATTTATTTTACTCACTCCATCATTCACCCTATTCACCATTATCGTTCAACATAAATCTTGAAATTAAGCTTCTCCAAGTATATAAGGGAAATTATGTTCTACGTATGAGGAAGTATTTTTAAGTAGGTGTAGTAGATAGGACAAATCCTTTTCAGTATCGCCTAAGTACCATGTATTGATTTTTTTCACATACCTTAAGGTCTCTCTCACATACGACCATGCATATGAAGAGGACTAACTTCTATCATGTACCGATGGATATATTGGAAGTGTGGGTATATCAAAATGACCTATGTATAGGAATTGGTGGTGTATAGAAAGGGGGAATATTTAGAGAAATAAGGAACCCTCACTGTGACCACTCCAAAAGTATTTTTTATAGATTCACATCTCTTGAGAGGTCCCAACTTTGGACCATGGAAGACAAATATGAGAACCATATTGCAAGATGGAAAACTCTAGGATATTGTGATTGATAGAGTTATGCGACCTCAAGATGCCGATAAAGAAAAAATATAATGATGCAAATGTAAGAGCACTCATGCTCATCACCCTTGCTACAACTGATGTGATCCAACCACATATTTTTTAGAGACATCCAATCAAGCATGACACATTTACTACCATCTATAAATAAAATAATCAATTCACCATTCTTACCCTTCAATCACAACTCCACACAATGAGATTAGTAAATGGAGAAAGTATAAATGCATTTCTTTGTAGAGTCACATAATTGAAAGCAAGATTGAATGCCATGGGAGAAAAAGTGGAATACAAGCTCTTAGTCCTAATTATACTTCAAAATTTACCAAATTCATTTAGAGGGCTAATAACCTCCTTAAGATTGTCAAAAAGATGGTTTTCTTTGAATATTTGATCAATTTCTACAACAAGAAGCAACCAAACAATTAAGGAATCAATTGTCAAATAGTGCACTCCTCACCAAGAAACCACAAAACGATTCTTCACATAAAAATCCTTCAACCTCATTGTCCTCCTTCTCATCATCATAGAAGCACACTTAGAAACAAAAAATGTATTGCCATATCTATGAAAAAGGATATGATACCAAGCATTGTTGATATAATTCAACGACTCAATGAGATAAAGTCTATCAACATCAGAATAAGAAGAAATTATACAAGCCACATCCCAAAAAAAAGCAACCAAAAGGGCATGTTGTAATTGAAGAATCAAATTTCAATTCTAAATAGGCACACAAAGTTATAATGACAAAGGTCATAACAAAAACCAAGGATGATGTTTGATACATTGATTATGGTGCTATCTAGCACATGACAGGGGACAAAGTTTTGATTCCTTGAAATCCAAATAAGAAAAACCTATGACTATTATTAATGATAAAACCTATAATGTCAAAGGATTAGGTAATGTTTTACTTAATCCTCTAGATAAAAAGTAAAAAATTGCAAAGGTACTATATGTACCAAGCTTGGTAAACAACTTTTTTATGCCACAAATACTAGATCAAAACATGGTGGTTGAATTTGGAGTTGATAATGGCTACAAGAAGTTCTTCATCACCAAAAATGATGAGAATGTAGTAACTGGTTCCTACAAAAATGACTTGTTTTTCCTAGATGTTCTATCATTTCCTAATGTAGCATTGTTAATAGCCATCATAGATGCAACCTTCCTTTGAAATAGGAGATATGAGCATCTCAGTTTTAGATACTTCCAACATAATACGCATCAAATGGTGATCAGTTTACCCAACCTTTTACCCACATTTCTAGTTTTATTGGGTTGTTTAGCAAGGAAACAACACTAGGTACCATTTGAATTAAGCACTCATAGATCCAAAGGCTTGTTAGATGTGATACACACTGATCTATGTGGACCTATGACATCTAGTTTCAATAGAAAAAGATACTTCTATGTGTTTGTTGATGACTACTCTAGGAAAACATGAGTGACCTTGCAACTAAAGTCTAAAGCATTCTGACATTTTTAGCATTCTAAGCATCATGTGGAAAATGAAATTAGAAATTCCATTAAATTTCGCTTAGATCAAAGGGGGAATATACATCCAATCAATTTTCAAGTTTTCTCATATAGAATGAGATCAAGCAACAACTCACGACAACCTATACTCCACAACATAATGGGATTGTTGAAAGAAGAAATTGTTCCATCATGAAAATGGTTCATTTCATGCTCACAGATGCCAATTTGGAGTAGTAATATTGTGTTGAAGCTATCATCACTTTAATGTATCTTCTAATAGAGTGACCACAAAGGTACTACAAAGAGTTACATCTAAAGAAGCCTAGTCTAGGAGTAAGCCTTCAATCTCACATCTTAGAGTATTTAGTAGCAAGGCACACATGCATGTGCAAAAGAAAAAGAGGACTAGTTGAATGTGAAATCCCTACTATGCATATTTCTTGGGTACGATGATGAATCAAAAGTATATCCTTTGATAGATCCAATCAGAAATAAATTACATACAAGTTGAGATATCATATTTTATGAATCTGTTGAACCTAAATTAAATATTTTTACCTCTATAAAATCCCAAGATGTTATATCTCTTTTTGTAATCATAGAGTTTGATGAGGAATTCCATGAAGATGTTTTGGTCATTGATGAACTTGAAAGAATCTCTCCTTCACAACAATACAAAACTCCAAAATGGTTCACGAGTACCATTAGAGATGCTAAACTTGATGCATCTCTTGATCTCACTTCAACTCAACCACATACTTGTGATATGTCATGATAGGAAGTAAATATGGGATTGATGTATTTAGTAATGGGTAATTCAAACCTAGCATCAGTGAAGGATGCACTTAGCTCGCCTAAGTGGATGATATTTGTGGAAGCATAGTATAACTCCCTAATGAAAACAAAATATTGGAGCTCATTGATTTGTCTAAAGGAAAGAATATTATAGGTTGCAAGTAGATATTTAAGATCAAATACAAGGTAGATGGATCAACTGATAAATACAAGATACAACTTATTGTAAAGGGGTATGCACAAAAGGAATAAATTGACTATGAATAAACTTTTGCACCCATAGCAAATATGATAACCATTTGTGTTCTCTATGCAATGGCAGCATGGTTTAGTTAGAAGCTACATCCAATGGATGTCAAAAGTATCTTCCTTAATGGTAATCTGTAATAAGAGGTGTATATGACTCAACCTGAAGGCTTTGTTATCAATGGGTAAGAATAGAAGGTATGTAGACTTATCAAATCCTTGTATGGGTTGAAGCAAGATCCTAGAGCCTGATACATCAAAATTGAAAAGAACATATTGTAGCATGGATTATCTAAGTCCTTTAGATGTAAATTTTTATCTCAAGAAATTTGGATCTGAATTGTGATACTTGTGTTATATGTCAACGATATGATCAATATAGGTAGTATAGATGAATTGATGGATGTTGTAAAGAATGACTTGAAAAAGTATTTTGATATGATACATTTGGGACTTCATGCACTATTTTTTTGGCTTAGAGGTTTGATAGAATAAGAATCACATTGTGATCTCATAGACAAAATATGCCAAGACACTATTGAAAAAATATTAGATGACAAAATTTAAACCTAAGGTAACACCAATAGAGAATGAGTTACAACTATCCCAATATGAAAAGTCTCCTCAAGTATCTAATACTCTTTATCATCAACTGATTGGAAGCCTCATATACCTAAAAAAGACCAGGATTGACATTAGTTTTGTTGTAAGTTATCTTTCAAGGTTCATGCAAGATCCTAAAGTAAGTTGTTGAAAAACAATAGAGGATATTGCATTAAGTCCATGGTACAATAGAATATGGCCTAAAATATAAGAAGAATGATAAATAATTTTTACAAGGATACACAAAATTTGATTATAATGGATCACTAGATGATAAAAATTAACGTCTAGTTATGTGTTTCATCTAGGATATAGACCTATCTTGTGGCACATTAAGAAATAATAACTAGTAGCACTATCATCCATATAGGTAAAATATTGTGCTACATGGGGAGGTGCATGTGAAGCAATATGGTTACATTACATTCTATCAGATTTAGATGTACAAATAAATCTACCAACACTATTGAATTGAGACAATCAAGGTATCCTGAAATGGGTTGAGATCCATTGTTGTAAGAAAGAAAAAAACACATTGAAGCTCAATGCCACTTCATTTGAGAACAAGTTTAGAATCACCAGATTCAACTCCAGTTAATTTCCACCGATAAAAAAGTTGTGGATATTTTTACAAAGGCACTTGTAGGTGTCAAGTTTGAATTATTTTGCAATTCTCTTTGTATACTAAATAATGTAATAATGGTAGTATGTTAGGATTTTTTTTAATTTAGTTTTGCACTATAATAATTGAGTCATACACAACTAGACATGGCATCAATTGTAATGATCTCCTCAGTTATAACGATCTTTTTTTATAATAATAATTGATTGTAAACACAATTGCATGTATTTATATGTCATATTGAATAAATAAGAGATGCTAATTTACTACAAAGGCATCATGTCAAGGTACTCAAAACACAACCAATATCAATTATAAGTAGAGGCTTTACATATAATTGTAATATTCATAACTAGTATTCCTTGTAGGATGCAAAAGACCACAATACACAAAGATTGGATATGCAATATTACAAATTAATGACAAAGTAGTTATAAATATGCTCATAGATTCATTAACACTTCTATTTCTCTATATACCACAAAAAATCTAAGGTAAGTATTTCTAATTCTTTTCCTTGACCAATGATCTCAAAAAAGATAAAATGTAGGTCTTAGTCATAGAATTCTCCTAGGACCTACCCCTATTCCTAATATTAGCCTTAGAAAATCATAGAGTTTCTATGTAATACATTTGAAAATAGGTACATAATATACACATGTATTGTTTAAAAGTACTTTGTAAATCGATTAAGTTTAAAATCTTGAGATCCTAAAATTTGAATGTGTTAGAAAAATTCAACTAAAGTCAAAATCTAGTATCTTATTTATAGATTATATGAATCTAAAACAATGGTTAAACATCCTCTAAGTATACGTTTATAACACAAATTTATGCAAATGAGTATAAATATCCAAACATATATACACAATTTTATTATAAATATATAGTAGTCAACAATGACCATCTAATGAGGTCCGAGGTGTAGACCAATTGGTTCCCCCAAAGCCCATAAGGGGATGGATGTACAAGGTTCAAAGCTTGGGCCTCGTCGGATTGAACACTTGTCCATAGCGTAAAAGGTTTAATATGATCGTGGCATGGTGGTTATAGGGGCGGACTACGTGAAGATATGTGTGGCCGTTTTTGGGGTGAACAATGTAGAATATTGTGGCGGCCATAAAAATCTACATATCTTGTCTGGATTCATGGTAGCTACCAATTCCACCATGTAAAAAAAAAAATAATAATGACCATATAATGATAAAATACTTTTCTAGTTTAGATTAGAATTTATGTCTAGAAATAACACCTACACTTAAGCAATAATGCCTTGTATGTAGTCAAAGTAATCATATTAGTTAGATGAATGTGGTTCCATATTAGGCACCACCAAGTGATTTACAATGAAGCGATGTAATGTATATAGATGTTTATATTTTTTGTTTGTTTTTGTATTGTAGACATCATAGATTGTCACATCTACACAACACTTGAATTTAATGTTAATGTATGATGTTCATAATATTTCTAATTTTTTATGCATGTATTTGGATGTGAGGTTTGTGATACTTTAATAGTTGTATTTGCTTCTCTATCCTCGTCCATTGTATATATTTCACATAAGAATAGTATGATGGTATAATATAAGGAGACATGCTAGTTCTTGCATCCATTAGGGTTTGTGATATATTTGTGTTGATCAAATAGATTATGCATCACTAGTTCACAATGTGTATCATGTTGGAAGTAATTTATTTTATTGCAAATTGTTGTTATATTTTCTCTATTTTATGGAATATTTAAACCATATCATATTTGGAGTAATTGCTACAATGAGTCTAGATCAAGGAAACATGACAACAAAGAGCAAACATGACAATAAGTGAATAATAAAAGAACCAAGATGTGTGTGTGAACATGGATGGATTTGATGATGATATGAAGGTGAACCAACACATATGTCTTAGTGCATTGCACATAATGAATATAATAATGAAGTGTATATAGAGGCACAACAACATCTAATGGGCACTCATTTGCAAGGAAAAATAAATGTGAAAGACATACCTCTTATAGATTCCCCTCATTGTGATGAAAGAGAAAATGCATAAACTCCTCTACACATACTTGTTTTTGATAAATATGTATATATATCAATTATGATAATGCTATTTTGATTGGTTAGTGATAGAAGAAACCTTCTTACCAAAACTCCAACACATGTCGTACCCTTAAGAAGAGGTAAGTTCTAAAAAAGAATACTTGGTATTTGATGAGAAAAAATTGATACACAATAATATCAAGCCTATTTGTAAACATTGTTGTTGGTGACTAAGGAGGGTGGTGTTAAATATGAATATCATATGGATAACTAATATGGAATTGAAGATGAGAATTATATAGATGGAGACGGTACTAATAATAAACAACACATTCAAACAAAGGTGTTAACAATGAAGGTCAAATCAACTATGAAGGTCATGTTGACAACAATGAAGATCAAGTTTATGATGAACATGATGCTAATGAATATTATGAAAACAAATAAGGTGCTAATGATTAATGTCATATTGAGGACAAAGGTCACACTAATGAAGATCATGTGGACAATAATGTTTATGAGGATGTAGGCAATTAATGAGAAATTCCAAGAGGTAGAGTTTGAAGATGTATTGGATGAGAGTCCATCATAAAGACTTTCATAGAATTGTCTATTTGAAAGTGGATAGAGTTTTATTAGTTGACAAGAGTCAAAAAGATTTTATTCTTGGATAATATCATGAAGCATCAACATAGAAATTAAAAGAAGGTTCAGTTTCAACTTTGGCATAGTACTTGATGAGGAAATCTATCAAGATCCTAAGAAGATGTTATCATTATAGAAAAGATCAAAATTGCTAGTAGATAAAACAAGGAGCCAACCAACTACTATTAATCCAACTGCATTGAGGGAAAATACAATACCAACATAACAAATAATGATGATAGTAGTAGTGGATAAGTAAAACAGCTTGGTATTACATAGTGATAGAAAACAATACTTTGTTCATTATATTGATACTAGTGTAATAATTTGGAGAAAAACAAAGTGACCAACAAAGCAACATGGATGTTGTTCTTCCTTTCAATGTTGAGAAGCATGGAAATAGATTGGAACTTATCGTAAAAACCTTATTCAACATATGGTATGGCCTTAAGAAGGATTTTGAAAAAATAATTTCCACTTTTGCATGATAAGGAAGAGATGATTAGAGAAATTTACATCTTTAAGCAAAATAAAGATGAAGACATATCATACAATTAACTTTAAAATGAAATAATTATCAAAAATGGAAAATAACCTATCAATGGATGCAAAAGTGATGGTTTATGGGTATGTTTCTTATTAATTCCTAAAAGAAGATGAAATTAATTTCTCAAAAACTATACAAGGAAATATTATTAGGGTCATCTACTATAGTTGATGCCACCCCCTATATTAGTGCCTTAGGAAACCATGACCCATTTGGCTTGGTACCATAGAATTTTAGTTGATGTTACATTATATTAGTTAGCACTCGAGTATTTAGGTTAACACCATATCTATAGTTGGTGCCAAGTATTTATGAGCAGCACTATGTTAACTGCAAATAGGTGCAACTCTTCAAGTGGGATTCCTATCAATACTACATATATAACAAGTTTGTTAGTATTGTAATGATATAAAGAGGGATGTATGTATGAATGTGTGTGATATCAAGTAATAGCAAGATATTATCTAGTTGGGTATATCCTAATGTACTTGTGTGTTTGCACTTGAATCATGTGTTTATATTTTTGTGTTGAATAATAACTATATGACTATGAAGGCAATTCAAAGGTGTTTCTATCCCACCTATTGGTCCTTGTATAAGGGATAATAACATTTGGAGTACTAATAAAAAAACTATTCTACCATTATTTTGAAAATAGGTGTAAGGGTTATTCAATATTTGGATTGGGTGGCAACAATGATAGGTCAAAGAGACCTATGGTACATATCTAGGGGGACTATTGAAACCAACATCGACTAAATTAGAGGACTTGTGGTTAATTAAATTATGAAACTACAAAGACATGATTTTGAAAATGATAAGTTAAAAAATATTACTAAGGGGGGAATCCAAAGGTATTTCTATCCCACCTATTGGTCCTTGTATAAGGGATAATAATATTACCAATAAAAAAAACTATTCTACCGTTATTGTGAAAATAGGTGTTAGTAAGGGTTATTCAAGATTTGGATTGGGTGGCAACAATGATAGGCCAAAGAAACCTATGGTAAATATCTAAGGGAACTATTGGAAATCAAAACCAACCAAATTAGAGGACTTGTGGTTATTTAAATTATGAAACTATAAAGACATGATTTTAAAGGATAAGTTAATAATATCAGTACATAAAAGACCATATATCAAGAGATATTCAAAAGATTCTTTGGATTGAGTTTCCTCGCCTATTCTACAAGTGGATGTTTAAGCAACCACACCTTAAGAAATAAACTAAGGTAGAAATTAAGTGGACCCTAAGAAAACCTTAATGACTAGATGATATATTGAAGAGTGGAAGATAATGATTAATTTATGGGTAGAAACCATCCTAAAAAGTTTTATCATTGAGAAGCATTTATAGGGTTGGTTTTATTTTGATGCTATAGAAGAAACATTTATTACAAGAACTAGAGAATCTCCCTTAAAAACACAGTATTACAAATTAAAGTATTTCTAATGGACAAGGAAGTGATGCTAGATGTCTTTTTTTACTAGTAGTTTAATGAAGGCACCAAGCACTAGAAAGGTAGATCTATAGAAGGATAAAGTAGAAGAATATAAAGCATAATTTTTTAAAAGAAATATGAATAGAGAAAGGAATATTAGGTTTGCACGGATAAAGAGACTTAAGTAAAAGAATAGTACAAATGAGGAGTGAGAAAATAAATGCAATGCACCTCTTCTATTTGTGTAAATATTTCACCTTGAAATCCTTAGTGCAGAGTTGAACTGAGATAAGATATTCAATGCCAAAGATAATATAACTATGATTCATAGAGTATTAATGAAAGCAACATAAATATCAATAATAAAAGTATACATGCATGAAAACATAAGAACAATAATTACAAGAATTTGAAATGAGAAATATTACTATCATGGGCCACTTCGAGGGGGCAACCTCCTTACAAAATATGAAAATTATTCTCTAGCCCATGAGAGGTACATCCTTTCCATTTCATAACATTTACAATCATATTTCTTGACATATTATGATAATATTTTTGACTTATCTTATTTATGACAGTTACATTCATAATACTAGTGGTTACATTCATAATTCTATGAAAATACAGAGATTTTATGATAAATCAATTATATACATGATTCTATGACAACAAACCATCCTAACTTAATACATGGCCCACTTATAACTAGATACATGGTCCACTTTATTACAATAACATATACCCCAATGTATTACAAGTATCGGGCATGTAACAATAAATTGGTCAAAGAACATATAATGGGAAATAATACCTAAGGAAGTTCTAACACTAGCACATAAAAGGCCATAAGTAAGGTGTTCAAAGGGTTTGAGAAGGCCAATGTAGGAGGGATGGTAGTTTGAGTGTCTTAAGAGTCTAGGTAGACTGACACCTACCAAGTGGAAATGGTCAAAGAGAATAACAGACTTGATGAGGTCTTAGGAGAGTAAGAACTAAATAGTGCAAATACTTCACCCAAGTTGCAAAACAATACGATATCCATGAAAATCACACAATATTTAGATGGCATGACATTAACGATAAAATATCAAATTGAAGGAATCATTCGACGAAATAGAGACCAAATTTATAGAAATAAAATCCCCCAAAGGATCCATCCCCTAGACTAGAAAGTCTATTTATAAAACAAAAATTTTATTAGAAATATCAAAGAAATGATAACCCTTGGCAAACATATTGCAATCCATAAATTTAGAGTTTGTATGAAGAAAAAACCAAAGGAGAATCACTTTAAGATAAAATGATAATTTTGGCATTTGATGAGGTCTTAGGATCCACATTCTTTGATCTTATGGATAAGGATAGATATTCTAAAGCTATTGAATAACATCAAAGAAACAAAATTTTTGTAGTGGGACAAGAGCTCTAGATAGAACCCTAGGTTACATGAGTACAACCTCAAACCTAGATCATGGTGTTATCCAATCCTAGTTATCAAAAACCTATAATAGCATCAACATATCAAACAACAATGCCAATTCCAACTTTTATTGGATATGACACTTATGATAACCACTATAGCATACTACTAGATAGCACCAGCCACTATTGCTTACTAGAAAATGGTGCCAACTCTTGCAACCCTTTAATAGTTTATTTATGCACCTATAAGCAAGAGTAGACACCATAATTAGTAACATATTAGTAGTTGGCCAGTGATAATGGTGTATCAAAATTGACTACCCATGGTAGTAATATTGTATACACAACCCAATACAACTACCATGGAGGCACTAGCCCATGATTATCAAGGGGGTGACCATAATAAAGGTAGCAAAGGAAGGGGCATAGGATAGTCTAGATATGAGTGAGGATACAAAAAATGAATATATATATATATATATATATATATATATATATATATATATATATATAGATAGACAGATATATAGGTAGGTTATATGTGGCTTCTATTGGGGTCCACTCCCATCAAAATACCAAAATATTACATTTGTTGTAGCATACATTTTTATTACATTTTTTTTTCATTTCTTTTTTCTCTTAAATATGTTCTTCAACTTCCTCGAAGTGCTATGTTTCCACAATCAACTCCTTGACATCATTTTTATTAAGACATAAAATCTCACTTGGCCATTTGCCTTCTAAAATTTGAATTTCATCGAGATGAAGATCAACACCATAATTCACTAATTTATCTGCTACTTGATTTTCTTCTCTATAAATATGCTCACACTTCCAAGAGATTGCCTCTAGTAATAGATGATGAACATCAAAAATAATATTATTTTTTTATCTAGCCTCCACATCCATTTTTGTTAATAGCATTGTTGATAATTTGTGTCCCCTTCAATTGAAATATATTTTCATCCTTTTCTTTTACAATTTTAATCCATGTAATAAGTGCCCTAACCTCTGCATAGTTGTTAGTTGAAGCTCCATATTATTCTGTATAAGTGAGAAGAATTTTGCCTTCACTATTTCTAAAAACACCACCTCCACCAAATTTTCCTGGATATCCTTTAGAAGCACAATAAAAATTAATTTTGACAAACCCAATTTCTAGATATTTCCATTTTACCATAGATCGAAGTAGATCCTTTGTTTTAATTTCGTTGTAGTAGATGACTCTTCCATGTATGTTCAAATCCTGTAGCCAAGTTATTAGCACCTATTTTTCTACAATTGAGACTTCCCATGATGAACACCATATTTGTAAATGTTATGCAAGAGAGGCACTAATATGGTTTCAAACTTGGGCATGATTTTGATATTTATTTTAAAAAAATTATTCCTTTCAAGCCATAAATTCCAATAAAGGGCAAACCCAGGTGTTGTAGGTGATTTGTACAGGAGAGGGCAATCCTCCAAGGGAGGTCCCAGTTCAAATCTCCACCCTACCAAAAATTTGAATTGGGTACTCAAAATACAATTGATAATGTTGGTACAGGTAGGGCCGGGCGTGACTCCCGGGTGACTTTGACGGTGGAGAACCCCATGGTCATGGTCTCTCAGACCAAGGTAGTATTGCAAGGGGTTTTTTGCTTAAAAAAAATTCCAACAAATAATGGCATGGCCAATCCTCCAAAGAATACATAACATTTTATCAACTCTTTCATTGTTGATGGAGCTACCCAATATAATTTCATATTTTTAAAAAAATAACCCTAAATGGTGTGAGCAAATAAACAATGAAGAAGTAAATGGTATGATGTTTCTAAATCCTTATCACACAAGTCACATCTGAAGGGTCCATAATATCCTCTTCTTTGTAGACTCTCTCTTGTAAGAATCTTACTTTGAATTGTTGATCAAAGAAATATTGAGGCCTTAGGTAGAACCTCTAATGACCAAACCTTCTTCCAAGAAAAATATTTGGGAAAATGAATATTAAATGCCTATAGAATAAGAATTAACATTGTGAAGACCCTGAGCATTAATATAGGGGTTATCCACATAAAAAAGTTTTAAAATTTAAAGTGTGATATTTGTAATGAATTTAATTCACATAGTTATATGTATTATCATCAATTGATAGAGTATATGAAGAATAAGGATACTAGATTGGTGCTAGGTAGAGAAAATTAAAATGTTAATCATTTATGGAATATCCTAATAGAGATAGGTAAAGAGGATGGTCAAGTGTTTATGATTAAAAATAAACAAGTGTTTAAGGAAACTAATCTAAAATCCCCTCTAGTAAAGGAGGAAAATCTAATTGAAAAATTGTAGAAACTATTGGTGCCAAAATGACCATCCAGTCTGGTCTAAATACTAATATAGAAGGAGAAGACCTGATGGTACAAAGGGTTTCTCTAAATATATTAAAGCACATAGATCTAGATATTCACTATAAAACTATAAAGTAGATCTAGTAATGGGTGCAAAAGGTATAGGATCTAGAGGACTAGTTGAAAAATAAGGGAGATGAAAAAATAACTTTGACAAAAAATGGGAATAAATATTAGAGGAATTTTCCATAAGAATTAGATAGATAAGGAAACGAGTTTATAATATAGGAGGTATAAATTTTAAAAGAAGTAACAAAGATATTAAGGGACACTTAGTTGATAGAGAAAATTAGACAATTTGATAAATATTGAAATTACCAAGAGACCATGATTTACACTAGAAGAGATGAAACCAAAATTAAAGAGGATGATATCTCAAGCACCATAACAAAAAGAGACCTAACAACTAATAAGTAAAATACAATGGAAAAAGAATTATGTGTTGATTAACACATAAATAGGTTCTTTTATGATGATAAATGTGATAATAGACTTATATGTAGATGTTAATATCATCAAAAGGGCTACTTAGGATAATATGGGAAGACCACTGTCGAAACTACCAAGATACTAAGTAGTAAAAAACCACACAATACAACCTAATGGAATATTGGAGAACTTGGAAGTAATCGTAATGGGAATAATATCTAGAGTGAATTTTGATGTTATTGAAACAACTAAGAAAAACACAATGTCATATACTATATTATTAAAATTAGAGTGGTTTATAGATAACAACAATGTATTATATAGTAGAAATGAGTAAATTTTTCTAGAAAATGGCCAACACTTGGTACATATCCCATTGAATAGGGTATGAAGGTTACCTGTATAGAATATGTGGCTACAAAATCTAAATTAGTGGATGATAAATTAAAGGATCTATATAAGTTAATTTCAATATTGAAAATGCACAAGTAGATTATGTAAATTTTAGTGATTTTTGTTGCCTCAGTTGGAGGAGTGGATCATTAGATTTTGAGATTGTTCCATCTAAAGTACATATAAATTTTTGGACACAAGGTAAGCATGATCTAACCTCTAAAATAATATATCAAGCAACATGAAGAATATTTTCACTATGGATCCAAACATCAACCTTTACTCTACCATGATTTGATGGGTTGAGTCATTTAAAATATTTCCTCCATGAACTTAAAGAAGCTCTAAGAAACCCGTAGGACATAATCAAGTCCATGAATAGGATATTGATAGGTACTCCCATTATATGGTGGATCACTTTTAAGATAGAAGTAACCAACTGGTAGGAAGCTAAGTTATTGATGTATAAGCCTTTTTCATACCAATAGACCTAATGGTACCAGACTAGTATAATGGGGAGGTTAATCATGCATACAATGTGAATGTGTGTAAGGAATTTTAGGGATATTAATGCATCAATATTCATAAATATGGTTAATATATTTTACTAGACTCTAGGGCCTATCACAAAGGTATGGTATTTAGAACAAAAATTAAGTATAGGAACCCATAATTGGGACAATCTAGTAAAATATTTCAACCATACTTTTGACTTTTATAGCTCAAATCCCTAACTAGGAGTAACCCTAGAAATTATAAATTTTTTTGTTCATGCTTGATGATGAGATGAGAGAAATATTTTATTCCAAAATAAAGGAAGCTAGGTGCTAGAAGAAGAGAGAATACGTAAAGGAAGATTTGAAGTATATAGGAAAAGTTTACATCCCAAACCCTAAGCTAGACAAGACAAAGAAATAAGTGTTCCTAAATAAGAAGAAAACAATCTACCTTAATACATAAAGGTAGAAGTGAAGGAGGAACTAAGGACTATAGTAAAAAATTCAAGAAATAGATTTGAAGAAATTCTACCATAAGCCTCTAAAAGAGAAACTTGTTGACATTATAACATAAGGAAATCCTAAAATGGCTAGGGTTGCATAATATTTTAGAGAGGAGGAGGTTTATAAGATTGTGGAATTGATGATAGAATGTTTATATATTTTTTCCATAAATTACACAAGAATTAAAGGAATTAAGGAGAAATTAGAGATAATGCATATCAAAACAAGATTTGATGTCAAACCAGTAAAATAGAGGTTGTATTGCCTCAATTTGAATGTGAATAAAAAGGTAAAGGTACACTTAAATAAGATGTTAGCAATTGGAGTCATATTTCTAAGCCATAATGTAGAATGGATTAGCCCTATAAAATAATAAAATTAGATAAACCAAATTCGGTGTGGATTTTAAACTGTTGAATAGGGCCTATGGTACATATCCACTCCCAAATCCTTTCATAGAAGTCTTAAAAAGTGTAACGAGAAGAAATGTATATTCCACTAATAGATGTTTGGGACACCATAAAAATTGTGCAGGAATATCATATAAAGACAACATTTACAATAGAATGAGGGTATTTTATGTATAATATATTACCCTTCGGTCTAAAGAATGTGTCATCTTGTTTATCACACATATGGTAAAAACATTCAAAAAATTTATTCTTGATTTTCTAGAGGTTTACTTGGATGACTGTACAATATATGGGTTGCTAAAAAATCATTGTCAACAATTAGGATAATGTTTGGATGGTGTTACCAACTATAGATATCCCTAAATCGAAAGATGTTTTATTTTTTATTTCTTATGGTACATAAATAGGACATATCATCTAGAAGGAGGTATTGATGGTAAACCTGATAATTTTTACAGTGACTATTAACCTAAATCTGCCCAATAATTAGTGGGATAATATTGTTATTAGGGATGAATGAGTATTATCATAAATTTATCCAAATATATAAAAATTGTAAAATAGCTATAAAAGAGCTATTAAAAAGGATAACTAAGGCCATTTGGAACAAGGACTATGAAAAATATTTAGGTATACTAAAATATAAACTAGTAAAGGCATTATTTACTATTTTGGATTGCAAGTAGAATTTTACATCCATATTGATACCTTGAGTTTGGCAATTGGAGTCATATTGGCATAGCCTAGAGGAAATCTAGAACACCCAATAACATTTTCTAGTAGGAAATTTCTACAAATAAAAAAAACTTCTCAACTATAGAAAATGAGCTTTAGGGATGGTGTGCACATTATAAAAGTATAGACACTATTTATTTGTGATAACATATGTATTCTATGTAGACCATGGAACACATAAGTATTTATTAAATAGACCAGTAGTAAAGGGGTACATTTGCAAATGGTTATTATTATTTGAAGGACTCAAAATTTGGTTAAGCCTACAAGATTACATCATGTCCCTAATAATCTATTGAGAAATGAGAATGAGGAGGAAGGAAATTTAATATATTAAGGAATCCCTAGAATCAAATTATTTGTGAGTGTACTACTGTAGGAGCTAAAAGAGATTGTGGTATTTCTAGCTAGTAGGGAAATTCTAGAAGGATTAAATAAGATGGGAAGAATGAGACTCTTGGTTATGGTAATGTCTCATATATTTATAGAAGGATTTACATACAAAATAGGCAATGATGAGGTAATTCAATGAGTGACACTACCTCATGAGTGCTTAGGCATTTTGAATAAATCCCACAAAGGAGTGACCGATGGCCATTTTACTAGGGAGATAAATGGGGAAAATACTAACAATAGGTTTATGGTGGAAAATACTATTTAAATATGATCATAATTTTACATGCACATGCACTATATGTCAAAGGATATGGAAAAAAATAGGAGAGATGAAATTACCCTCTACCCAATATTGTTGCTTGCGGTGGTTTAAAATAGAATAGGGTCTCTACCCTTTTGTTTTTCATAGTACAAGGTGTCCCACGAATGTGGGATTATTGCCCATAAAAATACTGCCTACTTCGATTTCTCATCGAAAACCAATGACGACTAAAAATAAAAATATTTGCAACACTCCATCGACTCACTAGGATGTGAGCTCCATCAACATGAATAGCTAAGTGCTCGAGGAAAAACTCCAATCTATGTTAGGGGTACTAGTAATGATGATCAACCATAATAGGATAGTTTTAAGGTTGTCACTGATTGCTGCAAAGTCGAGGCCTCTTCTATGAAACATTGCTGCAATAGGAAATGATAACAAATGCCAAATTTTATCCACCAATCAAAATGGAAAAATATCATTGACCGAAATCAAGCAACAACATGGTGGGAAAGAAACCATGATATGGGCGTCAAGCTGCTATGCAAAAAATTACACGTAGGTTGTAAATTACACATAATAGTCCCACATGAGGAACACGGGAAACAAACAATGTTTTAAAAGTGAAAATGTGTGAAATATCTTTCAAACACATCCTCTCTATGCATTCATTTTGACCACTACGTGTCTCATGTGTCCATCATGTTAGCTCTTCTTAGTAGTTGCCTTGCTACTTGTTATCCGCTAATGGGTCCACCTTTGTCAAATCTATATGATCGTGATGGTCCATTTGATCGCTTATATCCATCAATGATTTGCCTTTAGCCTGAAGGAAGGTTCATGGTCTATTGACCACTTGTCTAGTAGTTATCTACCATTGGTATCTTGTAACGGTATGTTGATCATATCTCGAGTCGTGCTTAGCCAATTTTTCTATTGACCACTTGTCCTGTAGTTTGTCGTCCAATTTGTCCACCATATCAGAGGAGGGCCTACAAATTAGACGAGGACTGCCAGCATCAAAAGTTGATCAAAATTATTGAAAACACAACAAATTTTGATAATTCTTCTTGTCAATAAATCTCTGATAGAGAATTGTTGAATTGCTAAACAACATCGTAAAGTCATCACATTCGTGGCTCAAAAATTGCCCAACAAAAATTGGTACTAAAAATGCAACGTAAAATCGATGGAATCCCAAAATCCAAATGGGAGAAAGCTATATGGGCAATCAAAATTTGAGATGAAATTCAATTGCTAATGAGCACAAGTCAAAAGGATCATGATCTGATACCAGTGCAAAGAAAATAAATCCAACTGATGTGCTCTGATACCAATGCAAAGGAAATAAATCAAACTGATGTGCATTTGATATTCATTAGGTTTAAATAGGCATAAGGATGCCCAAATACAAATAATACTCCCAAATCACACACAAGGAGGATGAATAGGGAGGAAGTAAAAAAATTATGCCAACTAACCCTAATGCATGCTAACAACTAACAATCATGAGCTAAGGCTAGCTAATGGCCAAACATAGCCTATGTGAGTTGACAACTCACGCACATTATTAACAACTAAGAAAATAACCTAGGAATAATAGAATTACACCTATGCCTAGGTAGTGGAACTTGATGCCCTCATCAAGTTTGTAAATGTAAATTAAAGAAAATATTATGATGGCTAAATCCAATTGGAAATTGGTAGCTAGTTGTGCTATGATGGAGTTCATAAAACTTAGAACTAGATTCATTTTGGATTACTTTAGAGAGAGAAAATAATTCATAAGGTTCTCATAATTTTAGCTTTAGTAGAGGCTTATTGTTGGGATGATTATCTCATCAAAGAAATTGAGAAGGATAGTCGTTCTCCTAAAACGCTCATAACACCTACATAGATGGACTTATGTAGAGTGTCTTGAATAGTGTGCTTCTTTTGAAAGAATGAAATAAGAAGAGCTAGCTCATTAGTGGGTAATGAGAAAGATAACTTATAAAATGGTTGTTGACTCTTGCCTCCAAATAATGTTGGTGGAAAAAACCAAAGAGAAGTTTTTTATGAGATCTAGGATCATTCCTTGTTAAATATAAGGATCACTTAAAAAAAACTCTTGCTAGTTGTTGTATAAATTGGGTTGTAGAAAATGGGTCGTGACAGTTGGTACTAGAGCATGGTTCATAGGGATATAAGTTTCCATGTGTAATAATAGATGGGGTGTCATAGGATGCACACCTTGTAAATATTGTACCTATAAGGATAATGTATATGTTGAAAGTAGACCTCAATTGTCTAGGTAGGATAACTAGGTATATAGTTGCTAGTAGGAAAAATAATTTGAAGATGTAATTATGAATTGATTTCTACTCTCTCTTGTGTGTGGCTAGGGACAATGCCAACCAAGAGAAGGAGAGAGAATGTTTTCCATCGATGAAGTAGACCTAAAAAAATAATGTAGAGGTTGGGACCCCATATATAGTTATGGATGCTCCTAATAATGAGAGGGAGGATCTTACTGCAACAATTGCCTTACTAAGAGAAAAAATGGAAACATAGAAATAACTGTTGGAGGCTATAGTGAACCAAGATTTGCAAGCTAGAAATTCTAGAGTGGGGTAAGAGAATAGAATCTCTTCAGAGGCACAACAGGATAGAATACGACTAGAGGTAGAATTAGGCAAGGATATGAAACATCTAAAATATTTCAAGTTCAATGGAGAGGAGGATGGTGATAAAGCTGAAGCTTGGTTGAAAGAGATAGAACCTTTTTGTAACATGAAGAACTATTCCACCGGTACCTGAAATTCTTATGCCAATCTATACCTATAGGGTGTTGGTTTAAATTGGTAGGAAGCATTAGTGAGGAAAAAGCAATTGAGGTGGTAATTGATCTAAAACAAGAAGAATATTTAGTTTCTTTTGAGGAATGATTCCTCACCGAATATTTTTATACTGAGAAATCTGAGGAATTCACCAATATTGGATAAGGGAATAATATGGTGGAGGTATATTACTAGAAATTTATCAAGTTGTTGAAATATGTTCTCGCATACAATGAGAAGATGAAAATTCATAAGTTCATTCTAGGAGCAGATCCCAGAGTAGGGCATGAAGTTAACATGCAGGAACCTAGGACTCTTCATAAGGCCTATGATATAGCTAGAAAATTTGAAACTTATCTTAAGCCTTATTTTGATTATGAAGGGACATCTAAGTTGGATAAAGAAGCACTAAGAAAAAAAATAGTGCAGGCTTCATGAAGTGGGAAGGGGAGGAAGCAAACAAGAGTTCCCTTATATAATACTGAATGAATGATAGAAAACAAGGAAAGTTTAGGAAAATATTCCAAGGGAAGAACCATAATCCTAACAATCGCAACAATGAGAATAACAAACCACCACAGGGTTAGGCCAATCCTCCATTAGAAGTAAAAGCAAAAAAAGGGCAAAAGCAAAAAACTCACCTAGGACCTAAGGATGGATACTTTGATTGTGGTGTACCATCCTATGCCAATAAATATCTATACAAAACAAGGCTGAGTTCAAAGGGAAAGGAACCCGCCTACAAGGATCCTACACACAAGATTTATGCAGTGATAGAAAGTCAGAATCTAGAAGGATAAGCCACTCATTGCTAATAAAAGGTAAGATTTTTGGTAGAAATATTAAAATTTTGATTGATAATGGTGCTATAGATAGCTTTGTTTCCACTAGCATAGTTAAGGATATGCCAAAATGGCCAAGAATCTTGGCACATGGGTGGAAGGTCAAGTATGGTTTAGGATAAACCTACTCTATAAATTAGTGCTATCCCATGGCAAAAATTACCCTACCTAGTGGTATGACCATTGGATGTTTGTACATAGCACCATTGCATGCATTTGATGTAGTGCTAGGAATGGATTGGTTACAAACACATAAGGTTGTAATCAATTTTTAGGATAGATGGATTGAGTACTCAAAATATGGTAAGAAAGTACAAAGGATGTACAGTCTGCAAGGGGCTTTTTGACCCAATATCCTCTCTATAATGCAACTTAAGAAGGCAATGAAGAGAGGAGAAAAATTTTATGTTGTGAAATTAAATGAGATAGAAGATGAAAATAAGGAAGAGGTGTTTGAGAAACACCTAGTTCTTCAAGATTTCAGAGACGCATTTCCAGAGGATTTACCTAGATTACCACCTAAATGTGAATTTTATTTCACTACATAAAATGTTCCTCCTCTCTTCATTGCGTTCTTAAGCTACATTACGGAGAGAATATAAGGTAAATAATCCCCTTGCAGACTGTACACCCTTTGTACTTTCTTACCATATTTTGAGTATTCAATCCATCTATCCTAAAAATTGATTACAATATTATATGTTTGTAACCAATCCATTCCTATTACTACCTAAAATGCATGCAATGGTGCTAATTACAGACATCCAATGGTCATACCACTAGGTAGGGTAATTTCTTCCATGGGATAGAATTGATCTATAGAGTAGGTTTGTCCTAAACCATACTCGATCTTCCACCCATGTGCCAAGATTCTTGGTCTTTTTGGTATATCCTTAACTAAGATAGTGGAAATAAAACTATCTTTAGGACCACTATCTATCAAAATTTTAACATTTCTATCAAAAATATTACCTTTTATCAGTAGTGGAGTGGTTTGTTCTTTTAGATTTAGATTTCCTATTGTTGCATAAATCTTGTGTGCAGGTTCCTTATGTGCAAAATACTTGTAGGTGGGCTCCTTTCCCTTTGAAATCGACCTTGTTATGTATGTATATTTATTAGAATAGTGTGGTCCACCACAATAAAAGCATCCATCCTTAGGTCTTGGGTGATTTTTTAGCTTCGCCCTTCTTCTACATTTACTACTAATGGAGGGTTGGCTTGACTCTATAGTGGTCTATTATTCTTGTTGTTGTGATTGTTAGGATTACGATTCTTTCCTTGGAACCTTCTTCTAAAATTTCCTTGTTTCTTGTCATTCCTTTTGTCTTGTCTAAGGTAAATATTGTTTGTTTAATATCCTTCCACTTCATGAAGCTTGCACTATTTATTTTTCTTAGTGCCTCTTTATTCTACTCAAATTCCCCTTCATAATCAAAATAAGGCTTAAGATAAGTTTCAACTTTTCTAGCCAGATCATAGGACTTCTAAAGAGTACTAGGTTACCACATGTTAACTCCATGCCCTACTCTAAGATCTGCTCCTAGAATGAACTTATAAATTTCCATTTTCTCATTGTATGTAGGCACATATTTCAATAGCTTGAAAAATATTTGGTAATATAACTCCACCATCTTATTCCATTATCTAATATTGGTGCATTCCTTAAATTTATTGGTATAAAAATGTTCAATGAGGAATATTTCTTTAAAAGCAACTACAAATTCTTCCCATTTCATATCAAATGCCACCTGAATTCCTTTTTCCTCACTAGAGAGCAAAAATAACACAGTCCTACCCCCCTTAGGCTTAACATAGTCCTCTATGTTTTTTTTAAATAGTTCAACATAAACTAACAATTACATATTATTTTCAAACAGGAATGGAAAGTATATTTACATATCTACCACTTTCTCCCAAGTAGCATTTCTTTCTAAGTAACAGTCCCCCTAGATATTGCATTGTTCTAGAGTCCCTTTCCTTATCGATTTGGAATGGAACTCAAGGATTTGTATTGGTCAAACCTCTATAGCTTTTTGATCCACCATCTACAGATTAGAAAAGTCCCACACATGATCAAGGTTAGCAATGTATTTTCTAAGCAATGAAATGTGAAAGGTATCGTGAATATTTAATAGACTAGGTGGTAAGGCAAGTCAATATGCCACAAGATTGATTTGGTATCAGAGCTCTAGGTTGTAAGGGATTAGATGCTTCCATGAATAATCTTGAAGATGCTCTAGAATTGATCCTAGGGGAGTTAGCTTACATTTATATGATACCTTGTGCAAATTAAGTTTGAGCATCATCATAAAAAGGATATTAATGAGTGAGCTTGCCTAGGAATAGGATCTTGTGTAGAGAAATATTGACTATAGTTATTATTGAATGAATGATAATGAAATAAGTTAGTTCAGAAGGGTAAGGGACTAAATATAAGTAATTAGATTCAATCCCTAGATAGGAAATAAGAATGACACCTTGTAATGAAGCCAACGTGACCTATATCATCATTAGGAGGTAATAAAGGGTCACAACCAGGAAGACACCTTGGGGGAATACAAGGTGGTAATGACCCTTAACTAAGTAAGTTAACCTTTGGGAAGGTATAACTACCCTTTTGAAAGAACATGAAGAAGTTGAGATATATAGCCTAGGCTAACTCATTATTAAGATGAGACAGATAACTTAGGCTAGCTCAACATTGAGGTCAAAAATATGACTTAATTTAACTCATCATGGAGATGAGATGAATAACTTATGTTAGCTCATCATGGAGAAGATAGGTTCTTACACACCTGAATTCTAGCTCGAAGGATGGAGCTTAGTGAATAAATGGGTGTTCCATTGTCTCAATTAACTGAGAAAGGGTTAATTCCAGTAAACTATGGGATATTGATCACTCCTGTCCACTCAAGGGATGTCTATAGCATCTAAAAATTGAAATATGGTAGAACCTCTATGATCCTACCTAGAATATCTTCGTGAAACATAATTTTACAAAACAAAGCAATATCATTTTCTCATAGAATGGTTAAAATTTGGCCTGTTACTTTTCCATACAACTCCTTTGAGTAGGTGTCAAGGAGAAATGACACCCAAGATAAGAAAGTGAAGTAGGGGATCTTCACAAAATCTAGGATTAGCTAAGCAGGACAAATATGAATGGCACACAAAATCTGAAAACATTGTTGACTTGAGTAGGGAGACAAAGGATATAAGCTCAGATTTCAAAAAAAATTACATTGATCATGTATTGGATACATGCAATTATGGAGTGAACTCTCTGGAAAGTGAGGATATTTTTCTTCCAGATGGTATATCGGTTTCAAGCTAGATCCTAAGGAAAAATTTGTGGAAAATCTTGCAAAGAGGTAGGGAACCTCATAATTATAATATAGTTACTATAAGAACAAGTTGAACATTAGAGGGAACAGATGAACCCAAAATGAATAATTATTGGGATGATTGTTGATCATGTTCCCTAGAATAATTTTTTTTTGAATAAGGATAGGAGGATCATCCTGTTGTACAAGATCAAGAAAGCAAAGCTTGAATATTGGTAGAGCTAGTTAAGGACTTGAAGAATATCATAATATTCAAATTGGTAATTTCATTTATGGCATGGTTGTAGGGATTTGGAAACAAATTTTTTCTTTAAGGTATATAATTTAGAAGAGAATTTAAAGTTCAAAAGAGAATAGTGAAGAAATTCTACTCCTAGCAAGGTTTGATCATCTATTGAGAAATATTAGAAGTGGAATTCCAATATTGATTAAATTTTTATTTTGCATATTGAGAAAATGATAGAAATGGAATTCTATTCTTAGGATGGAGCACATCCTAGTGGAAAGGATATATGAGGAGGAGACTATTTTTGGGAAGAGTATGGTATCCTCCTTCTGATTTGCTAAAACATATACCAAATTATGATATTAGTAAATTTTTGAAGGTACCTAAAGTCGTCATAGGAATGGATCCTAAGACCTAAAGACATGGAAATAACCTTCCTCTAGAGTGATATGGTTGATTTTTGGTTTATCCATGTTTGGAATGACTCCTTATGTAGAGTAAGTATGGCTAATATTAGTGAGTGAACACTCTTGCTACGACAAATCACGAGGAGTGAGTGAGTCACTAGCATGATCAAAAAAATATGAAGATAATTATGTTTGTGTTTAAAATATTTCTATAATGTAGGTGATAGGTCAAAGAAATAATCATTAGGACCACTATTTCGAAATAATTGCCACCTGGAAAAAAGTGATAGTTATGTAGTGACATTTCCATTTCTGTTTAAAAAAAAGTGTAATTATTGATTTGATGTGTGGACTTTGATGAAACATAGAGGATTATGTTTAGCCTAAGGGGGGTAGGATGTCATGACCCTCCCTTGGTATAATTTTCATTAGATAGACTCATGATTGGCTATGTTGTCTTTAGATGGAATGTTTGATTGTGATATGTTTAGTTTCTGCATAATCTATGCTAAATACAATTGAACTTCAACCTGGAACAAAGCCTATTCATAGAGATCCTTACAGGATGAATATGATTGAGATGCAATAGCTAAAAGTGTAGTTGCAAGGATTGTTGGAGAAGGTATTAATTATAACAAGTGTATCACCATGGGGTGCACCAGTGTTGTTCATCAAGAAAAAATATAGTTCTCTGCATTTATGCATAGATTACATAATGCTAAACAAGGCAACTATTAAGAATAGATATCTCCTACCCAAAATTGAAGACCTTTTCGGCCAATTGAAATATGATACCATCTTCTCAAAGATCAATCTAAAATATGGTTATCATCAACTGAGAATCCGCAAAGAGGATACTCATAAGACAACTTTCAAAACTCGATATGGACATTATGAGTTTATTATCTTTCCTTTTGGTCTATTAAATGCTCTAGAAGCATTCATGAACTTGATGAATAGTATTTTCAAAAAACTTTTAGATCGATTTGTTCTTGTGTTATTGGATGATATTTTGATATATTCATGAGATAAGTCAGAGCACGAGAAACACCTTAATATTGTACTAGAGTTTTTAAGAAGGAATCAATTATATGGTAATTAGTCTGAGTGTGAATTTTATGTGTCAAAAGTGCAATCCTTGGGACATATCTATTAGCTTTTGATGTAGCATGTAATAGGAGATAGTAATAACAAGACACAAAATAATATGAAATAAAGTAAATCTACAAGATGACTAAAAATATACTATAAATAGAAATTATGGAAATGTATACAAAGTAGCTATGGAGGAAATGAACACTCCATGAATAAAGCTACTGCTCAAGAATGAGCTTTGAGCATATCACACTCCATCACATTTCATCATACTCTACTACATCACACCACACTATTCTACACTACTTCCTACTGCTATATCATGCTCTATGTCTATGGCCCTTTATATAAGAAAATATATTCCTTGGTCAGCACTCTACCTAGATCTGCAAGGAATAGCTTGCACATATACAACTTGCACATTGACACTTGTGCATTTATTACATTGCATGAATTAACTAGATAACTTCCCCTTAAAGTAATATAATGTCCTAAGTATGTACCAAGAAAGGTACATTTACATGATCCAAATGATGTAATATAATATATTTCTAACACCCCCTGTATTACATTATTTGGATATTGAAGACTTTAGTCTTCAATGTGGATATTCTTCTTGTCCTTGGGATTCTGAATCTTCTTCTCTATTTCCTATAACCTATTCAAGCAAGTGATTAGTGTCTTCATAATATGTCATTCTTGCTGAAAGAGCTTTGATTTCATAATCATCTATCGATTCTTCCAGTTATTCAATTTCTTCTATACTTTGAGCTATATGTCCCTTTTTATTTATTTCTCGATACTCCAATTGGGGATAATTGGTTGGGCGTTGGAATTGTTGCTGACGAGGATTTTGATATTATCATACCTAAAATTGATTCCTATTATTAACCTGATTTCCTTGGTTCTGATTTTTGGGATTGAAACTACAGTAGCTGGTGCTATGGCCTTTTCTCTTGCATATCTAAAAATACCTATTGTACCATGTTTTCCATCCTTTTGATGAAGAAGCAATGTTTCCCTATGGATTTTTGTTATATGCCAATATAGTGTTATACATTTCATTTTTAGCTATATTTTCCACTTCATATTCTTGTAGAATATTGACTAAGTCATCAAAAGAAGTATCTTTACTTAGAACTTGTAAAAATGTTACCAAATATTTATAGTTGTTTGGAAGTGCTCTCATAGTTACTTGAGTAATAAGTTCATCCTTAATTGTCTCTCCTAAGGTAAATAATTTCCCTTCAATATTTGCCACCTTCTTTAGGAACAGTTCTATGCTTTCTCCATTATTCATCTTTAATGAATGAAGTTGAGATTGAAGATGAAGAATGGTTGCCTTACTCTTTTCTTCAAATATTTTATCTAGGCTTGTCCATGCCTCTGAAGATGTTTTTGCCAAACTGATATAGGGTTGTATTTCATCAGTGATAACAATAGTTATTATCATTAGAGCCTTTGAATCATTTTCTATGAACTTTAGGATTTCAATATCATCTGTGGTAGGTATTTGTGTTTTCTCTTTTACAATATCCTAAAATTTTTCATATAGCAAGATATATTTCACTTTATTCTTCTAGGAAAAATAATTAGGATCCTCGAGTAGTTGAGATTCTGCTAGGAAGAATTTGTTTGAAGCCATTTAAATTCCCTAATATCAATCCTTAGATTTTGTAGAATTCCTTATGACTCCCTAGTATGTCCTAGATAAGATATAGTGCTTTTGTAATATATAGTTCAATATTTGGTTGATTTTGTAAAATTTTTGTAAAACATCAACTTCTATTATCCCTTATTGCTCCTATTGAACTAAGCACTTTTCCCAAATTTTAAAGAGGTTATAATGTTGGATATTTTGTCTCTTTTTGAGAAGTTTGAGACAATAATTTTATAAATTTTCAACCTTTGAAATACTATGACAAAACTCTCTTTTAAATAAAATTTTGGGAAATAATTTAAGTGTATCTAATTTTCAATAAATTAATTTGATGTAGTAACCCTTATGACTCCCTAATTTTTGAAAAAATTAGACCACAATAATATTTGCAAATATTTAATATTTATTTCAGTAGAAACCCTTATTACTCCTAGGTTTTATATTGCAAATATTATATTGTTTTGATAAATTATTCCCTTTGATGTATGGATTTCAATATAATCAAATTCCTTCAATTTTAATCCTATAACTCCCAAGGAAAGAAAGCACATAGAAATGGGAATAAACCTTACCTTTATCAAGCAATAATCGACATTAATTTCAGATGAGCTAGGGCTACAATATCGATGTAGACGCTTTGAATACTTTGACTATACCCTCCAATGGAATCACTGAAGAACACAAACTTATACTGAGAGGGGGGGTGAACAGTATAAGACCACTTTTTACCTTTTTCCTTTCAATTCAAATTTCAACTCAAAATTATGCAGTGTATAGAAAATAGTATCAAGCATAAATCAAAGCAATGCAAAAAACACCATCCACAAAAGAGACACAGCAATTTACGTGGTTCACCCAAAGTGGGCTACTCCACGGATAAAAATTTTCACTAAAATTTTATCAACCAAATCTGGGAAACCTTTCCCGATTACAATGTTTATGGGTACCAACCCAAAGGAGACACCAATCCCCTAACTTTGCTCTGGCTGGTGATCCTCTAGAATACCTCTACCTCTGCTGCCCTTAGCAAATGGAACTCTGTCCACAGAAGACACCTGTCTTCCTTGCTCTGGATGGAGACCTCTATCCTCAACTCTGTCACCTCAAAGCTTGGTCCTCAAATTTGCACTAAACACAGTCCTTCGGTCTAGCACAAATGTCCTCTATATTTTTCTTTGATATGCACCAAACACAGTCCTTCGGTCTGGCACAAGTTTGTCCTCTTCCTCTTTCTCTGGTCTACACCAAACACAGTCCTTTGGTCTGGCACAAGTCTGTCCTCAAATCTCTTTTTGTTTTGTCACAGTCGCACTTGGTCGAAACCAAATTTTGCACTGTCTACGTAAACACAGCAGCACTCGATCGAACATCAACTTATGCACCTCTACGCAATCACAGTAGCATCGTCTTTGCACACTCTACTTCTCGACGATCGAACTTCTCCCCCACACTCTATCTACGCATATCGCACTTCGAACGCACACTTTGATCAACACCATTTCTCTTCAAAAAACCCTCCTCTTATACTAAAACTTTCAAGATTAAAACTTTGATCCTAGTCGGTTGCACAACCCTAAACAACGTTGACTGCAAACCCTAATCTTCGTCAGCCCAGATTTAACTTTGTCGACTCAAATTTAACTCTGTAACTCTTCTGTAGCTTCTGTCATGAAACTACATGTTGTGATATCGTGACACCTTTGCAACCGTACACCTTCCTTTGGCTTTTGTCGCGATATCGTGACACCTTAGCCTATTTCAACTTTACTTAAGTTCTTGTCATGAAATCGCGACACTATCTGCTTTTGCTGATGTCATCCTCACTCCTGTCATGAAATCGTGACCCTTCTCACTTTCTGAACCTTTTCTCGGCTTGCACTAGAGAAAACGGAACATGTCATGAAATCGTGACACTTTTGCTGCTTTGAGCTTCTCTCTGCCTTACTCCCGCAAAACTGGAACATGTCGCAAAATCGTGACACTTTTGTCTTCATAGCCTTCCTTTCTGCTTATGTCGTGAAATCATGACACTTTTCCTATAGAAGACCTACTTCCAGTTTTTGTCGTGAAATTGTGACACTTTCTCCATCCGTACGCTTTTCTTTCATCCTGTCACGAATTGTGACGCTTTCAGCTTCCGAAAGCTTTCCTTGCAACCTGTCACGAAATCGTGATGCTTCTCATTTCAAAATCTTCCCTTTGCTGCATGTCACAAAATTGTGATAGTTCTCTCTTTGAGATTTTCAACATGTCGCAAAATCGTGACAGTCCTCACCTCGACCTCTGTAGCATGTCGCAAAATCGTGACATTTCTCATGTTACTTTCTCTCTCTTTGAACTTGTCGTGAAATCGTGATAGTTCACACTGTGGACTCTCCTTTCAGCATTATGTCGCAAAATCATGACATTTTTCCTTTCAGACTCCCTCACCTGCAACATGTCACGAAATCGCGACACTTTTTCATCCGTACAACTTTCTTGGCAATGTGTCGCGAAATCGCGACACTTTTCCTTCTCTGCCTTCCTGCATTTTTCGAGTCACGAAAATGCGACATGTCATGAAATTGTGACACTTTCCATCTTGCTCTCCTTCTCTGCCAACATGTGAAATCGTGACAATTTTGCCAGCACTTTCTCTCTCCTCTAACATGTCACGAAATCGTGACAGTTTTTCCAGCACTTTCTCTCTCTTCAAACATGTCACAAAATCACGACACTTTTTCCAGCACTTTCTCTCTCCTCAAACATGTCGCGAAATCATGATAGTTTTTCCAGCACTTTCTCTCTCCTCAAACATGTCACGAAATCGCGACAGTTTTTCCAGCCGGCTGCATACTTTTTCTAACTTATCTTTTTCTTGAACTTTTGCAAATGGGCCACTAAGGACTTCTTGGAAACTCACTGATCATGCTCTGAAAAACCTTCATCAAAACAAAATTCCTTGACATCAAATCAAATTGCTTCAAGAGCTTCTTGACATCAATGACAACATCTATACTTGAGCAAAGGCAATGTACCCAAGGTACCCAAAATTGTGAAGAGATTTTATAGAAACATATTCTAGAAATAATGCAGAAATAATAACTAAGGAAATAATGACACCATTCAATGCACATATAACACACAAGATTTACCCTGGTTCACCCAATTTGGGCTAGTCCAACAAACAAGAGTCTATCCTCCTTGATATATTATTCTCTCTCTTGTCCCTAAAATGGGACATTACAATAATTATATAAGGAAACTCATACAACCCTAAACCACCAAGTGGTATTAGGGTACCGTGGATACAACACCGTGGGCTAAACCACCCACACCCACTAACCACCCACCAATCGTGGGAATCCCGAGGGTCACTCCAAAAGTAGCGATAAAAGTAGGTGAAAAGTAGCGATAAAAGTAGGTGAAAATTTTGACGTCGGCTTCGCCGGCTTCAATCGCCCGGCTTCGTCGGCTTCAATCACTTTCATCGTATCCGAGGGCGTCCCCCTATGCACCCCGAGCCATCACCTATTACGTAATCACCTTTACCATAGCCGGGGGTCCTTGGGGCCTCCGGCCCCCCTGGACCCCCCCTACCCTTCGTATTTTGCGTTGTAGTGCCTGTCGTACAATTCTTTTCCAGAAAAGAATGAGACACATCCAACATTCTCCCACTTGTTGAATACTTTGCCAAACCCATTTCAATTGTACATAATCTAAACTTTTTAGTGCTTACAGCCTTGGTTAAAGCATCTACAACATTTTCCTTGGTGTCTACCTTTTCCAAGCAACACTTTCTTCTGTTCAAGCATGTCCCCTAGAAATGGAACTTTGTATCAATGTTCTTCGTTCTTGAATGGTAAGCAGGGTTCTTTGCCAAAAATATGGCACTCTGACTGTCACAGTTTATCTTTATAGCTCCTTGAAAGAACCCAATTTTAGCACATAGTCTTTGCAGCCATACGACTTCCTTACTTGCATCAGTGGCTGCCATATACTTAGCTTCAGTAGTTGAAAGAGCAACAACAGTCTGCCTCTTGATCATCCAACTAATGGCCCCTCCGAACAAATTGAATACATAAGCACTAGTAGATCTTCTCCTATCCAGATCTCCAGCCCAATCTGCATCAAAAAACCCTTCTATATCCAATTGTCTATTTTCTTTACCTGTACCCTCATAGCATATTGTAAAATCAGAGGTGCCACACAAATATCTGAAAACCCTTTTCACAGTAGTCCAATGCTCTTTTCCAGGTTTAGACATATATCTACTCAAGACTCCCACTGCATGGGCAATGTTTGCTCTAGTACAAACCATGGCATACATTAAACTACCTACAACATTTGCATAAGGAATATGTGACATTTCCTCTATCTCTTCTTCTATTTTTGGACATTGTTCAGCAGACAATTTTTCACCTAAAGAAATAGGTACCTTCACCGGTTTGCAATCCTGCATATTGAACCTTTTCAACACTGTCTCAACATACTTTTTCTGATCCAACCACAATTTTCTGTTAGAGCGATCTCTTCTTATTTGCATACCCAATATAAAATTTGCAGGGCCAAGATCCTTCATGTCAAACTGCAATGCCAACTGAGACTTTACTTCCTTGACCAGTTTCTTGCTATTTCCAATTAGTAACATGTCATCAACATAAAGAACTATAATGACAATTACATTACCAATTTTCTTTGAATACACACAGTGATCAGCATTTCTACGAACAAAACCAATTCCTAAAACATAAGTATCAAATTTTTGGTACCACATTCTAGGTGATTGTTTCAGTCCATACAATGATTTCTTTAACTTACATACCAGATCCTCCTTTCCTACAATAGTGAAACCTTCAGGCTGCCTCATATAGATTTCTTCCTCCAAATATCCATGAAGGAATGCAGTTTTCACATCCATATGTTATTTTTCAAGATCAAATGCAGCAGCCATAGCTAACATAAATCTAATTGATGTTAGCTTTGCAACGGGAGAAAAAAATTCACCATAATCAATTCCTTCAACCTAGGAAAAACCTTTAGCAACTAGACAAGCTTTATATTTCTCCACTTTACCTTTAGCATTCTGCTTCTTCTTAAAGATCCACTTGCAACCTATTGCTTTCCTACCACTTGGTAATTTCACTAAATCCCATGTTCTGTTCTTTTTCAGGGACATCATTTCCTCATCCATGGCCTCTTCCCAACGGTTTGCCTCTCCAAAATTAATAGCTTCTCTAACTATTATAGGATCTTCATCAGTAACAGATAGTACAAAAGAAGTAGGAAAAATAGATGGACTGTACCTTTCAGGTTGCTTCCTTTCCCGTGTTGATCTCCTTACCACAGGTGTATGAACCTCTTCTTCATCCTCTTCTAGATCCTCACCTGTATGCTCCTCTTCCATATCCTCATCTGTATGCTCCTCTTCTAGATCCTCTACTATCTGATAGTTTTCCATGAGATCAAATTGGACCGTTCTAGGTTCCTCTTCTGTAACTACCTTCCTGGAATCACTGATCATCTCCCTAAAAACCACATCTCTACTATACACTATACTTTTAGTTTTTGTATTCCAAAGCTTATATCCTTTAACACCATCTTTATAACCAATAAAGATACATTTAATAACCTTATTATCTAGCTTACTTCTTTTCTCCTTTGGAATATGCATGTATGCATCACAACCAAAAACTCTAAGATGTGAAATAGAAGGTTTCTTACCAAATAGAGCTTCAAATGGAGTTTGATCTGGCAATGCTGATGTAGGTGACCGATTTCGCAAGTAGCATGCTGCACTCACTACTTCTGCCCAGAATTCTTGTGCCAAACCTGCACCACTGAGCATACTTCTAGCCTTCTCCATCAGTGATCTGTTCAACCTCTCTGCAACTCCATTCTGTTGAGGTGTATATGGAGTAGTCTTTTGTCTTGCAATACCACATTGCTTACAAAATTTCTCAAATATATTAGAACAATATTCCCCTCCATTATCAGACCTCAACACCTTAATCCTTTTATTAGTTTGATTCTCAACAAGTGCTTTAAATTCCTTAAATTTTTCAAACACTTCATCTTTGCTCTTAAGAAAGTAAATCCATGCATATCTTGAAAAATAATCAACAAATGAAGCATAATACCATGATTTTCCAAGAGACGGCATAGGAACAGGACCAAAAATATCATTGTGGATCAAATCTAGTACCCCACTAGATCTTGTGGCACTAGATGGAAAACTAACCCGATTCTGTTTACCATAAATACAATGTTCATAGAACTCGGAAGACATTGAGTAATTAGGGATACCATGAACCATACCTTTTGTGTACAGGGTACGCAATCCCTTTTCTCCAATATGTCCCATCCTTTGATGCCAGAGTGTTGAGCTTTTATCAGAATCAACCTCAAGAACAGTTGAGCTATTGCACTCATTTGTCATAGTGCTTCCCAATAGCTTATACAATGTTCCAATCCGAACTCCCCTTGCCAAAACCATTGATCCATAAACCATTTTGCATGAATCCTTGCCAAAACTGACATTCACTGCTGCATCGGCCATTTGGCTTACCAAAATCAAATTTCTAGCAAGTCCCAGAATATGCATCACACCTGGTAGAGTCTTAACCCTACCATCCTGCAGCAAAATTTTCACTCTTCCATGACCCATGATTCTGAGTGGTGAATTATCTCCCAATAGTACCTCCCCTCCATCATATCTTTCATATTCATTGAACCACCCTCTATGAGGAGTCATATGAAAATAGGCACCAGTATCAATCAACCAATCATTTTTATCTGATCGTGTGGAGCACGATGAGCAGGATGCCGATATACATCCCCCGCTTCATCAATGGGTTTATTCATCTCTCGTGGAAGTCGATTCATCGGACTTTTTCTAGACTCGACTTTCTTTGATCTGCAATCCTTCTTCATATGACCAGGGCTTGCCACAATTCCAAGCATTTTCTCTCAAACTTCTCCCGAGACTTGGATCTACCTTTAGACTTAGACCTATCACCATATCTAGATTTGTCCTTCTCCTTGGCATGCCCTCTCACCGTTAGGGGCTTCCTTAGATGTGCCCTCCATGGCTTTTCTCCTCATATCCTCAGATAAGAGAGATGCCACTATATCTTCAAACTTCAATGTGGATGAAGTTGTACTACCAATTGCTACTACTAAGTTATCCCATGAATCTGGTAAAGAGCATAACAAAGTAATGCATTTATCTTCCTCACTCAACTTAATTTCTATAGATGTTAGTTGACTTACCACTGTATTGAATGCATTCAGATGATCTGCAACCGAATCCCCATCATGCATCCTAAGATTGTACCAGTTTCTTTCGAGGAATAATTTGTTCACTAGGGACTTCGATTGATACAAAGCCCCTAACCTCTCCCAGATATCCTTTGTTGTAGCTTCTCCCGAAACATTGATGAGCATCGAATCTGCAAGACACAATCGAATCAGAATCCTTGCTTTTCGATTCATCTTCTCCCAATCTTCATCGGAAGTACCCGTAGGTTTTGTTGTTTCTGAAATAGCAGCCCACTGATCTCTGTCCATGAGCATATCTTCCATATTTAACTTCCATAGCTCAAAACTTTTATCATCAAATTTCTCGATCTCTATCCTTGAATGATTTCCTGACATTTTTCCTTCAAACTCCTTTTGCGTAACTCCCACTCCAGAATAGGTTTCCTCTCACTCCTAGAAACCCTAGATCTTCTTCAAACGGATTTAAACCCTAGAAATAAATGCATCCCCCTATGGCTAATGACTTGGCTCTAATACCAAATGAAGAGATTTTACAGAAACATATTCTAGAAATAATGCAGAAATAATAACTAAGGAAATAATGACACCATTCAATGCACATATAACAGACAAGATTTACCTTGGTTCACCCAATTTGGGCTAGTCCAACAAACAAGAGTCTATCCTCCTTGATATATTATTCTCTCTCTTGTCCCTAAAACGAGACATTACAATAATTATATAAGGAAACTCATACAACCCTAAACCACCAAGTGGTATTAGGGTACCGTGGATACAACACCGTGGGCTAAACCACCCACACCCACTAACCACCCACCAACCGTGGGAATCCCGAGGGTCACTCCAAAAGTAGCGATAAAAGTAGGTGAAAATTTTGGCGTCGGCTTCGTCGGCTTCAATCGCCCGGCTTCGCCAGCTTCAATCACTTTCATCGTATCCGAGGGCGTCCCCCTACACACCCCGAGCCATCACCTATTACGTAATCAACTTTACCGTAGCTGGGGTCCATGGGGGCCTTCGGCCCCCGGACCCCCCCTACCCTTCGTCTTTTGCGCTGTAGTGCCTGTCGTACAATTCTTTTTTGACAAAGAATGAGACATCCAAAAAATTGCCAACAATATCCCCCTTTGTCATTGATGGCAAACCTTTACTGAAACACATCTTAAGAGCCAAAACTGAAACCAACTGTGCTAACAAATGAGAATCTTCCTTTCAAGTTTTTCTCCCCCTGACTAGAAGCTTTCCTCTTCACATTGAAGCTCTCCCCCTTACTCAAAACTCTCCCCCTTACTCATATTTCTCCCCCTTTGTCATCAATGGCAAAGGGTCACCTTTGGGGCTCGAGACTAAGAATGTGCCACTTAGCTTAGTCCCTCCCCCACATCCTGATGAGGTGATTAATTTTGGGGTGGGAGTAAAACTCCCAATTTCTCCCTTAGATACTCAAACGTATCTCTTGGAAGAGGTTTGGTGAAGATATCTACAATCTGCTCTTTAGTAGACACATATTCTACCTTGACCTGCTTGTCTTGCACTTTCTCCCTTAGAAAGTGATATTTGATGGAAATATGCTTTGTCCTTGAGTGCATTACCGGATTTTTGGAAATACTTATGGCACTTGTATTGTCACAAAATATGGAGATGGGTTGTTCATGTTTGACTTTGAAATCCTCCAAGGTGGTTTTCATCCATATAACTTGTGTACACCCAGCCACTGCTGCTATGTATTCAGCCTCTGTCGTAGATAAGGAAACTGAAGGTTTTTTCTTACTTAGCCAATAAACCAAAATCTTTCCCAGAAAGAATGCTCCACCACTAGTGCTTTTCCTGTCATCATTACTGTCTTCCCAATCTACATCTGTATAAGCTGTGAGAGTAAAGTCATCACCTTTGGGATACCAAAGCCCAAAGTCCATAGTGCCCTTCAGATATCTGAATATTCTTTTAACTGCTATGACATGAGAGTCTTTAGGAGCTGCCTAAAATCTGGCTACTAACCCAACTGCCTGCATGATATCTGGTCTGGTAGCTGTAACATATAATAAGCTGCCAATCATTGATCTATACAACCTATGATCTGCCGCTGGAGAATCATCATCTTTACTCATATTGCACCCTGTAATCATTAGAGTACATACTGGTTTGTTGTCCATCATCCTAAATTTTTTTAATATTTCTTTGATATACTTTCCTTGAGATAGAAATACACCATCTTTTGATTGAGCAATCTAAAAACCTAAAAAGAATGACAGCTCTCCAATCATAGACATCTCAAATTCCTTTTGCATGGTGTTAGCAAAATCTTTGCACATCTGAGTATTATTTCCCCCAAAAATAATATCATCAACATAGACAACCACAATCAGCATATCATCACCTTCATCCTTAATATGCAAATTTCTATCTGCCACACCTTTCCTGAAGCCTTGCTCATGAAGATACCCGTCAAGTCTTGAGTACCAAGCCCTGGGTGCTTGCTTTAACCCATACAAAGCCTTTTTCAGTTTACACACATAGTCGATCGTTATGAGAGAGACACTCCTTCTGGATGTTCTATGTAGACTTCTTCTACCAACACCTCATTTAGAAAAGCTGACTTTACATCCATTTGATATACCTTGAAAGATTTGAAGCTTGAAAGGGCCAAAAAAATTTTGATAGCTTCAAGACGAGCAACAGGCGCAAACGTCTCTTCAAAATCAATACCTTCTACTTGAGCATAACATTTACAGACTAACCTAGCTTTGTTTCTGACAATATTTCCATCCTCATTGAGTTTATTTTTGAATATCTATTTTGTGCCAATGACATTCTTGTCCTTAGGTATTGGAACCAAATCCCAGGTTTCACTTTTCTCTATTTGATTTAGCTCTTCATCCATTGCTTTTACCCAAAATTTATCTGTACATGCTTTTACTTTCCTTGAGATAGAAATACACCATATTTTGATTGAGCAATCTAAAGACCTAAAAATAATGACAGCTCTCCAATCATAGACATCTCAAATTCCTTTTGCATGGTGTTAGCAAAATCTTTGCACATCTGAGTATTATTTCCCCCAAAAATAATATCATCAACATAGACAACCACAATCAGCATATCATCACCTTCATCCTTAATATACAAATTTCTATCTACCACACCTTTCCTGAAGCCTTGCTCATGAAGATACCCATCAAGTCTTGAGTACCAAGCCCTGGGTGCTTGCTTTAACCCATACAAAGCCTTTTTTAGTTTACACACATAGTCGGACTGTTATGAGAGAGACACTCCTTCTGGCTGTTCTATGTAGACTTCTTCTACCAACACCTCATTTAGAAAAGCTGACTTTACATCCAATTGATATACCTTGAAAGATTTGAAGCTTGAAAGGGCCAAAAAAATTCTGATAGCTTCAAGACGAGCAACAGGCGCAAACGTCTCTTCAAAATCAATACCTTCTACTTGAGCATAACCTTTACAGACTAACCTAGCTTTGTTTCTGACAATATTTCCATCCTCATTGAGTTTATTTTTGAATATCCATTTTATGCCAATGAAATTTTTGTCCTTAGGTATTGGAACCAAATCCCAGGTTTCACTTTTCTCTATTTGATTTAGCTCTTCATCCATTGCTTTTACCCAAAATTTATCTGTACATGCTTTTACTTTCCTTGAGATAGAAATACACCATATTTTGGTTGAGAAATCTAAAGACCTAAAAAGAATGACAGCTCTCCAATCATAGACATCTCAAATTCCTTTTGCATGGTGTTAGCAAAATCTTTGCACATCTGAGTATTATTTCCCCCAAAAATAATATCATCAACATAGACAACCACAATCAGCATATCATCACCTTCATCCTTAATATACAAATTTCTATCTGCCACACCTTTCCTGAAGCCTTGCTCATGAAGATACTCGTCAAGTCTTGAGTACCAAGCCCTGGGTGCTTGCTTTAACCTATACAAAGCCTTTTTTAGTTTACACACATAGTCAAACTGTTATGAGAGAGACACTCCTTCTGGCTGTTCTATGTAGACTTCTTCTACCAACACCTTGTTTAGAAAAGCTGACTTTACATCCATTTGATATACCTTGAAAGATTTGAAGCTTGAAAGGGCCAAAAAAATTTGATAGCTTCAAGACGAGCAACAGGCGCAAACGTCTCTTCAAAATCAATACCTTCTACTTGAGCATAACCTTTACAGACTAACCTAGCTTTGTTTCTGACAATCTTTCCATCCTCATTGAGTTTATTTTTGAATATCCATTTTATGCCAATGACATTCTTGTCCTTAGGTATTGGAACCAAATCCCAGGTTTCACTTTTCTCTATTTGATTTAGCTCTTCATCCATTGCTTTTACCCAAAATTTATCTGTACATGCTTCACTAAAATATTTTGGCTCAATCTGAGATAACAATGAAACATTCGCAGAATCATGTGACGGAATGACTCTTCTTCTTGTTTGCCTGCTATTTGGATCACCAATGATCAAGTCTTTGGGATGAAGTTTCTGAACATACCGTGAAGGAGTTTTGGGAAGTAGTTGTCTTTCCTCTTATTCATCTAAAACCTCTTTGAATTCTTCTTGACAGATTTCATCACTGAGTTCCTTGACTGGTTCTCTTATCCCTGTCTTTTCATCTACTGTTACATTTATACTTTCTACAACTGTATAAGTTCTTTTGTTGAAGCATCTGTAGGCCTTTCTTCTGCTGGAATATCCAAGAAAAATTCCCTCATCACACCTAGGATCAAACTTACCCAAATTCCGATCTTCCCTTTTGATGAAGCACTTACTCCCGAACACTTTGAAGTATTTTACTGTAGCTGGTCTTCCTTTCCAAAACTCGTAGGGAGTTTTATGATGATTGACTCTGAGTTGATCCCTGGTGATGATGTAGACTGATGTACTGACTGCTTCTCTTCAAAAACCATTTGAAAGTTTTGACTCATTTAACATAGCTCTAGCCATATTTTCAATAGTTCTATTTTTCCTTTCAACTACTCCATTTTGTTGAGGAGTTCTTGCTACTGAATATTCTCTTTTGATTCCTTGTTGCTCACAGTATTCCACAAATTCATTTGAAGTGAACTCTCCTCCTCTATCTGATCTTAAGCATTTTATTCTCTTGTCAGTCTCATTTTCAATCATTTCTTTGAAAGCTTTAAATTTTTTGAAAGCTTCAAATTTTTCTTTGAGAAAAGTAACCCACGTCATTCTAGAATAATCATCTATAAACAACATGAAGTAGCTTTCTCCCTGAATGCTCTGAGTTTTGGTAGGGCCACATAAGTCAGTATGAATAAGATCTAAGGGTTTTGAAGAGGCATACCCTTTTGATTTGAAATTGGTTCTGGTATGTTTTCCATGTTGACAAGGACCGCAAATGGTGTTATGGGGCCTTTTTATTTTGGGCAAGTCTCTAACTACTTCCTTGTTGCTAATATTGACAAGATTATCAAAGCTCAAATGCCCTAATATTTTATGCCATAACCAACTCTCATCTTCTTGAGTTAGAAAACACTTTTCTCTTTTTATCTCACTTAGTTTATAAAGATTGTTTGGAGTCCTTGTAGCACTAGCAATGAGTTTTCCATTTTTTTATTTACGTATCTCACATCTATCTGAAAAGAAAGATACTATGTGTCCTTGATCACAAAGTTGACTCACACTTAGAATATTATGTCTTAGGCCTTCTACATAAAGCACATTTTTTGTTTTGGATTTCCCATCCAAACTAAGAGTCCCTTTACCACATATTTTAGCTGACCTGTTATCTCCAAAACTAACTGTTCCTTTGTTTGTGTTTTTTAAGACCAAAAAATTTTCCTTTTCACCAGTCATATGTTTTGAGAAACCACTATCAAGATACCATTTCTCTACTTTGTCTTGAGCATGAAAAGCAGTTTGAACTATCATTGACTTATATTTGATCTCATTTCTATTTTTAGTGAACTCAAGGCTAGATCTATCCAAACTGCACATCCTTGCTATATGCCCAAAATTCTTGCACTTGTAACACATGACATTTTTATCCATAAGAGTTGCAAAAGAGTTAACATTTTCCTTACTATGGCTATTCACGGATTTATTGCAATGCATAGCTTTGTGACCAAATTTCTTGCAAGAAAAACAGTAGCCATGGAAAGTATTATGTAACCTGTTTTGATGCCTTGGATGATTGTTCTTCTTGTGACCAAATGGAATCCATAACTCTTCAGGATGAATATTGATCTTGTTGTCTCTTCTTCCTATCATGATACTTGAGAACAGAACTCTCTTCCCTAAATTTTTCTTAAAGCCCAGAAGAATTCACTTTTGAGATCGAACTTAACCTCTTCATCCTTTTCTGAATCTGTATGTTCTTCTGATAGATCTTTCTCCAAGTTGTTAGGATTTTTTTGAAGAGACCCGCTCTGATACCAATTGAAGAACACAAGCTTATACTGAGAGGGGGGGGTGAACAGTATAAGACCACTTTTTACCTTTTTTCTTTCAATTCAACTTTCAACTCAAAATTATGCAGTGTATAGAAAATAGTATCAAGCATAAATCAAAGCAATGCAGAAAACACCATCCACAAAAGAGACACAGTAATTTATGTGGTTCACCCAAAGTGGGCTACTCCACGGATAAAAATTTTCACTAAAATTTTATCAACCAAATCTGGGAAACCTTTCCCGATTACAATGTTTATGGGTACCAACCCAAAGGAGACACCAATCCCCTAACTTTGCTCTGGCTGGTGATCCTCTAGAAGACCTCTGCCTCTGTTGCCCTTAGCAAATGGAACTCTGTCCACAAAAGACACCTGTATTCCCTACTCTGGCTGGAGACCTCTGTCCTCAACTCTGTCACCTCAAAGCTTGGTCCTTGAATTTGCACTAAACACAGTCCTTCGGTCTAGCACAAATGTCCTCTATATTTTCTCTGATCTGCACCAAACACAGTCCTTCATTCTGGCACAAGTCTGTCCTCTTCATCTTTCTTTGGTCTGCACCAAACACAGTCCTTTGGTCTGGCACAAGTCTGTCCTCAAATATCTTTCTATTTTGTCATAGTCGCACTTGGTTGAAACCAAATTTTGCACTGTCTATGCAAACACAACAGCACTCGATCAAACATCAACTTATGCACCTCTGCGCAATCACAGTAGCATCGTCTTTGCACACTCTGATTCTCGACGATCGAACTTCTCCCCCGCACTCTATCTGCGCATATCACACTTCGAACACACACTTTGATCGACACCATTTCTCTTCAAACAGCCCTCCTCTTATACTAAAACTTTTAAGATTAAAACTTTGATCCTAGTCGGCTGCACAACCCTAAACAACGTCGACTACAAACCCTAATCTTCGTCAGCCCAGATTTAACTTTGTCGGCTCAAATTTAACTCTGCAACTCTTCTGTAGCTTCTGTCATGAAACTACATGTCACGATATCGCGATACCTTTGCAACCGTACGCCTTCATTTGGCTTTTGTCGCGATATCGCGACACCTTAGCCTATTTTGACTTTACTTAAGTTCTTGTCGTGAAATCGTGACACTATCTGCTTTTGCTGACGTCATCCTCACTCTTGTCATGAAATCGTGACCCTTCTCGCTTTCTAAACCTTTTCTCGGCTTGCACTAGCGAAAATGGAACATGTCACGAAATTGCGACACTTTTGCTGCCTTGAGCTTCTCTTTGCCTTACTCCCGCGAAACTGGAACATGTCACGAAATCATGATGCTTTTGTCTTCATAGCCTTCCTTTTTGCTTCTTTCATGAAATCATGACACTTTTCCTATAGAAGAGCTGCTTCCAGTTTTTGTCACGAAATCGTGACACTTTCTCCATCCGTACGCTTTTCTTTCATCCTATCGCGAAATCGTGACGCTTTTAGCTTCTGAAAGCTTTCCTTGCAACCTGTCACGAAATCGTGATGCTTCTCATTTCAAACTCTTCCCTTTGCTGCATGTCATGAAATCACGATAGTTCTCTCTTCGAGCTTTTTAGCATGTCACGAAATCGCGACAGTCCTCACCTCGACCTCTGTAGCATGTCATGAAATCACGACATTTCTCATGTTACTTTCTCTCTTTGAACTTGTCATGAAATTGCGATAGTTCACACTGTGGACTCTCCTTTTAGCATTATGTCATGAAATCGCGACATTTTTCCTTTCGGACTCCCTCACCTGCAACATGTCGTGAAATCGCGACACTTTTTCGTCCATACAACTTTCCTGGCAATGTGTTGCGAAATCGTGACACTTTTCCTTCTCTGCCTTCCTGCACTTTTCGAGTCACGAAAATGTGACATGTCGTGAAATCACGACACTTTCCATCTTGCTCTCCTTCTCTGCCAACATGTCGCAAAATCATGACAATTTTGCCAGCACTTTCTCTCTCATCTAACATGTCGCAAAATTGTGACAGTTTTTCTAGCACTTTCTCTCTCTTCAAACTTGTCGCAAAATCGTGACAGTTTTTCCAACACTTTCTCTCTCCTCAAACATGTCACGAAATCACGATAGTTTTTCCAGCACTTTCTCTCTCCTCAAACATGTCACGAAATCGCGACAGTTTTTCCAGCTGGCTGCATGCTTTTTCTAACTTATCTTTTTCTTGAACTTTTGCAAATGGGCCACTAAGGACTTCTTGGAAACTCACTGATCATGCTCTGAAAAACCTTCATCAAAACAAAATTCCTTGACATCAAATCAAATTGCTTCAAGATCTTCTTGACATCAATGACAACATCTATACTTGAGCAAAGGCAATGTACCCAAGGTACCCAAAATTGCCAACAATCACTTGGAGCTTATCCTTGTGAGAAGCGTTCCAAATATGGCACCGTTTAAACTCTGCATTTGACCTCGCTAGAGCATTGAAGGCTCTACCACCTTCTTAACATGCTGTAATATGTAACTTTTGGTGCTTGAGATGATGAGTGTGGATTGGATCGACCTTGTATTTAATGCTAGAGTGAAGAGCATTGCATATTTAATAAGGTTTTACATTCTTTTCCAAGAGCCTTTAATGCTCCTCCTTCCTTCCTTCTACACTGTGCTTCGGATGTGTTTCACTACGATATTCTCTCCCATATTTCTTTGACTATGCTATTATCTCTTCTTCACCCTATGCTGCTTCATTTTTAGATGCCTTTTAAGGTGGTGAAGGCTTTGACAAGTTTCACTGAGTGTTACATATGAGCTCTCTCCTTTATAATGTAAAAATCCTTTAGTAACACTTTGCTAGCTTCTTGGTCGCCTTATAACGCATGAACACTTGTGTGAGTGCTTGTAAATCCTTCGTGAGTTTTCTTGGATGTTAAGAAATGGGATGGCACTTTAGATAATTTATGTCAAGTGGATTTCAACCTTTCTACATGGAGTTATTTCGCTATAATGCTTCCAAGGAGAGTATAACTCCTTTTTGTATACCTCTTCTTTGTTTGCTACGTTTCTTGGAGTACAAGCAACCTCTTCTCTTGTTGATCGATCGTTGAGGTAATTTTGGAGCTTTGAATGGTGTTGTAGGTGATTATTTTTGTGGATAATATTCACCAAGCTAGCAAACTATAAATATATCACATGTTCTTCTCATTCCTTGTTTCCTTCAATGTGCTCCTTTTATGTTATTCGTCCATGTTGATTGAGGTAGAATTTACCACCTTTTTGCTTGTAAAAGAGAGCTCCCTTTCTATCTACGTAAATGTAGGTTGATGATCGACTAATATATGCATTGCATTTTTTAGGTTCATTATCCAATATGTGAAGTGTGAGCCCCTTCGAATGGCTCCTTCTACCATGGATGAGGAGTGATTGACATTTGACCTTTTTTTCTTTGCGTTTGGCCTTTCTTGGATGGATTTCCTTGTAGCTTTTGTACCTTTAGTGGCACCTTCAATCTGCCCTTTTCCTATGAACAATGTAGTGCAATACCTTGTAATATTCTATGATAATAATATGTTCTTATTACACCTTTTTTGTACTCCTTCTTGTAGGTCTTGTAGTCTAATTTTATAGCATATTTTGAATGCACAAATGAGGGTTTTGAGGATGTCCCTTTGGATAGAATCCTTGCCCTCTTTTCTTGGATATTTAATGATAGATCCAAGATTTAAAAATTTTGTAGATAGAAGCTTCTTTCTACTACACTTAACCCTGTAGTGCTTTGGATTTGAGACTCGCCAACTATCGATCTTTGAAGCTTCTTTGGGTTAGTTTTTATTCACTTGTACTAACCAATTTTTGTGGCTTCTATTGGCCACTATGAGTTGATGATTTTTGTGCACTAATAGTGTCTTTAGACACTTTGAAAAATTATGTTTTTGTGCCCTTCTCACGAACACAACAATAATCCTTTTGAGAGCAATATAATAGTGCAAATGAATATAATAGTCTTTTACTTTTAATGCACTAAAAATTTCACCTTATCACTCCAATCAACTCTAAAAAATAATGCACTTAATATAAAAAATTTACTGCAACAATCAAGAATAATCTAAAATGAATCTTCAAGAATTATTATGCAATTCTCTTATAAACAAGGTAGTAGGAGCTAGTCTTCTTTTTCTTTCCAAAGTAGATTATAGGTAGTATTATTCTATCTGAATCTTCCTTCAAGCTTCTTGTAAAATTATAACTTCAAAAAATATCTTCTTCTCAAGATTATGAATGTATTGAGGTCTTTTGAGATTTGGAACTCCTTGCCAAATCTGTCTTCTTGGGATTGTTGTTGGATGACGATAATTGTCCCAAATATTTCACTATCTCCAATAGTGAATTCCTCCAGTGAGTTCTCCTTGGAACTCCTTTGATGATATCTTAAATAAGGCTCTCCAAGCCTTTTACTGGATGCTCATAGAGACCTCTCCAAGGCCTTTGATCTTGTAGCTTCTTTTGGTCTTTCTTGAGACCTTATTGTCAACCTTCTACTTCTAGACGTTTTGGTGGTGAGATATTCTCTTGGATCTTTAATTTTATTGCTTCTATATTCGAGAAAGACTCTCCTAGTTCTTCTTCTTCTAAGTATAGAATTTATTCAATGAGATCTTCTCCTGATCTCTTTTGCTTTAGGTGTTGGATTGATTCTGAAGAAGATACTCTTCCTATCATTTTTGTAGGAAGATTTCCCAATTCATAGAATCTTCCTGTTCCTGCAACAAAGTATTATACTAAAATTTGCTTCTTAATTAGATACTCTCTTTTGGAGTCTTCTTCAAGGATAAGGGCTTTTGTGGCATTTTTCAATATCAAGGCTTCTATGGCCTTTTCTTCAATATCAAGGCTTCTGTGGCCTTTTCTGTATCAAGGCTTTTGTGGCCTTTTCTTCTAGATCAAGGCTACTATGGCATTTTATTCTAGATCAAGGCTTCTATGGCATTTTTTTGATTAAGACTTATGTGGTTTTTTTTTTGTAAATTTTCCAATCTAGCAATGGATATCTCCTATCTCCCAACTTCACCATGATTCTTCTCCAAAAGTCTCTTCTATAGTATTCTTCTCTGGCAAAAACTAATATCTACACTATGAAGGCACTCTGACCTTCAGGAAATGAAGTTGAAATCTCCTAGATTTCTATTGTAGGAGGTGTCCCAATCATCTAAGAATTAATTTCCTACAATAAAAAAACTTTAGGTAAATTTCTCCAGATATCTTAGATGAGCTTCACTAGTTGATTCATCAAACTAGTGGATCAAATATTGAGTCCTAGTCTTCACGAGTTTTCCATTGTAACTCTATGGAAAGAATCTAGCCATATGCAATCTCAGTATTTCAAAAATTAAAATTTCTTTCAATCCTTACTTGTGGCTCTCCCTAATTCTACCACCTAGACTCCTAAAAAATTTTGACAGTGACTGGTCCAATGGTGCATCAGGTTGATAAAAAACTCAGGGTCAATGATAATTGTGGTTTTCCTATTGATATATTATAGCTTTGATACCACTATTAGCTTTTAATCTAGCATGTAATGGGATATAACAATCACAAGATGTAGAATATTATGAGTTAAAGTAAATCTACGAGATGACTAAAAATATACTATATAGAAATTATGGAAATGTATACAAAGTAGCTATGGAGGAAATGAACACTCCATGAATAAAGATACTACTCAAGAATGACCTTTGAGCATATCACACTCCATCACATTACATAAAACTCTACTACATCAACACCACACTATTATACACTACTTCCTATTGCTATATCATGTTCTATGTCTATGGCCCTTTATATAGGAAAATAGGTTCTTTGGCCAACACTCTACCTAGTTGTGCAAGGGATAGATTGCACATATACAACTTGCACATTGACACTTGTGCATTTATTACATTACATAAAGTAACTAGATAACTTTCCCCTAAAGTAATATAATATCCTAAGTATGTACCAAGAAAGGTACATTTGCATGATCCAAATGATGTAATATAATCTATTTCTAACATTATAATATCAATTAAAGGAATATTTATGGATACTAAGAATATAGAGATCATATTGAGTTGGCATCCAACCACAAATGTGACCAAAGTATGAAGCTTCATGGGTTTGACTAGATATTATAGGCATTGTGTGAAGGATTAAGCCAAGATAACCGCTCCAATAACTAACCTTCAAAGGAAGGGAAAATATTTTAAGTGGATGGATAAATGTGAGGTAGAATTTGATTTTCTCAAACAAAAACTCACTATATATCCCATACTAAAGATACTAGACCCTCAAGATAGTTTTTCTATATGTATAGATGCATCTTTGGAAGGTTTGGGAGGAGTGATTTTATAGGATGAAGTAGTAATAGCTTATGGTTCAAGGAAGCTAAAATGACATGAGGTGAACTATGCAACCCATTATTGTGAATTGGAAGCGGTGGTTTTTCTCTTAAAATTTGGTGATATTATTTGGTAGGGAGACCCTTTGAATTGAGGACATATCATCAAAGTCTAAGATATATATTTACTCAACCCTTGTTGAATGCCAGACAGAGAAGGTGGATGGAATTTCTTATTGAATATAATTTTGGCATTGAATACATCAAAGGGAAGGAAAATAAAGTCATCGATGCACTCAGTAGTAGAAGACACATAACTATTTTGACTTGCATCCATATTGAATTGATGGAACAAGTCAAGGAAATGCAACATTAGGATGAGTTTTGCAATAAGATTCGGGAAAGGATGAGAAGGAAACCCAATGAAAACAAGGATATTAGTATTAAATATGGTTTCTTATATTTTAAGGATATGGTAGTAGTTTCTAAGGCCTATTATTTGAGGAAAATGATCATGAATGAAGCACACAAATCTCCATATTCTGCTCATCTAGGAGGGGTAAAAATGAAAGAACATGAAGAACACTTTCTATTGGCCAGGAATGAAGGACATAACCGAATTTTTCACCAAATATCTTGAATGTTAGAAAGTGAAGCAAAAAAAGATACCTCCTACAGGGTTATTCCATAGAAGAGTGCTATTAAGTCCACAAAACTTGATCCGTGTTTTGTTGGGCCCTTCAAAATTATAGAAAAGATCAGTCCTGTGGCATATTGACTTGTATGTCAAATATTCATGACACCTTTAACATTTCATTGCTTAGAAAAATATTTTTAACCTTGATCATGTGTGGGACTTTTATAATATACAGATGGTGGATCCAAAGGCTATAGAGGTTCGACCAGTAAAAATCCTTGAGGTTCATTCCAAATAGACGAGGAAAGTAACTCTGGAACAATGTAAGGTCTAGTGGGACCGTTACTCAAAAAAAAATGCTACTTGGAAGAAAGTGGTAGATATACAAATACACTTTTCATTCTTGTTTGAAAATAATATGTAATTTTTAGTTATGTTAAACTATTAAAAAAACACATAGAGGATTGTGTTAAGCCTAAGGGGGAAGGATGTCATGACCCTCCCTTGGTAGACTTTTTACTTAAATGGATTTATGTTTTATTATGGTGTTTTATTGATGGGATCACTGGCCATTTCATGATTTTAATGAAAATGTGTTATATATTTTAGTGGAATGATTTATTATTTTATGTAAAAATGTTCTCAAAATCTATGTTTAATGATAGAATGTGACACTGCTAATAGATTTGCAATTTTGTAGGAACAAGTTTCCTTTATGTGGAAGAAGAACTAAACACCAGGAATGAGATGTTGCATTAAAAATGATATAATGTTTTAATTTGCTGATAGCTTGAGTAACATGGATAATTTCTCTCTTTTCATGAAGTTGCACAACATGGTTTGAAGAACACAAGCTTATACTGAGAGGGGGTGAATAGTATAAGATACAACTTTTTACTTTTATTTCCAAAGCAATATTATCCAATATTATCAATTGTAATAATGAAATAATACATAGATCATCACACACATAAGAGACATAGATTTAACGTGGTTCACCCAATATGGGATACGTCCACAAAGAAAACATTTCTTATAAATTTTCTCAAAAAGTCTCTTGGGAACCAATTCCCTATTACAATGTTTATGGGCACCAACCCAAAGGAGACACCAATCCCCTATGCTCAAGTTCGTGGACCTCTATCCATAAGAGACACCAATCCCCTTTGCTCTAGTTCATGGACCTCTATCCACAGGAGACACAAATCCCCTTTGCTCTGGTTTATGGACCTCTATCCATAAGAGACACCAATCCCCTTTGCTCTAGTTTATGGACCTCTATCCATAGAAGAAACCAATCCCCTTTGCTCTGGTTCATGGACCTCTATCCATAGGAGACACCAATCCCCTTTGCTCTGGTTCATGGACCTCTATCCATAGGAGACACCAATCCCTTTTACTCTGGTTCATGGACCTCTATCCATAGGAGACACCAATCCCCTTTGCTAGTTTATGGACCTCTATCTACAAGAGACACCAATCCCCTTTGTTTTGGTTCATGGACCTCTATCCATAGGAGACACAAATCCCATTTACTCTGGTTTGTGGACCTCTATCCATAGGAGACACCAATCCCCTTTGCTCAAATCTACTTCAAGACTACTCATAAGGCTTGCTCATATCCACTCCAAGCCTACTCACAAGGCTTGCTCAAATTTGCTCACAAAAACCTTCTCAAATCTGCTCCAAGCCTACACACAAGGCTTGCTCAAATATTCTCACCAAAACCTGCTCAAATATACTCCAAGCCTACACACAAGGCTTGATCAAATATGTTCACCAAGACCTGCTCAAATCTTCTCCAAGCCTACACACAAGGCTTGCTCAAACATTCTCACCAAAACCTGCTTATAAACATGCTCAAATCTGCTCCAAGCCTACACACAAGGCTTGCTCAAATCTGCTAACCAAAACCTACTCATAAAAATTCCTATTTTTGCATTGAAACCATTGCATATATCTTTCCTAAAAGTGCTTTCTTTGACTAAAGTAATTCAGACATATTCTATCTAGAATTCTTTTTCTTCATGAACATAAAGAGAATGATATGCATTACAAATACTCAATATGTTCTTATCACATTCATTAAGTCTGTCACTTTCACATGTCTCAAATTCATTGCATTCAAAAGGATACTCTAGTATAACACTTGATAGTTGACATTCTTATGTACTTCTAAAATTAATCAAAACCAATGCACATACTTGCTTCACAAAACTGGTCTATAGCCCTTGCAAATTTATTCCCAATATCACTAAAAAATAATGCATAGATTTGCTGCACAAGATTGGTCTATAATCCTTGCAAGTTCATTTCCAATATGACTCAACGTTAATGCACCATTTTTCTCTCAAACCCTTTCTAGTATATTTTCAAATTCATTCAACAATAATGCACAACTTTGTTCTCAAACCCTAGCACATATATTTTTAATTTCTTTCAACAATAATTCACGATTACTTCTAACTTCAATCAATCACTAATGCACATCAAACCAATCCTTATACCTCCACTCTCATGACAACAAAGATTATTTTCTTAAAATAAAACTTTCATGAGAAGGGAATTAAATCAACATACCTTTAAATTTGCCACAATGGTGATGATCCTCCAAAAATTATCTCAAAAATAATTTTCCTTTTTGTTCCTTTAAAATCTGGTTAGTAATATTTACTTTCTAGCACAGATTTAAAATCATCCACTTATGAACCTTTTTTTTATTATTCACAATACAATTTTAAAATAAATCACACTTACACCTTATAACTCCCTCTTTTTAAATATGTAAAAATATTTCTCTCACACTTAAGACAAAATTACAATTTTCAAATAACATAATACACCATATAACTCCCACTTTGATATGCAAAAATAATCCTCTTACCCACTATACAAAGTGCAACATAATACACCATATAACTCCCACTTTGATATGCAAAAATAATCCTCTTACCCACTATACAAAATGCAACATAATACACCATATAACTCCCACTTTGATATGCAAAAATAATCTTCTTACACACTATACAAAATACACCATATAATTCCCACTTTGATATGCAAAAATAATCCTCTTACCCACTATACAAAGTGCAACATAATACACCATATAACTCCCACTTTGATATGCAAAAATAATCCTCTTACACACTATACAAAATACACCATATAATTCCCACTTTGGATATGCAAAAATAATTCTTTTATACAGGACAAAATTTTCAAAAAGATATAAAAAACCTTATGACTCCCACTTAATTTAATTTAATTCAAAAATAAATAATTAATACCTTTGCCCTCCATGGATCGAAATCGTGATCTCTCACAACATAACATTCTCACAAATATTTATGGCTGACTACACTACAACAACAACTAGAATCAAAAGGACATCGTATAATATTAACACTATCCTCATTATGCAAACTGAAACTTTGTCCATACAGCAAAATGGTGCCCAGGGATTTCGACCCTGTGACCTATCCCACAACAATTCTCATGCAAGCCAACCAATTGCTTAGCTATCCTAGTCGGGTGAAACATAATAGGCGCGCACACAAATTTGATTGTCTTAGCACTTGCATACCTTTAAAACGTCATTGTCTTTCTTGTTGGACATTTTGAGTAGATGAGTTGTCATTGATGTCAAGAGTGAGTGGTCATTGATGTCAAGATTTCAGCACCAGTCGATGGCAGTTTTAGTGGGCGACATCAGTTTTAGGTTCTCCAATCGGTGTAAAAGGATAGTCTATTTTCAGTTGATCAAGACCCGGTTCCAAGAAGTCAGATGTGGTCCAAAGTGCAAAGAAGAAGCCCAAATGAATAATATTATAATATTTATTTATAATATTATATAAAGAAGTTTAAATTAATTATAAATTAATTAATATATTTTTTATTATAAATTAATTTATTAATTAATTTACTTAACTTATAAGTTATTTAAAATAATTATTAATTAATTTTAAAATTAATTATAACTTAATTTATGTTAATTTTGAATTACCCTAAGGTGGGTTATTAAATCAAAATTCGAATTTCAAATTCAAATTCGAGTGCTGACATGGGGAGTAAAATAATCATGTGTATAAAAGGGGGACTCCTCCACCTTAGCCAATAATATAAATGCCTTCGATATTAATTTCCATGCTATGCAAAAACGTGTGAATTGTGCTATACAATCAAAAAGGATTTTTTTTTGTGTCAAGAGGAGGCAGAGTTTTTGATTCACCAAGGTTGGTGCCTTGGTCACCAAGCCCTGGTAGCACAGTTGGCAATCACAGTAGAAGCAAAGCGTAGGGCAGTGAGTGGCGGAGGTTCGAATCCATGGTAGTGTAATATATTTTTTTTTGGAATTGATGGTGGACAAAGGTTTAAAAGGAAGGAGGCTTCCCTTCCTTCACGTGGGTGCCTATAGCCCACGCAATGGGCACCAAAGTGCTAAGGCGCTTGGCGCTTGGGGAGACGGTGGTTCAAAACTCGCCGAAACCCTTTTGGGGTAAAGGACAAAGGTATGCTATTTGTTGTTGATGCCAAAATTTTAGAGGAATTAAGTTGAGCTATTAAAGTTTAATTTTTGCATAGTTTATTTGGTTTGTAAGGATTTAAGGGGAGTTATAAGGTTGATGCAAAATAATTTTGGTGATATTTGCTTTAGTGTTTGAAAAGGGTAATAAGGTGTTTAAGGAAGATTGTTTGAGATTTTGTGGTGTTAGATATTATTTTAAGTTGGATATTATAAGGTGTATCTAAATAATTATTTTCATGTATGATTTGATGGATGCTAATTTCAAGAAGGAGCAATAAGGTATATTTGAGCTTTGATTATTTTTGTGTCTAAGGAATATTTTGAGAAAGTGTTAGAGTGATATTTTGTCATCTAACCATTGAAATTGGAAAGAAGGAAATTGTGATTGAGACAGGTTTTCTAAGGGCACTTCTACATCAAACAAAAGGTATGGGCACATCTTCCTAGTGAGTGTTTGTTGAATGTTATGAATGCTAAGTTGAAGTGAAAAGGATTGGTTGGTAAGCATTGTTGAGTGTGTTTTGAATTAATGCTTCAAGGTTTTCTGGAATAAAGAGTTGTTGATAAAACCTTGTTTGATAAGCATTGTTGTTGAAGTGATTAGTTGAGTGAACTTGAACTAGGGTTTGCAAAGATCATGAGTATCATTGTTATGTGAAGATTGTTTTATAAGCATTGTTGTTGAAGTGAGTGGTTGAGTGAAGAACTTGAACTAGGGTTTGCAAAGATCATGAGTATCATTGTTATGTGAGATTGGTTGATAAGCATTGTTGGAAACATTTGAGTGAGTGTTCATATGCTTGGACTAGGGTTTGTAAGCAAGGATTAATTCATTGAGTGATTGGTTGAGTAGAGTTGGTTGAGCCTAGTCAAGTGGAAGTGTTGAAGTGATAGTTCAAGTTCTGTGAAACAAATTGTTCTATATTCTTAATTGATTTGAGAAAGAGGTTGAGTATTTGTGAGTGTGAAACATATTGAGTCTCTAACAATTCTTTATATGTTTCTGTGGTAAAAGGAGTGATTGAAAGTGATTGAGCATTGTGGTGAATGTGAAGCATATTGAGTCTCTAACAATTCTCTATATGTTTCTATGATAAAAGAGAAATTGAAAGTGATTGATAGTTTGTGAATGTGAAGCATATTGAGTCTCTAACAATTCTCTATATGTTTCTATGAGATTGGAAAAGTTCTAGTGTGGACTTGTTGAGCAGATTTGAGCTAAGTCTTAGAGAAGACTTGTGGACATATTTGTGTGAGCTTTTGTGGAAGCTTACAATACAATTTGAGGATAGATATTGTTGAGCATATTTGGACAAGTTCTAGTGAGGACTTGTTGAGAAGATTTGGACAAGTTCTAGTGAGGACTTGTTGAGCAAATTTGGACAAGTTCTAGAGAGGACTTGTGGATATATTAGTGTGAGCTTTTGTGGAAGCTTACAAGGCATATTTGAGATAAGTATTTGAGAAGACTTGAGAGCAGAGTTGATTGATTGATTTGTTCAAACCTTGGGTTAAGGTTTGGGGCAGATCTAGCAGAGTTGATTTGAGATTAAGTCAAGCTTTGTGTTAAGGCTTGAGAACAGAGATTGAGGATAGATTTGTGCTAGATCGAAGGACTATGTTTAGTGCAGATCAGAGGACAAATATTGAGGATAGATTTGTGCTAGACCGAAGGACTGTGTTTAGTACATATTTGAGGACAGAGTTTGGTGTAGATTTGAGGATAGGTTTGTGCTAGACCAGAGACAGAGATTGAGTAAATTTGTGCTAGACTGAAGGAATGTGTTTAGTGTAGATTTGAGATAGAGCTTTGAAGGTGACAGAGTATAGAGGATGATAGTCTCTAGTGGATAGAGATCCATTAGCCAGGGTAGTGAGGACAGGTGTCTTCAGTGGATAGAGATCCATTAGCCAAAGTAGTGGGGGCAACAGTTCTTCTAGAAGATCACCATTCAGAGCTAAGGAGAAAGAGTTCTCCTATGGATAGAGATCCACGAACTTTATTAGGGGATTGGTATCTCCTTTGGACAGAGGTCCATAAACATTGTAATAGGGAAAGGATTCCCAAGAGATTGATTGAGAAAATTTTAGTGAAATATTTTCTCCGTGGAGTAGCCCACATTGGGTGAACCACGTTAAATTGGTGTCTCTATTGTGTGTGGTGATTTTTGCATTGCTTTGATTACTACTATTGATATTGCTATCTATACATTGCATAATATTGATTGGGAAAGAAAAGTAAAAAGTGGTCTTATACTGTTCACCCCCCTCTTAGTATAAGCTTGTGTTCTTTATTTCTTTTCTTTGTCATTCACAATAATCACCATTAACTCGAATGCTTGTGTTAGTTTAAAGGTGGAATGAGATAATGTTATTTATATGCTTTTATCATGCTTTCAAATTTCCAAGACGTCGGCTCAACCTTTACTTTGTATTTTGAATATCTACCAAAATGTAGGTGCCTTGATTTCTTTTAAACCTTTGGTTATAATATTTAATTTAAATATTATAACATTACCTTTTAAGCCATAAATATTTAAATCCTTTTGATTTAAATAATGCATACTTAATTCCCATCCTTTGTCCATATAAACCTTTGTCCTCAAGCCTTTAAACCTTTTTATTTAAACTCTTTGTCTCAAGCCTTTAAACCTCTTTGATTCAAGCTTTTAAACCTTTTGTCCCAAGCCTCTTAAACCTTTTTATTTATAATATTTAAATATTATAATATTTTCCTTAAAAATATTTGCCTTGCTTTGTAATAAACCTTGCCTTGAGTAATTTGTCCAATCTCATAAACTCAACAACCTTGAAGAATATTCTTTGAATATCATGCACCTTTTGACATCAACCCTTTGACATCAATGACAACTCAATATACTCAATATTTCCAACATGGTTTGCATATTGACTTGGATTTTAGTGCTTACCGCTTGATAAATCCTTTAAATAATTCCATGGGTTATAGATTAATAGAGATGAATCCCATGTAATATAACATGGTCCTTTATAAAATAAATAGGAGTATGTTTGTTGAAGTTGGTTGTGTAAGCTTAGTAGTGGCTAGATGGTTTATTACCAACATTACTTATGGATTTAGCACTTGAATTTACTCAAAGGAGAAAAAAAAAGTTTGAGTGGAAACTTGTCACATTGGGTCTTGGAATAGCTGAGCTATCTTTTATATAAGGGAGAGTTTACTTCGGTTCTAACTGAAAAGATGTTAATATATGAAATAAGTGGCCATGACATCGGTACAATTATTGAAAAGCCTCACCAATACTAAAATAGAAGTTGCCATCATGCACAAAAGAATAAAAATATGTGTATGACATTAGGAGTAACATACAACCAATATTGATGCTAAGAAAAAGGGATGATGGGGCACGAACGAGTTACTTCGAAAAGGATCTATGTTCGAAAGGGTTTATTTTGCAAGAGAGGAAGATTGCATTCAAGAGGAAATCAACCTGGGAGAATTTATTGCTTAGGGTTGGAAAATACTATGATCTTGAGGTAATTTTGAGAGAAAACTTGGTTCTCAATGTGTTTTTAGAACAATAAAGATTTAGATATTGTTTTATTGCAGTGATGCTTATGCTCCTGATTCAATATTGTTGTTAATTTGTTAATGAGAACAATAGTTAACGAGGAATATTAATTGTTTACTAAAATATATTTCGTAGAATATTGAAAATTAGTGTTACCTTTCTCTCTGTTAGACTGGGAAATGGGAAAGAGAAGAAACCTGAATTGTTGATCTATTTTTTCTTAACTTGTTGTTTAGTTTAAACGAACTTAGAGCATATTAATTTGGTTGTAGAATATAGAGTTTCCTTTGTAGTTACTCTATTAGGAGTGTCAATGTCATTGTCAAGGACAAGTTATAGTTATGATAGGAAACAATGTGCCATCAATAAAATATTGCCTAGACATGGTATAGATGTTGAAACGTTCCTTAGAGCATGTATTTTTTCCATTGTTATCGTAGTGAGGCTAGTCTTAGAGTATGTTCTCTATAAAGTTATGTAGATAAATGTAGAGAACTTATGTGTAGATACCATCGTTATATAGGTATGGGTGGTCTTATGTTCATACTTTTCCTTCCAAAAACAACAAGAAACAACTCAACGAATGCGTTGGATGGAACTTACCAGCCGTGTAGAGGTTCTATGAGAGTTTGAATAATAATGGTATATTTAGAGTTGCTACCATCTTGTTGGCTATATACGTAATATAATCCTTGCTATAGGGTTGTTTAGACTCACTGATGGCCATTATAATAGTGAATTGTTCAACAGTGAAGTAAAGTAGACCTCATAGAAAAATAGTAAATAATGTAGGATGACATTAAATACTATAGGTACAAATGACATATGCTTGGATTAAACATCATGTTTTTGTTCTGGTAATAGAACAGATAAATTTTAATTATGCTCAGTAAATGGTTGTGGAATACCTTATATTGGTTAAACAAGAATTGCTTGTTAAGAATAATCCTTTATTAGTTTGAAAATGAGAGTAGGATATGTTTACCGTATATTATTTTAAAAATATATATAGAATGTGATTGTTGGATTCATATTTGGAATCCAAGTTTTGTATTTGTATTCCATTAATCAAATGTATGTTGAAGGAGGAGGTATTAAGGAATACCTCAACTCCAAAATCAGAGAACCGAAATGTCACTTTCAAATTGAAGGAAATAATTTAGGAAGTGTAACCTAAGGGGAAAGTCTTATATCAATTGTAATATTTTTCATTTGATGAAAATAATAAAGAAATTATTATGAGGTTGGGTTTTTCCTTTGGGTTTCCCAGGATAAAAATGTGTTGTTATGGAATTGTTTTGATGACTTTTTATGGTAATTCACCTTTGTATGATTGGAGATTTCTAAGTTTATTTATATGGACAAATAGTTTATTTCATGAATGAGAAAATGGAAATGTGGATTTGCTTCTAATATTAAAGAAAAGTCTTCCTATGGATTTTATATGATAAATAGGATAAATCAGTGATGGATCTGAAAGTACATTGTAATGATGCTTAAACCAAGTTATCATAATGGAAGAATATTTTTCTAATTCCTAAAGTGAATAATTATTGAACACTTGAATTGGATATATTTATATAAGTGTTATAGAGATCTCATTTTTAGATAAGCATCCTTAATGATAGTAGTTGATATTAAAATAAAATGTTGTCTAGACTTAGTGTTCTTCAAAGAGAATCTAGAGATGGACTGATAGATGAAATTGTTAATTAAAATATGTCTCTATTTAGTTGAAATAAAAGAGAATTTATATTATGATATGTGTTTAGACCTTATGAGATTCAAGGAAAATATTGGTCATAACATTATTCATGGAGTTAATGTTAAGGAAATTATTCTATTTCCTCTAAAGGGAATCTGAAGTGTATAAATGTAAATTAAAGAAAATACTTTGATGGCTAAATCCAATTGGAAATTGGTAGCTAGTTGAGCTATGATGGAGTTCATAAAATGTAGAGCTAGATTCCTTTCAGAATACTTTAGAGAGAGAAAATAATTAATAAGGTTCTCATAATATTAGCTTTGGTAGAGGCTTATTGTTGGGATGGCTAGCTCATCAAATAAATTGAGAAGGATAGTCATTCTCCTTAAACACTCATAACGCTCCATAGATGGACTTATGTAGAGTGTCTTGAATAGTGTGCTTCTTTCGACATAATGAAAGAAGAAGAGCTAGATCATTAGTGGATAATTAGAAAGATAGCTTGCAAAATGGTTGTTGACTCTAGTACTTCTACATAGTTGGATGTATGTAGGTATTAGGGATGGGTGTGCCTCCAAATAATGTTGGTGGGAAAAATCAAAGTAAGAGAAGTTTTTTATGAGACCTAGGATCATTCCTTGTTAAATATTAGGATCACTTAAAAAAAAAAACACTCACCAGTTGTTGCAAAAATTGGGTTGTAGAAAATGGGTTGTGAGAGAGAGCTTTGTTATAGATAGACAAAGAGCTCTCCCCTCTATTATAAGAGAATGTGAATGCATAAGAAAAGACATTACAAGATTTTTATGAACTTATTTATACCTCTCATACATTTAAAAGGGAAAATAATATGAAACATCTTGGCAATTACTTTTTTAATTAAATTACTAATATTAGAAAGAGTACTACTTTTATTATATTTGAGAGTGCATGCCATGTAAAGATATTAAAAAACGTTATCATGTCATATTAGGAATCTATTTTGTGTAAATTATTTTACTTCTTTATTCATTCATGAAACTCTCAAATTTTTTACATTTATGTAGTTAGGCAAAGTAAATATTAATTTGTTTGACATGAAACTATAAGTTGAAGCTTGAAGATTTTTAAGCTATACATTGAATTTTAGATAATGAGACTTCCCTTCATTTTCCACTTGGTAGAAAAGGTGGCTTTTAACTAGACTTTAAATAATATTTTTTCTCATACATTCAATGCAACCTAATATTTGAAGAGCATTAAAACAAATGAAACTAATAAAGCATGACCTAGTGTATTTATTGGATAAATATCATATATGATTATTAGTTATAGAATAAACCAATATTACTATCCAAATTTAATATACTTATAATCAACTTGCTTATATTTAAAACCTTTCGAGGTATACAATAATAGAAAAATCTAAAATAGTAATAAATATTGGGAATTGCTTTACCTTCAATGAAAGGCTCTATCATTTTCAAGGCACTAATCTCAAAAAAATATTCACTAGACACTTATATATAGTTTATTCTAATTTTGATTCTAATAATAACACCAACATAGGCTGACTTCAATACTAAAGCAATCCAATATTTAGAATAATATTATTATAATTTTGTATATTAATGGTATTCAATCAATGTGGATTATTAATTCATGTACTCAAACATGGAATGTTTTGAGACATTTATCTTGAAGAAAATAAAGTTAATAACATAGACATGTTTGTAATAAGTGATATTACATGCATTGATTTATAAGTAAAATGAAATATGCTATATTAAAATTATTGGTTGATACATTGCTAGCTTGATATTGAATGATTTTGCAAATAGGTAACCAGATTGACCTCCTTATGTGTCTCAGTATAAGAACAATAATATCAAATCCACAAAATATGATATTGTGTGCTAATATTAATGTCTCAAAGACTTTGCACTTAATATATATAATTTTTTAGAGCATGTGGTACATGGACCTTAGAATAATCTTGGTAGGTATCATGTGTTGTTTTAGCAATTATTTTATTGAAAATTATTTATTGTTACTTATGTAGGGGAGCAATTCAAACAATATTTGGAAGAGAAGTCATAAAGGCTTCAAATAAATCTCTAAGAATGTGTTGAGGAAGCAATGAAAAAATATTAATTAAAATGTTACAAAGGTGGAAAAAATAAATGGCAAAAGTGCAAAGCTAAAAGAGAAAAGAAAGAATATAAGCATGTGCATAGCAGTACCAAATAAAATAGATGAATCTTTGATTCATAACTTTAATTTTTGTTTGTAATGAGATTGTTCCTAAAATTACAAAGAGCAAATAAGGATGTTAATATGATGGCATTCCTATTTCAATGACAATGCACGCGATTTCCATGATATTATCCAAAAGAACAATAAGTTGAAGGAGAAAAGGACTTGTAAGTTGTGATGATATAAGTCTACTAACATAAAAGACTATATATAATAATATTTGTAATAAATATGGTTACTATACATAAATAATGTGGTTATCATGCTTATATTTATGATGGTCAATTTTTCTTTTAGTCATTGAGTGTGTTTTTCATGTATGGGTAACATCTACATTGTACATAGTTGTTAGATCTTATCATGGAGCGATATTTTTTCTTTTCAAAGCTTATAACCATGAACATTGGAATATATAATGTTAAGCATTACTTAAGGTCAAAGCCAACTTTTATATTGTAATTTTTTTTATATCTATATGGGCATATGTACACCTTGCATATGTGGATTTATTGTAATATATTATTAATAAAACTTAAGGTTAGTTCTTTAACCTTGAGATAAGGTCACACATAATTTGGATATTATTTTTCCTTTGAGACAAACCATTTTTTTATTAATTAGAGTGCTTATTATTTTTTTAGTGAGACTATTTTGATGTCTATGGAAACCATTCATATTGTATTTATCTTTGTCTTGTTCTTTATTTCTAGGTAATATGTTGATTTCATTATTTATAGAAAGCATTGCTAAATTTGACATGGTATCAAAGAGGTTGTAAATCTCCATTACTTGAATATTCTGAAAAGCTTTTTTCTATGATAGTTTTAGAATGCTAGGATTCTAATCCTAACCATTAACCATTAATTAATCACTCATTATTTTATGGACCATTGTGTCCTTTTATTCACAACTATAGGGTAGATATATATAATCATTCAAATGGGTGTAAGTAGGCATCCATCAAATTATAAGAATATACATACTATTTTATCCATTGGTAGGGTTTCCTCTAGTGTAACAGTGATTCCATCCAAAGGTGATTTTATCAGTTTCATTTATTCTTCCTGCATTCAAATCCATCTATTCCATTTTTGTAACTCGCTAGTACTTGGAGTCCTACCATTTGGTATCAGAGCCACTCCATTCATGTGCCTCATCACCACTCACTCATTAGAAACCGGTGTACAAGTTGTGCAAAATCATCTGCATCTCACACATCATTCTCTCTACCATCCCCAACGTCCTTCATCAACACTATCTTTAGCACTAATGTTAACTCATTAAAACATCTCTCATATCATAAACCAAAATATCGTTCATGCCCAGAACTATCATAGAGATGCGCATTCGATAGATTATAAAGGTCACAAAGCACCCGTGGATCCATTGTGAATGCCAACGACCAAAACTGTGAAGGTTAAATAATTCTCAAACATATCTGGCAAATACATTGGCTCAAATATCTTTAAAAAAATTCTAAACTCCTTTTGACGTCGCAATAATCACCAGATTGAAGAAAAATCAAACAATAACGAAAAAAGTCGATTTTCAACGCGATATCAGTTTTTCGATAGGAATTTTATGAATCCGATGAGAGAAATAATAAAAATTAAAAATAAGCTAAGGTTTTTATAAGTTTTCGACACTATAATTTGAATTTGACAACACTGAAATCTCCTAGGGCTAAGTCGTGTTTAAGAGAAAGGGGATAATAATCTCAGATTTAACAAGCAGCAACATTCAAGCAGTTTAAAGGTTTGAGTGTGACATAAAGTGGTCATGACTACCACCCGATAGTAACACACGTGTGACACTTACCCTCGCTTGACCGCTCGCTTCTGCCACTCATCCTTACCCACTCTTCCCTCACCTTACCCTCGTGCTCCATGCTCCTAATTGTTTTCCCTCTTACCTTCGTTGTTCCTTTGACCCATTGACTTCACCCCTCTCTTTCTCTCGTACCCTACGCTATCCACCTGTCATTGATGTATGGTGCCTTGTGTTCCTGCCAACTATCGAGATTCAAATTCTCTTACCCTCTGATGTCACCTACTGTTCGTGCTACCACCAAGAAAGTGATTTGAATTTCAAAATTCAAAATTAATTGACCATTGATAAACCAAATTTTGGCCAAATTTTATCAAAAATTATACAAAATTTTGCAAATTTTTTTAACCAAATTGCATAATTTTTGCAAAAAAAATTGAAAACTAAATTACCCTTGCCATAGAAGACTTACCTTTTGCAAACCAACCCTAAAAATGACCAACGACAGAAGATCGCAAAACATGGCTATCAATAAATTCTACCAGGAATTTTGCCAGTGGAAGGAAGAAATTACAAAAAGTACTATATGAAGGGAGGAATTAGACCAAAGAATGTCCCCACAAAATATTTACACCACCCCAAAACTTAATCGAATCTTACCAATTAAACGTATCAACCCCAAGGAAATGAAGGAAAGAAGAGAAAAAGACCTTTGTTTTCATTGCGATGAGAAATTTGTACCCAATCATCAATGTATTACACCCAAACTATATATTCTGGATGCAACTATTCCTTGTAGTTCCACCAATGAAGAAAATGATATTGAGGTAGAAGTAGTGATGGATACACCCAAGGATAGCACTGAAGATGAGGAAGATGAGCAAGAAGTGACCCAAGCACCTAATCACAATGATGAAGGCAATAAGGTTGATATGCCAGAAGTGATCGATGCATCAGGCAAGGATGAGGTAGACATACCCGAAGTGACCAATGATGGCCAAACATACACTCTACAAGAACTACACTCAAGTTCCTCCCCAATAGTGAGTTATTGCCACATGGTCAAACCTATTGAAAATCAAGGCAAAAAGGTGACTACACACTCATTTCCCATTGACTCTCCTAGGGAACACCAAAAAAATATAGATGTGTTACCACCACTTTTGATGCATCATTCTAAAGTATTTGAGGAACCCCAAGGGTTGCCCCCCATCGTCATCTCGCTCCTACTCTTCTTCTTGGAAATCCACCACTAACTATTCCACCTTCCATATATCCCTGCTTACAGAAAGATGACATTAAAATAGTACACGAACTTGAGCAAATTCTACTTGGAAAACAAGGGACAAAGCTCCTAACTTTTAGCTTTGAGGATAAAGCTCCTTTTAAGGAGGGTGGCATGTTAGGATTCTAATCCTAACCATTAACCATTAATTAATCACTCATTATTTTATGGACCATTGTGTCCTTTCACTCACAACTATAGGGTAGATATATATAATCATTCAAATGGGTGTAAGTAGGCATCCATAAAATTATAAGAATATACATACTATTTTATCCATTGGTAGGTTTTCCTCCAGTGTAATAGTGATTCGATCCAAAGGTGATTTTATCAGTTTCATTTATTTTTCCTGCATTCAAATCCATCCGTTCCATTTGTGTAACTCGCTAGGACTTGGAGTCCTACCACATAAGCCATATGATATTATAGAAGGTTTGTGGAAGCTTCACATATTTTTAACAATTATTTTAAAGCTTTTATGCCAAAACCCTAGCTAGATCTAGATCCCAAGGATCTTACTATATGTAGCAAATTTATTGCTCCAAAAATAAATATTCACCAACATGTTCACTCTTTGTTTTCTCTCTTAACATTCAATATAATTTGTTTACTAAAAATATGATACCCTAACTACTTTGTAGAAAAAAAACAAATTGAATTTTTTAAGGTTACTTGATACCCTTGCTTGTATTCTAAATATTTGTTTACTAGTTTAGATTTTTTGGCGGTGATAGAGCACAAATAGAAGGGTAGGTTGCATGACTATTGAAGTAGAGGAGAATAGGTTGAACACTTTTCAATCAACCTCAGATGCTATATAATTCATGGGAATACTTCCATGCATGGAAAGTACCTCTAACCTAATTGATAAGGTATTAAAAATGGTCCAATAATATTTATATTACTTTGGCAAGAGAGGATATCTTAATTGGTTATGTTCAAGAAAAAGGTTGTGTAGGGAAAACCACGACGAATATGTATGAATGGTTAGTAATTTTGAATTCTTTGTGGAAATTTTAGTAGGGGTACTAGTTAAACACTTTTCACCATTTTACAACTATGTGTTCCTTTTCTACCTTAAAAAAATAACATTTTGCCTCTATTTTACAAAAAAATGAATTTGATTCTCAAAATATTCTAATGAATATTTCATATTCTAGAAATAGATATATGGATGACAAGTTTTTATTGGAGAAAATAAGAATAGGCATGGGGGTATTTAGTTGGGAGAGGATATCAAGCCTCAATAGGGGATTTGGCCCAATGACACTTGTACACTTTGGATGATTGTTCTATCCTATAGGTCATGGGTTCAACTCATGGGGATATTTTATTAGTAATAAGGGTTTGTTTACTTGTGCATCACAAGTTTTGAGGAGCATACATAGTGTTCTATAAATATATATGATTACTTCATAGGCTAGAGTATATTACACCTTCTCATTTTCCATCTTCCAGATTAGAGTGGTGTGCAATGTAGTGGTAAGGCACTCTTGTTTGGTTTGTTAGCTTTGAAGGGACATAGGGTTTGTATATTTATCCTACCTTTTTTTTAGTTTCTATGGTGGATTAATTCCATAAACATCATGAGCTAGAAATATAGCATATTGAGGAGGCTTGATGGTTTTTATGCATGGGTAATTTCACCCAACATATCCTCTATGCAAGCAACACACATCTCTAATTTTTGGTTGAGTATTCTTGGTCTCAATAGCCCCATTGGGTGTTTGGATTTTGAAATATGTGTTAAGACTTTTTTCCCAATATGTCTTTGGTTAAAAAAATTTCATGAACACTATCCCAGTGTTATCTTTTCTATTGGATGGTTGAAAATCAACATGGAATTGAGGTTACCCAACAAATAGTTTTCCTCTATTTAAAGATGCTAAAATATGTGGTGGTTAAGACTCTTTTGAGGGAACAACCAAAATTTTTACTCGTATTGATTATTTATGCCAATTAGACCCATGGAAACCTTGAAAAATTTTCTTTCATATTTTTTATAATATTTAATTCCTAACAGACTTCTCACAACCTTGACCTAAAGACAAGATGAATCTAGGTATAAATACCCCTTCATAACAACTTTTTTTTCTATTGGTTGGAATGTAATTTCATTTCTATTTAGTGATATTATTTGGTGTTTGTAGACACCCCATAATAATCTTTGTTCTTCATTTCATTTTCGTTTATTAAGCAATATTGGGTAATGTTTGATTCCATTTATTTCTGGAAACCACCATGAAATTAAACATGGTATCAAAGCAAATATGAATATTAATTGCTCAATTACTTCTACTAGTGAGATTTTCCTTCTAGCTTATTTAAAGGAAAACTTGTATTTTATTAAGCTAAGAAAATAATTTTGAAGGTTGACAATGTAACCCAAAGAAATATTTTTTGAAAAAACCCTAGGCGGACTTGGATCACGAGGATCCCACTAGGATTAAAAAATTTGCTCTAGAGAAACATTCACTAGAAAGTTCCTTTTTTCCTTTGATTGGCACTCAATATTAATCATTTTAATTTTTTTACCATATTGATTCCCTAGTCTCAAGATTGAGTTTTTTAAGGTTTTTAAAGAACTCATTTGTCTTTTACATTTTTTTCCAAAAAATTCATTTCCTTTTCTCTTCAAGCTTTTTCAATCCAATAGCAGTACAAAGGAGAAGGTAGATTGCTTGGCTATAAAGAAATAATAAAATAAGAAGATAAGTTTCTTCAGATAAACCCCTAGTTCTAGAAAAGCCATAGGTATGATTACATGCTTAGTAAAAATATCTCATATCCAATTGGTAAAGTTGTAAAAATGGTCTAACAACTTTTCAACTATATAGGATTAAGAGGATGTCTTGATAGGTTGTATTCAAAAAAAAGGTTGTGTAGGGAAAACTATGATATATATTAATAAACCATAAGTACTTTTGGATTCTTTATGAAATTTTAGGAGGGTCTAGATTACCATTTTTGCTCATTTTACCTCAGGTATTTCAAATTTGCATTCGAAAAATGTTATCATTTTCCTTTCAAATTTGAGTTTTTAAATTTTAAAAGAGGAATATTCTTTGGAATGGTGGCAAAATTGGGATGAATGAATGTGTGCATACATCAATATGACATAGGCTTGCATTAGATAGGCATCAAAGGAGGGAAAATTAGTAGGTTTATTTTGTTTAAGTTTAACCATAGCCCTTTCCTCCCAAGAGTTACACTTAGAGGGTTGTCTAGCAAAAGACCTCTAATACATTAGGTCATGGAAGGTCTTAGGTTCTAATATCTCACATTCCAAATACTTTTTATACATATTAATGATGTTAGCATGCATGACATGGAAACCTATGATGATATGGCAACCAGTGTTGATATTGCACCTTGTGATAGTGTGATATTGGATGGCATCACCTCTTTTCATAGTTAGGATGATGTGCCAAAGCTTGTACAAAAAATATGTGGTAGTCTATATGGTTGACATGGTGGTATATATAGCTAAATTTGTTATCAGCATATGAATCCTAAGGTGACATACTATAGTCCATATAAATTATGTGGTAAGCCATATAGTGACTTGGTAATAGGTGCAAGAATTGTAAGGTGGCACATGGTAGCTAACACGGTTGTCTATACAACTAACTTGATTACCAATGCATGAATCCCAAAGTGACACATGGTAGTCCTTATAGGTGACATGTGGTGGCTAGTGGAGGTGTTGACTCAGTTGTTGACATGGCATGAATATCGAGGTGACATGTAGGAGGTGATGCAAATACTAACATTGGTGCTAACATGCCATGCTCTAAATTGGCTCACATGGTAGGTCATATAATTATCGATTTGGAAGGTTGTATGTCATTGGGTACATATAAATATAGGTTTGGCCAATCACATTTTTCAACTCATAAAACTTGAAAAGAATCTCATATAATCAGCAAAAAAGTTGATGATGCATGAATTTTAGAGTGAATCAGGACATGAGAAGTGGTGCAAAATGTTTGTAGATTAGGCAACAAATAAAATTATGACATGTGTAATCATGCAATTTATTAGAGTATTTCATGGTTAGTGTATGCTTGGAACCCCCTCATACACTCACACAACACATAGTGGTCTCTCATTCACTATAGGTATTGAAATGTTTTTAAATATTTTCAAATATTTTGAAGGTTTTTTTTTATGATTTTATAGAAAAACATTTGAGGCCCATAAATTTTGTATATGAAAGTATTTTGAGCCAGATTTTTTTTTAAATTACATAATTTTTGTAGATATCTACATTAGTTATGTTGTTTCTAGTCATACCTACCTAATTTTTTGTATTTTGGTAGAATTATTAAGGATCACCATGTGCCCTTGTTGAGTGGTCCTAACTTTACTAGTTAGAAGATCAAGACTGAAGCTCTACTCTAAAGTACGATGCTACTCAAATATGTGAATGAGAAACCACATGATAAAAATTCTAAATAGATGAAGCAACTATATAGGAACAAGAAGAATGATTCCCATGGTGTCATTTCTCTTCATGTTGACAATGTATATGATACTCATGTTAGAAGCACCATAGATCCTAAAGTGTTACTTGAGAAATTTAAAGGGTTGTGTGATCAAATTGATTCCACATGAACTAGTAGATTGGAGGTTGATCCTAAAACTTTATACATGGACTCATTTGACAATATTGATGAGTAAAAAAATTGGTTCAATAAAATACAAGAGAACATTCAATTTGTAATATTACTACCCAAGGAAAGAAGATAATGATAGGAAGCATTGGAGAAGAAAAGGAACATGGAATTGCACAACATTATCTTCAAAAATGTGTCTAAAATATATGAGATAGTTGTTGTCTTTGAGATGCTTCATTATACTTTCCAAATCCTCCTACATCATGTATCGATGAGGTATTTAGGTACTTTTTTAATCATTAGGATAGAAGAAATAGATGGAAGGAAAATTCTATTTTCAATCAAGATCACCCAAAGGAAGTTGTTAAAGTCTAGAATGACAAGAAGCCAAAACAAAATGAGAAGTAGCCCAAGAAATAATTTCGAATCCTACTTATGATTTTTTTAAAAATAAAGGACACAAGGCATAATTTTATAGGATTCAAATAAAAAAAACTTGAGGAAGTACCATAAAACGGGGTGTTGATGTTGCTCTCTTATATGTATAAGGTGAGGATGGTTTTAATGGATAAACCTCACAAGCTCATATAGTATTGCATTCTGCATATTGGACATCCACTTCTTTAGATGAGTGGATGGTTTATTCAGGGGAAACTACGTACATGATGAAGCAAAAACATCTCCTATGGGGCTACAACAAAGTGCATGTAGGGGAACATGTTGTGACTGGAGATGATTCTTTACTATATGTTGCAATATGTGGAGACATCAATATTGGATCTTTGTATTTTGATGAGGTGCTTCATGTTCCTAATATTGACCCTAATCTTTGTCTATTTATTGTATTACTCATACAAATAAGAAGGTAGATCTTTGGATTGATAGACGAATAATCGAGGATATACACAATGGGTTCAAAAATATTGCTTCTAGATAGTATGATAAGACTAATCACATCTATAAGTTGGGAGAAATACCTACCTCTTTTTCCTCTTCCTATAGGAAGAAAAATTGTGTTTCTATTATTGAACATATAGATAATAAAATCTATAAGCGGCATTGTAGGCATGGACATCAAAACTATGGATATTTGAGATATATAAGTCAACATCATATGGCCATTTGGATTTTACACATATTCCCTCCAAGTGGTGCATGTGAGGGGTGTATTTTGAGAAAGAATCATAGGGATACCTTTCCAAAAGGGGTTTTTAAGTGAGCATCTCATCCCTTGGATATCTAACACAATGATATTTATTGACCTATGGGTACACCATCTCTCTCAAGAAATAGGCACTTCCTTTTAGTTGATGTTTTCTCTAGATATGTGTGGTTGCACACCATTCACTCAAAGGATGAGTTCTTTGAGAGGTTTAATACCTTCAAGGCTCTTATTAAAAATAATCCAAATAGGAGAATTAAATATCTAAGGACAGATGGGGCTAGTGAATATATTATACTTTTTGTGATTTTTTGGCTTCTCATATAATTACATATCAAATTATTGTTCACTACACTCCTAACTAGAATGGTGTGGTGGAGAGAAAAAATAGGGTGATCATGGATATGGTACAATACATGGTTCATGTGAATGATATGGATAACGAGTTTTGGGGTTATATTAGCATTTGTGCAACATATATTATTAACAAAGTTCCTAGTAGAGGAGTCCAAGGCATGATACCTTTTGATCAATAGATAGGGGATAATCCTGATGTGTCCAAATTATGTATCTTTGGGTCTTCAGCATGGTATCACATACCCAAGGATATTTAGAAGAAGGAGTAACCAAAGAGTCATGAGTGTATTTGATGTGGATCAAAATCCAATTGAGTTTGCTTTATTACATGAGTGCTTAAATAGCATATATTACATAAAAAATAATAATCTTCCATATGACTAAGTTTGGAAGATAGCAAACCAAAATAGAAGATACAAACAAGAGAAGGAGTTGAGATAAAAAATTATCTCAACAACCTAACTAATGACTAACTTTAGGCTACTAGAAGCTAACAACTTGTAGCTAGGAAGCCAATGTGAGAAATAGAAGCTCATAAAAATAAAATTTATGCTTAAGTCCTAGATGAATCTTTATCGTATCTCCCCACCATAGAAGCATTAGACTCCAATGCTTTTAAAAGATGTGGGAGAGAACATGGGAGTATGCAAGTGCCCAAAATACAATCCTTAAACTAATAAAGAAGATAGAGATCCTTTGGAAGGCTCTGCTCTATCATAGAGAGGATACAATCATCCTAAAGGCTCTACTTTATCACAAAGGGCATACAATCATTGAATACTTTGCTCTAGAAAGCATTCAATTGCCTCAAATGAATAGAGAAGTGAAAACCTCCAATTTTATTTGATATTCTTCATAAAATATTTCCATCTCCTCACATCATTCATGCTTTAAAGTTGGAAGCATGCACCTCAAACCAATAGTCAATTCCCTTTCCTATCATGTAGGCACCTTGAAACTATAGTTGATTCACTATGAGGAAGATATGCAATAAAGAGAAGAAAAAGTAACAAAGGGAAAAAATCCTTGTGACTAGGGATGACCAACATCTCATCATAACACCACTAAGGCTGATACACTCAAGGACAAAGTTAAGTAATTGTAAAAAGATAAGGTGAAGGATGTCACAGTGAAGAATATCTTGTCAAGGCATCCACCATGGATAAAGCACTCAAAACTGATGTCAAAGCAACCATAGGAAGACAAGACAATGATTCCAATGCAGAAGGTGAAAGTATATCGCAAGGTGCTTTCTAATTTTTTGGAAGAAGGCATTTAGTTGGAGTGATGAAAATCCATAAAAAAGTCACAATGGTGGAGTCAAGACTTCAACTCCAACTGAGGGAGCATAGAAATACCCAAATGGTATATAAGTGGATTAGAACAATAGGATGGAGTGTTGGGTGCTATAAATATTGCACTCTGTATTACAAATCCATAAAACAAAACACTTTCAAGGAAGTGTACAAGAAGGTTTCAAGAACCCAAGCTGAAGGATTCAAAATAAAATGCAAATCCTCAAATATTTTTTTCGATCCAAGGGATTGTATTACAAATCCATAATGACAAGTGGATAGAAATGCTTACAAAGGCTTTAATCGATCCAATAGGAGCAAAATACAAATCCATGATTATAAGTGAACATAAATGCTTTAAGCAGCATAATAAAATTGCTTTACACCTTAAAAAAAAGAGTATAGAAGGAATTAATTAATTATTGTAACATAATTAATTAATCATAAGGTGCATCAACATGGAAGAAATTAATTAATTAATTAATTGGATTGTAATTAATTAATTATTTTTATTAATTTCATTAATTTATTAATTAAACTAATCAAGTTTTAGCCTTTGCAAAATTAAATTAATGTAAACCTTTTGATAATGGCACCAATGTGTAGATTTGCCATCTCTCCAATACCTAACCAACGTGGATTGACCTTGATGTCCACCCTGGCCAACCACAAATTTTGATAGGGCAATAGAGGTTGATGTAGAAAATCCAATCTTCAAACAATATCACAAGGCTACCAATCTCAATGATGCCACAAAAACATGTTGAAAGCAATCAAGGTTGGCTTTCTCTCTTTGTTATCTCTATCTGATGAAGTAGCATCAATTACAATGGCTAATACCAATCTCCCTCAAAGAATAATCAAGGAAACTCAACGATTTCTAAGTGAACTAACTTGAGGTATCAATGCATTTTATTTTAAGGATAACCTACCAATAGTCGAGATCAGAGCTACATATTTGTCTCACCAATAACAAACTCCTCCAATGGCCAACATGGACCACCATGTTGTCAATGCCTTGTTATTCCAAGAAATAAAATATGGTTTGGGAGGTATTCAATGGTTAGTTTCACTAGGCACAATCAAAATGTGCCACATTGTTGGTGTAGACAAAGGCTATGGATATATTTAGTCAAATAGCATACCAAGAAAACACGTCAACACGTGAACTATACAGACCATAGTCAATTCAAGAAGATGATTATATCCTTGCTCGATGGAAATTAGATGCATTTACCAATGCATGATTTTATTATGGGGTTGTATGTTATGAGATAAATTTGAGGATGATTTCATTTTCAAAAAAATTCTTTGAGGGTACCTATCAATGAGGCTAAAATGAGGAGACTGCATGCATCATAAATTAGGCATTAGTTTTCTAACCAATAGGAAGTAGGATGTGAATGAAAGTAACATAAAAAATAGTTTTTTGGATTTATTTTCTAGGGAATATAGAGGACATGTTCTATGCTTGCAGTCCAACTTTGTGATGGAGGAGTATGAGCACATCGGGTGACAATAAACATGGTTGTAGTCCAGCTTAGTCGTAGAGGAGCATGAGCATATTAGGTGATGATAAATATGGCCATAGAAAAGTGGATCAATGAGGGATATATAAAACCTCATGTGAGGTACGCACAGGATGCATTTTTGGAAGGCTACAATAGAGGAGATTGGGGCAAAGATAACAACAAAAGACCATGATAGTGTCTTCACCAGCAAGGTGATAGAATTAGGCTAAGTGCATTAGACCCATGAATAGAGCAGCTAAGGTGACATAAAAAGTTTTCCCTTAGACAAAACCTCTTTACTAATGAGGCACTCCAATATTTGTCCCATTGTCTTATTATTATTGGTCTTCAAGAATTAGTGCTCAAAGACAACAAGCTTACAAAGACACCTAATCAAAAGTGTCACAAGAAATTTATAATTTCTAATAAGCAAAAATCCAAAAATTTGGACTATGAGAGAAGGATTTACATGGATGGACTCAAGGAACAATGCTAATATTGGACCACTCTTTAGCATTCAGGCTCTATGTAGGAAGTTGTGAGACAATCCATCCATTGGTAGGACACACCTTTAGATGTAATTATAATAATATAAATAATCATTTTAAACCTGGTGGAATGAATCAATTATTATAGGATAGATATGGAGATGGAATTATAAATGAGGAGGGAGAATTTCCACACCCTCATACGGCAAGGTTAACTTGCTCTGATACCACATGTGGATAAGAATATAACTGATTTTGCATTATTACATGAGTGCTTAAATAGAACAAATTACATAACAAATAATAATGTTCTAGAGGACTAAGCTTGGGAGATAACAAACCAAACTAGAAGATAAAAAAGAGATGAGGAGTTGAGATAACAACTTATCTCAACAACCTAACTAATGGCTAACTTTAGGCTACTAGAAGCTAACAACTTGCATCTAGGAAGCCAATGTGACCAATAGAGACTCATGCATAAAAATAATATTTATGATTAAGTCAGATAAATCCTTATTAATATTTTTATGGGATATTTAGATACCTCAAAGGCATATTATCCTTACAACCCTCAAAGGCATGAGATTTTGACTCAACTAGAGGTCACCTTTGATGAGGTTCTATCAGGTACTCCTTCCATCCCATCACCTAAGCTTTTGGTAACTAATTATTCTAACCCTTTGACCATCTCTGATTTAGTTATATCTTCTAAGATTTTGGTTGGATCTATTCCTATAAGAGAAATTTCTCCTTCATCTTTGAGTGGTAGTCCTTTGCCTATTGATTTTATACCTTCATGGGTAGCACCATAGAAAACACTTTCTTCTCTAGGTTTAGGGTATGTTGAGTATGCCACATTAGTTTAGAATGGTTTGGCCTTATATGATTAGGTGAGTGGTGATGAGATATATTATTTAGTTGTAGTCATTGATGTTGAGGTTTCATAGGATATGGATGATTCTTCCTCAATTCATCCAACACCCAAGTGGTTTAAAATGCTTTTGAAGGATGCTTAGCCTATTTTATTTCTTGAGTAACATTAAAAGGGTCCATACCAAGAATTGCTTTCAATATAGCATATTCTCAAGATCCTCATATATTATTAGGCTAAGGGTAAGCCAAAATGGAAAGATGTTTTGTTTGTAGAGTATGAGGCTCCAATGAAGAACATGACTTGGGAGTTGGTTTCTCTTCCAAAAGGAAATAATGTTGTTGGCTATAAATATGTCTATAAGACAAAATCACTTCAAATGTTTAGGTATATAAGCACAAGGTATTCCTTATTCCTAAGGAATTATCTTAATAGGATGGAGTGGAGTATTCTAAAAAAATTGCACCAATGGTTAGGATGGACGTTTTTTAATGATTCTCTCTATTGTTGTCTAATATGGCTAGAAGATATATTATATGAATATGAAGAGTGTCTTTCTACATTGGGATATTCTATATGAAATCTACATGTGGTAGCTTGTAGTACCCACTCCATTGGTTTGTTGTTTGACTAGGTCCTTGTACAGACTTAAGTAGGCTTCTCATGCATGGTATGAGAAGATCCATTCCTTTTTTTCTCAATTGTGGGTTTCAATGATGTGAGACTAAACATGATGTTTACATCAAAAATTAGGATGGAAAAACATTGGTGATTGTATTGTATGTTGATGATCTTATCATAACTTGTATCTCCTCTACTTTGATCTAGGACATGAAATTATAAATTCACTCTAATTTTGATTTGACATATTTGGGGATTTTGCATTATTTTTTGGGAAATTCAAATTGATCAAACAAACTCTGACATCATCATTTCTTAGCCCAAGTATGCTTTGGATCTTCTTTAGCATTTCAATATGGAGGATTATAAGTCCATTTGAACTTATTTTACCTTGGGCATGAAACCTTGGTTTGATTCTACCATGTCTTTGGTAGATGCCATACTATATTAGTCTCTTAAGGGTGAAATTATCTATATTACTCATATTAGACCTGACATAGCTTTTGCTATCAATTATTATTCTATATATATAGAGTCACCTTGAGATATTCACTAGACAACAACAAAGATGATTATCAGATGCATTAGAGGAACCTATCAACAAGTTCACTACTCCATTATCCCCATTCAATTTTGAAAAACTTCTCAAATGTTGATTGGGAAAGTGACTTAGATAATCAATATTCCACTATAATATTTGGTGTTTAGTTGGAGATTTGGTTTAGTTTAGAGTTCTAGATGCTAACCCACTATTCTCAGTCCTCCATAATGAAAGTTCTTGATGTGAAGATACCCAAAAAAATAGCAATATGAGTCACCTTTAGCAACCCACTTTTAAGTATATTAGCAAATTTATCCTCACTCTTAACATACTCAATGATAAAATATTTTCCATGTACCAAGTCTTTGACAAAATTGTGCTTCAACTCTATGTGTTTGGCCCTTGAATGGAAAATTTGATTTTTGGACAATTGTATTGCCCCAATGTTATCACAAAATATTTTGGTAGGCTCATGTTAAGTCTCACCAAAATCCTTCAACATTACCTTCAACTAAATCCCTTATGTACAAGCTAAATTAAGGGCTGCATGTTCAGCTTCGATGGAAGACAAAGCCACTATACTTTGCTTATGTTGGATGTGTCTCATTCTTTGCCGAGGAAATATTGTAGGATAGGCACGAGAGGGTAAGAGGAGCAGAGCTCCTCAAGAGGAGGGTGAAGCCCTCACTAGGGGTACTAGGGGGGTTTTGGGGGGTGGTAGCCCCCCGACCATGTCGAAGGCGATTTTCGACAACGAAAAAAATAAATTTCCCCTCTTTTTTTGGAGCGATTGTCGGTATTCCCACGGTTGGTGGGTGGTTGGTGGGTGTGGTTTAGCCCACGGTATTGTACCCATTGTATTCTAATACCACATAATGGTTTAGGTTTGTGAGATTTTTCTTTATATTTTATTGTAATGTCCCATTTTCGGGAAAGAAAGAGAATAATAATATCAAGGAGGAGTGGCTCTTGTTTTTTTGGAGTAGCCCACATCGGGTGAACTAGGGTAAATCTCGTGTGTCATATGTGCATTGTGTATTGTCATTTCTTCTAAGTTATTTATTTTTGCATTATTTCTAGAATAAGATTATTTAAATCTCTTTAGCTTCTTGGATGACCAAGAAAACAACCTACTTCCCAAGGTGAAACAATGCCCTGTAGTGGATTTATGGTCATCAATAAAACCTCCCCACTTTGAATCAGCATACCCAACCATTATTGAAGTGATTTTTTATTTTAAGTGTATACCATGATCAAAGGTTCCCTTAACATATCTAAATATTCGTTTCATAGCTTGCATATGCCTTTGAGTTGGCAAGCTCATAAACCTGAAAACTAGTGAAATCACATAGGTAATGTTGGGTCTTGTAGATGTAAGGTACATCAATCCACCCACCATACTCCTAAAATTATTCTCATCAACAAGAGGACTCTCATCCTCTTTCATAATCTTCTTCCCACTAGCAATAGGAGTATCAACCGCCTTGCAGTCTAGAAGTAAAAATCTCTTCAACATATCTTGGGCGTACTTGGCTTAGCATATGAAGATCTCATATTCCATTTTTTGTACTTCCATGCCAAGAAAGTATTTAATTTTACAAGATCAAACATCTCAAAATCACTTTTCATGCTCTCCTTGAAGTCTTGCATCATCGAATTGGAACTTTCTATAAAAATGAGATCATCAATGATGAGGCCTGGAAATGCCTCAATCATAACATGTTTTGTACACTAAAAATGCCTATAAACTCTTATGTTTTATCTGATATGTTAGTTAAGTTGATTTAATATGCTGTATATTAACCATTTTGCATGATCAATGTATTTGAAATATTATATGCTGATTTTACGACTTTTTGCATAGTTTTGTGTTCTTTTTGCTATGATTTGCTACAATGGGATATGCTTAGAATAATAGCAACATTTCACTAATCATATTTTGATTTGTCTCAAGCATTTACTTCACCTAAATCGGCAACAATGCAAGCAAACCGTTCTTCGTGCAAAGAAATCGAGTCTTTCCCATGTAAATTCCAGCCGACTGTCCATAAATAGCAAGGCATGGAATTCACATGAGGAAAGGGATGAAGACCATTAGAATTTGATCTTAGGAGATAACCCACCTGAGAGATGCAGAAGAAATCAATGGAAAAGCATACATTTGTTCATTTCGAAGTATCTTCGAAATGAACAGATATCTTCGAAATGAAGGAACACAGTATCTTCGGAATGAGCGGATCTTTGGAATGAAGAATGCAACGTCTTCAAAATGAGCGGATATTCGGAATGAAGCATGCAGTATCTTCGGAATGAGCGATCTTCGAAATGAGAATGCAGTATCTTCGAAATGAGCGATCTTCGAAATGAGAACTGCATTGTCTTCGAAATGAAGCCACTTATCTTCGAAATGAAGAACAGAATGTGTTTTTGACCTTTTGACCAATTTTTGAAGCCGAAAAAAGGGAAATAAAGGTTGGAAAAAGTAAAGAGAAATATCTTCCATCTGTCTTTGTCTTCATTGCCGACCAAAGCCATCATTAAGGGAAAGATCAAGTTTTAGTCCTCTTCTAGGATAAAACCAGAATTTGTTGCAGCATTGTAGGATTAGATCTTTTGAGATATTCTTTGTTTGTAATCAGATCATAGGATAGCTATAAATATTGCTCCCGTTCAGGTTGAGCCGAGTAAGATAAAAGGAGGTAGAAAATAGAGTAAAGAAGCTAGTAGAAAATAGAGTAAGGAAGCTAGCAGAAAATACAGAGTATAACTAGAAATTGACTGTTACAGTCCTATAATAGTTTTTCAGTAGAATTCTTGTAATCATGTCTTTTGATCAATAAAGTGCACCAGTTCTATTTCAAAATACTTGTAAATGAGTGTGATTAAGATTTAGAAAAAGAGAGATACTTACACCTTCTTCTGGACAAAGAGGCTGGCCACTTCCAGACCTAGGAGGAGGACTAACAAAGCAGGTTTTTATTTTGATTTTGCTACAGTAGAATGAGTTGTAGAACTTGTTATGTCAATTACTTGTAAATAGTTGACAATATTTGCAGTATTAGTTTATTTATGCTTAGATTAATCTTGTGCTTAAAGCTTTTAGTTGCAATCTTACTTTCAGCAAAGTTTCCACTTTATTTTTAGATTGTTATTTCCAGAATTTACTTTTTTTCAGCAATTTCTTGCATTTTATGTTTTGTTGTCAAAATCTGAATAGAAGATTGACAACCTTCTATTATAGAATTTTGATAGTTTTTATTTCCACATTAGATCTAGACTTTCATTACTGCAAAAGTAATTAGATTTCCTTTCTGCAATTAGGATCAGACTTTCAATTCTACAACTGTTAATTCTGCAATATAATTAGGTCTCATTCTGCAATTGTAATTAGGACTTCATTTCTGTAGTTAATGATTAGTTTCCAATTCTGCAACTTAGATTAAGATTTAATTCATGCAATTTAGAGATAGGAATGTTCCAAAACCTCCCACACAACCGGTTCCACCAATAAGACTTGTTGCCCTAGATTGACCTAAGTTATAGCTGTTTTACTTCCTCTCCCGCAGATAGCCTTGTACATCGCCCTGGATTGAAAGATTCATTGAGAATTAATGATGGTATAATGACTACACATCATTTTGGTGTCATTGCCAAGGAATAGTGTTGTTAGAAGAAAACAAATAGTCCAAAAGCTATAATCAGACTAAACTATGAACATTTAGGTTAAAATATGAATATAACAACAGAGTAAGATAACAACTATTGACTTAATTTATGTCATTTAGGAGTAAACATGAATGAGTAAGTCTAGGGATACCCCAAAGGATCCCTGGCTTGTCCCATTAAGGAGATCTTCATGCCTAAGGGGTGAATCACCTGTGTTTGAACTACTTGAAAGATTGATAGAAAAATCACCAGTCTCACCATCAGTAGAACATTTTGAGAAAGGAAAATCACCAATTTTATCAACGAAATATCTTAAGGAAGATAATTCATCAGACTCATCAACGAAAGGCTTGGACCTCTTGAGAGAACAATTTGGAAAGCTTTAACTTCTCCTAGGAAACAAGAAACTATGGCAGAAGGAGGCAATGTAGATGGCCAACATGGCTATGTTCATAATGAAGGGGATGATCAAGATATACTCCAACCATCCAGAACATTTGAATATCCTATTCATCTAAATCCAACACAAAACTCTCCCATGAAGACCATTTCACCTTCAGTACTTCCAACCTTTCGAGGTGTTGTATCTGAAGATCCTGACCAGTTTTTGTTTGAATTCAAGGTAGTGTGTCAGACCTATGATTATATAAATGACAATCAAAAACTTAAGGTTTTTCCCTCAACTCTCAAGGATTCAGCATTACGTTGGTTCATGAGCTTAGAGCCAAATTCCATAAGAACCTGGGATCAAATGGAGACTGTCTTTTTAGACAAATATCAGGAATACTGCCGTGTAAGGAATAGAAAAGATGAGTTATTTAGAATCAAGCAGGAAGATGATGAGACCTTGGAAGATTATCTTGATAGGTTCTCCTTTGTTCAAAGGAGATGTGGACTAGTAGAACCAAAATTATGTAAAACCATCTTTTTGAGAGGATTGCAAGATGAATCCAGAGAAGTTCTAGATTTAATGGGAAAAGGGGATGTAACCACTCTCAGTAATGAGGAAATTATGGATCTCTACAGGAATTACTCTCACACTAAGCAGAGAAGAAGAAAAATCCGCACAAATGGCACTGATGTAAAGGACCTGATAGAGGAACTTGCAAATTTCAAAACTGATATCCTAGTGCATCTAAACACTACTTTAGGGGAAATCTCTGCAAAAGCTAAAAACATAGAACCTTTGGCAATTTATTGCCCAAGATGTAGAAGTAAACATGCTTTGCAGGAATGTCCTTTGAATAAAACATCTATCTCAACCATTTGTAGTATATGTTCAAAAAGGCATTCAACTGATCAATGCCACCTGCTACCACAACTCAAAACTGTGTTAGAAAACCAGATCGAGGAACTCAACTATATTGGACCAAAACAAGGGGGAAATTTCTCTCAATATCAAAATCCCCCTCTTTTTCCTACAAATTGGGGGCATAATCCTGGTACTATGCCTTGGGGACAATCAGAACCACCCCAACGTCCTTGGAATTATCCTCAATGGACAAATTCCCAAGAATGGCCACAATCAAATTGGAGTAACCCAACTGGAATCGGAATCAAAACAACCCCTCATGGAATCAAAACAATCCAGACTTGGAATCAAAATCGGACTAATCCACATTGGGTGCAAAACCAACCACAGTGGAATCAGCAATACCAGTCCTATCCAAGGAAGCAAAGGAATCAAGGTCAAACTCAGCATTTGTTGCCTGCACCTAATCAAAATTTTCAAGAAAAACAACAGCAAACACAACAAGTGAAACAACCTCAATTGCCAGCTCGACCAGTCACTAATCCAAACAGTGTAAGACAGACACCTCCTGTCTATGTGGTGAAGTCGAAGAAAATATTGAAATTAATGTTCTTGATTGTAGTGACATCCAACTCCGTTCAGGGAAAGTTGTACCTGAACCAGTTTTAATGGAAATCAAAGATAATGAAAAGCAAGAATCATCAGAACCAGAGAGAATCCAACCAACAATAGAAACAAAAAAATTGGATCCAACAATAGAAAAAGAGACACAAGAAGAACAATTACCAAGGATAGTTCCATATCCTGAAAGACTTAATGCAATACCAAAAATTTCGAGTCAGAATTGGTCAAAGAACTCAAAAAGTTGACTATCTCATTACCCTTATTGCAAGCCATTAAGGAAATACCATAAATTAACAGTATTGTCCAAAATTTGTGCATTAAAAGAGCAGGAAGAAAGAAGAAAGCATTCCCCAAGATCGTATAGGTTGAAGGGAAGATAGCTGATCTCTTATCCGGAAAACTACTACCTCCAAAGTATAGTGATCCAAGAAGCCCGATTATCACAATCACCATAGGTTCAAGTACCAATATCAAATGTTTTAGTGGATCTAGGAGCTGCAATAAATGTCATGACTAAAGATACAATGGAACAATTACAGCTCAAACATCTCAGCCCCACATTTACAGTTTTAGAAATGGCTGATAGGTCAGTTGCAAAACCTGAAGGAATCATTGAAGATGTCCCTATAGAAGTTTCTTCTTGGGAATTCCCTGCAGATTTTCTGGTTTTACAGCCAAGAAATTCAGCACATGGATATCCCATTATTTTGGGAAGACCTTGGCTTGCAATTGCTAGCGACCTTCATAGACTTCGGATCCGGAAATATGACTATTTCAAATGGTATTGAGCTGAAACAAATTTCTTTATATCCTCCTTCAAAACCATCTAGCAAATTTTTAGGTCAGTTATGGTTTTCTGACTCAGATGAGGAACCGGAAGAGGTCATCTCTACACTAGCTACCTTAGTAGTAAGAGAACACACAGAAGACCTCAGTGACACAGAAAACTTAGAAAATGAAACAATCTTGATGAATGTTCTGCATGAACAAGGTTTAGAAGGGGAAGCAACAAATATCCAACAGATTGATAAGTAATGAGGAGAATCAAAAATCTAAAGATGAATCATCTATGCTATCATAGGGAAACTCTGTTTCACTACCACATGGATGGCACCATCATCTGATTTTTCCTTCTCACTATTCCATACAAGATATGCTTCCCTCAAGCAGCAATGAAACAAAAACTGCTTCGTTTCTCCCATCTCAGCAATGTCCTCTTAATCCCTTAATCACCAAGTATGAAGGAGTGAATTCAGTCCTTCTAAATACAAAACAAATAGAAGTCCAGCCAGGAAAATTTTTGAACATCTACAGCCAGCTTACTAGGGAAGAGGAAGAAAAATTGATAGTTGTTTTGCAGAAGCATGTTCATGCTTTTGCTTGGAACTACAAAGATATGTCAGGAGTTCATCCTGATATATGTACCCATAGAATCTATACTGAAGAAGTCAAGCCGATCAGACAACCTCAAAGAAGATTGAATCCTGCCTTAAGAGATATTGTGAAAGAAGAAATTGAAAAACTCCTGGAAGTAGGATTCATTTACCCAATTTTTGATAGCCAATGGGTTTCTCCATTGGTAATAGTTCCTAAGAAAAATGGAAAAATGAGAGTATGTGTAGACTATAGAGAATTGAATAAGGTGACATACAAAGACCATTTTCCATTACCTTTCATAGATCAAGTGTTAGATACTCTTGCTTGAAAAAGATACTTTTGTTTTCTTGATGGATTTAGTGGATATAATCAAATTCAGATTGCACTCGAAGATCAAGAAAAGACAACTTTTACATGTCCATGGGGAACATTTGCCTATAGGGTTTTACCTTTTGGTTTGTGTAATGCCCCAGCAACTTTTTAGCGAGCAGTCCTAGCAATTTTTGCTGATCTGACCACCAAAAGTGTTGAAATTTACATGGATGATTTCACAGTATGTGGACAAAATTTTGATTTTACATTGGAAAATCTTGACAAAGTCTTAACTCGCTGTGAAACATACCACTTATCCTTAAATCCAGATAAATGCTTCATGATGATGAAGGAAGGGATAGTTCTTGGTCATCACATCTCTCCTGAAGGGATCCAAGTTGATCCAAAGAAAGTTGAAATTATCAAGAATCTCCTTCCTCCTAAAACTCAGACTAATGTCAGAAGCTTCCTAGGACACATTGGTTTTTACCGCAGGTTTATTCCCAACTTTAGTACAATAGCCAGTCCTATGTTTGCCTTATTGACTAAAGATTCTGAATTCTCCTGGACTCGTAAAGTGTCGGGAAGCATTTGAAGCTCGAAAGAGAAATTGATAACTCCACCCGTGCTCAGAGGACCTAATTGGACATTACCATTTCACATTCGGACTGATGCCTCCAATACAAGCAATTGGAGCAACATTAGGACAAATTGATAATGGTGAACATTATACCATCTACAACATTAGCAAGAACTTGACGAGAGCGAGAGAAAAATTATACAACAACCGAGAAAGAATTCCTAGCGATAATTTATGCCATCAACAAATTCGGGCATTATATCACGAGGTTATCAAATATTTATTCACACGGATCATACAACCATTAAGTATTTGATGAATAAACCTATGGTAAGTGCAAGAATTATTCGTTGGTTGTTGTTGCTACAAGAATTTGATATCACCATAATCAACAAACCAGGAAAAGCTAATGTTGTGGCAGATTTCTTGTCCAAGGTTGCAGAACACAGATGAAGGGGAATTAGTTGATGACACTTTTCCTATGAAAAACTATTTGCTATATCAGTTCAATCACCTTGGTTTGCGAGATATAGCCAATTATTTGGTCACGGGGAAAGTTCCTCCACATTTTACTTCAAAACAGAAAAAACAATTGATCAAACAGAGTTCTTCTTTTGAATGGATTAAGGGTATGCTTTTTAAGTGCAGTCCGACCATGTGTTACGTAGGTGCATCCGAAAGGATGAAGTGTATGATATCCTTAGAGCTTGTCATGATGAACCCTCGGGTGGACACTATTCTGTAAAAAGCACAGTTAGGAAAATCCTAGGGATAGGATATTATTGGCCATCTCTTCACAAGGATGTGAAAAAGTACATCAGGCATTGTGATGCATGCCAAAGAATGGGGAAACCCACTCATACAAATGAGATGCCACTACAGCCTCAAATGGTTTTAGAACCATTTGAGAGGTGGGGGCTTGATTTTGTAGGACCTATTGATCCACCTTCTCAAGGAAAGGTGCATATTCTAGTATGCACAGATTACCCGACAAAGTGGGTAGAGGTGCGTGCTTTCAAACATGCTCGTGAAGAGAAGGTCGCTGATTTCTTGTATACTCAGATTTTTTAGAGATTTGGAGCTCCACGGTCTATCACCACAGACCAAGGACCCCAATTTGCATCCAAAGTCATAAAAGCATTTACAGAATTGTATGAAATCAAACATAGGAAATCATCACCTTACCACCCACAAGCAAATGGCCAAGGTTGAAGTAACAAACGAGGGAACTAGAACGCATCTTGACAAAAATAGTAGCTTTTCATAGGAAAAATTGGCTAGAAAAATTACCCGAAGCGAGTTTGGGCCTACAATACTACTTGGAAGTCCACTACTGGATTCACACCTTATGAACTAGTCTTTGGTAAAAAGCCTCTCTTACCTATTGAATTTGAGCTACTAACATTGCGCACAACACTAGAAATTGGAATTGAATTGTCGCAGGCATAGACAGACAGGATTCTACAACTGAATGCATTGGATGAACTTAGATTGGATGCTCTGCACCAAACTGAGGTAATTCAGGAGCAGAGGAAGCTGTGGCATGACAGACACATTCAGCAGAGGAAACTTCAACAAGGAGATTGGGCTTTCTTGTTTGATTCTCAATATGAAGACTTCCCTGGAAAACTGAGAACTAGATGGTTGGGACCTTACTGGATTGAAGAGGTATTTAACAATGGAGCAGCTTGTTTATCCCCCATTGATGGGTCACGAAGAAAGTTGGTAGTGAATGGACATCGCCTTGGGGTATACCATACACCTCTGACTAAAGAAGAATTCTTGCAGTAACTTGATAGTTTGGATACACAGCAGGTGGAAGAGATTCCTTCTTCCACTTCAAAACAATCAACATGATCAGTGGATTTCAAGAAAAAATAGAAAATACAAAAAAATTAGAAAAATAGAAAACAAAAAGATGAATAAATTCTGAGTATGAATTCCTTCATGGGCATGGTTTCAGGGGAAATCATGAAATTCCTTCATGGGCATAGTCAGGATCAAGAAAAAAAAAGAGCAAAAAGAAGAAGTTGCATCTGGAACTAGGAGGTCTAAAGAATCCATTTGAAAGAAAGAGAAGGTATGGAGGAAGAAGATAGACAAGACCAGATGTCACGAAATACAACAGATCGAAAACTCCAAAATCGAACAGAAGGAGTAGAAAGACAGATGGTTGGAAGAGGCTAAGTTCAACGAGCACATATATGGTAGATACCCTTATAAAGTCTCACAAAGCCTCCCGAACAAGAACAAAAGCAGAAGAAGAAAATTTGGTTGAACAGCCAACTGCAACTGATTTGTCTGCATCAGCTTCTAAAGCAGAAACAGAAGTGGAAGACATCACTAAGCAGCTGAGGGCAGCAAGAAGTGTTGTCAAAACACAGACCAAATGGATCACAGAGAAAGAAAGCATCATTGAGATGCAAGAAAGAAAAATTGTAGAACTTCAACAAGAAGTGGCAGAACCGAAAACAATTGTTGTTGTCACAATCTGAAAAACGACCAACTATATCCCATGATGAAGATAATTTGGCTCAATTGCTTCTGGGTTTATCAAGAGTAGATGACTCTGTTGAAGCAGACATGGGAGTTCATCCTGAAACAACACTCCTTCATTCTAAAGAAGTGCCTATTCATTTTGAAGTAGCACCATCTTATTCTGAAGCATTACCTTCTTGTTCTGAAGATGCTTCAAAAATGGTGAGGAATATTGTAGAGGATGTTGAAAATGAGCCACCAACACAGGAACAGTCCCAACAGCAAGAAAATGTTCAAGTAAGTACTCCTACTGAGGTCCCTGCATTTCAACTTGTTACACTTCCAGTAGAAACAGCAGATAAGGGGGTACAAGTAGAAATACTATCTGATGACAACCCCATAGAAATAGCAAATAAGGGGGTGCAAGTAGAGTTATTGATAGATGAACAGCCAGTGGAAGTGGCAGAAAAAGGAGTTCAGATAAATTTGTTGCCTAGGATCCCCCCTGTAGTAAGACCACCTAATACTGTGTCTCTAGAGCAGTACAATGCAGACATAGCTAGCTGGATGCTTAGATATGAACAACTTGCCAATAAAACTAAAAAATTCAAATTGGAAGCAAAACAGCTAGAAGCCAAGGACACAAAAATTCAGGCATTGAAAGAAAAGGTGTCTGACTTATGCCAAATTGCTGAATTTTTAGTCCAATTTAGACGACCAGCCAGGTTTTACAGCCTTATTTTGAAGGAAAAATACCTCAGATGGCAGGTCATGAGGATTACTTCAAATCTTCCATATAAATTGGACACTATTGAAGATTTTCTGGAAGCATATTTTAACAGTCCTTTTGAGCAGAAAAATCTCCTGTGTGAACTGTTTTTACACAGTTTCTTCATTCCAGAGGAAGTTGACTCTCATCCTCAAATCTACATTGGAGATGTTCAGTTGAGAGCATTTATGTCTACTTTGCAAAATCAGCTTTATTGGGATCAAGAGAAAAGGCGAAATAAAGTGATTGAAACAAGGGCTGAGTTGTTAGTCAGAGCAATCCAGCCAAATCACCTAAATATCACCCAACAACACTTCTCAATGATGAACAGGGATGATATTAAGAGAATGTACTTGAACAATTTGAGGGACTGTGTGGCCAGATTTAACAATTTTTGTGATCATAATTTCTTCCCAGCATTGTCAGTATGTAGAGACAGATGGAATGAACTTTCCATGTCTTTGAGGAAAAGAGAACCTATCTCCCCCATCAATCTAGAATGGTCCAGAAGAAGAGCAGAAGGTGTAGTCCAACTGATCCAGATCATGCAACATAACTGGATAGGTCTCAGGTTCAAGCCTCCAACCATCATTACTCTAGTTCCATTCTACTTTGAGGAAGATGCCCAGCCTGATGAACAATTTGAAGATTGGCTCAGAAACATTCAAGAAAACAAGGGGTATTACATAGGCAAGAAGTTATTCTACAGGTCATGGAATCTAAACATGGACATATGTGATTCCATAGCCCAACAGAATGCATGAGGGCATGCATTAATATAAGTTGGGGGGAAAATGATGAGGCCTGGAAATGCCTCAATCATAACATGTTTTGTACACTAAAAATGCCTATAAACTCTTATGTTTTATCTGATATGTTAGTTAAGTTGATTTAATATGTTGTATATTAACCATTTTGCATGATCAATGTATTTGAAATATTATATGCTGATTTTACAACTTTTTGCATAGTTTTGTGTTCTTTTTGCTATGATTTGCTACAATGGGATATGCTTAGAATAATAGCAGCATTTCACTAATCATATTTTGATTTGTCTCAAGCATTTACTTCACCTAAATCTGGCAACAGTGCAAGCAAATTGTTGTTGTGCAGCAAAAATTGGTCTTTCCCATGTAAATTCCAGCCAACTGTCCATAAATAGCAAGGCATGGAATTCACATGAGGAAAGGGATGAAGACCATTAGAATTTGATCTTAGGAGATAACCCACCTGAGAGATGTAGAAGAAATCAATGGAAAAGCATACATTTGTTCATTCCGAAGTATCTTCGGAATGAACAGATATCTTCGGAATGAAGGAACACAGTATCTTCGGAATGAGCGGATCTTCGGAATGAAGAATGCAGCGTCTTCGAAATGAGCGGATCTTCGGAATGAAGCATGCAGTATCTTTGGAATGAGCGATCTTCAGAATGAGAATGCAGTATCTTCGGAATGAGCGATCTTCAGAATGAGAACTGCATTGTCTTCGAAATGAAGCCACTTATCTTCGGAATGAAGAACATAATGTGTTTTTGACCTTTTGACCGATTTTTGAAGCCGAAAAAAGGGAAATAAAGGTTGGAAAAAGTAAAGAGAAATATCTTCCATCTGTCTTTGCCGTCATTGCCGACCAAAGCCATCATTAAGGGAAAGATCAAGTTTTAGTCCTCTTCTAGGATAAAACCAGAATTTGTTGCAGCATTGTAGGATTAGATCTTTTGAGATATTCTTTGTTTGTAATCAGATCATAGGATAGCTATAAATATTGCTCCCATTCAGGTTGAGCCTAGTAAGTAGAAAAGGAGGTAGAAAATAGAGTAAGGAAGCTAGCAGAAAATACAGAGTATAACTAGAAATTGACTGTTACAGTCATGTAACAGTTTTTCAGCATAATTCTTGTAATCATGTATTTTGATCAATAAAGTGCACCAGTTCTATTTCAAATTACTTGTAAATGAGTGTGATTAAGATTTATAAAAAGAGAGAGACTTACACCTTCTTCTGGACAAAGAGGCTGGCCACTTCCAGACCTAGGAGGAGGACTAACAAAGCAGGTTTTTATTCTGATTTTGCTACGATAGAATGAGTTGTAGAACTTGTTATGTCAATTGCTTGTAAATAGTTGACAATATTTGCGGTATTAGTTTATTTATGCTTAGATTAATCTTGTGCTTAAATTTTTAGTTGCAATCTTACTTTCAAGCAAAGCTTCCACTTTATTTTCGGATTGTTATTTCCGAATTTACTTTTTTTCAGCAATTTCCTGCATTTTATGTTTTGCTGTCAAAATCTGAACAGAAGATTGACAACCTTCAGTTACAGAATTTTGATAGTTTTTATTTCCACATTAGATCTAGACTTTCATTACTGCAAAAGTAATTAGATTTCCTTTCTGCAATTAGGATCAGACTTTCAATTCTACAACTGTTAATTCTGCAATATAATTAGGTCTCATTCTGCAATTGTAATTAGGACTTCATTTTTGTAGTTAATGATTAGTTTCCAATTCTACAACTTAGATTAAGATTTAATTCATGCAATTTAGAGATAGGAATGTTCCAAAACCCCCACACAACCGGTTCCACCAATAAGACTTGTTGCTCTAGATTGACCTAAGTTATAGTTGTTTTACTTCTTCTCCCACATATAGCCTTGTACACTGCCCTGGATTGACATATTCATTGAGAATTAATGATGGTATAACGACTACGCATAAATCAACATAAAGACAAATATAAAACATGATAGTGTCAACAATTTTCATGTAAAGCGTTGGTTCATTTTTTGCTCCTTTAAAAGCCATTTTTAAATAACTATCCATCTATCTTTAAGTACCAATATCTTGTATCTTGTTTAATCTAATAAAGTTTCTTTTTCAACTTGTATACCCAATGCTCTTTACCCTTTATTTCATAACCTTGTGACTACTCCACATATACCTCTTCTTCAATATCATCATTCAATAATGCACTCTTGACATCTATTTCATGAACTTCCCATCCTTTCTGAGCAGCAACTAAATCAATCTAATAGTATATTGGTGATCCACATGAGCAAAGGTCACCTATTAGTCTATGCCATATGTTTGTGCATACCCTTTTGCTACAAGTCTAGCTTTATGTTTGTCTATTATTCCATCACTATGGCACTTGGTCTTGTAGATCCATTTTGTACCTATGGCATCCATGTCATTGGTATTATGAATAAGAGTCCTTGTCTCATTTCTCTCAATGGCCTCCATCTCAATATTCATGGTGTCAGCCTATTTTTCCTTTGACTAACCTCTACATAGTTCCTAAGTTCACTAGAAATGCAAGATAAGGCATAGTAAAGTCATTTCATATTCAATATTTTTAGTATTATTACCTGATTGAGTTTGAAGTCTTGTTTTTCTCCTCTAATAGTTCTTATCCAACATCTAACTTGTTGGATGTGGAAGCAACAACCTCTTGTTTTTTACTTGGGTTGAAGTTGGTGGTAAACTAGTCTCTTGGGAAGAACTAGTATTATTGCCATTAACACTAGGAACTTGTGGAGGATCTTGATTGACCTTCATTTATCCAATAAAATGTTGCTACCATTCACTAATAAACTCTACACTCTTTTTTTTATGATCAGCAAACACGTCATTCTCAAAACATTTACGATACCTTCACTAGAGACAAAAAATTTCTTACTAACAAGATTGAAAAACTTGTAAGCCTTACTACCATCACTATAACCTGTAAAAATGTGAGGCTCACTCTTGAGGTCTAATTTTTTCCTTTTAGCATAATCAATGTGAAAAAATTCTAAACAACCAAATACTCTAAGATGATCCACCATGGGTTTCGTACCATACCATGCTTCATAGAGTGTCTTGTTTTTCACTACCATTGTGGGGACTTCTATTCAAGATGTAGATTATCATTTGCACTGCTTTGGCCCAAAAATTCCTATACAACTTATTGTTCTTCAACATGGTTCTTGTTGAATCCATTATGGTCATGTTCTTCCTCTCTACAACACAATTTTGTTGTGGTGTGTAGGAAGCGATAAAATACCTTTTTATTCCATGCGAAGAGCAAAAATCTAGAAATTTCTATGAATAAAATTCCCCACCTCTATCAGTTCTTAACACCTTGATAGAATAACCTGATTTATTTTCAGCCAATTCCTTGAAGGTCTTGAAGGTTGAGAATTTCCCATATTTTTTATTCAACAAGAAAACCCACATTAGTCTAGTAGCATCATCAATAAAGGAAATAAAATATAAATGTTTGCCTATGCTAGGACAAGACATGGGCCCACACAAATTTGAATGTACCAATTCCAATTTCTTGGTAGCTCTCCATTTTCTAGTTGGAAAATTTTCTCTATGGTTTTTTCCAAGTATACATGCCTTGCATGCTTCCTTCAATTTGGATTCAATCCTTGGAATACCATCAACCATTTTGTTCTTAAAAAGAACATGCAAACTTCTGAAATTTAAATGACCATATCTAGAGTGACACAACATGCTTGATTCCTCAATGATAGAAAATAAAAAATTTTGATTTAATATATTTATTATCAATGGAAACATTATATTTTTTGACATAATAGACTTTCCAATCAATTTGTTAACTTACTTATTTTCATATATCAAACATTCTCCATTGTCAAAAAGTAGCTTGAATCCTTTCTCTACTAGTTGTTCAACACTCATGATATTGTGCTTCATGCTTGGAGTCAAATAAATATTTTTTATGTCACCGTTACCATACTTTGTGGTGATAGGCATGCTCTCTTTCCCTTCTACATGAATCACCTTCCCATCTCCTAAGTGAAATTGGCTCTTGAATGAACCATCTAGCTTGTCAAAACAATCCTTAAAACATGATATGTGGTTAGAACATCCTGAATCAAGAAACCACATATCTTTTTAATCATCCAAACCTGAATTACATGAAATATAATAATTAATTTTATCATCACTAGTCTCAACTTGGTAGGCCTTTTTATCACCCCCATATTGGTTTGAATTTGTTTAGTTTTTAGCTGCTAGTTTCCTGCAATCTTTTATCATGTGACCCGATTTATTACAATAATGACAAATGATGACCTTATTACCCTTCTTCTTTGAATTTGATTGGTTTTTCCCTTTATTAGCTTAAATTTGAGAAAAATTTGAATTTTTATTTTAGGGCTTTGCATTTGGTTTCGAAACCTATACTTTGGTCTCTAGTGCATGATTCAAATCATTTGAGTAAATTTTTATTTTATCCTCATGGGACAATAAAGAACCCACTAACTCTTCAACCTTAATTTGGTCCATATATTTACACTCCTCAAGTGTAATGACAATATGGAGCCATTTTGGGGATAGGGATCTCAAAATATTTCTTACTACTACTCTATATTCCATGACTTCACCATACACTCTCATTCTATGCAATGTCATTTACTCTAATACGATAGTCTCCAATATTCTCATCATCATGTATTTATTTTCAAAATTGATTCTTAGTGTGGAGATATTTTTTTATCTTACCTTTTATGAGCCTTGATATAATGTCTCCAAGGTTGTCCATGCCTCATGGGCATTCTCACAACCAGTTATCCTTGGATAGATGCTTGGATCTATTGCACTCTGCAAGTAGAAGAAATCTTAAGCATCATTCTTTTCTTCTTCTTCCAATATCTTCTTTTGGTCTTGAGTAAGAACATTCCAATAATCAAAAGTATATGGATAAACTATACTTTTCCAAACTCCCTTCCATACAAATATCCTCTTCAATTGATCTCTCTAATACTCAAAGTTATCTCCTTTGAATGTACGTGAAGCTTCGTCCATCTTGATGTTGGAAAACTATCCTCGACCTATCGAGCGCGGTCCCCCCCCGGCTCTTTTCAAGGTCGAGCTTAGTTCGCTGTCGCCCTAGGAATAGAGGGCGCCCTTTTAAAATAGAGAGGAGAGCTCTCTCCCTTTCTAAATGTCAGACTTGTTGCCATGATAGCAAACGAATAGCCACAAGTATTTTTTATCCAAACTCTTGTAAATCATGTTGGGAATAAAAAAATTCACCATCTCTTGTTGTAGCTTAACCTACAAATACTAAAATCACACACAAAAATCTGCTCTAATTAATACCAAATGAAAGTTCTAAGGTGGAGAGATACAAAAAAATAGAAATAAAGCAATTCTGATCTAAGATAAAATGAACATTAATGGAGCATGAATATCACCCAAAAATGGTCCAGGAGTGTTTAGTGATTAAGCTAAACCAATTATGAATATCAAATGATGAAATATCCTTAACAAAAATCTCTAATTTCATAAAACTATGTTGTTGGTCCAAACTAGAAAATTAGATCTAGAATTGAAAAAAGCACACAAAAAACTTTAAAAAAGTCTCCACAATAGTGCACCCAATGTGTGCTCTAAAAATATTGATTCTTATATATTCAAAATGAGTCTAATTACAATGTATATAATTATCAATCAGCCTTGATCAATCAAAAAATCTAAAACAACTCAAGTTTTTTCTAAAAAAACTAGCTTTTATCATGGCCACCTTGCATGGTGTTTTTTCTAGTTAACTAAAATTCTTAATTGACATAAAATAAAGCACCCAATTTGAGATATTTTTCATGTGCTTTATTTCAGTTACAACTCACTTAATTGGCCTTGATTTGAGGCACCCTCTTCATGAAGATAACTTGCCTAGAAATTAACTCCATGTTGGCCCTATTTTCTAGGAATAAATCTAGAACTTGAATTTAACTCAATATAACTATCCAATCTGATATAGATTGACTTATTAACTTATTCTAGACAAAAATAACATCTAAAAAATATAACACTAATTTAATAATTATGGGTGACGTTTGACATCACCCTCAACACATAGAGGTGAATATTGTGTTTCCAATGAAGTAGATAAGCATCTTAGGTGTATGCTCATAACTTTGGAGGAGATTATCATTACTTAGAGTTTTCTAGTCACCCTTTGATGTGATAATTAGAGCACCATCTAGCTAGTTTGCAATATGGTTATTTATGAATAAACAAAGCACATAGAGATATGGATGTACTTTGTGAGATGGATCCATACACATGGGATGCTTGATCTAGCATTTGTACCTTCATCAAATATGGCAATGATTATTTTGACCAAGGTCATGCACAAGGTCACTTTTACCCACATGTGGGACCTCCTTGGTGTTGGAGAGTATCCCTTAAGGGGATGATAAGTAAAGGTCTATCTTTATGTCCATCATCCAACTTAAAGGGGATATTAGAATATGTGGTGGTTAAGCTTCTCTTGAGGACGTGATTAATTTTTGTACTTGTATTGATCATATCTACTCATTAGGTCCATGTAAACCTTAAAAAAATGTCTTTTGTATTTTTTAAAAAATATTTATTCCTAAATTCTAGTCTCACAACCTTGACCTAAAGGCAACATGTATTGGGCTATAAACATCCCTTCATATCAACATTTTTTTTCTATTGGTTGGAGTGTAATTTCATTTCCATTTAGTGAGATTATTTGGTATCCACAGACACCTGATTATCTTCCATATTATTCTTTGTATTCTATGCATTATTTCATTAAGCAATACTGGGTATTATTTGATTCTATTTTTCTGGAAACTATTGTGAAATCCAAAAAAAGAGGATAAATTAATGGTACTAACTCATTTGTTCCTTTCCTAGTCACTCAACCAGTCAATAGTAAACTTGGCACATAAGTTGCATTCTAAAGTGACATGTGATAGCTCACAATTCGATAATTCTTTGTCAAATGGACTACATAGTCAATATCCCACTAGCACTCCCCTAACTAGATTAGTGACACTTTGTGGTAATTGGTTTACTAAAAAATTTCTAATTGGATATTTAGTCAACACCCTGTTAGTACCCTCTTTTTCACATAGATAATAACACATGGTGCTTCACAATTCACTCAAGATTTTCTTTTAAATTTTTGCATGGTTTGAAAGGCTCTGGTGGTGTTTTTGTGATTTTTGGATGGAACTACTAAGGGCCATAAATTTTGCATACTATAGCATTCTAAGCCTTTTTTTTCAAATCACACAATTTTTTTAGATATTTACATTATCAATATTATTTATGTTCATAATTGGATATAGAATATTATATTTTTTAAAGAATATAATGGATTACTATATACCCCTACTTAATGGACCTAATTGTACCACTTGGAAAATCAAAATAGAAGATCTATCATAGGGTAAGGTACTTCTCAAATATATGAATTAGGACCTAAAAATAGTTATTTTATACATAGAAACTAATTATATAGGGATAAGAGGGAGGAATCTCATGTGTGATTGCCCTACATGTTGATAAGAAATATGCCAATTACATTAGAAACATTCTAGATTTTAAGTTTAAAAAAATACCAGATGTATAACTATGATGATTGTACTTAGATTGGTAGATTGAATATAGATTTTGCTATATTGGACATGTATAGTTTTGGTATCGTTGATGAGTATATCAAATGGTTTAAGAAAGTGTAAGAAGATGCCCATATTTCTAGAGGGAATATAAATTCTAAGATAAGTCTTGACTATCTCAATATGTAGTTCAATAATATTTTGGAGACATATGAGATAGTAACCATTGTACTTGAGATGCTTCAAGTGTATTTCCCTAAGAGCCCCATCCCATACTTGGATGATGTATTCAAGTACCTTCACCATTAGGCTTGATGATAATAATGGAAGAATTATTCTCTGACTGTCTAAGATTATGCAAAGGAGCTTTCTAAGCTATAAACTAAGGGAAAGTAGAAGCATGAAGAGAAGAAATTCCAGAAGCCCTTCAAAAAGTCAGGTTATGGATACTACAAAAATGATGGAATAAGGAAACATTTTATAGGTAATGGATTAAGAAGCTTTAAGAAGCAACAAAAAATGGGAGTGTTGATGTTATTATATTCTAGGATTAATATGAGGATATCCAAGATGTAGAGACCTCACATGCACATATAGTTATTCATTTAGCTTAGTGGACATCCCACGTTTTTAGAAGAGCAAATTGTAGATTCAAGGGAATCCCAAAACATGACTGAGAATCATCATTCTTGAATGGCTATAATGGATAGCATCATTATTAGCATGTTGTCATCAGTGGTTCATCCTTCTTATAGGTAATCATATGTGGAAAAGTGATAGTCGTTTCCTCCTCATTTGGATAATTTATTTATATATTAGGTGTGGGCCATAATATTACCTCTATATACCATATCACTCATACAAATAAGGTGGAATTTTGGCCTTATAGACAGATGATTAAGGAAATTGATAATGAATTTAAGATAATTTTCTCAATACATTATGATGACTATAATTAGATATATAATTTTGGTTAGTGCCCTTCCTCTTCTTCTTTACCTTCCTCTAATAATATATACTTTATTGTTATAATGACTTAGTCAAATACCATTGGTAAGTGGTAGACATATCAATTATGGATCTTTGAGGTATATGAGTCAATATCAGATGATAATTGTTTTCCTACTACTACTTCTCCTAGTGATTTTTACCTCCTAGTGTATGTTTTGTAAAACCGTCATTGAGAGTATTTTCCAAAAGGAATAGATAAATGTGCTATGTGTTAAAGCTCATTCATATTGATAATTTTGGAACAATGCACCCCCCATATACCTCCATAAATAAGCAGTTTCTCTCATTCATTGATGACTTATCCAAGTATATATGTCTTTGCACCATTTGTAATAAATATGAAGCTTTTGGTAAGTTCAAAGAGTCCAAGCTCTCATGGATAATCAATTTTAGATAAATATCAAATGTTTGAAGTAGAGAAGGTAAGTATGTTAGTCATGTCTTTGGTGGTTTTTTAGATCTTCATGGTATTTTTTAGAGGATTATTCACTATACCCTAGATTCGAATTGTAGAGTTGAGTGAAATAATTTGTTATCATGAAAATAGATAGGTACATGTTGCATGTCATGAATATGGAACCCAAGTCTTAGGGTGAAACAATCACTTTGTAGTACCATCAATAAGATTTTAACTTGGGTAATTCAAGATTTAATTTCTCTTGATATATTGATAAGGGAAAGGCCAAATATCTCCAAATTTTGTATCTTTGGATCTACTACATGGGATCACATTCTTAAAGATGAATGAAATAAGGTTGTTTTGAAAATTCATCACTATATACATGTGTGGTATTCAAATACCTCTAAGGCTTATCACTTTTATGATCCTATTTATTAGAAGATTATTGTTCAAATGAATGTAATATTTTATGACATGCTTCCATCCACCCCTCCAAGACCTCTTTCCTTCTTCTTGGAATATGATTCCCTTCCACCCATGACTCCTCCATCAATATATAATTCTCCTTTAAATATTTTTGTTGGCTCTACTAAAAGTATTCCATATCCTTAGTCTATAATCTTGAGCCCATTTGAGGGTCCCAATAAGATGGTTGTTTTCCTCTCATATTATACTTTAGCATCTGCTCTAGATTTTGAATTCAACATATGATAATCTTGATCCTCCCATGCATTGTGCAACAATATTAGATGTTGATGTTGATGGTGATCATGTGATTGATGCTCCATCACTTTCATTTCATAATTTTTATATTTAGGATGTGTCACTATCTTCCATAAATATTCTAATACTTAAGTGGGCTTGAACTCTTCATAATGACGGTCAACTTATTCTCTCTAAGGATTTTTATCAAAAGCTCCCTCTTTTAGGTCATATTTTCAAAAGTTGATAATTCTAGAGATCCCATCACTTATGATTAGTTCAAGGGTTGTGCAAAGTGGGAGAATGTTATGCTAGAAGAGTATGAGTTATTAGTAAATAATAACACATGGAATCTTGTTCCTCTTCCTAAAAGAAATAATATTATTGGCCATAAATGCACCTACAAGACTAGGTACACCTCTAAATGTTAGGTAGGGAAGCACAATGCATGTTATTTTGTAAGGTATTCTCTCAAAAGGAAGGATTTGACTATTCATATACTTTTATTCCAATTTCCTAGATAAATTTTGTTTCAATGATTATATCCATTTTGTTTTACTAATTATCTCTATTGTTGTTTCTTATATGTGGAAAGTACATTAGATTGACATGAAGAGTGCCTTCATTCATTGGGAGCTTCAAGATGAGATCTATATGATACATCTATTTAGTTTTAAGATTAATGGGTCTACTACCTTGGTGTGTAGATTGAAGAAGTCTTGTATGGGATTAAAAAGGATCCTTGTGCTTGGTATGAAAATATTCACTCTTTCTTCCTTAATTGTGGATTCAATGTTGTGGGACAAGAATCAAAATGGTCAAATTTTGGTGATTGTGTTATATGTTGATGATCTTCTCACCATGAATATATCAACATAATTAATCTAGGATATGAAGTTATTGCTTCATGACACTTTTGAGATGATATATTTAGGACTCCATTATTTATTGGGGATTTAAATTGATCAATTGCATTTAGAATCGCCATTTTTATCCTAAGTATACCTTAGATATTCTACAATTGAATAATATTGAGGTATACAAATCCACTTGGACTCTCTTTGCTTCTAGTTTGAAGATTAAAGTGGATTGCACCACCCCTTTTATGGATTCCACATTATACCAATCACTTGTTATGGGACTTTTATATCTCATCCACACTCTGTAGTACATTGTATTTGTTTTCAATTATTTTTCTAGCTATATACAAGCACCTTATGAGAGTTAATAGACAACAACCAAGTGAATTTATTGGTATATCAAAAGTACATATTATATGAGTATTCACTACTTAGTTGGAGAACCTATAGTTTTGATAAAATTCTCTAGTGTAGATTAGGCCAGTGAATTGGACATTTAATGCTCCACCATTGGGTTGGTATTTTATCTTTTTCTAGATAAATATTTTAGCTTTATATACAATACTCCATAATATATGTATTATATGAAAGCTAAATATTATGCTACTAAATAGGCTACCAAACACACTATGAAACACCTTCAATAGATGCTCATGATTTTAGAACACTTGTGTATCTTATAGCAATTTTTGGTAACCTTTTATTGTGACATTAGAACTTCATTAAGCTTGTCTAAAATCTCGTGTTTCATTAGTAGAATTACCACATAAATGTTTGGATACACTATATTTGATGGTTTCATGCTCATGGGATTCTTAATCTAGTATATGTGTCATCACTAGATTAGACAACATATATCTTGAACAAGGTCATTCCTTCGGTATCCTTTGTGTGATTATGGGAGTGGCTTAAAGCAAGAGAGTGCCTCTTATGGGAATATAACTATTAAGGGTATCTATCCATGTCCTCCATTCAGCATAAGGGGGGATTTTGGAATATGTGGTGTTGATACCATGATCAAATTTGTATTGCATTTATTTGGATATCCCTTTGGGTCTTGTACACTTTGTATAGTTGAGTTTATTATAACATTTTAATAATAAACTTGAGTGGGAATAACAATGGAGACTTTAGAACCATAAATAGAGGTCTAAAGTTCAAATCCTCTAGGGGTAGGGTTGTACATCATACTTCAATAACTGGAGTATTGTTGGATAAGGGTAAAACAACATCCTCCATGAGCGTCACCTCATATGGTTTATGGCCTTGTGAGCATTAAAAGATACTTGACCTTTACTTTTACCTTTAACCTTGACTTAAGGTCACATATAATTTATGTATTTATATCCCTTAAAACCAAGTATTTTTATTGATTAGAGTGCTTGCTATGGTACTTCAGTATATGTATATGGGGATATGATATTATATTGTATATGGGTATTATTGATAGTTGGCATGGGCCACACATAACCCAAGGTTGATTGTATTAATAATAATATATTATAATAATGAGTGGGATAAGGGTTTAGGATTTGGCTAGGGTTAGGGTTATACCCTTCCAAAAGTAGCATTAAAAGATGGATATATAAATAAGGGATATTTCCATTTTAATATTTTTCATTTATGTCAAGTATTAATTATAGTCGTCTTTTTCCACGAAGTGATTTATGAGGCTTTGCCCTCTCTAAGTGACACTCTTATCTTGAGATATTTTACGGAATTATTCCTTTCTTGAGGATTACTATTGATGGTACCCTACCCTAAGGGTATTATCTATTTATGTCTCATTTTATGGGTTGTTATTGTGGATAATTACTTATGAATGAATTATTTGATATTTTTGCATAGTGGTGAATGATTTATGTTTATGAGAAATAAATATTTATAACAAGTGATATCACAACAATGATTCTGACAAAGTGGGAAGTGTTTTTTTACAGAATATGGATAATTTTTTTTCATAAAATATATCATTTTTGGAAGCCATATATTTGCATAAATTTATCTATCAGATGATTTTTATGCCATTTTGTTTAGAATTTTAAGAAATTCAAAACAAGTTATCATATAAAGGAATTTGAGCAATATTAAGGGAGACATGACCCTGTGAAGTCAATCATCTAGAACAAGGGCAGTGATATTTTTTAAATCATATTTTTTAAATAAAAATTGAGTTATCTCTCATTCAAGGTAAGAAAGTCATATATCATTTGTTGGTTTTTGAAGGTGATTTTGTATGTGTATTTTTAGCTTCAAACTAGTAGGAAAACCTATTTTTATGAAATCCTAGTTTGTAAAACCCTAGTTTATATTATCCTTTTTTGTTGGTGTGTGAGTTCATGGAGTTAATACTTTTTTCCAAGAGAGGATATTGATATCAAAGAGTGGTTGAAAATTATTTTTGTTTCATATATTTTATGATCATTTACATGGAGAATTTTTGTTTTGGTATCATAGTTTTGCTATGGCCCATAATTATAACTAGACTTGGGAAGAAGTAGAGCAAGCATTTTTGAGTAAATGGGAACTAAAAAGCAAGGATAAAAAGATATCCATGTTGAAGGATACTATCATAGGACTTGAAAGAGATGTCAATGGGATCAAGGAAGAGAAAGAAAAAAATTAAGGTTAATAGTGTGCAGGTAGAGGAAACCACATATTTGGTATCAGATAAACCAAAGAGTGGTCAGTAGGGTTTGTTTAGATCTAAAAATTATATTTTGCAGGTTTATGGATGTGTTAAAAAAAAGGTTATTATTTCCATCAACCCTTGTAGCTTGTATAATTTTGTTAATATTACTTTGGCTAAGAGCTTACAGGTTTAGGCAACAAAAATTAAGGACATACAACTTGAGGGTGAGAATGTTCAATTTTTTGAAGTTTTGAATATCAACATAAATAAATATGTTTTAAATTCATATTTTTATGCTATTAATATGGATGATATGGATATTATTCTTGGATATTCTTGGTTGGATTCTTTAGGTACTATTAAAATTAATGTGTAAAGAAGATCATAAAGTTATGCTACAAGAAAAAGAAAACACTACAAGATATTTCTTAGCTTAAGAAGCAAGGATCCAAGGAGAAACTAGTAGTTATGACATGGGAACAAGGTAGAGAACTAGTAGAGGAATCAAAATCTAAGTCTATAGTAGAGACAGTAATAGAGTCCAAGTAAGAAGCAATAACAAAGACTAATAAAGATCTATTAAAACAGTGTAAGGACACACCAAATAAAGGATATATAAGTGAAGAACATGAGGAAGTATTTAAAACATAGTAGCAAAATGTTGGAGAGTCAAGGAAAGTAGAACATCAGGTTAAGGTTGTAACATATTACCACCCACACCACTATTATTGAAAACAATTATGGAGGTATGACATAGGGCATCAATATTATTATGGTCATACATGGAATCAGAAAGGCATCAAGTATGGCAGTGTTTGGCAGAAAAGAATGTAGTAAGTTTGGATTTCAAATTGGTGTAACAACATCATAGGAGTGATCACTCTGAATATCAAAGCAAAGCATTAGAAGCATGGAACCAACAAAGTAGTTATGGATATTCAAGTGGCACAATGGCAATTTTTCACCATGGAAATCACCACAACCAAGATTTCAGTTGAATGGATGGATGATCAAAATTGGTATCAATTGTCAACATTGCTTGAAGATCATATTATTTAGTTTCTTCTTATATTTTGAAGATGAAACATTTGTAAGGATTGTGGAATGTTATGGTACCTATGGATAGGTATATGAGATATGATATTATATTGTATATAGGTATTATTGATAGTTGGCATGGGCCACACATAACCCAAGGTTGATTGTATTAATAATAATATATATAATAATGAGTGGGATAAGGATATAGGAGTTGGTTAGGGTTAAGATTATACCTCCCCAAAGCAACATTATAAGATGAGTACATAAAGAAGGGATATTATCATTGTAATCATGATCACTCATATCAAGTATTACATTAAATCATCTTTGCCCACAAAGTGACTTATGAGACTTTGGTCTCTCTAAGTGCTGCTCTCATCTTGGGATATCTTGTGGAGTTATTCCTTCATTAAGTAATTTTAATTGGTTTTGTCCTACCCTAAGCATATTATTTATCTCTAACTCATTGTGTAGATTGTTATTGTGGATGAATTATTTGATATTTTTGCATAATGGTGAATAATTTATGTTTGTGAGAATAATTAAACTTATGGTCCTCCTTTGTAGAGCAAGTGGAGAAGACGAGTCTGACCCTATTGAATGGGAGGTCCATGGTTCAAACCTTTACGATGAAAAGGAGGACATAAAAAATATCTTGTTGCTTCCCTCTAGATAGTGGTATACCCGGATGGGATAATATTTTTGACCACCTAAGAACGGTTCTCAAGGTTTCTTTCTATCCTAATTTTTTTTTGCTCTCAAGGACTAGGTGGATTGGTAAGACGTTGAGCACTTGCCAAGAGGATACCTAGGTTCAAACCTCAGGGGCATGACCAATCTAGACAAAGGTAGTAATATGATGTGATTCTACTGAGTGTGTGCTAGCTTGATGACGGTGGTACCAACCCCGAGCCACCGAGGGTCTCCCTCACTCCAGGTCATGTTTACCAAGGCAAGATAGGGGTTATAGTGGTAGCACCATGATTTGACGCTACGATTGGAGGTAATGCAACTTGACCCTGTGACTAGTTGTTAAAAAGGAAAGATAGTTACCAATTCCTCTATGTATAAAAAAAATAATGTGTATTCTTTCTTTAGTGAAATTATTTTAGTATCTATGAAATTTTTTCATATTGATTTGTGTTTGTTTGAAAATTGTCCTCTATAAAAAATTTTGATTTTATTTATTTTAAAAAAATATTACTAAATTCTATAACAAAAAATTAAAATTATTAATTTTGATGTTTATACGGTTGATTTTTGTGATCTCTTCAATATATGGTAAAAAACTAAAATCTCAAAACAACTTCTTTCTAACATATCCTTCTTTGTCTTCATTAGTCAGTTGTATTTTATACATAATTAAAATAATATATATTAAAACTATATTTATATCCTTTTTAGCCACTGGACATAAGAGAGAAAAATCTACTAAGCTTGGTTGAAGGTGATAGCTCACTACATCAATGTGAGTTATACATGTACTTCCTCCCTTATTTTTGCCAACAATAATGTTTACTAGTTATTATAGAGGATGATAGTTTATAAGATGTTTTAAATATCTACTTTGCGTTTGGTATAAACAATTTTATTTATTTTACTTTTTACAAGTATCAATTTTCATAATGTTTTTGTCTTATTAATAAATATTTTGTTGGTTATATAAGAGAGTTGGTCATAACCACACTATTTTTAGTAACTAATAAGTGCAAGGTTCAAACTATAGGGGTTGCTCCCACCAAAATTATTCCACTTCGTTATGGTTCAAATTATAGGGGTTGATCCCACCAAACCTATTCCACTTTGTTATATTCGATCCAACATGAAGGGGACCATTGGTTGCTCAAATTCATATCGTCATCGTTTAACGCGCACTTAAAAGACTCAAATCAGACTACTACCTTTGCAAATAGGTAGCCCCTAATATTTGAATTTGGGTGTTTTCTTGGTCAGTGTCTGGTCAGAAAAACACTTACCAATCCACCTAGCCCTTGGAGATAGCCTTATTGTAACCACTTTACAAAATTGGTCAATGTTTTACATCCATGTTAGTTTAAATATCGATATCAACATAAATAATAATTACATATGTAAAAGTTAAAAATTAAAATAAATAAATTTTTTTAAAACAATGTGCAAGAACTGTGAGAGGAGACTAACTCCCCTATTTAAAACCTGCATGGTAGTAGAAAAATATTAAAGATGTAATCAGTAGTTCTATAAATAAATTTAAAAAAGTGAGAGATGTTGACATTAACCATGGGGTCTAGCCCCATGATGTGGAGTAAATCCTTATCCATTTAAGGATAAGAGCAATTGTAAACGAGAGGACTTTGTTTCTCCCTACCAACGTGGATGGATATGGATCATATTTGGCAATTATTGCAACCGTGTTATTTGATTGTTGTTTTCATATTGGGTAGTGAAGTGAAGAGAAAAACAGTGGTTGGGAAGAGTTATAAAATGTAATATTTATGTGTACATAACATACAAGAGAGAAGGGGAGTCTGTGGTTGACAGAGTTGTTGTAAGTTGTAATTGCTAATTGTTTTCTTAGAATAAAATTGATCATTGGTGGACGTAGGTTCAAGAGCCGAAACACGTTATTTTTTGTGAATGTTCTTATATTTATTGTTGCTATTTTTATTTTTATTTCTGTGTCTGGTTAATTTTTATATCAGAGGATTTTTATTTCTTCATCATCTTTCAAGGTCCCAACAACTAGTATCAAAGCTCCAGGTTGTTGCTTAGGGTTTATTTAGTGTGTGAAATCATGGATGCGAGCACAAGCAAAATTATTAGTTTGAATGGGAGTAACTGGATTATTTGGAAAGCAAAAATGGAATATCTACTATATTGTAAGGATTTGTATGCATCTGTAGAAGGTGATGGAGCCAAACTGCTAGGCACGTCAGATGATGATTGGAAAATGCTTGACTGAAAAGCTGTTGGTTTTATTCGAAAATGGTTAGATGATAGTGTCTTTCATCATGTGTCTACAGAGACTTCGACACATACCTTGTGGAATAAATTGGAAGGGTCGTATGAAAGGAAAACCGTCGATAACAAATATTTCTTGATTAGGAAGCTTGTGAACCTAAAATACAAAGAGGGTAGCTCTATTGCAAAGCATCTTAATAAATTACAAAGCATTGTGAATCAGCTCTTCTCTATGAAAATGGTGCTTGACAATGAGTTGCAGGCCCTGTTGCTTCTCAGTTTTTTACTAGACTTTGAGATACATTGGTTGTGTCTCTTAGCAATTCTACACCTGATGGGATTGTCACGATGAGTCAAGTAATAGGAAGTTTGTTAAATGAGGAAATAAGAAGAAAATCCTTGGGTTCCTCTCAATCAAAGGCACTTGTCATAGAAAATTGAGGGAGAAGTAAATGTAGAAAGTTGTACAATCGTGAAAGGTCAAGCAGATGATCTAAATCAAGAAAAGAAATTTTTTGCTACCATTGTGGTAAGTCGGGTCATTTCAAAAGGGAGTGTCGAAAGCTTAAGGGAAAAAAGGAAGAAAAAGGGGAGGAAAAGAAAGAAGAGAAGGACACCACTGATGTTGCTTCAGATGGATAAATAATTATATTTACGGGTTGTGAAAATTCTTGCCTTAGTCTAACATGTCATGATTCAGATTGGGTGATTGACACCGGTGCATCATACCAAGCTACTCCATGAAAGGATTTCTTCACATCCTACAATTCAGGTGACTTCAGCATTGTGAAGATGGGTAACAGTGGCACTTAAAAATTTGTGGGGATGGGTGATGTATGTGTTGAGATAAATGTGGGTTGCAGATTGGTTCTCAAGGATGTGAGACACATTCCAGACCTTCGTCTAAATTTAATCTCTGCAGGAAAGTTGGATGAGGAAGGTTACCACAATCACTTCGGTAATGGTCAGTGGAAACTTACCAAAGGGGCTCTTGTGATGGCAAGAGGAAATAGGTGTTGCACTCTTTATAAGACACATGCACAATCATGCATGAATGAGGTGAGCACAACAGAGAAATATTTATCTACTGATTTATGGCACAAAAGGTTGGGCCACATGAGTGAGAAGGGTCTACAAATCCTCACCAAGAAGTATCTCCTCCCCGACATGAAAGGTACACCATTGAATAGTTGTGTTCACTACTTAGTTGGTAAAAAACATAGAGTTTCATTTCATAAAAATGCTTCTAAAAGAAAATCAAATGTTTTTAGAACTGGTTCATTCTAATTTGTGTGGTCCTATGAAAGTAAAAACTCTTGGTGGTGCTTCTTACTTTGTTACTTTCATAGATTATGCCTCTAGAAAGGTGTGGGCATATGATTTGAAAATAAAAGACCCGGTGTTGGATATTTTTAAGCATTTTCATACTATGGTGGATAGGGAAACAGGGAAGCCTCTGAAATGTATTCGTATAGACAATGGTGGCAAGTACATTGGGTCATTTGAGGTATATTATAGCAGCCATGGAATTTTCCATGAGAAAACTGTTCCCAATACTCCACAACAAAATGATGTAACAGAAAGGATGAACTGCACCATTGTGGAGAGAATCAAGTGTATGCTTTCACAGGCTAAATTTCCAATATCTTTTTGGGGTGAGGCACTACGCACTACATTTTACTTGATTAACTTATCTCCTTCGACACCTTTGAATGGAGATGTGTGAATAGCTCATGCTCATTAGATTTAATCGGAAAAATTACAAGGTTTAAATAGTCTGCTAACATATGGTTAGCGAGAATTAAGTAGGAGGAAGCAAAATTTAATTAAACAACCTAAACTAAATATCCTGCCGCCCAATCCTGTCGTCCACTGTGCCGACCACTGAGCTGACTAGGATGTCGTCCAAGGGAGTAAAATGGGTAAGGTCAAAACTAAAGTTGACCACCTTTTTTACCATTTTTACCATTTAACTTCCAACATTCTCCCCCTTAAAGTTGAGAGGACTGACTATACAGTCTCTCAACTTTATATATTGAGCTTTAGCCATGCCTTTGGTGAAGATATCTGCAATGTTGTCCAAAGTGCTGCAATATTTAAGCTCAACTATCTGTTGCTCCACCATGTCTCGGATGAAGTGATACTTCATATCAAAATGCTTTGATCTGCTATGGTGGATTGGATTGTATGCCAATTGAATGGCACTTATGTTATCACAATACAGTCGAGTTGGACCACTTTGACTTTCTCCAATCTCTTCAAGGACTTTTCTCAACCATAGGGCTTGAGTACTAGCATGTGTGATAGCTATATACTCAGCCTCAGTAGATGACAATGCTACAACAGTTTGCTTCTTGGAACTCCATGTAATTAGTCCTGACCCTAGACTAAAACAGTTCCCTGATGTAGATTTCCTATCATCTATATTGCTGCCCCAATCACTGTCACTGAAGCCAACTAATTTCACAGAATTACATTTGTGGTAGTGGATTCCAAAATCCAATGTACCTTTTACATATCTTAAGATTCTTTTAGTTGCTTGTAGATGCAACTCAGATGGACTTGCCATAAACCTTGAAACTAGAGAAACAACATATTGAATATCGGGCCTTGTGTTGGTGAGAAACATCAGACTCCCAACCATGCTCCTGTAAGTGGTCATGTCAACCTTTGGTGCTCCGTCATCCTTGCTCAATTGGATTCCATGTCCAGTTGGAGTTGCAACTGATTTGCACTGCTCCATGGCAAATTTCTTGATCATGTCTCGAGCATACTTGTGTTGACATATGAAGATCCCCTTATTTGATTGATGCACTTCCATGCCTAGGAAGTATCGCATTAAACCGAGATCTTTCATCTCAAACTGCTTCATCATGGAGTTTTTGAACTCCATATTCATTTTAGTGTTACTACCCATAAATATTAGATCATCCACATACAAACAAACTATGAGAATGTCTACACCATGCTTTAGGTAGTACAGAGTTGGTTCACTTTTGCTTCTAGTGAATCCATACTCGTTGAAATAGCCATCAATGCGTGAGTACCAAGCTCTTGGTGCTTGCTTGAGGCCATAAAGTGCTTTTTTCAATTTATAAACAAGGTTCTCCTTTCCTTGTTCTTGAAAGCCTTGAGGTTGTTGAACATAAACCTCCTCTGTCAAGTATCCATTCAGAAAAGCACTTTTCACATCCATGTGTTGAATGTTCCATCCTTTATGGGCAGCTAAGGAAAGAACTGATCTGATTGTCTCTTGTCGTGCAACAGGAGCAAAGGTTTCCTCATAGTCAATGCCAAATTTCTGAGTAAAACCTTTTGCTACTAATCTCGCCTTGTGCCTCTCAATGCTTCCATCAGCATTGTATTTGGTCTTGTAGACCCATTTACATCCAACACATTTTTTTCCTTTGGGTAGCTTTACTAGCTCCCATGTATCATTATTTTTTATAGAGGTTATTTCCTCTTTCATGGCTTCTTGCCATACATTTTGAGTACAAGCCTTCTCATAGCTAGCTGGTTCTAGCTGTGCACTAGCCAATAAAGCATAATTGACTACATCTCCCTTAGGATCTTGGGAGTTATCATCCCCATACAATTGCAAATTTTCAAGTTGCTGCAAAATTGTATTCATTTCACTAGCTTGGCTTCTAGTGAATCTTCTCTAGAAATTTTGATCCAGCATTTGAAAGGATGGATGATGTTGTAAAGTTCTTTTGCCTCTTGATGGAGAGTCACTGTCAATGTCCATCGGTGAAGAACTTACTGATCTCTGTGGAGAAGGACTTGGAGTGGCGTCAGATGTACTCGAAGTAATCCTGCTTGGGCTTGGAAGGGGTGGTGTGCCTTTGCTTTTCTTGGGAGACACCTGTTGTACCTATTGTACCTGTGAAGAATTTACATCTTGGGATCCATCATCAACAAAAATTCTTTGATGACCCCATTCTCCCCCTTCATCAAAAATTACATCCCTTGAAAGAATAATCTTATGAGACTTGGGATTGTAGAGTCTATAGGCTTTCGTAGACTCACAATACCCTACAAATATACAAGCTTGAATTTTGGGATCAAGCTTCTTCCTTTTCTCATCAGGAATGTGTGCATATGCTAAAGAACCAAAAACTTTGAAATGCTTTACATTGGGTTTCTTTCCATACCACCCCTCATAAGGAGTGATTCCATCTAAACTAGAAGTTGGACTTCTATTTAGAATATATACACTGGTTCTTACAGCATCGGCCCAGTACATATTAGTTAGATGCTTAGTCTGAAGCATCGTTCTCGCCATCTCAACTATGGTGCGGTTCTTTCTCTCTGCCACACCATTCTTGTTGTGGGGTATAGGCAGTAGTGAATTGCCTTTTGATCCCACTTGCTTTACAATATTTCAAGAATTATTTTGAGGAGTACTCACCTCCTCGATCTGTTCTAAGACATTTTACAAAATACTCACTTTGTTTCTCTACATTGTTTCTGAAATCTATGAAGCAATCAAAAGCTTCATCTTTATGTTTCAGGAAATAAATCCAGCACATTCTAGAGAAATCATCTATGAAAGTGAGAAAATAGGAATTGTTTTCGATACTCTTTGTCTGCATTGGACCACAGATGTCCGAATGCACTAACTGAAGTGGATAGCTGGCTCTCCATGCTTGTCCTTTTGGAAACTTAGACCTTGAGTGCTTTCCCAAAGCACATCCTTCATAGACCTCCTTTTGTTCGTTGATTTTGGGAAGTCCTGTCACCATAGCTTGAGAAGTTAACAGTTTCAAGCTAGCGGAATTAAGGTGACCATATCGCAAGTGCCAAAGCACACTTGGATTTGCTATAGCTACATTTGCAAGTTGAGCTCCCCCTGGCTCGCCAAATTTGAGAGGGAATAACCGATTCTTGGTCATTGAGACCTGTGTGATGACTCGATTACAATTGTTTTTATCAAGAATGATACATTTTCCTTCATCAAAAACAAGTTTGTAATTATTCTCCATCATTTGCCCAACGCTTAGCAGATTGTGTTGGAGCTTTGGAGTGTAGTAGATGTCATTCACTTTCTTTAGTCCTTCTTTTGTTGGAACCTCCATGGCTCCAATGCCTTCGACTTGCAAAGCTTTATCATCCCCTAATTTGATTTGGGATTTGTAAGTGGAATCTAGAGTAGCAAATAGATTTTCTTTGCCACTCATATGGTTTGAGCAACCAGTATCCAGAATCCATGTGTCATTTAGATTCTGTTCTGATTGTCCATATGATAGAAAAATATTAGAGGTATCATCTTCTTCTCCATAATTTCCATATTGACTGTTGTTGCCTTGAGAAGATTTTGACCAGCAGTCACGAGCAAAGTGACCTGGCTTGCCACAGTTAAAACAAGTTGTTTTGGACTTGTCACTTCCTCGTCCTTGATTTCCACTTCATCCTGGATTTCCTCCTCGATTTTGGTTTCCACCTCTGTTCTGATTGCCTCCTCTGTTGGAGTTGCCTCCTCTGTTTTGATTGCCTCCTCTGTAGTTGCCTCTGCCTCTACCTCTTCGCTGGCCTCTGCCTTGACCTCTTCCACGTCCTCTTCCAACATTTTCATTGGATGTGAAGGCTTTATCATCGCCTCCATAGTTGGTTGAAGGAGATTCCTGTAATCTCTCTTCATGAGACATTAACGACCCAATTAATGCATCAAATGTTAAAGTGGAAAGATCTTTTGACTCTTCTATGATTATGGCTATGTGATTCCATCTTTGAAGAAGTGTTCGTAACACTTTCTTTACAATTGTTTCAGGCTTAATTTCTTCGCCAAGAGTAACCATTTTATCAACTACTGCCTTGACTCTGACACAGTAGTCACCAACTTTTTCGTCTTCTTTCATTTTGAGATTTTCAAAATCTCGTTTCAGTGTTTGAAGCCTCACTTGCTTCACTTGATCACTTCCCTGGAATCCGTCTTTCAAAGCTTTCCACGCATCTTGTGCAGTTATACAAGCGGCTATTCTAGGGAATATACTTTTCTCCAATGTTGCTTGGAGATGATAAAGAGCAAAAGAGTTGCTCTTTTGTGCTTCTTTCTTTGTTTTCTTATCTACGGCACTCAATGTAGCCCAATCTGTGGGTTCTGTGAAACCCTCTTCTATTATATCCCACAAACCTTTTCCTATGAGCAAGGTCTTCATTTTGATAGACCAATACTCGTAGTCATACCCATTGAACTCTGGAATTGGTAGATTGTTATGTGAGGCCATAGTTACTAAAACACTCTTTTTATTTCTCGGTTACAATAAAGCACTCTGCTTTTTCAAAGAAGGAAGAAGGAAGAAGGAAGAAAGAAGAAGAAAGAAGAGATTACAAATTTAAGTCAAATATGACTTGATTCACTCTTTCACTGATTGCTTGTTCCTCTTGTTGTGGCGCTGCTATTTCTTGATTCACGAAATTGTCTGCTACTTGTTCTTCGTCGTCACTGATCAATATTATCTCTGGTGATTCTGGTTCTAGAATTTCCACTGAATTACTGTAATGAGTATATTCTGATTCTTGTGGTGCAACTTCTATGGATTCGGATTGCTCAAATTGACTCCCAAAGGAGTTATCTTCAGAGTCTGCCTCGTACCCTGAGTCCGGATGCCTCTGGTGTGCAATTACTGCGTTCTGCAACTGATTAAACACAGTATGTAGCCCATAAGCTCTCACTTTTTCATCAAAACTTTTGGCGTTTTCTCTCACCAAAAGTGCACATAGGGCATGATAACAACCACTTGGTCTTATCATCAATGCCTCTTTACAAATTTCAGTTTGATCCTTTGTCTCTCTTACAAGAAAAAAATACTAAGCCTCTCAGGCTTGTTACACAAAATTTCCAGTTTGTATAGCCTCCTAGACTATCACAATATGCTTTTACACTACAATTTTGATTCCTTGAATCAGGTGTAAAGCTCCTTCTTTTACAATAAATTGCCTCTTAGGCAATGTTCTTAGAAAAAAAATTATATAATTTTCTTTCAATAATAATTTTAAAAATTACTATAATAATATGTTATTTAATAAAAAAATATATTGGCCTTTTTAAAAAAAAAAAAAAACAATATAATTTTGATTTATTAAATAACTTTACTATATAACTTTTAAAAATTATAATGAAATAAATTAAAATTATTAAAAAAAACTTTGAAGCGGCTTCGAATGCCGAATTTTTAACTAAGCAAAATGACTGTGTCGCGTTTCGAACGCGCGACCACCTCTATGCAAGTTTCGGCCTTTACCAAATGCGCTACAAGCCAAGCTTTGGCTTTCAACTACCTTGCTTCTATTTGAAGCATACCCGTCGTGATTTTTTTTTAAAACTTCAAATGAAATATCCCACATGCACTGTGCATGGGGATATTTGGGGTTTAAAAGAGGAAGCGCACGGATGAATGTTCGATTGCCTTCGGGCAATCGGACCTTGCCCCTTTTGCCCCTTACCTCCTGCGAATCTCCTCTCGCCAAGTGTCACCTGCGAAGCTCCTCTCGCCACGTCACCTGCGAATCTCCTCTCGCCAAGTGTCCTCCTCCCTCCCTTCCTTCTCTCGCCACGTCAGCCTGTCAGTCTAGTCTGTCCTCGGGCTTCGAGCCTGTGGGCCTCCACTACGTGCCACGTGTCCTTCGTTGGTCTGTGCCTCGAACTACGTGCTCCCTACGGGCCTCCTCTCGACCTCACCTCGGTTCATGCTCTACGGGCCCTCTCGACCTCCTCGAGAATCGTGCCTCACCTGTGAGCTCGCTCCTGTGGGCCTCCTCGACCTCCTCGAGATTTGTGCCTCACCTGTCGGTCTCCTCGGGCTTCGTGCCTCTCCTGTCTTGCCTCAGCTCTGATACCAGATGTGAATAGCTCATGCTCATTAGATTTAATCAAAAAAATTACAAGGTTTAAATAGTCTGCTAACATATGGTTAGCGAGAATTAAGTAGGAGGAAGCAAAATTTAATTAAACAACCTAAACTAAATATCCTGCCGCCCAATCCTGCCGTCCACTGTGCCGACCACTGAGCTGACTAGGATGTCGTCCAAGGGAGTAAAATGGGTAAGGTCAAAACTAAAGTTGACCACCTTTTTTACCATTTTTACCATTTAACTTCCAACAAGATGTAGCAGAAAGGGTGTGGTATGGGAAGGATGTTTCCTATGAACACATAAGAGTATTTGGTTGCAGGGCATTTGTGCATATACCAAAATATGAGAGGTGCAAGCTTGATGATAAGGCCAAGTAGTGTATCTTCTTGGGTTATGCAAATGAGGCATTTGGATACAGGTTATGGGATCCAGTAAATAAGAAGGTAATCAGAATCCGAGATGTGGTATTCCTTGAAGACCAAACAATTGAAAATTTTGAGAAGGTTGAAATACCACAACCTTATGTGGATGATCTCATTAATTTAGATCCAATTTCTCCTCTGGTGACACGTGATGATGGGGGAGATGAGCAGGTAAATCATGATGATGCAGGGGGTGATGATGCTCCTCCACATGATGATGATCAAGGGGAGCAGCCCCCTCAAGAACCACCAACAGAGCTTCAATTGAGAAGGTCTACGTCGATAGGCGTCCTACAATGGCAGCCAGGAAGGTCAGCCACATCGTAAACAATATTAATATTTTATTAAAAAAGTCGACATTAAGAAAATTATCCGTCGACATTAAGAAAATTATCTATCACACCCCCAAGAAATGAGATAGGCGCCTCGAGATTGATAACTCTCGGCGTTTATAGATATATATATTTTATATATCTAAGCTAGTTATTATTATTATTAAAATATAGAACATATCCAGGTTTCTCTTACTTTTTTAAATTCATTTATAGGACTGTTGATTACATCTACAGTCTTTCTCTACTAGGGTTTAAATAAGGGAGTTAGTCTCCTCTCACGGTTGTTGCACGTTGTTTCAAGTACTTTTATTTATATTAATTTTTAACTTTTAAATGTGTAATTATTATTTATGTTCATATCGAGATCTAAACTAATATGGATGTAAAACATTGACCAATTTTATAAAGTGGTTAGAATAAGGTTGTCCCTGAGGGTTAGGTGTTTAATTAATTATTATTATTATTTTTAAAATATAGAATATATCCAGGTTTCTCTTGTTGTAACCTTGAAATCTGATGAAGAAATAAAAATTCTTTGATATAAAAATTAACCAGACACAAAAACAAAAAACAACAACAATAAAGATAAGAACATTCATAGAAAAATAACGTGGTTCGACTCTTGAGCCTATGTCCACCAATGATCAATTTTATTCTGAGAAAACAATTAGCAATTATAGCTTACAACAACTCTGTCAACCACAAACTCCCCTTCTCTCTTGTATGTAATGCACACATACAGATTACATTTTATAACTCTTCCCAGCCACCGTTTTCTCTGTACTTCACTACCCAATATGAAAACATCAATCAAAGAACACGGTTGCAATAATTTCCAAAGATGATCCATATCCATCCACGTTGGTGGGGAGAAAAAAATTCCTCTTGTTTACGATTGCTCTTATCCTTAAATGGATAAGGATTGACTCCACGTCATGGGGCTGGACCCCATGGTTAACGTCAACAATCTCCCCCTCCAGACCCATGAGGAGGGATCCCCCCATACCGGAGGCTTATACTGCATTCATGCCTGCCAAAGCTTTACATAATTCATACTTTTCCTTTGGCACTATCTTCATCATCATGTCTGACGGATTCTGATCAGTATGAATTTTATTAATATTCAGCAATCCATTTTCAAGGACATCTCTAGTCCATTGATACCACACATCAATATGCTTGGTTCTATAATGGAATGTAGCATTCTTGCTCATATCAATGGCGCTTTGACTGTCAAACTTAATCACATACTCCTTTTGTTTCAAACCTAACTCCATAAGAAAATGCTTCAACCATAGCATCTCCTTATAGGCTTCTATGGCAGTAATTTATTTTGCCTCTATAGTCGAAAGTGCAACACAATTTTGCAGCTTTGATTGCCAAGATATGGCTCCTCCTACAAAAGTAAAAAAATAACCAGATGTAGACTTTCTTTGATCAAGATCTCCTTCCATGTCTACATTTGTATAGCCTTCCACCATGAGTGATGAATTTCCAAAGCATATGCAAACTTTAGAGGTGCATTTTAGATACCTTAGGATCCATTTTACAACTTCTCAATGTTGCTTTCCAAGATTTGTAAGATATCTGCTAACTACACTAGTAGCATGTGCTATGTCGGGCCTTGTGCACACTGTAGCATACATTAAGCTCCCTACATTTGATGCATAGGGAATCTTTTCCATTTCTTTGTTCTCCTCATTGCTAGTTGGAGATGACTTGACACTCAGCTTGAAGTGGCTAGCTAATGGCGTACTCACAAGTTTGGCATTCTTCATATTAAATCTTTCAAGTACCTTCTCAACATACTTTTCTTGTGATAGCCATAATTTCTTGTTCCTTCTATCACGCTTGATATGCCCAAAAAAAATTTTGTTGGTCCTAAGTCCTTCATGGCAAAGGACATTCTTAAATCCTTCTTTAGCCTGTCAATCTTGTTAACATCCTTTCCAACAATCAACATGTCATCAACATATAGCAACAGAATAATAAAGTCACCATCAAATAATTTTTTAACAAACACACAATGATCTGAAGTTGTTCTCTTGTACCCATGATCCACCATAAATGAATAAAATTTCTTGTACCATTGCCTTGGGGCCTGCTTCAACCCGTATAAACTCTTCCTTAGCTTACAAACCATGTGTTCCTTCCCTTTGGCCACAAAACCTTCTGGTTCTTCCATATAGATATCCTCCTCCAAATCACCATGGAGGAAAGTTGTCTTCACATCTAGTTGCTTGATATCTAGGTTCATACTAGCAACCAATCCCAATACTACACGAATTGATGACATTTTCACAATGGGAGAAAAAATCTCATCAAAATCAATGCCTTTTTTCTGCCCAAAACCTTTTACAACCAACCTCGCCTTGTACCTTGGCTGTGAACTCTTCTCTTCAGTATTCAATCTGAAAACCCACTTGTTCTTGAGAACTTTCTTTCCCTTAGGTGGCTTCACCAACTCATAGGTATGGTTATTATGTGGGGAATCCATATCCTTTTGCATAACTTTCAATCATTCCTCTTTCTGTTCATCTCAACTTCTTGAAAGCTTTCTGGTTCATCCCCATTTGTAAGCAAGGCATACTCATGTGGAGAATACTTCTTAGATGGTTGTTGTTCTCTAGGGAATCGTGCCTCGTGTGTGAGCTCACTCTTGTGGGCCTCCTTGACCTCCTCGAGATTCGTGTCTCACCTATTGGTCTCCTCGGGCTCCGCACCTCACCTGTCTTGCCTCAGCTCTGATACCAAATGTGAATAGCTCATGCTCATTAGATTTAATCGAAAAAATTACAAGGTTTAAATAGTCTGCTAACATATGGTTAGCGAGAATTAAGTAGGAGGAAGCAAAATTTAATTAAACAACCTAAACTAAATATCCTGTTGCCCAATCCTATCGTCCACTATGTCGACCACTGAGCTGACTAGGATGTCGTCCAAGGGAGTAAAATGGGTAAGGTCAAAACTAAAGTTGACCACCTTTTTTACCATTTTTACCATTTAACTTCCAACAAGATGTAGCAGAAAGGGTGTGGTCTGGGAAGGATGTTTCCTATGAACACCTAATAGTATTTGGTTGCAGGGCATTTGTGCATATACCAAAAGGTGAGAGGTGCAAGCTTGATGATAAGGCCAAGCAGTGTATCTTCTTGTATTATACAAATGAGGCATTTGGCTATAGGTTATGGGATCTAGTATATAAGAAGGTAATCAAAATCCAGGATGTGGTATTCCTTGAAGATCAAACAATTGAAAATTTTGAGAATTTTGAAATCCCACAACCTTATGTGGATGATGTCATTTATTTAGATCCAGTTTCTCCTCCGGTGACACGTGATGATGGGGGAGATGAGCAGGTAAATCATGATGATGCTCCTCCACATGATGATGATCAAGGGGAACATTCCCCTCAAGAACCACCAAAAGAGCTTCAATTGAGAAGGTCTACTAGAGAATGACAACCATCTAAGAAGTATTCTCCACATGAGTATGCCTTGCTTACAAACGGGGATGAACCAGAAATCTTTCAAGAAGCTAAGATGAACAGAAAGAGGAACGGTTGAAAGCTATGCAAAAGGAGATGGATTCCCTACATAAGAACCACACCTATGAGTTGGTGAAGCCACCTAAGGGACATAAAGTTCTCAAGAACAAGTGGGTTTTCAGATTGAAGACTGAAGAGAAGAGTTCACAGCCAAGGTACAAGGCAAGGTTGGTTGTAAAAGGTTTTGGGTAGAAAAAGGGCATTGATTTTGATGAGATTTTTTCTCCCATTGTGAAAATGTCATCAATTCGTGTAGTATTGGGATTGGCTGCTAGTATGAACCTAGAGATCAAGCAACTAGATGTGAAGACAACTTTCCTCCATGGTGATTTGGAGGAGGAGATCTATATGGAACAACCAGAAGGTTTTTTGGCCAAAGGGAAGGAACACATGGTTTGTAAGCTAAGGAAGAGTTTATACGGGTTGAAGCAGGCCCCAAGGCAATGGTACAGGAAATTTGATTCATTTATAGTGGATCATGGGTACAAGAGAACAACTTCAGATTATTGTGTTTTTGTTAAGAAATTATTTGATGGTGACTTTCTTATTCTGTTGCTATATGTTGATGACATGTTGATTGTTGGAAAGGATGTTAACAAGATTGATAGGCTAAAGAAGGATTTAAGAAAGTCCTTTGCCATGAAGGACTTAGGACCAACACACCAAATTTTGGGCATGACAATCAAGTGTGATAGAAGGAACAAGAAGTTATGGCTATCACAAGAAAAGTATGTTGAGAAGGTACTTGAAAGATTTAATATGAAGAATGCCAAACTTGTGAGTACACCATTAGCTAGCCACTTCAAGCTGAGTTTCAAGTCATCTCCAACCAGCAATGAGGAGAACAAAGAAATGGAAAAGATTCCCTATGCATCAACTGTAGGGAGATTAATGTATGCTACAGTGTGCACAAGGCCCGACATAGCACATGCTACTAGCGTAGATAGCAGATATCTTACAAATCTTGGCAAGCAACATTGGGAAGCTGTAAAATGGATCCTAAGATATCTAAAAGGCACCTCTAAAGTTTGCCTATGCTTTGGAAATTCATCACTCGTGGTGGAAGGCTATACAGATGTAGATATGGCAGGAGATCTTGATCAAAGAAAGTCTACATCTGGTTATTTTTTACTTTTGCAGGAGGAGCCATATCTTGGCAATCAAAGTTGCAAAATTGTGTTGCACTTTCGACTACAGAGGCAGAATAAATTGCTGCCATAGAAGCCTGTAAGGAGATGCTATGGTTGAAGTGTTTTCTTATGGAGTTGGGTTTGATACAAAAGGAGTATGTGATTAAGTGTGACAGTCAAAGCGCCATTGATCTGAGCAAGAATGCTACATTCCATTATAGAACCAAGCATATTGATGTGTGGTATCATTGGACTAGAGATGTCCTTGAAAATGGATTGCTAAAGATTAACAAAATTCATACTGATCGGAATCTGTCAGACATGATGATGAAGACAATGCCAAAGGAAAAATATGAATTATGTAAAACTTTGGTAGGCATGAATGTCGTATAAGCCTCCAGTATGGGGGAAGCCCTCCTCATGGATCTGGAGGGGGAGATTGTTGACGTTAACCATGGGGTCCAGCCCCATGATGTGGAGTCAATCCTTATCCATTTAAGGATAATACCAATCGTAAACAAGAGGAATTTGTTTCTCCCCACCAACGTGGATGGATATGGATCATCTTTGGCAATTATTGCAACCGTGTTCTTTGATTGATGTTTTCATATTGGGTAGTGAAGTAAAGAGAAAACGGTGGCTGGGAAGAGTTATAAAATGTAATTTGTATGTGTGCATAACATACAAGAGAGAAGGGGAGTCTGTGGTTGATAGAGTTGTTGTAAACTATAATTGCTAATTGTTTTCTCAAAATAAAACTAATCATTGGTGGACATAGGCTCAAGAGCCGAACCACGTTATTTTTCTGTGAATGTTCTTATCTTTATTGTTGTTGTTTGTTGTTTATGTGTCTAGTTAATTTTTATATCAAAGAATTTTCATTTCTTCATCAACTTTCAAGGTTACAACAAGAGAAACCTGGATATATTCTATATTTAAAAAATAATAATAATTAATTAATTAAACATCTAACCCTTAGGGACAACTTTATTCTAACCACTTTATAAAATTGGTCAATGTTTTACATCCATATTAGTTTAGATCTCGATATGAACATAAATAATAATTACACATTTAAAAGTTAAAAATTAATATAAATAAAAGTACTTGAAACAACGTGCAACAACCGTGAGAGGAGACTAACTCCCTTATTTAAACCCTAGTAGAAAAAGACTGTAGATGTAATCCAAAAGTCTTATAAATGAATTTAAAAAATAAAAGAAACGTGGATATGTTCTATATTTTAATAATAATAATAACTAGCTTAGATATATAAAATATATATATTTATAAACGCCGAGAGTTATCAATCTCGAGGCGCCTATCTCATTTCTTGGGGGTGTGATAGATAAATTTTTTAATGTCCACAGATAATTTTCTTTTAATTAATATTTATATTGTTTACGGCGTGGCTGACCTTCCTAGCTGCCATTGTAGGACGTCTATCGCATAATTAATTAAACACCTAGCCCCAAGGACAACTTTATTCTAACCACTTTATAAAATTGGTCAATGTTTTACATCATATTAGTTTAAATCTAGATATCAACATAAATAATTATTACATAGGTAAAAGTTTGGTCAATGTTTTACATCCATGTTAATTTAAATCTCATATCAACATAAATAATAATTACATATGTAAAAGATAAAAATTAAAAATAAATAAAAGTACTTAAACAACCTGAGAGGAGCTTAACTCCCTTATTTGAAATGAAAGATTTTAATTATGTTCGCGAGACCCAAATATGGTTTACGGGACCCTGCATGGTAGTAGAAAAAGACTATCGATGCAATCAACAATCCTATAAATAAATTTTAATAAGTGAAAGAAATGTAGATATATTCTATATTTTAAAAATAATAATAATTAATTAAAAATAAATATAATAAAATAGAAAATAAAATAACAAACATAATTAACTAACTTAGATATATAAAATATATATATTTATAAACGCCGAGAATCTCATTTCTTGGGGGTGTGATAGATAGACGAGATTGCCTATCTCATTTCTTGGGGGTGTGATAGATAGACGCCTCGAAATTGATAACTCTCTATCTCATTTCTTGGGGGTGTGATAGATAGACGCCTCGAGATTGATAACTCTCGGCGTTTATATTTTATAGTTTAAATATTTTAAATCCACCGTAACCCTTAATATCAGCGGATAATGGCTGCCATAGGACGCCTATTGGCGTAAAAATATATATGCAAATTAAATTATTAACTTATTACAAGTTAAGCAAGCAAGCTTTAGACTACAATAGTCTTAGATAGAGGACTAAGGAAAAAGTTAAAAGACAACTCAATTTAAACGATATTGGGGGCATTCCGAGAATTGAACTCGGGACCTCTCGCACCCTAAGCGAGAATCATACCACTAGACCAAATGCCCTCTTGACAAGTTGTTTGAAAATTAAACATATTTAAAAAATATAATTACTGGAATAAATTATCAATTTCCCTTCTCACTCCTAACAGAGTGGATACTTGTGGCAAACAAAATTGAGTATGAATTTTAACAAGACCAAAACTTATTGAGTCCCATGGTCTAGTGGTGAGGACATTGCACTCTGAATCCAGTAACCCGAGTTCAAATCTCGGTGGGACCTTTTTGCTTCTAACTTGTAGACTGCTGTCAATTGTTCTATAAATAAAAAATTGTTTTAAATAAGTCTTTATTATATACGCCCATACTTCGTGATTTGAATCTAAGATCTTTCAAAAAGAGGCCAAAGCCGCTGTCAATTATTCTATAAATAAAAAATTGTTTTAAATAAGTCTTTATTATATACGCCCATACTTCGTGATTTGAACCTAAGATCTTCCAAAAAGAAGCCAAAGCCTTTATCACGACATTGTCCCATCGAAATATTAAATTATTTTACAAAATAAGTAGGCATAATTTTTGAAATAAAATAATAGAATGAAAATATACTTCTTTTAGGCTTAGGTGAGGTAATTGTTTTAAAAATATAAATATATATCATCAAATCGGAGTAAGTGATTTTTCATGATGTATACGAAAACCAAAGTTCGAATAATGTATACGAAAATCAAAGTTTGAATAATGTATACGAAAATCAAAGTTCAAACTACACGAAATTATATACGCCCATACTTCGTGATTTGAACCTTAGATCCTTCAAAAGGAGGCCAAAGCCTTTACCACTACTTACTTTGTCCCCATCGATATATTAAATTATTTTACAAAATAAGTAAGCATAATTTTTGAAATGAAATAATAGAATGAAAATAATTTTAATAGCATTCACAAGACTAAATCAGTCTATCGAACCAAGGAATATATGCTTCCGTATATATTTCTTTTAGACTTTGATGAGGTCAATTGTTTTAAAAATATATACCATGAAGTTGGAACAAGTGATTATTTATGATGTATACGAAAATCAAAGTTCGAACTACACAAAATTATACACGCACATACTTCGTGATTTGAACCTTAGCTCGCCCAAAAAGAAGCCAAAGCCCTTACCACTGTGATGTCCCCATTGAGACATTAAATTATTTTACAAAATAAGTAGACATAATTTTTGAAATGAAATAACCGAATGAAAATAATTTTAATAGCATTCACAAGACTAAATCAATCTATGGGACCACGAGCTTTAATACAAGATGGGGTATGGTTTACAACCCTACTTCCTTTTGAATTCAAACTCTGGTCCTCTTATTCAAAGTTTTAAAATTTAACAACATTAAGAAATAAAATTGTTTAGCAAAGTCAAAAGGTTCAACATTTTTTTATCATCTTTTAAAGTGTGTTTCTTCTGTTGCTGATTTTGATGAGAAGTCTTTTTGTTTTTCTCTATTCTCAATTCTTCGAAAAGTTTCATTAGGAAGTTTACTTTTAGAGTGTCATCATATGCAATCTTGATCTCCTTGTAGGCTTCACATACAACGACAATATTTTTTAGTCTCCACTACTCCTATTATGCAAAAGACACATTCATTCTAACCATGTCTCCTGAGGAATTGTCCATCTCCTAGTTTTGCATCTAAGATGGTGTGAACTAGATCTTAGTTGGGCTATAAGTATTTTTCCTTCCATTTGATCTTTGCATATATATACTTCTTTTGGTTGTGTTCATATTTTGGGTTGAACTTTTTGATGTATAATAATTTTTTCCTTCCGAAGTTTTCAATCCATATGACAAGTTTGAAATTTCCCCTCTCATACTGTTTAATTTCTTTGTTGGAGTTTGGGACCTTATGAAATTTAATGCTCCATTTGTCCATCCATTTGTTGTTTTGTTTTATCCATGTTTTTTTTCTACTCAATGTTTCTTTAAGTACCTATTTTGGTAGCCTGTTACCTTTTATTCTTTGTATTTTCTTTAGGTGCCTCAATAGCTTATGCTTCTAGTGGGAAAGTCCATCTTTCAACAAGTAAAATATCACATGTCATGACCCGCCTTGGCAGGACTTTTTGCATTTATGGACTATGTATTGATGAGAGATAACTTGATGCCTAGTTTTGATGCTTTTGGATGGTTGTGCAATGTTTATATTAATTTATTTTTAGGGAATATAGTACTGCTAATGTGTTGTCAATTCGCAGGTCCAAGTACACTCGTGGGGTGGAAGAGGTAGAATCAACCACCAAGAAATGATTAATGACTTATATGGTTTGAATTAAATTGAATTCAATATTATAAATATTAATGTCTTAAAGTTCTATTTAGTTTCACCTTTTACCTTTTTTAATAGATAAAGAAACGAATAACTTTATCTTTAATAAATTGAATAAAGAAACGATTAACTTTATCTTTTATAAATTTGAGAAAGAAATGAATAGCTTTATAAATGAAATAAAGAAACAAATGGATTTTCATTTAAGGCAAGATATTTGGAGAAAAGGGAAGAATCATTTAAATTTCAAATATCTCCTTTTGGCCACCTTGAGTAAGCATGAGTTACTTCTGGTGGATGGCATTTATGTCAAAATGAAGACTTTGGGATAGGGTAGACATATCTTCCTTGTTAAGAGGGCCAAAGAAAGGGTAGAGAAGGATTCTCTTTACAACGATGCAAAAAGGCTAAAGGAGGAGGAGAAATACCAGGGCAAGGCAGAAGCAAGCTTTGGGAGGGCCATCTGATTAAAGCAAGCCACGAGAAAGGTACTTGAAGGTATCCAAAGAGGAGGCTTAAGAGTTTAGGTTGGGTCTCTTTCTTGTTTTAAATTGTATTTCAAATGATCTAGTTTTATGCGCTGGAATGATCATAGAATAGCCTTTCATAGTGTCGCTTGTTTGGTGATGAACATACTTGATTATTAGCCTGTTGTGATTAAATTTTATATTAATTAGGCACCTTAAGGATTTCCTTATTTCAAACTCTTTGTGTTGTATGGGCATGTGCCATAGTAAACTGTCACAGGGTTTCTTTTTGTGTGCACCCTTTTATGGAGCTTTGTGTCGCTCCTTGATATCTTTGGCCTGTGACTTCAGCCTGCACTACCCTTTCGACTTGTTTAAGCCCCTGTTATTCATATATCCTTTGATAAGGATTTTTTATTCTCATTGAGCAATGACGTTTAAACCATGTTTGTCATCTAAACAACATCCTTCCCTGTTCATAGGATTTAGATCAACAACTACCCTTGTTTTCTTATTGACATCTTTTGGTTTCTGATAGCATTCAACCTGTGACCTTCACCACCTTTGCAACTATTAGAAGTATTGTATTTGTTTAAAATTAATATTTTAAACTCCGTTGGGGCATAAAACCAACCTTCTATCTCACCTTGTTGTTGGTTTTTGTTTGACCATATTGCCTTGGACTCTAGTTTTTTCTTATTGGTGCATTCACCCTATTGCAGAGTTCGGGTGGTGGCGACATTAAGTCCATCGCCCAAAAGGAGGTTTAGCCTAAGATTAAAACTTAGGAATTCCTTTTAATTTATGCACCATCGTAGATGTCGAGCGCACATCGTTGCAGCGCGGTGTCTTTGCACTCATGAAGGTACACGCATGAGGGGAGGTCGCTCGGTCCTTCCCACTGCATATCCCACATGGGATATGTGGGAGGACCGAGCTTGCCTTAAATGGCAAAGACTTCCCCTACCTTGTGACCACCCCTCGATGGTCGGGGAAACCATAGAGTGGGTGGGAGTGTCCAACAATAGCCAAATGTATGGCATCCTATGGGCAGTCATTTGAACCCCACCCCTTTTTTGATCGTTGATAAACCTATCCTTTATTTGTCACATGTTGATTGTTTGCACAGTGGGTAGTGTTTTGTTTTAAGCCTAATTAAGGTTAGTCCCATATTCAACTTGTGGAGGGTGCCTTAGCACCACAAAAAGGGTGAAGCTCCCCTATGTTTTTGAACACCGAGCGGTGGTCATGGAAGCCACCACTTGGCGAATGTTGTGATGCCAGTTGTCAGTGTGGTTAGTTGATCTACCACTATTTTTAGGGTAATTTGTTGTTTCGATTGGTGTTCACTATTAATTAAGGTTGTTGTTTTACTTATATGTTGTTGACCCTTGTGTTTTATTTTTCGATCAGTGGAGTGGGTTGACAGAAAGATAATGAATCCCCATTTTTATGTCTACTTTAATTTATTTAAAAATGGAAGAATGATATTTCATTTTGAATGGTTTTTAATAAGAACTTTAATTGATTAAAGAAATGGTTTGATTAAGTATTTAATTAGTTAAGGGTATGGGACCATAATTGATTAAAGAAATGGTTTGATTAAGTATTTAATTAGTTAAGGGTATGGGGACTTAATTTATTAAAGAAATGGTTTGAATAAATATTTAACTAGTTAAGGGTATGGGACCTTAATTGATTAAAAAAATGGTTTGTATGTTAAAAATGGATCTTTGTTTGATTAAAGGGAGGTTTTTTGAATTACTCCATAAATGACAAATGACTTTAATTCCTAAAGGATAAAATTAATATCCTTTTAAGATAAGGTAAAGAATGAATGTGGGAGATTATGGGATTTTCTTATGATATTTTAAGTGAATGATTTATGAATAAATGTATTGAGTAGTTTGTATAGTTACAATTTGGCATACAAATTATAAATGCACATATTTCATAAGTCATTTAGTAGATGCATTTAGATGCATTCTTCATAAGATCCATGAGCTATCCTGATCCCTTACCACCATCAACTGAGCGATGGAATAGCAAGAAGGGCCAAGGAGGACACTTAGATCCGAAACATTGACCTTTGTTATATGATGTAATGAAGACTTGTTATGGAAAAACATATTATGGAGTAGACTCTAGTTGAGCAATATCCTAGTTGGATAATAATGAAATGCTTTATTCTTTCAAGGTGTGGTGGTACCTTTACACCACTTGGATTGTAAATGATTTAATTTATGAATAAGAAGATGTACCTTTACTTGTTAGAATTAAAGGAATTATGATATCATTATTTCATGAATTATCATGTTTGGTTGGTGCTTAGATAGAAAACTACATCTTATTTATGTATCCCTTTGATGTTATAGATGTTATTCCATGCTTAAAATAAAGTAGGTAGATTTAATTGCACCCTTCCAAGGAAAGAGGGATTGGAATATATGATGCTTTAATGTAGATTAGATGATTTAAAATAGTATCTAAGAATGACTATGCTTATGTGTTATAAGTAGAAAGAGAAACCTAAGGGATTATGGGATCCCTTAGGGAGAATATTCAATAATCTCATTGTTCAAAGAACCTTCTTAAACTAAACTGGTTAGATTCATGAAACATTAATTAGATTAAAAGTTAAAAGAATTCAGTTATAACTAGAAGTGATGGATGGAATAAGTTAGCTCATCGTGGAGATGAGATTGATAGCTTATTCACATTACGCTTAGTGTACTTGCATAGATGCACTTTTATACAATGTAGTGATGGGCGTACCCTTTGACAAGCAAAAAGGGGTAAGTTAGTTCATCGTGGAGATGAGACTAATAGCTTATTTGTATTATGCTTAGTACACCTACATAAATATACTTATGTATGTTGTAGGGATGGGTGTATCCATGATATTTTAAGGAAGGATATAAGTTGGATCATCGTGGAGATGAGACAGATAACTTAAACATTAGATTAGGTTTTATATAACTTCGTAGAATGACCAATGTTGAATGGGGATAATTAGATCCCTATCAAGCATTTTTTTGTAAAAATAAAAATCTTTGCCTTAGATTAGTTAGTTTCTAGGTCATTACAATATGGGACTAATGTTTTAATTATAAAATTATTTGTAACTAGTCGCTTTTATATTATTTCTATTTGTCTCCATTTAAAATTTGATGTATTACTACCCCACACCTTACACCCATATAGCACCATTGGAATAACTAATAACCCAAAAAGGGCCCTAATGGTTTTCCAATCCCATAGCTTTGCTTTATTTTCCCTAATTAGCGATGAGTAAAGTGCCATCCATTATGCTTGTATTTGTTTCATCTTGCATATTTTCCAATTGAGTTTGCTTTGAAAGTCTAAGCCAGGGTATTTGTATTTCTTTTCTCCTCTAAAGGATTTCCTTCAAATAAAATATATGGTTTTTTTTGCTCTCTTCGAGTAGAGAAGACGATAGTTTTAGTCTCACTAGTGTTTACTTGCATACCAAATTATATACAAAAATGCTCTAAAGATTTTAGATATTCTTTTAAACTTTAAAGTATCTTGCTAATCCAGATGAGGTCATCGCCATAGAGAAGAAGTTTCACTACATAATTAGTAAAATGTGTCCCCACTCCTCTCGTCCTTTCTACCCATTTCTCCAATTTGTCAATCTAAAGGTCAAATATTTTAGATGACAATGGAAAACCTTGTTTCACCCTGATATCACTCACAAAACACTCTAATAGTCCTCGAGTTCTAATTTTTGTCACCACTTGCTCATAAATTTTGTGTATAGCTGCTCTATAGTTGGTTGCTATGCCAATTTGTTCCATTCTTATAAATAATAATAAAATTATTTTTCATTCTATATCCTCTCTCTTAGGTGCCTTAAAGTAATGCAATGATCTATTGTTGAGTACTTTGGTCTAGACCTTGCTTGCTCTATTACCCTCTTTCTTTGATTTTTTACCTAGTGACTAATTTTATTTTCTACTTTGTTGTCTAACAATTTTACTAAACGAGGATTAATTGTGATGGTACATTAATTTGAAGGATTGTTGGTGTTTCTATTTTTATGCAATGGTATGACTAGGTTGGTTATTCATTCCAATGGAAAACCTCCTTTAATGATGCCATTGAAAATATTTTGGATGTGTGGTGCTAATATGTCAACCCTACACTTGAGACATTCAGCTTGCAAACCATCTATATCCCGAGATTTACCTATTGCTATTTTATTAATGTCTTCCTTCACATATTTCAGAGCAAAAAGTTCCTCAGTTGTGTCAAGTATAGGAGGGGTATCTTTTTTTGGCTTCTCTCATATAATTTCGTAGCATATTGCAACCATTGTTCACTTGTGATATTATTTTTTGTGTACCTTTTTCTTTTTGTAGCTCTTTCTAAAATCATATTAGGTTATGCTTTGCAAGATATATCAACTCTTTTTGCCTTGCTCTTATGTATTATGCCTTTTTTAAATTTTCAATAGTTTTTTATATATCTTGTTTTTTGTTTCCTTTTTGCCTGGTTCTTTCAAGATTCTCCTTACTAATTTTCATTCTTCATCATACCATGGATTTACAAAGAAGCTTTCATGTTTTTTTTTTTTTTTTGGGGGGGGGTAAAATTTTTGCATGATTCCAAGGCTTATTTGATTATATCCATTATTTTATTGCTATAAAAAGTATAAGTTAAAGAGGAATGACATATGGCGAGCAAAATGGAGGTAGAGGCGAGCGAACATGTGGCGATCGAGTCATCAACAAATGGGAAGCAAAGGTATGGTATTAAAATCGAACACACGAGGAGTGACATATCGACAAATGGGAAGCAGAGAGGCGGGAATAAAAACCTTCGGACCAACTCGTGATCACGAGATAAATCCAACCCCCACCAAGCAAAGGATGAACCAATAAATGAAACAAATCCAAGCGTGGGGGGATACAGGAAAGGAGGACGCAGAGGTAAAGACCCACTAGATAAAAATGAAATAGACGACAATAAGACCAACCAATCTTCTTTCGTAGAAGTGCTTCAAGAAAAACCTAAACCTAGGTCCTCAACAACGAATGCCTTCATAACCCAAGGTTGTAATGTCCTCTATCTAGAGCCAGTTATGACGGAATACGCTAACCGAGACTCATTTCCTTGGTAGGGACATTTGTTGGAGGGAGACTAGACATGGACTCACTTTGGCGTTGGGCGGCGATCAAGTGGAAAACCAGAGGGTTCCTAGAGCTGGTAGCCATGTCCAGAGGGTTCTTCATAGTCCATCTCAACAAACAAGAAGATGCTAACCGTATTTTATCAAGAGGCCCTTGATTTTTTTGGAGGAGAAGTCTCTTACTCTAGAAGTGGGGGGAATACTTTGATCCATAGTCATAGAGCATAAATTACACTCCCATTTGGGTGCGGCTCCCGAAATTACCACCACTCTTCTTCCATGAAGATGCACTCCAAGTGATAGCCTGAGCAATAGGGAAATTAGTAGCCATTGATCCAGCAACCCGCACTCAGACTCGCCTGACGCAAGCACGCATATGCATCAATGTCAACTTGGAAATACAACTCCCTAGCCAAGTTAACCTAATTTACGAAACCTACAGATGAAGCTAGCCATTGGAGTATGAAAAAAAACTCACTTTTTTCTCTGAATGCCAACTACAAGGGCACCTTTCATCCCAATGCCTAAACCATAAAAACACGTAGACAAAGTCGCAAACTATGGCCCACCCAATCCAGGGGGAAAATCAGAAGATGAAGGCTGGAATGGGACAGAACTAGAACCATAAAGGTAAGCAACAATATTTTCCCCCTCCAAGCGATGATAAGCAAAAGGTAAGTAATCTGCTCACCATCTCCAACAAATTTTATTTACTTAGCAATTCTGGTCATAATGATAAATTTTAGTTTGAGGAAATCCCTTGTGAAGAAGCCCCTAATCCAAACCCCATTGTTCAACTGAACACTATTGATCCCATCCCTCATAAAACCCCCTACCATCCCCACCCCAATGCCCTACCCCCACTCTCAACAATGGTTGTGATTCCTAGGATCCCCCCAGACCCCCCTAACCCACCATTCCCCCACCATCGTCTCCCCCACCCAGCAAGGCTGGGATGCTCTGCTCCCTATCCAAATCCCCCAAAGTTGAGAATGATAGCGATGATTATTACCAAGAGTCCCTGAAACCATGAAGCCCAAAGTAGACCCAAAGTTTTATAAAGACCTTGGTTGATGTGGGAGGCAACAGAAAGAAGGGAAGGCCCTCGGGGACAATTTTGAGAAACAGAGATGCAACTGAAGATACAGCCAATGGCACCCAAAAAATTTTGTTCCAGGACCTAGGGATAACAAACAAGGAAGAAACTAAGAGATCCAAAACCCCCGTGCAACAAGGTAAAGGGGGAAGAAAACCCTCCAAAGGTTCCAAATGAAATTCCTCTCTTGGAATGCGAGAGGGCTAAATGGGAGGTGGGCTCTTTCCTCTTCAACACCATTAGTGAAATATAGAAGATCCCTGTTGCGCTCAAGGTCCTCCTTGCCCCTGATCAGAAATATGTTGCTAAGGAGGAAGGTCAAGCGAAATCCCAGTAGAAGTGGGAAGGTGAAAGCAGGCAGTTGGACTGCCTTTGTTTGTAATAGCTTCAGTTTGGTTATGTTTTTGTTGTTTTGTGTACGGCTTGTCTAGTCTGTAGGGTGATGGGCTCCCAGACTGTAATTTTTAGAATATGTCAATTGTGTACTACTGGCATTGACTATGCCCAATGTAATAGGGTTGGGACCCTTCAACCCGTATAGTCAATAAAAAAAAATTTACCTACCAAAAAAAAAAAGTATAAGTTAAAAAAAATGTTCTATTTCTTTCCTCTTTGCATAATTTGCTTGAGTGATGTTTAAAAAGTTATTTATTTTTCTTTGTAATATAGATGTTTCTCATTGTATTTTCTTTCATTTAATTGAATATATTCTTCTTGCCCATATTCTTGCATTTGGATCTTTATGTATATTAGATTGTGATAGGATTTTAGATCCATGGGAACTGCTTCAATTTCTAGATCTTTTATCCTCGAAATGTAGTTTGATGAGAAACTAACATAATCAACTACATTGTGACCATTATATTTTGACAAATATATTTTCCAATTTTTTACCACATATTTATGCCATTAGAGATGACCAATCCCTCTATGCTACACAATTTAAGAAGTTCTTCTCCATAATGTGTGATGGGTCATTGATTATCTTGTGAGGACCTTAACCAATGGTGATCCACCTCTTATGCCAACCATAGTGGATTATCATTTATGTCTTCATTTAAATTTTAAGAGCTTGCTTGTGTATTTATTATCTTGGCATTAGAGTCATCCACTAAAACCACCTCTTCGAGCTTGTTATATTTTGTGACATCTTCATGACCTAAGCCATGTTTTTAATGTTGTAGAGCAAAATAACAAGCTACAATGCTAATCAATTTGTCATTATCTATGATTCTAATCCATATATACTATTTATTTGGGTCTTCTTTCTCAACTTGTATGAGTCTACCCCAAGACTCTTTTATTAGTATTGTTACTCCTCCATGTCCTTTTCTATTTTCTATTGCTTCATTCTATATTGATATATTTTTGTATCCTTCATAATTTAGAATCTTGCATCCATCATGCTCATGTGTTTCTATTAGTATAATTACATCATTTTCTTTAGCTATGGGTCCTATACTGGGACCTCTTCTCCATGGATATCCATGATAATTCCAACTCAACAATGTTAAGTATTCTCGATAGGCCCCAATTTCCTATTTATTTTGGTTTGTTTCATTTATAATATATGCTTTCCTATTTTTCAACCGTGCCTTATTACCTTAACTCCATGTTATCTTTACCTTTTCTCATTATGTCCTTGCCTCTTCTTATTGCATAGGAGTAAGATCCTCATCTAGGTACAAATGTGACTCCTATGGCAATCCATTATTTCAAAGAACCTACCTATTATCTCCTATAATAAACATTGTGACTTGGATTGTTCTAGTTGTCATGTCTTTCCTTACTAGTCCTAGTCTACATGCTTGATGAATCCTCTCCAATAAAGTTTATCAAAAAGAAAATCCCTTGTTAAGTTGGCTATGTTTTCTTATTCTTCATGCTCTTTTATTCCCTTAATGATGATGCTTATTAATATATTGTCTTTCCTTTTCTTCTAACAATTGTATTTTGATTTGTTTCTCTATTAAATATATTTGTTCCTTTGACTTGATTTTTGGATCTCTTACCACTTGTTCCCATGATCTAGTCTCCTCTAATTTATTTTGTAGTTCTTGTTCTTTTGTCATCATGTTTGTAATTTTTATCTAAATTTCTTTTATTTATAATAGATTATCTTCATTTTATTTTTCTTTGTTGATCTGCAACTCAGTTTGAATATGAGATCCATTTATAGAATAATTACTATTGCACAAGCCCATGGTAATGGAGGATTTCAGTTCTACCAATGATATCTCCAATAGATTGATTTGAACAACTTGTTTCAAAATAATTTTTGTTGTTGTATGATGAAGCTTTATTGTTACCTCATGATTGTAGTCAATTCCAACATCTCATGTTGCAAGGACCCTATGTGTTCTTCTAAAACTATTATTCTATCATGATATGGGCTAGCCATGGTATCAACTGATATATTCAAGTTAATCTCACCTATTTTTCCTTTGTCTCCTTTATGTTGTGGGTTTGTCATTACCTAATTCAACCTTTCCTAACAAACATGCACTAAAATGTTTGAGATCTTATTTTTTAAAGTCTAGCCTTGGCCCCACCAAAAGTATTTATTCAACTTTTAAAATTTTGGACCACAAAATAAAACTAACAAGAGAATAAAAATGAGGTATTTGGGTTTGAAGGATTTTATGCTTTTGTATTTGTCTTTTATGTACACTTATTTTTTTTTGCACTATGATCTTGCTAGAAAGAACCTTTGCACATGCACCCAGATCTATTAATTACACTTATATATATCGACTACAGTGGAATCTACCTCTACCTTTATAATCTATCTCCACTAATTGAATCTACATTTGTCTCAACCTCTACCTTTAGAATCTACCTCCATCACTTGGATCAGCCTTTGCCTTCCTGCTTCTGCCTCTACCTCTGCCTCTCTATCCATGAATATTTCTCCTAAAGTAAATATGTTGATTCCATGAGATCCTCATGATCCAAGCCCACTAGGATTTTCTATTAGAAATCCTTCTTTAGATTACACCATCAAATTCAAAAAATATTCTCTACAAGCCCCTATAAATATTATCCTCAAGAGAAATTGGAAGAGATATATACCACTAAAAAAAGCAAATGAATAATGAATATTTACACCCATACTAATACTATGTCATACTTCACAATATTTTCCATAAATGAATGGAATAAAACATTACCTAGTATTTCTTTGCCAAAAGAAATATATAAGTGAAATTATAGTTTATGTAATATAAAATAATTTATTTTTCAATTCATAAGTAATTTTTATTTTTCATATTAATATAAAATTAGGCGATTTCCTTTCCAATTAATCATTTTAAGCATAAGTAACAACTATACCTTTGAGAAAGCTTGATTAGACAATCTATTTACCAAAGGACCATAAAAAACACAAGTAACAACTTGCATCTTTGAAGAAGTTCAATTATATTGAAACCTTAAGTTATAACATGCAAGTTAAATTTCTTATTAATTACAATACTTTTTTTTATGTCATAACATAGATATTACTTTAAGAAATATGTGCAATTTTAAATAGTAAACATGTTAGAGTTTATGTATTTTAAGCAATTAAATCACACATACAAGCCTAAGCTTAATTGAATAGCTTATTTAACATGTTGCCTATGTTCTATATGATATATTATAAGAGCTTCTTTCTTATTTATTTATGTTCAAAAAGTTCACCAATAACTTTTCCATGTGAAATTTCAAGAAGCTTTTGTATACACTTTTTTTTAAATAAAATTTATTTATGTTCTTTAAATACATGCAATATAAGTAAATCTACATGTCAAGTATGTTTTTATAAAAAACTTTGTTTATGCTCATATTAATATTTGTCATACTTTAAGTTGCAAGCCTACTGCATTGGTAAGGGCTTTGGCATCTCTTTGGAAGGTCCAAGGTTCAAAACCCACTCAGTATGAGGGAACTAGGACCCCTCATAAAAACCTATGTAAACTCAATGAAAAATATTTGTCATACTTTGAATGGTCTTGTTTCATTATATAAAATATTCCCTCTTGTGATACATGTCATGCACTTCCTAGATGTGACAACTCCCCCTATAATTTTTGCACCAAAATTAACCTTTTCTTATTCTAATATTAGAATATGTATCTTTCCATTACTATAATTTTCACCATTTTCAACTTGTTATCACCTTCTCTTTCTCCTAGAGAAAGACAAATGTTTTTGTTACCCTTTAACAACTTTCAAACATATAATTGTGTATAAAAAATACCTAGAGTATAGTAATAAAGGTCCATTAATACTTTAAGTGACCACACAATTCCATACATAATTATGAAGTCCATTTTAGTTCATTATATATTTACTTTCCAACATTACTAACTTCTTATTTTTTAATCTTGTAAGTTGTCAAGTTATAGTTTACAACTCAACAAATCAAGATGCTTTTGCAAGTAGGTAAAATAGAAGTATTTCTCACCTCATCTTCTTTTGATTTTTATGAATTAGTCATTTTGCAAGAATAAAATATGCATACACATAATTTTGACACTATAAATGACATATTTAAAAATGGAAGCTCATTCATGATAATTAACTAACACATGTCAATTATATTCTTACTAATTATATAGCATGGTTTATATATCCACTAATAATATGACTTACAATCAATCCTTCTTGGGAAAACCTCATACATCTAATCATTAACATGTGTTTATTGCTTTCATCTCTTTCTTATTTTTTTTTTTTAACATGGTGGAATCGATAGCCGCCACGAATCCGGGCAGGCTGTCCAGCTTTTTATGGCCGCCACAGTATTCTGCGTTGTCCACCCCGAAAGCCACCACATAGATCTTCATGCTATCCACCCCTATAACCACCATGCCACAATCATTTTAAACCTTTTATGCCATTGAAAGCACTAGGAAAGGAACAAGTGTTCAGTCCGACGAGGCTCAAGATTTAAACCTTGGACCTCCGCCCCCCTTATGGGGTTTGGTCGAACCAATTGGTCTACACCTCGGACCTATCTCTTTCTTATTTTTAAAATGAGATCAACAACCATGCTTTGTATTTTTTAATTTTTTAAGGCCTAATTTTTCAAGTTTAACATCATCTTTGAATTCCTTAGAAAATATTAGTCAAAATTTTGAAATAAAGGTCCAATTTTGACCTTTTATTTTAAGTTACGCCTAATTTAAGTTGTCTAAATTCCACCTCTTAAAAATAAGTATGATGTGTTCTTATTAAATTTATAGAACATTCTTCCACCTAGAATTAAACTTGCAATTAATCATCTTGTCATATTAGGTCATTGTTTGTTTTAGGTGTGAGAAGTTTATTTCTCTAGATCCTAAATGGCATATACCCAGTTTCATAATTGTGTTAGATGTAAGTTTTCTTAGCATAGGTCTAGGATTCCTCACTACCATATTTACATTTTTTATGTTAGAATTATTGAGTTGTCATTGATGTCAAAGGCTGACTTGGTTGCTAGCAAATGGTGGACGAATTATTCAAGGTAATATATTCAAAGGTGATTTAAAATTATAGGTTTGATTTAATTAGCGCTATAATATTTAAATTAAATATTTAAATATTATATGCATTTTATTATAAAGTAAAGGGGTCGATGGACGAATTATTCAAGGTAATATATTCAAAGGTGATTTAAATTATAGGTTTGATTTAAATATTATATGCATTTTATTATAAAGTAAAGGGGTCGACCCCTTTAATATAATATTAAAGTGATGGTTTTAAAATAAAAATATAATACAATATTTTTTTTTTGATAAGTAACATTTTATATACAAGGGAGTTTTTTAAAGGGTCCCAAAACCTTATTACAGTAAAGGCAGTAGACAACAACAAGCCAAAAATCCTGGGGTTGGGAAGGGCATCACAAAGGCGAAGGGGTTTGACGGGTTCTGACATGGCGTTGAGGTGGCTGCTCCAGAAAGGGCCAGCTGAAGCGGTGATCTCGAGAATCCTCGAGCACAAGTCAACGCCCACCAAAAAACTAGAAGGGTCCCTGTGGCTCCAGGTCGGCGTGGTTCTGCGATCGAGCAATTTAGATTTTAGTGCCAACATCATGGATCGGGAGGTAATCTTGGGATGCGGCATCTCGAAGGGCATCAGGAAAGGTATCACGCCAGATGTGAAGGTCTACTGACGTCACCATTGAGTTGGCCATGAGATCCGTGAGCTTATTACCTTCTCGGTAGACGTGGTAGATGGACGCTTGAGGGAACTCTTGGATGATGGCACGGGCTTCTTGGACAATGTTGGAAATACGCCATGACAACTCTCCTTGCTTGGTCACAACATTAATGATGTTGAGGGAGTCACCCTCGATGATCACCCTTCCTGGGGAATCCTGGAGAACTCTAAGCCCACGGAGGAGGGCCGAAGCTTCCACAAAGTTGTTGGTTTGGAAGCCCAGGGGCTCTGCATAAGCAAGAATCAAGTGACCAGAGTGATCCCGGATGACCTCGCACGCACCTGAGGGGCCGAGATTCCCCTTAGACGCCCCATCGAAGTTCAATTTAAGCCACCCAGGGGGGCAACCATCTAGCTGAGGCTCTAGGAGGGGGGAAGGGGGGCGAGGGGGAGCGTCTGCACTCCGAGGGAGCTGAGGAGGGTTAGCTCGCTAGCTCGCAATGGGGGAGACAGGGGGAGGGTGCGGGAATTCTCAGACATAAAGGCGAGCACTTTGGCTGCCACCGCCTGGGGGTCCCGGGGCGGGGAAGAAAAGGCTCTGCTATTGCGCTCAAGCTAGAGCTGCCAGAGCAGATGGGGGAGGTAGTAGGCCCAAAGGGAGCGAAGGGTGGGGTGGGAAAAGGGATTGGGCCATTGGATGAGGAGGTCCGGGATGGATCCGGGAGGGGCCCACTGGATGGAGAACTGGGCAAGGAGATGCCCAAGGGCCTCGGAGGAGAAAGGGCACCTAAAAAAAGGTGGGAGATCGATTCCCAATATTTGTAGCACAGGTAGCATCTATTTGGAATAAGGAAGCCTCTCTTCGCCAGGTTGTCGATGGTGAGAATCTTGGATTGGGTGGTCGTCCAGATGAAGAAGCTGATCTTGGGGATCAAGTTTTTGAGCCACACCTGCTTGACCAAGAAATGGCCTGCATGGGGATCCCTTAGGAGGGCATAGGCATATTTGACCATGAAGGAGCCACTATTGGTACCTTGCCAGACACACCTGTCCTCTCTTGCCCCTGAGGGAATGATAGTCGTGCGAAGCAAGTTCGAGAGGCTGCCAGCTTGGCGAGGGAACCGAGGGGCTTCGATGGGCCCCCAACCTGCTCTGCCCTATCCCTTGATGATGTAATATGCCACCTTGGGCCCCCGAGGAGGCTCCAAGTGATGTCTCAGGTTCAGGAAGTCAGGATCTAAGCTTAGGGCCTCATCTCGAAGCCATCTGTCATTCCAAAAGTCAATGTTGGTCCCATCATCGAGGATCCACCTGGTCCCTTTTTGGATGAGGTCCTTGGTGAGGATCAGGGATTTCCAGAAGGCAGATCCATCCCGGGTCTGGTGGTGACTGAGGAAAGGGTGGTGCTGGAGATATTTCCTTTTAACGATGGTCACCCATTCAGCCAGGAAATTGGAGAAAACTTTCCAGGCGTGCTTGGCCAAAAGGGCCTTATTCATCAGGGATACCCGACGAAGGCCAATTCTGCCCTCGGCTCTGGGGCGACACACCAGGGGCCAAGCGACCAGAGGGATTCTTGTCTTCTCTTCACTATCGGACCATAGGAAATGCTTCTGGATCTGCTCGATGCGAGCACATATCGAGGCTAGGATTCTGAAGATGGACATGAAGTACACCGGGATGCTTTGGAGGTAGGCGGAAGTAAGGGTGGCTTTGCCAGCTTGGGAGAGGAGGTGACCTTTCTAGGAGGCTAGCTTTTTTTGAATTCTCTCGACCAGGGAGCTCCACAGGGCCTTGGAGGGGAAACCCACAAATAGGGGGAGCCCTAGGTAGGTGGTGGGGAGGGTGTCGGGGGAGCATCCCAGAATCTGGGCTATCGACGCCTGTCTCGTTGGGGGAGTGTGGATGAAAAATATTTTGCTCTTTCGGAGGTTGATTTTCTGCCCTGCTGCTTCCTCGTAAAGATGAAGGATCTGATTGATGACTTTGGCTTGGGCTACCGAAGCGGAGGTGGTCAGGATAGTGTCATCCACAAACTGGTGATGGGACACCGGGGCCAGGTCTAAAGCAGGTTTAATGCCAGAGATGAGTCTGCTTCTGGTTGCGCTCAAGATGGTGCGACCCAAGGCCTCTGCCAGGATGATGAAGAGGATAGGGGATAGGGGGTCGCCCTATCGGAGCCCTCTGGCACTAGGAAAAAAACTAGTCGGGGATCCATTGACCAAGATGGAGAACCATGGGGATGACATGCATCGGTGGATGAGACCAACCCAAGAGGGATGAAAGCCAAACTTGAGGAGGACCTCGGCAAGGAACTTCCAACTGACGCGATCAAAGGCTTTGTTCATGTCCAACTTGAGGAGGAAGGCTGGTTTTTTGGCCAGGGTGGCAGAGTGGAGGACCTCATGAATTAGGACTATCCCATCTGTGATCACTCTCCCTTTGATAGAGCTTCCCTGGGAGGGGGCAATGATAAGAGGGAGGATGTCTTTGAGCCTATTAGCTAGGGATTTGGTGAGGACCTTGTAGAGGACATTGTAGAGACTGATGTGGAAGTCAAAAAGGGATTTGGCTATCGGGGACTTGGGGATCAGAGCGATAAAAGTGGAGTTGATACCTCTGGGGATGGATCTGGCGCTCTGGAGGTCACGAACGACAACACACACCTCTTGGCCGACAAGGTCCCAAAAGGTTTGGAAGAAGCGGGGGGGAAGCCATCGGGGCCAGGGGCCGCGTCAACCTTCATAGAGAAGAGGGCCGATCTGATCTCCTTGTCAGTGAGAGGGCTGAGGAGCGCCTCGTTGGCCTGGGGGAGATGGAAGGGGGAATGTGGTCAAGGAGGGCCACGGTAGCTTGGGGGGCAGGGTGGGGCTCAGTGCCAAGGAGCTCCTGATAGAAACTAGTTGCCTCCAGCCTGATTTCTTCCTCATCCCTTGTTGACCTGCCGTCGCTGCAAATGAGCTCAGGGATGCGATTGGTGCTCCGATTTCTGAGGGTGGAGGTATGAAAGAATTTGGTGTTGGCGTCTCCCTCTTTGAGCCAGAGGGCTCTCAAATTTTACCTCCAAAAGGTCTCTTCTCTGGCTAAAACATTGTGGTATTCAGCTAGGAGCCTTTGTTCCTCTTCCCTCCAAACGGGATCAGTTGTTCCCTCCTGGACGTTGGCCTGCAGGTCTTCCAACTTTTTCTTCAGGATTTCCTTGCTCTCAAAAATGTTTCTGAATACCTCTCTGTTCCAGGCCTTAAGGTTGTCCTTCAGCATCCTTAACTTTTGGTGGAGTAGGGAGGCAGGGAATCCCGAGGCGGGGAGGCTCCACCATCTGCCCACTTGTTCCTTGAAGTCGGGGTGGTGGAACCACATGGACTCGAACCGAAAAGGTCGTTTGTGGGGGGGGCACCTACCGACTTCAAAAATAAGGGGGCTGTGATCCGACGCAATGCGAGGGAGGGCCAGGAGGGTGGCATCCGCAAACAGGGGAATGGCCTCCCTAGAAAGGAAGACCCTATCGAGTTTGACCTGGATGAGGTTGGCCCCTGCTCGTCTGTTGCTCCAAGTGAACTTGGCGCCTTTCAAGGGGACGTCCATGAGCTCGTTGTCCTCAGTGAATTCACCAAAATCCTTCATGCTTCTAGAGATCAGGACTGATCCTCCATGTTTGTCTGAGGGGAAGAGGGGGTTGTTGAGGCACCCCCCGGGGGCGGGGGAGGGGGCAAAAGCTTCTCTCATGAGGCTGACTTCATTCCATAGAGAGGCCCTATCAACCAGACTGTTAGGTGCATAAATGTTGGAGAGGATCCAAGTTTTCCCGGACTCCAGACTATGGAACATGACGTTGATGATTCTGGGGGAGGACGAGATCAATCTACCTTCGACCATGCCAGGATCCCACAGGCACATCAACCCCCCAACGGAGCCGAGGGCCAGGGTGGAGAGGGATTCACCATTGTTCCAGATTGCTCTGGCGATCTTGGGGGATGAAGTTTCGTCCAACTTAGTTTCTTGAAGTAGTAGAATCGAGGGTTTGTGATCCCTGCGCAACTGGGCTATGGCGTGTCTTGTGGGGGCTCCATTGAGCCCTCTCGCATTCCAGGTGATGATCTTCATTTGACACCCTTGGGGGGTCGCTTGCCTCCCTTCCCCTGTTGGGCGGGAGGTTTGGGTCTGAGGGATTCTTCTAGCGGGAAGCTGAGGGCATCACCTAGGAGGGTCGACTGGAGGCCATTGGCGATCTCGTCCTCTGCTTGCTTGATCTGTTGTTCGTCGAGCGTGGGTCGACCTCTCTTCTTCTTGCTTCCAAAATTTGTTGTAAATTTTTTGTTGTGGGTCCGTTTGGGGCTGAAACCCTCAGGGGCAGACTGGGAGAAGGTTGGGCTGCCATCGTCATCTCCCTTCGATGCCTCAAAACCAACCTCGAAGTAGGCCTGGGTAGGGAGGGGTAGGATCAGGGGGGGTAGGGGTTCACTAGGAGGTGGGAGGTCAATGGAGGGGGGGCGTGGGGAGCACCAAGAGGCTATCCGGGCCAGAGGCCGAGGCTGGGGGAACCTCATCATGGGGATGGGATGGGGGGGATCGACCGGGGAGGTCATCTGGGATAGGGGAGGATCGGGAGGGCCTATAGGCTTCTAGGGGGAAGGCTCGGGACCTCACGGAGACATAGAAGGAGCTTTTGGGATGGGGTCAGGGGTGATGCATACCTGGTGTTGATCGTCCATCGGGATGGGGTCCGCCTTCTACTTTCCTTTGTCTACTGGATGGTCATGCCACTCTTGGGATGGGTAGCCATGGGGGGTCGCCCTCCTCGGGGGGGCCCGCGGGAAGGGCCCCTTTCACGATACGGTGCCTTCAGGGGAGGATCCTCGATGGCAGGAGCTTCTAGCTTCTTGGACAGGGGGCATTGATTGGGGAGGTGACCTTGGGAGTTGTAGAGGGTGCAGAATGCTGGCTTGTTTTTGTAAACAAGGGTTTGGCACCAAAAATAGGGCCCCAACGAGATGGTGATCGAGGAGGGGAGCTCTGTCTCCAGGTTAGCAGCAACGCATATCCTGGCATGGACCATGCGGGATCCCACCTTGGTGGCCGAATCAAAAGCAACGAGTTTGCCTATGGCCTGAGCAATGAGTCTGATCACCCCCTCCTACCAGAGATGGAAGGGGAGGTCGGGAAGTCTGACCCAGATCGGGGCAACATTTATGCTTTGAGTATTGGGGTTGAAGTCGATGGCCCAACATCGGAGGAAGAGGCTTCTGCGGCCTAGGAACCAGGGCCCACCCGTGAGAATCTTACTAGTGTCCTCTTTATTGTTCAGCTTGATGAGGAAGAAGCCCTTTGATAGGGCAATGATCTGCATGCTGCCTGAGGTCTTCCACTTGGAGAAAGCCCATCGATGAATGGTTTCCATGTCTGGGCGGCCCCCGATGAATTTCCCTACCAGGGAGAAGGAGGAAGCTGAGACAAAGGATGAAAACACGTCATCCTTGATGGAGATGTGCGTCCCTACTAAGGAGAGCCCCGAGGATGGGGCTCGAGGGTGGCTGGATTCTCCCGCAAGGATCTGCACATACGAGGGTTTGTTGGACCCCTCGATGGTAGATTCCCCAGCACCCTTGTTGGGGGGCTCCTTGTGGGAGGGGCCCCCGGGGGCTCCAATGGCCCCATCGGATCCTGGGCCTGTAGGTGGATGGGTCCCGAGCACCAGGTCCCCCCTAATCCGTGTTCATCCTTGGATCAACCCCTGCACCAGATCTCGCTATAGCGCTCCCTGTTGGACCAGATCCTATTGCAAACCCTACTAAAATCCCTGCTACTGTCCTTGATGTCACTGCTGCTCCCACTCCTGCTCCCGCCATCTTCTGATAAGGTTCGATCTAAACAAGTTTTAAATATAGTGATTGGTTTAACAAAATATAATACAATATGAGTATTAAAGATTTAAATATTTTAATTAAAGGTTTCAAATTTAAGCAAGTAAATAGTGTGGGTCGACCCCTTGGTGCAAATAACAAGAAAGTGAATATTTGCATATAAAATAGAAGACCATAGTGCATTTTTAAGTAAGATTTTGATTGCATCTTCGATATATAAGAAAGTGTTGGATATGAAGCAAAAGAATATAGATCATATGGAGGCGAAATGAATATGAGGCCATTCGAAAGAAGGTTTCTAGCATTTTGAGTATGCGATCATCAAAGTAGGTTAAAAGATACTAGTAGATAGGTGCAGGTTTTGGAATAGAAAGAGGTGGTGTTGTAGGACAAAGGAATTCAGATTAAGTGATCGTAGTTTATTTGAACATCATGGAGATAGAGGAGTGCCTAAGTCTTACAATTTTTTGGAGGTCAAAGATCTGAAGACTGAATTGTTGGCTTATCATCACAAAATACAATGAATGAAGTATTAAGCTAAGCTCTAACATAGATGGTTGTGCTACTGGAGAAATCAAATGGAGGTTGGCATTGTTAGTGGAGGTTGGTAGAAACCAGGGTTGTAGTGATGTTTTCGAAGCCAGAGTTCTAGCGAAGGTGCAAGGGAACTAGACCCTGAGCGTCTCTTACAAGTCCTACAGATATGAAGATACAGAGCTCATTGTTGTCAAGACTCACAATTACCATAACCAGCTATCATATCCTTGGTATAGTAGGCATCATGGAATGTGGATCTCTACCTCAACGTCTTCCATTGATAGGTAGGAGAACATACAAGCTGGTTATTTTTGCTCAATATTTGAAGTGAGATGAGTTGCGGATGTCCTTGACAAAGGATGGGTAGGAATAGGGATCCTAGACCTGTGTTGAGTTTGGATAAGATTTAAATATTTCTTTCATGTCTAGGAGGTGAAGATAAGTCATGTAGAGGCATTTCTTTCAAGGCTCAAACTTGCTCAGCCCAATAGAGGTGACGAATCAAGTTTTTGAGTCTTGCGAGTGACAAGGGTTTTGAAACTGGAAGCTAGGGTCAGTTTTAGCGAGGACTATATTGAAAGGAAGATTATGACAAGTGAATCAATGGATTAAAAACTAGTTGGTAGGCACAACAATGGCTAGTGGATTCGTTTGAGTCAAAATCATAAGAGGTATGACATCGTGGTGGTCCCCTTCGACCGAAGCAAGAGATAGAGTGGCAATAGGCCACGTGGAACCATGCATAGGTGCATCACAACGAAAGCCATCATTGACCATGTCAAGGTGGACACCATGACAAGAAGTCATAAAGATAAGTATGAAAAATTAAGATTCCTTTATTCTATTTTGGAGAGATGAGGTTGGAGTTACAAGATTAATTTTTGATTTTATAAGGTTGGAGTTATAAGATTAATTTTTTATTTTATAAGGTTGGAGTTATAAGGTCTTCAAACCTTATTAATTAAGTTTCTACCTTAATTATTTGTTATTCTAAAAATCCAAATCAAGGGTTTAGTAAGGAGCCATAAGGTAGACTACTTCAAAGGAAAATAATCATTTCATTGAGGTAGATTTGGAGGGCACATACAAAAGGAAGATCATCATTTTTGAGGCATATTTGAAGGGCACAAATCTGAAACAAGTCAAGGCATCAAAGAATAGAGTAAGAGGATTAAGTGCACATATTCATTCAAGAATTCAAAAGGAAGGACAAATCAGCCATCTACATGAAGAAGAAAAGGTGCACAAGATAGTGAAATTAGCCCTCACAGGTTAGTAACATTCATTACTATTTTGCAAGTTTGATATTCAAAGTGCATTAGTAAGTTGAAGAAAGAAAACTCAAGAAAAGGGAAGAATGAATGTTACCATATTGCAAGTTTGATATTCAAAGTGCATTAGTAAGTTGAAGAAATAAAACTCAAGAAAAGGGAAGAATTTAAAGAGTAAAAGTAGGTACAACAAGGATTATAATAAGCAGAGTTTTGGATCAAATTTGGGAGCATATTTGAGCAGTGTTTGTGATCAGATTTGGAAATAGATTTGAGCAGTGTTTGTGATCAAATTTATAAGAATATTTGAGTAGTGTTTGTGATCATATATTGGAGTAGAACTGAGTGGGTTGGTGCCCATGAACTTATACTAGGGGATTGGTGTCTCCTGTGGGTTGGTGCCCACGAACTTGTACTAAGGGATTGGTGCCTCCTGTGGGTTGATGCCCATGAACTTGCACAAGGGGATTGGTGTCTCCTGTGGTTTGGTGCCCATGAAATTGCACAAGGGGATTGGTGTCTCTTGTGGGTTAGTGCCCATAAACTTGTACTAGGGGATTGGTGTCTCCTATGGGTTGGTGCCCATGAACTTGTACTAGGGGATTGGTGTCTCCTATGGATTGGTGCCCACAAAATTGTATTAGGGTATTGGTGTCTCCTATGGGTTGGTTCCCATGAAATTTATTGAAGAATATATAAGCAATATTTTTTTGTGGTTTTCTCTCGAGAGGGTGTTTCCACGTAAAATATTTGTCTCTTATGTGTGTGGTGATTTGTGCATTGTTTCATTATTGCATTGATATTATTTCAAGTTATTACTTTGGAAAGAAAAGTTAAAAGTTGTATCTTATACTATTCACCCCCCTCTCAGTATAAGTGTGTTTATTCAATTGGTATCAGATTTGGTTCCTTCGTGAAAGCCTAACCACTTGAAGAAAGATCTTATAGGAACACGCATGGCTTATCGAGAAGGTTTTTTATCAACTAGAGCTCCATTGTTTGATGGGACTAATTATACATTATGGAGCGTAAGGATGCAAACCTATATGATGGCACATGGCTATGATATATGGCAATATATTGTGGATGGGTTCAAACCACCTACAATCCCTCCCACATATCAAAATGGCAAGAAACCATTTGAACATAATGCCAAGGCAATGAATGCAATAATAAGTGGGTTATATGAATCAGAGTTTGTGAAAGTCATGCAATGCACCTCAGAAAAAGAAATTTGGGACAAGTTACAAAGAACATATGAAGGAGATGACAAGGTTAAAATGACAAAACTTCAAACCCACAGGAGGAAGTTAGAATATTTGAAGATGAAAGATGAGGAAGATATTACCAAATATCTACACCACGTTGATGAAGTTTTCAATACCATTTGTGGACTTGGATAAAGTATTGAAGACTCTAATATTGTTCAAAAAATATTAAGGTCACTTCCCATGAGGTTTGATGCAAAGGTCTCGGTGATTGAAGAAATGAAGGATCTTAAAATATTAAGCATGGATGAGCTACACAAAATTCTTATAGCCTATGATATGAGGACTAAAAAATATCAAACATCCAAATGGGAGGCCACGTTTAAAGCTTCAAAGAAGACAAAGAATAAAGAACCAGAATCAAGTGAAGAATCAAGCAATGAAGAAGAAGCTAACTTTGTGTGAAGAAATAACAAGGGTCCAAGAAAACACAAAGGTATGCATACTGTAAAATGTTTTAATTATGGTAATATTGATCACTATGCATCTAATTTCCCACAATATGGAAGTAGTAGTAGTGAAGAAGAAAAGGAATACAAGAAAAAGAAAGAAAGAAAATTTTATTATGAAAAGAAAAATAGGCACGGTCAAAGCAAGCATGAAAATAATATCTTTAAAAGGCACAAGAAGAGTATTTATGTTGAGGAAGCAAGTATTTATTCCAATAGTGATGAAAGCCTCCCCGATAGCGAAAGAGAAGAAATCCTATTTTTGGCTATAGAGGAGAAAGAAGATGCTCTTGTTGAAGAAAATCAAGAAAAAGAGAGAGATCCAAAAAATGAAGAGGAAGCCATAGTTGACATAGAATATGAACTTGTTGCTCTTGAAGAGTTGAAAAGGCTTAGAAATAAAAACTCAATATTGAAGATTCAAATATAAGATAATGAGGAGACAAAGGTAAAGCTTTAATAAGAACTCATCGACTTGAAAGTTAAAATTGAAGAGGCAAAGTGAATTGAAGAAGGTATGACTGAAAAATTAAAGGTAAAAGAGTTGGAATATGAAAAAATGGAACATGAGGTTGTCTCTCTAAGGAAGGAAGTGGAAAAATAAAATGATAAGCTACATAGGTTTGAGAAAAGCATAGAAATCATGGATAACATTATCAAAGCACAGAGATCTTCAACTATAAATATTGGACTTGGTTTTGAAGAAAGTCAAATAAAATAAAAGGGGGTGTCAAGCTCAAAAGGAACAAAGGTATCAAATAAAATAATTAAAGAAGAGCCTAAGACCTATGTTGATGTGTTGAGAAGTGGAAGCATCAAGGAGAAAGAAAACAAAGCATCATCAAGGAAAAAATTCCATCATAAAAACAATAATGAGAGAACCATGCGGTAATATCCTCCAAGGCAATCAGACATGTTTCAATATTTATTCCATGGTTATTATTTCTCATGTAACCAATTTGGTCATAAATTTGTAAATTGCAGGTTCCATGCTAAGAATGATTTTGGCTTCACCAAGAGGAATGTCAATTCATTTGAACCTCTCATTGACTACCACATCATTTGTTATAAATGTAATAATTTTGGGCATACATCTAGATGGTCTAGAATGGTGTTCCCTGAAATTTCGAAATCAAGTAAGGAGGATGGTCAAAATGTTCAAAAGAATATGACCTCCAAAGTTTGGAAAAAGAAAATGGAACAAGAAAAGGAGCATTGTAAGTTGGGAGTAGTTTCACTCCCATCTCATCATTGAATACCTCAAGAAGAGCAGGTAGTAAGGGGTGGTGTCAAGTGTCTTATATTTCAGCCCCAAGGAGCCTTTGCCATTGATGTTAAAGGGGAAGAGTTTAAGTAAGGGGGAGCAGCGTGTCAGAGGGAGAAGTTTATGATCCTATTGGATTAAGTTTATTTGCAGGGTTGCCATCAATGACAAAGGGGGAGATTGTTAAAATTATTGAGTTTTCATTGATGTCAAAGGCCGACTTGGTTGCTAGAAAATAGTGGACAAATTATTCAAGGCAATATATTCAAAGGTGATTTAAAATTATAGGTTTTATTTAATTAGCGCTATAATATTTAAATTGAAGATTTAAATATTATATGCATTTTATTATAAAGTAAAGGGACCAACCCCTTTAATATAATATTAAAATGATGAGTTTAAAATAAAAATATAATCCAATATGATTATTTTAGATTTAAATATTTTAATTAAAGGTTTCAAATTTAAGCATTCAAATAGTGTGGGTCGACCCCTTAGTGCAAATAGCAAGAAAGTGAACGTTTGCATATAAAATAGAAGGCCAGAGTGCATTTTGAAGTAAGATTTTGATTGCGTCTTCGATATATAAGAAAGTGTTGGATACGAAGCAGAAGAAGACAGAGCATATGGAAGTGGAATGAAGATGAGGTCATTCGAAAGAAATTTTTTAGCATTTTGCGTACATGGTCATTTAAGGCAGGTTAAAAGATACTAGAAGACAAGCACAGGTTTTGGAACAACAAGAGACGGTGTTTTAGGACAAAGTAATTCAGATGAAGCGATCATAGTTTGTTTGACCATCGTGGAGATAGAGGAGTGCCCAAGTCTTGCAGGTTTTTGGAGGTCAAATATCTGAAGACCAAATTGTTGGCTTATCACCATAAAATACAACGAATGAAGTATCAAGACAAACTCTAACATAGATGGTCTTACTATTGGAAAAATCAATTAGAGGTTGGTATTTTTAGTGGAGGTTGGTAGAAACTAGGGTTGCAGTGATGTTTTCAGAGCCAAAGTTATAGCGAAAGCGCAAGGGAACTAGACCATGAGCATCTACTTACAAGTCCTACAGATCTGAAGACACTGAGCTCATGGTCATCAAGACTCACCGTCATCATAACCAACTATCACAACCTTGGTACAGTAGGCATCATGGAACTTGGAGCTCTACTACAACATCTTACATTAATAGGTAGGACAACGTACAGGCTGGTTATTTTTGCTCAAGATTTAAAGTGAGATGAGTTGTAGATGTCCTTGACAAAGGCTGGGTAGGAATAGGGCTCCTAGACCTGTGTTGAGTTTAGATAAGATTCAAAGCTTTCTTTCAAGTCTAGTAGGCGAAGAGAAGTCGTGTGGAGGTGTTGCTCTCAAGGCTCAAACCTGCTCAGCCCAGTAGAGGCAGTGAATCAAGTTTTTGAGTCTTGTAGGTGACAAGGGTTTTGAAATCAGAAGCTCAGGTTAGTTTTAGTGAGGACTATATTGAAGGAAGATTATTACAAGTGTATCAATGGAGTAATGGATAGTTGGTAGGCACAACAATGACTAGTGGAGTCATTTGATTCAGAAGCATAAGATTTTTCTAGTTGATACAACAAATCTTGGGGTCAGTATATGGCTAGACTTTGCTACAAAGCAAGTTTTGACCCTAATCCCCAAGTTTTGAGTTTATTTTTTCACTTACATAACATACCCCTAGTTTCTATGCTAACTTTGGGTTTTTACTGTGGGTTTATCCATTGATTAGAGCTTTATGGTAGATTTTGTTTTTGATAAGTAGCAAATTTTATATACAGCGAGTTTTTGAAGGATCCCAAAACATTATTTACAATAGAAGTCGCAGCTTAGATTTGAACCAACAAAAAACCAAAAAAACTAGGGTGTGCCCCTAGATAAAAAACCCGGGCCTTGCATCCCAACCCCAGGTTATCAACCCAAACAAGATTAACCCATCCTGCTAAGAAAAAAGTCAAAATCATGGGTACCAAGACCCCTAGGACCAAAGCTGTAGAATATGCTAGCTAAAATGAACAGAAGCCATATACTGCAAACAAAACTCCACCCATAGTTATTCAGGGGCTCTGGGACCAAGCAGACCAAGCACCATTTTTGCCCCCCCTACTACACGAGGTGAACTCCCAGGGCAACTCTGGGCAGGAACCCCACACCAGGGAATTAGTTCCCATCATCGTCGGGGCCATCCCCTAGCCTGCACCAGAGCTCCTTGAAGGCATTGACAGTTTCTATAGTCGCATTGGTAGCCGATGTGAGCGAGTTGATCACCATGTTGAGGAGGATCCCAGTAGAAAAGATCCAAAACTTGTTCTCAGAATTTGAGCTGATATCGATGGTTTCTAGGGCATCAACTTTGGGCTTCTTGAGTCTGGCCGAGGACCTGCTCCCGCCAGAGGTCACCCCTCTTAAATATCTAGCACCTAGGGTTGAAACACCGCTAGGGACTTAAGATGATGCCTTGCATTTTTTGGTAGGCCTGCACTCTGTAGGGGGAGGGGAATATTTAGGGTCACTAGGAATGTCCTCTCTGGACTTAGAAGTAGTAGGGGAGGTGACGGGGGAGGTAGTAGTCTCAGTGGGTAGGATAGAGGCCAGGGGGAATACTCTGTAGCGGGGGCTGATGGGCCAGAGCATGGCGGTAGAGAATGGCCATAAGGCCTTGGTGGGAAGGGTGGGAGTGATTTTTTTGGGCTCTGTAAATGGCAAGGCCCAGGGAGTAAAGCAGAAACCAAGGAGTGCTCAACAAGGTGGCACCATGAATATGGTTAAAAAAATTCATATGGAAATTGAACAACTTTTGGTTTGGGTCATCGCATGTAATAAATTGCATCATGGGAACCATGGCTTCGTCAAATGGTTTGGGGAGGTCAGTTCTGAACAGAGTCATCCTATCCCAATTTTGTTATGGGAAGCATGAGAGCTCCTCCTCCCAATTATGCTTGTCTCGACGAATGAAATTTCCCTTTTCCTCATGATGCAAACTAGTGAATTCAAATAGGAACTTCCTAGTGACTCTGAAATGCAGCCCTTTCACCTGGACCTCACCCTAATCCCAAGTGTCCAGGAAGCCCTGGGTGATATCCTCATCA